>HG992241.1:15558286-16947857 GCA_905220585.2 Nymphalis polychloros | reverse complement strand
ACAGCCGGGATGGCCTCGAGTTGCGGTATGTACTAGCGAAGAGTGTAGGCGTGGTGTGTCACGACAACTCAGTTTCTTAATGAGAACTCCACCAATGGTTTAATTTATATATGCATAAATCATACAGCTTGACATTTTAAATTTTTCAAGCTTTTTTTTTTTTAAATATCTTTGTCGTATGTATTTGGTGCTAAAAACAATGCAATGATCATTGTTTTTTGTAACAAAGCAAGAAAAAGAATCTGGCAGATTTGGCGGGCGACCGAATTCTTGACGCCCATTCTCCTTGGGTATATTTTTGCTGATAGGTTGGGTTTCTTCCTGTACATCTATTGTTCAAGCACTAAGTGCTGATAAAATTGATACAAACATTGCGCTTAGCACAAATGCGCCCAATACTCTTAGAGGCTCTTAGGACACCTGTGGATTTAGATTGGGTGGCTCATTTCTACTATGTCAGTAAGCACATGGCAAGAGTTATTAGTAAAATGTTTAATCACCTAATTACGTTTAGGTGTTAGATAATTAGATATATCAGTTGAGATCCAAAGGAATTGACTTCAAAGCCAGGAGTAATTAATTATTATCCAAGTTCAAATCTCACAATACATATGTATGTACAATGAAGCACTACCTTGTATATAAATTTGCTTATGTAAGCGACCATTTCGTTAACATAAGCAAAGTTTAAAGTGCATTGTGTTTTGAACTTTGACTTGACGTAGTTTAAGCGATAATCTTTAATGAGACAAATATCAAGTGCAATAAAGTGTAATGCGAAAAACAGTAGGTAATACAATTCGGCGAATATAATCCATCGAAAGTTATATATATACCGACAATGTTTTGGATATGTGTGATCTATATCAATGTCGACATCGATGAATCATTTAGGCATACAGATATTCTGTTATAGATACCATTCTGCAAGTTCGAAACTAGTGTCCAAGTCTAAACATTTCGGATCGAGGCCTCTGTGATTCACTCATTATTATGTACTAGCTGTGCTCGCGGTTTCACCCGCTAAGAGCAGACTTAATAATATTTCAGTATATACAACATTTTTAGTTTTATTTTTGTGGGATATTAGTATTTTTGACGCACCTGGATTTAGATAGGGCAACATACAATTGGCTATGAGAAAAACATCATTCCCTTAAATCTATTCCGACATACTTCAATATATTTCCCTGTTGTTTATTTATTGTGACTGCAAACGAACCCTCATGAAATTATGTCCTTTTAAAACTAAAATCTAAATTTTTATTAGTTCTTTTTTCTCTATTTAGATAAATAATATATATTATATATAAGTAAATAGTTTATTTTAATACGCGACGATAGTAAAATGTATCTATTTTAAATGAATACTTATATTTGATTCTGATTCTAATTTGTCGCTTATTTACTTACTTATTAATAATAACAGAACATTCATTCCCTATTCCTTGTTGCCTGTGCTTGTCTATTAGTAACTCAGATATTGATTGCATTATATATACTCGTATACTGTGTAATAAGTTTCTAGCGTCCTGTCATTAGAGGTGAGCGTAGCGTGGAAGACGCGTATACACGCGCCCCTTTGATAATGAATAATCAATCTAGCATAATTATTGTGAAGCGATTTATTTCAATCACATAAATAGTTATTTTTTAAATTAAATTCTATTTTTACATCATGATTTTTTTTTTTCAACTTTTAGAGATTAAGATTGGGAGTGTTAGTAGCTACCCAGGCGGGCTTGCACGAAGAACTTATTTATAGGAAAAGTTTTGTATTCATTAGTAATATCATTTTAATTGCATAAATTAAGCAAAAAAAGCAATCTAATATTTCATTGAATTAATCAATAGTAATATTATAAGGAGAAATGATATGTTTATTTAGAATCGGTAAGCTCAACTCCTAAGCCGATTTTAATAACCTTAGAAAGCTAGATTATCCGTAATTAACGAAGGCTATTAATAAGGAGTTATTTCAATAATAATAAGTATGTATATAATCTTGTAGTATTATAGTCACAAACTAAATTCCACACGGACGAAGTCGCGGGCTGAAAATAATAAGGTGTCCCTTTGTGAGCCCTTCGATTTATGTGTACAGATAAGTTCAGACATCTAGAAATGCATAATCTAATCTATATTTCTAATATTGAGCGAACAGATGCATAGATTTAGTTCATATGAATTATAAATAAAATGACTAAACTTCTTATTGTTTTTTGTTGATTTTTTTATCATCTTTAGCAGGTTTAAAATATAATTTAATTTTTTATTACTTATTATGTACAACGCCATCAACCGCTTCTTAGGTGCATTAAATACGCCATCTATTGTTAAACATAACAATCGCAAGCGTATGACAGGTGGCGTATTTTCACTCTCAATATAATCTATGGTCCATATTTTTTACACACATTCTATAATACAAAAAAAAAAAAATTAATCTATGTATAACAAACAAAGCGTGCAACTACGGTCGTATACACAGGTCTATCAACAACCGTAGTGGGGTACGTCGGCTTAATGATTGCGCTGTTCTGTTCAATTTACGGCCGCCAGAGGCATGACAATTCGTGTAATTATTATCCAGAACACTTTTTTTCAAATCCAAACAAAACAGTTAAATAACAAAACAAAAATAACAACAAGTCCGCAAAACGATATAACAATGATTAAATAACACAATACTTGGGAGAGAAAAATATACGCCGCGTGTCACTCAACCACGTTCGATAGCAACGACGTACAGCGGGCGTTATTGCGAAATAAAAGTTGTAACACAATCGCATCAATCTCTCACCACTGAAATTGGACTCCGTTGATAGACCTGTTTACAAGACCGTGTATGCAACTTACCTTTATGTTTACACAGCCATCTCCAGCACAGAGTATTGTTTAATTTATTTGTAGATGCATTTATATAAATCTATAAACTATTTTATCAACAGTTTTGAAATGTCGACTTGAATAGATGCGGCGAAAAAATTTACGGCTTTTGCGGTTGGCCCACCACTTTATTTTCAACTATTTCAAAGGATTTTTATAAATATCTAAATAATTTGAATTAAGCAACTGCTTGTGACCACGGAAAGTGTTTGAAAGGAAATTATAAAAAAAAAATGTTAAAATATACGCGATAAATCCGTTCATAGTTGTTTAAACATTATCTAAGCATTTTTTGTTTGCGACCAGCAATACCGTGACCGTGAATAATATGCCGAGCCGAGCCAAGCCGAGATGGCCCAGTGATAAGAACGCGTGAATCTTAACCGATGATCGTGGGTTTAAGCCACCACTGAATTTCATGTGCTTAATTTATGATTATAATAATTCATCTCGTGCTTAACGGTGAAGGAAAACATCGTGAGGAAACCTGCATGTGTCTAATTTCACTGAAAATCTGTCACTTGTGTATTCCACCAACCCGCATTGGAGCAGCGTGGTGGAATAAGTTCCAAACCTTAAGAGGCCTTAGCCCAGCAGAGGGGGATTCCACAGGGCTGTTACTGAATCATATGCTAATCATATCATGTGTTCGTGGTCCCTATAAATAAAAGGTTTAGTTTGGCTGGATTAAACGAATTACATAATTAATGACCGTTTTGTAATTGTAAAAAAAACATTGAGGATGCTGGTTTTTACCAACATTTATGATGTCTTATAATTATAAATTTATATACGGAGATTGTTTTCAATTATTATGAAGATGTTATTGATTATACCTAATTAAGTTAAAATGTTGTACAAATGATTTTTTGTTTGGTTTATGATAATAACCAATAAATGAATAACCGTTGTGTAAAGTTACTTGATTTTATATGAACCTATTTATCTCTTAAACTCTTACGACCTTATTTATAAACGTTGCTTAGTTACTGGTTAGCTTAACACTGATTTGTCTCTCTCTGTCATTATTGATTTGACATACGAAAGAAGAAGACAAAATATTGTTTAACTAATCACCAGTTAAATAAAGTTTATGAATAAGACGGTTAGTAAATATCCATTCATCCTCATATAATATAAACGGCAACCTTTAATTATTAATTATTATCTTGTTCAGGGCAAAAAAAAAAAACTAAAGTAGAGATCTCTGATTTTATAGAAAATATTACTTAACCAATTTTAAAATTGTTCCTCTTTTTTAGGAAGCAACATTTTTGTTTGCGACTGTTTGTGTATCTTAGTATTTAATAACAATTTAGTGTAAATACAGAAACTTGTATCGCATTAACAAACTAAACGTCACCAATTTTTAATTAGTGGAGGCGCTGGTGTATTAACACTGTATGCACTATAATCTGTTGTCATGCACTACTGAACTAAAAAAAAATATATATATATATACTTACGGGTTTTTGTTACCGCTGCTGGCAGAACGTTGTAACTTTCTCGGTCTGTTCTCTTTATCGAGGCTGGCTCTCTGTTCGTCCATACGGTCTGACTGACACCTCGCGACCAGCTCCATGAACATTTCACTCGGATTGTCACCTTCTTCGGACTCGCCCCGAATTATCTCCCTTTCTTTATTATTATCTTCTCCTTCTCTTTTCTTTGCGTCAGGAGTTATCTAATAACAATCGCTTTGGTAAGATTATGTATTTCGATTTAGTAGAAATAGTTATAAGTGCCAGTGTTACCTTTAGAACAATAGGATCATTTATATAGTTCATTATTGAACAAAATGCTGTAGCTATGTTACGTGTAATTAAAAATAATACCAATTGTAAAGATGAATCTGTGAATTCGCCGTAATTTAATTTCAAATATTATTCTGCAAAATTGAAACTGAATTTGAAATATGATGTGTTTGTGCAAACGTATGATTGGTTGTGCTGGTTTCTTTGTGTGCGTGAGTGTGTGTGTTTTTTTAAATATGTAGAGCATATAGTATAATACCTGTATCAGAGACAACTGTTCCATACTCTGTCGTCTGACACGAAGAGCGTTGAAGGGTGTCCGGGGAGCAGTCGCGGAGTCCTGAGGTGGTGACGGCGTCGCGTCAACGGGAAGGCCTAATACTTTGCAGAGATCGCCGATGTTCATCTGTGCTGTAGCCATGCCAAGAACGTCTCCGAGCTATTTAAAAAGAAGACTATCTTTATACTAATACTCAATCACATTGAAGCTTATAAATATTGTGTAATTTTTTAATTGTACTTCAAATTAGGAAGTCAGGCAAGCAGTTCTTACACGGCCTCGTTGGTCTAGTGGCTACATGTAAGGCCGCAGACATGGTAGCCCTGGGTTCAATTCCCAGGTCAGGAAAATAAAATGTTATTGAGATTTTCTGGCAAAGATTTTCAATAGCAGCCCGGAGTCTGAAAGTTGGAAGTGTGTGTGTGGAAGACACTCCCGTGCCTCTGAAAGCACAAAGCCTTTGGTCCAGAACTCTTTCCGGTCGTGTCGGACTGCCGACCCATCGGGTTATAAGAGTTCTCAAACTCTTGAACGAGAGTGCACCTGTGTTTAAGCACACACTTGTGTACTATAATATCCCCTGCGCAGTTTGCTAATCTCTCTTAAGATTGGCCACCGCGGCCGAAATCGATCTGGAGGTCTATTATTATTACACGGTCAATGCATAGACCACAATAAGATTTAAGATATTATCTCCTGAACATAGTAATACTTTATGCTGCAGTTCAGAGGGAGTAAAACATAGCGAATAATTTAGAATCCTAGGTTACCACCACATTTACAATATAGCCTCTTAGACGGGTGGTGTGCGTATCGTTTACCCTTTCCTCTCCACTTCACAATTTTACCCTTCTTTTTATATTATAAAATAGACCAGGGGGCGGGTCACCTGATAGTATCACCTCCATCCAATTGATATTGGCGCTGTAAGAAATATTAACCATTTCTTACAAAGTCAATGCGTAACCAACGTTGGGAACTAAGATGTTATGTCCGTTTTGCCCTTCAAACTGGGATACAACAACAGCTGAACTATATTTCTTCTCAAATTCAAATTTCTTTATTCAATATAGAAGCGTTACACTTGCTTATTGATTGCCATAAATCTACCACCGGTTCGGAAATAAACACCTCAGACCTGAGAAGAACCGGCGAAAGAAACACGGGTTTTTTTTTAAACTTATTCTTTACAATTGTAATTGATTTACATTATAATATTCTTATTTATTTAAAAAAGCCTGGATGCGATCGTTTTATTCCCAAGGTGTGCAATCATCTAAGAAGTCATTGATTGCGTTATATCCTTTAGCACATAAGCGTTCCTTAACAATTCTTTTAATATTTTTGAACGCTTTCTGGGATCCTGTTGAAGAAGCGTATACATTGTCCCATAAAAGACTTACTGACCCTGTGTAATCTAGTAATAGTGGTTGTAAGTTTATACTTGTTCCTGTTTTCGATTTTCTATTTTACGTTCACAATAACGAAAAATAGAAAATCGAAAGCTACAAGAAACACGGGAAAATTCTCGGTTGCGCTTATGTTGTGAAAAAAAAGACACTCATTTGACAACGAATAATCGTAGAGATCAAACTCGGACACATTCGGTCATTGTTTTCTCAGTTGAAAATGTATGAATACAAACATTCGTCCTCTAAATATAAATGAAAATGTGATTCGAATTGCGGTACATTTAATTAAGAACTTTACAAAAACTCACCTCTTTAGAAATATTGTAATGTTCCTTGGCAAAATAAAGCGCTTTCTCGTGATTCCCAAGTGCTGCGTGAGCATTGCCCAGCGACCAACATGCTCTGCCTTCGCCGACACGATCTTGTAACTTCCTTGCCGCTGAGAGGTGACGAGCGTGGTACTCTTCAGCGATGCGATACTCTCGTAGGAGAGTGTAGGTGTTCCCGAGGGAGTAGCACGCTTGGGCTTCAACTGCTGCATCTCCTAACTCTTCAGCAAGAGCTAGGGTACGTCTGAATGGACACAATTTATATATTATATATTAAATACATTTAGAACATATATAACAATTATATATTTTACGTAGTAGGTTTAATACAAGTATATTATACAGCGCACATAACAAATAACAATATACCTTTAGTATAATACAATATTTTATTAAATACTTCGAACAATCGATTACGTTTGGACTATTCTAACCACGAGAGTATTAAAGACACAAACAATTTTGACATGGAATTGAAGCGATATAGTTGATCGAGATATTGATTAATCTATGATATTCATTATAGATCGGTCGGATGGTCGGCGAAATTAATGCGTATTGGATCTTTAGGGCTAAGATTAAATAAATAAATGGTCATCACTCGTCTACGTCTATGGGCATAGACGCTGGCACAATAAGAAATATAACACCTTTTACGTCATCAACCTTGGATTCTTATAATTACAATAACTCACACTTCAAGGCAGAACATATAATAATTATTAAATACAAGTACTATACAATTATTATAGTTTATACTAAATATAATTATTATTAAAAATTGAAACCGATCCATTGAATGATTATGGTTTCATAAAATTTCAACCTATTTCGGTCACGGCGTCTCGACGGAGAAACGACAACAACAGAGGACATATTATAGTGCTCTATTATGAGAGTGCACTTGCGTTAATGTGCTAGCACGAGTGCAGTGAAGTGCACTATACCCACACTTCCACAATCAGGCAATCTGACATGTATGGAGACTTCGAAACTGTTTGACCGAAAACTATGACATTTTTATACACTTTTCGCAATTCGCCTGGCGCTGCAGAACATCAACTTAATATTTTCCAAACAAAAAGAGAGGCATTGCAACCAACGCATTCTAGATCTTTATTTATATATTAGTAGCTGTGGCCGCGGTTTCACCCGCGTATAATTAATAAAAATATAACGAATAAAAATCAGTCTAGAACCTTCCTCGATAAAAGGACTATACAACACAAAAATAATTCTTAAATTCGAACCAGTAGCTCCTGAGATTAGCCGGATCAAACAAACAAACTCTTCAGCTTTATGTACTAGTATAGAATATAAGTATACGAAATTAAACATTCGTACAAAATTATCAAATGCTCACAGCATACCAAAGTACATAGTGGTAAATAATTATGCTAATTGTTAACATAATTTTAATATAGAGTGAAAACAAATGATTAAATTGACTACAATTGGTTTTCAGCAATATCATTTCGCCTCTGCTATGTAATGGGTAATTTATACTGCAGAACCCGAACTTCGCGGTTCGATTTCCGGATCGAGTCAATAAGAGTTATCGGATTTTTCCGTCACAGCACAGCACAGCACAGAAAATTCAAGCTTACAGTCATGCTTCACACAGAATAAAGTCAATGGAGTCTTTGTTTGTACAAAGTTCATTCCAATAATTATTTCGCCTTTTGCAATATTACTTTTGCTAACTTCGCAAAGAGAAAATGTTTTATAGTATCAATATAATTTGTATTGAAATTAATAATAACTTAATTTTCATTAATATTTCAAATTTAATCACATGTATTTAGCATTCGCAGTAAACTCAATAATCAAATATGGCCATTGTTTATTATATAATAATTCCAGAAAAATAAGACTTAACGAAAATGCTAAGGCTATGGCTATGGCTATTAGAACTGAGCTACTTCTGTATATTAATTTTTGGAAGTAAGAACAATTACTTAACAAATATATAATAATTTACATTTGTAATACATCACAATTTTTTAATAAAAAATGTATGTATAAAGAAAAATAGATAATATTAATTTCCCGTGACATTATTCACACAAAGCCATCTGATCCCAAACTAAGCAGAGCTCGTACTATGGAAACCAGGCAACTGATATGCTACATATACTACTTTTCTTTTGTAAATACATACTCATTTAGATAATTACACCCGGACTCAGGACAAACAGACATGTTCATGCACACAAATGTCTGTCCTGGGTGGGAATCGAACCCACGACCCGCGGCGTGAAAGGCAAGTATCTTACGAACCACGCCAACCGTCTCGTCAACAGAACAGATAGCAACAGCGCATGACTATTCAAATAATAGAAGAAAGATATATTTAATATATTGTTGTTTTGCACAGCTAAGGATCAAACATATTGTAAATTCTACGAGATATACATGTTTTAACATTATTCGGTGGTAGTTTTTATACGATCGAAAATTAACTTATATTAACATCTTGGGTTACAAAAAAAAATACATATTTACCTTATGTATTTTTGTAATATATTTACTTTATGTGATTTTGTAATATATTTACTTTATGTATTTTTATAGTATATTTACTTTATGTAATTTTGTAATATATTTACTTTATGTAATTTTGTATATGTGTATATACACATTTTGTTTTTGTTCGAATAATGTTTAAATTTGATGTAATATTTTACTCTACTTAAACAATAATAAGAATTGTTGTCAATTCATATATAATATAAAAAATATACATAGTAATTTTATTTATAGAAAAGGAAAATAAAAAATAATATTGTACTTACTTGTAATGCTCCGCGGCATTTTCAAACTGTCCAAGGAATATGTGCGAGTTTCCCAAGTTGCTGTTGGCTCTGCGCTCAGCGGCTCTGTCTTCGACCTCTTGGGCTATTCTCAGCCGCTCTGTGTGGTATCGTATCGCCCTGGTGAAGTCACCGAGTAGGTAGCAAGTGTTGCCAAGGTTGCCGCATGCCCTACCCATAGCTTGTCTGTCCCCTAAGCTTCGCATTAGTTCTAAGTTTTCTCTGAAATAATTATAAAAAGAATATTACTTATATAGTTCTAAATAAAATACTATTAAAATATTTTTTTAACTTAACAAATGAAAAATAAATAATGTTAAGTGTTTTACTCGGTGGTAGAGCTTTGTGCAAGCTCATCTGGGTAGGTACCACCCACTCATCAGATATTCAACCACAAAACAGCAGTACTTGGTATTGTTGTGTTCCGTTTTGGAGGGTGAGTGAACCAGTGTAATTACAGACAAAAGGGACATAACATCTTAGTTCCCAAGATTACATTGCCAATGCGCCATCAGCGCACTGTAAACGATGGTTAATATTTCTTACAATGTTAACCATTGCTTACATTCTTTAAATATTTATAATTTACTTTGCATTTTTGTTTGTAAAATATTAGACTTTTAAATGAATATTCAATAAACTATATTGTAATAAATACTTGGCATGGATCCTAATAACTTTAATATTTTTTTATATAATACCAAAAAACCAATAATTAATAAAACAATCCAGAAAACTGTGTCGTGTTTAGATTATAAGCACTTTATAATGTTTCAAATTGCACCATAAATATAGTTTACTCTCTTTATTTACAATCACTGAATTAAATAAGGTGACAAAGCCCAGATGGCCCAGTGGTAAGAATGCGTGAATATTAACCGATGATCATGGGTTCAAACCTGGGCAAGCGCCACTGAATTTCATGTGCTTAATTTGTGCTTATACTTCATCTCGTGCTTGATGTTGAAGAAAAACATTGTGAGGAAACCTGCATGAGTAAATTTCACTTAAATTCTGTCACATGTGTATTCCACCAACCCGCATTGGAGCAGAGTGGTGGATTAGGCTTCAAGCTTTCTCTTCTCAAAAAAAAGAGGAGAAGAGGCCCAGCAGTGGGACATTAACAGACTGATACTGACAAAATTAGAACAACAATTCTTAAATTTAATAGTGATTTTAAATCATATAAATTAGATATTCAGAATCAGTAATGCTTGTACTATGATCTTTGAAATAATTTAAATAAATAATGTAGTTGTATACTAACTCGTAATATGCAACAGCCTGTAGAAGACAGTCACGTACTTCTTGTGGAAAGTGACCTGGATCATTTTGGCCAACTCTCCCCAGCTGTTTTCCTTGTGCGTGGTATACGTTGCCTAGATTATATAACGCACGACCTTCACTTAGTCTATCACCGAGGGAACGTGATATTTCTAAATGTCTTTTGCAACATTGGATCGCTTCGTTAAATTTTCCCATGACTTTCAAAGTATTCCCTAAGTTACCAGATGCCTTCGCTTCGCCAAGTTTATCATTCATTGTTCTGAAATATCAATCAGAATGGCAGAATTAGTTTTATAATACTTTTTAAAAGCTTGTACTTCTAAAATAAGAAAAATAATTAATTTCAACAAAACTTTTAGTCTAAAAGGAACTAATTACTATATTAATTTTTGGTTAATTTAAATATATTACCTAGCTAATGTAAGGTCATGTTTATGATATTGCATAGCCTTTGTATAATCGCCTAAGTAGAAATAAGCATTGCCTAGCTGGCTGTATATAGCACTGAGTGTACGCAAATCATCCGTTCCGGCCTGGATTGCAGCCTGGAAGAAGGCCACACCCGCTCTGCAGTCCCCTGCTTTGCATAGTCGTTCACCCTCCAACGCCAATTCAAGGCACATAGAACCACCATCACAACTCTGTAATGGAAAACCATTGCAAACATTTCTTTACTGTTAGTAGAACACAAGTATACATAATTAAACATTAGTACTCAAAAGAAAATTTATTAAATGTTAAATGCTAGGAAATTTCATAACTTTGAAAATATACACATATATACTTAATACTATTTAAGTTGTAATACCTAAGCTTTATAATATTTTTACTTATCATATTTTATTTTTATGAATATTTAGTGTTTAAGTTTAAGCAGTTAAAAAAAGAATAGGTAGGAATTTTTATTATTTTTTTTATTCACAAAACATTAATATTACTATACATATAATAATGTGTTATGTGGCAATATGAATCAACTGAAATAACCATAAGAAACGATCAGTATTGTGAGTCACTTAGACACAATGAACTAATTACATGTTAATGTATTATTTAACATAAAGTGTGCTGTTTGAACGATTCTAGTGGTTTAGTTGTGACTTTGAATCTCATTGATGCCTATCATAACATAATTGCCTATGAGCTCTACATGGCTTTACTTACTACTGATAAGGATGTTGTATAAAGTTTCGTGTTTATGAAATTACTTAGCTGATATAAGATTCTGAAGTTACTATATATATTCAATTTGGTTTTCTTTAGATTAATAACCAAAATAGTTTAAAGCTCATCTAGTAGTCATTTGTTTCATAAACTTGAAACTTAAAAATGACACACAAAAAAATCTTACAGCGGCAAAGTTTGGCATTTTGTTTATTGAGGACATATTATATGATTTATCTTTATTTGACAACTGTAGAGTCTATCTGCACTATTTGATACATTTAAAAATTTAAATATAATTGAATGTATGAAAAATATTTTATAATCTATAAAAGACTGCATTGGGTAATGATCTAGTTTGTTACTTCACATATGCAGCCTGTTGTAATTGTACAAGTTTTACAGTCTAATGTAAGTATGAACATGCAATAATATTGAATACATAGTGAAAATGCATTATTATATAATTTTAACTTTCAAATTTAATACTTTAAAACAGAAATGATAGTTATTATTATAAATATATTAAAATATTTAATTTGGGTCACATGCATTTTTATTTAATAGTTATTAAATACGATTCGCACTGTAAAAAAATTAATTAACATTTATTATTTTTAATTCCAACTTCACTTGATACAAAGTTTTAAGCTTTCAAAGTTTCTAATTTTGTTAGAAGTTGAGTAAAGTTAAGCATTTACACTTACGGGAAATTATTAACACATTTAATATGATCTATTGTTGAAAATAAAATTATTTCTTATAAAAAAAGATAAACAATTCTCTTAATTATGTTTTGAAAAAGTTATCCCAAATTTCTTGTTTACGTATTTCCGTTATTGTTTTGAATAACTTTTGACCTATTTACCGAAATTTTAACATGATAAGAGTTAGTTTAATAGATAATAATATCTCGCCTGCAAGTGAACAAAATGCGCAGGCAAGTATCGTCTTCCGTATTAGGGTTCCTATGAATGACTCATGATTACGTCCTGTATTTAACAAATGAGGCCATATTTAATTTAAAGGACCTTCGATGTGTAACTTTTTTTGATTGAATTGTGTCATTATTAATCTTCCAAATTCGCGATTATTTTTTATATTCACTATATACACACCTGAGCATCAGTTGAAAGATTTTCAGCGCTCGCACTCAAAGACATTTTATGTAAGATTGAGGACATACAAAAAACAACAAAATAGAAACCAAAAAAAACAAAAAAAAACAAAACTGATTTGTCAGATAAATTTCATAATTGTGTTTTTTGTAAGTTTACATCGCCATGGGCGTACACAAGCGTCACTAATATAACAAACTTTGCCGTATGTATATTACAGTTATGTTTGGTTGAATTTTTTTGTTTTGCGAGGTTTCAGTGTTACCATATCATTATTTAATTTGCTTAAAATTACCATGTACATTTCTAAAAGTGAATTTAATTATTTTAACATTTTGTAGGACAAACGTAAAACTTTTAACTTCTAGATTTTTAAAAACATTGTATGTATGTGTTAAATGCTAACGTCAACGTCATGTCCTGCACCTTTCTTTATGAGGTATATAAGTACATAATCATCAACCTATGTATGTATAAACTTTGTTAGTTTCCTTAAAACTTTATTAATTATTTTTTAATTATATAATTATTATATTTGTAAGAAAAATAACAAAGTAAAAAGAAAGGACATTAAGGACAAGATGATTGAAGCGGCGCCATCTAGTTTTAAATTGTATAGTTAGCATAATATAGTTAGTGTACTAACAGACGATAGGTGGCAGTAGCAGCCAGTTATTTAAAAATAAATTAAAATATAGATGTAAAACTTTATAGGCGTAAAGCATCTTAATCATAATAAATAATTACTATGTTAAAAAAAAAATATTAATCTCTATTAAAATTTAAATATAAACAAAATTAATTGATTAGTTGAGATCTGATAAGGTAACAATCCAACTCACTTTCGCATTTATAATAGATATTAGTATGGTATCTACATCAAATAAATCATCAAAAAAACTAAAATAACAGCACTAAATTAGTGAGCGAATATTTTGTAATTTTTTAACAGAATTTATGAATTATATGAACGTAACTGAACCATGAGCAAATTAGTTTCAGTAAATCTTTTTTTTACAACCATTTACAACTGCCACGATACCTATCATTTGTTCGGGGAGACAGTACTATTTTTTACTTAGTTATTATGTAGTATGTTATTAATATATGTATATCAAATACAGTTTTCATAATTGTTTACTAAAACCGAAATAATTTTCTTAAATTTTGGTTTAAAATAAGCTCCTCTTTAACAATAATTACATTTTACGCACAGAGAAAACTTGTGCTAATGTTAACAGAGACAATGTAGGTAAAAATGTCTGAAACCCCCAGGCTAACAGGGAGCTGGTGTGGGGTGGCTCGTTAGTTATGCAAATATCGCGGGAGGCAGCTCATCTGATTTCAATCATCACCACGCCCCTGCAACGATTATTGAGTGTAGACGCGACTTAGTAAAGCTATTTACAGTCTATGTGGGCGTTTTGTTATATATGTAAAACAGACTTTAGAAATTATTATTTATCTTAATTTTCACTTTTATCAGTTCGATATCCAAATTTAAACAACGTGTTATTATAATATATTGAAGATTTTTACGCCCCGAATTTTGTAATAAAACACTGGAAATACTTTATTTATTTAGTTATTTATTTAATTTTCGGGAAACAAACAGTTCAGCTAAACATATACAATAAAAAACAATAAAATAACACATAAAATTCAGTTTCCACTATAAATATATAATACAAATAAGAAGCAGAGAGCAAATTAATACAACAAAGACAAAAATGATTATAATTAGAAAATTAAACAATTATACAAGTTTGTTAAAAATAAAAATAAATTAATTAATACAAAATAAAAAAGACACATTGACATTCACTGAACAAATAAAATAAAAAATTTAAATAGGGTACATGAAAATATATGAATATCTTTAATTTTTTCATTATACATTTTACACGATCGATGAATGATATTATTTTTGGCATATTTAGATTTTGTACAGGGCAAATCCAAAAGATCATATTTACGCTTACAAAATTTATACTATTTACTTATTTATTTACTTTATTTTTTTAATTATTTACTTACAACTTTCTTCCAATGGAGTAATAGTGCAAAAAATTTCATCAAAAATATTACACCCGTCTTAATGCCACTACTGGTGACAAGAGGGCTGGTTTTTTTTTTTCGCTCAGAGAATCGGAATTGCTATTCAAAGGGGAAATTCTGCTAGAATTCTTGCCACCATTCCACGTGGTCACGATATGTACAGTAACTATTTTAATTGTTATTTGTATTTATTTAAGGCTTTAATGTAAATAAAAATCTCTAAAGACAAAAAAAGACTATCCCAATTAATAGTTATTTATTCCTTAATAATTAGAGATGGGCCGAATGTGAAATGAACCGAATACGAAATTCAGCCGAACATTCGGTGAAAGTAAAAAATTCGGGCGAAGTTCGGCCGAACTTCGGTTCAATTATTATTGATATATAGTATATTTTTATCACATCGGAAGTGGAGGTTTACTTGTTCCTACTAAAATAAATAACTATGAGTATATAAAGGCCTAGTTTTTGATATCCATTAGTTTCAGTCAAAATAGTGCAAGTAGGTGTTTTATTTTACTTTCTTTTTGCACCGAATGTTCGGCATTTAGACCGAATTTCGGCCGAATGTCGAAATTCGGTTCAAGCTGCCGAAATTCGGTTAAGCCGAATGTAAAACGAATTTCGGCTCATCCCTATTAATAATATATTATATCTATATATAGTCCTGCGCCTGAACTCTTTCCGGTTGTATCGAATTGCCGTCCCATCGGATTATGAGAGCTAAGGAAAAGAGAATGCACCCGTGTTTGCGCACACACTTGTGCACTATAATATCTCCTGCGCAGTTGGCTAATTGAGATTGGCCGCCGTAGCCGAAATCGGTCTGGAGGACCTTATTATTATAATAGTTAGGTATATACTATCGCGGACTTTTTTATGAGCAATGATGAGTACTATTTACATACATACATAGTGTTCTACACTATTATGTATCGTCAATAGTTTTCGCAGTGAACGCAAAATAATGACTTTTATAGGCAACATTTTGATACCTTGGGTTACATTGATCCATTTTAGGCGAGGATCTCTATTTTTTTTAAAAATATAATGTAGTCTATGTTACTCAGTAAAGATTTAGCTTTCTAATAATGAAAAAAAAAAATCGGTTCAGTAGTTTTTGAGTAAAATCGTAGCAAACAAACAAACAAAAAATCTAGTTTTTCCTCTTTATAATATTAGCATAGATATAGATAAAAGGTATTGTTTTAGTAGGTAATTCGTAGATCTATTAATAATGAGATATAATACTTCTTAAAATAATTTAGTTGTGTTTGTGTTTATGTCACTTGAAAATAGTAACTACAGTACACTAATAATAATAATAATATCTTCTTGTTGGTTCTTTTAGAGTGTATATTTCGAACTGATGGAAATTTTACATTTGATTTAATGTTGTAAAATGACGATTCAAAACTGCCTGTGACTTGTCATACATACATGTCTGTCGGAAGTCATATATGAAAAAAACCGAACGGATTTTCATAAGGTTTTCACCAATGGACGGAGTGATTCGTAAGGATTGCTTTGGTGTATATTTCTTTTTTTATTTTTTGATATTGGCTGAAGTGTAACGATAATTGTTGAAGATGTCGAAAAAAATCATGACAACTCGGAGCTATACTGGCGTGTTCTGCGTAAACCACTAGTAATTATACCCTTATTTGTGCCGTGCGAAGCCAGGCACCGAATTTTACAAAGCTATAACAATTATAATACGTTCCTGATTCGATCCCGATCCAACTTTGACTATTCTATATTTATTTGAATCGGAACCGAATCGATATGATGTTAAAATATACCGTTATCTCAAAACCAAACTTAATTGTTAACTTTTATGCCAATAGTCGATAATTAAATTAAAGAATAGGAAATCGGACAAACGGCAACGATCACACTTCGATTCGATTGCGATAAAGTGGCAATTTGTTAGTATAATAAATTGCCCCAGGATGGATAGAGCTTACAATAAAGTAGGTAGTTGCTTCTTCCATTACAGTTATAAAAACGAACCAGATTAACATGAACGAAACTTACTTCAAATTATTTCTTATTTCAAATTATTTGAATAAACATAATATTACTTATTTACAGAGTTTAACTTTTACAACTCAAACTAATTAAAACCAATATTTGAGACCTTTGTATGTTTACCTGAGCTGAAAGCTAATTTGGCGCTCATTTAGTTTGTTATTAGTACGTTTCGTTATTAAATCGATATAAATTAAACATATACTAATTATAATACTATAATTCACCTACGACCGAAAAAAATGCCGTGAACAAACTGAATAGGATCGACGAACTGGAACTGGTCTTAGTGTAAAGCAATCAAGCCGGCTCTACATTCGCCCATGAATCGCAATCGCGAACTATAACCTCGATTCACGCGTGGTCTCTGCACGAAAAATATCGTCTTAAACTTTTAAACTCAGGAGATGGAGTACTGGAATTAATATTAGGCTAATTAAATGAATGCTAGCGACGCTGCAAATAAGAGTTCACTTACGTTTCAGCGTTAAAAAAACATGCATACCTTTAGCAAGTAAATAAAAAAATTAACCTGAAGATAATTATTTGCTTAAAATTCTTCGCATATTTAAAATTCTTATATGATACAACACATATTGGAGTGATTACCAAAATCAAAATCTGACTGATATCGATACTTGAATGTAGTAAAGATGCGCGTAAAGCATGCGAGTGTAAGCGAATATAATCTTTATAATATACTTTAATAAGGGCGTGTTGTGTTTGGCGAAACAAGATAGAGTGACTTGCATAGGCACGGTGGTCCACAACAAAAGCCGACCACTAGATACATTTTTTAGTACAGATTAATAAATTATCAGAATGTCGCATTACGTTTTAAATATAAAAGTGAAGGTGTGTATAATAAATTTGATTACGAATTTCTACGTTATTACTATATGCATTTATTTTCTCTTTGTATATTGATTTTCTTTTGGGGAGGAAGTACTATGGTAATTATGAGTAAAATTTCAATGTTCAACTCAACGAATTTATTTATTAGCGTTTCAGACGCGGTCATTTTTCATATATAGCGAGTTGGACGCTGTCTTATATAAGCTTCATCAATGAATCTTTTTTTGATATATCCTACACTACTTAATTTAACATTAATCTACGGTAGTATTAATTACTATTGTTTTTAAAGAAAACAATACGTAGATTTTTTTTATTATTTCGGTAGCAATAACTATTGGTATTCAGACAAATTTGCGAATAATTTCGATACTTTTATTTGTTTTTCAGATTATTTAGTTGTCTGTTTGTAGGTTACTCTGAGTTTATCGGCTGGCGACATGAAAGGTGCGGTGCGTCGACTGAGGATGATATATGGATAGTCTATGATGCGCTTCTTTGATGCCACGTCAATATCTGTTAGTGGCTCGAGTGGATAGCAAAGATCCACTAAACGAGGATACGGTTCCTTCGAAGGTAATCCAATAATTAAATTAATAATAATTAGTATTAATATAATTGTCTCTCTTTTGATAATTTAAAAGAGTAAATATAAGAAAGTTTGAAGTCAAAAAGTTTTATGAATTCGCATTGTTGTTTGTTAGTTGTTGTTGGTGTCAATTGTTTAAACGTTGCTTGTTTCTAGTGACACTAAGTGGAAAATGATTCAGTGAAAAAAAATTATAAAAAAAAACAACAAACCTTGCAAGTTATGTATTAACTCAGAATTAACACACAAATTTTGTAACTTAAGTTAAATATATGGTAATCAGATTATTATAGAATATCTTCAAATATTACACAAATTTTGTAATTATTTATAATATTCTTTCCCTATAACTGTGGGATTGTACACTTTATCCAATCACTCTGTTGTGTTTTACCTTCTCCACAGTACATAATGGCTCAAGGAACAGATCAGTTCGGGGCCAGAGGTCGGAATTCCAACGTGAGGGGGTTAAAGAAAACCCTGTAGCCTTTTCCAATGTATGAAGAAGCGAGACACACACGTTTGGATCGCGACGCTCCAACAATTGGACAGTAATTTGCAATTAGGATGCGATGTGATGTGGTTAATAAAAAACGATTCTATAAATTTGGCCAATGCAACCAATGTTGGCCATGCTTTTGAGGATAATTCTTTATCCCACCGCTTATGATTATTATATATGATTTTTATGAAGATAATATGGCTTTTATTTTTATTCTTTGCCCTATTGTTCTTAAGCCTTGTCAGCTTGTCTGAGTGCTTGGTTGAAGTCGATAATCTGCTTAAAGGAAGGCTGCAATTATTGAACCACCCCAAAAACTTTCATTTGAAAGTATTTAGTTACGTCACAATATTAGTACCAAACCCCATAAGCCCGTGTCGCCGACAAATTAACAAGATTTTTTATAAAAATCACAATATATTTGATACCATATAGACATATATAGTTCATTAACTTATTTAATATTACATTTTCTGCATCATCACATTTATTTATGTAAATTATTGGTAACATAATATATGATATAATAATTACTGAAAATATTTATTATATTTTTTTTTTTAATAATATAAGACAACTTCAAAGTGATGAAGGTCTTTGGATGAACCGGTTCAATCATAGCGACGTCTCAAGCTACAAGTACTATTCAGTAACCTTTATTGTTTAACATGATGCATGGAACGCAATGTTACTTCTGGAATGAAGTGAGAAAGTGGCTCTGTAGAGAACAAATGCTTTGTAATAATAAATGAAGCTAGAAAATAATCTTATTCGATTCAAAAGTGTTGATGTGAGCCACTAGAATATATACAAAGAGAGTACGAGGACTCAGGATCCGGAGAAGTGTGAACTGCGGGGTCCCGTAGAGATCATTTTTGAGGCTTTTCTCGTGGACCGTTTGTGACTTAAAAGATAGGGCATCTCATAAACTAACTAACTTGCGTTTAAAATCAATAAATAATAAATCCTATTCAATAACATCATTTTTTTTTTTATATTTAACGTTACTTTTTTTATTTGCAATGAATTATCGAATTATGTATAATATAAAATACTATGTAAGTGCACCTTAATTAATAATCATAGCTAGTTTATATACATTAAATGCAACTCATAACATAAACAATCGTGATCGAAACAAGTGCATTAATTTTCCCGATATTTGTTGTTCAGAAAAACGTAATCGGATTAACTATGAACTATCTAGCAGCGTCGGTCGCACGCTTAGGGCTGCCAAGAATAATTGAATTATAAATCATCCCAGTAATTGTAGGAAGCATTAAATAAAAGGAATAACCATTTTTCTTTCAAGTCAATGTAGCTTTGGTTTGATTGTTTCAATAATGCAAAATAAAACCATATTAAACGACTGTGTTATGCTTCGATTTATTTTAAGCATCCATTAGTTATTTAGATATTATTGCTATGGTATTATATTTGTCCCCATTCTTATCTATCATGTCAATATTTATCATGTTCTAATTTCAACCCATTTTTTTATACCGCTGTATTTTTAATATATTTGTTGTACCAACTTATATTTCAAAACACTCGAGCACCCAAAACAAAATCCGTTATTGTCAAATATTATATATTTATTTATTGTAATGTATCATTTTCTTTTTGATTTCAATGAAAAATGTATAAAAAAGGACATAGAATTTATAAAGTAGGCTTAATCTAGCTTTTAATAAAGTTTGGCAACCCTAGACACGCCTCGTATTGACGGCACGCGCCTCACAATCACTCGAAGGCTCCTTCCTACACCGCCTACCTTTTTAAATGTGTTATAAACGCCCCGATAGTTTTTTGAGGGTTCGCTGATAAAGTTAAATCTCGGATGGGATTTTTTGCTGATACCATTTTTATCGGAAAGAAATGCGTTTAAAAATTTAAATTTCGTATGAAATTTTTTGCGAGGTTTAATTAATATGGGCTTGATGAAATTATTACATATATTAGTGCTAAACAGAAATTACAAAACAAAATTATATATCTGTAAGTATCCATCGACTCAAAAAAGCTACCACGCCACTTGATGGTATGTGATCATCATTACCGATAGGCAGAGGTCTTATTAAAATTAATAAGGAGATTGGGCTCAAGCAATATTCCTACTGTGCCTGGATCACTCATGTAATTGATTTCATGACATTATTATGACATTATATTATCTGACTTTATACTTTATTATAGATTCCTTTTTTAAATCTTGTTTTTTTTTTTGCTTATTGAAAACAGTGTTATGTGAAGTTATTAAACATTTTAGTTCTTAATATGACTTTTGATAGTATTTTTATTAGTAAAATAAATAAAAATACATAGTTATTAGTAAAATAACGATTGAACTAGTTGGACACACGTTCGTACTTACGCAGGAGACGCTTTGTACTACCTAACACCCGTAACTTAGTTTAATATCACGAAGTTGTTAACATCAAAGCATTTCCTCTGTAAATACAAAGAGAATATCTTGTATTTTTCCCAGACGCCCGCATGTCGCTATTTGCCGTTGCGAATATTGTTACCAAAGGGAGGCAGCCCCCGGATTATCCGCCGTTATAAATTGCTACTGTTAGTACCTAAGTAGGTATTAAAAGTTTTCAAAAATAATATACCATACAAGTATGCTCTTAAAATAAATTATATTATAATTCGGAAAGGATGACTCGGTAAAACTCCACAAATTATCAATAACTAGCTTAGATATATCGAATTCAAAAAAATCTATTCCTCGAGCAAACTAATTTGTATTCTGTAAATTGTAAGACATAATGATAAACAATACATCTATACTACTATATAAATCTATTGGCTCTGTCTGTACATTTTTTTTTCACCTCAATTTATGTGATAAATAATCGTTTTATGATGCAGTGATTCACATTAGACTATTTTTTTCATTTTTGTCTGCCTGTCTGTATGTCTTCTTATAACTCAAGAACGGCTTGACCAATCTCGATGAAAATTGGTACACACAAAGAACATGTGATGGCGCAAATGATATGCCATATATAAGATCGGTAAACCCTACGGTATCTTATGAAAATTAAATTCAAATCGTTAATTACGTATTTTTTACCCTTAGCCATATGCGTGTGTTTGTGTGCGTGTGTGTGCGCGCGAGCGCGTGTGTTATTATAGTAATAAAATAAATTATTATATTTTTATTAATTATACGCGGGTGAAGCCGCGTGGCACAGCTAGTAATCATATATGTATATAAGGGTAATTATAAATCTAGCGAGTTAGATTAGAATAAAGCAACATTGAGTATTTTATACAATTAATCGTAATGTGCCATCTGAAATATTGTGCTTAGGTCATACGTTAGGTACTACCTACTTAATACGGCATAATGACATTGCCGTGGCCGAATGCCTGTGAATATTTTCAAAATGGTACCTATTATAATATGTATATGTAAGACATGTAAAATACCAATTAAAAACATGATTAGCCTTAGTAGCTTAATGACAGGTATAATTTCTACTTAGTAGAATTTTATGTAAACGTACTTCTTTATATTTATAAGAAACGTCATCACCAGAACGAAAAATCAACGAGAACAAGCAGTGCTAATTATATTCTCCGACTGAGATCCCGCTGGACTTGTTATACAGTTGTGGTAAATGCTTATGTTCTGTGGTCAATAACAAATCAGTTCGGTCTGGAGGTGGCCACCGTTATCTTCATCTGGTCTCTTGCTTCTGTAGATACGTAATTATGTATTGCACGCGTCATTGCTCTCAACCCCCACTGTGTTGGATTAAAGGATTTTGATATTTGACTTTAGAAAAAAAATAGAAATATTTTGAGAACTCAATCTTCCTGAAATCTTAATATTAGATAAATTAATAGTAAAATAATATAGACATGTCCCATGGTCTGCCATTATGAATAGATACCTGTTTCAGTATTTGAAGAAAACGAATAGTGTGTAATGGATTTGTGTAGATATTTCTAGCATTTCTTTGTACTTGACCTGACTTTTAAATAAGTCATGACATTAGAGACGCAATGTGGTATGTGTCGAATTTCAAATAATCCAATGATTCTAAATTACAATACATAATTAAGTAGAAAAGTATTTTTATCAATATGTCTATTAACATTAACCTGGTCCTCCCAACTATTATATAAATGCAAACACTTTGTAAGCGAAATTTGAAAAAAAAATACACAAGTATCAATATTTCACGTCGCGTCGCTGTACAAATGTCAGCGAGCGGTGATTACACAGGACTAATTCGATAAATAGGGCTCCTCAAACCCTCCCGACGCGGGCAATGTTTAACTGAATTTATTACTTGATTGCATCGCTTGTGCGACGCACTTGTTACGACATGTTTGATGGCCGTAATTGCAGTGTTTTGACATATTGAATGCGTGTAAAACCATAGTTTGTAATTGTATTAATTTACTTATCGAAACTTCATTCGGGTGCTTAGACCGAATTTTATTTGATAACGACACAATGGAAATTTATTTATGAAAAATTATTTATAATTTGATTTTGAATATTTAATTGTCAGTAAACAATTTCAACTTGTTTTATTAAATATATTTTCTTTAAAAATTAATTATTTCTTATTTATATTTCACACTATTCTAGTCAAATTGTAAGTAGAGACTGCAGTTGCAGAATTAAGAGCTTTTATTCTTTTGAACGTCTTTTATATATTTATAATGTATCCGATAAGTTTTTATGAAAAAATCATACCTGTGTATATCATTATATATCTACTAACGTAGAAAATCAATCAAATTTCATATTCTTATAAATGGTGTGCTAATTCAGGAGTTTTTCTGCAGCGACTCTACTACTCATATCAGAATCAAATTTTTTTTTTGTTATATGACTAAATTTATAATATGTCCACCACCGTCGGTTACGACTTAAATTTTAATGAAAAAAAAGTATAGGAGTATGTAGATTCAGAAAAAAGGAATTAGCTTGCTAGATGTTAATCAAAATATAATTAAATACAATTTTATAATTATCGATAAAGTAGCAGTCGATATTTCGATATTAAAAATAATATGTAATAATAATAATGTCCTCCAGACCGATTTCAAGAGAGATTAGCCAACTGCGCAGGAGATATTATAGTGCAAAAGTGTGTGCTGAAACACAGGTGCAATTTTTATTCTCAAATTCTTATAACCCGATGGGACGGGAGTCCGACACGACCGGAAAGAGTTCAGGCGCAGGACCAACAGTTTAACGTGTTTTCCGACGCACGGGAGTGTACACACTTCCATCTTCCAGACTCCAAACTGTTACTAAGAATTTTCTGACAGAAAAACCTAATAACTATTTATTCGCCCGACCTGGGAATTGAACCCAGGTCTGTGGCATTATATTTAGTCACTAGAACAACGAGGTAGTCAAAAAAGAATTTATTGTATGCATATTTTTCGTAGAAAATAAATCGACGAGATGTCAGTCTTAATAGCCCAAGAGCCCACGACGGCCAGACCTTCGTTATTTTATAAATGCTGAAAGTTTTTCTGTGCATGTCCCCTATACAGGTAAGAACAATCAGCGACTATAGAGTTTGGATTGTGGTTACTTGGGCAGGTAACAGGTAGTAAAGGTGTATAAAATAGTACCTAAAATTCGTTAAAGTATAAAACTCAATTTTTTTATATTTTCTTCGGGATAACTTAAGAAATCTCGTTAATGTTAAATGTATTTTAAAATGAATGAGTTTTCACTAAGAAAGCATCGAATAGAAATGAGTGTGCGCTGCTCACTTCGCAAGGCAATCGTTAACAAGCAATCAAGTCAATAAATAAATCCTGTCTTTGGTTATTAAGTTTACATAGCTAGTTCCTACCGTTTTAATCGGCACTTACTCATGGGAATGTAATTTAAAAGACACGGGGATAGCTCCCGAGCGCTTATTACAGTTTATTGTTATTAGTACTTCGCCAGCAGACGACCTATTGTTGATGCCATATCGTCTATTATTAGACGGAGGATAATATTCCATTAGCATTTACGCGATCATAACATCGATACCTATTCCGTAAGATTCGTTCTTTAAAAACCAACATAAATCGAATGCATTTTCATCATTAGTTCGATAATAAAATTTAATGTTTTCACGAATAAGGAAATTATCGTGTGATTTATTTAAATATATTTTCAACAAACAAGACTGTACTATAAATTATATTTTACGATTCAAAGAGCATAGCGTATTAAATAAAACATGATAGTCGTTTTGCATTAAAATTATAGTTAAATTGGTACAGAAAATCTTTATGAGTCGGTGGATACAATACGGGCATCTTAACCGAAGATCACGCATATGCACGGCTTCTGACACCTATGAGTTCATAGGTGCCTGAAGCCGTGCATATGCTTTATTTCTAAATATAAAATTGTCCCAGAAGTGGGACATTTAACGCCGGTTTATGTAAATACATTTTTATAGGGGAATCTGAAATACAAATATAAATCTAATACGGCAATCATAACACTATGTTCTGGTCATAATTATCTTGCCATGAATAGACAACTGAAAAAATGTATAATTAATTTAGGTTTTTTTTAAATTAAATATCTATAATATAGTAATAAAAGTTAATAGCTTTTAATGACGTACAGTATAATCTATTTTTATTTACCTTTGTGCTACAAAAATATCAAATATCTTTTCCACATTTGTAAAACGTTTTTGTATCGCGGTAAGCGCACGCGCCGCCGCCTGCCGTCCGCCACGCTTCGTTACCAATAAGTATGATTTAGTTCGATTGTTGACATTTTATAATAATAATATATAGTAACAACTATAAAGAAGCCGGGATACTAAACAATAATGTCCGTGGCAGGAAATTTGAAAGTGCATAAATTGGGTTGTATTAAAAAAAGTGAGGATGTAAATAAGGAGTTTTTGTATGTCTCTTGACCAAAGTTCGGCAACGTTGTCACAAAGAATAGTCGCAGGAGATATTAAAGTGGACAATTGGCGGTAGCAATGGTATCCTAATTTCTTGCAATTACTAAGATTTTTTTGACCGAAAAACATACTGACTTTTGTTAACTGGAGACTGTTACCTCGGAGTTTGCCTTTGTAAGCGAACCACTAGATACTTATTTCCAATTTTATATGAATGATAGTAAAGGTCTGCTGGATGTGCTTCTCTTTCACATTACACTGCAGTCAAAAGGTTTTATTTTATTTTCAATAATCGGTATAAAAGGTGATTCCATCAAGAATCGGGGTAATTCAGACTCAAGGGACATATGAAGTCTCAGGAACGGCCTCGCTCGTCAACGAGCTAAATGAATTTTTATAGAGGTATAATTTCGTGCTCCATTTTTATGCGATTTAAAAATGTCATAATTTAAACTCTTTTCATTTTTGAACTAGTTTACTAATGCACGCAATAGGCACGTTTCGTTATAATATTGTGATAACATTTGGCTAATCATACCTATTATTACTAATATCGCGTGTGGTCAATATACACCCACATATTTTGGACGAGAAATTCGTAATTTTTGTGCACATGTCTCCTCTCCTTTTATAAAAAGAACTAAATAAAAACTTACGTCAATTTTTGATAACACATAAATAATAATAAACAAAGATATTTAGCGACAGTACAAAATATCCAAGTCGAAGGAATGAGCTCAACATAATACGGTCGTCAAAAGGTCATCCTCATGCGTCATGGCAAGCCGTGATGTGTTTATCACTAAAACGCACAGATAAACGACAACTATGTAGATATATGGTTTCGAATTATTCTTATGAATTTAGGTTATCAAATATTTTTAAACTGTCTTAAGATACAACCATGATGCTTGCCCCGTAAATATAACAGGTTAATATGTAAAACAAAAACATCAAATGGTAGAGTCATAAAGGACGAAAAGTAACGAAGTATCTGCGTCGGAGCATTGGGACACACAAAAATCGTTTTTCAATTACAACACATTGTGACGACCTAAGCTCGCGGACCTCCGAAACGGGCGGGCACCAGTTAAAAGCATTTAATAACTCGGGAAGCTGTAAATCAAAATTTGATTATGAGAATATGGAAAAAGATCCAATAAACCATGGAACATAACTCAAGACCGGGCGTGGATGAGATCTGAATGCATACGGTGAAAAAACTCGCTTTCATTACGGCATAATTTATTCGTCGCACAACTACTAAATATCTAAGTATTACAATAAAGCGCTTTATAGCGATCGGGCGTCGCTGCCGCGTGAAAAAACCGCGACTAACCCACACTCGATTTGCGTCCACGGTCAGCAAGATCAGTTGATAGATATAATTAAGAGCAACGCCAAATATTATGTTTAAAAAATATTTTTTAATCTATAAAGGTGGATATTTTATTATACAATAATTTTAAACTATAAAACGAAATATATGATGTACAGTAATGTTAATTATAATTAAGTCATAATTATTGCTTTTTTTTTCAAACATACTAAACGTCAAAAAGTAAACATGTAACACTTTAAAATATCAAATCGTGTTAACGTACATAGCTCTTATTTTTCTGTCTGTACATTCAACAAACCGTAATAAATACGAGGCTCCATATATCTGTCGGCGGTTGGCGCGATATTATTTATGACGACCGGCGAATAAATCGCGCCGTGTGTAAACAGCCAAGCGCATTCTACCCGAAGACGAGACTTGCAATCATTTCGGGTACAGCCAACAGCTTCCTGCTCTGTGATGAGTCAGCTTGAGTTATATGTTTACTCTTAAACCAATTTACTGCCGCCCTATAATGAAGTCCATCTCGGCGGAACATTTAAATCTAAACTATATTATAAATATAATTGTTAAGTTAATCGGTTTTGGTTAAGATATTCGTTATATGTTTTGGAATCAAAGCTGAAATTTTAATCATAATAAGATATAATTATCCTTGGAAAATCGTAAATATACTTAGTCATGTATAATTAACTGGAATGACTGAATGCATACCTTTAATCTCATTTATCGTACGGCTATATATTTTTCATGTATAATATTATGGTCGAGCTACTGAAATCCATTACGTCACTATTTATTATGCAAATCGTGGTGCAGACTTGCTGATGACGTCACACGTTCAATGATGTGGATTTACACATTGCAGCTGATAATTGTTGCATTACTGGGTAGCAACACGTCGACGCTGTCTCATTACGGTTGATTATTCAAATTTATTCAGTTCTCTCGCCCTTAGGGGAGCCTGCGCTGCAATGGCGGTTGTGCAGAACGATACTGGATGGTATTTGCAGTTGAAAGCATTTCGATTTCACATTTTATTGATATCAAAGCAAAAAAAAAAAACAATTAAAACACATTTAATATCTACTAATGTCTGGAATAAATACGACAGTGTATGATTCTATGCATATGTTACTGAATAATGCTCAAACGACTCAACATAATAACAAACATATTTTTAGTAATAGTATATTCATATTAAAAACAGATAACATATAAAAAGTGATTTAAAACATTAAAAACTAAAAACTTTTGTTTAATAGTCCTAAAAAATATAGTCAGCCTTATATAAACATTTAATTGTTGTTTCTTTACACTGTTTCTTTTCTCAAATATACAAGAAGTATTACAAAATAATAGAATAAATAGACGATACCAATGAGACAAAGTATAAGACCCGCTCCGAGCACTGGTCTCACACGCTCTACCTCTTTACAAGTTTCCAGATGGATCGTACTTATGAAAGTACACCCCAAACCTGGAAAAATACATGAAAATATTAATAAAGTATTGAGTTACTATACTTTGATATTTGATAGGTGAAAAAAAGGAAATCGTTAAGATGTAAATTAGTAAGTTTATCGAATTTTCAGAGCAACCGTTTATTAAGAGGACTGCCCACCAAAACACAAACTAGATGTCGGCTAGTGTCACTTATGATGATGGATTCTACCGATACCACAGCTCTCTTAAATATTATTATACACCGTTATATTATTATACCAATACCCATTTGTATACAATATACTTAAATATATTATTTAAATAAGATGTTCATTCGTAATTCTTAAGACATTTGCTAATCCTTAGCTAGTGCAGATTTTTAAAAAGTTAATAAACTCACCCATTGTAATCATTGCAAGTGCTACAAACGCGAAGCGGCTGTAAGATATAACATTGTAATTATTAATTTTGTCTATTTTATTTTTAGCTTCACATCTACTAGTTGTGTAGAGTGTTATTTGAAATCAAGACAAACGACTTTACTTCAAGAGTGATTAGTTAAAATACTGGGTCTACTTCTTTCGCATGTCAAATCATTGATGACAAAAAGAGAGAAATCCTACATTCATAATCATTAACACTTCAAAATTTGAAACCGAATAATCGCATACCAAATGTCATGTCTCCTATTCGTGACATTGGCAGAATATTTTGCGCTTAAATAGCGTAGATACACGCCAGAAAAGGAAAAAAAAAGAGAGAGAAATCGATATTCAACACCAGTCTATTCATAAAGTTATTATACTCTTTTAAACCTTCAAGTAGGACTATACATTTTCTGAAACTGGTTTAATTAACTATTTATTATATAAGTGGTTATTACAATGCGGAAGAAATTTTTTTTTATGTTTATTAATAAATTAATTATTACTATATAATAATTAAATTACAACGTGGACGCAAAATAAATACTCCATTCCTATCATTTAATTTCTCAAGATGTAAAAACATCTGTACGTTATAATACGCCAAAATACTTAAAATGCTTTGAAAAATAAAACCAGTCATTATTAAAAATTGGTCACTTATATACATAATTACATATATTTACATAATTTACTACTTCTTTAATATCTCAATTGAAGAATATTTATATATAATATTCTTATGAAACTTTAAAAGTTATTATACCTCATAATAATAAAATTTACCTTGTCCAAATAATTTCTTGTTTTGAGTATTCTTGCATCATTATAAAACGATAATATGAATAGTTAAACATATTTGAATACAATTATAGCACTAAACTGTTAAATATATTACATATATTGATTGAAATTTAAAGCTAAAATGACATTATGAATATTCTGCCAATGTCAAGGAGGAATGCACATTATTCGAAAGAGGATTAAACTTTCAAAACAGTAACAAATATATATTAATTTAGCCGTTATTACTTACTCGTTTATTGGTTTACCTCCTGCAAATTCATTCAATGCCAACTTATATAAAAGGGCAAAGGCAAAACGGTTCAGTAGCATTTTCTCGTCAATTTGCCAATCGATTTTCTTTTTTTGTTTCGTCAGTAGCTATTGAGTTTTTGTGGTATCAATATACATGTGTATATATATATATATATATATATATATATATATATATATATAAATTAGTGTTCGTAGTGTATATAATACTACACTACGAACACTAATTTATATAAATATGTAACTATATGAGCTGTTGCTTAAGATATACAGTCGAATCTCGTTAATTCGAAACTCGAGGGACACTTAAAATATTACGTATTATCGAGTGTTTGAAATATCTAATGGTTCGAATTTTTTGAGAGAAAACGAAACGAAAGAGTAACAATAACTGAAACTTTACTAAACAAACCAATTCGTGCGGAAGTGTGTGTCAAATTAATCATAACAAAAACAAAGGCTCGTGTACGATGATATTATTCTGAAGGTGTCTCAAAATTTACTTACCTCTGCAAGTTCTGCAATCTTTCTGTCTCTTTCTATCTGCAACTTTGAATTGTCGAGCGTTTGACGGCGATGAGTTCGAATTAACCTTTCGTTTTGTTACGTAGTAATGATTTTTTCATTTAAATGTATTGATTTAGTTCGAAATACAAAGAGATTTTCTAGGGAACTCGTGATAACTTCGAATTATCGCAGGTTTGAATTAACGAGAGTCAACTATATAATTATAATCTTTAACATACAAAGCTGTTTTTGAATAAGAAATTGGTGTTATATTAAAGAATTTATTTGAAAAATTTATATATAGATATATATATATATATATTTTAAATAAATAACATTTTCAAAATGAAGAAGTTGCCGTTGTAATATGTATCGTGATAGCTGTACAAATATTGATGGAAGAGCTACAAGGCGCCCTCAAGTTAGTTCGTTACCGTCTTGAGGCGTAACGAACTGTTTGCACCCGCGGGGGCAGGTAATCTAATCTTACACCCCACTTTCTAGGGTTGAAACACTTCTATATGTCGAATGAATAAAATGAATTATTGTAGTTAATGAGTTATTCCTAGAGAGCATGTAAATATAGAGTAAATAAAGAGTGTCCACAATCCTTAGACTATAGTGTATCGCTGTATTTCATTAACAATGCCTTTCAAACGATTGAGAGAACAGAGAGGGTAAATTAATCTTCATAAATCTACCAAAAAAGGATATGTATCTGAGGCCTAAACTAGTATACTTATAATCTATTAAAACAGTTGAATTTTTATATAAGAACAATATACTATTTATCAACGGTTAAGATCATTATATCATAAATCTTCTTATATATGTATTTTCAAGTAAATTTTAAGTAGAAGTAAGGTAAAAAACATATGATTCTACATTACATGAATGGTTGGAGCCCTGCTTTGGTCCGCGTCTCCCTCGCCACCCTCTCCGTCCTTTCCCGTACCGTTTTTCCCGATGTTTATTTCAGTATCTGAACGGACCGTTCGCGACTTGAATATTTCAGATAAACTGAATGTGTTTAATAAAGCAATTGGTTATATCAATATCTTTGAAATAAACATTTTTATTAAATATGTTCGTAGTAAATTTAACTGCCTCGTTGGTCTAGTGGCTAGATATAAGGCCGCAGACCCGGTGGTCCTGGGTTCAATTCCCAGGTCGAACCATTAAATAGTTATTGGGTTTTTCTGTCAGAAAATTCTCAGTAGCAGCCCGGAGTCTGGAAGTTGGTTGTGTACACTCCCGTGCCGTGCGCGTAGCACGTTAAGCCGTTGGTCCTGCGCCTGAACTCTTTCCGGTCGTGTCGGATTGCCGTCCCATCGGATTATGAGAGCTAAGGAAAAGAGAGTGCACCTGTGTTTGCGCACACACTTGTGCACTATAATATGTCCTGCGCAGTTGGCTAATCTCCCTTGAGAATGGCCGCCGTGGCCGAAATCGGTCTGGAGGACCTTATAGTAAATTTATAATATTTTTTTTAATAATAAAGGTATAGACTAGCTGTATACATAATATTATGTTTTATAAGTGGTCTCAGTCCGCCATTCCTCTTGCAGTGAAGACCCATTTCTCTGTGGGTTGGTGCAAAAATATAGCTAAGTTTTATGAGACACATGCAGGTTCATATACAAATACCTTCAAGACCGAACATGAGATAAATTATAGAAAAATTAAGAACAATTAAATTCTGTTGCGCTTGCACGAGGTTTGAATCTTCGGTTAAGGTTGACGAATTCTAACCACTGATACAATTGTACATATGTACACAATAGAGGTTATATTGCAATAATTGAAATATATATTTTTAATAGGTTATTTCTTTAATAACCATTCCTTACATAGCCAATGCGCCAATGATCTTGGTAACAAAGATGATATTGTGTCTGTAGTTACACTGGCTCACTCACCCTTTGCTGGTTTGGCGGCAGATTATCTGATGAGTGGCTTGCACAAAGCTCTGTCCCCAAGTAAAAGTTAAAGATACCGCAAATAGGACACATTTAATTTGAATTTCGAATTATGAACTCATATAGGTCATAGATATTGAGCGCTAAATAATTTCGTTAACGTAGCCAGATACAATAAATCGATCAAGAATGTTAATAGTATTTTTTTTTAAATCGCTGTCTTTATCGTAAATTAAAATAGTATTTTAAGTTTTGAACGAAAATTTGTAACTTTAGATGCGTAAGAATTGAATAAAACTTTGAAATAATTGGCACCACAAGTGATCCATATTCTGATAATTGCGATATTTTCGAGAAAATATCGCGATAGAAAAATTGCCATAAGCAATGTGGACAAGAAAAAGAGATACAACGCATTGTTCTGTGTATTTGAAAATCAAATTTCGCTGCCTGATTTAATGTGAGCGAAATCAACAACAAAAATAAATATGAGTATAATGTTGATCTTGTAAAAAAAACCACTATATAAAGCGATTAGTTTAAATATTTTTTTATTATAAACTCAAAAAGATCAATACTTGCATCTAATACTAGGAAGTATCTGAAATTATAATAATATAAATTGTAAAGTGGTTCGTTTGTTTTTCCATCAAGCCGGGTTAGAAAACATTTGGAACACCGAACCATGGTGGTTACATGGTGGACCTATTACAAATATAAAAAGGCAGATTTGAAATATATTTCTTGTTACTTGTAACACATTATTTATAAGTTCTACTCTAACGATATCCAACCTAGGCCTGTGTAGAAAACCGGTTCACTCAGCGACACTATCCATACTTTATAATAGTAAATAGAATATCGAAATCTTATACATACAAATATTATACGTTGCTATATCTGTTCTTGATTAACTTAGACACCATTGAGGAGCTTACTCTAAGAACATATTATTTCATGGAGAAGGTTTTTTTATATTATATATAAATTTGTTTGTAACCAGCACCTAAATAGTGCTGCACCACATCAACTTATAATGTGTTCAACCGATCGCCATGAGAAACGGTATAAACACGTAGACAGAACAACATCTGCTTGGTATTATATATAAGACTAGCTGTGCACCGCGACTTCACCCGCGTATAATTAATAAAAATATAATAAATTATTTTATTACTATAATAACACACACGCGCACACACACACACACACATATATGGCTACTGGTAAAGAAATACGTAATTAACGATATGAAATTAATTTTCATAAGATACCGTAGGGTTTACCGATCTTATATATGTTCTTTGTACGACTTATGGACTTGAAGAAAAAATAACTGAAAAAGGAAGTGTTTTATGCGAATAAATATTTCCGTTTACTTAATAATTATATATTATTACTATATTTATATATGCTGCTGTTGTTATACTCGTACTTTTAATTTAAAGAATGACCACAGTATACATACATTATATCATTATAAACTTTTTATGTAATTAAGTTTGCTTTTCTAAAATTAAAAAAACAAGTACGTTATCAAATACAACTCATAATTATAAGTATTGTAGTAGGTATCAATAATTACGTTTATTAATAATAGTCCTCGACTGTCGGTTGTTAATAACATATCAACTTTACATGTAAAAATATATATTTTTGGTCAATTTTAGTATCCCTAAAATCAATCGTCGCATCCAGGATACGAACGGCTACTGTGTACGAATTAAATCGACCTCCCAACACGTAGCCAATGCAAACCCTCAATTGCCCGCCGATAATGATCAAAGGCGAACGATCATTAGACCGAAGGCCTTATAATTTTCGCATTACATCATTATTCTGCACCCATTTACGATAATTCGGTACTCTTGAATGAAGAATGAGCGATCGAGTCGCGTGAGAGCGATTTGTTGACACGCGACGCCTTTTCACCTCACTGCTTTTAAATAGATTCTATACGAACTTATTGTGATAATTGTATATGCAATTTTGAACTCTATTCTTTTAGTATTAGAATATGCAATGTGTAGTGTTATGATAGTATAGTTATGGTTCATTACGTATCAAGCTTTGAGTTAATACCAAATTATTTCGATTTTGTGTGAAGCTAATTTGATCTGTGTGTGAAGGCAATAAGGTTGATCTTTTCTGAATATAGTTTTGTGGTTTATTTGTTCAATAAAAGATTTGTTTAACTCAAAAGCTGCATTGTAAACATTGGGGATATTTGGCTGATTGTAATTGCATTATATATTGCACTTCGTGAGATAACTTTTCCGCTTTCGACGGGAATATTTTTTTTGCAATTGCGATGAAAATTAAGCTTTCAATAATATTGATAACAAACATTATTGGTGTTAATAAGTTTAAAAAAACGCAAAAGGTTGTCGAGGAATACAATATTTAAACAATGAATAAAATAAAAAAAAACAATATTTTTAGATCCAATCGTAAAGATTTTAAAAGTAGAAAAAGCCTATTTTTTTCTTCATACACGATCACTAATTTTAGCTATTTATTATAAAAAATAGATATATTGATTCAAAATTAAAATCGGTGAAGAAGTCACATGTGGCAGACAGAGAAATTAAGAAAAACAAATATTACCTACTATTAGTACTATTTGGAATATATTCTGTCAGTCTACTATTTAAAGTACTTTCATAAAATGTCGTTCCATTTCGAACATACCCACAAAAGATAATTCTGTACATTTGTAACATGTGGGTGAGCAAATATTTGCAGTAATTCCCCTATCGGAGTAGTGTCCCAAACACTTTCCTAAACGCTTCCACCGCCCCTTGCCCCGTCTCCAGGGACGATGTATTAAAAACAATAACAGCGACAATTGCAAACTACTAGTTACACTAACAAGTCCCGAAGGAATTAAATCCAGTTTGATATTCCTCGTACTGGTCTTTCGTTACAGATTGCACCCTTACTTGTAAAATGAGTGAACATTATACTTAACTAGCTTCTGCCCGAGGCTTTACCCGCGTGCGAGGGGAGGTGTCAGGTAGCCCATGGTAAGGTAAGCTATACTAAATTTAGTCCAAATCTTCCGCCGTCGTTTTTGAGTGATTAAGTAACAAACGGCTAAATATACAAATTAGCACATTTAAAATAGTTGTTAGTATGATTAATAAGAAACACATTTAGAGGATCTCCCACCGAGAAAGAGTCGGCTCGTCATCGCGACAGGTGCCAACTCTGTCGAAATGTCGGACAAAATAATAAAAACATATATTGAAAACCCTAATGTAAAATATAAAAACAATTCTCATATATATTCTAAAAGGTTAATTAGGTTGATTTAGCTTTTTAAGGCTAGGTTTCAATTAAATTAGAAAATATTTAAAATGAGGCATAGGTAAAAATTTATTAACATGTGATTTAGATTTAGAAAAAGAAGTCATTATAAAATATCTGCTGCGGGTTTCAGCCCTATGTTCGAACTTGAGGTTGAGTTGTTGGTACCTGGACCAAATTCCAAAACACTATTTCCTCTTTCAGACCTTTATACAACAGTTCTTATTTTAAGAATCAATAACATATAAGAGTTTGTTAAGTGCCAGTGTAATATTTTTATTGATTGATATCAACCATACGAATCACCAATATTTTAATGGCATAATTATATTTATCGCAACGGATGTAATAATAGAACTTTAATAGAGGGATTTTTATGGAGAAATTTTAAAGGGGTCTGTGGTCCAAGTAAAGCAACGCCGCGAGATGCGGGTGGGGTTCTAATCGCATCCCGGCGGTCGGCTGCGCGCGCGGCGCCCGTGTAATCTCGTTCTACTAATAGTCTTAGGATCACAAAGGGCTGATCAAACGCTGCAATTTAACGCGCCAAATGTCACCGTCCTGCAAAAACGAATCGTGTAACAGTTTTAAAAATGTTTTATTCGTTCTTATTCTTAATACTGTTGCTTATATTTTTTATATTTATCAATTAGAAGTTACTTTCATATAATTTCATGAACTATTTATAAATAAATATTTTTAATATATTTTCCTTCTATTGAACGATGCAAACATTTACACGCATGTATAAAAGTAACTGAAGTCGATATTCGAATGACAAAGGGTATTAAAATAAAAATAATATTAGTTATTACGCGTTTAGATGACCCGACGGGCAAGGGTACCCTTTCAGACACAGCAATATAGTAGAAGAAAGCAAGACTTTTAGTTACCAATCACGCATCAATTAATTTTAATTTCTATCGTAAAATTGTAATCATTTGTATTGCTGTTTCAAGAGTCTGTTTAATTGCAGATTATAGCCGAGATGGCCCAGTTGTAAGAACGCGTGAATCTTAATCGATGATCGTGGGTTCAAATCCGGGCAAGCAACACTGAATATCATGTGCTTAATTTATGATTATAATACATCTCGTGCTTGATGGCGAAGGAAAACATCGTGAGGAAACCTGCATGTGTTGGTGGAATACACATGTGACAAATTTCACTGAGATTCTGTCACATGTGTATTCCACCAACCCGCATTGGAGCAACGTAGTGAAATAAGCTCCAAAGCTTCTCCTCAAAAAAAGAGGAGAAAAGGCCTTATCCCAGCAGTGGGATATTCACAGGTTGTTACTGTTTAATTGCAGGCTTAGACAGAACGTATTAGTTCTCTTGGTTGGCCATATTGGGTGGTGTATCTGGAATGAACAATCTTTACGTCGTCAATGAACATTGATGTCTAGTTATTATCAATTTATTTACCTTCCATGATTAACTAAAGAAAAAACAATATCCTGTACCACTTCTATGATGGCAGTTGTTCTATCTGACCAAAACAGAGCATTTACGTGACGTGTAATGAAATCAAGCCGCATTTTGCTGACTATCGCCCGCGCCCCCCAGGGCTGCTAACTTCCTTAACTATCCCTTTTCGTCACTCCATTGTTCCGCACCGGAAAATTACTACAGCAAAGCCCAGTATTATTCTGATTACGACCTTTTGACAACCATGTGATTGTTCATTTCTTACTGATTATCTAATTACAATATTTTCGTCTATTACGTCTGACTTTCGTGTTACAATTTTTATTTTATGTATTTTGTGAATATTATTCTAGTGTTCGCCCAGTGGTCGAAATTCGACCTTTATCGTTATTGAAATATGAGGAAAAATTTTTTCCAAAATTTTTATTGAAAAAAATAAAGCGAACAGTTTACAAATTGAAGAAACAGGTAGTGAACGGTTTTATCTTTTTCTATTTATATAAAGATATATTCAAGGTTTATAAAAATGTTTTCCTTTTATGAAAGTATTATTTCCATTATAAAATGTATGATATATAATTTTTATATTAACAAAGCGCTTATATACCTGTAAACGTGGACATAGAGTTTTCGCTAGATTGTTTAAAAACGTTTATGTGAAACAATTATTTACTTTTTTACTAGCATAAAAAAATGAAGTCTTCTATATAAATTCGTATCGCGTCCACAAATCACAAATGGCGGACAAACGAGTTGATTTATAATGCGGAGTAAGGGCGGAGGACGATACCCGTGCCGAGGGCTAACTTTCCTCTACTTGGAGCCTAGTTACTAACTCAATTTATTGTTCGATATAAGTTGCATCGCCGTTCGTTGCCGTTGTACCTGTGATTTTAATAATGAAAGCTAATTTTGTATATATTTTTTCACTGTTTGCTAATGGAGAACCTTTCTTTCCATGCTTAGCATATATCATAGCATAGTCCAATAATCAATTTAATTTATAAATTTATCTTTAGATATAGTTTTTAAAAAAAAAGTCAAAACAAATAGAAACTTAGAACAGACCTAAATATATTTTTTTTCAATTAAAATATATTCGTTACTTCTTAGGAACAGAAGCGCTACAAATCGATGGAAAAATATATACATATTTAAATAATAAATGTATTTTAGTAAATATTCGCGGCTGAAAGACGGTAGGCATCGCTTCGACTCGAATTGATCATTTTATTTGCCCAGGGGTTATTGGTTAGCTAATTATCACAATATTAATTCCTAAAGGTTATGGTCGCCTTTACAACATAAAAATACATGTCACTTATAATTCAAATTCACTTATATCCAATTAGATTTTATTAGTTTAGAGGAGATTTTCATATCTTAAAGGTCTTCCGCTTATTATATATTTAAAAAAAAAAACTAACAAATAATATAACCACATCAAATAAGAATAATTTTAAGCAATTACGTAATTATATAACGCACTTATGAGCACACCCGAGCAAGATCAAAATGAGCGAATTGATAACATCGTCCCTATTATATTATCGTACAGGCATCATGTAGTTTCTATATTAAGAATTGTATGGTCGGATTGGTCGGCTGAAGTTTAAACGTGCACACTGTTGATTCACTAAGGCATTTTGAAAGGAGCACATTGTAACCTAAAATAATACATAGCAAAAATAACCAGCAACTGCATCCTTCAACACCATCAGCATGCAAACCTTAAATATTGACACAATGTTTTGCAATTGTTTTATAATATTATTATCAATAATATTGACAACTTAGATAACTTTGTTGAAAGCAATTTAAGATCAAAAAAGGTAAAAATTACATGAGAATATCAATAGACAATAGTCTTCGAAACACATAGCTAACATTCTTTGGTCAACAATAAACAGTTCGTTTTAAACAATTTCACAATGATTATAAAATATACTTAGATAGTTGATGCTAAAAACCGTTAAATGAGCACATATTTAACTAAATATAAATAAAAGAATTATATCTTAGACTATTAATATCTTGTTTATAATTATATATTATTAATATATTATAAGTGCACAATATAACTACTAGTGAAAAATACTGATCATTTCATGCTTAAGTAGGTATAATTAAAAAAGAAAATCATATTTCATGTATAAATAATAAGTCATAATCGAATGATTTCAATTTGAAAGCGCTTCACAACAATGTGTATTCCAAGTCCGTTCACAAAGCAACATTGGTAACGAAATTATTCGCTCGTAAAAATGGCGAGAGGGCGTCGACGCAATTAGAATTTCAAATTTGCAATTTGCAATGAAAAATCGATCCTTCCGGCCAATCCGGTCGCTTCCGACCGGTTGAGGAGTGGAATTAAAATGCGAGTGAAATGAAACACTCGGAAATAGATGGATTCTGGAAAAAAACGTAATTACGATCCGTGCGCATTGCGGACTCGGAGCAGAACAATTGGCTAGAGACATTTTAATAAGATTATGTGCTGCTAAATAGTTCATTTCATATCTAATTACACGGTAGCGGACGCATTGAAATGGAAATTATTGATAATGATATTATTGCGCGTGGGATTTTGTTTGTGTAGAATATTTTATTAATGTTTTCCTTTACATAATCATATTTTAATAGTGTTAGCGTGTTGAAAACGCACTGTACTACGATATAAATTTAAAAAATATTTTGCTTAATAACTTTTGATAATACTTGATATACGCTTATATATTTTATGCAATTATATGACATATATATAATTTCAAAAATAATTATTTATTAATTTTGTACGATCCGTTTGATCAATGTTTAGTTCACGAGATATAATTGAATCTGGCTCGGTCAGACCTGACAAAGGTAACGACTGAGTAGTCCAGCATACGGAGGAGGAAAGATAGATATATTTATGTACATTCATATTTAGGGATTTGTTTTATGGTAAGGAATATTATTAAAATATTATTTTATTAAAATAATCTTTAAAACACTAACCGTTTCACATTTCTACGTACTGTATAATAATTTAAAAGTGTAAGTTTAAAATGTAAAATTACTCTAAAACTGTACTCATCTGTCGAGCATTATTTAAAAGAAACAAAGAACCAATACATATTGATATTCTGTATGACCAAATTTGAAAGTTATCGCAGAACACGTCCATGAATGTGATATATACGAAATTGACTATAATAATTATACTATTTAAAGGATACACGGATCAAAATAGCGTGTCACCGAAAGACTGTCTTGAACATTTCTCGGAGAGATACGAAAGGAGTTCTTACTGAATATCACGTCAATCTTAAATCCTTTTAGCTAATAAGGTTTCGTCACAAACTACTGCCTTGTACGTTTAGTGTGCCTGTTGTATTTAATTTATGGTTATAAATTCCCATCCCGTCGTATACGACTACGCAAATTCAGAGAGAGCATGCAAGAATTTTATTTTATTATACTAGCAGGGTAGGTAGGATGGTTTATATTCCGTAGACTCTTGATAATTTCATAAGAACTCTTATTATAAAATTATCAACGGCAAATTAGCAACATTTTCACTTTAAACTTTAACCAGCTTAATAAACAGAAATAAATTAACTGATCAATCAATGTTTTCTAACTAGAAACTGCTAAACTTATCAAACATGAGATAATATTTATTTATTTTCTGTAATTCGGATTTATGCAAAAACTACTGATCCGATTCATATGAAACTTTTACTTTATAATTTAATGTGCTAGCTTGTGTAACTCTTCAGTTATATGTTTAGCTCTTTTTTATTTCGTTTCAAACGAATATTACAGTTTGTTGATTACATAAAAAATAATGCCATCTCATCTGCTATACCTAATTATATAATCATAACTAAGAGCATTTATTTAAAAACTATTAACAACTTATAGTTAAACAAAAGGGACAACAGTACCCACCGATCTTTAAAAGTAAAAAATCATCTAGAAATCCGACCTAAATACGCCCTTACGTCTTTTGTCACGTGACCCCAAAAGCACAAAATCCAAAATTACAGTCTCCAAGTGAAGGGCCATCGAGATACAAGCGGCCGTAATGGCAGTGATTGCGTCTGTCACGTTAATCCCTCTCGTTAGGTACAGAACACAGTAGACTGTGACGCTATACTTAAGTGATGTACAGAAATGTTTCGGTTTATATCCGTGCAATGTGTGGCCTAGTTATGTGAGAACATTTTGGTGGTTGATGGTACTAAATACGACGGAGCTATTCAAGTTTTCTATATAGAAATATCCGGTGTTCAAATCTTAGAAGATTAACGTATAGAATCCCAGTTCCAGTATGATAATTTTGCAAACCATATCTGATGCACACACACTTTATTATTTTTATTACTATATTATTAATTTAATTTTGTTTAGTCTATACAATTTTCTAATCTACTCTATGGCATTTGTGAAATGTTTATAAAATCTTTAATATTCTGAACGCTTCTGTACCTACAGCTCGAATGTCATTGTTACATTTTGTAAGCGAGTACTTCTGACATATATCATAAATAATAATTTATTGCGGTCTGTGTAATAAATATAGATAGAAATGAATTATTCATCATTTATTTATAGCCAGTTTTAAATACGAAATTTTGTGTATTTGTATGTTTGTAACTCAATCACGCTCGAACGTAGGACTGATTTGATTATGTCGTGAAATAAAACAATCAACGGTGCTTTTTATTATTTATAAAAAAAAACACAAAACTTGTCGCATAGTGAATAGCGTGGTTGATTAATACATTTAAAATTCTTTATATATAGACTTAGATTATTATTTTTGTTATTATTTTTATTGATTGTAAATTTGTCTGTGTGAATATTTTATAATAAAACCCAGTGCACATTGAGCACACTTTGAGCACACATTAAACGACTTTCGAAGATTCAAATCCAGATATTGAGTTGTTTATCAAATTAAATCAAATTTTGATTTTAAACAAGGTAGAAGCAATTTACTAGTGGTAAGGTTGTTTGATTTTATGTTCGAGATATAAACATATAACGTACCTTTGAGCGGGAAAAGTTCCGTGGTTAGAACACGTGAATCTTACTCAATTATTGCAGGTTCAAACTCGAACAAGCTCCATACAATTTTCATGTTCATAATTTATCTATCTTACATAATCATTTATCTTGAGCTCGGCGGCGAAGGACAATGTTGACATGAAACCAATGTTTTAAAATGTGTTACATGAAAACTTGCCACATATTACAATGTATCCATCAACCCACATTGGAGCATAGTGGAATAAGCTCCCAACCATCTCCTCGGAATTTCTTAGACCAGCAGCGGAATTTGCAGATTGTTTTTGTTATTGATATACTAAGAACCCTTTATGAACTTACCGCCCAAATGTTCAACCTCTAAACATCAATATCGGGGCGTTTCGTCTTAAAGAGTAAGTTAGGCAATGTTTATAAAGTCAGAAGTACAGCTTCCTACACAAATCCGACGGTAGCGGTTATTACAATGAAGGATAACCCTCTAAGAGTAGACCCCTTTTAATTTTGTAGACTAAATACGCTTAACGTTTATAAATAAATAATAACGTTTATACAAATAAATTTATAGAATATTTACTAAATATTACATTTAATTATTTATAACATTATTATATATTATTTAATGTTACTATAAATAAATAGTACTTACTTACAAATAGTATGTCTTTCTTATTTAATGTTAATAATAATTAACCTACATAGTTTCACCAGCGTTAAACGTTACCTTCGACCTCTAGACGTTAACCTTCGACCGTAGCTTAGGATCACAGGTGGGATATCCTTTAAATTATTTATTCTTGTCAGTAATACAGTAACAAAAAACCAGCCATGTGAATATGATGAATATCCGATTGATTCGCGTACTATGGGTTTTGTATAACCCAACCCATCTTTCGGATTTGGAGCTTTATTGTTATTATTAAGTGATTTTAGGCCGCCCCAGACTTATGCTTAGGCCTACAAGGCACCGGCCTAGGGGTTATAACATAATTTTCCATTGGCAAAAAAAAAAAACACGCTTCGGAATGGCAGGTCTCAGAGAAGACCGTTGGGCCTGATTTCAATATAGCTATTGATAAAAGTAGGTATTCTCTGAAAAAAGATATTGCAACGTATGGCGGGCGTTAATATATACTAATATATAAAGCTGAAGAGTTTGTTTGTTTGTTCCGGCTAATCTAAGGAACTACTGGTTGCAATTTAAAAATTCTCTTTGTGTTGTATAGTCCTTATATCGAGGAAGGTTCTAGGCTGATTTTTATTCATTATATTTTTATGGGTGAAACCGCGGGCACAGCTAGTTAATAATAAATAATACACTGTCTTTACATGTTGTTCACTTGCCCTTGTAGTAAATATTGATACTGTTTTGATTTATTGCGAACTATAATCTATGAAATGGTGTTAGTAGATACTATAGAGATTTAGATATGCCGATGAATTAGAATATCAATAACAATCACTTGTTGTTCTAAATTTGTCTTTATTCCTAAAAAAACATGAGAAGCCATAATGGATGCGCGACGAGTAAAAATTTCAAATAATCTAAAATTTGCCTCGCCTTCTACTTATCAAGATCACTATTATCAATTAAATTGGTACACGCACATGAATTAAAAATCGTGTTTTGGTTTTAATATCAAAGTTGTAATTACTTACATCTTGCCGAATTTCGACCATCGAAGTCTGCCATGAGGAATAATCAAGAAATCTTATAATGCACAAGTTGGTGCTCAAACACCGCAACACTCTTAATTTGTTCACTATCATTGGCCGATTAGAATTTAGTTTGACCGTCAGACCGTTTATTGTCGAAATAATAAAAGTACCATGATCCTAACGAGGGTTTGATATTGATACATTTGATTGACAGAAAGAATTAATTAATGCTTACTGATCCGACATGGGATAGCCTTATAAGCCTCTAAACCGGCGAAGTAGTTGACTGTAGTATATAAACACTATAAATATATAAAAGTCAACCGAATAGCAAAACATAAAATGCTAGATAATTAATTACCGAATGTAAAATAAATTTCAATACTTTTCATTAATTCAAAATTACAAAATTTCGATAATTAATAAAATATAATATAGTATTAAACTAAATTAGATCTAAATGTAGATTATTCCAGATCTGCAGCTACTAGCAAAATTTTCGGGTCAGTCCAGGACGACAGGTGTAGCGGTTTCTAGAAGAAAAAAAATTGGCGTGCGAAGGCGTGCTCGTACTCCATTATCGGTAAAAAAATAATAATAAGTTATTTATTTGTAACAACCTTAGATAATTTATATGTGGAAAATAAACAATTGGCAAGATTACATTCCAATGGATAATTTTAAAATATTAGGTCCTTACATATGAAATTGGCGTTTTGTACAAGAGGAATATAAAGTAAATTTTTTTTTTGTAAATTATTTTTAATTAATCATAGTATGCCCCGTTGTTATCTATGCACTTTTGCCATCTCATAGGTAGTTCATTGATTCCTTTACTAAAAAAACCACGGGGGCGGGAATCAATAAACTCTTTGAAGGCGGTATGGACTGCCGCATCGGAGTTGAATTTTTTTTCTTGTAAGAAGTTGTCCAAATTCCGGAAAAAATGGTAATCTGTTGGAGCAAGTTCCGGGGAGTACGGTGGATGTCGCAGATATTCCAATTGTAGCTCATCTAACTTAGTGGTTGTGCATTGTGCAGTGTGTGGTCTTGCGTTGTCGTAAAGCAGCAGTGGCCTAGAACGATTGACCAATCTCGGTTGTTTAACAGCTAGTTCTTCCTTCATGGTTTGCAGTTGCTGACAATAGATCTGCCGTAATCGTTTGACTAGATTTTAGAAAGCTGTAGTGAACGACACCGGCGCTGGTCCACCAAACACTCACAATTAACTTTTTCTGAGTCAATTTTCGTTTAGGGCAGGATTTGGCTAGGTCTCCAGGGTTCAGCCATTGCGACGAGCGCTTCCGATTATCGTACAGTATTCACTTTTCATCACATGTACTGATTCGATTTAAAATTCCTTCATTATTGTGTCGGTTGAACAAAGTAACACAGCAGTCGACGCGTGTTTGCAAGTTCGATCCACTCAATTCATGAGGTACCCATCGTTCAAGTTTTTTTACTTTCCCGATTTGCTTCAAGTGGATTAATAGAGTTTTATCACTTACCCCGAAGCCTGTAGCTATCTCTGATGGATCCGCTTCCACAATAGCCTTTAATTCTTCATTTTCCACTTTGGTCTCCGGCTGTGCACGGGGTTGGTTCTGAAGGTCGAAATTTCCAGTACGAAAACGTTGAAACCAAAAACGTACCGTGCTTTCTTTTGCAACACCAGCGCCGTACACATCATTAATCCTTCGAGCTGTTTCTGCAGCACTGGTGCCACGGTAGAACTCGTACTCGTAAATATACCGATATTTCATGTTTTCCATAGTGCGGTAATAAGCGACGCCAAAGAAAAAAATAATGAAGAAAAAACAAATGAATGACTGTTTTCAAAACTCAAATGTACCAGCTAAATGAATTTATAAATTTGAATTTGGAATTCTTTACCAAAGAGGAGATATATCAGATCAAAGTGGTCTACGACAAAACGCTAATTTCATATGTAAGGACCTAATACTAACCAATAACTGCTTTTAAACAAATAATAAAGTGGCCGTCTCGAAGAGTCGCGCACTTTATGTTAAGACTGAATGTGTTTTTGTTCTTACACGTGTAAGTGTAGTGACTGTCCTCAATAAATAAATAAATAAATAATATTATTTTTAACACAAAAATAAAACGTGGATTTCTGTAATTTTTATTTAGGTGCAAGATATTTCTGTAACAATCAAAATATTAATCGTTGATTTTATTTTATTAACTTCGGATTTTATTATGAAAATCTATTGGATAATATATAATTTTATAAAATTTAAATATCCCGCTCAGTATACAAAAAATATAAGTTACATCTTACTATCTATTATAAATTTATTCTTTTCAAATATCGAAAAATTATTGCAAAATCATCTCCAAATACTAAAACACTCAAATTTAAACATTTCCTGTACTATTTCCTTGTGATAAAGTATTTAAAATAAATAAAGAATATTTGTTACAATAATTTTCCTATGCTTTTAATCATACTACCTATGTAAGATAGACACGTACGTATAAAATCAGTTATTCCGCATAGGTACTCTGCATCATATGACCGGTCTTCATACAAACATTAAGTAATTCAGTGTCACGAATCGAAATCCGATATAGGAAACGGATCGCTTTAAACGTACAAGTAGTCATAATACAAGTTACTTTTAGTACAATTTCCATAGGCGAGGTCCACGAGACCACGCCTTGTATACTCTGACCAATGGGACGGTCGTAAATTGAGGGTTTCGTACTTGGCACCGCCTCGTCTACTGTTAAACTAAACTTAGTAGATTCGTACCAAGTGAGGTGAACGGTCGTCAATATACCGTTGTGTCGTACGCGTTGTGTATCCCATTGTCGGGTTTTGACAGTTGAATGACGGGGTTACGTATATGTTTGGTAATAAGTTTTATTTTGTGAACACATAGGATTCGCCACAATATGAAGGTAAGAAGTTTTCTTATAACGTATCATATGTTAGGGCTTAAAGCTTATGTAAGTATTTATTGAAAAAAAAGTGATTAAACTGAATACACTAGGGTTTAAGTTATACGGAATTTTCTATAGTGTAACGCGGTGTTTAAAAACTACATGTTTATAGAAAATAATATTTATACAACGTAATTTAAGTAAGTTGTAAAGCTTAAATTAAATCAATAGTAATTGTTCGGTCCATTCGGTATTGTTTAAGAAGTATTTATATACACTAGTCATTTAAAGTTATAAACGGACATAGATTAATTTTAAAAAGGTCTACTTATGTACACATTCATTTATTCAAGATTAAAATAAATTAAGAAGCTATGCTTTTACTGCTCGTAAAAACATTAATTAAATAAAAGACATGTAATTTCATTAATAAATTACCATTTATTTTGAACTTCCACAGCACATTTGAAATAAAACATATGTACATACCTAGTCGCTATTATTGAATTATATATGTAAGTATTAATTACTTTGTAATCGTAACTTACATTAAATTTAGCGGCTTTAGTAGTTTATTTTAAATATAATAAAAACTTTTATATTAAATTTGTATAATTACGACGAATGGAAGCTTTTATTACGACAAAGCCTACGCCTAATTAATTTAAAAAACGGGCCTTGAAGAAACAATCAAATTGATTTTTCATATCAATTGGGAGCATTTATACTGTTTTTCTATGAAACGATATGTTAAGATTATTCAATGCGTCGTCTTAATCTATGTAACTTTTTTGTATCAGCTTTATCTCTACCATAAATTGTTTAATGAAAAAAATCGTTTTTAGTTGTAGGTAATTGAAAGATTAGACCGACGGTGAAGCGATTTAAGTTTAACTCAGATACATATTTAACTTTTGGGTTACGTCACACAATTTTGTTTTTAACAAATAAATTGCTATGATATTTAATGTTAAGTAAGTGTATAATAATAGAGGCAATCATGCAAATATGCAATCAACGAAATTGCTTGTGTATAAAATGAATGTTTTAAAATAATTTCTGTTTTTTTTTTTAATGTAGGTTCATTTATTGTTTGCCGTCTATAATGATAAATAATAATATTAAGTAAAACGTATGTCGTATAATTTAAATATATTTAATTTGTCTAAATAATAGTTGAAATATTGTGCTATTGAAGTAAAATAAATTAATAACTTATTATAATGAAAACTAGTAATTAGAGCAAACGGTTCGGATGGTTAATGGTCATGCACCATGGTCAACTTCATCCATATAAAACAGGAGTGGCTTATACGATCAGTGGTACCGTGTCAACATACCACTCATAAGATTATGATCCTCGTCTGTAAATACACTAGGTCACTCTCCCTTAAAACCGGAATACAACAATACAATATTGATGTTTGGCGGTTAGTAACAGTCGAATGGGTGGTACCACTCACATTCAGTTACTTGACATGTAAGTCCTACAACGGGTATAAAGTTCTTAAAGTATTACTGAGAGCAATACTATGTAAGTCTATGAGAAACATACTTCGTAAGTAAAATCAATATTATAATACAACAATGATCTAATGATAACAGATTTTTTATCGATTATCTGATTCGCCTTGAAAATAATTCGTAATAGTTAAGAAAAAACCTAACTACTAATACGGACCGTCTAAAATATAAGTGGCTAGTTAAAGTTATCCATATTGATACAACGTAAACGCTGATACCACCTGATAAAGTCTATTTTAGTTAAACAAGGTGAGTCACTAAACTGATGCCAATAAACGACTTACTAATGACAGCAGATGTAACCCGTATCAATACCAAGAAGGTTCTATATCGAGACATTGGGTCTAAATACACTTATTTTATACGAACAGTGTTATGCTAAACCACTGCCTCGTTAGCCTAACGTTAAGATATGTATAAGGAGTTGTAAGTGTGTACATTCTTGTACCTCGGATAGTACGTAAAGCCGTTGGTTCTGCGCCTGAACTCTTTCCGTTCGTGTCGGATTGCCGTCGGATTATGATAGAGAGGGAATAGAGAGTGCGCCAGTGTTTGCACACTCAATCGTGTACTAAAATATCTCCTGCACAGATGGCTGGTCTCTATTGACATTAGCCACCGTGACCGCAATCAGTCAGGGGAGATCATCATCATTTTAAACTGAATTTACAGCAATTGCTAACAGTTTTTATAGTGATGACAATGAGGATAAGTCACGTCGACCATATTATAGTGCACAAGTGTGTGCACAAACATAATTAAAATTTCTATTCTCTCACAGCACGGCAAATCCGACATAATCAAATATAATTCAGGCGCAGAATAAACCGTTATTAATTTTCGAGGCACGGGATATAAAAAATCGGGTTAACAAAAACTTATTCTTTTTGTTGATCCGATTTAACGATTAAGCTCAGGCCATCTAGATCTGTGGCCTCATACCACAAATCTTTCGGCTTTCTCAATAAATATTCTATTCAACAATAAAAAGGCTTTTTTTTAAACGGACTGGCAGTTCCTACATTGGCATAAATAGCTGGTATAAATAAGTGAACTCTTTGAAATATTAGTATTAGACTAATGGGGGAATACCAATGAATGAAATGCAATAAAGTTTTTCACACTAACATTTTCAATGTATAACCCATACGTTGTAGAAAATTATTACCTTGTTCTTACTCATATTCTACACTAGCTTATGCCTACGGCCGTGTAGATTTAATTATTATTATTATTATTATTATATACTGTAATAATAAATATTGCTTTATTGTATCTCCGGCTTCATACACTATATGTCGGTTTATAACTAAGATAAGATTATAAGCACAATGAGTTTTATCAAAATTAGTTTAATAGTTTATACTATCACGCTCGAACAAACAACCGCTCTATTTGTAACGACTTGTTATGTAACCCGTGTAATGTTTAAAAACGACTTACGATGATACAATCACAATCAATGTAAGCGAGATTTCACTTTCGAATTTCGATGAAATTTCTGGATTATATATGCTACGATATTTTAGTATTAATCCAACATTGAACTGAAATCGCTAAATATTCATTCGGTGGGTTTAAGAAGTCGATTTCAAGATTAAAGAAGTTAAAAATTCAATTATGTTGCTTGTATCGTGTTTTTGTTTGTTGTTTTAAAATCCTTAAAGTAAAATAGTCTTACCATACAAGAAATATTTTCATATATTTAGTTAATTTGAACACGATAAGCATATTGTACGCACACATGTACATTTACAAACTATGTACATATATATATACCTCATATATCATAGCGATAATCAGATGTTGACAAATTAGTCATATTAAAGTCTTATAAATTGTATTTAATAAATTCCGCCATATTTCAAAATAATTACAGTAGGTATACCAAATGTCTTAATGTAAAAAAAATGCCTGATATAAAAATTTGTAAATTTGTTTAACTTTTATACGTAGGTATTAAAATTGTATAAATATAATGCTGATTCTTATCAATATAATATGAATTGGAATAAGGAACCGTTTTTAAACATTACAACGAATTTTAAACGCTTTTTATTAATACCACTTCTTTCTCATGAATTGATGTACAAAATGATTTTATAGTTGTCTGCTATAAAATAGAAAGATATTTTACTTTGTGATTTTCGTAATTCAATTGAATTTTATTTTTATCCGACTCCGGAATTGCTGATGTGATATGATTTCAGCAGGCTGTATGTATGTTCATCTATTCTTGCATATGAGATAACGTTCGAGGCAATTTAATCGTCCGCTAATTATGAGGCTATGTGACGTCACAATTTTGATTTTGTAAATTTAAAGTAAGCAGCGGTTATGTCTATCATACTATAGGGTTTTCCATTAAGGGCGCTTGATCTTTGAAATGCAAAAAAAAAAATACATGTAGGAGAGATATTTGCGAATTTTTTTTTTTATTTGGAAGGTCTATCGACCCCATTATGTATGGAATATGACATCATTCAAATGACCGCCACGGCTTCGGTTGGTGGCGCGCACACGAAAGGTCCAATTTTCGATGACTGGCGCACAAATCGGGCTGTATTTGATCGATGGCGTGGCGTATGTTGACTTTGAGGGCATCGGTGGTTTGCGGCTTGTTGGCATAGACCTGCGACTTAAGAAAACCCCACAAGAAAAAGTCCAGCGGGGTCAAATCGCACGATCTCGGTGGCCAGTTCACGTCGCCTCCGCGCGAGATGACCATGTCCAGAAATTGCTCGTGCAGAACTTCCATCGTAGCGTGTGCTGTGTGGCACGTAGCGCCGTCCTGTTGAAACCACATGTTGTCCAGATCCATATTCTCGATTTCAGGCCAAAAGAAGTTGGTTATCATCGACCGGTATCGCTCACCATTGACGGTGACGGCCACACCATTATCGTTTTCGAAAAAATACGGACCAATCACGCCTCCGGCCCAAAATCCGCACCAAACAGTCACTTTCTGCGGGTGCATTGCCACTTGGTGAACCTCGTGTGGATTGGTCTCGTCCCAAATACGGCAATTTTGCTTGTTGACATAGCCATTCATCCAAAAATGCGCCTCGTCGCTGAAGATGATTTTTTTGCCAAAATCGGCGTCAACTTCCAACTGCTCTAATGCCCAGTCAGCGAACACACGGCGCTGTCTATGGTCATTAACCTTGAGCTCTTGGGTCAGCTGGATCTTGTACGGGTGCAGGCTCAAGTCACAACGCAAAATTCGCCAAGTTGTCGTCTGCGAAAGGCCGAGTTCCTGTGCGCGACGCGGAATTGACTGCCGCGGGTTTTCGACGACACTGTCGCGCACAGCGGCGATATTCTCGGCAGATCTCGCGTTACGTTGACGCACGGGAACCGGCTGATTGTTAACTGACCCGGTTGACTCGAATTTGTCCACCAATCGACGGATAGTCGACTCGGCAGGACGATCATCGCGACCGTAAAACGGGCGAAGTGCGCGGAACGTTGCTCGAACTGAAGACCCATTTTCATAAAACAATTTTATGATTTGCACGTGCTGCTCGACACTGTAACCTGCCATGGTGGTTTGGGAGGACGGAATGAATATAACACACTGCATTTGACAGCTGTCACTCAAACAACATGGCTGTCAAAGTTCAAGCGTCCCTATTGGAAAACCCTATATAAACATTCCTACATATATTTTTAAAATATATATCTAAGTTGACTATTTATTAGATGACAAATGATTATATAGTTGGTAGATACGGATGTACCAGAATATATTCTTCTAGTATTACAGAGGGCGATTTTTTCCGTAGTCGTGTTATAATTATTAAACCTATTATATTATGCCTTCTGTCCTAATTTAATTAAGATATTATACAATTAATACTAATTACAAGTAAAATCTATAAATTTAGACAGAGTATAAATAGCGATCTTGTTGAAACTTTCAAAAAATTTTATTCAAATGTTAGCTCAGCGAAACAAGAATAGAAGTTTATAGAGCCGACTGAGATATTACCATCAAGGTAATCTCACAAGTTACGCCTAGAAAAATTATTAATATACATAAATCATTTTAATTTAAATACCAATACTCCTAAAATAATTTCGAAACATGAAAGTATAATTTGTTTTATTCATATTAAACCAAATGGAATATAATTTACGGTTAATAGTCATAATGTTTTTTGTAAAATTGTATTGTGTGTTATCATAGCAGTAGTTTATGAGATATTGTAGTTGACAAGTAGATAGGCTTAGAACTTGCGTAGAAAAGTACTGTCAATAGATACCTACTTACATTGTTCGCGATTTGCTGATTATATAATAATGTTTGTATAAGTAAATTTAACACCATTGTCTCGATATAAGACCTACTTTGCTTCCGCAAGGGAACAAGTAATTAATTAGCCGCTTATTGACACCAATTAAAATAATCACCTTTTGTAACTAAAGTTTACTGAATTAACGTACTTTTTTATTTCGACGGTTATTTTCAGTAAACATGATATTGGAAATAACAGCAAAGCTGTTTTTATTTCTTATATAGATTGTACGGAATATTGTTTTTACATTAAAGACAATAACATAAATCGTTTACAGGATTAATACAGATATTTGTTGCGAATAACCAACTGATGAAAGATATTTTAATATATAATTATTACTTGTATTTCTTTTGCAATAAAAGATACATGTAAAGAAGAATGGCGAAAATGGACCCAACTTATTAAAGTAGTAACGAAGCATCGTTCATATACAACCTTATATAAATTATAATTATAAGTTTATAGGATGCTTATATATAAAAATATTGAGGCTCTAGGATATGGGAGTCAAAAGAAGGAAAATATAATAATTTATTAAAAAAATAGTCGTTGTGCAGTAACGGAACGGCGCCATAGAGATGATTTTAAGATGACAATTGTTGTTACATGACGTTACTCGTACGTATTTAATTCAAATGTGAAGTTTTAAAATTTATGCGATTTTGTAGATTTTTAACGACTTTTAAGGGATGAGTAAATGATAAGGAATATTTGATGACAGCCACCCTGTTATTTTACGTGGTACAATTAAATTTAGACACATAAGAAACAAGTCCTATCACATAAATTGCAGTTGATAGAAGGCTGGAGTGGAGGCATGCTATATAAGGCTTTTATTGTCAGTGTCCCGAAGGTACAAGGTTGCTACTCAAATAATTACAAACAAATAAAATAGCTTCCTTTTAATATACCTTTGTTGAAATCTTATTAAAAATGCTTAGGTTTATTTTGAATTGGTTACCAAAACCCTAGTAGGCAGTAATTAAGAATAGACAACATATATATACTATACATATAAATAGAGTTTGATTTAAATAAACCAAAAATACCAAAATATAAAGCATACCTACGCGTATTTACAAAATACTATTACTGATTGCAGTGGTAGTATTTTGGGCTTTGAAATAAATCAATTCAATGAGTCAACCACGAAAATGTCCTATGACGAAGGAATAAATTGCTTCAGAGCATTATATCTATCCCTTTATAACAACTTTGTATACATTTATTGCGACACTATACTTTGTCGTCTTCTTTTGAATGACAAATTGCTAATGAGTGAAAGAGAGATATCTGTGTGTGACTTGAACTGACTATAACGTTTACTAAAAAGAACGACAAAATATAAATATTATGATTTTCAAAATGTTATTTTCTTATTGATATATATTTTAGCAACACACAATAATTACGTAGAAACTTTTTTACTGTAGACCTAGACCAGAGAGCATCCGAACAACTCTCATACGATGTTCAAACATTTGTGAGACAGACACTTTAATGTAATTCCAGAGGTACGATATGTAAATCGCAACCAGTAAGGGACTGTGGTTAAAATAAACTACTTAATATTCTTTTCGAGCGATTGTGGAACATAAGAACTTTCGCAAGTATTATAAGCCGAATATATTGTTTGGGGGCTTATCTTAGGCTTAGGCCTAGTATGTTATATAGGTGATGGCTTCTAGCCGACTTCGTTCATGGCGGACATTCTCAACGGAGTCTCCAACTGCAAGGAGATATTACAGGGCTAAACAGGATGCGCAAACACAGGGGCACTCTATTTCTTCGAGTTCGTAATCCGAAGGGACGGCAATCCGACGTAACAGAACATATGACAGGCGCAAGACAAGAAGGCTTTACGTGTTTTTCCAGTCGCGGGAGTAAAAGCATTGCAAACTTCAAAATACCGCGCAGTAACTGTGAATTTTTGATAAATAAGTTCAGTAACTTACTGTCGTAATTAACCTATTTACTGAATAATTGTACTGAAGTTAAAAAGTTACTATGTGCGTTACTGTGCGATAACCAAGTAAACAAACAAACAATTATAGTATTTTAATAAGATAAGATAATATATTCGTGTTGTTACATCATCTATACAATAAATAGTACACGATATGATCTGCGTTACATCAAATCCTATTAAATTTGAATCGGGTGCGTGCGATAAATCGTCGCCCGAGTCGGCTGTCGTCGGCGGTAATTCGTTACGTTCCGTTTTACCGAAAAACTTATTCGATGCATCGAGAAATATGGCGGCGGCCGCTTTATAGGCTAATATGTTATTTAAAGCGGGCGAGCGGAGCCCTGTGGCGCTGCCACCGGCTCAATGCGGATATTAATGGTAGGAATGTATCACGTATCTTCAAAGCCCGTGCGAATGTCTCGTTCGTTTGACGGGTCAGGCGTTGTAAGTGCTTGGACGACCTCAGCCCACCCGGCTCTGTGAGGAATGTTTCATATAGGCAAGGAATTTAAAACATGCTGAAGGCATGTCTGAATAACTAATACCTCTCCAATACTAGACTTTAATACAATTTTTCCTAAACTCTATGCACAAAACTATTATTTAATGATATTAAATTAAATAATATACAAATTATTTTCGAAGAAATCTATACATATAATGAATACTTAATACGTTTGAAACTTACAGGTACAATAAATATCAAGAAAATATTATAAATTAAATCTCGTTAGCTGTGAGTCGTTGCAATAATCAATTTTATCACTGAGAACCAAGGGCATTAACAATAAAATTTTGTTATAGCCACAGTCCATAAATGAGATACAGCGTCTTGCTGTATTTCAACTTAAATAATATTTGTAAAAATCTCCTTTATAGAAAAGAAAATAAAAAATATATATAACAAGCTCTTCAAGTCATTTTAATTAAACAGACATCTTGACCTGATCACCTTTGCGTAACTACTAACAACAAATTAGTTTTTGCACATTGTTCGATTTTCAAATATATTATATAAAATGTATATAAGTTTAATGCACTAAATTATTTTTTAATCGCATCTTCGCTGCTGTAGGTAAGTTTCTTTTAAATAAGTATATCACTATGATCAATACTGTAATTATTGGTTATAGCGATATTCAGATATGTGATAATACAAAAAATCAAGTCAATTTGACGCGTTCCTTCAAAGAAGGACCAACGAACACACAACGTAATAAAGCCTAAAACAAAACGTTTATCAATATTATAATTCAACATATAATATATAATTATTATATGTTGAATTATAATATTACTATAATATAGAACGAACTTCCATCACATAATTTCAGTTCTAAATTCCAATATTATATAATTATTCATAAGACTACACTAATTGAAATAATTACATTTTGTCTTGAAAACAAATGAATTAAAAATAAACTTTATAATAAATATGGTTTTATTATATTAGCATGTAAACACGATACCACTCGTAGGATATATATTTATACAAACAGCTTTGGCTAAAATATTTAATTGAAATATAAAAACTAAAGACATTTGGCGCTTAAAAACTTATTCACACAATCGCTTATATGCTTTCTAGAACTTCGTCGTACTATATTAATGATAGAAACCCTAGCGGTAAAAACTTATATTGTAAATAACACATTAACATATAAAAGTAATTAACAACAAATTACGTGCGCTGGCGTTGTTTCGTGCCTTGTAGCGATTAATTTAAATTATTAAATGAGATCAACTTTTTAATATAAATTCGAGTAATGCATAAATATGAAAAGCAAAGTAAGACAGCGATATTTCCGTTGTTTAAATATCGTGGTGGCGCTAGACTTGAGTCAATTAGTTACCTGTGTTCACTAGCTTGTGTCTCCGACGTCGGTCGTTATATATGTTATAATATTAAGTCCGACTTTCAATATATTGTATTTGAATGTTCTTAGGAGTAAACCGGTCGCCACCTTCCAAATATTAATATGAATAGTTGCAACATAAATAAAATTGTTAAAAAAAAAAGAATCTCGCTGAGTTTCTTTCACCGATTCTTCTCAGGTCTAAGGTGTTCCTTTCGAAACCGGTGGTAGATTTATAGACAGTCGATAAGTAAGTGCAATACTTCTACATTGAATAAAGATTTTTTACTTTTCAATCTCGTGATGATAAGTGATGACCATCGCTCATAGAATAACATTTTTTGAAATAATAATGATTCCTTGCACTATTAACACGCCGCCAACCATGGCTTATGGAACTAAGATGTATTACACCTTTGCGTCTATAATTACACCGGCTCACTCTCAATCATGATATACGGTTGACACGTGGGTGGTATTTACCTTACCGCCAGTACGTACGTATATCAATTGTGAAGTATATCCACCATCAACAAGCAGAACATTGGTAGCCTTAATTGTAACAAACTTGTAAAATTAGGATTAAAGATTTATTTTAAGAGACTATGAATAGATTTCACCTGTTTAATTTTAAATAAATATACAAATATTTGAATATACCTGCGCATCATTTATAGTAGCGATACAATTAGACCAGAATACTGGCCTAGACTTCAATTATTTTATATATGGTATACATTTATTTACGGAAAGTTCAAAACACAATTCTTACAAATATATCGTACTTATTTAGTTATGATTAGGTGTTTAATTCGTGGAATGGGCCATTTATTGCAGCTTATAAATGGCCCACTCCACGAATGCACGAGGCAAGCAAAGGTACGAGAGGAATGGCGACGAATTGTGAAGCTTGCCGCCACCCCTGTCATGACGACCACGACCACTCTGCCAAGAGTGTAACGACAGAGAAGAAGAGGTGTTGAATTTTATTGAATAAACGTATCTTGGCTTTGTGCGAAAATAAAAAAAAAACTAAATTTTCAGCATTACTTCATTTTCATACGGCGTTTGTCCTAACCCCAGAAATATATAATTTTAATAAAAATAATAACATTTTTGGGAGTTGATTGGGTGAAGTTGAATCTTAAAGGGACCGTAGCGCTCTTTGAAATGAAAATTTAGCTTTTCATATTGGCGTCTCTACATCAAACGAGAACTTCATTCCTCCTCTTAATTTTTAGTATATTTAAGTAAATTAAAGTATATTCCATGTTTAAAAGTGTGAGTTGGGTTGATATTTAGTTGTACAGGTCCTCATATAAATCGATGATAATTTTCAATGTTACGAACTGCTCCTCGAGATTTTTTACTTCGATACTTCGCCCCCGTGGGTCGTCGCATGATGTCATATAGTCTACCTTTCTGATTATGCAGCCAGAAAACGCACCAACGCTTAATGCAAAAAAATTACAAATAGACCTGGTAAATCTTAAAATGAAGCTCAAATAAAGATTATTATATTTTTATCAAAAATAAATATATAAATAAACAAGGAGGAACAGAAATAGTCGAGCATTTATTGTAAACAGACACACAGTCCCAAATGTGTTCAAATTGAATGCGTAACCGATTAAAGGAATACACCGACACGATGACAATGTAGTTGTTTTTCATTTTCAACTGACCATCGACTTCAACTGTCAGAATAAATGCTAGCTTGATAATTTTAAAGGTTAATGCTTTTTATAAAAGATACAAGCCGTATGTCATCTTTTTAACCGACTTCATATCGTACTCTGTTTGTTTGAAAGTGCGTGAATTAATTAGAAATTAAGTAACTAATTTTTATTAACACTTCACTGGTAAATTTATATTTTAATTTGATTGCCTCTTCTGAGCTTAGTGGCTAGCTTATAAGGCCATAAATCCCGTGATCTTGGGATCTAATGGCCATTAAATATTTTGCGATTTTCTGTCGAAAAGCTTTCATTAATTCCAGTTTCTAGAATTGGCAGTTATAGCTCTTGTGCCTAAGCTCTTTCGTCGTTTCGTTGACAGATTATGAGAGGAAGGAAATATACAGTACACTCGTGTTTGCGTATGTGCTGCGCTGTTGACCTCCCTTTGGACCACTAAATATGTAATCATTGACTTTGAGACAACTAAGTATAATTAATTTAATAAGTAATTAGGCACCTGTATTTAAAACTTATATTAAACTTACACAAAATGTAAATACTAATAGTCTTTATTCCTTTCAAGCATCGTGAAAAGAGTAATTTAAATCATCCCCTCTTAGCTAAAGTTTCCGTTCTATACCTAGTTTCATTTTCTACGAAAATATTAAATATATATAATTAAAAAAATTACATCATCGAACTACGAATAAATTACAAAGCACTATAATATAACAATTTTAACAGGATACACAAATCGAGGTGTTTTGTTATTATGGAAATACTATAAGTCTGAACTAATTAATAAATACAGGTATAAACAACATTTGCGTCAAAGATAAACTAACCTATTAATGAGTAAATTCCAACTTATAAAACAACAAGTGTAATGGTTATTAAACCAATGAAATTTTAACTTAAGTCATACAATATATTATATTGTAATTGATAGCCTTATTGCTGTTACGACATAAAGTAGGGCATTTTATATAAAAGACAATTATTATTGGATTATCTATTGAGATGGTTTCGTATATATAAAGTTTTTTAATGAATTATGTCGATTTTTGAATTAAGAACATCATTGGTTGTAAATAATTGCAGACAAACGAATTCAATCCAAAAAGGAACTTGGTTACAGTTTATTGTAGAGACTTGTTGTTGTTAAAATACATTCAAATTCTTGTCAAAATGTATTGAGTAGGTACTAAAAATAATTTAGAAATTACTCTTTTTTTAGATATGTATGAATTCAGAACATCTTCTGTTGATTAAGCATATATAGGTTGCCACAGATAACAATAAAACCGAAGCTGGTATTCACGTCGTCGTCACAAGTTGAAACTGAAGTTCACTTTGAAGGCTTATTCAGAAAACGTTTATAGCAACCTTAAACAAACAGACAGTCACATCCAATATATTTAATTTAAGGTTAAAATACCAACCTTTTTTATTCCAACCCACAGCTACCGGAGTGCTTTGAAAAACTCATAGAAAGAGTTGACAGGGGACGTTCGGACGGACAGACGGGAGGATCGCTGTTTATTGAATAAACAAAGCAGGCTGAGCGGCATTGTGCAACGATGACGCGGATGTTCCGTGTTAGAGATCCTTAGGGAATCTTAATTTTGTTGTCACTTTTTAATCCATTATGATACAGTTATAAAAGGGCTTAACGCTTACCCTGGTTTGCACGTACGATCGATTACTATAAGTGTAAATTACTTTATTATTTTGTAAAATTTAGTTTGACTTGCGACATTAGACTTAGCAATGACTCATATGTTTGATATTTCCGCCTGGAATTCATTACGGAAAGCAATAGCAGCTAAAATGTTTATCCGCGTTGAGTATTGTTTATCTTCTCAAAACTAAAACATTGTGTCCCTTATATTTGAAAGCGGCTTGGTTTCATATTAAAACGAAAGCTTCGTGGACGTAATTAAAATGCTACTGCATTGTATTATTACACGATATAGTCGATAGTTATATTCCGAATAGAATTTGATAAGTTCGAGGGTGATGTGTACGAAACATCCAAAAACACAAACGCATTAGTGTAATATTGTAAACATTAAATTAATTATCTATAAAGAACTTTGACCAGCAATGTTGTCTAATTATATGTCAATCTCTGCATCTTTTTTCAAAGCCTCGTTAGCTATAATTGCCTTGTTGGTTCAATCCCCGGGTCAGGCTCGTAAAATTATTAAGTTCATCTAATCTGACCAGAAAATCACATTTAAGTAGTGGCCCTGAGTTTGTAGGATGTCAGCGTTTACACTACCCGGTAAAGCACCTTATCAGAGTGAATAGAGAGTGTATCTGTGTAAGCCTACCTTTCATGCACTATAAAATCACATAATAGTTTGCATATAAAAAATATTAAATTTACCATTCCTTAAGTTTATATAATTGTTAAGTAATTTTAAGTGCAATCGAACTGATTGTGACATGGTTGTAATTATTGTGAAACACTAACAACCATACCAACTAGCATTTCCATCTGATTCAGTTAAATATTTCCGTATTCATTAGAACTTGTAGTTTTAGTTTTAGTTTAGTGTTTACTAAATTAATGAAGTCTGAGTCATGACTACAATTATAAATGGTAGGAATAATTTTTGGTAAGCATGTCATTGGTACCAGTTATTTATAGAGTTCAAATGCCATGTTTGCGTAAAAAGTTGTCGTTTGTTGTTATTTGTAACGAAGTCAGAGAATTATTTGATCGAGTAAATTAACTTAACTTTGGTTGTAATGCAAACAGCCTTAGTTAGTAGAAACATCCCCACACCAGATTTTTAGAAAAAAAAATATATATACATTATTTAAGTATTGCAATCACCGTTATTCATGTTCTTGTTTTTATCCTATTTATGTGTCGCCATTGTGCGCTATAGCACTGTAATATTTGGTAGAAATTTTCATAGCTTAGATTGCCTCCTAGTTTTATTGCCAATATATGCATGTTTACTGCACTTTTTTTATAACAAACATTACAATAACTTCGACCGATTCCATCTACGGCAGCCGTTCATTACGGAGACTAGCAAACTGCGCTGGAGATAAATAAACCGGGTATGTGTACGCAAGCAGAAGTGTACTCTCATTATCCGAATGGTTCAAGGGAACGTTCATTCGACATGACTGAATATGATTAATCAATTTGATCAGTCAAGAACTAACAGCTTTACATGGGCACGGGAGCATAGAACTTCTAAAAAACTAAAAACAGAGCTGAACTTTATTCATAGAAAAACCCAATGTATAGCACAAGTTCTCACTATTTACAATATCAACTAGCTAGTAAATAAACGCGAATCGTTGAATTATATTATAACAATGCTTGAAACACTGCAAATTACTGAAATTTGGGAGATACACATCGAGTTCGACAAATGACGACGTGACAAATGCTAAATTACCTTTAAATTCATGTCGCGTTCTGCTGTGAAACCAAACATTACAATTGAATTAGCTAGTATTAGTTGAATTAAGTATTTTACTTTATCCTTATAAAATTGATACAGTCGATGGATCCAGAAATACAATATTTTGTTTACTTGAAAGCAGTATTTAAACTAGGATATAACGATGAAAGCAATCCTTCGATTTTATAACCGTTTGGTTAACTGTCCTCATTAATCAATTGTTTTATCATCATATTAACGGAATTTAGTGAATTTTCATTTTGCTCATTCATTACTTTAGACTTAAAAATGAGACGATAATACTATTCTGGCGATAGATATTATATGAAGATGGACGCATTTGAAATTAGAATTATTATTCTAAAATTAACTTTTATTAATGATCATTAATAACGAAATTGAGTAGGGAACAAAATCATCAATATTACTCAATAATCAAAAAAGTTATTACCGAAAATACATAATAATCGCTAAACATGCAAAAACTCAGGCCAAAAAACTGTTATTAGTTAGCTGCATATTAATATTATATGTAATGATTATTCAAACAAATCATTTACAATTTTTAAATGCGCTTAAAACTAATATTTTTTTTTAAACCTAATATATCCCATTTGGTACAAAGACTGACTCATGTAACAGATTTACATTATAACCAATAGCATCGTTTATTAAAATCTTAAATACGGAACAACGTACACACTATTAAAAAAATTAAAATAAGAATAAGAGTTCTAATAAATTGATGCTGAGCTTGGTACAACAATGAAAGCTTTTGAGATATTCAATTTTTATTTAGAGCTATGTACATCTAAGTATATATGTAATAAGCATTTTTTTAAATATAATAGAATTAATATTTTATACTAATTGTATATAGTAATGTTCGCTTGTAACTTATATACGTTACGAGTCATCAGGTATTCTAGCGAAAGACTACAATATTATTTAGTATTGTATCTCAGTGGATATTATGACTTCTCTCTTTCGACTTTGTATGGGTGAAATAAGATTTATTTTTGTCCAATGCGCTAATGTTCTGTCCACCGGGTCCAATATAAACCGTCTAGGGACCCAGACATACTTCACCTCAGTGGGCCGCAGCGTGATTTTTATCCTGTAAATAAATACTTATAAATTGGCTATCAAATGCAAAAATACTTTTTCAAATCCGACTGGCAGATCCGAGTGACTGTTTATTTGCTTAACTGTTTTATCTTAGGTAATATTTTCCAATTGATAACAAACATATATGATATAAACAACTTTTATAAAATAATTTAATTAGATCATAGACTTGGCTCCAACACTTTTTATGATATGTTATGTTATTGCTATAATTTGAATAATTATATATTAAAACTAAGATATATTTTTATGAGGTCATCATAGTCGTAATTAATATTTTATAGGAACAAAAAATTTACTGTATCACACAAATGATTTTTCTTCATAATTATATACTATTTTATGTTTCGTTGAATTAAGAGCAATTGAGGTATATTTATATACGAGCTGTGCCCCGCGATTTCACCCGCGTATAATTAATAAAATATAATAAATAAAAATAAGCCTAGTAGAGCCTTCCTCGATAAAAGGAGTATCCAACACTAAAACAATTTTTAAATTTGAACCAGTAGTTCCTGAAATTAACCGGATCAAACAAACAAACTCTTCAGCATTATATTTATTAGTGTAGATTATTACACATTTCTAGTAAATTTTAAGCCAGTTCTACTTAAAGACAACAGGTTTATCTGATAAACGCAATTTTGGTGTTGACAACGATAAAATCTAATATACTAAATGTTATCTATTTATTAAAAAATGGCCACCGCATTAATTTATATTATATAAAAAAAAGGTTTTGTTAATTTATTTAAACAGTAAACATTTAACGCCTCCGACGTTACGGAGCAAATGATAAATCGATTTGCGTTGCAACGAGCTTTATGCGCTAGTTCTGGAATCTCGCCCCATTAATATTTCATCAAACAGATGTCTAATATTAATAGTGCTCGATAGAGTGATGGAGAACGATACAAAGCGTTTGTTCGAGTTCACAAAAAAACCCTCCGTCGATGGTAAAGGGCTGAAAATATCACATATTTCACTCCGCGTCAAGACACTTTGAATGACCGCGACCTCTGATGTTTCATTATTTCTCTCGGTTTTTTATTTGCTTCTAATAATAATATTTTTAATATAATGTTTTTATTACAATAGACACTTGTCATTCATCTTAGTCAACACTGTAAGGTGATACGGCGATATTTGTATCGTTCGAGAATATTTTCGATGGTCGATCGTTTATTTCGTGAGACTGAGCTAGTTTTGAATAATCGATGGGAAAGAAACTGGTTGTCGCTTCGATTGTAATTATTGAAATTGACTGTAATAAAATATATATATGTATATGACTATAAATATCATTATCACATCAAATAGTTTCTTTCGAACAAATTAATTTGCATAATACGTATAATTCGCAAGATGGCTGTGGCATGAGATTGGCTTAAATACTCTTTGATGGCTTTTAAAAATAATCTCCACATTTAATTCTTGAAATTATCTTCGTATTTACTTCTTTTTATTAAGCTATGGAGCTTGGGTATATTGATTTGGAAACAAAAACAATTTATGAAAAAAGACTTCACAAGATTTTTTGAAGTTTAAAGCTCTTCTCATTTTATCATTTTAAAATGGAATACTATTTAAAATTAATGTTACGAGTACTTAGTTTATTTATTATATACCAAAATGGCAAATAACATGTGTGGTAGAATTGTAAGCTTCTTTGGCCTAATAAACGTTCGCTCTTTCTGTCATTATTGATTTCACGTTCGAAAGAAGACACACAGCATTGCTTAACTTATCACCCGCTAAACAATGGTTATTTGCAGTTCGAATAAAAAAGTGTTTGGTCTGGTGTTCCTACACTGTGACTGGAACATTAGAAAAACCTAATACTTTTCCAATTTTATTTTAAATTTTGTTAGTTTGATTTATCTCTACATTATAACTGAAATTGAGCTCGTATGGACTTAGTTCTGACTATAACACTATACTTTTGTAATTCATAAAAGGAAAAAAAAGTAAAGTAACGACTCGCAATTGTTCCTCTGTTCTGTGAAAGTCAACCTATCCTTATCCTTAGAGCTCATTACAACATGCTATTCCAGTGTATTGTGAATACTCATACGTTTTCGAAGTTTTCGGTCAACGCCGAACAGTAGATGAGAAAAAATCAGCGGAGCCTGATTTGAACCAACGATGTGTTTGTTTAAACCCACGCATTCTATCCACTGAGCCGTCTCAGTTCAATATACTATCAATAATTAAATTCTAAATCGAGTTGATGTATTATTATAGTGATGGTATTCGTATTAAGTTGATCGTAAATCTGGAGGGATTCGATATAAAGCGACAAAAACCGAGCGCTTTGTGAAGGATGATTAAGTATTATGTATGAAGCATAATTTATACGCGGTAGCGAGATTTTATATAGATAATAATAAATGCGATTTTAGAATATTATGCAAATTAAAAAAAAATCAAGGATTGATCGATTGGTTTGTGTGACGGATAGAATTAATAATTTTGTTTCATTTTAGCCGTTTTTATTACCATATTTCATTTCAACTACATCATTTACAGCAAATATATTTAAATGGTGTAGTAGAAACCGTGTGTCTCTGTATATTGAAAAAAATGATCAAAATAACGCGATTACCAAAATACAAACATGCTTTATATTAATAAAACGCTGGTGCTAGTTAATAAATATTTAGCACATGATGGAATGGAATGTCACAACTGGAAAATGTGTTGTACTAGCGGTAGGCGTCCATTTACAAATGGGTCACCTGAGGGTATGTGGTCACCATTGCGCAGAGACATTGGCATGTGTCAGTAATATTAAACATGCCTTACATCTTCGATGTACCACCCCTTTGGGAAATTATGTCCTTTATGCCTGTAATTACACTGGTTCATTCACTCTGTCATCATCTCAATCCTAAAAAATATTATTAATACGAAAGTTATTTTGACTCTTTACTTGTTTGTTACGCCTTCACGCCAAAGTTACTCAACCGATTATCACAAAATTTTGCATACACGTTGCGTCAGTGGTCCAGAAAAGGACATAGGGTACTAAACACCTGACTTCTCCCCCACACGGGCGAAGTCGCGGGCGCAATCTAATTTATCATAATATACTGAAACCCTATCCTTTCATGTGATTAAGAAATCCCAACGAACAAACGACCGTTCAAACGAACTAAACACACAAAAGGTATTTTAAATTCAATAATCAACGTAGACTTTCAAATAAAATAATAATAATTCGCGTATATAGATATGTTATTGTATTCTATAAGCTTAAATCTTAAAGGAACGGCCGAGTATTACACATAGGAATGTCATCACCGTTATCCGGGACATATGACCAGCAAGTTAACAAAATCGTAATGCATTTTCACCCATTAACTATCAACGATTTAAAACATTTTTCATTATAAAATTACTATTAGAATCTCATACAAGCATACGAGTACAAATGCGTTCGGAAATGCTCACAATGAGCGAACATACGTCATATACGACCGCATCGCTTTCGGTGAAAGAAACCAATACTTTGGCTCTGTAATCCTTATGTAAGAACTTATTCCGTGGGGATTAAACGTGTCCTGGCTGTAATTTATCAATTTGGTACCTTCACAGGTATTTTTTTAAGTTATAAATCCAATATTATTTTTAGTAACGTCGCGCGCTGTGGGATGTAACGGTGCTTTTGTTAAATGAGATTTCGTTCAGCTTAAATGTCTTTAAAGAACACCGAAGACTCGACAAACATACATTTATATCTTATATAATAAAATTAAGAAAACATTTGTAAATAGCAGATAATATATAATCAGCGAAGCCGTCTTTTTCTTATATTTTTATCTGTGACAATAAAAAAATGTTGAAGTGAATACTATTTGTACAGCGTTTTTATGTGTAACATTTAAAACGTTGAATTAGTGAACTTGTTATTATTGGCCGGTATTACAGTGCATTAAATTTTATTTTTATTCCATTCCATTTAGTGTCAGAAAAAAGTCCAAAATCTTTATTCAATATATAAGCGTTACACTTACTTATTGATTTTTATATCTACGGTTCGGAAATAAATACGTCAGATCTGAGAGGAAACGGAGAAAGAAACTCGGCGGAATTTTTTATATCAAATTTTTTACTATAATGGTTTTTTTTTATCTGTATTTCAGATACCTAAATATATATCTAAAATATGAAAAATAAGTTTAAGTTATCAAGTTATGTTTTTAGTTTATTACTCAATTATCAAACTAAATGAAATATTAGTTCTGTTTCGTGTCATTTTTGGTTTTTAATACATTAGCAAGCTATGAGCGGTTCAAGTTATTATTTTTATAATAGTTTAAGTAACAAAATAACGTTATTTTTTGGTACGATTCTTCAAAAATACGTACCTACATTCAAATAATTAACGAATAAAGAAATATCACTAAGATTAGGTATACATTTCTAAAAAATTAATGACCGAAATTATCTTCGTACTTTTATTTAATAGTAATATTACAAGAATAAAGAAAAGAGTAATAATTCCTGACTTTAACGACTCAGCCGAGTGTCGTATATTTTAGTTAAAAGGCAGAGAATTAAGTATAACAATTTAACATTATAAATTTATACTAGTGCTTTACCCGCCGCTTCACTCGCGACATAATTCAGAATTGCTAAATACCAAATACCATAGCGCTTTCTTCAAAAATCAGGTATTTTAATATGCACTTTCATCCCTTTATAAAACTACATTAGGGGTTCATTTTACAAAAATCCTTCCTCAGTGCTAACCTACTAAGTAAATTTTCATGGTAGTAGTTTGGGCCGTGCGTTGATATGTCAGTAAGTCGTTAAGTCATTCATTGATATATATATTATATAATTTAACGCTTCTATAAAATTAACGTGCCGAGTCACTTTGAAAGAAAGCACGCAATATTTAGCAAATGTTTAATTCATATATAATTATAATACCGCCAGATGTAAACGAACACTCGACCTCTATGCGTGTAGCAGGTAACCTAACCAATGCGCCAGACGGACGTTAGTTTATTGGTAACTATAAATACAAAAACAATATTGGCTGACCATTTTCGTTCGCGAGTTAATTTATTGAAGCAGCCATTAAACATTTGAAACGGGGTATAAATTTCGACGTCAGCCAATAAAAATGTGAACAATAATACATTGTATGCCGTAATCATTTGTAACATTTACTTATTAGTTTATCTTAAAATACATATAAATGAATATATTGTGATGTTGTTTTATAGAACGATAATATTATAAAGGCAGTGACAGACTCACGGCATATCTACTATGTAGCAGAATTAATTAATGATTTATTAATAGATAACACTGATTTATAGAGAAGCGATGATGGATAGTTGTTCGTTTTTTATATAAATTAAATAGTTTTATTACTGTAAAAGAATGTAGGTCGGTCCAGTCGTAGAAAATGCGCGTGTGAAAGACAAACTTACGGCACCGGCCTTCTGACATCTTTATTACAAACCTGACACTTTAATTTCAATAAAGATATAATAATCAACACCCATCAATCAAATTGCTGCCTAAGTACTTATGGAATAGAAATTAAAATCACATAAACTTCAAATTGTATACACAGTTTGCGCGAGAGTCACTTGTGTCAATTGTTTCAGGGCGTACGGGTCCAAGATAACGTAAGATATTTGTTACATTAATTTGAACCTTGTTGCGTTATAATAAGGTTTTAAGCGTAAAATACAATATGTTTGAATGTTTGTATTAAAAAAGTATGTGTAGAGAACAAACGTGTTCAATAAAATTATTTAGAAAATTCGATTAAACACGAATCAATAGCGGTTGTACTAAGCCGTCGGTTACTTAAAAGCATTTTTATATCTTTTATTTGATTGTATATTGGAGCAGTGGTTCCTTACTATTAAAAACAAGAAAGATTTAAAGAAGATCTTGTTTGCATGGAACCCTAACTGCATTTTGAAATAAAAGTAAACATTTTCTTAAAGAATTAAAATTGTTCAAAGGAAAATTCGCGTATATCGATTTTTTTTAATATCCGTAACCTAATCCTGTAATGCATTAATTTGATAATATGATATCAATAAATGAATATATATCATTAATAATAAAAAAGACGTATTAAATTTCGGAACCATACTTTCCCAAGGAAACTAAACAGAATAAAAGCAAAAAGATTAAGACGGTTATTTATTTATTAAACAAAAGTTAAATTTCACAAAAGGTAAAGGTAACAAGGTATTATCTGCGAACCACCTTTAAGACTTACACGAAAGTAGTAAGTAGGCTCAAAATACAATATAAATAATTCACACATACATAAATTTAAGTTCTCGTCTACATACATACTTACACATAGATAAAATATATTAAATATTTGTAATGCTTATGTATAAGTATTTATTTGATAGTAAATTGTATCAACGGAGTTTCTTTAAATATATAATTTCTTCAAAATAATCTTAAAGGAATCCCGATAGAGGTATTTTCTAATAGCAATTAGTAAATCGTTTCATAGACGGATGACAAAACAACTTATTAATATAATAAGAATACAAATATATAATTAAAAGATATACTTTGTGTCACCCTTGATTATGTTCACATTGATTGCCACATGAGTGCCATATTTGATGTTTGTATTTTTTCATTTGTGTGGATGTTTCATTTGTATATAATTCTTATATTAAAAATTAGCTGTGCCCCACGGCTTCACTCACGTATTAATTAATAAAAATATAATAAATTATTTTATTATTACTATAATAACACACATGCGCACACACACAAATATACACGCACGCACGCACACACACACACTCACACAAATATACACGCACGCACGCACACACACACACTCACACAAATATACACGCACGCACGCACACACACACACACACACGCACACATATATGGCTACTGGTAAAGAAATACGTATTTAAGGATTTAAAAGTAATTTTCATAAGATACCGTAGGGTTTACCGATCTTATATATGACCTAACATTTGCGGCATCACATGTTCTTTGTGTGTACCAATTTTCATCAAGATTGGTCAAGCCGTTCTTGAGTTATAAGAAGTCATACAAACAGACAGACAGACAGATAGACAGACAGACAAAAATGAAAAAAATAGTATAATGCGAATCACTGCATCATAAAACGATTATTTATCACAAAATTAGGTGAAAAAGAAATATGTACAGACAGAGCCAATAGTAGTATTTAGATAAAATCCAAAATTATGACAAATCGGCATGCTCGTCAAGCAAGTATCATTAAAAGTTTTCATTGATTAAGAATTTTAGTTTAAAAATGTCTATGTAGATTTAAGCATTATAACCATACTCGCTGTTTTTCTTCTGCGATTAACTTTGATCTTCTCTAAAGAAGTAATTATAATTATATCAAAGACAATAGTTGACGTCCTATAAAAGATCGGAGTCCTTATTTATAAACTTTGCTCAGTCTTCTTTCGAATTTTATATCAATAATAACAAAAGGAAAGAAATCTGTGTTTAACTAAACGCTAAGTTTATAAGTAAGATTCAACAAGGTGGATTTAAGTTGTCACGCCTGACATTTCCATAAATATCTCGTAATGATATCCAAACATACTTCTATATGAAATGTAACCATATCGAAGTAGTGACGTAGACGCAGCAACAACATCGATAAAAATCTAAAATTTACACTTCATCTTATTCATCATAATCAACAATAACGTTACTGATAGCTTGATCTGTATGATCATCAATTTTATAGCGTTGACCATCGACCACCGACCACCGGGCCGGGATTCCCTTGTTCTCAGAACCAGCAGGGCGTTGTATCGTCGATTGTGTGTGTTTGTGTAGACAATGGGAGGTATTTACGCACAAATAGCCGTCCCGAGGCGCAAGCAGGTGGGGCGGGCACGAGCGGCACCCTGGGGCTTGACACCACGAGAGACGCCAGCTGATTGTCGATATGTCGATATATGGCAGATATACCGTGTTAGTTTTGGATTACTATTTCATTGGATGTATTTGGCTAAGATTGAACTAGGATTTAAGCATTCGAATGTATGTATGAGCACCGTTTTGATTAATAAATAACAGTGTGGAAATTGATAATGTATCATCTTAATATTTGATAACTATGTATAAATAGAATTATTTACTTTTTGATTAAATAATATTTAAATAATTTTATACTATAATAGATACGACAATTTAAATACAAACTATTAAAGAGGATAAAATTAAATGATAACACGTGTGGTATCGACAACGAGCGACCTCATCCCTAATTATCTTTTTGGTACAAGCAATTCACACCTGCCGTCAACTGATGCGCATCGTTTTTATAAAGTCAAACTCGAAATTAGCAATAATCTTAAATAAAAAGAATATCATATGGTACAATCATGTTTATAAATAAGTTAATATTTTTATAATGATAATAATTAATAATTATTATTATCTTATAACATTTATACTGTTTGCGAGTTTTGTTTAAACAAATGGCTTTATTTAAGCTTCTCATCGGTTTATTGAGTTGCACTGTGATCCAATTCAGTACGTTTTATATAAATGTATAGCTTGCAGCAAAGATAATATCAATCAAACAATTTTATTATTTATTTTTAAAAGTATTAAGCTGCTTTTTATTAATTAGTTCCGTAGTCAAGAATCGCACCGCTTTTGTTTGAATAAAATAATATATTAAGTGTATCTTGCTTTATTTTAGATCGTTACTTTGTCTTTTACTGAATTATAAAAAGATCATTTTTTAACTATGTTTATGAATCCATAACATGTAACAAGTACTAGCAACATTTAAAAACGGTTCACATACAAATAGAGTGAATATTCGAAATAAATATTAATGTAGAGTCTAGTAGATCCAATCTCCGCTACGACAGAACCATCTGGGGCATCAACAAATGCAAATAATCAGGACGGCGAGCCTCTGCCAGCAGACTTGAACAAGTTTTAATTAGTTTAGAATTTTGTTTGAAAACGCTATGAATATTAAAAGGCCAGCCGACCGTTTAATTTACTACACTCGAGAACGAGACCGGCCGAGGCAATTAAAGCCGAAAAACAGAACTAGCATCGCATTATTAATACTGGCGCCTTCGGCTGTTAAGAAAAAAGAAATTTGGAATTTATACGTCAATAAGATTTTGTCGGGCATTATCGTAAAAAGTGTATAGTATTTAATAGTTGGCACAAGGCCCGCCGCTCCTATTAGAATATAAGTTATATGACAGTTGTAACGATCGACCGCGCCCCGCGGACGCTCTCCGTCCTACTAGGCCCACTGAGCCTGTAGAAGGATCCTGTTTATTTAAGAATCATATTGGCGGCACTTTAACATTAAGCAAATAATTAGAACTTTAAGGGACATTTCGATTATCTATTTACGGCAATTAGCCTTTAGTTGTGAGAACATAGACCATATCTCCTAAAACTCTACTTTAGACTAAGGAGAAAATTCTGACAAAGCCTAAAATATTAAATAAATGTTTGTTATTTAAATTGTAAAATCAACTAGCTTGTTATTACGCTTGGCACTACATAATACAATTTTCATCGTTATATTTAACATTGTACTATTAGACATCAACGATATCCAATCCAATGTCTATTTTATAGAAGTAATTTAACGTTATGTTGCCGTTTGTTATGCAAACTTTTATGAATACAATTTACAAGATTGTTATTATCATGTTATTCTAAAAAAAAAAAGTTAAAACAATCAATTATTGTCGGTAAAATGTTTTAGATGGACCATACAACGTCAGTCAATTCAAATATTTTTGCATTCGATGTTTATAAAAAAAAATCTGAATCCATTAATACATTCGTCTCGTCTTTCTTTTTGTTTCCAATATGCAATAAATAGGATAATAACGACGCGGCGCGCCGGGGGGCGGCATCTAGCGTCTAATTGTCAGTAATTAGTCGACCTCTTCACCGGCCGCTGCGTGTTTATTGACTGTTTATTACTTAATACCTTCTCTCGATGTTTTCGAATCTATTCCGAAGAAATATAATGATCGAACTCGAAGCCGACAGAGAAATTTGGACGATTTAATGCATGCTTGTCATTTTATGTCGATAGCTCGGTCTTGGCTTGGCGCCCTGACGAGCTTTATTTTAATATGATCGTAGTCATCTTGTAATCGTGTTATGGATGAAATGTAATTGGTTTTGTTTATTGGTAATATATAAAAACACGGTTTTTATGTCAGGTTATGGTTTTAACGGAATTGAGTCGATTCATTATTTGTGTTCTAGCCAGGCTTAACTACAAACTTATTAGCACCGTATTTTTTTTTTATCAGCAACTTTGTGTATTATTTGATAATTTACACAAAAACCTTCTATGAGATTAGGTCGCATATATTTTCCTTTAACCTAGCGAATATGATCTTTTTTTATTAAACGTTTAGCAAATGTGATTCATTTTAGTATCGCATCGCAACAATAATAATTACATATCTACTTAGAGTTAAAGTATCTTGTGGGTGAATGCTGAAGGATACGGAAGGGGTTCGAGTCTAAAAACTTCCTCTTCCTTCCCTATGTAGCACTACGCTGGTGATACAAAGCAAAATCGCCATGCTGGGGATTGACGTTCAGTGCGACCTCAATCCAAGGGATTACATCGAGGCAGTTACAAAACAGCCTCACGGAAACTCGGAGTTATGAAACATTCCCGGCAAGTAAAACAAAAACTTAAACACAATCGGTCTCACTAATAAACGTTGCTTGCCGGGTAATTAGTTAAACAATGCCATTTCTTCTTTCAAATGTCAAATCAATAATTACAAAAAAGGCGTACGTAACGAATCAACTTATTTAAGTAACGCGGTGAATTTAAAGGCACGATGTGGATGAACACTTAAAAAAAGGAAATCAGAGAATGTAAACTCGGTTAAGGTGAGTCAAACTTTGTTTGCGTTAGAAACGTTTTACTCAGACGTTACATACAACGTTGCACTCAAACACAAAAGATAAAATTGTGATTTCCAGTGTGCCGAGCGATCAACTTAATCATAAAATAAATATTACTAGGCATTAGTTAATCCATTGTACACAGATTTGGTGATTTTTACTCTTTTATCGAAATTTCCCTGAACAAATATTTTAACGCGTTTTATTTAATTAATTATTTTATAGTTGTTAAAGTGTGAATTTAAAAGATTTTCATAAGCTGTGTCGAAAAACGTATCTATAACTCGTTTTGAACATATGTAAAATGTAAGCTTTTTTTTGGAAATGTGTTAGTTAAAAATGAGAATTTGCATTAAATTTACGTACATGTAGACATTAGTATCAAGTCATTACAAATAAAACATTGATTTCTTATTATCTACGTATTTTATCAATATAATAAAAAGGTTAAATTCAAAACGAAAAAATTATTGTGGCAGAACTAATATGGTAAACTTTTCTTCTAAAATAAAGTTACATTTTTTCTATCGAAACTTTGTTACAGATGTTATAAAACGTAAGTTTCTCGAACTCCATACACACAGTTTGATCGCCCAACGCTCTTACATGACGTGTGCAAACACTGACGTCAGCACGACACGCCCAGCCCCGCCCGCTGTACGCTCGAATACATGACACGCAAAAATGCACCTTATCGTATTATAATAAAGCTTGGTTTCTAACGTTAATCATATTTTTACTTAGATTTGCTATACATATATATATAAATATATATGTATATGTCTTTGGCTCAAGAAATAAAAAAATGCACTTTATTTAAATGGAGTAAGATTCTATTTGTATGTTCTTATAATTAACAAGATGTTTAGTTATTCGGATCTTGTTGATATGACATGCGAAGTTGCACTCTGTTTCAATTGAATAATGTTATAGTTATAGTGCAGTCGACTATTTGGTTTTCGAAGTAACGTTTAAGTTAACCTATGAAAGATGCTTTGTTTTTAGAAAAAAATCTTAATAATTCAATATCAAAACAATTTCATAGTAAAGGAATGGAAAATAATGTTTTTTAAACCAATTAATATACTCATCACCATTTTCTGTAACGCCGATCAAAGGTACGCACTTTTACTTGAATTAGAAGCGTCTTTAGTCGATAAAAGCCAATGAAGCGATAGTCGACCGATGAACGTTGAGTCTTTAGAAAAACAAACTTTGATCATCGTTTCCGAAACTGGAGGTTGGTAATTTTTGTGGAATAAATAATGTGTTCTCACTTTTATTCCGTATAAAATATAATTCAATTCGCTCGTCACAAACAATACAGCATTAATTAATTGGTTATATGACTTAACTATCGTCTAGACATGTATTCATTTACATAACTCGTCATTCAAACGTTGAGAACAATCATTTAAGCGGCGAGAAAAAAGATTTTTTTTTTTTGTATAATTTGATAATAAAAACTTGAATTGATTATGTGTATTTATTTGTGTTCTAAATCTAAGCAAAGCCAAGCACAACACAAACTAGATACACAAACTTTACCTAAGCTGTGAATTTGACATTACATAAAATATTAAAATATTGCTTATTCTGATGTAAGGATTGAAGAAAGATAGCGAGTCTTTAAATCCTGTTTTATTCGTATAGCTTAGATATTTAATACAACAAAATAAGTACTCCCAATTTGAGACGATAATTCAATAGGAAGGACTCTATTTAAGTACCTGCTTGATATTTTTATCGTTGAGTGCATATCTTGTTGGACTAGGCTACATCTGCAACTTCGCTGTAGAATTTAAGGTTCAAATAGCGGGTTGGACCAATAAAAGGCATTAAGTGTCCCACAGTGAGAATAAAGAGAGTGTCCTTGTTTTTATGCTCTACAATATCTTCTACTCAATTGGCTCTTAACATTGGCTGCACACATGATATCGATCAGGAGGACATCATCATTTTTAATTACTAAATCGTCGTATCCATTATTAATTTTTAAATAACTGTGCCTACAATCATCTCAAAAGATTATCGTACGATTTACTTTTTTCTAAAGGTGTACTGCTTGTGCAGACTTTATTAAAAATGATATAAATTATAGTGCATAGATCCATGAATCTTTATGATTTAACAGTTTATATTATTATTTGATTAGAGCCGATATGCCCCAGTTGACGGAACAAATAAATCCTAACCGAAGATTGTGGGCTCAAGTCTGATTTAGTATAACTGAATTTACATTTGGTTATTTTTGCTAATTTAATTCAAGCCTGCACGGCAACCGACTCACATTGAAGCAACGTGCTGGATTGGAAAATAATAATTTCTTACGACGATAAATCATCTTATAATTGTATATTACATTATTGTTATGTGTATATAAATCAATAAAATATATGTTTATAAATAAACTTATTCTTATATACCTAATAACTATCTCATAATAACATAAGTATGTTTAAGTTATGTAAGTTTAAAACAAAAATTTCTACATATATAAATTATATGTTAATATTTATAAATATTTGTATATATTATGTTTAAAAACTAACTTTAGGGTTTAAAGAGTAGCCTTTTAAAGTTGATCGTCAAAAAAAATCTAAATACTTCCCTAAAAATAAATACAATTTTATTATTTCATGTAATAAAAATAAATTATCAAATAGTTTTTGTAAGGTGTAATATCTATAATGACTTGTAACGTATAAAAATATGTTTTGTACGTCCTTACGGCAGAGAAGGCGAGATGGTAGCCCTACGGTGACGGATGGTCGCCATGACCCCCGTCACCGAGAAAAAACTCCAAAGCGATGCGTGAATGGTGTGAACCTCTCTCTATTATCCTGCGCGGATCCCGCTGCGCCACTTCGCAGCGCTTTGTGCCCGCCGTGCTCTCCTCGCTGACACACACATAATTCATTTCCGATCCTTTGTTGCCCACTTGGTTTTTACACTTTGATAAACGAAAAACACAAACCCAAATCGACTGCGAACGCGCGAAAACAAAGTTTCTTATTCGTAAATGTTTTTCAATCATCTGTCCCGATCCCGGGCGCCTCTCTGAATACAAAACGCTTTCGTGCACGAATTTCCGAGATTGACTACTGTTATGGAAATTCTTGGAGAAAACCGTTTCTCGTTTGGGTTGTATTGTTTGCGTAATATATTCCGTGGTACATGCGTGGCAATAAAAACAATCTTATAAAATATTTTTTCAATGTTCTTGAAATTAAAACTAACTTGAATCGTTTATGTTAATAGTAAATCAGAATTTAAAACAGAATTCCTTGAACGCATTGAATACGACCGCGCACCCACTACGTTTAATCTTCGAAATACATTTATCATGTTGAACCGATAAAAATGCCATTGAGATCAGGCTCACACAATGAGATACAAGCTCTTCGTACCTGATATGAGACGGAAAGTCAATTATATTCAAATATAAATCGGATTTGCAAACGTAAGTCCGTGACAATAGCGTAGGGCTAGCGGCGCCGTGCCACCTTTGCGTCGATGCGTTGTAATGGCACGCTGACAATGCTCCTCGGCCACAGCCTGCCGTCACGCCCGACACCCCCCGCGTTATGTGCCGATTTGCGGATTATAAAGTCACTTTTGTTGTCAACTATCATAATTTACTGACCGATACTTCCAATTTAAACTAAATCACATCAAACGAATTTATTATGGCAACTGATGAAATCAGAACTTGTTTCCTTGATAGTGTCAGCTTATGAATAGATTTAGAAACATAAATTTTAAATCTAGAATTAATTTGCATACTCTATGTTTTTTTTTCGTTTCGGTCTCATTTAGATGTCACATTGTTATGTAGAGAGACAGATTGCTGAATAATACTGATTTAAATAATTGATAAATATAAAATACGAGTTGTAAAGATTTGCCGTTATCTATATATTTAAAAAATATTTAATCAAAAATCATTTAACGTGACTATCTAAGACATCTATTTTAGAAGATAGGAAGTGAACGATATTTTGTACTGAGTAATAACATTTGTTTTGAGTTAGTATTGGGATTAATTTTCCTCACGTGTATAGATTTGTAATAGTTCATAATTGAGCTCCGGATCGAGTGTTCACGTCACGCCCGCCAAATCATCCAACAAAGGGTCTTTCGTGACGCTACTCGTCCCGAACACGACCGTTACCTTGCCTATTGTAAACCGTCATTAAATATCAATGACGGCACAGAAGTGACGCTGTGACTGAGCAATCATTTCATACACCATTGCAAACGGCAAACGAATCGTGTGAGGAACATTTTATGAAAAAAAAATAGCTTGGTAAATTCTACTGATATTTGCAACAATCATTATTTTAATAAAATATATTTACACATCAGATATTATTACTCAAATTAAATATGTATTAATCTTAAAGCTTCTCAGATCAAGTCCAAACACACGAAAGTATAATCATTTAAACGAAGATGATACGTTCACAATCCTATGACGAACACCTTTTTAGAGACATAAAATCGTTCGCATTTCACTGTTGTGGAAAAAGGTAACATTTGCATAATTTAAAACCAGAAAACAGAACAAACAAACCCTTCTAAATGACGCGTTAAATACATTCAAACAACATCATTATAATATGCGAGTAGCTGGCTCGCTTCGGGTGCGCCAGAAAAACTGTCATAAAAAGCATATCAGTCAGCTGTAGAGGACAATACGGCCACCGGGGCGCCATTCCCAATGAATGGGCTCTTAAGAAATTTGTTACGAAGATTTTGATGGGTGACAAGTCGCTTTGTCCCATTCGCGTCACGATACATATGTGCGGTGTATATTGTGGTTTCACTGGCGTTTATTGCGATGAATTTGCTCTGGGGTGACGGGGGTAGACTGAGCGGTAGTACTGCGTTTATTGTTTGTCATTATTCGATAGGCCGGGTGCTCCGGTGTCGCTGTTATGCGTGTAAGTCGGAATTGAGTGGAAATTTATTGAGTCGAGGGCTGTTGACTCTTATGAAGTGATACCCCTGTCTTCCATTTAAAGTTATGTGTGTATTTTGGCAGTCAACCACCAACAATAAACGCTGTGGTTATATTATTATGTAACTTATTTAAACAGATTTTAACGTTATAAAGTTTTTTTTTACCTTACTGTACTACATGTGTTGCTTTTAAACTATAAGAGTTCCAACTGTGACAATTTTCTTTCGTATATAATAATATGAACTGGAGTAAACGACCTCACAAGTGGCGCTGCAGGAGTTCTGAAATACTCATGATAAGGCTGTAAACATTATTATCTCGGGTTATGTCAACGGTAAAGGATTTAATTGAATAATATTGTTTATTTATCTCTTTCGCCGCTGTTTACCGCGGAAGTAAATTTGGGTTTTATATTTATTTATGATATGATTATTGCTCATTTTGAAATAAGATATAGTATCAAATGACTTAATTTTAATATTTATTATGTATCGCGATTCGTTTGAACTTTGACCTTAGGTATAGTTTTTCAACTTCTCGCTGGTTTTCATTCCAGTTTATACGAATAAAAGCGTAGTTATCATTCCGTACAATTATTTTAGTTACCAAACGTAACATGTTTTGTACGTTTTTTTTTTTGTTTAAATAATGTTATTGCTTAACACAAATATAATGATAAATTATGATGATGTGATTGTAGCCCATCGGCCACAAAATCCCTTTTTAGGTGACTAGCCCAGAACATATTTTAGCGCACAAGTGTGTGTCCAAACATAAGTCCACTTTCATAACACGATGGGTGCCGACGGGAAAGGTTTTTCGAGGATTGTAAGAACTATAAGCTTCCAGAATTCTTCTATTGCTACAGAGAATATTAAAATAGAAGAACCTACATTGTAAGGCCCAACGCTGAATGTGGGGGGACTGTAACTTTATAAGCTAGCCACTAGACGAACGAGTTGTAACACAAGTATCAAGTACCTACAGACATAACATCTTTAAAGTTTTATACATGCATTTATATATAATTAACTCGTTTAAAGCCTCCGTGGTGAATTAGGTAACATGTTATTTCCAGAAAATGTTTAATGGAAGCTAGTCTGAGCAGATAACACCCACACATCATGCGAGAGTGTTACTACATATGTAATACTTTATAATGGTGTTTCGACTTGACGACAAGAAATATACTTCTTTACCTTAGTATACGGTTAAGGAATGACGTTAGCATAGCTAGATGAATCTCTGATGAAGTTTTTGTGTATCTGTTTTATAACAGATATTATTTTAGTTTGTAGCGTTATATTATTATAACGCTACAAACTAAAATAATATAAAAAGTTTTATGTCGATCAGAATAATTCGTGAATTTGGATAACAAACAAAACATATGTAACGTTCTAAGATCATAGGGATTAAATTGATGGGAAGTTACCCATCTCATTTCCCCCCTTAAAGTTGAAATTTCCAAATTTGCCTTTCTTAGCACCCGCTGTGCGTCAGAACAAATTATTTTATATTAGTAATAATCGTAATTTCAAAGACAAACCTCTTTTATATAACTTTTTTTTATTATTGTTGTATTCGTATCTTACCTTATTCATTCCAAGTATAACATATAATATACAAAAACAAAAACAATCCAATGTCATTCAAGCAATAAATCGCATTGTCCCTCAAATGTTTTATTCGAGTCACGTCGCAAATATTTGACTAAATCAATTTGACCAACGTTTGATTATCCCCAAGCGTAGTAGGGTATAGTATTTATGCAACGCCTCTATTAGATTACGATCGCAACACCCCCTATAATCGAATAAACACCGCGCGCCTTCGTACACATGTCGTATTTACAATATTATTATTGTACTCGTATTATAAATGTTTTGCATTGTTACATCACTAACAACTGGCCCTGGCTTCGTTCGTAGCTACCATTTATAAATATGACACTTTCATATTAGATGTACACAAGAATATCGATATAGTCTCTTTGTTTGTGCGTGACAAATGTTTGATTGCAATTTAGTTAAACAGATGACAAATAAGATGCATGCAAAACTGTTTCTTGGGGGTAATCCGCAAAATGTTTTTTTTACATTAAAACGGGGGCGTTGCATGAATTTTTTCACTTTGAAGATGAAACTCGACAAATTATAAAGATATGAAAAAATATTATTATTGGCTTTTTTATTAAAAAATATTATAACTATTATATATATTATAACTTAAAAGTTTATACGATAAACTACTTATTGCTACTTTATTTTCAAATAACTAGCATTATTTAGTGATGTAAATTAACGTCAGTTCTTTACTGTTACCTTTATGACTGGTGAAAGGTTCTTTTAAAACTCTTTTGGTCGCGTGATCGTTATAGTGAATAATTCTGCCGAAATTGATGCCGCTTAAGATTCCTTAATAAAAAATACAAAAGACATTTCAATTATGTTCTGAAACACTTCAGCTAAAATGCATTTAATAAAATGAATCTTCATACAAAACACGTTATTTATGAAGAGCATAGTTCGTCGTTAGATATTCAGAGTCATATAATTTTCAGACGGAGCACCGCACTTGTTGCGCGTGCGGCGAGCCTATAGCGGACCGCTTCCTTCTAGAAGTGGGCGGCGGTGCCTGGCACACGGGCTGCCTGCGCTGCTGCGTGTGCGCAGTACAGCTCGACAGACATCCCTCCTGCTTCCTGCGGGACAGACAGGTCTACTGCAAACAGGACTATGCCAAGTGAGTATAATTATTTAGAGGTTGCTGAGCTTACTCTATCCTATAAAATGTGTATGATATGAGATTATGAGGTCATATAATTATTCAAGTAAGTATTCATGAGAACATCGATATAACTTATGACAAACAAATTGCCTAAACATGTTGTAGGCAATATAAAATTCGAATTACATTCAATTATTATTTAAAAATACTTCAAACGATTTTATTTGACCCGACAGTCTACTAATACCTATTATTAAAATCTGATATAAAAATTTTTGAGTACTTGAGAATATATACTATGTTATGTTGTTAATTATCTTGTAACTGTATTTATTTTACGATTTTACGATTGGCTTTTTTTGATTTAGCAACAACTTGTTTAGCGAAATAAATAAACGAATTAATACTATATCGTAATAAACCTGTCTCAAATAAATATCAAATAGATTTACCCAAGAAGCTATTAACAAAAATTACACTTAAGATAATGGTAAATAAAAATCGACCCGACTTAATAACTCAATCATAATCGCTTGAAGGTCGACACGACACGCAAAACCGATATGCGTGAACTCTCATAGCCAGAAATAGTTTCACCACATCGATTCCTTCACAATACTCTGCCTGCGTCCAATTAACCTTCGCCGTATTAGAAGTATTCAGTCAGCAAATTCCCGAGTCATCCACGCTTACGGTGTCATGTCGAGATGGTCATTGTTGCGACGTGGTTTGTTTTGTGTTGGCCGGGTTGTTCGTGGTATGTGGTGGACCGCGGGGTGGGATGACCCCTGACCCTCGCTGTGTGGCCATGATGATGCACTATGAGCCATCAGCGATCGTGTATTATCGGTATTTATCGGTACGATGCGAATACGACTATAACCATTCGTATGATATGGTAGTTGTGTCTATTACAAACAACGATGTTATCTTATAAAGATGATCATTGTGATTGAATTAAGAGTCAAAATATTTAAATAAATTGGATTGATTTGTATTGATTTTAATGTTAAAGTTTGTATTTCAATGCAATCTTTATTTCCTACATTTGTGATAAAGATCCCGTAGGAACGCTTGACTCGAATAAAAATCAGAATATGGACTAGAGAGAGATATATAAAGCAACAGGTGCGTGAGAATTCACTATCATGTTAAAAAAAATAAGGCCGATGTCCTGAGAGTGGTTTTATTGAAAATCTCCGCTCGAGTGTGGCACAACAAAGCGACGACGGGGAATGTTGCCAGCGTAAAAAAATACCCTGAGTGCGTCGTGACTTGCAACACTGAAGTTTTCATTTGTCATTTATTTTGATTGTGATAAGTCGATGCGACGTCGGACGATATATTTTAATCGGAACGGGGTCGGATATGCGAGGTTCCAGCATCGGTGCTTGGTAGGTGACTCGACCACCCCGCATGTTATGTTTTAGGAAGAATGTCTGCCTCATAGTAAAAAGCCTTATAGATTTCATATAAAGAAATGAATCATATTTTAGATAGGCGAGTCGATTTATTGCTATTTATAGAAAATAAATAACTTAATAATGCTAACTGAAAGGTTTGTCTTGTCATTTCCGTAGGTATTTTCAAACAGTGGAATTGTTTATTAGATCGCACATTGTATTTAACAATTATATTTTCTGACTATTCATTCTTTGTGCATATCAAATCTATTGAATTTCTCTCATAAGCGATAGCATGACTCGTTGTAGGTATCACAATCACAATGATAGGTCACCGCATGTCAAACTGTACTTCTTCACAACCCGGTACTCCGAGTATCACCGTGCAACCTTGACATTAAGTACGATGATGCCACGCTTGAGTAACTATTTATATTTTATTTACCATACTGTAATTATGGTCTTTGTTGATTCGAAGGCTTACTCGACCAATTCAAATGTTTCACGTCATTTTTGTCGAACGTTTCAACTAGCTTGAAATATTATTTACTTTTTCGCCGTCAAAATCACATTCTCGTGGTCAACGTACAAAGCGCTTCCTGTCAAACAACAAAGAGTTATTTATGACAAAGTTTATTAGCGGTATACACCTATTTTAACCGAATTAATAAAACGGCAGAAGCCGGCCGCTTGCGTATAATGAATGTTTATTCATTAGTAACTAGAGAATGTAAGGTTCTGTTAATTTTGACAAATGAGTTTCCCAATAATAATCTTGGGAACATAAATATTTGAGCAAATAAGCCATAAATAAGAGGTCCACTTTATTGATGGTAATACCCGGCCTGTTGAAAGTTGGGTTGATTGGGCCAATATTTTATATTTTACTCGAGTATAATTTGGATCGTTATATCTCCTATGTCAACGGAAATTGTTTCTAATCATTGCCATAGATTTTTTAATTCTTAACTAATAATACGATCAAAATGATTATAAAATACGAATAATACTAAAACCGCCTGTTAACAATATGGTTTTGTGTTTCATTTAGTCAAAACGTCGTACTTGCTTCGTATATCTTCAACCTTAAAATTGCTTACATTTATATTTCCTGAAGTGAAGTGAAACGGTTCTGACCCAAATGGTACAAATTTTGTATTTAGATAAGGTCAAACCCTTTTTTAGTTTATTTATATAACAAAAAAAAACGTAATTTTTCACAAGAATACTAAATAATAATAATGGTCCTCCTGACCGATTTCGGCCACGGCGGCCAATCTCAAGGGAGATTAGCCAACTGCGCAGGAGATATTATAGTGCACAAGTGTGTGCGCAAACACAGGTGCACTCTCTATTCCCTAACTCTCATAACCCGATGGCAATCCGACACGACCGGAAAGAGTTCAAGAGCAGGACCAACGGCTTTACGTGCTTTCCGAGGCACGGGAGTGTACTCACTTTCAACTTCCAGACTCCGGGCTGCTACTGAGAACTTTTCGACAGAAAATCTCAATAACATTATACATATTGGCCCGACCTGGGATTTGAAACTAGAACTACCGTGTCTGCGGCCTTGCATGTAGCCACTAGACCAACGAGGCAGTCAAGAATACTAAAAATATAGTTACACTCCTCTCTGTTTTAGTGACAAACATTTGATGATTTAATTATTTTTTGTTTTTAAAAGATTTTAGAAATAAGAATAGAAAAACTCGTTTGGAACATGCTAATTCATATTTATTTAACAAAACAAAAATGCAAATAACAATTAAATGTAGAGACTACAAAAACAAAATATAATACATGAATTCAATAATGATTATTACCGAATTTTAAACAACGTTTTTGATCGTTGATTTTGTTAACAAACTTATAACGATCTGGTAGATACAACTCAGATAAGAGAACCATGTACGTCCGAGATGGAAACGCGTCTCATGTCGTAGCATTCGTTTACTTGCTCCCACATAGAACACGTCCGTGTTTACACATGGGCAATCTGCCGCAACTCCAACTGTAAGAAATGTATAAATGCAACCAATATATCCTATGATTTTAAACGTTTATTCTTCTACACGTGCCACATAGAAGTCATCCTGCTAACTCAGAATTGAATCTCATTTTTAAAATCGTTAAAAACACATCGACACAGCGATCGTTAGTCGCTCAGAGCCGATGTATAAATAACGCCGCGTCCAGAGCTCGCATAACGAGTGGAGTTGCCAGTAAATCCGACGTCGCCGGCGGCTACTGCTGTAATTGCTTTCTGATATATCATATGTTTATTGTTTATTTAGCGCGCCTTTTTGTCAGGTAGCGCCCCCGCCATTGTCTCAACATCCTGTCCGCCCAAAATGTGTACAAGTGTGTAATTGTCTTTAAAATGACATCGCTTCTACATTTCAATAGTAAACCTTTGTGTTTCAAGATATAGTTCAACTAAACCTTTATAATTTCCAACAATACAAAAATAGAACATGGCTGGAACAATTTTTATTTACATTCGTTTCTTAATTACAGTACATTTGCACATTAGGGTCGATATTGAGAAAAACAGAGTATTCCAATAAGGCTAAGGTTCTATTATAAAAGAGGCTATGAAAGCAAGAGACTCACGCGATGTTGCGCCCACACCGCACTCGGACCAAATGCAAGCACCATGTCTTATGTAAATGGGCCATGTCGCCCCTGAGTTTAATTAATCTCTAGTCGCATAAATAAACCCGCGTAATCGATTCCCCCTGAATATTAAACAATGCGCGGCGCCGGCGCAGTCATATTGGAAGTACGCGAATGTCCTTCGGAAGATTGGATCTTGTTCGAAATGTGTTCTTAAATGTTTTTTTTAATTGTGTTATATAAATATGAATTGTTTTTAATAAATATAATTTGATTCATGTTATTCACATTAGCAATAAAAGCTTTAAATTTGAATCGCGCACGTATATTACGTTACCTAAGTTTCAAATTTAATAACCTTAAAACCTTGCCGGTGTGATAAGATTTATTTTCCATAATAAATTTACTGTTAAGCTTTGTTACAAAGTTTATAAAGTTTAAATAATAAGTGAAACGAAATGATATACGATAATATATAATTATTTGATATTGTCATTATATAATTATATACATTTGTACAAAATAAATTTATTTACCTAATTGTTGGTTCTATACATTTAACAACAACGACGAATCGTACAAGTCTCTTGAACCAATCTGCGACAGGAAAATTAGTATGTAATATTAATTAAAAAAAATATATTCAATTGACTTAAACTAATGTAACAACAAGATTATTGACCCTGTGTCTTTCTGTACGCCTCGTTTTAAAAACAATGACCAATTTTATAAATAAGTAATATATTATATCCAACTTGAGTTAAGTTACTCACAAAGCCCAATAGTAATGCCACCAATATAGATTAAAACAAATAATGTGAAAGCCATTGTTCTTTATAGTCGTTAATTAAAATTCTTAGACTATTACGCCCGAACTCGCCAGAACCGTTGACAAAATCCGGGGCAGCGGAGCCTCGGGCATGTTGTAAATCCTCACTCGTTGATTGCTTAACCCTCCCCCCTCGTCATGCCATCCCCACCCTATGCTTAAAAAGCCAGTGCGACCTTTGCTGGACGACATGATTTAAGTTATTTGTTTTAGAAACACCAACAAAAGATTCATTGGAATATTATGCATGTTGTTTTAACAGTTCCGTAGGCACTTTATGTTGATCGTCCACTGGTTTAATGCATACAGCGCGATAATATACCGACGCACTCATTCTTCGAGCTTAACTTATGTCGTACATGGAAGCGAGCGAGCCATGCTCGACTGTTATATTGGTCGGTGATGTTTATTATGTATCTATTGGCTTTGCTTCGAGGCGATATATATCAAGAAATCAAGTGGACAGTTGGACTTACCATAGGCACTGTTATATGCCGCGGGCTACGAAAAGACGCACAAAGCACGCTAACAACTCGCTATGTGACTGATAGCTTTATATACGTAGCTTAATTGCTTTTCTGTTATTGAGTTATTACAGGAGAGCTTGCGTTTTTATTAATTGTTTTCTTACCACATTACGTTATCTTTATTTATTTAAATGTCAGTTGTTAAATCGCTCAAAGAGTACAGGGTTCGTCGTCATCTTCAGGCAATTTTTAATTATTTATTTCACGTGCTACTAAAAAGGCTCCGTAATTAAAATACGCATTTCTCAAAAAAATTATATATATTATTGTTTTTGGTTATTTTATCTTATTGAGAGTAAAAAACTATGTTTGCTGATTTGCATTCAGATTTTATGTTTTCGAAATTGGAACGCGTATAAAAATTTTTGAGGACAAAATATAAGGAGCGCCATATGAATAAGATACTCTAATCGGAATAATAAAATATTTTCTAAATTATCTGTTCAAATTATATATTTATAATAAAAATTACATGAATATCATATCTAATACTATTTACATTAATCTTTTTTTTGTGAAAAATTAAGATTTTGTTACAACATGTATAAAAAAATATTTTAAAATTTTACAAAATAGTCTATATCTTTAGCCATATCGTTGTAGTCGTTTCCGAGACGAGAATTGTTCATTAAATATAAAAACTACGATTTCATGCTCTTTAATCGATACTCCTCCGTCGCAGTAGGTCGTGTCATGATTTTCTATAAAATCTTTCTAAATAAATGGTCTATCAAATTCAACAAGTTTACTGCGTTCAAACAAACAAGCTTTTTTTCATAATATTAGTATAGATACATCAAATATATATATCGTCTCTAAAAATTCCGAAATATCATCGACTTTTTATCGGCGAGTTACGGAACAAGTTGCTAAAAACAGTAGAATATAATTAGGTAGATAATGTCACAATGTTAAAAAAGTTAACTTATCTAATAAAATTCTGTACGTTTTTATAACATACGTTCATGATAAGTTTATTGCCTGATTTTCTAATTTTAATTAAATTCTCGTCTTAATATTAAATCAACTTTTGTTTTTTTTTAATTTTCCTCCCAGTGTCTGAAATGATGTTAAATATAATCAACACCATAATTTATTGATTGCGAGATAGATTAGTATAAAATTTACACAATCCTTAGACCAGTACTTACTTCGCAATGTAAACGAACCAAATTCTACAGCACTCGCTCCCGAGGAGCATTCCCTATCTATAGATTAAAAAGCGCCTGGACCACCCTAGGCACGCATGCATAGTCAACGTCCACTGTTTATCGGCTCGCTACGAGACATCTTCATTACCGGCGAGTGTTAAAACTTGTTAATCTGTCACTTCGTTAATTACTATGCGAGAGCCGCCTTTAATTGATTCAGCCGGCGACAAAATGTTAATAAGACGTGATAACGGTAGCGAGGAAATGCTCTCTGTCCGCCAACAGCGTTTTGAAATGCAAATCGCCTTTGAAACATTGCAGCGGATAAGTGATACGTATGAGAGCAATTAATATGTTACACGCGATTTTGCACTCTATAGAAACGTTTGTGTCCCGTAATAAGATTGCAACGTTCGCATGGTTCTGTTTCTGTTGTCGTAATGAATCGTGTTAGCGTGGTGTCTTCTATTGTCCGTTTACCCCATCCAGGACTGGGACGACATTTTAGTAGCACGTTCCTTTCAAAATTCGAGGTTGAAACCCAAATATGATAATGAGTAAAGGGACATACATGGTACGGTTATATGTCATTCGATGTCGATTTACGTGAGATTACTATTAAAATAATAAATAATTACGTCGTAGATACATATAATAATGCGTGTAAGATAATTTTATACAATAAATTTTAATCAAACAAAATCATTCGATCTTATCAAACCGTGTGATGTGACTTTTAAATAAACATCTCTCAGTTGCTCCGCCATAAATCCGTCAATTGGAAAGCTGTAATAAAACTATAAAAAGATTGTTAAGGCCGCTCCGCGTCTTACATTCGTTTAGAGATTGTGCAAAACGTAATTTATCAACATTAAGTGTTTTTATATGAAACTTTTATTTATGATTTTCTTACAATTCTTCTCATACACTACAAGTATTTATATATTTATATTAAAATAAATATTGAATAGCGAACTAGTATTAATTTTGAACAATTTGAAGTGAAATAAAAAAATATATTTAAGCGACTAAAATATCTTTATAGTATAATATTCATTAATGATTAGTAGACCACTTTACGGTTTATACAATAAAATAAAGATTTTTTCTTCGAGAAGATTTGCATGTTAAATATATCGAAAATATGTTGTTATTAAATAAAATATAAAACCAACCATCATTACTTCGGAATTAAGATCTTGTAGTTTATTATTTCCACTAGTCTAGATAATTATACATATTATAATAATCATATTTTTATTTGCGTTTTTAACATATGTTTTAATACATAGACTGTATTACATTATTACATATCGTTTAAAAATTATGTTTATTTAATTTCAGTTTGCATGGCTTACGTTGATACCATAAGAGATACGAGTAGGTACGCTTTCTCAGTTAAACTAATTCACATCGTGATGTCAAAAAAAAAAGTACCTTGAACATTGCACATGGAGAAATTATTGTTTATATATTTTAAATGTAAATTACGCAACATCGAAGCGAAGCTGGATCAGATCGCTTGTGAGACTCCACTGTTACCCATCTGATCATCATCATTACTAATTATCCATATTGTACACGTACTTTTGTATTGTACAGCATTCGAAGAATAATTTAACCTATACTAATATTATAAATGCGAAAACAACTCTGTATGTCTGTCTGTCTGTTACGCTATCACAGCTAAACCACTGAACCAATTTTGATGAAATTTGCTATGAAGCATACTTGAAACCCTTCTTTGGGGTTATACTAGTAATATACAAATAAAATTATTTATAATTTCATATCCTACATTAGATGGAAATATACGAATAGACGAAATCAACTTAATTATAGTTCACACGTACATATTTATTATTGATTCTTAAGCTACCTACTCGATTTTTCGATAAAACATTAAACAGAACAAGCTCAACCGTTCCGAGTTTATAAAATAAAAAAAATCACCTTTAAATTATCGTACACCAAAAATGCACATTAAAAAGGGAAAAAAAATAGAACAAACTTTTTAATTCACTCCACTTTTATTTATTAGAATCGGTAAAATTATCTTCGTTCCGAATACTAAGCATTGATCGAAGGCAGGCAGATAACACTGATTCATAACCAATGATCCCGCAAAGTGACTTCTGGATACGAGAACGAACCAAGTTAAAAAAAGGTGACAAAAAGTTAAGAAAAAACAAAAGTGTTTTAATGTTCCGAATCGAGTGATATGATAGCGTGTTAATGGTGTTTCACGTATACTTAATTAATTAAATATTAAGACTCTGCGAAATGGTAATCAGCAGCCGTCGATAAGCGGCCGAGGGACAATCACAGGGGCCGCAAGATATATGACGCACCGGGCGGCGTTTGAGAGACACAACTTTATCGTCATTTCGCTTTTGAGTCGATTTCATAATTAAAAATCTTAATAAACATACGGATTATTGTTTTGTCATAATGTTTTATCAGTTACGTCATAAAATGAAAAATGATTTAGTGTCGTATGAATAAGATATCGGATGCGGAAACATGCGAAATGGTATAATTTGCGAAGCGAAGCATATCATAAGAGAAAACTTTTGTATAAGAAAATAGCAAACTTTTAACACATGCATACTTCAATTATTGTTACTTTAAACGTAAAAGACAAATTAGATTCCATTTCTATTTGCATGGTTGAAATTACAAAAAAGGTAATAGAAAAAAGGTTTGTTAAACACATGTTAATTGTACCAGAGTTAGGAATTAAGGAAAGACGAAGTTATTACGTCGTATATGCACATCGAAATCGATTATAATTCAATTAAGTCACGCATTGAAACCCGTGATAATAAAGATACACGCATTTAATTCAAATTTTATAACATTTAAATAATGCTCTGATAATTTTTACGATTAGTACGCCATTATTTTACTTTTATCAAAGAACGACTTACTACGATACCTGGAAATACGCATCTCATTTCGATATATCTATTAGAGAAAGACCTGTATAAATTGGTTTCACCTGCATATTTATGGAAGCCGACAGTCGAAACTAATAAATTAAATAGTGTACAGAGCCGTGACGGCGCAGTGGTTGAAAGGTGAGAATTAACCAATGAATGTGCTTTTAATTTGTTTTTATAATTAATCTCGTGCTCGATGGTCAGAAAAAGGAAACCTGCATGTGTCGGATGAAAATCTGTCACGGGTAACAATCCGCAATGGATCAGCGTGGTGGTGTAAGCTCCTAAATTCTCCTCAAAAAGAAGAGGATGCTTTACCAACATGTGGGACATTTACTATATACTTTATACAAATTGATTTTATACCGAAACATTAAAGGATTATATTTGTAATGCCGTGAAAAATGTGTGTTAGTGCTACTTTACAAAACACCCGCAGATATTCCTTTTTATCTATAATATAGCAAAGTGGATGGGCAAACATGCCACTTGAACGTAAGTGTTCGCCACCGGTCATAGACATTATCAATGAAAGAAATATCAACCAGTCCTTATATCGCTAATGCGCCATCAACCATTCATAGTTACAATGGTTAATGTACGAATTCGATTGGATAGGTATATGTAGTTATTTATCGTCACACGATCCGGTTTTCCCAAGAAACCGTAATAATTAAATCATAGAAAAAAACCAAAACGAAATAGTTCTCTTTCAAAAGTAGCAAATGCATTATACATAAAACGTAATTAAATTGTTTTTTTAATGAAAGGTCTTTAATTAAATTATCTAATTATCTGAAGTTGGTAATAGAAGTTATAGATTGATAAAATTCAAATGTACTGGTAAGGTTTTATATTTAAAAATCGTAATTTTTTTAACGGCTATCTACATTAGCATCCTCCAGACCGATATCGGCCACGGCGGGCAGCTCAATAGAGATTAGTCAACTGCGATAATATAGTGCACAAGCGTTTGCGGAAACACAGGTGCACTCTCTATTCCCTAGCTCTCATAATCCAATGGGACGGCAATCCGACACGACCGAATAGAGTTCAGGCGCAGGACCAACGACCTACTTTCCGAGGCACGGGAATGTACACACTTCCAACTTCTAGACTCTGGCCTGATATTAAGATTATTCAACAGGAAAACACAATTACTTTTTAGTAGCCCAACCTGATGCTTTGAACCGCTAGACCGACGAGGTTGTAGGTAATAAATATCCGAATTACGAAGACGTAAATAATTTTGTCCAAATCTTTATAAATAAGACAAAATAATGTCAAGCATACTTTGATGACATCAAATAAACATGGTTTTTCCCGTATTACTAAAAAACGATAAATTTTACGTCAAATATCCATTTGAAGACCCAGCTCAATCGTTTAAATCAGTCAAGCCATTTTTGAGTAATTAGCGAACAATGAACATACTCGTACATAAAAAACGTGTCAAACATAAACCATCTATTTTTCAGTAGGGTAATAAATGTAAAAGTTTGCGTAAACGTATGTTTGTTATACGATCTCGATGGAATAAACGGACAGGCAAGATGAACTATAAATTATTATAGACATTGATTATTATTTATGTATTCTTAATCAGTACAGATATTTTAGATATTTTTACGCTAGGCAACAATTAGTTTTGTTGCTTTCCGCTTTGAATTGAGCCACTGTGACTACAGGGGCAAAAGTGATAACATCTTAGTTCACAAAGTCGGTGGTGTCATTGCCTATGTAAGTAATGGTTAATATTTTTTATATTTAGCCAATAGCGGCGGTGACCACTTTACACCAGGTGACCCATTTACCCAGGTGGCATATTTACATTTTCAATTATTCTTCGTTTGTCATTAATGACTCTCATTAAAGGTTTCTGGCATGGTACCTTACCATCAAAATGGAGCCGTTATAAAACATACTTAGCATAGTCTAGTCTACAGATGTATTTGACCAATAATATTCATATATAGGGTTTTCCATTAAGGGCGCTTGATCTTTGAAATGCAAAAAAAAATACATGTAGGAGAGATATTTGCGATTTTTTTTTATTTGGAAGGTCTATCGACCCCATTATGTATGGAATATGACATCATTCAAATGACCGCCACGGCTTCGGTTGGTGGCGCGCACACGAAAGGTCCAATTTTCGATGACTCTGGCGCACAAATCGGGCTGTATTTGATCGATGGCGTGGCGTATGTTGACTTTGAGGGCATCGGTGGTTTGCGGCTTGTTGGCATAGACCTGCGACTTAAGAAAACCCCACAAGAAAAAGTCCAGCGGGGTCAAATCGCACGATCTCGGTGGCCAGTTCACGTCGCCTCCGCGCGAGATGACCATGTCCAGAAATTGCTCGTGCAGAACTTCCATCGTAGCCTGTGCTGTGTGGCACGTAGCGCCGTCCTGTTGAAACCACATGTTGTCCAGATCCATATTCTCGATTTCAGGCCAAAAGAAGTTGGTTATCATCGACCGGTATCGCTCACCATTGACGGTGACGGCCACACCATTATCGTTTTCGAAAAAATACGGACCAATCACGCCTCCGGCCCAAAATCCGCACCAAACAGTCACTTTCTGCGGGTGCATTGCCACTTGGTGAACCTCGTGTGGATTGGTCTCGTCCCAAATACGGCAATTTTGCTTGTTGACATAGCCATTCATCCAAAAATGCGCCTCGTCGCTGAAGATGATTTTTTTGCCAAAATCGGCGTCAACTTCCAACTGCTCTAATGCCCAGTCAGCGAACACACGGCGCTGTCTATGGTCATTAACCTTGAGCTCTTGGGTCAGCTGGATCTTGTACGGGTGCAGGCTCAAGTCACAACGCAAAATTCGCCAAGTTGTCGTCTGCGAAAGGCCGAGTTCCTGTGCGCGACGCGGAATTGACTGCCGCGGGTTTTCAAGGACACTGTCGCGCACAGCGGCGATATTCTCGGCAGATCTCGCGTTACGTTGACGCACGGGAACCGGCTGATTGTTAACTGACCCGGTTGACTCGAATTTGTCCACCAATCGACGGATAGTCGACTCGGCAGGACGATCATCGCGACCGTAAAACGGGCGAAGTGCGCGGAACGTTGTTCGAACAGAAGACCCATTTTCATAAAACAATTTTATGATTTGCACGTGCTGCTCGACACTGTAACCTGCCATGGTGGTTTGGGAGGACGGAATGAATATAACACACTACATTTGACAGCTGTCACTCAAACAACATGGCCGCAATCAGCTGTCAAAGTTCAAGCGTCCCTATTGGAAAACCCTATATATAGAGGAATATTACGATATAAGAACATTTATTTCATAAAGTTTTTTTTTTTTATTTATGAATCATTTGCATCGAGGGTGTCTGCTTTTTAACGCACAAGTCAAGCGACAACTACGTATTTGCGTTGTGTGCGGGAAGAGGTACTTAGAGTTCAATTAAATAGCCTGTCATATGAAATTAAAAAATATCATATAAATACAGATCTTTTTAACCGTCATACCATATACAGAGATCATAAACTCTTTAAGACGAAAAGATCGTCATTGTCTATCTAAACAAAACTGATTTACGTGGACCTTTATTATCATCATATCGTTAAATTATGGCCTTTATCCGTTAGGCACTTGTATACCAAACTAAATTTTGTTTAGCCTTTGTTATTCCACACCTCTCATCGTATTTCGTTACCAGACCTGAAATTAAATATTCACAGATTCACGTGATAGGTTTACAAGCAACTGTGCTAATGGGAAAATGATCTGAACTATAATACTTAGTGTTCATTCAATTTATAACAATGTGTTTAATCAACACCCATACATAAGTTAAACATAATTATACATAATCGCTTCTGTTTACCGAGTAGTTAAAACGTGGACTTGTAATTATATCTTTTACTTGTTTATTTATCTATGATGGATTTAAAAAATCCGCTGACGAAAACCCTGGCTACTGACGTCCTCCAAACATATTTATATGATAACGAAAAAACCTTACGTCGAGTCATGTACTCGTTACCGTCTTATTTATTTATTTATTTTAGTTACCTACCTTACTTTTACCTTAGTTTTACCTTACTGACTACATCATGAGCCGGGGTGTGAGGTGACCTATGGTACGTGTCATGTGTCACTCAAATTTCTAGGAGTTTAGTGCTCGGCCCTCGCCCGGTGATCCTGTAAAGGTCATTAAGGCAACTGCAATCTACATAGTTTTACATAAACAAAATCCTGGTCGGTCTTGGTTCTGGCCTGGCACCGTGCACCAGTTGAACTCCGCAACTGGCCTATCATCGACACGTCGCGTTGGATAATTAATTTAGTAGCTGGTGACAAGAGGGCTAGTTCATTATTCGCACAGAGAATCGAAATTGTGATTTAAAAGGGAAATGCTGCTAGCATTATTGCCACCAGTCCACGCGGTCACGATTTGTGTAGTAACTATTTTAAATTTTTATTTGTATTTATTTTAGGCTTTAATACTCTATAAATAATTATATTATAGACTGCCTCGTTGGTCTAGTGGCTAGATATAAGGCCACAGACCCGGTGGTCCTGGGTTCAATTCCCAGGTCGGGCCAATAAATTGTTATTGGGTTTTTCTGTCAGAAAATTCTTACTAGCAGCCCGGAGTCTGGAAGTTGGAAGTGTGTACACTCCCGTGCCTCGGAAAGCACGTTAAGCCGTTGGTCCTGCGCCTGAACTCTTTCCGGTCGTGTCGGATTGCCGTCCCATCGGATTATGAGAGCTAGGGAAAAGAGAGTGCACCTGTGTTTGCGCACACACTTGTGCACTATAATATCTCCTTCGCAGTTGGCTAATCTCTCTTGAGATTGGCCGCCGTGGCCGAAATCGGCCTGGAGGACCTTATTATTATTATATTATAGACTACACATATATACTTAAGGCCATAATGAAAATTTAGTAAATGAATAAGTTATTATTTTTGATTATTAATTATTTATTAGTCCTCAAACAATTTATCACTAATTTATAACTAAGATAAGATCGTTTTTAATTATTATTGGTTACGTCATTAAGCTGCTCCAGATATTTTATTTTTAATGGCGCTTGGTTTATAAGCTGGCTTTAATAAATGATACTTGCATTATTATTGATCATCTCTGGCTTTCGGTCTGTCTGTCTACGTTGGGTAGTTTTATATTATATTTTTCACTATTTTATTTTATCCTAGATTGAATACTCTACCTCACAGATTTTTTTATATCTCTTATGCGTCTCAGGTTAATATTGTTTTCTATGTTACATTTTTTTACTTAAATATTTATTAAAATTGGTGTAGTCTCATTATTCCTCTTAATAAATAAAAGTTTTCGATTAAAGGGGGCAATGCTTCTATCATTCTTGCCACCATTCCACGCAGTCAACATTTGTTCAAAAATTGGTTCATTCATATGATATTATAATACGCTAATAAGTTATCACAAATCTCAAACTGCACCATAATTGAAGTGATCGACATTAGTTTCTTGGGTGAGTTATTAGATTATCTGTGAGCGTCGGCAGAGACCATCGCATTACACTCATTTTCTTAATTTGTGTATAAGATTTTATCTGTTAAATTTAATTTAATTTTTGTACATAAATTAAAATAGCTTTAGGCCTAAGATTCATAAGTAAATACATTAATTAACTGTATCTCATATAGCTTATTCGGCATAAACCATGTTAACACCTTAGGGGTAACTTCCGCAGCCTTCAATACAAAACATCCAATCAAATAAATGTATAAAAGTCCTGGAAGGAAAAAAATCATTAATAATATATAAACTACTACAAAATCCATCATTTAGTTTAGAAGAAGTTATAAGAACAAAAATACGACAAAGACGAGAAGTTGCTTCGTTTTGTACTAGTTAATTAAAGATAATTGTTGTTCATATTTATTTTCTTCTCATGTAGAATACTGCAAAATGTATTATTGCTTAGCGAAAGTTCTTAATGTATCGTTGCAATTGCCACGGCGAATGTAAAATTATCTTATCTCAGGAGAACATCTATTATGTTGCGTAAATATGAACACTTTGTATTCAACAGTTCGTCTTACATGCTGTGAATGTTGTTTTGTTTCTCATTATACTCTATTAATTTTGTCTACTTTTTAATGTGTCCATCAAGAAAAAATTTCAATTGTGCAGGAGTTTCGGCGCCAAGTGTTCCAAGTGCTGCCGTGGAATATCCTCATCCGACTGGGTGCGCAAGGCCCGGGAGCAAGTGTACCATTTGGCTTGCTTCGCTTGTGACGCTTGTGGTCGGCAGCTCTCCACCGGAGAACAGTTTGCCCTTCACGAGGACAGAGTGTTGTGCAAACCGCATTATTTAGAGACACTCGACGGAGGCTCTATTTCGTCAGATGGTAAACAAATTTTGAACTTTATTATCGTATCAATATTTGTCAAATATTATTACTAGCTATTTACAGTAGCAGCCTGTAAATGTCCCACTGCTGGGCTAAGGCTTCTTCTCCTCAATTTGAGGAGAAGATTTTGGAGCTTATTCAAAGCTAGCCCTTTTTATATGCAAAAATTCTTCATCATATAAAAGTATATAAAAGACCATTGCCTGATCAAGTTCCCATCTCAACTTCAGATGGTTGCGACTCAGAAGGATATCACAAGAGTAAGGCGAAACGAGTCAGAACAACATTCACAGAAGAACAGCTGCAAGTATTACAAGCAAACTTTCAGCTGGATTCCAACCCAGATGGCCAAGACCTGGAGAGGATAGCACAAGTCACTGGACTAAGTAAAAGAGTCACGCAAGTGTGGTTCCAGAACAGCCGAGCTCGTCAGAAGAAGCACCAACACACTGGAAAAGGCAAACAAAGTCAAGGTAAGAAATTTACCGATTCTTACATCGAAAAAACCTCGTTTAGATATTGGAATTAGGTATTTTTTGCTGGCATTGCGCAGTGCGATTTTTTTTGCGAATTTTACATGATCTTGTGTATAATATAAGATATTGACAAAGTGTTATACCTAACTTTATATGTCCCTGTTGTTCACAGCGATGTCAAGAGACACAGATCCGGTGGGGTTTGGCCGGCCTATCAACCTCCACCTTACTTATTCCTTTCAGAACAAACCACCTTTTGTTCCAATAGGTACGGAGTCCCATTATTATCTTTATAAAAAAATTATAAGAGGCGATGTTTAATGTAACGATATGATTTAAAGATATTAAAATGTTCCTCTTTATCTATTTCAGATGGAACTTCTTTCACGGACTCTTCAATGGATGAACTGTCAGAAGATTCATCGATCCATTGTATGCAGAGTGAAGTTTAGGATACATGTAATGCCCTACATCTTCTTGCTTATAGCTCTATCTTGTATACCTCTTGTAGATATTATTTAAATTACATTTAATTTAGGTGTAGATTTTGTTCATATTAAAGATTATATTAACTATTTTTTATCAGTTTTTATACATTTCAATTTTAAATATTGCATTTATAACTTATAAAACATAAGTAGCTTTTTTTTTCTAAGCCTGCAATTAAGTGAAGTTGATAAGTGTGGATGATTTTCTGTAAAAGGTTAAATTAAAAAATATACATGTTAATAGTCTACACGTAACAAGGTTTCATAAAATTGATGTCTATTCAAGCTTAAGGGGATAAAAAGTTCAATTTGTTTTAAATAAACTTCAAGCATTTATAACAATTGCCCTTTTCATACTTTGTGATTAGAAGTAGCCAATATATTTTATTACGACTTCAAGACATGTTTACGATAATACTTTTTAAAAGATGTCGATTACGACATAATACTTACCTTGTTTATATACTTTTTATTTATTTTATAATAATAAACTCTTTAAATGAACACACTCATGTACCATTGCAGTCCAGTTAATTATCGTTGTAACATAATATTCTCTAAAATATATTCCAATTTGTAATATAAATTTATAATCATAATTAATATGTTAAATTTATTTAAGGTAAAAATAATATCTAATATTGTAAAAAGTTATATTTATTTATTTATTTTTAAAACTGTGATACGTTCGTTCAAATGAATAATTAAATGAATAATTTGTCTATGCGAGGGTCGAGCGGCTTTGCTCCGAACTAGCAACACTGAACTCTAACGTCACTATAGAAATATATTGTAGTGCCAAAATATTATACTTCACTAAATAACATTTAATGTTTAATGTCAATACTTATAAATGTAAAAATACATTTAAATTCGATATAATCAATATATTATGTAGAGATTTCCATATGTAAATCATTTCGTTATTAGTTTAAAAATGTTTTCCTTTTAAGATAATATAAGTTTATTTGTATATATTTTTATTTAATTACATTGAAATGAAAAATTAAAAGTTTTGAAGCACTATTTCAGACAAATTGTTACAATAAAGAGTTCTCAAGAAAATCAAATTTGCATTTTAACAAACATTATTATACAGTACATATAAATAAATTATTATTATGATAAAATTAATACCTAATACGAATGTACTAGAGTTAACATTAATGGGAAATTGTAGTGCTGCCATTAGAGAAAATATTGTCTTAAAACAATAATTGAGTTTGGCCGTCGAGAGCATTCGTTCTGGTTAGGTCCCTTATAAAATGGACGATGCAACTTTAAACAGGTCTATCAACGAGGTCCAATTTCTGTGGTGAGAGATTGGTACGATCGTGATATAACTTTTATTTCGCGTCAACGCCGCTGTACGTAGTGGCTGTCGATGGATGTGGTCATGTGCCGGTAGAGTGACACGCGGTACGCACGCGTTACGTGTGAGAGAAAAAGAGACAGAATGCTATTCTCCCTTCGTTGCACAGCACATCCATCTATCGTCATGCGTAAATTGAACAGAACCGCGCAATCATAACGTAACCCTATTATCGTTGTTGATAGACCTGTGTATAAGACCGTGGTTTTTAGCTTATCACTTATCGTGACCAACTGATAGATGTCAGGAACGCATTCTCTCTGCGGCAGAACTTTAAAATTTTATTACGAGGATTTAATAAAGTCATACGAATTTAATAATATATTAATGTGAAAAATTTAGCTAGAGAAAAATATTACGAATTGTACGTATATATGTATAGATATTCGGTATTTTTAATGAATCTTATAACTATTGCTATCCTATGGGTTTCAAATATACATCGACTTAAAATTTTTTCAATGTAAATAGCGAAATAATTCTTCTATAGCACATTATATCGTGACAGAATTTTCACTGAGAATTATATTTTAATTGCATTCAAGTATAATCCAATCATGAATATTTTGTATATAATATTTCCTACTCATACTCACAGTCTTTGTATTGCATAACGTGCGCTTATTAAATAAAAATGCCATCGTCGTATCATCGTGTTAGAAATTTTTTGTCAATTAAATAAATTACTCGTTAGTTCTGTAATCGTAGTAAAAGGAATTTCGACTTGATTTTTGTAAATAAATCTCAGTTTAGTGTAAGAAAACGTACACACTTGCGCGATCCAGCGAAGCGAATACTGTGAAGTCATCTATAAAGATACTATTAAGCAAGGCAACTTATACACATGTGACTATAGCTTTAAAGGTGATTTCGCGATTCCTTTTGAGTCGCCTGATCACGCAAGTATATTGTACGAATCGCTTATAATAAGTCTTGTAGGTATGGTCGTTTATACGACCGTTCTCTTCTCATCTTGTCATTTAATAGAAATAATTATGTTTAAGACAAGTACTAGGTACTTTATTATGTACAAACTATTATATTATGTTGGTTATAAAGTTGTTTTATTTAAACACAAATAATTACTTATGTGTATACTTATAATTAATCTTTATTACATAATTATAATTCATACACTCTTTCAATTTATATAACTTAAAATATATTTAAGTTATAAACATAGTCTATATTATTATTTACATTAATTAATAAAGCTATCAAAATTTAACTCAATAATAATTATGAAGTTTATATGTGTAGAAAATTCATGTATAAAAAAACTTTTAAAATACTTTCTTGAGAATTCACGATCTAGAAACATTTTAAACGTCGAACTAATATATTCTGTCAACACTAATAACCGAACGAATTCCTTATAATTCAATGTTTACATAAGCATTACTTAGGCGTATAATCTATTTTACTTATAATATATCTAAACATTTATATTGAACTCAATAGACTAAATGTACATTTAAAAAAATAAATTGTATAAAAATTTAAAAAGACTTAAATTAATTGAGTAATAAAAAAGGTAGATGATGACTTTCTTAAAATGATTCATAAATTCCGTCTTAGCAACCAAACTATAGAAAAGTTAAAATTTCAGGAAATTCAACGTCAATATCGCATTGATATTTATATATTATAAAAGTGTAGTTTTAATAATTTCACAGTAGTTTTGTTCACAGTCTATTGCACTACAATATATATAAATGACCTACAATTTATCCATTGTACCAACTAGTAACTCCATTTCCTGGTGTATATGCTTGAAGAGGTCCCTCATCTGCCTCGGCGAGTCGAGTATGTCAATACTTTGAGTATATGGGTTGTATCTGACGCCGAAGTCACGAGGAATAGTCTGAGCGAATTTACTAAAAAAGTGAAAACATCAAATAAATAACTCAGTACGTAAATAAAATAATATGTATGTACATACATACTTGTGTTTATAATGATGTTAACCAATAAACTAATACTGTACTGGACGAAATAATAATTTCAAATAATTCTGTTGTCTACCTAAATCTTCCTAAAAAAATGTACTTACATCATTTTCTCTTTAGCGTTTTCGAAGCTGTTGGCCACAAAGTATACAGGTTGATATTCGGTAATTGGATACTTTTGCACGCCGGTTATTTGGGGCTCAAACTCCCTTAGCTCGGGCTTATCAGAAAGGCAGTACTGTAGCTCACCAAATGAAGACAATAGTCCAGCACCATAAGCTTTTAGTTGCCCTTCTTGACGGCATAAGCCGAATTCCACAGTAAACCAAAAGCACTGAGAAAAGAGATTATTTTTTCATAGATTTTGAAATTATTAGTATACAGTCTGAGATACTTTAGGAAACAGTCTTACTTGTAAGCGTCGTCATTGATTTGTTATTCGAAAGAAGAACGTTAACTAATTACTCTCTACGGCAAATGTTTGAGGTCACAAAGATAATTAATAAAACAACCGAATTGGGAACTTTTTTAAGTCGGTTAAAAAGAAGAATAAAATTACGGCGTATATTAGTATGAAATAATAGCTTCTTACTGTGGCAAGTTTTTCAATGTAATCGTCTGGAGCCCCCAGTGAGGCAAGACCAATTTCCTGAGAAAACTGTGCAAATGCAGGATCGGCAAATAATGGAGCATGTCCCAGCAACTCGTGGCATACGTCTGGCTCCGGAGTGTATAGGGGACGTGAATGGTGCCTAATGTACTGAGTGCTATGGAAAACTCGGAACGCCAGACCAGCAAGAAAATCTCTCGACGACAGTAGGCCCGCTACTGGACGTAGAGTAAATCCCGTGCAATCTGTAATTAAGTCGGTAATTATTTTTATAAGCTTTTGTAAGTGAGACCGCACAACAACAAAGCAGGGCCATTCTGTAAGAGCCAACTCGAAACTCACCCCAAAAATCGGTGGGTGAAATGTCAGAAAGTGATATGCAACAATTACCATAGTAATTATAACATTTCAAGAATACGCATCAAAATCGTATATCATCATGAGTCGGTTTTCAAAATTTCGTGAAAAAGTGAGTTCTTAAAGATTAGCACTACTGATTGTAAGCATAGAGTAAATAATGTGCACTATGTTCTCTCCAACATTTAACACTTAAAGGGTGTTGGCGTCAATACGCACGTCTATATTGCATTTATTAAAATGTCGTTCGTCGTAAAAAGAAAATATCAAGTAGGTACTTTAACAATATTATTAAATTTGGTTGGACTAGTTTGGTTAATATAATGGTTCAGTTTTACAGCAAACTACACATAATATCTAGCACACATGAGCGTACCACATTATTTTTTCTAAAATCGGAATAATTGCTATGTAGTGTATGGCTTTACTTAAATAAAAATATATTACTTCTTTCCGGTAAAAAAACAAAAGACCAATACCTTTAAGGAAATTAGATACATCTTCAAGTTGAGGTATATTGTCCTCTCTGTAGCCACAATTTTCGATCAATAACGGAAAAACGTGATTGTGCTCCTTGCAAGCGTGAGTTGGATACAATTCCGTAAGTTTTCTGAACACAACGCCCCAAGTTGCGGTTTCATCTTTAGTATAATTCACATGTGGTAGGGGCTGACCGTGCTTATAGTTGAAGGCAATATCAGCAAAGTATTTTCTTCTAGCCCTGTATTCGGGGTCAGTAAACCCAGGATGATCTGAGTCGAGCTCAGCGCCGTAGGAGAGAATCTGATTCGCAAATCTGTCTAAATCACGGATACGTCTCGGGAACCAGGGTACCGCAGCTGTAACACGTATGCGTAATTTTTATTGATAAGATAACATAATAAATTAAATTTAATATTGATGAACTTTAAGCCGTTGTTGTTTTTTACAAGTAATTTCTTAATATCATCTCATATTTTAATATTATATTTTTTGTAACGTATGTACCTATACATTCAACTGATTAAATATTTGTGAGAGAACTTACTTTTATTGTCCTTGTAGTTTCTGGAAATGATATTCAAATATCCAGTATTTTCCTTCAACTCCGCTAGAACAGCGCCGAAGTCACCAGAGCCATGTTCACATTCAACCATGAACTCATAACCGGGCCTTCTTGCTGACGATCGGGACTCGATGTGGCTAAGGTTCACACCATGGGTAGAAAAAATGCTCAGAAATTTTGCCAAAGAACCAGCTGTGTCGGGTGTTTCGGGTGAGAACAGTAGCCAGGTCGACTTATTTGAGTCACGTCCTTCGGCAATATAATTGCCTCCATGCATTAGTTTTGGCTGCAACGAGAGAAATTATCTTGTAAGATATTTCAAAATAATACAAATTTAACAACAAGAATCCACAAGTCTAAGAAACAAATTGTGCACAACCCGGGACTATCGTATATATACGATTTATATATAGATATATATATCTACTTGATATTCCAAATTCAATATTATCGGTTACCATACATTTAAAAAAAAAGTTAGATAAATAGAGAAAAATGTCATAAAAATGGTTTTTCGATAGGATTGCGAAACGGGACAAGAAATTAGCGAATTTTCATATTTGCACATACCTTAGTTACTTAGATTAATGATGATATGAATGATTTAGGTTTGTCCTTTAATAGAAGTAATGTACGTATAAGTGTAACTAACCTGTTAGAATTAAATTTGCTTAAAATGGTGTAGTATATTTTTATTGATTTAAATTAAGAGTTATTTTTATTATAAGCCATTGTACACATATATTTGTATTACATCTTAAATTCGAAAAATTTATGTTATTGAAAGTTAAGCTCAAAATAATTACCTCGACATTGAATATGGTTTTAAAACATAAAATTTATTCAATATTTAATCTTTATGCTCTTATTATTACCTGATATGATACTACAAAAATAATTATTAAAATATACTCTTGCAATTAAAAATATATATAATATAAAATAATTCTTTAAAGTTTATAAAATTAATTTAATTAACAATAATTTCTTTGTGACTTTATTAATCTTTTCTTCCGTCTTATCTACTCATGTAACATCTACTGAGGATACGCGAATTGCGAATTATGTAATATGGGTTCATTTGGAATGCTTATATATGATAAAATAGTTTGTTAACAATTTTAAGTGCCTATAATAAAGCATACACAGATTATAAAGTAAAATGATAACCTTAGACCGGTCATGTCGTTGGCCGATGAATAAATGAACGAAAACAATGACGAAACATCGAGAGGATGAATTCAATTACAGTTTGAACTGGTTATGAATTATTATTAATTAAGTTGATATCGAAATTATGAAGTTATTTCATTGTTTTTTTTTTATCAAGTTGTTTACTAAAGCGCGGCCCGCTTTCGTTTAGATTTATACATGGACGGATAAAATCGTTTTATGGCTCGGCTTACGCGATCTTATAGTTATATTTATATATAGCTTATACATTTTCGATAATGGGACTAACAAACGCAAAGAGGTTTTTACGGACTTCGTTGTTGTCGAGATTAACGCGTACGAGAAAACAATAAATCAGGTTTATATGAATGTTTCTTTGTTAACAAACACAAACAATGACGAGGCATTAGAGAGTTGTGCACGCAGCAGCAATTTTTCTAAGTGAATGCAAAAAATCGACGACGAGAAGATCGGGTTATATAATTAATGCTTTAACCTGAAGTGACTATCAAAGTATAGCCCAAATCACTAACTCTCACTAGGTCTACTACACTAGGCCATTGGACAGAGACATAACTACTATGTCTCTTATAAACTCCTATATAAAACATTAAAATGTGAACGGTAACAAATTGTTTTGATTTTGTGTAACGATCGATGTATCGATTAATCTATTTCGACAGTTTTGTGAAATTGCTTAAGGCTTTTGTTTACACGATCCGTTGGGTCAATACTCCTTAAAAAATATATAACTTAATATATCATCAATACATAATCTTGATGAGTTACAAAAATCTACCACCGGTTCCGAAAGAAACCTGTGAGGTTTCTCTCTTACCACTATCTTTCTCTTAGTTATAAAATATAATCTTATTAGTAAAGCCTATTACTCTGTTACTGAATATAAGTCTAACAAAAATGTGTGGATTGAATGATTTTTGGATCTCGTGCAGGAATTAAGTGTAAGTAATTGATACATTGAGGATTGAGGACTTGAGCAGACACAGGGAGGAAATCGGTTTACACATGAACCTTAACAAGACTAAGCTATTATCCAACCGTGAAAACCTAGAGAATAAAATTAACGATCACACTCTCGACTACGTAGAAGCATACACTTACCTGGGACAAATCATCTCACTCAAAAACCAATCTACCAAAGAAATCAACAAAAGAATAGCTAACAGCTGGAAAAAATACTGGTTCCTAAAGGAGGTAATGAAATCCACTGACCTTAGCATAGAAATTAAACGGAAAGTGTTTAATACCTGCATTCTCCCCTGCCTTACCTATGGATGTGAAACTTGGACCCTCACTAAACACCACAGGGCGAGTCTTGTACACTGCTATGGAGAGGAGCATGATTGGCATCAAAAAACAGGACAGGAAAAGAAACACCTTTATCAGATCAAAAATTCGAGTAACTCGAGACGTGCTTGAAAAGATAGACCAACTGAAATGGAGATGGACGGGTCATATACTGCGAAGTACCCAAGAAAAATGGAGCAAAATTAATACAGAATGGTACCCTAGAGACGGAAAAAGGAATAGAGGAAGGCAAGGAAAGAGATGGGAGGACGAGATCAAATTAACAGCTGGTCCAAATTGGAGGAGGGTTGCTAGAGATAGACAACAATGGAAAATGTTAGAGGAGGCTTATGCCAAGAGACACACTGAATTAATAGACATTTTACACATAATAACTGCAACTACATTTCAAAAAAAGTTCAAGATTGAAAGGCTTGTTGTTTGATTAAATTGATACAAATTTGTATTTTTGTAAAAAAAGAGTAACTTCTGAGTTTCTTGCCGGTTGTTCTCGATAGAATCTAGATAGAATCCACATTCCGAACCGGTGGTATCACTTGACGATTCATAAGCACTTGGTAAAGTCTATTTGAATAAAAATATTTTGATATTGATCGAAGATAAGATCGATACTCAGGCGAAAGATAGAGTTTTTTAAAATATTTTTTAATCATTTTGTTTACAATTAATTTTTGGATATCTAAAGCATGCAAAACAAAGGCAATTGCAATGCATTCTTTCATTATAAAAATAACCCTCAATAGAGGTTGATGGGTGGGGATAAGGTCACGACAATTTAATTATAAAGTCACACTTGATATAATAACTTATGTACAGGACCGAAAGTCAAATATATGTTATGGCAGAACTATCTAAATAATATTATTATTATTAATCTTGATTATCAAGTCATTTTGCGTCATGATGAAAATACAATTGATAAAATAAGGATAATTTATATGTTTTACATGAAATCATAACATGAACAAGTCTACAAAACACAAAATGACTTCGCAATTATTAAATATTACTGGTGCTAAGGCTTTGTGCAAGCTCGTCTGGGTAGGTACACCAGATCAGATATTCTACCGCAAAACAGCAGTACTTGGTTTTGTTGTGTTCCGATTTGGATGGTGAGTGAGCTAGTGTAATGACAGGCACGAGAGACATAACATATTAGTTCCCAAGGCTAGTGGCGCATTAGCGATGTAAGCGATGGTTGACATTTCTTTCAATGCCACTGTCTATGGGCGGTTGTGACCACTTACCATCAGGTGGCCCAAATGCTTATAAAATGTTGAATTATCGACATCTTTATTAATATTATAAATATTACGCAAATTGAAACCAGTCGTGTTATCACTTCACTTGTAGTAACTACATTATTCTCGTAAACGTTATGTTGCAAATATTTTTTAATGATAATAAAATAAAAGCTCGTCAATAGCTACCATAATAAAAAAAGTAAAGTTATCTGTTGACAAAGGGATGAGAAAAACAATAAACAAATATTATGACAATGTCAATAAATGATTTAAAAAAAATCTACATTTTAGAAAAGAAAAACAACAGAAGTCAGCCTCCTTATCTCCTTATTTAAATGTTGCACGTTTTTATTCATTCGCTGAGGTAATGACAACGGAAATTCTAATCTTGTGACTGCAGTTTTTTAAGTACCTAACTACTACCTTAGGAATAACGCCGTTGTTAATTATCGCAATTAGATCATTTATATGTCATCATGTATTTATGTCATGTATCATTCCGCATTCTTTTTATAAATGGTCTGCGATTAAATATCACTGTTTTTATATAATACCATTCTATTAAAACAGAATGAATTAAAATGATGTAAAATATGTCGGTAATAAAATCTAAAGTTTAACGTTTATTTCTAGTTCATTTTAAGAATTGTTGCTTACATAATTAAAGTAAATAGAACAATTTAAAGTATTTAAAATTAAGAAAAACAGATAATACTATTAAGATAGTACTATTTCAAATTATAGAAAAATGACTCAGCAGCATAAAAATAAATTAAAAAAAGAAATCTACCACGCAAAAGATCGAATAATAAACATCACATAAATTACTCCAAAAAAAGTTCCTAATAAACAATTAATTTAATAATATACAAAACAATCGCAAAGGACAACAAATACATAAATATACCTTATCCGCCGGTGAAGTGGACAAGACCTCCTGGCTCTGAGACAGCACTTCCATAGTATATAATGTTTCTTATATCAGGCTGTAGTATATTCCAGAAACAGAGAAAATTCCTACAATTCAGTGACCACGTCTAGAAGGAACAGTGCGACTGATCGGAGGCGTACGGTGTATAGAAACAAAAGTCGACAGTAGACAGTACTTTTATATTCGGAATATGACGCAGCTACGAACCGAGAGAAACTTCGCATCGGATAAGGCTTATACACATAAAATTATTATATATTATATGTATGTAGTACTATTTTAAAAATATCGGAACGTATTTTTTTATTCTATCATTATGAAAATATTAAATTGAATACAATGATTATAAATTGAAAGAATTCTAGTAAAAACGAGGACGTTTCATTGACGTTATACCCATATAATCTGGAGAAATTACATTGTTAATAAAAGTCAGAGTCAGTCAGAGTTTTGTGTATATATTTTTTATTTTATTTATTATCTTTAATAATGTAATATACATGTATAAAGACAATAACATTTCTATCAAGAAGATGGAAGTCAAGTTTGTCACGTATTGACGTGTCTAAATTTAAAGTGATAATATTAATATATTTTTAAACTGATAATATTATACTATTTAAAATTTATTGAAGACAGAAATGTTTTTGGGTGGGTACTACCGACTCAAACAACAATAATTGGTAATATATTTGTAATGTCACATTCCACAATGATAGATGAGTGAGAAAGAATATGTACAAGATACAGAACACAAGATCAAGATACAAGATCCTGTGGTTGACGGTGTGAGGAGCGGTAAAAGATACATATATTTTAGTACAAGTGAATTTGCCAATGTGACAACTTTGTTATTTAAAAAACCAAAATTTTAAAATACCACATCCATCAGAAGTTGCTTTATGTTTTAGATAAAAATTGTCGATGCAATACAAGAATAAAATTGCGTTTATATTTCTCGTATTTATTTCAAGGTTACGACAATAAAAGTATATAAACGCCAATTACAAAACAGATATATATCTAAGAATTTACAAAAAATCTAAAAATGCTAATGTTATTTTAAAATAAATTAATATCTATATTTTTTTAAATTTTGTTACTTGTTTACTTTTATAATTTGTGTATAAATTCATAAAATGCGTAAATTCTTAGTTTCGAGTGTAATAATTATATATTGTTATTGTTTACATTCGAATTAGCGACACATTTCTCCACGGCACGGATTGGAGAGGCTGCGGGATCGTGTTGATATAACGCATCCACAGCCCTCGCGGCTCGGCGGAGGCTCGAGGCTCAGGAGGCGAAGGTAAATTCGCCCCCCCCCCGCACTCTCGAGTGCGTACAGCAGCGCACGGTCGCCCGGCTGCCGTTCTCCTCAGGCCCGTCTGAAATAGGACACGTGAGGCTACCACCTCACGCGTCCACAGCAGGGTTACGCTCTATCTTTTAAGCCCGGGGCGTCAGGCCTGTGGGAGGGCCGAGACGACACCGACGTCGTTTCCGCCGAGCAGGATCGGCGCTTCCCCGGTCCCACTCCACTGTCTCCTCTCTGGACCATGACGGTCTCACAGAAAGAGGTCACAGCCCTCCACGCCAATTCCCTGCGTAGCATCGCCGACAGAATTGCCCGCAGGGACAGGTCTTGTCCGACTTCATGGACCAGGATCTCCCTCTCCGCACTCCAAGCTGGGCACGATTCCAACGTGTGCTGGACAGTGTCCCGGCCCACGACACAGTGGTGGCACATCGCCATCGATTCGAGTCATTACCTGCGCAAGTCGGAAGGACACTTGTCGCTCTCATCCAGGCTTCGAAGGCTGGCAGGGCTGCTACTGAGAATTTTCTGACAGAAAAACCCAATAACTCTTTATTCGCCCGATCTGGGAATTGAACCCAGGACCACCGGGTCTGTGGCCTTCTAACCACCAATATCTAGCCACTAACTAGACCAACGAGGCAGTCAATGAATACTGCTATAATAGCCCACAATCGTATAGACGTCATCTCTTTTGAAGAGGAAGGTTAACTTAGAAGTATAATCCACCTAAATAAAACACGGCTTGGTGGATAAACATTTGAAAGTCAGAATTTTGTCCAACGAATTCAGATTTTCCTTTGCTATCAAACACGAAATTAATTATAATTATATAAATAAAGCAGCCAGCTGTGTTTGTCTAGCTTTTTTAATATATGGTCTTTGTTCAGGAGTGTTCAGAATCCACATTTACCCTCCACTAAGCCCCCGCAACTAAATTATTTTTTTTTTCTTTGTAACTATTGATAAAGCTCTTCAATAGTAGTATATTATCTTAGTCCGTTTATGAGGTGATTATTGTTTTGTGAATATATATAAAAACAAACGTCACAGAATATGTAGATATAAACTGCCACAATATCTATGTTATGATTTGATAACGCAAATTTATTGCGTAATTTTCAATCAAGATAAAAAAAATCTTTTCTTTTTTAATTTGCGAAGGCAACTTAAAAACCAGATTAAGGAAAAAACTTCAATTCGTTTTCAACTTAGGAATTTTACTGAAAAATCTATAAAAAATGCTGATTAAACTATTTACACAACGTCAATATGTCATGTTATTTTATAAAAAAAGTTTTGAAATGTCATTCAAAGATTATGAATTCAACATGGTCAAAATTGATACATATTTTGCATTGAGACAGAATACAAAAACGATTTTAGTATGGTACAGTTAAAACAGGTGTCGCTTCGTCTAAAATCAGTGAAAAATATCCAGAAGATTACGAAGACTATGAAGATGGTTTCAGCTAGCAAGTAAAAAGCTTTTATTATCCGACTAAAAATTATTATGACATTTTTCCTCATAGAATCTGCTCGAATGAATTCGCGAGTTATTCCTTCTTATTCTTTTAATAATGAATATCAATAATTTTAATTAGTTTGTGATTCTGAGCGTTTCCTGGCCAAAAAGAATAGAATTTTGCTTTGTATGTTTTTCCTTAATCTTAACATGTAGATTTTACAACTCGATAGCTAATTATAAATATACAAATGGAAAAATAAATGAAAAAACAAATATTTTCAAATTCATCTTAATTATAATAACATCAATGGGTTGTTTTCTAAGTGTCATGTCAATTTAGCAACGAGTCGTCATAAGATAACTCGGAACATAAATATTATTAATAGTTAAATTGTATTTATATTAAAACGGTTATCAATTTTATCGCATAAAAGACTGTATTAAGTTCTTTATTGCATTTTAAAATTCACCCAATGTCAAATTATTATTTAGCTACGGACAATCTACTAGGAGTGGATTTAGGAGAAGGTTGCTACTACAATTCACTCGGATGACTTAATTTTCAACAGCCGTAAATTTCAAACCACACCACATAGGAATAAAAATAAGTCGTCAGTAAAAAGGCCTTACATACAAGGACTTGCAGTTATAGTTTCATTATTAAGCATTATGTTACAAAACAGGAAATAAATAGATTTTGATGATTTTGCGTTGCTGTATTTTCCAAGAAGTACTTTTTTGTTACGATCTTGATTTTTATTTATTTAAGCACATGTAAATAATTAATTAATAGCCTGCAAATGTCCCACGGCTGGGCTTAAGCCTTCTCTATTTAAAGAGAAGATTTCAAAACATATTCTATCATCCAGCTGAATTCGCGTTGGTGGATGATTTTCCGAGCAGGTTTCTTTACAATGAATTCCTTCATCATTTATTTATTTATTTATTGGGAAACAAACAGTATTACAACCAATCAATTGAAAATAATTCATACAAAAATAAATACATAAACCAATTAAGTTTCCACCGATTACAAGTTCATTTGGAGCTAAGAAGAATAAAACGTATAAACACACGTTGGCCAAAATATAAAATAACAGATTAAAATTAAAATATAAAAATTGATGACATTGAGCAAAATAATAATATGACCAATGAAAATTAAGACAATTATTTAAAAAAAAATCATGAGTTAAACATAAATGATTAAAAAAAAAATATATATTTAAAAATAAATTAATTACAATTTACAGGCATTACTAATTTCTTTTTTTAATTTTTTTTTTGTACACCTTGTAAAATCTATATTGGAAAAACATTTATTATATTTATCACAGGCACGGAAAATAAAAGTATTTTGAGCATATTTGGTTTTTGTGATAGGTAAATGAAAAAGGGACTGATGACGCGTATTAATTTTAGGACATCTAAAGCATATATTTTGTAACAGATAGGGTGAATCTACAAAATTTTGAAGTATCTTGAATAAAAACAATTGATCTCTCTCCATGCGACGGTATTCTAAAGACGGAATGTGTGAAATATCCTGATTATGCGGCAAAAACTTATCAAATGTTTAATAAATTTGCGTTGAATTTTCTCTAATTGCATTGAGCACGAGATTAATTATAAACACAAATAAATCTCATGAAAATAAATATGTACATACTATTTTATTTTTATAAGAGGTCGCTGTCTTACTACTGGCTACACATCTGCACAGGCTGGTTGTACATCTACCTTGTTTATGTTAAGTGTTAAAGTTTCATAAGTGTGAGTGTTTACGCATAAGCTTAAATAGGCTGCGATATCGTTTATCCTATAGGTGGCACGGTTATAAATATGCCAGTGTCATTTTCGATAAACCTATATTGCCGCCTGGTATCTTATATGTAAACACTAATGGACGTTGCCTCACTATATTCTTATTATAATTAAGCCATAATGGATCAATATTATATGGGATTTGTCTAGCGATGTAAAAGCTGCAGGTTTGATCATTACCCATTTAACCTATTATACCAAATACAAGCTGTAAGCTTAAATCAAATCATGCCAGAAAAACATTGCAAGAAAAATTGGACTACGAAAGTCTAAATAATAAAATATAGTATAGCATAGTTCATAACTATGAAGAAGACAGTAAAGAGGCAACCGGAAATCAAGCGCAATACATTCGCGTTTGAGGTGTCAGTACAATAAATTAATTTATCTCTTCTCAAACTCCTAAAAGGTTCACGAAAGCAGAACGAGAGCTGGCGTCAGCGCGACCATTCGGTTACGGTCCCCAGAAGTTTTACGAGTCAAGTCATTTAGTACCGAAAGTTGCCAAGAAAGATGACAAGTCGAAGGCGGACGTACCACCCGTGGTACCCGCTGAAAACGTTGAGGCCAAGGAGGAAAAGAAATTCAAAAGGATATACGTCGCTGTTACATCTGATAGAGGTGATTTTGAATTTTTTTTTTCAAGTCATAAATCACTTTTCTATTTAAAGAATATTTATCTCATTATATTATAATTTTAGTGTAGGATATTATAATTAATAAAGTTAAATATTTAAAAAAAAAACAAATGCTTTTGAATATTCTATTAAAATTTAAATTAATTATAATATTATCTTAACTAAATAATTATTAAAACATTAGCTTGTGCTCAGATATTCAGATACGTTCCACGTGGGACTATCAGTTGTGTTAAAGTAATAAAATATTGTCGAATCGATAACTCTCGTATCTCGGTTGTTATTGACCCCAGGGTTAGGCGTGCGTCTACAGGAGCATACGCAGTTGGCGTGCAATTATTTATTAGTAAGTCCGTATGAAATAAATATAGTCCTTATGTACAAGGATAACGAGCTCATAATATTGGTGACTCATTACATATAAATTCAATCTTAAAACGATCTGCTGTGAATTTATCGTAACGAGTAAAATAAAATGCGGTAATGCTGATAGTCAAAATAATAATTATAGTTACAGTAACTCAATTACAAAACGCACTTATGTTAAAAAACAAAAGAAGACAAATTCAAGAACACTATATTATAGCAGAGGGCGGTGACTTATCGCACTGAACAAGTAACACATTACCAAACATAATATTCCGCCAGAACAGTGTGAAACCACCATAGGCCCTTACGCACTACTCCCGCTCTAGCATCTAATACCACAATAAGCCATTTTACTTATACTAAGATATGATCCATTTTCATAGTACATCGTGTACGAGTTTTCGTCAACCGTGGTTAATTTATTCAACCTATATTTATTTTTACAAGTCCGTAAATATCATACGCTCAGTAATTGTCTCATCAATCAATATTTTGTATATGTGTTAAACAGTTTAGTGGTCATGTTAAATATACCTAACGATAACAAAATTAATTAATTGATTATGAAAATGTTGGCAGCACTGTGCTGCCAAAAAATCCCTAATATGTAATCAAAGTGAGCTATCTGAAGCAGATCATTTTATTTTATTTTATTTTATAGGAAGCCAACACAATGCACAATGTTTATATAAATCGGTCCTAAAAATTAACAATTTTAAATAATGACATTTACTAACACTATACACCGCAATTATAGGCTAACTCATCATGCAATAATACAAATCTAGTTTCGCTCACTCCAATTTAAATTTTTTTAAACAAATCGACAAAACAAAAAGCGTAACAAAAAATAATAATAATAAAAATGTGTAAAAAGAAACATGCATTCAAGTAAAACAATACATATAAAAGTATAAATAAAGACGAAATACAAAAAAAATTTTTTTTCATTAAAAAAGGAAAAAAAATTTACACCAAAACGTAAAAGAAAAGGGTATATTAAAGGGGTATGATCTATTCGTGGCAGTACTTTAACATTTAAGTATATAAATTGTCATAGTATTTTTTTATCTTGTATGCTTTTATGTTATCACTAAATAAATCTATATCCGCCTCTTTATAAATATTATTATAAGTTTTAAGGGCCCTATTTAAAGGCGCTGTTATGCCTATGTTTGTTCTTGAAAACCGACATTTGAAAGTCGGTATATTTATAAACCTTGAATTTTGTCTCGGAGTAACTAATTTAATTTCACTGAGTAGATCGGGGCAATCTATATTACCTGACAATATTTTATGTAGAAAACACAAATCCAACACGTCTCTGCGACTTGCAAGTGCACTCATATTGTAATGTTTTAACAAATGTGAGTATTTTTTTAAATAATTTTTTTTCTTGTCCTATAAGGACAAGAAAACACACAACCATTTTAAAAACTTTTTCTGTACTCTTTCCAACCTTTCTTTATGAACTTGATAAAACGGATTCCATGCAACAGAGCAGTATTCTAACTTACTTCTTACGAATGAGTTAAATAAAGTAATTATTGAGTTTGATGTCTTAAAATGTTTTGTGTTTCTTTTGATAAACTCTAGTGTAATCAATGACTTACTTATAATTTCGTCAATATGCGGAATGAAATTCATTTTTGAATCGATTGTTATGCCTAAATCTTTTATTTGGTTTACTCTTTTTAGAATACAAGCATTTATGTTATAATTATAATTAATTTCTGAGGTTTTTCTGCTAAAGGTAATACTGTAACATTTTATTTCAATCTCATGCGATTTTCATTGCACCATTTCGTAAATCTATATAAGTCATTTTGTAAACATTTAGAATCTTGTATTGTTTTTATATTCATATAAATTTTCAAGTCATCGGCATAAAAACTAAATTTAGTAGTCTTAAAACAATTAGCAGCATCATTAATGAAAAGAACCAGATCATGGTCACATAAGGCGCAAATATTCGCGCAATAATATTATTAACATTAAAACATTTATACTACTTATTTCCATCGAAGACTTGATAAAAATTGATAGCACGAACTTCATTTTTACAACACAATTAATTAAATTTACCATTAATTCATTTCAACGAATAGTAATTATAACAGATTATGTTACAATAATAATCAAGTACATTATTCATAATTATTTAAAACAAAACCATTTTATTTTTAACGAGGGTATTGTGTACAGACATTTCGCAGACACTCGTGGACAGGCGATTGCAAAAGGGCTTTGGGTGGGCAGGCATACGGTTCCTAGCGGTAGGTGGAGAGTATCTGGGGTTCTCTTTCGGTGCCCTGTTTATGGTAGCGATGATTCATCCTCTCTTCAATCGATGGATAAATTGCGTTCTTCTTTAGACTGACGCCAGTACTTGCTGGGCATGCATTACAATTTGTACCTGTATCATGTTGCAAGGTCACCCGTCGGAGTACACCGTATCAAGTCCTAAGCGCTATGCCCTGGCAGATAAACATGCCAATATTTAGTAGTCTGGCCTTCGTTCCATTTACATTTTAATGGATGCACAAATACTTTTCCAGCGATAAACATGTTCGTTTTCCAATTCTAAAATGACCTCGTTTACCTTGTCAAAGTGCTGTGGAAACCGAGGTAGCGATTTGCTTCCTGGATCCCGGTGAATAAGGTGACAATGCAAAACTAAAACATCTAACATTTCAAATAGTTTAAAAAATAAGATTTCTACTATTTGTATACAATTATATTGCACGTATCACAAGGCAGAACTTTATCACATTGGAATTTACTTTATATAATGCAATTTTATTTCGAATTTACATCAGTATATGTATAACAAGTGTTTTACAAACAACAGTTCAAGTAGGTGAAGGGTCCAATCCAACACGTAGTATGAAATGATCGGTTTGAGTTAACAGATGACGTTGTAATGGTATGAGATGCTGTTATTACATGTTAATGTAAATAAAATAAAATAATACTCGATTTCCATCTTTACTTTTCCTCGTTTCATTGGTTTAAAGTATAGAATAACATATTATGTGTACGCCAATATAAGGACAAAGACATGTTAACTCTTTAACTTTAAGCCTAAAGGAGATTTCCAGCTGAATGTGTTTAAGACGTTAAAAAGTTTTAATTTAATTTTCAACATTTTAATTTTTAATTATTGCATTTGTTTTAAGGCCTCTTTCTGTATAACTATATACTAGTACTTTTTATACTATACAGTACTCATTAACTCCTTACCAAACCCGAAATATCCTTTTTCCTATTAAGTTTGCTCTTCCCCATAGGATTGCCATAACAATAATAACATTCCCGTAGCGACGAAATAAAACTTTTAACGTAATCGAAAATAATTAATATTTTTTATAACAGAAATATTAATATTTTATGTTAATCAATTAAACACGAGCGAGTTGTACATTTTTTTAACACGTTTTTAAATTTAATAATTGACAAAATTATTAGAAGTCAGTGGACAGTAAGAATGTACTACAAACGCTTTTTTAATTGCCATTCTTCCTTAAAAGTGAAAGATTTTTTTAGTACTCGTAAATACACAGAAGCTACATATTGACGAGCCGGTTGGCGTGGTTGGTAGATACCTGCCTTTCGCGCCGCAGGTCGTGGGTTCGATTCCCACCTAGGACAGACATTTGTGTGCATGAACATGTCTGTTTGTCCTGAGTCTGGATGTAATTATCTACATAAGTATGTATTTACAAAAGAAAAATAGTATATTTAGTATATCATTTGTCTGGTTTCCATAGTACGAGCTCTGCTTAGTTTGGGATCAGATGGCCGTGTGTGAATAATGTCCCAGGATATTATTATTATTATTTTTATTTTACATTGTCTTTGCTCTCGTTTTAGCGAGGGTTTTTTCCGTTTTTGCGGGATCTTATCCAAACAAAAAACGTTGGGAATTTGACCTAACCGTTTGATAAAAATTTCCGGACAATTCTGCATGTATTGAGTATGACTGCTTTCTGTAATAAAATAAAAGTTAGTTTGTGAATGCTAAGTGCTTCTAAACTAGTAAATAGTGAATAAGGTATGACTCCAGTTGATGAGATGATAATAGGTATAGTTTTTACGTCTTTTACTTTCCATTGAGATTTGATTTCAATAGACAAATCAGTATACTTCGCAATTTTTTCGGTGAAACAGGAAGCTAAATTATGAGTATTGGGCACGGCGATATCAATAAGGTATACTGTTTGATTTTTCTTGTCATGCAACATAATGTCTGGTCTATTAAAGTGCACAGTCTTGTCAGTTAAAACAGTTCTATCCCAGTACAGTTTAAATTCACGCGATTCGAGAATGATTTCTGGTTTGTATTTGTAATAAGGGGTTTTGTCGCTAATAAGATTGTATTTGAATGCGAGGTATTGATGAACAATGGCAGCTATTTGATCATGTCTATGTTTGTAGTCTGTCTGTGTTATTGAACTGCAAGCTCCCGTGATATGCTGTATTGTTTCGGAGCTATTGAGGCAGTGTCTGCAAAGGTCTGATTGTAGTGTATGATCTTTGATTATGTGTTTTCTATAGTTTCGAGTGTGTATGATTTGATCCTGAATTGCCATCATGAAGCCCTCTGTTTCTGGAAAAAGATCGCCGCGTTTGAGCCACGTGTTAGACGCTATTTTGTCTACAATTGGGTTCATCAAATCGCGGCGATGTCTTCCATGAAGTGACTTCTGGAGCCAGGTATTAATTTTATCTTGTGCAGAGATAACTGTTTCATTTTTCTGTTTTGCGTGATCTACAAGGTTGAGAGGAGTGAGTTTAATGTCTGCGTGAACTATAGCGTAATGGAGTTGTGTCTTGGTGGCTTGGTGATGAAAGAATGCGCGAATAGAGGTAATTTGGGAGTTATGGAGATTTTTAATATCGATGAGGCCTCTACCACCTTCTATTTTTGGGAGCGTTAGTCGTTCAATGCAGGATCGTGGGTGATGTTTTCTATATTTTGTTAGTGTTGTATTTATGAGGCGTTGAATTTTTATTAAATTAGTTTTTGACCAGTGTATTATACCAAACGAGTATGATAATGTTGGGATGGCAAAGGTATTTATTGCTTTTATAGTATTTCGGGCGTTTAGGTGAGTGTTGAATATCTTATGCAGTCGTGATTTAAATAGTTGTAATAATATTTTTTTTGTTTGTTTCTCATGAATTTGTTTAGTTTGGTTGAAGCCTAAGTATTTGTATCCAGATGTCTCATCTACGGGTTCTATTATTTCTCCCGACTGAAGTTGATACGAGTTTTGTTCAATTTTGCCTTTGTGAATTGATTGTATGCTACATTTATCTATGCCAAATTCCATATGAATATCCATTGAGAAGTTTTCTGTTAAATTAGCAAGACTGTACACTTCGCTTAAATTATTTCCATATATTTTAATGTCGTCCATGTAAAGTAAATGTGAAAGAGTGTAATGTTCATTATTGTTTGTAAGCTTGTAACCCATGTTTGAATTGTTAAGAAGCGTAGATAGTGGGTTCAAGGCTAGGCAGAACCACAAGGGACTTAAGGCATCCCCCTGAAATATTCCACGTCGGATTTCTATGGTTTCTGTTTCTAAGCAAGCGTTACCATTATACAATTTGAGAGTGGTTTTCCAGTGAAGCATTGTATTTTTTAGGAATTGTATTATGAGCGGATGAATTTTATAATGTTCAAGTATGTATATGAGCCAGCTATGAGGTACTGAGTCAAAGGCTTTTTTGTAATCAATATACATAGTGTAAATATTTCTTTTTTTGATAACCGCTTGCTTAGAAACAACTGTATCAATAGTTAACTGTTCCTTGCATCCTAAACTACCCTTCCTACATCCTTTTTGTTGTTCCGTTAAAATATTTTGTGAGATAGCATGACTGTAAATTAATTGGCTAAGACAAGATGTAATGATCTTATATATGTTCTGGAGACAAGTTATCGGTCTATATTTAGCAGGATTTTTTCGATCAGTTCGGTCTTTGGATATCATATATGTTGAGCCTAATGTAATGTAGTGAGGCATCGTTTTAGGGTTATTTATAAAAGCATTAATATGTGTTAGTAAAAATGGATGTAGATAAGTAAACTTTTTGTACCAGTAATTGTGGATTTTGTCAGAACCAGTAGCTTTCCAATTGTGTGTTTTGTTTATAACTTCTTTCAGTGTATCAATATGAATTTCTTCAAATCTCATTTCACGTAAATGTACTAATGACTCCCTATCCTGCTTTATCCAATCTGTTTCACGGTGTGTTTTAGGATGAGACCATATGTTAGACCAAAATTGATGAAGACTTTGTACTTCTGGCATATCTTTTACACTATCCTCATTATTATCTTTTATATTTATATCTGTACTAAGGTTTCTATAAAATAATTTCTCATTATTATTAAATAATGCATTTTGTTGTTTTCGAAGAGTGGTTTCTTTATATCTACGTAACCGGTTAGAGAGAGCGCTTAGTTTTTGTTTTAGAGTGTCAAGAAAATGAACCAGATCCGTATTGGCGTTTTCATGACGTGAATGTATTTTGTAAGCGGTTTTAATTTTATCAACTTCGCGTTTTAAGTTTACACTCGTATTTCCGTTGATGTATTCAGTTAGTCTTCCAATTTTTGCTCTAAGGGCTGTAACTTTATCTTCTAGTCTTTTTTGCCATTTCGGAATACATCTTGTTTTGTGTGTAGGTTGGTGATCACTAAATTTGCATCCATTATATACAGCAGCTGTAACGCCGCTACAGTATACTGCGTTTTGAATTTCACTAAAATCGGATTCCCTTGATATATAAGCTGGAAGAACTGATAGGTTTATATATTGTACTATAGTAGCAAATTTTTTGGAAGTCCTTTGTTTAGGAATACTGGGTCTAGAGGTGGGATCCGAGTTTTTAAACTTATTTAATAAGAATAAAAATGTCTCTTTAATTTGATTTCGTAGATCCATAGACAGGTTACATAAATGTTTTAAGTTATCGCTGTTTTCAGTATCTTGATGATTGGTCGCAGCTATTACAGTGTTTTCAGCAATAATTGGTAGGCTTTCAAGAGTTACCGGTAGTAAAGGTTTTGGAGTTGCTGTTATTGCTGTATTGGTGTTATCTAAAATAAAATGAAGTACTTGTGAACTTTGTGAGGGTGTGTTACGTTCAATATGACTTATATTATTATTGTTAAGACTGGCCAATTCTATTGCAATTTCATCTTTTAATTCTTGAAGTCTATTAGGGTTAATAAGTTTATTATTAATAATTACTCTACGTTGGTCTGCCACGCGTTGTTCAGATACATGGGATAAGTTTGGGTATTCTAAAATAAAGGATTGATGTAATAGTCGCCTGTACGCAGTTTTATTGGTTTCAACGTTAGTAATTCTGTAATAGCTTCTCATTATAAATTCATTTAAATCATTATTCCAACGCATTCTTTGACTAGCGATTACGTTATTTCTGATATGATTAGGATTACTTCTCAAGTAGTCTTCCGCCTCTTCACGTATCCTTTGAATTTGTTCAGTAGTTAGTAATTTATTGCGCACTATCGCTCGTCGCTGGCCTCCAACGTGTTGCCTGCTGGCCTGCATATCCGGAAATTTTTCTGTAAATCTAGAATGTAGTTCGGGAAGATAGGATTTTGTATTAGTTTCTGTAGATGTCAGAATAAAATATGTGCGTAGGATAAAGATATTCATAGCTTCATTCCACTTCCTACGTGCACGTTTGCTAGCTTTGGCGGGTGCAGGCTTATCAGCGTTTGCCTCCTGCACAACATCCGCAGCCAATAACGACGATATCGATTCAGTAGTAGTATCGGAGTCCGAGAGACTAGCATTGGTCATCTGATAGTTAAAGATTCCCACCCGGAGATTCATCTTGCCCCTAGCTCCACGAGGTAACTGCTTACTATCATCAGCGTCCCTCTTGGAGCTACCGGGAACTGGGGGCTTATTTGTCGGATTTGTATTCATAGCTTTGTTCGTTTGGACAAGTGAGCTCATCATACTAGTCCATGTTTGATGAGCGCGCAGTAAGCTTACTAACTAAGCCCGTGGACGCCGCCGTTGGTATACTTGATACTCTTCCGCCGCCGTCCTGTAACTGACATCCCACGCTAATGCCAGTTGTACCATCTAAACCTTAGTAAGGCATTCGCCTTAAAGCTCTAGATAGCCCCCCAGATGGATATACCGCCATCGATCGGTCGCCATTGCCTCGTTGGTTTGAAGCAGGGTGTACCACGTGCAGGTGAGGTTGGCTTGGAGTGTGTCCCCCCCTTTACACTCCCTTACACCCCTTATTATTATTATTATTATATTGTCTTAATTTGAGAATCTCGGTATAAACCGGTAAATTAATGTTCACGGACCAATGTCAAGTGATTTTCATCTAGGTTCTAATTTAAAATTTTAAGTAATCTGATTGTTTGGCAATGTAATGTGATCTTTATCTGACTGCATAAATTTTCGTACTATCCTGCATGTATTCAATATTGCAGCTTTCTGTAGTTGAATAAACGTAGTTGAATAAACGTATGTGAAGGTAAGTCAAGAGCTTTAAGTGACTGGTGAAGTTGTTGTGGGATAACGCCTGTATTTTGCTAATTTTTCGGAAATAGTGTTTTGTAAATTATGAGTATTTGGTATAGCAATATCTATGATGTAGCCAGTTTTATTTAATTTGTCTATTACAGTGATATCCGGTCTATTGTAAGGAATTGTTCTATCGGTTAAGATAGCTCTGTCAAAATATAGTCTGAAGGTTTGGTTTTCTAAAACCGCTTGAGGATTATATTTATAATAAGTTGTACGATTCTGGGGATCTATAAGTTTAAATTTTAAAGCTAGTTTTTGATGTATTATATAGGCGACCTGGTCATGTCTATGCTTGTAGCAGTTTGAGCTATTGTTTTACATGCTCCAGTAATATGTTGTATGGTTTCAGAAGAGCTATTGCATCGCCTACACATATCTGTCGGTAAGGTGGATTTTTTTATTATATACTTTTGATAGTTGCGTGTCTCAATAACCTGATCTTGTATTGCTATAATAAAGCCTTCTGTCTCAGGGAAGAGCACACCACGACTAAGCCATTCGTTCGACGCTAGTTTGTCGACGTTGGGTAGGCTCAAATCCTGATAATTTCTTCCGTGTAGTGACTTTCGGGCCCATTCGCTTATTTTAGTTTGTCTGTCAGTCAAAGTTTTATTTGTCTGTATGTTAGTGTCTTTTAAGTTTAATGGTGTAAATTTGTTGTCGTTTTCTACTATAGCTTTATGTAAAGTTGATGATGTAGCTTTGTCATGAAATAATTCTCGGAGTGTGGCTATTTGCTTGTTATGAAGATTGACAATATCTATAAGGCCTCTTCCTCCTTCCTTTCTAGGGAGTGTTGTGCGTTGAATACATGAGCGGGGATGATGTTTTCTATGCTTTGTCATAGTAGTGTTTATTGTACGTTGTAGTTTCTTTAAATCAGATTTTGTCCACTTAATAATACCAAAAGAGTATGTCAATGTGGCTATAGCATAACTGTTGATGGCTTTTATTAAATTTCTTGAATTTAAATTAGATTTTAATACAGAGTTTATTCTATGCCTAAATTCTTGCGTAACTTTCATTTTTGTCTCCTTTTGTAATATTTGCTTTGATTGATCATAGCCTAAGTATTTGTAAGTTTCATTTTCATCTAGTGGATCGATTTGTGTGCCATATTCTGTTAAATAACTGTATCTCTCAAATTGACCTGCTTTTACTAAACTAATTTTACATTTGTTTATTTCAAATTCCATACAGATGTCCTGTGAAAACCGTTCAATAGTTTTTGTTATATTTTCTAAATCTTTTTGAGTAGAAGTGTAAAGTTTTATGTCATTCATATAAAATAAGTGATTAAGTGTAATATTTTGTCTGTCTGTGGGTATGTGTAACTGGTATCCTTCGTGCATTGTATTTAATACATTGGAAAGTGGATTGAGAGCAAAGCAAAACCAAAGAGGGCTTAGAGCATCACCTTGGAATATGCCTCGTTGAATTTTGATAGGTGTAGTATCGACTAGCCCTTTCGGGGTATTAATTCTGTGCTCCAATTGAGCATTGTATTTTGTAAAAATAATATTATTTGTGGATGTATTTTGTAAATATTTAGTACATCTACTAGCCAGGAATGTGGCACTGAATCAAATGCTTTTTTATAATCTATGTACATGATATGTAAATCTTTTCTCTTAATTTGGACTTGTTTTAATACTACTGAATCAATTGTCAATTGTTCTTTACAGCCTTGACTAAATTTTCGGCAGCCTTTTTGTTGTTCAGTGATAATTTATATGGTTATATATTCCATGGGTCAAACAAGAAGATATGATTTTATATATTGTCTGTAAGCAGGTTATAGGTCTATACTTTGATGGATTGGTATAATCTGATCTATCTTTTGGTATCATATAAGTTGTTCCGGCTGTTATATAATTTGGCATAGATTCTGGGTTTTTAATAAAACTGTTAATGAAATTGTATAAGTATGGATGGATGAATGTAAATTTCTTATACCAATAGTTATGGATATTATCAGAACCTGGCGTTTTCCAGTTATGCAATTTTCTAATAACATCGTTAAAAGTCTCTAATGAAATGAATTCAAATACCATTTGTTGTGTCTCCTTATACCTCAATTGTTCGCTATTAATACATTCATTATTATTGTTATGTCTTACTGGGTTTTCCCAAATGTTTGCCCAGTAGCTCCGTAATACTTCCGGATCGACAGAATTTTGCGAATTAGTTGATTTTGTAGATGCCTGATTAGTACTGATATTCTTTACATCTCGGTAAAATTGTTTTTCATTATTTATAAATTTATTATTTTGTGTTTTACGAAGTGTGCATTTGTTATATCTGGCTAGACGACTACTTGTTACTGTAAGTTTTTGTTTAAGGGTATCTAAAAATTGCAACAGAGTAGTATTAATGTTTTCGTGTGTGGAGTGAATTTTATATTGTTCAAGGATAGCTTCGACATGTTTTGTTAAGTTTCTGTTTCTATTACCGTTCATGTATTGTGTTAATCGTCCTATTTTACTCCTTAAGTCTTTTACTTTTCTTTCGAGTCATATTTGCCACTTTGGTTTTCTTTCCTGATTCTGGCAGCTGTGTTCTACATGTGGAATTTGTATTTTAGCTCCATTTTCTTTTGCTGCCGTCCATGCAGCACAGTAGATAATTGTTTGAAGTGATTTAAATTCTGTTTCTTTATTTATGTACTCGGGTAGTATTTTTTGATTTAAATAATTTACTATTACCGCTAATTTCTTTGATGACTTTTGTTTTGGTATAAAAGACCGATTAGTAGAATTTGTGTCAGTATAGTACTCTATTATTTGTTTAAATATTTTCTCTATATCGTCATTTATTGTTTGTGGCTGTTGTAAAGGTGTCAGCGTATCCGCATGAGCTGTTGTAGTATGATTATTATTTAAATTGGTATTAATTAACACGGAATTATTTTCTGTTAAATTATTATTGACCGTTGTATCTATTGTATTATTTGTTAATTGTAAATCATTAGCTACATCTTGTTTTATTTGTTCAAGACGCTCATTATTAATATATTTATTATTAATAATAGCTCTTCGTTGATCTGCTATTCTTTGTTCGGATAAATGCGAAAGAGCTGGGAATATCTCGATAAAATTCGTATGCAATTGCTTCCTATATGCTGTTAAATTCGTTTCCATTAATGTGACTCGATAGTATATATTAATAATGGCTTCATTGTGTTCCTTACTCCAGTGCATACGAGTATGCACTGGTGTTTGTGTTAAGAGTGTGTTATTTTGAGTGGATTGAAATTGTTTTTTAAATGTCTGTAAATCGGATCTTACTTCATCATATATACGTTCAATAGTATCCTGTGGCAACAATTTGTTACGTATAATTGCACGTCGTTGATCACCAACACGACAACGTGTTGGTGATCAACTTGCAGGCTTACTTGCATGTGAGGATATTTTTCGAGAAATTTTGTATGTAATGGTGTTACATAGGCTGCAACATCTGTTTCCATGGCGGTGAGATAGAGATAAGTGCGCAGTATGAACTCATTCATGTCTTGCGTCCATTTTTTGCGCTTAGCGCTAACGGTGGGCACAAGTTTTTCGACATCAAGCGTCTCTTGTGCAACACTCGTATGCGATGTACACTTGGTGGAAGGTGGGGGTCGATAAGGTGTTCCTGTGGAACTGTCATCGGCTGTAGTAGACTTTGCGATGGAAGCCCGCCTGTTCAACTTCTCATCGCCGATGGATCGCATGCTGTCACATCCAGCATCGGCTCCAGATGTGCCCCGGCGCCCCCCGGGCAGCGACCGCAAATTGTACACTCGATTAAACATTTCTCCATAAAAAAAGGGGTTTGGGACCGTTAGTAGGAAGGTGTAAGTTTTTATGTTAGATGTAAGTAATATAATGTAAATTTAGTATCTAGATGGTTAACCTTGTAAATTGTACCTGCTTCCCGTAAGCCCCCCCCCCACGACAAGGTGATCCCATGGGGGGGTTATTATTATTATTATTATATAATCTATAACTGCCTCTGTTAAAGGTAAGTTGGCTATTTGCTAATTACCAAAACCGAAAAAATCATTTTTTTTATTTTTGTGTGTCTGTTTCTCCAGGCTATTCTTAAAAACGGCTAAAAATTACAAATTGACACAACTAAATTGTTACAAAAAGTGTTTCGAGGTTCCGTTTAGTCTTTGTTTCATAAAAATCGGTTGAATCTATCAAAATTTGTAAAAGAGTACGTATTTTTGTTGTAATACAATATGTCGCGGCCTATAGATAACGGTGTGCTAAACAGGTCAATTTCTGAATCGCGTTGTCCAGATTTTTCAGAGTTGAGTGACCTTCTAACACACATATTATTATTTACTAGCAGATGCCCTCTCCGCCTCTTCGGGGGACGTCGCGGGATCACTTGCGCATACTACCGTGACTCTGCCCGCTTCCATTCTCTAGGGGGTTCTCGGGTACAGAGACCCCCTAGCTCCAGCGACACATATGGCGGGGGAAGAAGGTGGGCATAGCGCCGACGCCTTCTCCCCGGGCTTTCACTCATGATTATTAAAATAATTAATTAATTAAAAATAATTAAAAAAAACCTTTAGTATACTTATTCCTAACCAGAATGACAATTTGTGCTTCTTATTCTAAAACCACAGACCAGACATTCAAACTCCAAATTATAATTTATCCTTTAGACCGAGCGAAGCCGCGGGCAACAGCTAGTAATTAATAAATTGTATGGAATGTGTGAATCTAAAGTTTGTATATCTTACGATATTTTATCGAAGTAGGAGTCTTCGATTGAAACGGGTATACATATAAATGTACTATATTGCAAGACAGTAAATATGGATGGTGGTCTTTGTGTGTGATTATAATTCGATGATGTTTATTTTTCGAACGTGTTGAGATGTCGTTTTAACCATATATGTATCATATTTATATATATTTCTCTCTTATCGCATAGATTTTTACAAAGTTTGTTCCATTTATTAATCGTAAATTATTGAATCCTTTTTTTTAGTAGTATTAGCTTTATATATATATTAAGTTTTATATTGTAATGGACAATACAATAGCAACAATACTTAGGCTTATAGAAAGACACTAGTATTTTTTAATAATATAAGTATTTTGGAGCGGTACTTGCTTGCAATAATACTGAAAATGTTTTTATTTCATAATAGGTTTATGCGGCGGTGTACACACGGGCGTGTCGCGTAGGATCCGACGCAGTATGACGACACGCAGCGCGGACGCTGCGGCGCACAAGCTCGTTTGTGTTGGAGATAAGTCACGAGCAATGCTCAGAAGACAGTACAGCGAAAATATGCTCGTTAATGTCAAAGACGTGATTATCATTTACTTATTATGTATAACCAAAAACAGTTCAGTTTAATTAAGCGATTATTTGTAATGTTACTTTCCTGAGCGTTTATTTAGATTGGTAATTACTAACGGCCGTAATAAACAATATTGCTCAATGCTCTTGCATCAATCTTCTTGATTTTGACTGACTAAGTTACGGATGAATCGGTTTAGTTTCCAATATATTTTATGTTTTTCAAAATAACGTCCTAAAACATTTTAAGTACCGACCGCTCGAGATTTGTAGAAAAGTAAAGTTGTACGCTTTGTGATCTACCTCCCCTCGGTATACTGGTTAAAGTTCGGGCATTGGTCAAAAAAGAATCAATTATAACTTGGAACAGAACATCAGTGCAACTAAAGGCTCTTAGTTCCCAAGGTTGGGGCGCATTGTAAGGGATGGTTAGATGTTATTGCTTGCGGTGCCATTGTTGCCTATATGCATTGTTGATCACTTACCGGCAGATAATTGAATGACCTATGACTATATTGAATAAAAAATATACACATCTACCCTATTTAATGTATTAAGTGATAAATTAAATTTAGTTTAGTAAAAAAAAAGTTTAATTTTGTTTTCATTTTGTCGTATATTTTTATTTTAAGCAGATAGGTCGCATAGCCCCCGTGTTCAAAGATGCTTCGACTATAGCTGCCGCCATTGTGCAGTCGGGATACATGTACGATATTGGCGAGATATATTACAACAAGTACTTCAGTCCTGTCAAATACGAGATGACGATTATACCCTTCTTCACTAAGAATAAAATAGAGGCAAAGTACTTTTATTTATTTAAATCGCTTATTAGCATCAAATAACTCTGATGATAATTAGCTAGGTGCGATGGACGGTCTATCTAGTAGTACTCAAATCGTAAGTACCTTATGATCTAAGGGCAAACTTGTGCACTCCGTGGTAGGGCTTTGTGTATGCTCGTCTGGGTAGGTACCATCCACTCATCAGATATTCTACCGCTAAACAGCAGTACTATGTATTGTTGTGTTTCGATTTAAAGGGTGAGTAAGCCAGTGTAATTTTAGGCACAAAGGACATAACATCTTAGTTCCCAAGGTTGGCGGCGCATTGGCGATGTAAGCGATGGTTAACATTTCTTACAATGTCACTGTCTATGGGTGTTGGTGACCACTTACCATCAGGTGGCCCATACACTCGTCCGCCAACCTATACAATAAAATAAATAATAGGTGTTAAAATCATGGCATAACGAATGAAAGTTCTAATCGAATATATATAAGAATGTTTATGTATTTTAGCAGTATTGTGGAAAACGCTCAGTTAACAGCAATAAGATATTTATATGCTCTTGCTTTATTAAAGCTTTCCTTTATTGGTACAGACCGCACCAAACATGACGGCATTTGACGACGTAGAAGACGACCAGCTCGAGTCCTACTCGGAGTGGACCTTTGCTGCCTTACTTTTCTACGCATTAAAAGAATCGGCGGCTTCTGAACAGTCTGCACGAATGGCGGCTATGGACAATGCGACCAAAAATGCTGACGACATGATCAGGAAATTGACTCTACTGTTCAACAGGACGCGCCAAGCCGTCATAACGAGAGAACTCATTGAGATTATATCTGGAGCTGCAGCTTTGTAGTTTGTTTTACATAATTAAAATATTATTAATTAGACTATGACATACCCTTTATTTTCAACGTATGATATGATTTAACCAATTCCAAGTAAATTACTTTATTGAAACTAATTAGAAATATTTTTCTAAATTTGGCATCGAATTAAAATTTGCATGTGCAGATATCTAATTTCGATGACAATACAATAATTTGAGTTCACCTGATGATGGTGCCAGGAGGTCGACCGAGGAATCATATCACGTAAGATTTTTTTAAAAATAGGTTTAATTTTATAGTAGGTATGATTATTATTGTGTTTTCGAAATTATATTTTACAAAACTCTAAATACTTAACTTTCCAAGTGACGTTACACTTGATATAAATATTTTTACAGAATATATTTGAACAAGTTTTATAATATCTTGATGTTACAGTTTGCATTTAATTGTTCAAAATATAATTTGACCTGAGATTCAGCGATTGACGTTACTATCTAACTTATAAGAAAAGTTAAAGGCAAATGTAATGTCAGTGCGACTCTTCGAGGTATTTTTCATATTCCGTCTGGTTCATGAGCTGCTGGAGCTCATCTGGCGTGGACAGCTTCACCCTGAACAGCCAACCTTCCTCGTAACAGGACTTGTTGATAAGAGATGGCGTTGATTCAACTGTGTCGTTCTTTTCGGTTATCTAAAATTTATAACAATAATTCGTTATAGTTTTGGTTTTTATATTTCTTTTGCTTATTACTTATTTGGTTTGATTTGGTTGCTCTGCGTGGTTTTACCTATGTTAAATGTATTTTTCCACTCATAGGCGAACATAGCGCCTCTAAAAGTCTTCCGAATCAATAAAACATTTTTTCCAACCGGGCGGAATTTGAGTGTTCAAACAATCATTGATCAGCTTCCTTATAAAAGTTATGGAAGAAGAAAAATACGAATAACTAAGGTAAAATATATGGAAATACGTAAAAAATAAAAGCGTTACGAGATGTATCTGTCTGTCGGTCTGTCTAAGCAGTTAGCCCAGAGACAAGTGAATTTTAACCAAATATCACGAGTAAATATTATCCGGCTGTTTCACTGTTTTCATATTTTTAATTTTTATGTGTAATCATCCTTGTGCTTGTTGGTGAAAAAACACCGAGAGGAAACCTACATTTTTTTAATAAAATTCTGTTACATTTACGAATATCCATTGAACCCGCATTGGAGTATGATGGTGGAATAAGCCCTAAATCTTCTTCTTAAGAGGAGACCATACTATCTTCTTAAGAGGAGACTACAATGGTCCCAGACTTTCCAAAGCTATAAAATTTAAGATGTAAAATTATCATCATCGTCATTTCAGCCGAAAGATAACCACTGCTGGATAGATACCGCCTACACGCATCCAGCGACCCTCACAAGATAGGCGTTTGTAAATTGTAAGGGGCCACCCACGCTGCGTCTTCTGGTTTGTGTTCCCCACTTTCGCCTCAGCGGCCGAAATGGTATAAACAGATGTACTAACTGATCCGGAGACAGGCGTGTAAACCTCGCTGGCCGCTTTGACGCTCTCAAGGGCTCCACACTCATCGCCTGCCGCCACCGTCCGACCTACGTCGGGTAACTGTACGAATACAACTTCGCCTAACGCGTCCTGGAAATATAATAACACAGATATTATAATATATTGCAAGTGTTCGACTACGGCGAATCAGCAGGCTTTTTGTGTTAATAATAAATATTAGTATGTATGTTCATTCTCACAAATCTTCTAAGCTTCGTATCGTATTGAAAAAGGCATTATTAGCTAACAGTGCGCTTACGCGGAAATTACGATTGGGTAAAATATTGTATTTTTGACTCGACCGAATCTTTGTATTCGGTATCCTAAGTTCGGCCGATCACTAATCTAACGCATTTCTTAAACGTAGTAATTTTTATAATTTTTTTACATTAAATAAACGAAGAATCATGAAGTGAAGAATTGGCTTCAGTTATTTATATATTATAGAAGTCATTGAATAACTAATTACAAATTTTTAAATAATGGTGACATGCGAAAAATTAAAAAACGAACTAGCATAATATGCGAGATACATATAAAGCAGTAATAATGCTATTGACCTCAATAATCAGAAACTAAGACGCCGCGCGCCGGGTCGGTCTCAGACCCCGATATTTGACTAGATAATTGCCCTTTATTTAGATAAAACAAAAAGTTATCTCACGATCCTGAACCAATAAAAATAAATAACAAAAGAGTCAAATGTACAACAAATACTAACTAGATTTTTTGTATTTCTCGATACAAAATAATTTAATAACAACAATTTCATCACGGAAAGAATGGTCGCCATACCATACCGCCGCAAAGGTTAATATTTATTTTTCACAAAACGATTTGTACCAGTATAGCATTTGGTTGTTGAAAAGTATATGACAATGTGACCATTATTATATTTGACCGCTCCAAATGGCCGGTTTGGAACCGCCGAAATAGTATGGCATGGTGATTTTCGCGCATGGCTACTCGACGATGATTAGCTGTGCAAAAATTAACCTGGTACAAATCATTGAATTTTTTTATTTTTTTTTATTAACTTGTTCTCGTCGGTTTGGCGGGCTGTAATTCACACGGGAGAAGTATGGCATTACGCTATCGCCTACCTCTTTTTTCATCGACTATCAGAAAATAAAGATTTTTTGTGGAACAAATCGTTTCTCTCGTAATTTATCAGACACGTTCGATTAACGCCCATGGAATTGGGCCGCCGGTACCAGCGCTATGACCATCATTTTCCTTTTCGTCATTACCTAATTAGACCCCTGAAGAGTCGCCATACTGAAATTTTGTGTCAGTATCTGCCGGTCCATAACGTATGTAAATATTAAAAAAGATTACACATTTATCATAACATATTAAAGTTTTATGTAAACAACGCAAAATTTTAAATTGACTGTAATTATCCTAACTAATCTTGTAAATGCGAAAGTGAGCTTATTTGTTTGTTACGCTTTCACGCCTAAACCACAAAGCTTTTAAAATCGTTAAAAATTCTTTCACCAATGGAAAGCTAAATTATCAGCGAGTAACATAGGCTACATTTTGTCCCCGTATTCCCACGGGAACGAGAACAACCGTGAGCAAAACGCTGGTACAAAATAAAATTAGTATAGATTTGATGAAGCAGACCATCGGCTCGATAGTCTTTGACGCCATCTGTCACCTATATTGTCATAAATTGAAAATATATTTATAGCCTCTAAATTACTAAATTTCAACATAATCACACAAGGTGGAAGTGGTTCGGATTTAGTCGAGAGAATCATCCCACATGTACTGAAGTTAATTATAAAACTTATAAAATTTATGTAAGATTTAAACAAATACATACCGTGACTCAAATAACAGTGGTACATTTTTTGCAATCAAGAAGCAAGTTATTGCGAATAAAGATTTTGACTTTGACCTTATGTTTAAACTTAAATAAAGATTACGCACCTGAGCATAGCTTGAAATACCAATGGTTCCTATCCCTGAATCTACTGACACCCACTCGTGTTTCTTAGTGTAGTAGCGTCCTGGAATAATAAATAAATCATTTATATTGATTTTTATAAAATTACAGCATAAAACATGTAAACAATCTTAAATTTAACTATACACATTACTCATTAATAAACGTATTCAAAGCTGTTCCTTAGTTACACAATACTTTTGTCTTATTTTTTTGAATATCAAATTAGTGATGACAGAAAGAGAGAAATCACTCGCTATAAATAATGTTATTACTTATTAGTAAAGGGGAATGTATAAAATCTTCGCAGTGCATTTTAAATTAGATATATTTACAATATATATAAATAATGAATTATTCGCTAGCAATTTTACTTCGCTTTTAGTTTTGTTCTACATTAAAACTGCTTCAACGTAAATTTTAATAATACATTATAAGTAATATTATTTAAAATTATTTGATAGCTAATACATATATGTTGGAGAATTACTATCTTGGGCGCTAATTATTTATGAAGATAGACAATTTATGATCGCCGTTTTCGTATTATCAATAAAAAATAAACGTGATAACGTAAAGTTCAAACATAAAAAATGAAATAGGTACCTAATGTGATAAAATCTTCTAGTAAAATTAAATACATTTCAGAAACTATAAATCTTACTTACTCTTGGTGGTACCACTCACTTATAATAATGTTCTACCGGTAAACTGACATACTTTGTATTGATATGTTTTGTTTTAAGAGTAAGCCAGTATTATCACTGGCACAAATGAAGTAATATCTTAATTTCATCAGAATATATTCGCGTGCCTGCACGAGGTTTTAAAAAATAATTTAAAAAAAAATCTAGAAGAAATAATGTCGCTGTTGCATAAAGCGAGAGCATGCCCCGCCGAAAACATATGTTTATGTATAATGAAAGTGTATTATCTGTGTTAAAGAAGTAATACCCGCGGCGATTTAACTTCTTCAAATAATTTAAATATAGGATCCGTCCGCAGTTTACTTTACCTGTACAAAATAACATTAAAGGCGTAATTAATTCCGTTTGAGTGACCCTTCCTATCTCCTAACTCTTTAATCGTGAAACCAAAATAAATAGACGACCCATTAAAAGTAATTACATGTTAAGCTATCTTTGTAAGTGGTCTGGTAATTTAGAAATCACTACAAAGCAAATTAACCGTGCTCAACGCTAACGTTAAGGTTTCTTAAGAAATAAATCGTCGATTTAGTAAAGACAGAAGTGAATCCTTGTAATTTGGATCGCGTCCATTTTATTTTTTTACTTCTAATACTAATTATATAATTGCTTGTTTCGTTACCTTTGTTATCTGTGCTATAAAAGGCTCCTCGGCAGCAACGCGTAACGCCGCAACGGCTGATCCTCGTCGCCGAACGCATTATATTCGCTAGTACCATTTTAATATTGTTTTTCTGTAAAAAAATTACAAAAAATATAAATGATTTATCTATGCTTTACATACTGGTATATGGTAATAAGTTTAGTTGAACCGATTAAATATTTTTAGCTTATAATAAAAACTTATATTTAATGTAGGTTGTCAAGAATAAAATAATATTAGTATTGCGTGTAATCGTAATTAGCGCACCTTTCGCTGTGCATATTAATGACGCGGTATATTACAAATGATATTATGATTTCATTATTATGTGATAAATATTAAAATTATTTATGTACATATTGAAGAACTTTAGGTATTAATATATGTATTTGTAAATATGCAGTTGAGTAGGTAAACTATGTAAGTTGGATGATTAATGTCCTAGTAACTGATTTCGGAGACGAGGTCCAATCCCAAGGTCAGCCTTCGCAAATGGAAGGAAATATTATTACGCACAAATTGCATTGCCTGCAGATCACACTCTATTATTTTAATGGGACACGACCGGAGATAAATCAGTGCAGGAATATCAGTTTTATCAGTTTTAATCCCCGGAATGTTACGTGTTAGAACTGTGAATTTTTCATCCAATAACTTTTTTTGGCCCGACCTGGGATTCGAACTCGATTAAGATCTGCATCATTATATAGGCCACTAGTCCAAAGGGTCAATTGATTGCGATTATACATGAACTGTTGTTATGATTGAAAAGTTGACATAAATTATAAATACAAACGAAAAGAACGCGAGGATTTGAAGAGCATGAACATAAAATTTTGTACAAAAACACTTATATTATACTAAATAAATATAATGAGAAGTTATTTAGTAATTAGATATCTATATTAAGTGTAGCGACCATCTTAAATTGAGATTAACGACCTTGAACCCTTAAATATGTCAACACATTAAAGTGTGATAATAATTGTTATCTACATAATATATAAGAGAATAGTCAAAATTAAACATATCAACGTTCATATTCACAGAATTTGTAAAAAAAGGTAAATTAAAATTATATATTCATTCACAAATAATATGTACATATATGTGCATAAGTATATAATAATAAATATGGAGGCAAAATAAAAACATCTAAAAAAATCGAGACGCGAGCTTTTGTTAGAAAATTTTAGAACTATAATTAAAAATTTAAAACATTGTATATATAAATACGTAAATTACGTTTTGTTATGTTATAAAAAGTCAATGATTATTTTAAGGTGTAATTATTATTTGTATGATAATTATTTAATAAAAATTTAAGGATAAAAACTTTACTTACTTATCTAAGAAAGCGTCCGGTTCGAGGCGGGAACGAGCGAACAGTGACGGGTCGGAGCCGGAGTCTGTTTCTTATCACTAATGCACTATCCAATGTCACTATTGGAATTTCGATACATCTTAGCTAAATATTAATTTTCTTCACTTTAATTATCTTATAAATTTAAGGACACAATTGGATAAAAGTATGTTTATTTTACATTGCATTTCGACTAATTCCACGCATTTTACTCTCTCGGTGGTAGGGCTGTGTGCAAGCTCGTCTGGGTAGGTACCCAGGGTACCCTGGGTAGGTGAGTGGGTACTCATCAGATATTCTACCGCAAAACAACAGTACTTTGTATTGTTGTGTTCCGGTTTAAAGGGTGAGTGAGCCAGTGTAATTACAGGCACAAGGGACATAACATCTTGGTTGGTGGCGCATTGGCAATGTAAGCGATGGTTAACATTTCTTACAATGCCATTGTCTATGGGCGTTGATGACCACTTACCATCAGGTAGCCCAAATGCTAGTCCGCCTAACTATACAATTAAAAAAAAGATCTTAGCTAATAAAAAAATACTGTTCATAAAATAGATATAAAAAAATAATCTTTGGTTTTGTTCTTGTAATAATATTTTCATCATTACATCCACCAGAAAGCCTATGTCTATTCGCTATACCAAGACACAAGCTCAGCTAATTGGCGACGTTCCGACCAGTCTTGGGTCCCTGTATTCAATTCCTGTTCCTAGTGATTTCCCGCAACAAAGATAATATTGTCAGTCCATCTGCCATCATGAGGGAGATTATATATTGTTTTATTAGATATATTTATATATGAATTATTTACATTGAAGTTTTAAATATATATTGGCAATAGCACTAAGGGGGCCAATGTTTCAACCCATGTAGTGTACCTCGATATACACCGTTCTCAGAGAACCAGGGTCAGTCATCTTGTCATTTGCCATAATCACGAGTAATTCCATGACATAAGAGCAAAACTTCGAGTAGCAAGAGCTCGTTTTATTACAACAGCATGCGTAACTTGCTCGCTTCACCGTAAACAATCAATATTCATTTATTTATTATAATTTCACAAATTATCGTTACGAACAAATAAATCTTTATCGGAGCTAGAATTGTTTGAACTTTATTATTGATTAATATTTGACTATTATTGCGACAGCTGCCCCTGAGAAACTATCTGTCTTGCACTATCAGTCATATCATAATAGAACTTTAACAGACCTTGTGTCTGTGCATCCAATTTTTTTACTTCAATTCTTTTGACTATACGAATATAAGTTCGAATTTGAGTGCAACGTACGTAATATATATTTTGTTTATGTCACAAATATTATTCACGTCTCTGTTTATGTACTGCAATGCATTTGTGGTTTATTTAAGTTCAAATTCAAAATACTTTATTCAATATTGAAGTATTACACTTTCTTAAGGTTTTACGTATTTATCAGAAACTAGGCCTATCTATAATATATCATATATAATATAGTCAGCCTGAGAATTAATTAGGTTCCGTATGACGCACCTGAGTAACCAACCTTGGCCCGGGTGGAAGCCAGGGCGAATGGCGACCTTTCAGGATCAGAGGAGGTGGGGCGAATCAGGTCTCTAGCCCAACAAGCCCTGATTCACAGATGGGAGGAGGACCTGGGGTCTCTATCAGCTGGCCTGGAGACAGTAGAGGCGATCTGGCCCCACACAAGCGGCACGAGCTGGAACGACATGGCTGCTTCGGTAAGTACCTGCACGGGATAGCGAGGTGTTACCCTCCTGCTATGAGTGTGGTGTGCCACTTTTCCGGCGCCTTCAGCACCGGCGAGCCCCACATACACACCCGCCCCCTCCCACTTCATGTGGGGGAAACGCGTAAATGCCACAAATATCCATGACAGACGCGACGTCAGATTAATAGTCAAAATTGTTTTTTTAAATTTAGTTTATTAAAATGTTTGATCGTCTCGAATATTTTGATCATGAAAAATTGACTAAGCTAAATCTATAAAATATTCATTATCAATGCAAACAAAGTTACATTCGCTGCTTGTTAAAATATAAATGCGTCAACCGTAGTGATGTAATATTTTCAATTGAACTATACCAAAAGATATCGATTTACAGTCAGATATGTCCATGTTCTCAAGAATTATATTAATAATAAAAGTTATGAATAGCGGTTAATAGTTACAAGTGCGTCCAGTTATAATTGTTAAGTGACAATATACGCGAGTGGACTGTAAAGATGCTGTTGACTAAGAAAGTTTTTAATAATTATGTTTCACAAATAAGATTTAGTCGCGGTCGATATCGACATTAAATACACTACACATACAAAACACTATAATAATAATGATTATTAATAAATCTTATTCCTACTAGCCATGATAAGAACGCCAGCATTATCTTTACTATCGTAACATATAAGTCCGTGGGAGGGCGATTAATAGCTTTAATTAACAACCGAGGCACTCACTCTTGACCGTTAGGCACGCGACGTAATTATTATCATCGGACCACGGTGAATATATTTCTAAAATAATACAGCGAAAACTAAATTTATAAGAGTTTAATTCCAATAAAATGAATATTAGTTTTTGCATTAACTATAATGGAATTAAGAGCCGTGGATCTTAACTGAAGATTACTGGTTCAAATCTGGACCAGCACCAAGTTATCACGCGTTTCATTGCTCACATCGTTCTCGTCGATAAAGAAAATCATCGTGAGTGCAAATTTCTTGCTTGTATTCTATGAAATTCCATTACTTTAATACCAATCAATTCACATTAAAACTGCCTGGCGTGTTCCAACTTTATCCTTAAGCGGAGATGACTCCTCTGTCGCTCTCTTTCTCTCGGTAATGCAATTAATGTTAAATTACATTTAATGTCTACATTTAGGCCTTTCTGTTTAATTTTTTTAATTTTATGACAGTTGAATCCTACGAGCGCATACATAATATGCATGTCACAAGACGTTTAAAAGTATTTTCGCGCCTCTAATTTGTATCGAGAAACGTAACAGCGCACTCTCAAAACATAATTTTTCCAAAGGTCTTAATGTACAGTGGTGGTGGTACAATTAGAAACACTACCAACGGTCCTTGACGTTAAGTAAGATTTTTTATTATTATTGTATAGGTTGGCGGACGAGCATATGGGCCACCTGACGGTAAGTGGTCACCAACGCCCATAGACAATGGCATTGTAAGAAATGTTAACCATCACTTACATTGCCAATGCGCCACCAACCTTGGGAACTAAGATGTTATGTCCCTTGTGCCTGTAATTACACTGGCTCACTCACCCTTCAAACCGGAACACAACAATACAAAGTACTGCTGTTTTGCGGTAGAATATCTGATGAGCGGGTGGTACCTACCCAGACGAGCTTGCACAAAGCTCTACCACCGAGTACTTCACCGCAATCGTTTTTATTTTGAAATTAAACAATAAATAGGACAACAATATGTTCAACGATTTATCATTTATTAGAAAAACAATATAATCCCATTACACAAGTGCAGTTTCAATATTACATTACGGACACACATTTAAATCAGTTTTAAGGTATGAACAATTATGGTCAACTAATTAGAAACAACAACAAAAAATATAAAAAACAATATTTTTTTAAGTATTAGTAATTAGTATTGTTATTTACGAAATAGCTACTATCCACAGCCTACCAATAGTTATAATTAATATTTAGTGGCGTATCCCTTATTTTCAGTAACAGCACTGCAACGACGTGGCATTGATTCAATCAATTTCATACATTTTTCTAGGGGGATTGAATTCCATGCTTCAACAAATGCTTCGTATAGTTCGTTTTGACTGGTGTTACGTTTGTTTGAGACTTTCTGTTTAAGAATATACCAGAGATTTTCTATCGGGTTTAAATCCGGACTATTTGCTGGCTAGTCTAAAATGGATATACGCTGTTCGCTAAGGAAACATTTGACGCTATTGGCCGTGTGTTTAGGGTCATTGTCATGCTGAAAGATCGAGGTTATAGGCAAATGATCGTCCGAGTAGGGAATCTTTGTGTGCTCTAAGATATTTTTGTATTGCCATTGATCCATTGTACCGCCACCGTGCTTGACTATACTCCTTGTGTATTTAAAATTAACTCAAATTCAAATTTCTTTAACAACAAATTAACAATGATTTGCCTAGTTGACGCGTCACTACTTTTATGTTTGCCCATTTTGAACAAAATAAAATTCAGATAAAACTTTGAATTGCCGCCAAAATAATAGAAAAAGAAATGTTATTCTCTAATTTAAAAAAAAGAACGAGATGTAGATGATTTTTTAAAATGTTTCTAATTAGGCGTCCAAGCGGCCAGTAACAGAAAATAAACTCCTACATGTGTAAGACTCATTTTGTAATTAAAAGTAAGATATGTTTTATATTTTATGCATTTAATGAGTTTTTTATTTGAGTGGCTATATTATTGCATGATTATTAATTATTGAATGTGTATATTTTTTTACGAACATTTGTACGTTGAAGTTATACTTTCTTTATTCATAAGAAGTGTTTCTAATTATATGACCACCACTGTATATGCTATGGGTTTATTCAAAATATACTGTTCTATAAATAAAACACATTATTGCATATTTTATTTAATCAAAATTATTGTCTTATAACAAATATAGAACAACTATTACGAATGATTAGTTAAAATGTAAATATCGATACATTTTCAACATCGTTGTATGCAATGAATATGTTTATAACATGTATAAACCATTGATTACATAAACAGTTAATAATAAATCAAAGATGTAAATCAACAAAACGTTGTCTTCCTGCCATCGTGTATTTTTAGAACTTAATAAAAAATATACTTACGTAATAGAAATAAAGTAAATTAACAAAAAACTATCATTAAATTTTCAATTATAGCAAATCATTCTACGGCTAGTGAAGAAGAAAATATAGCTAATTTGTAGATATGATTTGAAAATAATTAACTGTAAAAATTACTAGTTAAAAACTCGATCACTACTAATAGTGAAAATGCACTAATTTAATAATTTTTATTAAATCTTGATTTAATCAGCGATAATTAGCAGTGTTATTCTGTAAGAACTTTGATGCGATCAAAATAGTATAATTTCACAGAAATGTTAAATGAAATGTTAAATCATATCACTTTCTGATATTTCACGACCGTTTTCTGCGGTGAGTTTCGGATTAGTTCATACAGAAGAACCTGAAAGTATTAAATTTACTACATCCACATATTTATAAGTAACGAAAAGGTGGTGCTCTCTGTACTTGAAAAATAGTATCGCCATTGGCCCCATCGTAAAAGTTTCCGCTAGATGGCGCTCTAACGCAAGTAGCATGGCATTGCTTGCGATGTACCAAAGATGGCGCTAGTAGCGCTGTAAGTGGCTGCGATTCCACCAACGACGCCGATTACTATCACCTCCCAGCAAACCAACTTGACCCAGCCGGCAACCTCACTGGAACAAAATACTTCTTGTAGATCTCAAACAAAAACAATAAGACATAGGCGGTGTGTCGAAAACCCAGAGCTTGTTTAAGCCCGTTCAATTCGTTTTACAAAAATTACAATCTTCAAACTCGATGTTGTCCTATTTTTTCGTATATTATGTAACTTTTACAAGACAACTTTTACCTAAAGTACCTAACATTAGGTAACATTTTTCTATCCGTACTTATTCGAAAAAAAGTGGTGAGTGAAATCAGTTTTGTTAGTTTGTGTTTACAGAATAGCTCCTCTGGTAATTGAGTTACAAACAAAGGCAAATTTGATATTGAAATAAATATACAAAATACAGCTTTAAAGTTTTCTACATTATTTACATCTTTTGTTCATATTACTGTGTTTATCACTCACGGCAGTAAGGTTCGGATTCAAAAAGTTTTTCATAAATTAAATTTGATTGTATCATTTTTTAACATAATAATGATACCTGGTAGTCGATTATTATTTTTAACACATAAGCTAAGTCGAGTTTATTTCATCGAATGTATTAAAATTGTCACTTACATAGGAGCTTGTCCCTCCCTCGGTGTCTGGTTAACGAGGCTCAAGTAGCAGTAAGACGGTAACACGAACGTGAGCAAGGCGATTGTGGTTCCACCGACAAGAGCCAAGATTGTGTAGAAACGGGGAACGCTCTCTCCGATGAAGAGTATACCCGCCATGATAGATAAGCGAACCAGTGTACGGTATCCAATTGAATCTGTAACAATGTAATCAAACTTGGGATTTGTCTCTGATTAAGATGAAAATCTTTTTAATAAATGCCTCTTTGGAAAGTATTTAAATGTAGAATCTAGAGAGTTCTCTGCAATAAATTAATCTTATTTTGTTTCTTAAGCTATAATACACAATATCATAAAAATTGTGCCGCTAGTAATTTGTGACGTATCAATTGTATATCATAGTTAATAAAAATTGTTAACCTCTAGGAATGTTGTAAAGCTCCTCCATTTCTTGACAGACTGGATTGATTAGGATGATAAAAGCTGATACAAGATGGACCGCCATAAGCACGTTGCCAACGAGGGTCAATGGGGTAGCTGACAATGAAGTGATAAAGTTGGGGCCGACAGATTCACCGTACACAGCGTACCCAGCTACCGCTATTGGGATATATAAGGCCAGGATCGCTGAAATAAAAGCGGGAAATTAAAATGTTGAAATATATTCGGTAATAGCTATTTTAGGTGAACTTCATTTTATGACAATTTAATGTATTTTTCAAATCGTGGTAATGTCACAAACATGACCTCTTCTGAGTTAATTAATTTGCTTTTTATAACAAATATAACTATTGGAAAATGTCTTGTCTGTATTCGTTACTAATTGTTAAAGATAAAGTAATGCACATTATGTTAACTTACCAAGGAAGCTATACTGCAAGCTCTTATTAAACTTCGACTTATCAGCCATATCATTTTGAATAGTTGGGAATGTGGAAGCACCTCCGAAAGCGAACATGATAGTACCGAAGGCAAGGAAGAAATCCATAAAGCCGTGAATACCCCAACGGAACGTGCCAAACGGTCTAATGTCGTTCATCATCTGAATGAAATAGAGAATACAAGCCACGAAAGTTGAGAAGAACGCGATGACACCCATGAAACTGAAAGTAAAAAAAAAGTTTCTTAACAATTTATACCTATCATCCTCACATAAGAAAAGCTAGAATATACAACTAAATTCCATCATATAGTCAGTAATATTTAATTATACATTAAACAATCAATTTTTAAATTTTATATAAGTTACTATAACTTACTGTTAAAAGGTCTTAATATTACTTACGAAAAGTCTTTGGGGCTGCCGAAAAGCATAAGTGGTGTCATTGCACCGACCACGACCAGATACCAGATGCAAATGGTGACAGTCGGCATCAAGGACAAGAATAACTGCTCAACGATCTGCGCAGCCAGCAGCAGGTATACGACCGCCACGCCAAACTGAGTGATTATTATCGCTAGGGATACAGCAACACTGAAAGATATTACAAAGTATATACTGATTAACTTTTTGTCAGGCTTCGTGTTATGGTCATATTTGAATTGACTTCCTCTTCGAATTTTGGCCACGGCTGCGAATCTCGAAGCTGCCAAACGCGAATTAATTCTCCTTTCCCTCATTTTATAATTCGACGAGACGACAACCCAACACCGGAACTAGTAGTAATAATGCGCAGAACCAACAGTTTTGTCAAGTTGCCAAGGGAGTGGAACTATCCACGTCCTAACCACGATGCTATTAAATTTTTTTACCGATTTAGGACAGAAATGTAGATATGAAAACATGGGCGTACCCAGGGGGGCAGGGGTGGTCAGCTGCCCCCCCCCCCCTGGATTTTGTATGCCTGTTGTCGATAAAAGTTATGGTAGCATACCGTAACGGTTGCATGGCATGAGATCAACTGAAGGCAGCTTCCAAGTCTATTTGATTGTGTATGCTAAGTGTAAATAAGGCGTTTTACTGAACATCCTCGAAAATTACTTTTAAAATAGATATCTAACTAATATAATTTAACGATTTAAATTAAATAAACGCATATTTATATTTATTTATTTACTTAATATGTTTTCTGACTACCTATAAAGCAGGATCTCCTGCGGGTCGGGAAGTAAGGGCGTCAGTGTCGATGAGCTGGCGGGCCGAATGCGCAGTGCTCTAAAGGAGGTGTGCGATGTGGATATGCCGAGGACCCGGCGCAGGGCACTGCGCCGTCAGGGATACTGATGGCGACCATCCGATCGATCGATTTTCACGCGATCGGGAAAACTTATCGTGGTGTACGGAGAAAATTCCGCACCAAGGTCGAGGTGCTCGCGGAAGTATACCGGTTCCGGGTGGAAGCCAGGGCGAATGGTGACCGTCCAGCATCAGCGGAAGTGGGGCGAATCAGGTCTCTAGCCCAACAAGCCCTGATTCGCAAATGGGAGGAGGACCTGTTGTATCCATCAGCAAACCTGGCGTCAGTGGAGGCAATCTGCCCCCACTTGAGTCGCTGGGTAGCAAGAAAAAGTGACACACTTACGCTAAGCTGACGCAGGTGCTTACCGGACATGACTGTTTCGGTAAGTACCTGAACGGAATAGCGAGGCGGAACATATTATACTCCCACCACGAGTGTAGTGCGCAACTGGACTCGGCGCACCACACCCTGATGGAGTGTGCCGCTTGGGGACTCCAAAGGCATTCCCTTCGATATTCGGCGGAGATCTCTCGAGCGTGATGAACGCAATGCTCGTCAGCGAGAAATGCTAGATGGCGATGGTCTCCTGTCATGGAGTGAGATGGATGGAGTGTTATGTCGCAGGAGGAGGCCACGGAGCGGCAGGCTGAAGAGAGTGCTTCCGCTGATTCGATCCGCCGAAGAAGACCGGGGAGGAGGCGTCGGCGCTCTGCGCATCTTTTCCCCCCGTAAGCGTCGCCGGGGCGAAGGTTCTCTTTATCCCGGGAACCCAACTAGGAAAGGAGGCCCGCATACGTGGGCTAACCGTCGGGGCGTCACGGTAGTATGCACAAGCAATGCCGTGGCCATGTGCCCAAGAGACGGTGAAGGTACCGCCCGGTAGGTTTTGTAGTTGAGAAATTCGATACTCTGGAGTTCAAGGCACCGGCGATATACATAACCCCCTCCCCCCCGACTTCATGTCGGGGAAAAGCGTAAATGGGTTTTTCCAGCGAGATAAAAAAAGATCTGCGGTTTTCTGTTTCCACTCCAAACTACAAACCCCATGCTTCGTGTTGTGTGTAGGGCAAAACAGGCCCGAGGGACACGGCTTATGAAATTTTTCAATTGCCCCCCTGGACTAAAAGCTGGGTACGCCCATGTATGAAAAGGTTGCATGCAACAATTTAAAGTAACGTGACAATTAACTTAGGCTATACCAATATAAATACGGTTTTATTAAAACTCTTAATACAATTTTAAGGTTAGGTATGTAGCGAATTTCTTTATACGAAATTTCGTTAAATCGATTTTATTGCATCTCTAATAAAACTACTTAACTTACGTAACTAATTTTATAATGTCTTACTCGCTTATAACTTGTATGCGATTTTAATGAAACTCTTTAAAATCAATTTAAATTGTATTTGCCATATAGTATAAATGTCCAAGAGATCTTTTCTAATTTGAAATAATTTAATACGCTCAGAGGAAATACAACATGTACAAAATATTTGATAAATCACGCTATGATCGAATATATTTTAAGTTATAATATCTTTATATCAGATCATTAAAGACAATTCCGCTGAATTATTTTATCCTTATTAGCTAGTTGTAAATACTGGATTTATATATTTGTTAAGATAATGTGTAGTACAATTTTGAAAAGTCTATATGCTCACGTTTTACGCAAGACTAACATATAACATGCACAATAAAAATTAAGAACTTTTTCCACATCAAAACTATGAACGCTAATTTTGACCTTTTCAATATTCCGATTTGGAACATTTAAATGCTAATCTGTAGTCACTATACTGAGGCGAAAGGACGTGGGAGATTATATAATTTATGCTTTAAGATCTAATCTGAAACTATTTATAACTTAGAACGTGTTTTATATTTATATGTAAACGCGTATGATAAACGAATCAAAATACCTCCACATTTTTCCCAGTGACTGTTCAGCGATGATGGCGTAGGGGTTTCTCTTCCTGGTCCTCATTTCTGGGTCACGACCCTCGATGATGGTCCAACAGTCACCAAGACGTTTCCCGCTGAATGCCGCGATAACGCACATCAAAACTATAATAGGCACGCCGACCCATCCTAGAATGAAGGAAAGTATACTTCACTACTACTTTCAATAATTTATTTCTAAGAAAGAGAGAAAAGATTTATTTTTAAATTCAATTGAATTTAATAAACTAACAATAAAGTTAGAATTATCGCTAAGCGTAAACATTTTTGGATTAATACAATTACCCCAGTACCTTTATCATAAAAAATATTATATAGTCTCATAAAATAGTATAAATATTTATTATAACAATAATATAATCAATTATTTTATTTTCAGTATTGTAAAATCGTTATTTCTTGTTTCCTATACGAAAAGCAGATTTATAAAAAAAGGCTGGTCGGGTGGGTTATTTAAAAATAACGAGGCCTATAAAATGTAAAAAAACACGAATGAGAATTTAACTAGGTACCCTAATCTTTATTGCGCCGTCAACATGCCGCCGCGACGTTGCGTTAACTCCCAAATAATTTAGGAATTATTTTTGGCACAATAAATCTATTATTTTCAACAACAAAAAATTACGGTCTTCCATTTTATATAAATTCAGTTCGCATAATTACTTCATAGTTTAGTGTTTACTTTTTAGTTTAGTGCCTACGTAGCCAGAAATCCTGACGTTCTGTGTTCAAAGCCCGGAACGAGTCAATACGACGTTTGTGTGATTTATGTTCCGATAAATCTTAAGTAGCAGTCTTACAGTACCGATTATGAGAGTCAAAGAATAGATAGCACTGCACTATAATATGTCCTACGCAGATTGCAGTGTCCCTAGAGAAGGGCCGCTGTGGCCAAAATCCGTCAAGAGTATATCATCATCTTTTAATATTTTTTTTATTGAACGTAAGTAGAGTCACAGAGTATAAATATAAAATATCCTTCCTATCCTATCCTATGCCACAAATATAAGATATCCTTTATTATCAACTTTAGAACATAAATTAATATAAACACGAGCTTGTTGTAAAGAAGAAGCAGTTGTGTATGAACATTATTGCAAGTACTCATAAAAATATAACAGTATAAGTACGTTAAAAAGTAACATAAAGTAATATGCAGTATTATATTGAAGCAGTAGCGTATTTTAAGATCTGGAACCCGGGAACTATAAGATTTACCTAGCGTTCCTTGCAAGTTTTGATAGCCAAGCCAAGCCAAGCTTTTAGTTTGAATTTTTCAAATTGCTATAATAGTTTTTCCAGCCCTGCCACCCTATAGTTACGCCACAGCTCTCCTCTAACCTTAACGTGATTGAGGTCTTAGGAGCTTATTCTGCGCATTGTTAGACGTGTCAGAGCTTCATTCGATACATGCATCGTTGGCGATATTTACCTTCACCGCTTTTATATAACAAAAAATAAACTCAGTACCGCTTTCCCGAAATTTACCACGTGATCTTCGGTTAAGGTCATCGTGCTCTATTCATTGGACCAGAACAGTTGATCCGATATTTAATGGAATGTTTGAAGCTTTGAATCAATATAAAAATAGCCTCACGTTATTCATTCGTTACCTAGATTAGGTAAATCCAAAGATCATGATTAACATTCATCTATTAGAATTGCGAATTTATGCAAAAAGTCTGATTGCAGGAAGTGGTCTCTCGCAAAACGATAAATAAAACAATCTGCTTGTCCAATGTTAATCTTAGTTATTTAAGTGTTGTATTTTTTATTATAAATTATTAAATTTATATAAAATTATGTTTAAAAATGGATGATTATTTATCGTTCGTATTCTATTCGTATTGAATGGAAAACTTTATAGTTTCACTTCATAGTACCTTCATAGGTATTGTTATTATAAAATGATAAAATGTGACTTATAAAATAAAAAGTGTAAAACGCATGTCTTGAACTACCAAGTATTTTATATAAATAGTACCTGAGAAACGAGCTTCGCTTGACTTTTGTTGAATATGCGTTAGAAAGATAATTAATACATATATATAAGAAAGACCCGTTGTCTTGTCATGTATAAATAAGAAAATAACTTTCACTTTGTAGAATATTTATAGAAAACTATAACGACCTCAAAGCAAAATATTTTTATTAAACCTTGTTATCACTAAGCTTAGAATATCTTATCACGTTCTGTTGCTGATTTATTATATTACATCGCTACCATTATGTTATTTTATTTAAGTAAAAAACATATTTTATGTAACTGTCAATACTCTATTAAGTTTTATTTTAACTTTTTAAGTTATGTTTATATTAAATACGTAAACGTTGAAAGAAGAAAATTATTGTAACTTAACTTATTAAGCTTAAACGTAATTATTAAATTATCATAATCAAATAACTTCATTGTATCAACTACGAAGATATCTGAAAACTCTGTGAAGTTGATAGTCTGGCTCATTAACATAACTACATGTCAAACTGGTTCCGTTAACTTCTCGTCTCAGTCGAAACCCAGGGATAGGAAAGAGACAAAACTCGATTCGAAAAAAATAACAGATTCGTGGTCAATTTTGTAACGTGTCGAAATTTGGTTTTAAGTGAGCGAGTTAATGTATAACCAAATTATGAAAATACAAATAAATATTTATAAGCCTTGTGCAACATGAGTATGACGCTGCTTGTTTGTTTTTATATTATACAAATATATGAAGAGAAAAATATTATGTTTAAAAATGGATGATTATTTATCGTTCGTATTCTATTCGTATTGAATGGAAAACTTTATAACGCTTGGACCTTGGAGTAATAGTGCAAAAAATTTCATCCAAAATATTACACCCCGTCTTATTGCCTCTACTGGTGACAGGAGGGCTGGTTCATTTTTCGCCCAGAGAATCGGAATTGCGATTCAAAGGGGAAATGCTGCTAGCATTCTTGCCACCATTCCATGCGGTCACGATTTGTATAGTAAATATTTTTAATTTTTATTTGTATTTATTTAAGGTTTTAATGTAATTATTTAAATTAAATTGTATTTTATTTGAATAAAAAAAATATATATATATTTGAAGAGAATAAAAGATAAGAATAAATCTTGTGGAGATTTAACACTAACCCTAACGCATTTAATGATCTTTCGAAAGTAGCGTAACTTAAATTTGCCTTCGTTTTAACGTTAAAATACTTATAATATCATTTTGTAACATTTTGTTTTATTTGAAATAGGAAGTCAGTATGGAAATTGAGCCACCTGAAGGTTAGTGGTCACCACTGAGCATAAACATCGGCGTTGTAAGTATAATTATTAACCATTCCATACGTAGCTAATGCGTCACAAGCCTTGGAAACTAAGAAATTATGTCCTTCTTTCGGCTAAAGCTGTAATTACACCCGCTCACTAACTCTTTATATCGGTATATTATATATGAATGTGCTTATAACAATATTTGGTAGACTGGTATTTGTATTTAATGGGCTTGGTAAATTAGGTACGAGGGAGGTAGGTCACAAAGTTCTCCAAAAATTTAAACATCTTATAGTTTATGTTATTCGTTAATAATTACCAGAAAGTCAGGACAGCCTTTTATTTGTATATATAAAGATGGATATTGGTATTACATTTTGAATTAATTAATAAAAATGCTTAAATAAATGTTAATTCTGTCTTTGTGGATGTTGAATGGAAAGTTTTTTTGTATGATTATTTAGATTGTTCGATCAACGCAAAAATATCAAAATAGAGAAGTGCTCCCGATCGAAATCCGACAACGGCAACCGATATCAAGGGCTTGGGGTTTGTACAGGAGGATTCTACCGTAGACACAAATGCACCTCTATTCCGCCACGGTAGTATAATACCGTCAACCACCGGCTGCTACTTTTGTTTTCTAAACGGAAGATTTCGAAACCTTTAATTACTTTTTTATTTTTAGTACGGGTCTGTAACATACAAGCTACCTACGAAACCCACGAGGCAATAAATAGGCATAAGAATAAAATATTGGTCATTATTAAAAAAAAGTTAAACTTCGCCTGGTAGTATGAAAAATGACGCTCTGATTTAATATTCGCCGGCAAAACTACACATTATTATTCGCATAATAAGCAAGCATGACAGGAGACGCTAGCCTTATAAATACATCTGAAATCAATTTTTTTCACAAAATTATATTTTATTTACAGTGGACCGTAAGTGCCTAAATTTCTTGTTTTTTAAATCTCATAAAAATATTTAAACCAATGTTAAATAATTAAAGTCACATTCATTTTGATTCATCTTATAGTTTCGTTGTCAATATATTTAAATATATATAATATCTTGTTCATCGACTCAATATAACGTACTCACAGCGCTATATGTCATGGTCATGTTATGTGACTTTATATACGTTTATGTATTATAAATAAAATATAAAAACAGAAATGATTATACAAATGTATAATATTAAACATTATCATAACGATTTGAAATAATGACAAAATAACAATCTATGTTTAGGGTATTTAATTAATCAATTTGTTTAATGACTGCCTAATTAAAAATTACTTTATTTAACACAAGTAAGTTGAATTTATAATAAATATATAATATGAATAAAATATATTAAATTATTTATTTGAAATTTTTTAAGCAAATTCGCATCGCCTAATTTTAATAATTTAAATACAAAACAGGAGACAGATACTCCAAGTCGTACCAGTTTTAACAAGAACACGTGGAAGTGCTAGTACACCGCTGCCGGCCATTTCTCCGGCGATCAGGAAAGCTGTCTGCTGCATTGAGAGGCCACCACTGCTGGTTTCCTTAATCGGATCATCTCCATTGCCGCCACTTTCAACCTAAAACACAAAACTCAGTTAGTTTAGTTTGAGGTGTTTGTGGAATGTTAACCAATATCAAGAGTTGTCGAAAGAACGTTTAATGTACAATGGCTTAGTATCAGTAATCTGTAGGACACATTTGCTTTTAATTTAGTTTATTTAACATATAAATGTTCTGGTTCTTATCACGAAGGAATTAACTCCCTAGGGGCTCAACCGTTAACATAACGCGTATCATATTCTCAATTTAATATAGTATTTCAATAGGTCACTTTTAGAAGTCAACACACCGTAACGGTTGCTATACTTAGATAATAGCCATAATTATTAAGCCATAGTTAGGTAGTGTGTTAGGTTTTAGGTTTTTATGATCAATAAGGTATATCATTTTCCGCCATTTCTTGACCGTTTTCTATTGTGAATTTCGAGTTGTTCTTACAGAATAGCCAACTGGTACTCGGAACAGTATGTTACTGTAACCCTACCGTAGTAACCATCAGATATATAGTAGCGGTTACTTATGCACAGACCAACATTGGACATTACAAACAGTAAAAAATGATGGGCGTACCAAAAATCACATCCCTCATGTGAACTGAGAATGTTTGAATAAGCCAGTTTGGCTACTAGAATATAATATAACATCTCGCTATGATAGGGACGCAGGAAAGATTAACGAGGGTGAAACCACGCGGAGCAGCTATTCCTACTAAAAACGAGTTTACTGGTGTAAATATGTATATCTCGTGTCACTGGACTTATCATTTGCTTAAACAATGTTCCCCTGTGAGTACTTTTCAGTGAAATACTTGTTTAATGATAAGAAGTAACTATTTATATTAAACGACAACCATTGTATGAATGTAGGACATTGTGAAGCGTAAAACGGTACCTTAGTAAACCATAATAATAAAATTGTTCTCGAAGTTTAGTTTTATTAATGTTTTTTTTTTTTTTATTAATAAGGACACATATAACCTGATTTTCAATTTACCGTTGTTTTAAGATAAGAAAAAGCAAAAACACTTATCAATTAATTTTTAAACGTAAGTAATTGTAATTTTTGGAGTCGTTTTTCTGCCTATTTTTCATAGTTTCTATTATTATTTATTCAATATCATACATAGGTATATTTTACAACAATATTTATTATAATAATTTATTGTAATATAACTACTTGCATTACTGTCTTAAGCAATTATTTTGATACATACATAGTACATATTGTATAATTTTTTATACAAATATACAATGCTATATCTGATCAAATTAACATCGTCATACTGTACTTATTTTCTGTGAAATTTACATACATAACAAACACCTTCTAATAAAACCTATTAATTAACTAAATTCTCAATTCCTTCCATTTCACTATCTGTGCTCTAAGTCCGTAATATAAACGTGATCTCTTTATTTTATTTTTTCACAACCTAAAGACAGCATTTCTATAAAAAAATGGTGTAATGTATCAAAGATTGATTTCTAATACCTACCTAATTATTATTTAACTTGGGGAACCAATGTAACAATTCAATTTCTTAACAATTAAATGGTTTAAGTTTGATATCGAATAACATAAAATGGACGCAATTTGTCTTTTAGGCAAAACCATATTTAGCGTCGGGACTATTTGCTTGTGAAATAAACGTATCATTGTACCGTATTATTATTTTAATCTACCATAACTCGTATACTTAAAAATAACTTGTTTACGACACGCCAGTAAGAAATGTTTAAGTGTACCTACACTTCTTTTTCATTTCTTTCTCCTTGCATATGATTTTTAAACGATATAGTAATTCGTTTACATTTTCTTTATTTCTTACTATCTATCTAATTAACTAATATTACCGTATAATTCTTATTATAATAAAATAATAGTAAGTAAGTTTCATTTGTTTGTCAACTAATCTGATTTATTATCTTATATGGGTTTCATATTATAATAAGTTATAGTTTCATATTTGCATATAATTTTAGACTTAGCTTCTTATGTTAAGTAGTCGTTGAGAAAATTATACATTAAAGCGTTGTCCAGGCCAATAGTATACACGCAGATAGTAGGAAATAATAACCGTAAATCTTCAATGTCTACAGAACAGACCATCAGCTCTTCATATCTCTCTTTAACAGATAAGTCTAAAAGTCCCCGTTTTAAGGTCTAAAAATGAAAAAATGATATCTTTAATCAAAAAGAAATCGATGTTAATGTTCTTTTGGTGAATAAATGTTGTCGGTTACACATTTGCAATGGACCGATAATTACAAGATATTTAAATAAACGCATTATGCAAGATTATTATTACTAATGTACGACCACTAAGCTCGGTACTTATTAGTGTTCCTGAACTCATTCCGGTCGGATTCCCATCCCACCGGATTATGAAAGTGCATCTGTTTGTGCGCAGTTACTTGTGCACTATAATATTTCTTGCGCAGTTACCTAATCTCCCTTGAGATTGGCAGCTGGTGCCGAAATTGGTCAGGAAGACATCATCAACTGAGGAAATTCATATTCTTAAAATACATCACAGTAACTAGCACGCAACACATTTGACTATATTCAAATCGCAAATATGATTCTACATGTTCTACATGTCTATAGAAATAAATTAAAAAAAAAAAACAAAAATAACTCCTGCCATAAACACCACCAACCCACACACCAATTGAAATTCAGATTTATTTACACGAGAAACGAGGTAGACACCTCTATTTAAAAAAAAAACGATTCGGTATTCATCGAGATAAAATTAAAATCGCTGGTAGTATCTGGATTGCAATACATATTTCATACCTACTGTATGTATCTCGTGATATAAAAACAAAAAACGAAGGTGAATTAAATTTTGACCAGATGAATATTGACTTTACTTATATGGAAGTAACTTGAAGTTAAATGAGAACACATTCGAAATGAAAGTATTGATTTTTTTCAAAACCTTGAGCGTACGTCATTTAAAAAATATATAGTATCCAAAAGAGAAACAAATTTTTACTTTAAAAAAAGTAACCTATATATTCATTACCTACGAGTGTGCTTTCATTCAATTTATATGTTGCTTATAAAATGAAAGTAAATAAAAGCTAATTCTGGCTTAAATTTTAAACCTTTCCAGACTGTACTTTGAAATAATTAATTTCAAGAAAATATAAAATGACTAGTAAATCTGTTTTAAACTAGTCCAACCATTATAAGTCATTTGGTGATTGATACTTACATAATATAGTATAGATTACATTTGTGTAATCTATACATAAAAAATATACAACATTTCAAATAGATCTCAGTATTTCCGTTTAATTGTACGATTGTTGTTAAAAGTTCCGTCGAGGCTTCCCTTCCTTAACATTCGATAATGTAGTAACATGACACCAGAATACTTGTATGGTTTTTTGCCATCATTAAATATGTTGCGCAACAGTATAATATATTTAAGCCTGAGAACGATCATCCTAACATATTTAAATTACCAAACCGGTTTTTAAGCTTTAATATGTCAGGTATATATTATAATCCAAGCTTCAGACAAAATCTCATGCCCTTGGTTTTTGAATTTAATTAGAATCATAAATAAATGTAAAGTTATAAATAGCAAAGAAAATATAATGATAATATCGTTCTACGTAGAAACATAAGAATTATAAATGTTGGTATGGTTGAAATAAGTTACAGTACACGGGAGTTGTGTATCGTAACTACGTTTAATCAAAATCGATTCATGTAATTTAAACACGATCAATTTGTCATGACATCCGTTTTAACGTACTGATCTAATATGTGGAAGTGCCGACAACAACACTATTGTATCTTTACGTTTGAATATATAATAGTAAAGGACTTACTTTGGCCACTAGTGGAGTCGTTTCTGTGGGTTCCGACTTGCCACTGCTCGACGGCGCTTCCAAACCGTTCTTCTTAACCATGTTTCACTAAAACAAAACAAACAAATGATTTCGATTTTGTCGGAGCTTCGAATAAAACTTCATCAAATTACAATTAACTGCATGGCAATTAACAACCTATTTCAAATGACAATAATTGCGTTGAGACTAGTCGGACACTCAAACAGGTTTGATGGGTCACGGAACGATTCTCTTATCAAAATTAGAAAAAGTCGCCGTGTCTCGGCCCGTTTCCTACACTACAAATAAGTTAATTTATTGAATACTTAACTCACCGTATATCAGGCGACTGAACACATCCACACTCAACAAGGCTTCTCAACAAACTGGATATATTCCTCAGGTCGCCGCGTGATCGTATGAAATTATTCGAAGTAGCTTTAAGATGTAGAACACTGTAGAACGATTATTATTAATGTCGGTAAGAACTTGTTATGAAAAATTTTTGGAATATTTTTTTTAGAATTTAATTTAGTTCGATTTGAATACTGAAGTAAAATCATTAATTTAATTTTAATGTTTAAAACATTATTGTGAATTGTAAATCAGTCAATATTTTAAACGCACTAAGTTGACAAAAATGCGTTTAATTAATTTACATAGGTACATCAACACGTTTTTTTAATGATTTTATTGTGAATCACATAACTGTGATATGCCAACGAATAAAATATACCTGATATTATCAATAAATTGAATTTTTGAGAATAACTCCAATATGTAGGTACTTAATTTACAGCAAGTTAATTACTAAACAGTAATTACATAAAATTAGGTGCAACGCATGTTTTCCTAGAATTATTTTAATTAATAAATTGTCAATTAGTTATCTTATATTTTTTTAGTATACTTATTTTTATTTTGTCACCGAATTCCGAAGCAAACCCCTAGAAAAATATTAGTAAGCCGATAGACCTAAAACTTATATCAGATTTTTCGGAAAAAAATATATTTTATAATAATTAATCACATAATTAGCTGCGTTGCGAAGTTTTTGTTGTATAATATAACATTATTGCATTACATTAAATGAAAAAACGTTTATATGTATATATTATATTAATATATTGGTATATTTGTGGTCATATTGCAGCTGTACGCGACTCAGTGCGGTGGCATTCTCCTTCTCGTTTTACCTCGTGTAACTTCAACGGACATCGGACACCTTATACCACATAATAACCATATTTTTATAATAAAACTATACTAATAAATGAAGAGAATAAATAAAACTTATACCATAAGATGCAAGGATTTCGGAGATGGTTGTAGTATATAATATAACTAGCTACTACCGTACTGACTTCGTATGGGTAAAATAAATATTTTATTAATAAGATAAACATTCGCGAATCGATCTATTCGTCCATATAGTAAAGCCCTACGTATATTTTCATGCGTTTATTTACTACTATATTATTAGGTTCTCATGACTGCCTCGTTGGTCTAGTGGCTAGATATTAGGCTGCAGACCCGGTGGTCCTGGGTTCAATTCTCAGGTCGGGCCAATAAATAGTTATTGGGTTTTTCTGACAGAAAATTCTCAGTAGCAGCCCGGAGTCTGGAAAGTGGAAATGTGTACACTCCCGTGCCTCGGAAACCACGTTAAGCCGTTAGTCCTGCGCCTGAACTCTTTCCGGTCGTGTCGGATTGCCGTCCCATCAGATTATGAGAGCTAAGGAATAGAGAGTGCACCTGTGTTTGCGCACACACTTGTGCACTATAATATCTCCTGCGCAGTTGGCTAATCTCTCTTGATATTGGCCGCCGTGGCCGAAATCGGTCTGGAGGACCTTATTAGGTTCTATCTACGGCTTCTATGTCCCACATTATGAGGCAGACCTCTTGGAAAAAGTGTCTCCTTATTATTATTATTATTTTTGTTATTAAAGGTAATCAACAAGAATAATAGGTTCACCACCACACATAAACATTGGCTCTATTAATATTTTTAATATATGTGGAGATGTAAAAATGATACTTGTTTCTGAAAATCTTTCATCATAAATGTTGACAAATCTACAAAGCTTTACTTATTTTATTAATCAGCTTTTGCAAGAATGATTCCTGAAATAAAGTAAAGATTCAAGATATTAAATACAGAACCTTTTTTTAAAAGTACTGGAAAAATCTATATTAATATTATAAATGCGAAAGTAGCTCTATCTCGTAGGGATTTAGGGGAAAGCAACCGGGGCTAAGCCCCTGAGCCTCCACGAAAGAGGGGCCCCCACAATAGACTTCGAAATTATTATTTTTTTAAATTCCCACTAGTAAACAACTTTTGAAAATAATTGTTCATTTAATTTGAAAATAATTTGGGGCCAGGGACCTCCACTTCTTTGTTGCCCCGAGGCCTCCAGACCTCTAAATGTCTCGATGTTACGTTTTGTCACGTTTAAACCACTGATCTTAATTAAATTTGTTCTGAATCGTAATATAAATACTAGTTAGCTATACCGCTAGCTATAGTTATGGGAGTTAGGATTAGATTTCAAAATACCTTTGTAAAGCTCTCCAATATCCTATAGCATTAATAATGAGAACAATAAACATTGTTTTACACATTTAATGTATCATCATTACTTTACAAGAAACTACAATGTCGTTTTGAAATCATTCATTGGAACATTTTTCATATTTAGACTTTAATACTTAGACTTAGACCAAAATTAATATGATTCGAACTTTATTGTAATCTCTATTTAATTATTATTATAATAATGTGAGTGTTCATACGGTAAAGGAGTATTGATGCCAAGAATCGTATTGTTCATAAGTGTATGCGCAAACACAGACGAACTGTCACTTCCACTCGTAATCCGATGAGACGGTACTGACGACACGATGGGAGATAGCTTAGACTTTAATTTAGCTCCTTCTCAAACATAATAGCAATAATATAAATATATATATATATATATATATGCACAGAATTGTTATACGCACCAAAATTTACTTTTAACGGTGCATATTTACTCATGTTTCTAAAATTTTGAATCGAATTTATAATTGATACATAGAACATAATATATTTGCATTATAGTAATTTATTTTTTTTAAATTTTTTAACGTTCGCTATATTTGTAAAGGTACTTAGATTTTTTTATCATTAACTATAAATTGAATTGCTCTGTCAATCGTCTTTTTTGAGTTTATTTAAGTACTAAAATAAACTCAAAAAAGACGATTGGCCAAAACCTGAAATTGACCATCCCAGTTCCATCAGTTGACATCGATGTCAATGGGATTTTGTGCGGTTTTCTTTCCTTTCCGATTCAAATCCGATAAAATAATGGAAATCTATGATAATGAAAATAATTATTTATCGGACCTACGGAATTTATTTTTTACTGTTATACATTTTAAAATTGATTTTTCTTCACCGGACAAACTAGTGTTGCTAGATTTCATAATACTTTTTTTTTTCCATCTGGTCCTAATTTCAAAAGTATTTTAATAATAATTCTATGCAACGTAACTTCAAAAAAAATTTTTTTTTTCTGGCTTGTATTTCTCTATTTGAGAGCTAAATATATGCTATTGTCACGTATTTAAGAGGGATGACCATGTACATATGATATGAGATCATTCCGTTTTAAATTTTGAAGTGTTTAAGGATGAATAAAAATAAACTATGTTATACTACAGTAGATATCTAAAACAATATTATAATTAAATGTAATAATTAATTGAAGAAAATATATTCTTATTTTGTTTCTGTTTTGATGCAATGATTGATAACAAATTTGTCTTTATTATATTTTTTCTTTTCTGGCGTGTAGTGGTTCTTGTCGATAAGCCACTATCGATAGACAATCGATTATTTATCGATAGACAATCGATTATTTATCGATAGACAATCGATTATTTATCGATAGACAATCGATTATTTATCGATAGTTAAGCTTTAAGCAATAATATCGATAGGTTATCGATACTATTGTCACAGTATTGACACAAGACAATATTTTCGATAGTACTATCGATATCCTGAATAGTTTTCGAGGACAACAATCGATAGTCAAACTATCGATTGTTCTGCAACACTACTGGCGTGTATCTACGCTATATGAGCATAAGTAATTAGAGATTATTGTTTTTAATTTCAATTAACAATGACGTAGAAATATCTGAACTCGTTACATTTTTAATTTTTACTATGCCGGTATGGATAAAATATTAACAATTTTAATAATATTTATGTTAAATTAATATTATTATAATTGTTTTTTAAAGGAAAAAGGTTTTTAAGATTAATAATTTTTGAATAAAATATTGAAAAGAACGAAAAGTGCCATGAAAATTGAATATGATGCGGGACTGCTTGAATTGGAGCGAATAAATTTATCGTCATAGACAATATAAATCGATTTAATTCCATAGTATAGTGACCTTAAAAAGTTCTTAAAGTAATGCGTATACGTAATTTGGTCGTATAAACCTATGTGTCAAATAAATGCTAAAATCTCTATCAAAAACTTAATAAAACTGTTAATTTGCCAATGACGGGGTGATTGTGGAAAATTCGATAAAATTTAGTATTCTTGTACCTGTTTGTTTTATTTGTTCGATCAAGATGTTAATATTTCGAGCTATAGCAAGACTAATGCCGAGCTAAAACCGAGGTATTTTAAACGCATTTTATTTTTCAATTATTATAATGTGTATTGATTTTATTCTTCATTAATCATTAAGTTTGCTTATTATTATTGTTTATCATTACTTTTTATCTCTTGTATTTGTTATATTAACATCACATCTGTTAGTGGTTTAATTAATTTATAAAAAAAATGTATTAAAATATAAAAAAAGAATAGCATGATTTATCAAAACAAATCTGTTATCAACAACAACTTTACATATGCCCTTACGTATGTTAAATATCAATATATAATAATGTATTGGATCACATTTGTATTGTAAATAATTTTTATGAAGTGTGTTTCATATTTGTATGTAATTGACAAAGCTATATCAATTAGTTTTTGAAAACTAAAAATAGTATTGAAATAAATATGCTCTTTTGAGACACAATTGAGCTGCTTTAAAGTAACTTATAATATGGCTAAACTTGTACTGTGTAATCGTTTAAAATGTCAATAATTTATTTTAATGAATCAAACCTATGAATTAATCTACCAGAGTGCATCTATTCTGTTTTCATTTATTTTTTACATATGTACTGCTGGTTATTTCAAATAATAATTTGTGTTATTTGCTTGTGCCAATTGCATAGCGATTTTAATATATTTTTGTGTACTTTGAAATTATATTTATTTGATTTTTAACAATATTTTAATTTGGCATGATTTTTAAATATGGCAAAATATTTTATATGAATTTGTTAGTGTGACAACCAAAGATTCATTGATTAAAGACATTCAAAATAATAATGTTCTAAAAGCTGCTTTATACCCAATCAAATTAGAGTTCTGAATATATAAGTTATTTTCATACTCAATGTAGGGTTGTCACTAGCAGTGAGACATCCTGTTATTCATTGTCACATAGGCTATTCAAGTATTCTATTGGTACATAATTCCTATTACTAAATTTCAAAATGGAGGTTCTAGTTTCTGTGCTTTCATTTTTTATAAAATATATATTAATTCTGTTTCTGGCCAAGACACAATATTTTGCCAATGTTATATGCATTATATACATATTGATTGTTTACTTTTTAAATTATACTTCTGTTTAAAACTTTGTGAAATCTAAGTGCAATAGTAAAATTTTCAGCAAGTTATTAGTGAGTGGGAACATCAATCTTGGTTGATTCAAATGACAAACTTATTTTGTTTTAATTTATTTAAATCAGCATTGCGAAATTTTTGTATGTTCAATATCTTCTTTATAGCCTTACATTATATATTTACATTTGTTTACCTATATTTTAGACTAACTAATATGCTTATGTCTTGCTTATAATATAAACACAAAATTGAATTGAGCATTTAAGTAAAGAGATAAAATGAAGTAGCACTTTTCCAATAATATCCTATAATAATATAATATTTAATCATATAGCATACATAAACGAATTGGGCTTAATTCTGTGTAGCAATCATCCAGTCTCAATTTATTGTACCTGCATAAAGCAAATCCCATTTCTGTGTTTTGATAGGACGGTTACAATTTATACGGGTAATATTTATTCAGTTATAAAAAGTATAAATGCTTACAAAATCGAAATACACTTTATTCTTATTCTTATTAGGCTGTTACAAGAACTTTTGAATCATCATTTTTCACCACAGATTAAAGACTAGATTCTACAGAGAAAAACCGGCAAGAGTCTATGTATGTTTAATGTTTTTAACAAATCATATAAATGTAATAATCATTCAAAATATAGTTTGACTATCCTTTAAAAAAAATGAATATTAACTCTGTGCTCACTTATCACCTACATATCACTCTGCCTGCCTAAAATAAATATAAAAACAAGCATTAATAAAATAGTCTAATTATCTTATTTGTTTATTCCTTTGACATACATAAGTAATTAGTTAATAAAAGCATTATCATACAAAATAAAATTAGACTGAAACAGTTTACAATGCATGTACAGACAGTTTAAGTAGACAGTTAGTCAGGTACTATTCATTAAAAAAGTAATTAAGAACACACAAAAATTAAACTATATTCGTAAGTATTTAGTAAGAAATTGCTTCAATGTCTTTTTTAAACCTATACAGTTTAGGCATAAAAATATCTAGAGGTAGATCAGCAACTATGTTATCATAGTTTCATTTTGATGTAATGCATTATTTGTTGCAAACAAAAGTTTATGTGTCTCATCTTTAATCATAATATTATTTTACATTATTTTTTATGTTAAATTTTTTTAAATTCTTCTAGGAATTATGCTGCAGATGGGAGTTTTATTTAATGATGTTAAAAAAGGTAAAACGCGAAGCAGATCTAATACAATCAATATCACTGTTATGCTTCCTAGAATATCATGAATCACTTAATAGTTGACACTAGTACGTTCAACAAAGGCTTGTCGCCCAGGTTGTCTTGTCTAAACATATGTCTGTTATGTATGATATGCAAAGTTCTTATCAGATTTTTCGACATTGTCCCATTCTTTTCATATGCGACTCAAAAGACCTGGCTTCAATGCCTTAGTACTGAGAAGTACCATTTTGTCATATTTTTAGCTGGCTTATTTTTTCTTAATACATGTACACTTCATTGAATTTCATATCCATTGAATCACTTTTTTAGTATTTTTATTTCTGTGTTTTGTATTTTTTTTTTCTATTTTAGTGACATAATCACAAATCAACCATATTTCCATCTTAGCTGATTAATAATTTCCATATTCAATATGATGACCTCGGAGGAATCCGACTCTTTGAGTACAATACCTTCAGACGGCCACCCCGAAGATGCATCAGGTTTGTACATTGTAAAATACCTAATTTTACAATCATTATTATTTATTAAAACATTATTTCATTTTATGAATATGATTTCCAAATAAAGAAATGCATTATATTCTTATATATTATTTTAAAAAAAATGTTTTTTATCTGTACTGGTATTTTTATTAAAATTTCACAACACAGAATGAAATGAATATCTCAAATGACATCCAACAGGTAGAATTACAATTAAATTAACTTGACACAATAGTAAAGGTGTCTTAAAAAATAAAACGGTTATTTGTTTTTTTATATCATAGTTATTTTTATATTTCCCTTACCCTCTCAGCATCAGGCACTGAAGAAGCACCTTCTTCTATGGTATCAAGTGAGGCGGAATCGGACGGTAGTGTGCTCTCCGAGCCCCCACGTCACGATACAATAGACAATATGTTGAACCACACTGAAACTGGCGCAATGGACCAGACGCAGAACTCACTCGACAAGACCCTCGGGCCGACAGCTGATGTACGAGCGGTTGGCAGTACTTTAGCATCTTTAGTTTCGACCAGAGGTTCGTACTGTTATATATTCGTCGCATTGGAGTGACAAATTTATTTTAGTGTAGTTTTTACAAGATTATTCAACTTACTGCCACAATTAATTCATATGAAATTTACAATGTATGACTTTTAAATGTATGTTAATAATACCTACAGTTAAGTGCCATTTTAACGGTATACATTTGAAAATACAAACAGGAAAAAGGACAAATACTTATAATATGTACATTGTACAAGTTGTTGATAAAAGCATGCCTTTGAAGTCTAACGTTTTATAATTTTGCATTTTTATTGTATACATTACAAAAACAAACAGTATAAATTTTATTTAAAATTTTTATCTGTATGAAAAATATTCAAAAACCAAAATGAAATCTATAACAATTAGGAAAAAAATAATTTTTCTAGGCTCAATGCTGCCATGGGGTCCCAACAAAGGTGTCTTCGTTCCAACATCAGATACAGATCTAAGACCAGGGGAGTATGTGATGCGTCTCCTCTTCACGGAGTTCACTGTGCAAGCTGAGAGGAAGATGGAGGCGGTTATGGCTGAACCTTTGGTATGTATATATCGATTTATTTAATTTAATTATATAATCATTGTTTTGAAAAGATATGACACTTAAATAACATATAAGTGTTACTATTAAAGTATTAATTTTCTTGAAATTCTTTGTTTTTAATTTCACAGATTTTTCTGCTGTTTCAAATTGTAAACACCTAAAGCATGCTATTTATATAATAAAATATATAATCTATTGCCCAGTGTGTGAAATTATATGATTTTTTTTCCAGGAAAAGCCACTTAACAAGACGCTACAGAGAGGTGAAGACCCACAGTTAGATCAGATACTCTCTGCCTTCGGTACAGTAGCCGAACACTGCCTTCCGTCTTTACTGCGAGCCCTGTTCGGCTGGTTGGAGAGGCAGATGGCGGAGTCGCCGCAACTGAATGAACAAGCCAAGAAACCTCATCAAGACTTGAGAAATAAAAGGTGAGTAAAGTATTATTTGCCATTAAATTTTACAGCTAGATTTCTAATTAGCATCTGAAAGCACATGATACTGATTTTTATATTTAAATGTAAAAAATGAAAACCTTTAAAGAAATAATAAAATATAAAGCAATAAATTTGAGTGAACAATAAGTCCATAAATAGTCTATTTAATTCTGACTGACGGACAGTCAATTAGAGTTTACGGGTCCATAATTTAAGAAGACCACTTAAAATAAAACGATACAATGTTAACTGATGAAGTTGAGTATTTCTTTTGTATTTCAGCATAATCTACATAGTATCGGGCAGTGGGGCTGGAACTGAGCAAGTTGAACGTAGTTGTGAGGAACTCCAGGCTGAGAGGCGAGATTTGGCCGTGGAGTTTCTATTCTGTCTTGCCTTGATAGAAGTGTTGCGGCAGCTGCCCTTCCACCCAGGCCATGAGGATCTTGTGCAGTACATCGAGAATGTGGCCTTCAAACGATTCAATTACAAAGAAGGGTATGACATTAATAAATATTACCTCAGTAACTGTTCCTTGCAGTTGCACTCGCGTCCAATATAATTGCTCCGTCCCTATCGTCGGTCGTATTGTGATAATCCTTCTGGTACGTCCTGAAAAAAATGACATAAGTAAATAATTGTCGAAATCTTAATTGATTTTCTATTCATCATACAGTCATTAGTGATGTTACTGTTTATTGTTACAGTTTACAATCAAACCCGAATGCAGCTAACGTGCACATCATCGCTGATTTATACGCAGAGGTTATCGGCGTTCTTGCTCAGTCACGTTTTGCGTCCGTGCGTAAACGTTTTACAGCAGAATTGAAGGTATGTATTTTGTAATAAATGATAATAATTAGTAGTGATTGAACGTGTGTTACCGTATCGTGAGTGTAGATCAGTTCAAGTAATTCACGTTAAATGCCTGAACTCTTTCCGGATTTGTCGTCCCGTATGACTAAGCACACCTATTGTTGTGTTTGCGCCCACACTTGTGCACAAAAATATGTCCCGCTTATTTGTGCAGTCTCTCTTGAGAACTAAGAAAAAAAAATACATAATGACGGCTCAGCGAGGCTAGTCAAGATACAGTGAAAATGCGATAAGTCACGTGATCACAGACTGACGAAGAAATTCTATACATGGCTCCGACTTCAGCTTGTAGTATTTGATATTATTATTATTATTTTTCAATAAATATTATTTTATGTCATTAATTATGTAACTTATTAATTTAAGTACAAATTGTACTATAATTTCATTCTTACAATGTTTTGTCTAAATCAGATGTTATTATTTGTTGAATTTGTTTGAAATGTTTTAATTTTATAATCTGTTAATTTTTAATTCCATTGTGTATTTTTATTTATTTATTTTCTTTTAATTAATTTATGCAATTTAAATGTTTCTAAAAATAGAGCAATGTCGCTGTGTTGACGGGCGTTAGTAACTGCACCACAGTTTTACACTATAGCAGCTATTATCGTTCACATTTTGTTAAAATTTGATATGATGCTTGAATAAATTATTATTATTAAATTATTATTATTTGAGGAAAACTTTTTATAAGTTCATAAAAACAATATTTGTATGGAACTCTGCATTCATCATACACATAAACAAATAATATATACAACTGATTGAAAAGAAAACTGTAATTTTTAAAAGTATAATATGTATGTCTTATAATATCATCAGCAACTTCAAAATTTTTAAATAATGTTACTTTTAAATATTATAATTAAAATTATACGTTCGTTTAATTTATCAATCGTATATTTTCTGCTATAGGAGCTAAAAAGTCGCGAACCATCGCCTCACACAACACAAAGTATAATATCCCTGTTAATGGGTATGAAGTTCTTTCGAGTCAAGATGGTGCCAATAGAGGAATTCGAGGCGTCCTTCCAATTTTTGCAAGAATGCGCTCAGTACTTCCTCGAAGTTAAGGACAAAGACATCCGGCATGCGTTGGCTGGGCTATTCGTTGAGATACTTGTACCAGTTGCTGCGGTTAGTACAAACAACATTGTAATACTCGCATATTGTATTTATATACATTATTTTATTATAGGGCCAAGTTAAGTAAAGTTTATTGTAATTAATATTCGTTATGTATTTGACATTATTTTGTGAAAATTTGGATTTTTATCATTTATGAAAACCCACGTGGTAATAATAACCTGGGACATTATTCACACACGGCCATCTGATCCCAAACTAAGCAGAGCTTTCTTTTGTAAATACATACTTATATAGATAATTACACCCAGACTCTGGACAAACAGACATGTTCATGCACACAAATGTCTGTCCTGGGTGCGAATCGAACCCACGACCTGCGGCGTGAAAGGCAAGTACCTTACCAACCACGCCAACCTGCTCGTCTGTAGTTTCTGAGTTTATCGTGAACGTACATGCATAGGGAGGCGGCGGAGATGTTTCAATTCATAATGTATATTTTTATTATTCTTAGACCGTGAAAAACGAAGTGAACGTACCATGTCTCAAAAACTTCGTTGAGATGCTCTACAGTCACACACTAGACACGAGCACCAAGTCCAAACATCGCCTGGCGCTGTTCCCGCTGGTCACGTGTCTACTTTGCGTATCCCAGAAGCAGTTCTTCCTAGCGAACCTGCATTGCTTTCTGGCCATGTGCCTGTCACATCTGAAAAATAGGGACCCTAAAATGTGCAGAGTGGCACTCGGTAAGTGTATAATATTTCTTTATTTTTTTTAATTTGTTATAGGAAGGCAAATGGTTTATCTGATGGTACGCGGTCAGCACCGCTAATAGACATGTTTTTGGTGATGAATACCAAAAATATTCACTGAACGATATTTTTTTTATGTTTAAGTAAATAAATATTTTGTTTAATAGTGGCCGTTTGACTAAATTAAGTAATTTTATAGAGTCGCTGTATCGCCTGCTTTGGGTGTACATGATCAGAATCAAGTGCGAGAGCAACTCAGCCACACAGTCTAGACTTTCGAGTATTGTGAATTCACTATTTCCGAAAGGATCCAAGGGTGTTGTACCACGTGACACACCATTGAACATCTTCGTGAAAATTATACAATTCGTTGCCCAAGAGAGGCTCGATTTTGCGATGCGAGAAATAGTGTTTGATTTACTAATGGTGGGACGACCCATCAAAATAATTTTGACACCGGAGAGAATGTCGATTGGACTACGAGCGTTCCTGGTCGTAGCTGACAGTCTTCAGCAGAAAGAAGGGGAGCCGCCTATGCCTAGGACATCTGGCACACTTCCCTCGGGGAACACTTTGCGTGTCAAGAAGACTTTCCTAAACAAAATGTTAACGGATGAAACAGCTCGATCTATTGGTATGAGCGCCTATTTTCCATATGTAAGGCGAGTGCTGGTGGAAATCCTCAGGGCTCTGGATGCTCATTATGGACGACCGTTGATGCTCACGAACACACAAAACGTGACTAAGGAACAGGAGATTAATACAGGTGAAAGGAAGCCGAGAATCGATCTATTTAGGACATGTGTCGCCGCAATACCAAGGCATGTATTGTTTTATATACTTTAAAATATAAATTTAACAGTTCACTATTCTCTTCATTGTTTTAATAGTTATTAATTACCGGTAATGCTTTTTTTGGTAAAAAAATTGAACTCAAAAATATTTTATAAAATATTTGAATTCTGTGGCGTTGTTTGAATTGTTCTGTGTGTGTTCTGTTCATTAATCAAAATCGATGTATTACAATACAATAAACTAGTATGTAATCTAGTTAGACATCGTAATGTAATACATTTTTTTTAATTAACAGGTTGATACCAGAAGGTATGAGTCCAAATGAGTTGGTAGATCTTCTGTGTCGGCTAACAGTACATATGGATGAAGAACTCCGAGGACTTTCTTTCCAAAGTCTACAAACACTGATCGTGGACTTCCCCGAGTGGCGGCAGGACGTTCTCGCTGGGTTTACGCAGTTCCTAGCCAAGGAGGTTCAGGTAAAATTATGTTATGCCGCTATTATATCTGTAATGAATTACAATTTAAACACACATATATATCAATTATAATAGTCAATTGAAATACGAGAATATGCAACTCGATCCTTTTGCAACGTTGTGTTTGATATGGAACTGTTGCATTTTGTTTACTTCAATAATCATAAATTATTGAACTTTAACTTAATTCTTCAATAATTACTAAACAGTTGTAAAATAAAAAATATATATAATTTAATAGGATACATCACCTCAACTAGTGGAGAACGGATTAAGAATGCTATTACAACTGGTAACAAGCTGGAAAAATGGTGAACCTAGCGCTTCGCCACCCAAGCCTGAACCTCTAGCTTCTATCATCAGGGGGGCCGAGGCCTTGGGATTGGTTATGCTGTGTCAGGGTAAGGCGTACCCTCGGCGTCTGGCTGTCCATATCCTAAGGTATAAATAAGATGTTCTTGTAAATTATTTATTTACTTATGATTCACACTTTACCACTCTTCAATCATTGTCCGTTAAATTTAATATGGCAAAAAAATTACCTAAATTTATATAAAACAAATCTTTATATTAATAGTCGTCATACCCAGTAACAGCTAGAGAATTATGCATTCCCACTCCACTTCCACATTTCCAATTCAACATTACCTGAACATAATAATTACTTTCAGAGAAACTAAGTACTTGCTTGAGAGGTTGCAACTGACAAGAGATGAACCTGCGCTTATAGACGCAGCAGATATGCACGTACCGCACTTCACTGAGAAGTGCCTCCCAATCCTGCCACCGACTGAGAAGCAAGCCTTACTTGCCGCGGCTCAACCTGACTTAGTGTGGGTGGCGGAACGAAGCCATGCTGTTTGGACAGCTGGTAAGTGATACGAAGTGGTCATTTTTTACTGTGGCTTGATTTATTACTAATTTCTTGCATAGTCACCATACTGTAATATTGATTTTGAAACAGGTCTGCAACATGACGACGCATCCTCGAAGAATAGCTGGAGTGGGAGCTCCACAAATGGTGCTGACCCTTGGGAGGTAATTTCGTATAAACTCAAATTATTTATTCTCAGTTGATATTAAAAAATAGTTTAAATTAAATCAATATGTTTTGCTATCTCTACTAACATACAGGACGTATATTAATAATAATGGTCCTCCTGACCGATTTCGGCCACGGCGGCCAATCTAAAGTGAGATTAGCCAACTGCGTAGGAGATATTATAGTGCACAAGTGTGTGCGCAAACACAGGTGCACTCTCTATTCCCTAACTCTCATAACCTGATTGGACGACAATCCGACACGACCGGAAAGAGTTCAGGCGCAGCATCAACGGCTTTCCGAGGCACGGGACTGTACACACTTCCAACTTCCAGACTCCGGGCTGCTACTGAGAATTTTTCGACAGAAAAGCTCAATAACATTCTACATATATTGTCCCAACCTGGGATTTGAACCCAGGACCACCGTGTCTGCAGCCTTACATGTAGCCACTAGACCAACGAGGCAGTATATTAGTAGGGATAGCAAAACCGCATTTTATAAGATTTTATTTAATACAATGCGTTGCAAGAACGAAGTAGAAAGTATGAGTGAAGTAAAACTTGATTTTGAATTTGAAAACGTGTTAAACTCTTTCTTATCATTATTTCTAGGTGGTCTTATTCGGTCTACTCGAGAAGAGTCGCGTGCCGGCTCAGTGTCCCGCGACCGTGTTACAAGCGTGGCCGATACTGCACGCACGAATACACGCTCTTTATACAATTATCGAACCAGCGTACGTAATAACATTATTATTATTTGTATAAACTATGGGTGGATATAAACGTTGAAGCAGTTGTTTATTCCAACTATTAGTTATTAAACTTTTACTTATTAATTTATTATAACTCCTTCTTTATTGTGCTTAGTTCCTTTCTCTAGATCTTTTTGACCGCGAACGACGCTTTGTGAGAGCCATTAGTAATTTCCATAATATATAGTATTATGGAAATTAGGGCTAAGATGTTACTTTCAATGAACTTTCATTAAATCAATTGAACGATGATAGAGTAATTAAATAATTAAGTCTTCTGGTTTGAAATGTGAGTAAGACATGACAATTGAATTACATACCTTTGTAAATTGGTGGAATCGGCGGTAGGCTTACAGGTACCCGTGATTAGTGGCGCATTGAAAATGTATGAATGGCTTGTATGTATTGCATTGCTTATATCGAGAAGTGGTTGTGTCCATTTTAACATTTTACATGAGATGGTCTATATGCCCGCCTCGTTTCCTACGACTTCAAGACTATTTGGGCTTGACAATAATTTAAACAATATTTTATAAATGAATATACTCTTAAATATATAAAAAATCCCTTTAAAATAGTTTACAACTTGACTACTACTAACTACTACTAGTTAGTAGTAGTAGAAGGTAGATTTTTTTTTTGTTTAGGTAGGCGGACGAGCATATGGGACACCTGATGGTAAGTGGTCACCAACGCCCATAGACAATGGCATTGTAAGAGATGTTAACCATAGCTTACATCATCAATGCGCCACCAACCTTGGGAACTAAGATGTTATGTCCCTTGTGCCTATAATTACACTGGCTCACTCACCCTTCAAACCGGAACACAACATTACAAAGTACTGCTGTTTTGCGGTAGAATATCTGATGAGTGGGTGGTACCTACCCAGACGAGCTTGCACAAAGCTCTACCACCGAGTAAATATATAAAACCGAGTAAATATAACCGGTATATTAAAAAGGTTTGCAGAGGATTTTAAAGGTAGTGAAATTACCTGAAGCTACAAGATGTCTCTAAACACATTTAAACATGAGATATGCAAAGATCTACTTACTTATAAAGTCATTATTTCAGACCGGTAAACGACAATCGTGCGTCTCTCCTCTCTCGAGGTCCCGCTTTACCACGTAAGCCCGAGAAGGAAAGAGACGGCTATATGCAAGTATGGAAGTACTACATGACAATGGCATACCTGGTCGTGCCGGCTGTACCCAGTCCAGTGATCAGATGCGCAAGTCCCGACTTAAGCTTAAGGTAAATTAACACACTGTGAGTTTAAAAAAACACACACTTTTACGAACAAATAATAATATGTAATTTTATATATTTTGTTAAGTGGATAGGAAATTAATCAATTTTAATATTAAATTGTGTCACTGTTCATTTAACAACAGACTGGAACGTAACAGTTAATATTATTTTTATGAAGATATCAAATGACATTTTTGAAACAACTGTGATTAGTTAGAAAAGTCGCTATCTCTTTCTCTTGTATGAATTTAAATATATCTTGTACAGACATATACAGCCGTTTGGATTTGTGTATAAATGGTAATTAGCAAAAAGCATCCTTGACAAAAGTTGTTACTAAAAATTTGATACAATGCTATATTATGGTTCATGTTCTAAACAATTACAAAAGTTGTAAACACGTAAATTACCAACCATTTCGCCATTATGCCAAAAAGGCGTAATTCTTTATTTCTTTTTTTTTTTGGGTAGTCAGCAAAATAGTGGGTGCCTGATTGTCAGTTCAATAGAACGGTGGGCCTTTGGCAAATATTGTGTACGATGTTTTTGTTTTGAAAAGTCGAACGTAACTATGTAGTATTTAATATTTAAACATTGTCATTGGAAAACCTCATTGGTAATTCAATTATAACCAATCATGTTGACCCCTTTGAAATGTCATTTGGTATTTAATATGAATGAATACAATTTTTTATAAAATCATTCGTTCAATATGAACATGTCACAGACAATACAAAACTACACGTCACATAGGCAGACAGATATATCAATATATGTATATTTATTTATATATTGGCTTTTTATCGAACTAATATAATGTGTATGTTTAAATATATTTAAATTACAATATAAGTTTACGAGTAGTGATTCTTATTTTGCAGTGAAAGTTATGTTCGCGCTGATTCCGTGATTTGATAATTGTTGTTAGTATTTATTATATCGAGACATCACAGGATCACGCATGACAGTCAGTAAAATGATTTTAAACATTTAAATTCACTTAATATAATATTAGTGTGCACATATTTTACATAGAGGAATGATTCTTTAGTAATTACCGATATAATTTCAATGGATCCATTGTGACATCAAGTGTTATGCGTAATCGATAAAAATGTGCAGGAGTTATATAATGTTGCCAATGGGTACTTAAATGTTAGATGTTGGAGTGTTCAGCTGAGAAGTTGGTGGATACGGTACCTGCGGGCCTAGACAAAGTTACATTCGGACTAATTCCTTTGTAGAAACACCAAATCGTTGGTGTTGACATGAATGACATTAATGTTTATTACGTGACTTGATAAACGTGATGACGTTAACAAGTGTTTAATTTTAAGCGGTCATGGTTTTTTTTACATTGTTAGTTAAACGTCAAATACCCTCTTAAAGCATACTTTGATATCATTTATTATTTTGTACGTGTGTTCGTCGAGATAACTAGAAAATGAAGTTAGGGATTGATTCGACAATGATCTAATTAATTGTCTAAGCCCGCTGGCCCTCTGTCCCTCAGCGTGGAGGGCTGGGTCGCGCCGGCTCCGCTGAGCTCGTCCAGCGAGAGCCTCAACACGCCTGGTGGTTTCTTCACGCTGCCCTTGAGCTATGCGCGCTCTCACAAGCATCACAAGCGGACGAGGTGGCTCCTACTGGCTATCTGCACGAAGCATTCGATACATCGCCTCCACACTTGTCGCTTCCCTCTCGTTGGAACTTTCAGAATAATATCTTATCGATTATCGTTACAATCATTAATCGGTTCCGTTTGTCTTCCGCTTCAGGGATATCGATTGACGTTGAATATTGTCGATCTGAGAGTCGAAAGGAGATGGAATCGACAATGCATTACATGTTTCGTGGATAACTTTCATGGCTTCATGGACCTTGTCCATACATCTGATGAAGGTCTATTCGTCCATTACATCACTCATAGGTTTCGTGCACAGCTATTGAATATCATCGATATGTTCACTCTGACTTCGCGATAATAATAGGTTTATCAGCATTTTGTGTTGCGTCGTTATCATTCATATCTACTTCTCATACGAATACAGTACCTCTTGCTGCTTTCTTCCGATCTTTCCCATTGTACACATAGATGTTTGTTAATATATGTGACTTTGAAAGATTTATCAAATTCCAGTTGATTATCTTTCAAATTCAAATCCATACTGCTCAGTCGTAATCAATAGATAGATATATATCTAGGCTACGTTATATAATCGTGATACTTGCCTACCTTGCCACGTGTAGAATCAGAAATCTGCTAGTTTTCCCTCTGTAAGCATGAAGATATAATTTTAATTTTATATTTTATGTAGTAAATGTACCTATCTGTAGATAATATACCATGTATGCTCTAAAACTGTTACTCCTCTACAGCTAACATAGAATGAACACATAGAATACATACGAAATATTACAACACACTCAAGCACCCGTGATACAAAGGTTATCGAACCAAAATATGAGTCGAATAAATCAAATTTACACAAATACTTTGTTAAAGGTTTTAAGTATTGCTTTTATTTATTCAGCTAAATTTTAGTTTAGTATTTATCAGAATTAAAATTTGAACCTTATTCTTATACGTATACCGTTTTATTCTGCCTGGATAGCGCCCTCTTCCTATCTGCGTGTCCGGAGACGCTGTGGGGGTAAAAATATTACTAGAAAACATCCACCGTTACACGACCGATTAATCATTCATATATATTGGTTCTGTTTTCGTCTTAATTAGCGTTGAATTGAGGAGTGAAGTGACGTTGGATGCTTTCAAATATTGACGTATATTTCCAATTCGTCGTTCGTTCTGAATGTGTCCCCCTCACGTAGTCTTCCCATTGTAAAACCTTTCACGCGCAATTTCTACAAAAAACCATGTCGTACTTAAAGCAACGGATTATGTTTGCGAGTAACTATTGATTTTTTAAATTGGTTTCGTTAAAAAGGAAACAATGGGTTTCGATGGAGACAAGAGATATGCGAGTGAAAGCGATGATGTAGCTAGATATCCTTAATTTATGACGTTGTCTATCCAACAGTGATTTTACTTTGTTAAATATAAAGTTACCAGCATGTTTGGCACGTAACTATTGCATATCCCTCAGTGATATACTCGTATGAATTATACGTAGAAATACAATTCAAGTATTCGTTCTATTTTCAGACAATTTACAATTATATTTACAGTTACACGTGGTAGCGCACTCCCATTAATTGCTACGATCTTTTTAATGAATATAATGAATGAATGTTTGTTTTTTAAACGAGATAATGTATCTATGTCGATTTACAATAAAAATGATAAAAGTTAAGTCGAAATATTACCCATAAAAATCAATATTTCTAACACGTACTGAAGTAAATTTTCGATTTGAATATTGTTTCCGTAGACTAAAAGTCTACGAAAACAAAGTTTACTTATCGAAGTTGAAATCTACAACAAAACAATATAGAGTGCGACTGTATTCGCTTATCCATTTCGCGTGATTTATGTTCCACGTCGTTTATTGTTAGTGGATAATTTTTTTTTTCATCATTATGATTTTTGTTTCGCCATTCGTCAGTTGAATCACGCTTATATATTTACATTTAGTTTTGTGTTTATGTTGCCATCGCTGCTCTAATCTACGCCTACTTGTAGTATCATTCAAATCACTCTGTTGATTGATCAATGTATTTTTTATGTGTGTTACTATCTATATTTGTGTAATTTGTTTGATAACATGTGGCCTATTTATACGATGAGTTTACATTGTTCACATTAAATCTAGTATATATAAATACAGCTCATCTCTTCTGAAATTTCGTTTGATTTTATATACAGTTTGTTTTTATTTTATTGTATGTTTCTGTTTACACTACTGCTTATAGGCGTCAAGGGCTTGTTATAAAACAAATACACAAGTAGTATTTCTTTATACTAAAATCGAATTTCAATAAGTATAAACAATGTTTTATAGTAAAGTGTATACAAACGACACAACCCCTGAGTTTATCGTATCGTTTAGCTCGTCGCCCGACTCGCTGAGCGAGCGCAGTGGGGGCGAAGCGCGTGGGGCTCACGCGGCGCCCGCTTCGCTACACAAGCTCGCCGTGCCCCTCGCGCGCTGCGAGGTGCCTGAAGTGAGGGACGCGGCCGTGGCCGCCTGTGGACATATCAATCCGGATGCCCTCAAGTAACTTCATCTCTATATTTGATAACGATGCCCTTTCTCCTTCCAGCCAGATTTCAGTCACGGTAAGAAGTGCACTATCTATCTCCTAACACATAATCCGGTGGGAAGGGATTACACACCGGAGGAGATAAATCATTCGATCGCAAAACCAACAGCCTTCAATGCTTCCTGAGGCCTTGAAATGTAACTTTGGAGAATTTTATGACACAGTAACCCAGTAACTTATCATTGGCTCACCTGGGGCTTGAACTTTGGGATCTACTGTGTTCGGTGCACTATATTAATCTAATCACAGGCTAATAAAAGCTTACCACTGTGTAAAAACTGTGAAGAGACTGTGTGTATTATGATATCAAACGGACAGTTTTTATTACTTACATTGAAATATAACAACTTCTTTGAGATAATGAAATCAACAAGCAGACACATACGATTATGGTGTGTATTTTACACAAATATTAATTTCTGATTATGACACTAGTGTCATAAGTCTAGACTTAGCGTGTTCTATAAGGTGGGAATCATTCTTACTTGGTGATAGGGCTTTGTGAAAGCTCGTCTGGGAAGGTACCACCCACTCATCAGATATTCTACCGCAAAACAGCAGTACTTTGTATTGCTGTGTTCCGGTTTCAAGGGTGAGTGAGTCAGTGTAATTACAGGCATAAGGGACATAACATCTTAGCTCCCAAGGTTGGTGGCGCATTGGCGATGTAAGCGATGGTTAACATTTCTTACAATGCCTTTGCTTATGGGCGTTGGTGATCACTTACCATCAGGTGGCCCATATGCTCATCCGCTAACATATACAAAAAAATAAAAATCTTAGTATGATCCTTTGAGACAGTTACAGTACTGCTTATTACTATATCAAAATTCAGGGATTTATTCGAAGAACTGATACCGTTACTCCGAGAGGCGGTGGATCGCAAACAAGAAAACATGCGACGGCGACGAAGACGCGACGCCCTGAGATTGCATTTGAACAAAATGTTGCTCATCATTGCACAAAGAAAGACATTCGCTACAAGGTAAGATGTTGCATACAAATCAACTACCACTAATTAAATTTCATAAAGTTGTTAAAAATAAATTTATAAATAAAGCTTATATAAGAATGTGTACCTGACAAAAACGTATTAAATAAACGGTTGCTGGGTGTCGTTTAAAAATTAAGCAGCTAAAATAAAAATAAATTAAAAATAATAATTGAAGAGACTTGCAAGTTCTTCTCAGACACATCTATTTTCCGAACTGGTGGTCGTAATTAAAAAAATAAAAGCACTGGTACCCATCTCATCAAAATTATTATACTGTAATCTACTTGAGTACCTTAGTTAGAAAAAATATTGTAATATGTAAAATGTTTGTTTAGCACATACGCACTAGAGAGTGGAGGCCTGCACTCCAGCATCACGGAGTACCTTGAGGGAGTGCGTCAGTGTCTCGAGGTGGAAGCGGAAAAAGATGCCCCCGCTGCCAGAGAACAGCGGCTCACGTTCGCTGACTTCGTCACTGAGCTCATTAAGAGTTTCCCACGTAAGATAATAATATTTGTCCTGACTTAAAACCTTTTTCAATCTTTGTATTAATAAAAGCGCCGGACTGAAGTTGACTCTCCGAGAATTTCGCGCATGTATCTGTACCAATTCATTTTTCATTATCAATGAATGAAAAGTTGAAAAAAAAATTGTGTTAAAAAAAAAACAATAGAAAAATATTTAATAACGACGTTGTTCCCCTCGTTTGCGGCGTCCTTCGTCCACGTTGTGGTATTGAGCTGGTTTTTTCTCGGTGGCAGTTGAAATGTACGGATCGTTGCTAAAACGCGAGCTATGCAAGAGCCTGTTCAGCCTGTTCGCGGGCTGGTGTGGACCGCTGGCAAAGCACCTCGGCACCCTCGAGCCGCAGCCGCAAGCGCCAGAGATAGACGACAGGCTCAACCTCGCCGCTCTCAAAGTAAGCCAGTACATTTTGGTACAGTACTTTTTATCACGTTCAATTATATATAGAACTAATAATGGTCTCAATATCGTTTTAGTTTTTTATCGCTCAAATTACAAATTAGTACAAACTAATATCTTCTTAAAGTTGCTTAGTTGATTTCTGATCGTATTTTAAAATACTGGAGAAATAACATTTAAAAATGTGCCAAGTCTATTTGTCGACAGTTAACAACAAATAATTTGTAATTTATGAACATAAGTAATTATACTTATGTTCAAAATATTTCGTTATGCGAAAAAGGCTAAGGCTAAGCTCTTGTAGAGGTGGCAAGTAATCAACATAGTTACTTAATTTTTAATCCGATTAAGAAGTTTTGGACCTTTTTCCACTACGCTGCTTTCGGTGGGTACATGTGACGGATTTTCATTCGACATAAATGTGATGTATACCTTCACCGCCGATCACAAGATGAATAATAATAAATTAAGCACAAAATAAAGTGGCACTTGCCCAGGGGCCCGCGATTCTCGACAGAGATTCGTATATTCGACCATTCCGGTTCACCGATCTGTTAACCCGAATTGGTTATTATCATTACAATCGTTTTTTCTCTTAGAAACGGAACAGGTACGTTATTTACAACATTTTTACTAATGCCTCGTTGATTTAGCCCGAGTGACAATCTTATAAGATTGCAGATCCCGAGGTCCTAGGTTCGAATCCCGGGACGGGTCGTAACAGAATTTTTCTTCTATGAATTATCGGTAGAAATTGTCTGTGGTACCGCGTAAACGCGAAATCGCGTGCGTCGATGTGCACGTCCCGGTCTACTCTCTCTCTCTCTTTAAATATTACGTCTGACTATGAGTATGACGTCTCTCTTTGCTCACACACGCCGCACCTATAACATCTTCATTCATGTTGGCTTTGAGTAAGTCGTCGTGCCCTGAAATTCGGTCAGAATTATTTTATTCACTATATAAATCATTTAACGATCAAGCACTAAATCGATTACTAAATACAAATTAAGCACGTGTAAAGTTAGTTGGGGCAACACAACTCGCAGATAGATATACGATCTTCGGCTATCATCTACGTCTTCAATAACCTCGGGGACATCTTTATTGATATATAATGGTAATATTTTGGTATGGCTTTGTACAAGTCTGTCGGGGTAGGTACCACCCATATCACATATTCTACCGAAAAATAGCAATGCTTAATATTGTTGTGTTCCGGTTGGATGGGTGAGTGAGCCAGTGTAACTGCAAGCACAAGGCACATAACGTCTTAGTTCCGAAGCTTTGTGTCGCATTGACGATATGAGGCATAGTTAATATTTCTTACAGTGACATCGAATACGGGTGGTGGAGCCACTTACCATCATGTCGAACGTTTGGCAGTCAGCGTACCTATATTAAATAAGACGTCGCACTGTAGTTTATGATATTTATTAAAATATACAATCTCATTTTAAAAGGCAATGAGTACTTTGGTCTGCTGTGGTCCGTGCTTCGCCCCCGCCGCGCTCGCCGAAGATGGTTCTCTTTATCCTTGGCTCAGCGAGATGCTATCTTCCACCAACGACAAGGTACTAATCTATATAATATAAACTCTTTCATCATATGTTTAAATATATACTAATATCGACTTATTTCCATATATAACATAAAATTAAAAAAATACAAAAATATGTTTGAAAAAAAGTTATACGTAAGCTTACGACGTACTGAGACTTAATTAAAGGGTAAAGAGATACCTTTTAAATACTCTTTAACTTTAAATGTTGAATTTCCGTTTTTAACTTTTCATTGTAAAAGTTTGAAAATCTTGTAACGCAATAAGGTTTCACGTCTGTCACGTGTACTAAGCGTACGTCGGCGATTCGTGTAACTTGTTAAATGGTATGGTGTCGTAATTTTTTTACTATATTTTTTTTTATATGTAGATATACGAACTGGCCCGTGAAACGATAGTGTTGTTACTCGACTGCAACCCCGATATCGGGCCGCTGCTAGACTGGACCGTGGACAAGTGCTTCACTGGCCCGCCGAGAGTGGCTGATGGATGCTTCATGGCTCTCGCGACCATCTTCAGTGCTAGGTTAGTGCATTACACTCTACAATTCAGATTTAGTGCGATAATTAACGACAACATCGGTTAAAATAATTATATTACTATTAACATTTATGGGGAGAGTTTTTTTTAGTTACACTCGGTTCTCTGTTGCTAAGGCAGGCAACGTAATGCCTCTGTTATATTTGACAGCCGACTGATTATGTCTACATATATATAATTTTAAATAAATGCATAATTTTATTTACGTAATACGGGTGTATTATGTATCGTGGGCGTACTCTGGGCCGGAACCGAACCTACAACCCTGAAATGAAATGCAGGTTGCCTTCCATTCGGCGTCAACTGGCCAGTCAGACCAACCTGTTGAGTTGTATATTTAGTCCAAGATCGAAATCTTTTGAGAATATTAAGGTATTGTCTTATTCGGCCTTTTGTCAAAGTTAGCTTTATGGAGGTAAAATTCGAAGCATACAATAATATCCATGTAAAAAATAATATATAATATATGTTGTGAAATATTTATTTATTTATTTATTGAAAAATCAGTTTTTTATGTGAGACTGTACACAACACCAGTCTTAAAAAAACTTTATTGTTTTCATTATTTTTATATGATAAAAATGCTACTATTTTCTCCGACATTTATTACATTCATTATAATTTTAGAACAATTTTAATCCAGGTCAATAATGTCAAAAGTTTGCATCCGGATTTCCTAAATAACTTTACCATCCTCCCCTATAACTTTAAACCTGTAATATTAGTATTTTGACTAGCCTGTTGGTGTGGTTGGTAAGATACTTGCCTTTCACGCCACAGGTCGTGGGTTCGATTCCCACCCAGGACAGACATTTGTGTGCATGAACATGTATGTTTGTCGTGAGTCTGGGTGTAATTATCTATATAAGTATTTATTTACAAAAGAAAAGTAGTCTATGTAAGTATATCAGTTGTCTGGTTTCCATAGTATGAGCTCTGCTTAGTTTGGGATCAGATGGCTTTGTGTGAATAATGTCCCGGGATATTATTATATTATATTATATATTAGTAGAATCAAGGCAGGGACAGAGGGATTGAGCGTTAACTAACTACACATAGGTATGTTCACTAAACGAATCGATTTTACTATAAAGGTCGAGCTTAGAGAGGATTAGACGTACTGTGTGAAGTCTTAAATTAATAAATAAGTAATTGAACAAAGCTTTACGATTTTTTATATGTTAATTTAAAAAAGGAATTTAACCGATTATTCTACTCTCTCGTATCCCCATGAAAGTTAGTTGAAATATGTATTTCGTTCATGCAGGTTTACACGCATTAGATATTCATGTACAGGAATTTAAAGACTTTCATATGTGTCCTGTCCAAAAATGTACGCCGTAACATCGAAATTGGTTGTTATTGAAAATGTTTATAATTCAAGAAAATCAATAGATTAACCCACGTTCAAATAAACATAGAGTTTCGTTAATAAAATAAAGATATTTTTATTATTATTATAACAAATATAGCATCGTAGTATATAATATACGGCAGAGACATTACTGTTATTATTTATCATCAATACAATACATTTGAATATCGTATCAAAATAAAAACATGTATTTTAACTTTTTCATATCGAGGATATAATATAATATTTTTAGTATTAAAGTATATCGTATAAGTACATTAAAGCTTTTTTATTCTATCTGAATAAAAATGTAGAGATATTTTATATTACCTAGAGAGTTTTCAATAATGTAAAGCGTAGAAACTTAGTATTTACTTAAAGATTACTTAGAGCCAAGTTCAATCCGTTCAATATATCACCGAACCGGATACAGAAAACTTAACCGGTTAGCTCGTCTGGCAAACAATCTGTAAGTTAGTGCTTAATTGTTTTGTTACGTACTGTTGATTACATGTTGGCTAATAAAGGCGTTCAACGCTTCAATTAACTGAATCTCGTCTGAGCATGAAATGCAATATACGGCGAGCTCGGTTTACTTCAGTTGCGTATCGTCTTTATCTAATAAAGACCAACGGCTGTCAGGGCATCGTGGTTGATGAAGCCATTTGCTGCCATTGCAGACGAAGTCAAAATTATAAACAATATAATCGATGCTATAAAAAGTTGTACTCTTTCATAGGTTAAAGTTGTTTATTGTGGCGTTTGATGACGTTTTTTTTTTTTTACTTCTTTGCTCTTGCTTACTTGTCACGGTTTGTTACATGAGTTTTGAGCCAAACGGGTCCAATATCATCTACGTCGAATTAAATAATTTTTCAATAACCAAAGCGTATCTGATCGTGTCTACTGGAACGAAGCTGTCACAATTTATACGCCAAATGTTTTGGTTTGATCCTCGCTCCTTAGATTATTAATAATTAATGTATAGTCGCCACATTCTTGTCGTGTCCATATACATTGCATTTTTTGTGACTGTACGCACCCGGTGGTGTTTCATAATAATTGATGGTAATTGCAAACTGTCACCGTAACTCATGAAAGCGATGCAAATAAGAGGCTCAATGGAACTCGTATCTTCTGTCATAAAATACTGTCGAAACTTTTTGAACGATGGATTTTTAAAAGTTGGTAAGTTCAATATCAGACATTACTTATGTTCGTGTTCTTTATTAAAAACAGTATGAAATTATTCAGTGCACAATATTGTGATAATATCCTGCGGATAAAACCAAAAGTGATTATCTCCGATTCGCTTGCAGTGATCGGCGCTGGGAGCGAATCGGAGATTACCTTAAGCTCGGGTTTGTTTATATTTCGTGTCGTTAGGATGTGCGGCGGCTGTATTCATTTACTTATGATTTACATCACTGTATACATTTTGCAACGGTTTCAAAACGATGATATGTCTCTGTAAATAGAACGCTGGATGGGATCACGAGCTCGCTGATGGGAATTACAGTTAATTTTGTTTATTTATATAATAAGCACACTAAGAATATACACATTACCTGCATATCAATTATATCTACAGTGATGGTCATATAATTAGAAACACTTCTTATGAATAAAGAAAGTATAACTTCAACGTACAAATGTTCGTAAAAAATATACACATTCAATAATTAATAATCATGCAATAATATAACCACTAAAATAAAAAAACTCATTAAATGCATAAAATATAAAACATATCTTACTTTTAATTACAAAATGAGTCTTACACATGTAGGAGTTTATTTTCTGTTACTGGCCGCTTGGACGCCTAATTAGAAACATTTAAAAAAAGCATCCATAGCTCGTTCTTTTTTTGAAATTGGAGAATAACATTTCTTTTTCTATTATTTTGGCGGCAATTCAAAATTTAAACTGAATTTTATTTTGTTCAAAATAGGCAAAAATAAAAGTAGTGAGGCGTCAACTAGGCAAATCATTGTTAATTTACATATAGATCATAAGTGGGCGTACAGAAGAATAGCTGAGCATTTAAATTGTTCTGTTAAGAAAGTTTTTAATGCAATCGATCATTATAAAACACATGGAACTGTTGAAAATGTTCTTAGAAAGGCTCGGCCAAGAAAATCCTCTCCCAGAGAAGATACGCTAATCGTTCGTGTTGCTAAGAAAGACCCAAGTAAAGGCTCCAACCAGATTAAAAATGAAGTTTTTCAACCTGATGACCCGAGAAACATCTCGTCAAGACTGATACGCCGAAAATTGTTTGGAAGAATATTTCGAAAGGTACCGCTTCTTACCAAGCAACATCGATAGAAGCGATTATTATTCGCTAAAAAATATGTTAATTGGTACGAGTACTACGGTAGTAATACGGAAGTAATACGGTACGAGAATGGAAAAAAGTATTATTTTCAGATGAAACAAAAATAAATATGGTAAATTCCGATGGAAAGCGCTATGTTAGACGCCCTGTAAACAATGCTTTTAATTATAAATACACAAGGAGTATAGTCAAGCACGGTGGCGGTACAATGGATCAATGGCAATACAAAAATATTTTAGAGCACACAATGTTTCCCTACTCGGACGATCATTTGCCTATAACTTGGATCTTTCAGCATGACAATGTCCCTAAACACACGGCCAATAGCGTCAAATGTTTTCTTAGCGAACAGCGTATATCCGTTTTAGACTGGCCAGCAAATAGTCCGTATTTAAACCCGATAGAAAATCTCTGGTATATTGTTAAAAAGAAAGTCTCAAACAAACGTAACATCAGTCAAAACGAACTATATGAAGCATTTGTTGAAGCATGGAATTCAATCCCCCTAGAAAAATGTATGAAATTGATTGAATCAATGCCACGTCGTTGCAGTGCTGTTATTGAAAATAAGGGATACGCCACTAAATATTAATTATTACTATTGGTAGGCTGTGGATAGTAGCTATTTCGTAAATAACAATACTAATTACTAATACTTAATTTTTTTTATTTTTGTTATATTTTTTGTTGTTGTTTCTAATTAGTTGACCTTTATTGTTCATACCTTAAAACTGATTTAAATGTTTGTCCTTGTGTAATGGGATTTTTCTAATAAATGATAAATCGTTGAACATATTGTTGTCCTATTTATTGTTTAATTTCAAAAGAAAAACGTACGAAGTATCTTACATAATGTCAAGGACCATTGGTAGTGTTGCTAATTATACGGCCACCACTGTTTATATATAAAGCAACAAGTTTTTGAAGTAATATGAACTCACCGACATAAAATGATCGATAAGCTTTTTTTTGAAAGTATTGAAACTGTCGTGATAAATGTTAATGCAGTGTATATTTTAGACAATTCGTTATGCTTAGCACATAAATGCACTATCGGAGCTTGTTTTCCAAGAGCTTTTATCACGGCGGTAAAAGAAAATATCGTAAGGAAACGGCAGGAAGCCTCTACTGTACTTTATTGTACTGTATATATATAACGTAAGAACTACAAAAAAATATTAACAAATTATTTTTATAGAGAAAGAGATAAACGTTTACGGAGGTATGTACGTAATATTGCAATAAATGGCAAGAAAAACAGCTTATGAAAATATTGAAAAGAACGACTTATAAACTAACTAACTAACTTATACTTAACGACTAACGACATTGATGCGAAGTCCCATTGTATTCGATTCTTCGAAAAAATGAAAGTTAATTTCAATAAACCTTACTGAAGCTATGTTCAAAGACTTGTGAGTTTTATTTCATAACGCTGCTACGCTACGTAGTAGAGTAGGTTTCCTCGCGATGTTTTGATCTTCAACTTAGGGCACGAGATAAATCAAACTTTTATAGTACGAATTTGCTCTTCGTAGCATATGCCTGTCTATCAATAAATTATGTCATTTGTTACATATTGATTGCAAGAAATATTTCTGTTAAATATTTGTGTGGACTAAGGCTTTTACAGCTGGATTAATTTATTATATATCCTTCTTTCATTGATCTATAATAGGCAGCTTGACTGGCAAATAACACATACATTGGCGCTGTAACAAATATTAACAATCCCTTACATCGCTAATGCACCAATAACCGTGGTAATTAAGAAGCTATGTTCATTGTGCCTGAAATTACACTGCCTTTCTCACGTCGCTTTACACTGCATTTCAAACCGAAAAAAAAAACAATTTACTAGAAAGAAGTTTGGCGGTAGAAGAAATTGTGAGTGGATCCTAATCTACCTAGACGGGACCCTCAAAGATATGGTATATAGAAAAAACCTGCCAACATCACGCGAATATTTTTTTCTAAATATACGACTTTAATGAAGCATAAATTTGTATTGTTACTTACAATATCAATAATAGTTATTCATACCTTGTTACACCGCTCCGTGCGAAACGGATCTTATTTCTAAGCCGGATCATTTAACGTTTTAATATGAATTTACACCGTCTAGCAGGTTCAAGGTTGCATTATTATAAAATACTAAGACTATATTTACAGAGGTTGGAAGACAATTAGGGCAAAAGTCTACTGTCACGTACTCTTTTTATTTAGGTATAAAAAGGTATTATAACAACATATATAATAAATATACTACGTATTACGTAAAGTGGTACCTTAGCGATGGTTACCTGTGCCTTACTGTATGAAAAATTTGCGATTCCTTTAACCACTCGACGCACCGTTCACCATTTCAATTAAGACATTATGTCTCTTGAACCATGAACCACTGTACAACGACGGTACAATGTATTGCTGTTTGTTAGTAAAATAACAGTCGAGTGAGTACGGGCTTGCATAAAACCCTGCCCGTAGAATGTATTAATTGAACTAATACATTGTACCTAAACGTAGCGACGTAGCGACGTAGCAAGTGCCACGCGGTGTGAATTTTGTAGCCTAAAAATTTATGTAGCCGCCATTTGTGTAGTCCTTTTTCGATTAGTCGAATAATTTATCGATAAAACTCGCACCTCACACAAAATATTATCTCAGTTTTATATTACTTTAAACATAATCCATGTAGGTATTTCGTGTGTTTGGGTTTTTGATGTAAAACATTTATCGGTTAGCCTAGGGTGTTAAGACCGGGAACCGACTCGTATGCCATGACGGCAAACATGACGTTTTCTTATGTCGTCATGCAGGTAAGCAGGATTATTAAAATCAATAATAATTTTAATCCATATTTATTTATTGGCTTTCCTTAATTATTTGAACAATGTTTCACATCCACCGGGCGCCCCAGGAAGGCCACATTTTTTATGATCTAAAACTCATAATTATTTTACAATTGACTCACGGATGATAAGAAATAGTTGTCTATTAAATTATTTATTTTATAATTTTATCGCATAAAATAATATGATAAATTTAAAATTATATTATTAGGCAAATGCTATTTTTTGCTTTGTAGTGTGAGCCATAACACGTGCAAACTAACGCTAACAACGAAACTTAGTTGTTACTTAGTTCGACTTACTTAAAAAATTACACATTTGTTGTGTAATTTTTTGAGTATACATTAATAATGTAAAATATAATCGATATCATATAAATTATAGACGTTAAAATCAAACCAAACGAACAAATAAATCGATGTATTCTATTGATTTGAGTCATAAAGATTTTTAAATGGCGTCCTTATATTAATGACACTAAAATAATTAAATCAAAGACGTCTCTATCTGCAATATATCTTGCACACTCATCACGAATTCTTATCATTATGAATTCTTGCTTCATACATTGTCAGTCATTGACATATTTGTATAATATGATTATTATATACATTACATCTGGTATACGTGACTAGGTGTTACTCGCGACGCCGTTCTCGACAATTTACTATACACGTAAAAGTCGACCGCTTTTTAAAAATTGCATTACGCTCATTTTTATCCTAATAATGTAACAAATGAACGCCAATTTCCTTCGCATTTATAATATACGTTTTTTTTCGAATAATTAATATGATTTAAAATCATATCGCCTGCCTTTACTGACATAACGATGAGGATGTTTGCGATCACCTCAGAAACTTATGTGGAAAACCCTCGTAATACAGATTGATTTAGTAGAGTACAGCAGCTTTACATTTCAGATAATCGTGTAGAATTATAATTCAAAAGTGCCCGTAATAAGTAAAAAGCTAACTGAAACAAACTACATTGTATCCCGACTTAGTTCCCAGGGCAACGCATTGAAGCCAACGGCGCTTTGAACAGATAATATCAACTGAATGTCGATAAGATTATTGATGATTTTATGAGTGTTCTCAGTGTTGCCATGTGTAAGTTTTGTATTCAAATTCAAGCATTTCAAAACTAAAACATTTCGCGTTCATTCGTTTTAAAATCTTGTTAACTTTACTTCAATATCGCTCCCCAAGTAGGTAACGGTTCGTTACAATATCGCAGACGGAGAGATATACTCGAGATGGTAGCAAAGCTTAAATTCCAGTACATATTGTTATTATTATCACAAACGATGTTGTGGACGGTGCTGTGTATTCAGTAACAGCATTTATGTCTTAAACATGAAATTTCAAAATTGTTTCTCCAGACGGACACGTGCAACAGGGTGGCGACGACGGAGACAAAGCTTCGGAAAATTTTGGTTTAACGTACTGTATTTGTCGCAGTGTTTTATTCGAGTTCTTGAAATGGGTAAAGACGTACGAGCCGAAAGAAATACAAAAAAGCTATTTAAACTAAACACAGACTCAATATAATGGATGTGAATAAATACCAATGGGTAATTGTCGAAAGCTAAAAAAGTACTTTGCTGAAAATCGCTCCCAGTAATAATGAGTCGAGTTGGCTCAGTTATTATAATATTGGGAACCATGTATGCCATGTTTTGCCAAGGCCATTGACCGTTTATGTAGTTTACATACTTAACTCGAATTACTCTAACTCTTTACAGAATAGAATGTCCGTGATTCGGAACACAAAGGTAATTTATTTAAAATGAGATAGAATAGACAGGTAAAAAAGAGTGTCCTATTATTTTTTTAAATTCAATTTTCTGCGCTCGTAGTTTTTCTCCTTGCCTTTATTTTTATTATATTAAATTATAAAACATAATATAATGCTATTGCGTGTACATTGTTGATGCGTATTTTGCGTAATGATGCAAAAGAAAATGTTATAATTTGCTTCTTTTACTGTTTAGCATAACCTGATTAAACAACGTTGAAACAAGCCCTGATTAATCTCATTGCATAATAAATATAATTTATTTTATTTATTCAACAACAATCAACAAACAAACAATCCCGTATGTCCCGTATACTGCCGGCTCATATTGAACAAAGCATTATTCTACTCTAACATCTTATGCCGATTTGACGAGCGAGTTTGAGTAAGTTGATACGGTTGAATTATCCAAACAGTGTTCATCATGTCATGAAAATCGACGCCTTTACTTAATTTATTCGACATTTCCCATATAAAAAGCCAAAATTGTCCGGTCGAAACTGTTAGTTGCAAATCACACACAGGGACTATTATGTCGATAACATTATCGAGAAATCACCTGAATAATTGGATTCGCTCGGAAAATAAGTGAAATAAGGGATTCAAATATAGGAGGGCGAATGTAATTGGCTGGTAATTAGATCCCCGTATACCATTGTATTTAGATATTCGGTTTCACTAGCAATTGAAAATTGTGAGAGCGTTTATTGATTTGATTGCATTGAAACCCGCAAATCAGCTTTGCAATCAGAATATTATTGATAATAGCTATTTATACTATTATATTCTACACTACTTTTTGTCCGCGGCTTCTCCCGCTTGAATGGAAGAGATGTCGAGGGCTTACTAATTATCGATTTCAAAATCAGTTTAGTGTTTTAGTCTTAATAAACTTAATAAGCGTTAATGGCAGTTTGAGTTATTTTCACATTTATAATATTAGTAAAGATTAATTGACTTAATAAAAGGAAAAGCTCTCAAATCGTATTTATTGGTTGATTTCCAATCACACGATACATTCTTCATAAGATACCAAAGAAGAAGCTTATGTCTTGACTTAGTATTTTCGGTTATTCCTTTAATCATTTTGGTTCTTGCAGATTTTGGTTTATTGTTTTGTTGTCTTCTGTTAGTGAAGCCACTCGAGAGTTATTCCAAACTATCTAAGCAACAACATTTTTGAGAACAACAAAGATTTTCTTTTTTTTAACAAAAGTACGCGTTTTAGATATATAATAATAGATTTTCCCAAATAAATGTTACAAATTACTGAAGTTCCTTCTACGAAGGAAAGAAGTAGGAACACCACGAATGTGAAAAAACTTTGATCGCTTTTTTAAATCAACAGCTTCATGATAGATACATTTAGTCAAGTTAACCGCACTCGTGCACGATGACTGAGGCCGGCGAGACCATGTGGAGCTTCGCTATTTTACAGGGTTGCAATTGTCTTTGATGGAGTCGAAGATTTTGATGTTTTTTTAAATAATTTAATTGCTATTAAACATTTTAATTAAGATAATAAAATGTTTAATTTAAAACTAATTATTGGTTGACAAACGTATTATGTTTCGTGTCATTTATCGAAATCAATTTAATTTTTTCATACTTGACCGGTGAAAAGTACGATGTTTAATTTCTTAATTTTCTATAAATCGTCTTTATGTCATATATACTCAATTATCTGTGTTCCTCCGTGTGTTTGAATCTGTGAACAGCTTTTCTGATAAATATATTTTTTAATGTACTGATAGAAAATGCATACTTGGTCACAGATATGAACATTACTGACTATTAACCTCGATTCAAAAGTTTATCTTAAAAATTCTGACAGTAATGTTATTTCTGCCTTGAGACTAAAACATTGCAACTAATTTGACCTTTTTTGATCAGGGAATACCCGTGTGACCATTACACTGCGATCATCAATGTCACACTGATGTGCACTGGCTGCCCAAGGGCGCCGGTTCACGAGAGCGCATTACAGCTCTTGCAGCTGTTGGATAAACGTTTCTTTGGCACCGTCGGACCACTACCAGCTGACGACGAGAACGGTAAGATTATTTTACATTTATAATAAATCTTTTGGATCGAAGAATTAATTAATTAAAATTTTCATGTACATTTGCGAACAAAATTATTTGTTGTAAATAATAGGAACAGAGAATTGACATTGAGAATATTCTCCGATCTGAAAGGTAGGTACGAGGCTAAGATTTGATCAAATGAAATATTTAAACGATATTTTATAGAATCGGTAAATTCATCGAGTATTAATAATAACAAGCAAAATGTAAATTTTCAAATACAACACACAAGGAAATATTGATATGAGAAAGAAGCAACGATCTAATCAATACATCTATTCAAACACCATACAACATAAGGGGACATTATGAAATTCTCCTTTGACCGCTGCATCACGCTCAGATTCGCTCCTCGTTTTAAATACCCTACCTCTTTTTGAATGCAGTCAATTCCGACACTTCGTTTTTCGAGATTGCTTTGTAGTCGTTTGCTTATGAAATTCCATAAAGTAAATATATTATACTGATAACTTTTACTTCAATATATCGATTAAGTATAGTACTATTTGATTGAATCTTCATGCCACGTTCATGATGTGTAGTGTGTATCTGATTGTCTGCACGTTTGTGACACGAGTATATTTTTCGTCATTATTGTTGCCTCCCAGTAGTTCTAGTTTTCTCTTCTGACTTCTACGTTTACAAATGATTTTATCTTTTCGAGTTTAAAACTTAATTACGCATTTGGATCGATATAAAATTACTAACAGTAACAGTACAGTAACAACCTGTGAATGTCTCACTGCTGGGCTAAGGCCTCTTCTACCCTTTTTGTGGAGAAGGTTTGGAGCTCATTCCACCCCGCTGCTCCAATGCGGGTTGGCGGAATACACGTGTGACAGAATTTCAGTGAAATTTGACACGCAGGTTTCCTCACGATGTTTTCCTTCGCCGTTATAGCGAATAAGGTTAAGAATTATAATCACAAATTAAGCACATGAAATTCAGTGGTCCTTGCACGGGTTTGAACCCACGATCATCGGTTAAAATTCACGCGTTCTTACCACTGGGCCATATCGGCTTAAACAAAATTACTAAGAAAAGGTTTATATATATATATATATATATATATATATATATATATATATATATATATATATTAATGTAATTAAACTGTAAAGTTGCCGTCTGTGTTTCCATGGTATAAATCTATCTAACTGTATATTTAAAAGAACAGAATGACTGACTGAGTTATCATCTCACAGCCTGAACTACTTGGGCTATCATCATCATGATTTGCATTCGGGTTCCTTTTAACATTAGCTTAGCACTAAGGAACTATTTCTGTAAATTAAACCCCTAAGGCAGTGACGAAAGAGCTATGGGATTTGGTATTTAGCAATTCTAAATTATGACGCGAGCAAAAATAACACTTAAAGCATTTATTGTAATAAATGATGGTAAGAAACCTTTATCACTCGATAGGTTGCCAAGGCGGTGCACAAAAACAATGGTCGATTTTCGTCTCGACTGATTGGAGATTTCGAACTCACTTGATATTAGTTATCATATTGCCAGAAAGTTCTTTAGACGACGAATTATTTAAAAACATTTTTTATCGTAGATCGTATCATATATCTTACAAGGTTTCATTCTAACTCATCGAATGCTCCCCCGAGTGTTACGAAACCGATAAAGTTATCAGACGGACTTTAAATCGATAACAAAAAACATTTATCATGTAAAAACACGGCATCGTTGCAGTTTTATTTTATGTATAGATTTCGTTAAACAAATGAAATAAATAATAGGTTTATTAAAATTACGGGTGGATTATAGTACGTATAATTTGACGCGAATGCGAAGCGAACGGTTGCAAATCAAGCTTATAACGTCGTTACTCATTCTGCATGTTGCATCTATATGTGACCACTAACGACTTTGACTGTTATCGAAATACGATGTTATACCAGTAGTATTCTTATATATATCTGTGTACACGTATATCGTGAATATCTCAGATTTTCTCTCGATAAAGAATATAACTTTGCCTAAATTGTTTCTTCCCATCTTTCTGCAGAGAGCGAAATGAATTCGAAACTGGGTCTTTCCGATGAATTAATTTACAATATATATTTTGGCTTTACCTAAGATCCCTGTTTATTTATTAAATATAATTATAATCCTATAACATTTACATTGCGAACGTATGCGACTAGCAAGACACGTGAACAGCATGTGGACTTCTTATGCTGTAAAGCAACTTCGACGAGCCTCAGTGCAACGTTTGTAGAATGTCTTATCACCTCGCACTTTATTACACCGTATTTTCAACGTCTATGCTTTGTATGAGTAAACCATTTCCTGTGCATTCAAATGACGCATGATAAATAACATTATCGTCTTATAATAAATATAGAATGAAGTGTTTAAAAATAATTCATGTTTTGTCTCTTTCTCGTTTCACAATTTCACGTTTGCGCGTGAAAGCGAGCATGCGTAAATGTGATAAAGCTTAGCATTTGTTGCAAAGTTTATATTAAACGTGCAGTTGATGTTTGCCTTAAGCGAGAAGCGTTAGTTTGTGGGCTGATCGATGGATGTCAATACATAATACTATATAGTAAGTTGCTTTTATTTGTTCGCGCTGCTTAATATGTCTTTGGTAAATATCCTCTGGGAGTGTGTTCTCCGTGTATACATATATGTGCACTATACTTTTACTTTGCTACTTGCAGACTTATTTGAAACTATCATTATTCACATTATTATAATATTTTATTTAAAATTATGAACTATGATGTAATTAATTAATTTATATTTATTTATTTATCAGTGATCGCTTCACTTTATATTAAGGTTTTATCGATAACCCATGTGTGGACCTTGCATAACTTTTATAATTATTTTTTATTAATAAATGAAAAAATGTTGTCGGTGATTTTATTTCATACGAACAATCCTTAAATTATGGTCATAAAGATGTAATGACACAATTTATGAACTTTGTACAAAAAAACAATGTACCGGTGTTATATGTAAAAGTAATTATGTAGCAACCATCTCTATTCTCTGGTTAATGAAAGATCTTAAATCAATATAAATAAGTACTAAAAGAAAACAATACACATTTTCCTTTCGTGTATCAATTAATTAAATTGCTCACGGCCGTTCGGATATCCGCTTTGTTGCTGCTCGTAATACATATTACAATGACTAAAAGGACATTTTAACGTAAATTTAGAAAAAAATAATGCCGAAACTTAAATATAGCTTAAATCTTTATGAAGGCGTAATCATTTATTTTGTATTTTAATAAATATATTTAAAATATGATTTGTAATTATAAACAATATAAACTATTTCTTATGTACTTAAGTACATACTATTATTGTATACTTAAACAAATTGATGAAACAAAAAAAATGTGTGAAATTTTAGTCTCTTCAAATTTGTATTTAACGTTTTAAGTCGTAGGATAAACCGTTGAGGTAATATATTGAAAATTGATTTTGACACCTTTCATCCAAGATGGCGGCGCGAGCGTCAACACCTCCAGGTCACAAATTTGGATCTTTCATCACAGTACAAACCAAAACGACATATTTCAAAATTGTAATTACACCACTTTTTGCGAGCCGAAGGATCATTTTTGTCCCTACTGACTGGACTATGTTAATCTATGAAAATCAATAAATTATTTATGATTATTTGCACGCATTTACGCACATTATAACAACCTCATTTAAATTATATTTCTATAACTTGCAGTAAACAATATTGTTATTAAATTTATAAAACTCAAACAGCTCATAATGAGTGCTAATGCCAGTTACTCCTCGTTCTATTGCGTAAATAAAATACGGCGCACATTTCCGTAAGGGCAGACCGTCAACGACTGATAATAAAAGATTGAGCTAATTTTATCATAGTTTCTACTTTGACATTTACGAAGGTTATATCCTAAGAAGAATAGAAAATGACAAATATAATATCTATTTATAAAATAAATTGGCACTGAAACTCTTAAGTAACTTAATTAATGTTTCATTTGCATTCAGTCTGCAGATGATATTGCCGTAATAGTCGACACTCACATATGTTCGTTACATATTCAGTTATTTTAGGAATGTTTATTTATCGCCTTTCAATCAAATAATTAATCATTCAATTTGAAATATGTCTGAAACATTGACGTGCAATGGGTTAATTTATTCTACACTCTTATTGAGAAATATTTTTATACATGAAATAAGTAGCTCATATTTACATAAAAAAGTAGAGAAATTGAAATAAAAAATAACAAAGTGCAATAGAATATGACAGCCTCATACTTTATAATTTTGAACAAATGTTTCGACTTTGACCAATTTAACTTTGGTTATGTAGACTTTGACTATATTACACAGATCGCTCGTTGGCTGCAAATATATTGTCCGCTTCTTTACAATGTTTGTTAGTCATTGAAAATAAAAGCGAAGTTGAGGTTCCTTACTATTTTTAGTTCTTTATGTAATTATGGCACAGTCATTAAGTTAAATTTTGCGAAAGCACTTTAGAATATTCTCATATACTGATCTGAATATAATATATGAAGTGAGTTTAATAAAAAATGTATATTCGACCATACAATTATTGTTTTTTTTAAATATCCAAAGTATAGTTTTTAAGTATTCGATAGAATAAACAACGATAATAATTAATCAACTAAAATTTCAATTTTACTTACGGATATGTATATCCTTATCCTTATATATGTATTATCCTTATTCATAAAATCAATAAAACTGGAAAGTTTTTATGATTTCGGTAAAATATTAAGCTCTTTTAACGACGCCATTGTTGAACATCCATTATAAGGTCCAACAAAGACAAGTTGTGGGTCACAGTGATTGGCTTATATTAGATCCGATACGCGGTGAATATTTACTAATCTTGTTATATAACATTCATAGTCTAAGCGGCGACCGCGTAAAATATTTATTTCAATTATTAATTTTCTATATAAGGTAACAGAAAAAAAACAAACGTCAAAACGTTTGCTGGTACTTGTTAAGCGTTTTGTTTCACTGTATTATTTTTCCAATTTGATATTTTGTAAAAGAAGCCTTAAATATTTTCATGTTTACCACTTTTTATTCTTTCTCTTTCGAAACAAAGCTTTGTTTCATTCTGTAAGTAACCCCGTGTCGAGAGGAGTGGGCCACCTTTACCTCCTATTTTATTTAATGGTATATATAATTGAATTACTTTTAGTAATTGTAATTGTATGTGTATATAAACTTATAACCATAAGAAATCCAAGCTCAAGTCGCTCTTTCGTAGTAATTAGCTACGTGTAGCCGCTAGGCTACGAGTTATCGCTACAAGCATTAGCAGGTTACGGATATTTATCTTTTTATATTAGTAGTTATTTACACGGTCGTATACACAGGTCTTGCAACCGAGTCCAATTTCAGTAGTGAGAGATAGGTGAGAGTGTGTTACAACTTCTATTTCGCAATAACATCCGCTGTACGTCGCTGCTATCGCCTATCGAAATAATTTTACTTTAGCGCACAACAAATACAACTCGTGTTGTGCTTATTATATATGTATATTACATCTAATGTGCTCATTTTATAATAAACACTAGTTTGAATACAATATTTTGAAAACAATATTTTGAATTACAGTGCTATTGAGTAAAAGGCAGAAGAAAAAAAAAATGGTCAACCGTATTACCCTTCGCTGGAAAAGTGTGTAAAGCGAGGGCATCGGCTACATAAACGTCAAACGTGATATAATTTTGGACAAATAGTATAATTTTATCTTCCATGTACAATAATTTTTTGAGTATCCAGCACGAACGTATCGTCATGCCTCTGGCGCCCGTAAATTGAACTGAACAGCCTCATTAAGTCAACGTACCCCCACTACTGATGTTGCAAGATCTGTGTATACGACCGTGGTTATTTATAGATATATTGTTTATATGCTATCAATTGAGAACTACCAATAATACACTTTACCTTTTCTCATTTCGCCAACACGCAAACTTTCTGTCCACCCTTCTTATATGGCTTCTACGGCTTTAACATTATTTCAACAGAGTTGAAACTTATTTTTAATAGGGTACTAAGCGACAGGTAAACAAGAGTACCCGTCTCTTTAATTTCGTCATACCTCGAACTTTTCATCCTCCCCTGTATGGCTTCTATTACTTTAACATTATTGAAATAACAAAGTTATATTGTAAATAATTGACTTTGAATACATTGTATCACAATTCAATATTTAATATTAGTTTTCTATTCATTAGAACAACATTCATTAGCGTATCTATTATTTCATTAATTCATTCGTATTTCTATGGTTGAACCATTTGTGTCAATATAACATCATATCACGCATATTTACAATGTTTATTTAAATATGTAAACAAAGAGTTACATGTTCTCGTCTGTATAATTTAAAAATCGACGGATGGGCGACGTTTGTATATATATGTAGCGGTATCGTTTTGTATGCCACCCTTATGTGTTTTGTATTATGTGCCATTAAATGTGCCATTTTTAAAACATACGCTTATTTACAACACAATTCGAAATGAAAATTTAATGCAAATATCCTACGCCAAATTAAGTTGGTTTTTTTTATGTGTTTTTGTGAACAAAGCAAAACTTTTTCAATTATTACGTTAATTATTTTTAAGCTCACTTCTATTAGTAACGGACACGGCGTAATGTTTGAAGATTGTTATAAAAAAAAATTAGAACTGAGTAATTAGTGTAGGGTTAATCTAAATTAAAAAAAAAAACATTAGGTTACAGTATATACTTTATTTCTACAAATCAGCTATTGGATTTAATATATGATTACATGATTATACGATTACACGTTGATTATAAACGAACTGATATACCTTTTAATCTAAAAGACTTAACGTCATCCATTGTGTAAAGCGCTCTGGATTATCAAATGAAAAAATGCCAATTGGCTATAAAATTTCGTATCTTAGTTTGTCATGTTTTACCAATATGTATCTAATATACGTGATCTGAGTTGGCCGGTCAGTATATAGTCTCGTGTGTCGACGCTGCGAAAGGTGAATTAAGCTTGACAAACGAAGACGATTACAGCCTTGTTACAAGTGTATAATCAGTCAGTTACAATATTTATTACATAAGCGAGTTCATCGGTGAGACAAAATACAGGCCGGCCAACATCACGATATTTATATTCCTTACAATTATGAGAATACATCACTATTCTAAGTAAATCGGTTATACATAATTGGGTATAGGTATAACTTAATAAATATTACAATGTTGGTTCAACCATCCCTGATCCATAGAGACAAATAACAATAACAAATGTGAATTGATTTATTGTCTATACATTTTATATTTATAACTACGGGTATATCAGGCGAAACAGTTTGGTTCGAATATAGACCTATAATACATAGACCCATTGAGGCTTGATCGAAACTAGTGCTCTAGCTAAGCTCACTGTTGTTTTATTACAATGAAACAGTTACGTATTGTAACGATTCCAAATAGTATCAAATTATTTTCACACATAATTAAGAACCCATACCTTAGGTTATAAATATAAAATAAATGTAAACAGTCAGCTGTATTTTCTATAATATATTATTTGTTTGATATTTGCTATAATAATCTTTACAATATATATATAAAATTTCTTGTATTATTTTTTATTTATGTTACAAAAGTCGGTAATACATCCTGCGTGCTATGATGATGATTATATAAAATATCTACTTTAGTATACCGTAAGACTGACGATCAGTAAACAATCGAGATTGAAGCATATTTAAATCGACACTTATAAAGATAAGTTTGATAATATAAATTATAATTATATTTTTCGATGTCTGAAACCACTGTTTGGCTATTGGAACTATTAATCTAAACATTTAATATTTTGATACTTGAATATACTATGCAATATATATTATTATTTAAATTCCTATTACACGTGTTGATATGAAGTAAAATAAGATTGCTGGGTATCAGTAGTTTGAATCCTTCTATCAATCTTGTGCAGACAAATTATTAAAAATATATTATATAGTCTAAGGCTATATTTTGCCTCTCACGCCCACTATTATAGCTTAATATTATAAATATATGTATACAAAGTGTGTCTATAATAAAAAATCTACATTATTCGAATATTTCGAAATGCTACTCGAGTCATGACTACAAAACACTCATCCTAAATATAGTATGAATAAAATATTACTACGTCTAATAGTTGTGACTTGAAGAAAGAAAGAATTAAAATTATAATGTTTTATTAAACTTCATTCAGTTGTATGTGGGGTTGAAATGTAACAACTGATTTATAAAAAAGTTCCATTTAATTGATTGAATTAATATTTTGGACACGATCTATCTACTTTACAAAATTTTAATTGTTTGATTACATGCAGGAAATAAAGCTTATTTTAATAAAGTTCTGTTACATTAAACTGCTTAGCCAAATATTTCACGATCAAACTTCAAAATATAATAATTTTATATTATGTTCTAAAGCAAAGTGGTGTTATGGAGTAGCCGAATAGTTTGTTAAATTAAGCAGCCAGAACTGATTTTTTCTGAATAACTATTGGCCAATTATGTACGAATTGCAATGAAGCATCGCCAGACTGATCACGTCTCTGCCTGTTTTCGAGTAATTACGATTCACCCACCCCTCCAGTTAAGCATAAAGTTTAACCTTAGGAGCGGAGACGACATGTTATCTAACATGTCGTCGAGCTATTGATGTTCCGATTTACGTTATATCTATAAAGAAAGTACGATTTACGAAGGACTACTGAACTACGATTCTAGATTAAAAATAAAATCTCTACTATCTGAACTACGATTTTGGATTAAAAGTAAAATTTCACGTCATCGTATTTCATGTACAATGGAAAGACAGCATGATTAGATTTTCCTAATAACAAGATACAAAGCCAAAGTAGACCGTAATTTTTTACTGTTCAACATGGAAGAACATCTCAGTAAGTCTAATTTAAGGCCGTTCAACTTAGGTATCTTAGAAACAAATGAACTATTCCTAAACAACTAAAATTTTTATACAAACGAGATCATTGGTCTGATTTAACGAATAATACATTCTACAAATAAAACTATTCTTTCCTGCGTTTCACGGGCCATTGGTTTAAATTAATTAATCGACGAGCCCTTCATTTCGGAACTCTTGACTAAGATTTTTCGTAATCATTGGACTGTCACGAGTATTAATCTATTGGTGACAGTCCATCCGTTACAAACAGCAGCTAAAAACTATAAAAAAAATTGTAAGTAATATTGTTGATATATCGATTAGCTACAAATATGTTCTTATTACTAAAAAAATCGAAAGTAATAATAATTTTAGAATTAACAAATCTGGATTACTAGATATGTTTTGATATGACAACGATTCTTATCATCTTCGAGCGGTCGCGGCTCTTAATGTGTCGGCGACGGGATGAATCATATCGAGCTTTTCACAATATGAAAGCGCATTAGTTAATAAAAATAATAATACCTGGTATTACATTACATATCTGAGATTATGACTTTTCAATTAATTATTTTACCTAACGTATACATTCGATAGTTGAAGCGTTCACGAGCCCGCGGCTGTTATTGCAAAAAAAAACGTTTTTATTTCATTAATATGTCATGTTGTTTTATTACATGATATTTTACATTTTAAGTTTAATAACTTTAATACATAAGTTTAATAACTTTAATACTAGTTGTCATTTACATAAGATGAAATTGGAAACCTATGGCTGTTAATAATTTATCAAATGAGAGAAATTTATATAAGTAAACAATTTTTAGAATCTCTAGCGGCTCGTAAACAACTCCTTTTGCATATTCACACGCTACCTTATAAATATAACATCAATTTTTTGGATATAAGCGTCGCGAGCGTTGAAAATTACAATGCTATATTACAAATGTACAAACTATTTCCGAAATAATCAAAAATTTATTTATTTTACTAACTACTAACAGTTTCAATATTCGCCAAGACGGTCGCTGTCATGTCATTAAAATTAAATCAATATAAATTTGGTTTGTTAGCCAACATAATATCTTGGGAACAGACTGATTCTTTTAAAGCAAAAATAATACTATTTACATAGTTGTCCTGCTATTCTATCTACGTATCTATATAAGCCTATAAAAATCACTGAAGCGTAACCGATATATAACCATAAAAAGCTTTGGCATTGGGTCAGGGATCTACTGTTTGGAAGCCCTATCGATTTTGTGTTATGTCTGCTGACATGTTTGCTATAACTATTTTTACAACTATGTATATTTGATTACACAAGATGTAAATGAAGTATATATTACATATTGCTATGTATAATATTAATGTTAACTAATACTTATGGATATAAATAGGGCGCGAGAGACAATTCTGCACCTCAGAAGTAATCAACGAGCTAGAGTTAAGATAAATTGACAAATATAAACAGGTCTATGCCTAAATGAGATGTGTAAAACAAGATCTAAAACTTACTCTTTTGAACTTTGGTGTAAATCAATCGTTAGACGGTTTTATATTCAAAATATATACAGTATAAAAACTGCAAACTTCTAGGATAAAATATTTATATACTCTGTATACCTAAATACTTATAAATATAATATTAATTTAATAATATAATATTAATTATATTGGTATTTTAGTAAATAAATATTAATTGAAATTTATATACGCTTTAATCAGCTTTTAGCAGCTTTAATAAATTGGTCTAAAAACAGAAACAGACGAATAATTTGGATTCGGCAAACTTTACGGCGGGCCTGACGCCTACCCTCATTGGGATTGCTTTTGCTGGTGAATTTATTTCCCCCACCATACGGGTTGTTGATACGCTTACTACTAATGGTACTGATAGACGCGCTTAACTGTAAAATTCCCTTAGTCGCCTTCTACGACACCCGCGGGTTGTGATGGGTTGGCTCTATTCTACTCTACCGGAAACCAAACGGCTATACGTCACTTATGAGATCAAATTACTTTTGAATATTTATGACAGTTAGTATCGTAATAAATAATAAAAATTGAATGAGTATTAAGTACTAGTATTATTTACTACTTCTGTTTTTAATTTTGATATTTTGATATTAAGAAAAATCCTCAATGTTTAAAATTTAAAGTGTATAAATAGTAACAACGAATAGATTTTCCGCGCCGATAGCGGAATTGACATGAGGTTACTCGGTATATATGACGTTTGTATAAGCAGGCAGGACGGTATCTCGAAGTGCACGTCGGCCGGACGAATGACATCGAAAAATACCCGTTACAAGTTAGGAATGTGTTCGTTGTAATGGAAAAAGTAACCTTTAGAGATTTCATATTTGTTTTTTGCCTTTTTTATGTGTTTAGTTCTATGGAAAAAATATAATTTTGATTAACACGGATCATCTAATAGTTTAAAAATGTGGTAGAACCATATTTTTAAAATGTTAGTCATGTAACTTTTACCGTAACACGTCGTTATATGAATGACAGTGAAAAGTTAGAGCGCAGTTTATCACTGAAGTGATATCGGAACGGCGACAGTGTACAAGACAGACGTTATATTTATTTACATTGCATTTCTATATTATCATGTCATTACTACTTATACTTTTAATACTATACTAATACTTAAATGTTTCTTATTGTAATCATATCCGTGACGCGGCTCTTCTTATATAATATATATTTTCATAACTATATAATCATTTCGCCCAATCATACACTATTTTTATTAATATATACAGACAATGAAAATATAATACAATGTTTTTAATATTATTTTAGCCATAGAATGGTCTGTCCTTATCTAAAATATCTATTTGTACACGAAGTAGCGGATATTATTACAGTGGAAACGTCAAAGGACATTTTCACGTAGTTAGATGAGCGCCTGGAAGGTTTTTGAAAACTTACATCACCAGAAAAATCCAGGCACAATTATCTTTAATAATTATATTTAACACTTAGTGTTTCACATTTACAGTTTAATTTAATTTTTATTCTACTTCGCTGAAATCAAGAGGCATACGTTCAGCTTTACCGCTATAATCGCTTTAGTGGCTTACGAGAGTACCGACCAGACACACTTTAAAAATAAATATTTCTTCCATGATTAAGTATTAGAACTATGCATACTGTTATCGTTCATTCTTAATCTAATAAGATAAATGAAAAATATTTATTTCCCGCGTATACGCGCTTATACACCTAAGTGATCTACATCACTATGTATCTCAAACTCGCACTCCTCCATCTTCAATAGTTCCATTACACGACTGCTTATAAAATGAACGTTATCATTGGGACGACGACGATCTTTAACGTTTCTGTTGTCCTTATCGACATGAAACAAAAACAGCTAAAGCAATTATTTTTATTTTTTTCTTTTAATCCTTATGTAACATTATTGTATTTCAATTCAATCAATAAAACTCGTTCATGGTGAAAAACATTTTCCACTGCGTAATTTTTTTCATCAAACTATAATCAAATTAATTGATTGATTTTTCGAAAAGATAATCCTGCAGAGCGAAATTACCCCTCGTGGAAATACGCCTCGATTCTATCGGAGAGTAGTCTCTAAGGAGAGCAACACAACGTTAGTTTATTAAACCTTTTTCTTTATTAATCTTAAATTACTTAAAGTGGTTGCGTTTGAATATCTCATCTATTTTTAAGATAATAGAAGTGTGACAATTTTGATATCTCACAATCTTATTTATTTACATTTGTTGTTCCTAAACAACAGATTTGAAACAGAATTATATGGTACAAAAGGCAGTCTTAACGTCATCCAGGCATTCTTTGCCCTTAACACTAAATCTTCACAGGCTCTAATGGTCTCTTCAGCGGGCGGCTCGCACTCACTTTATGAGGCGCTGCACTGTTAACATTCATGACAAAAATCTTGCATTTATTTTTGAAAGGTTTAAAATGGTCATGAATAATAGTGTACACCGAAAACATCGTTCTAACATTTCTAACATTTACTTAGTCGCAAATATAAAAAAAATTAACACCAATAAAAAGAAATGTGAAATCACATCAGCAATCCTAAATTTCAATTGCGATGCTCCCGGAAATAAAACATCCAGACACATCAAAATAAAGTCAATCGGAACAAAGATACAAAAGACATAGACATAAGACATAGACATAAGTTGATGTAAAGAAAAAAATATTATTCGAGCATCGTCGCTTTTGAATTTATTAAATTTAGTTCCCATTTTTACCCCTTAAAATCTTTATCCGCTTTAAATTTACTGGAACACTTCGCAACTGTAGATGTCAGGGTCTTATTACCTCTACATGAATTTAATCACGGCGCTGTGCTCGGCTTGACAATGTCATGTCGACCTCAAATTACTATTTTTTTATTTATTGCAACTCTCTGAAATTATATATAAAAAGTAGATAAAGGAGCTAATTCTTTTCTGTTATTAATAGGATTTTATAATACAAGCGAAAACCTTCTTCAGGAATTCTTGATTTCTCATTATTGTTATTATTAGTAGTAAGAGAGATTATTTTAAATAATGACTTCTAGGAAGATCAAACAACCATGGTAAGGCGTAATGTTCGTTGTGCCTTTAATTGCACGGACACACTCTTGCTTCTAGCTGCCTAGTTTTATCAGTACAATAACCAATAAATGCTGGCACCAGGCCTTACCACAAGTTGGTATACTGAGATATATTTGCTTGCTTAGTTGATAATATAATATCTAGCTAAGAGTAGATGTTCTATCGAAGTGATCTTAAATAACATATTTATGTTTTAATTACATCGAAAAAGAGCGAAAGTTATAAAAGAGTATCATGTTGAAAATATAAGAGTAAGTACAACTCGTCCGGAGGAGCTACTAAGTGGCCGCTTCGAGGCTCTACGTTGTACTTTATAAATACTAATGGAAGGCAGCTAACACAAATATATATATGTAAATATTATTTACAATATCGTTTGGTCTTATTGAAATGAATATTAGGTAGAATTTAACTAAAGCTATATTTAACTAATGCTGATAGAATTTAAATAACCCACCCACAGACACCAACGGGATGAAGTTGGGTGGTTCTATTCTACTCTGCCGGAACCACACGGCAACTCAGAATTACGTTAATATTATAATATATTGATTTTTACGCCAAGTGAGTCAAGCGTGAGTCCTATTCGGAATTAACTACCACAGGCCTTAGAAGAACTGGCAAAAGATACTGCGGGTACAATTTATTTTACAAAAAAACAGTTCGTAAACAACAATGAGTAGAAGAGAGAAATTTATTCATGTTCATAATAACTATTTGTGACTAGAAAACAGCGGACTTAGTTATAAACGTATAAAGACGGAAACAGAGGAATCAATTTTTAACTAAACATTCGCTAACCAACCAAGTAAAACCGTGAGAATTTAATATTTAAGATGTACTATAGCCCTGTCTGGTACGCTTGACTAAACTTCAGTGTTATCGTATTCTTATAGTAAAACATACTAAGTTTTAAGTGGTTTATATACCCAAAATAAGTCTTACTCGTTTAATTGTAGAAGAAAGTTTGTAAAAATCTTGACTTAGATTAATGACCTTTTTGATAACTTTGTATGGACTCATGATTTATTTACGCAAGTTTACGTTAAAAATAACTAAAAACCTTCACGTAAATCTCTAGTACTATCGCTAAATTTTATAAACGTGGCCAAACGTTTGGCTTTTTAAAATCGCGCCAAGACAAAAATCTACGTGTCCGGCTTTTGTAAGTGCATTCCTCTCAGCGCAAATGCGTTAGTGGTGCTTACAGCGAGCGAAACAGTGCCGAACATTGTAAAAGTTATTTTTTGTGTTTATATTTGAGGCTATTTAAAAATAAGTCTAACTTACACGAAATATACGTTTTAAGGACAAAATATACAGTCTAAATCAACTGCGAATCCATCGTTTTTCATTTCGGTCTTGGCAACCCTAACGGCATTCCCGTAACATCGGCAATTACGAAAAGAAAACTAAAAACGCCACTCCGTCGGAAACGGAGCATGAAATTCTACATTTGTCTTCGCCAGGCAAATCTTGTATTTTATGACTAAAATATCAACTAAGCAAAAATCACATCACGAGTTCTACGCTTTAAACAATATACTTAGAAATAAGGTAAAAATATAAATGACATTAAAATTATACTTACTGTAGTTTTTTTTATTTTTTATTGTTAGGCAGGCGGGTTTATTTGGGCACCTGATAGTAAGTGATAACCACCGCCCCTAGAAATTGGCGCCGTAAGAAATTTTAATCATTCCTTAGCCTTGGTCAGACAGCAGACGGGCGGGACGGCGACGCGACAATGATACATCGGCGGTGCCTTCTGTTCTATGAGTAGTCATGTTAGCGCAACAGCGCTCTGTTCTTTCTTCTATAATATAAACTCGTACATTTCAACTGCTCACGCCCCGTCGCCGTCTCGTCCCGCCCGCTGTCTGACCACACTGTTACATCGCGAATGCGCCATCAACCTCGGGAGCTCAGATGGTATGTTCATTGTGCCTGTAGTTATTTATACTAGTTCACTCGCTACTCATACCGCACCACAATAAGTAAGTATTGTTGTTTAGCGGTAGAGTATGTGATGAGTGGGTGGTACCTACCCAGACAGGCTTGCACAAAGCCCTACCACAAATGTATAAGGTATATATTAAATTGTATATACTATACTATAATATTATTTTAATATATACATATATATATAATAAAATGATATAATATATGTAAATATATATGCAAAAAGTAACTTCGAATATTTTAAATTCTGGATTGCAAACTTTGCTTACATGATCAATATTAGTGAATCATTTAACCGTAAATATATATTAAATTCGAGCTTTATTATTATATCGCCCAGGCCGGTTGTATCCAATCGAGTCGAAAATAAGTATTTGAACAATTTTTTTTATTTGCCCTCCCTCCAACCCCTTAGACAATAACAGTACCGTAAATTAAAACCGTCCTGTATATCCAATCACGGTCGAATGTCGAAATAAGGTAAATATTGTTTTGTTTTATAATAATTGAAATATTATTTACGTTAATAAAATACACTACGCCCCTGATAGACGTCTGAACGTTAATTAATTAATTAAAAAAAAAACCTTTAGCTAACCTAAGAATTCTTATACATTCAGAAATAATAATTTTATGAAAGATTAAGATCATTATTATTATATTTATTATATTGTATGAACTTAGTGGTCATCCTTACTCAAATATTTCGTAGTGAAATGTTTTTGATTATAATTTTTTTACATTTTAAAGCTTTTTTTTAAATTATGTACAGTTCGCTTTCTCGCTAAGAAATAAAAGCATATAAATGTTAATATTTACAGAGACTTAAAATTTAATAATAATTAACGTCAATTAATTAATTAAATCATTAGTTGAAACGCTTGAACCTTGGAGTATTAGTGCAAAAAATTTCATCCAAAATATTACACCCCGTCTTATTGCCTCTACTGCTGACAGGAGGGCTGGTTCATTTTTCGCCCAGAGAATCGGAATTGCGATTCAAAGGGGAAATGCTTGCCACCATTCCACGCAGTCACGATTTGTACAGTAATTAATTTTAACTTGTATTTATTTACGGTTTTAATATTAACGTTTTTACAATATTTATGTACAACGGTCAAAACCAAACAGCAGTATTTTTTAGAAAATTGAAATGCTAATTAGCCTATTATTCACGTAAAATTAATGCGATGCAGATGTTTACACAATAATCAGATGTGCTCAGAAAAAAATTAAACTAATATCAATTTCGGTTGTGGGCAATTTCAGACTGCCTTATATGATAAATCAAACGAATATTATCAAAATGTTACGAACCGAACCGAGCGACACCTGTGTAAATAAATATTCCGTATGTTATTGGCCTTTTGTCGAATATTAGCATTAATCAAACAGGTTTTATTGAAACTCGCTATTATGATCGCTAATATTCTGAATCGAGAATAGATTGATAGAAAGATATATCAGGAAATGAAAGGTTACCGTCGGTTACCACGAAAATTACCGTCGGCCTTACTTTTTTTTTTTACTTTCATTTTTACATTGTTATTCTACTATTAAATAAATTTTATCATGCAAAACGAAATGCGTCCTTCATAAAAACGTCCGCTAAATTTTAAAGGTTTCCAATGAATATGCCACTTAGATCCTCTAGATTTATATTTCTGAATTTTGGTTGCACATAAATAAATGCGTTTTAAGCCAATTGTTCCCTATGATATGGACTCTCAAACATCAACGCATCGAAAAACTCGTAAAAAATATTTAACGAATCGTTAAATCGAATTTACAAATAAATTCAATGAATGAATTAAATTGAAATGTTATCAACACTAAATTTGTATACTTATATTTTTTTTTTATTTTATAGATAGGCGGACTGGCAAATGGGTCACCTGATGTTAAGTGGTCACCACTGCCCATAGACATTGCCACCAACCTCGGGAACGAAGACATTATGTCCCTCGTGCCTGTAGGTACACTGGCTCACTCACCCTTCCAACCGGGCCGCAACAATGCTACCACCTAGTGAAAATTTAACTAGTTTTATGTATATACATATCTAAAAATGTCGCTTGAATTCTTTATAAATGTTTTATTCTACTTTGACTAGATTCATTTAAATGTATATAATTCCGTAAATATTTCCCAATATAGTATAATTTATAATATATAAATCATCTATAACTTTTAGCAACTAATTTGTATAGTACGAATTAAAGTTGTAAAATTGTATACAGGCGAAAAAGAGAAATATGATAAACGTCTCCTTTTACTTCAATGTAAATAATCTACAAATATACATTTGTATATATATTTTCCATTTTAAGGAATAAATTCGTTATTTTATATATAAAGTAAAGTTCAATAGCTCCGGTTTTTGTTTGATAGTGACGTAACTGATGCTGTCTTAGGTGCGCTTTCTTCCAATATAAATAACGTTTAAATCTTTACAGTTACCAATGACATTCCCTTACGCGTCAAATCATTATAAACCCGCTTCCTTTAAGGCTAAGTTTAACTTTAGATTTAACTGCCTTCTTATATATAAAATATTATAATCTACATAGTTACTCGTTCGAGGAAACCCTTAAAATCAAAAATCACATATCCCGAGTAAATATGAACGGAAAACTCTCTTGTTCACCGAATATAGAATTGTAAATCTTTGCTACTTAACAATTTTATTCGAGTCGAGTTTTAAAATGATAGTACCAATTCTCGCACACAAATCGATCGAAAGATGTTATTAAATCCATCTTAAACATTTCAAGGAAACGTTTATAATCTTATTGTAACTGTACATTATTTTACGGACGTATCGACAGTGCAAATTTCTCGCGTAGAGAATAATCAGCTAATAAAAACCCGTTTGACGCGTGTTAAGTGAAATAAAAAAAGAAACAATATTTTTATCAATTTAGATGAATCTCATTTGTCAAGTATTGCTTCTAACGTTTTCAATATTTTGTACGACAGGGTTACAGCGAAGTTGCGGCAAGATCAATTAAGAGTTGAATATTTTCTTTAACATATTAATGTTATAACGCGAGTGTGCACTGCCAATACGTTACATGTCTATATGTGTACATAAAAGTTATTTTTATCGAACGAGTGTGATTTGAGGAGTGCACCAACTTCGGTTAACGATGACTTATTATATTATGTGTCCATTATAATATTTACAAATGCTATGCTATGACTGTAGCTGAAATACCTCTGACTTCATTTTAGGAAAAAAATAACAGTAAAGTTATTAAAAAAAATTTAAAGAAAAAAATTATAACTTGTTAGAATAAATCATAGTCCTACACGAAGCTGAATTGTTTATAGATATAATTCAACAATATAAACACTCCTCCATCACACACCCGTTTCAAAATTGCGTTGTACGATACAAAGGACCAACAGTGGTCCTGTATCGCCGGGGTCATATACCGCCCATAGTCCTCATTTCGATCGCCTCATTACCCGATGGCATGTCGATCGTTGTGTTCTGGTTGTTGAGTCCTCGACGTTGCCTGGTGTTGTCGAACGTCCAACGTGTGATGAAGTGATCGGCACGGTTGCAGTTGCCCCGGTTGTTGTTTACGGTATTGATGTTAGACGCGGTCACCAACGAAGCGACCATGTTGCTCGTCGCCTCGGTGTTATTACTTACGTAGGATACTGCGGACAAACCTGATGGTCAGTCGTTGTTAAATGCTGTCCTTCGAGTACAACTTTCGATCTTGATAAGGACAACAGCAATTTAAAATTATATGCACAATACAATTAATTTACATCCGAATGAAACATTATATTATTTTAATTACTAACATGTATTCCCTGAGCGCGTTGTGAATGTGAAGTATTTTATATGGATATAAAGAGAGTGATTTTTTTCTAATTGAATAATGACGGTGTCTACTGTATCAAAACCGATATTTTCCAGTGGATAAAACACATGGATCGTAAATGAAGATGTCGGTTCAAATTCAGGTGAATACGGGGATAATATATTGATATCTGCCAATGTTAATCAACAACAAAGCATATAATTATTGATCAGGCTATTACAATTAAAACCGTAATTAAATTCAGAAGTGTACGATGACCGACTGATGTACGTGATGACAAATAGTAGCAAGCGTGCAATGTGATATACATTGTAAGAATTAATTTAATGTATGTTTGCGGTATTAATATGAAAATTTTCCACTAGATCCGGGAACTAATAGTGTCATGTATCCTGTTCGCGTGTTGACGCTGTCACACAAGCTGAGGTCTCATTGCAAACCATTTTAATAAATTGACCGCGCCTCTTATGTAATGGCTCGCTGAGAATCGCCGCAATACTTATTTAGATATGTTTCATTTATGCAGTTAAAATGTTTAATCCAATATCACTTTACTGAATAATTGCAGCTACGCCATCAACAAACAAGGAATTGTTTTATCATTTGAGTATAAATGAGAAATTTTCTATGTAGTTTATTCGTAATAAAGCTTTTGAAATTTTATCCATTGTGAAGTTTACTCAGAGATCCCTAACTTATAACTGCTAAGAAAATCTAAGATCGTGTTGCGTCTAGTATCAATTATCAGTGTTATCAGATATCGTGAACTCTGTTACGATTTACCTTAAGACGCCTTCGTAAACGTTATCATTTATATTTTCATTTTAACGAAGCGATAATTAAAAGTTTGTATTATAAAGCGATGAAAATTTAATGTTAGATTATAATTTATGTTAACAATCTACGTAAACACAAGCATGTAAAGCAGCATAAACAAACGATGATATTATTGTTTCAAAAGAAGGATGCGAAAAAGTGATTATTTATAAACTGAAAATGAGTGTTCTACATAAACTTCTTGGACATTGTATGAAATATCACAATCATTACATTATAATGCGCCACGAGCCAGTAATACTAACGTATTATGTCACTTAAGCCTGTACTTACAGGGACTTACTCACGCTTACAACCGAAACGTTTGAAACCGACTCACTATAGCGATGGAATATTTGACGAATGGGTGGTAATTGGCCGGGTGTGCCTGCACTATGTCCTACCACAGAGTAAAGATATAAAAATATATTTAAACTACATGTACGTAACCCAACCTTCTAGGATTTATACATTGTAGTTCATAACTGATACATTGATAATTTATAAGAAATAATTATTTAATGACTGGATATACTTGATGGTAGGGCGTTGTGTATGCATGTGGGTGGGTACCACCTACTCTGAACATATTCTACCGTTAAAAAGTATTACTTAGTAATTTTGTATTCTTATAGGAAGGACAAATAAGCAAGAGTAATTACAACCCAATAGACATAAAATCTTAGTTACCATGGTTGGTGATGCATTGGCGTTCTAATTATTGGTTAATATTCTACCACTTACCATGAGGTGGTTTATTTGTCGGGCTCTCTTAGAAAAAGTTAATATTATAATAGGGGAGAATCAATATGTCTTTATTTATCAAATAGTAAATTACAAAATCGTCTTAAAAAAAAAAGTAAATACTTCACATATTTTGTTGAGAGCGTTTAGATTTATTTTGACTAGCACCGCCCGTCCCGTCTGACGAAATGTACATACGCATATGTCTAAACGACTACCTTATGACTGACCTCTCCGGCAAAAGAGTTACCGTTGATTTGTACGTTTAAAAAAAAATATATTTTATCGTTTCGTGACGGCTATTACTTACAAACCAACACCACGTAGCACGCAGCGGACGTGCAGAACGATTTTTCGTAGAATTAATTGCTATAACTAAAGTTGAAAGACAAAAAAGTAGGCAATTGCAAAATTCTCAAACCTTTACCAAAGTTCTTTGTTAAAGTTCTTTGTTTCATAAGTTAAATAACGGAAAAAAGAGTAGTAATACGTTAAGAAATGTTCAGGCTACCATGCGATTTATCAAAGGAAGCGAAAAAAATAAAGGCCACACAGAAAATAAAGATCCACTTAATAGTTAGCTGGACAAAGGCTTCCACTGTAGTTAGGGGACAGACTTGGAGAGACTATTAAGTAAACATCCGGCAGAATTTCAACCGAGGCAAACGCTGAGCACGAGACGAAATAAAAAAATCAAATTAAACACATGGAAAAAAGTGTTAGTCATTGAGAATCCGCCTAAAGCCAGCAAAATTTTAGATTTTACCCGCGCGTCCCTTATACACCACTTTTGACACGGGGTCTAATTTATATGCTTTTTCTATAGAAAACGACCGGCAGTATTGTAATAGAATCCATGACCTTAGTTTTGAATCTATATATGTTTACCCTTATTTCAGCAACTTGTTCATCGTTGCATATTTCAAACTTTTATCTAACTACGTTGACTATCATCAAATAAATATAAAATGACTTATTCAGTTAGCCGATATTACGTTTTTACAGCTCAAAAGACTTCCAACTAAACTGTTTAATATAGTCGCTCACCGCTCGACCGTTCTATTAAATTCTATTTCATGGCGATGTCGTCAACAAAAGCCTTGTTTTCTGAAAAATATTGCTACGTTTTCTAAATTTTGTTGTTTCGTTTAAGTAGATGATGAAATAAACAGTATTTTTATTTCTTGTTATAACTGTATTTCACACTTATAACCTTGTCAGACAGTATTTTCTCGTGAATGTATGTATTACACATTTATAAATAATATTAAAAACCGGGCAAGTGCGAGTTGTACTCGCGCACAGAGGGTTCTGTACCAACATCTTTTTGCGCTTTTTGGTTTTCCTTTAATTTGTTCATAAAAAATAATTTCCTTAATTTATTTTAAAAAAATTTTTAAACAACAAATTGACGGTCTTACGATTTTCTTATCACAAGATCGATATCGAGATTCTTAGCACAAGTAAGTATTTACTTTTTCTACAAGATATTGCTTCTTGTCAAATTTAGTGATTCTAGGTCAACGGAAAGTACCGTATAGGTTTTGATGATTGCGAATGTATGGGAAATGCGACATAAACGGTCATACCTTTTGATTGCGTACTTAATGGCTTGATTTTTTTCACAGCTAAAAGGAACCACAGGCCTTAGTATTTGGTATTAATTTCAACTATATACCTGCACGCGTTCGTGAAAATAAGGGTGATGTCTGTCTGTCTTGACGCACAGACAGACAGACGCACAACGAAGTGATCTTATAAGGGTTCCTTTTTTCCTTTAGAGATACGGAACGCTAAACACTTCAGTTTCTTCTTAAAAATGGATGATACATTCGAATTACCCGTCTCAAGGTCAAAAGTTGCCGGAGCCGAGGACTTCCTTGTATGTGTAAACTTTTAAACTCTGTTTATTTTTGGCTAAAATCATAATAACCTGGTTTTGTTTTTAAAAAACGCAATCCTTCCTTCCTTATAACACCAATCATCGACGTCGTCTAATCCCGTTCCGTGAAAATGTTACTAAATGTCCCAATGGTGACTCTCTTGAGGAGAAGATTTGAAGCTTATTTCATTACGCTATTCCAATGCGGGTTGGAGGGGATACACACATTTTATTAACTGATTCCGATATTTATAACTAGTCTTCATATTCTTCATAATTATTCCAATTTTTTTTTAATTAAATTAAATTTGTCCGTATCATTTATTGTTGGATGTCATAGACTTGTAAAATACAATATTTAGAAAGACGTAGCTTTTAAATGTCCATGTGCATTAGACGAAGATAATGAAACTATGTTTGAATTTAATGTTTATTTTATATACTAAACATTATAAACTGTCAGTGTATTCTTGTCAGGTCTTTTTTTCCGAACCATTAGTAGTATTACTTTTCATTTACATTCATATCAATAAGTAATCATATGGAGCTTAGGAATTTGATTTGATTAGAAAAGTATCCTATGTCATATTGCATCCATAACAATTTCAGTAGAATCTGTGCAGACATTCGATCGTGATTGAATGAGAAACGTCCAACATTCTTCCACATTTGTAATATTAGTAAGATGTATACGTATCGTGTAGTAAAATATTTTGAATGGGTCATATTATTTTTAAACTCTGCGAGAAGGCTAAGAAAAGCATCGCCGATTTACTATTATAAGAATATTTTCTTGAATATTTTATAAGAATACAAAACAGTCGCCTTTTCGAATAAATGAATTGTATTTTAAATAATTACTTGATAACGCAACGCTCTCATCGGTCATATTTGCAGTTCAAATCTGTTTATTACAAGGTAACCGGCGGGTTTGTTTGTTATTTGAGATTAAATCGAACTTCTCTTTTTCGTTAAACTCCCTATTCCATACGGTGAAACCAGTCACACCCAATTGTCATTAATGTACATCGCATGGCTACTTTTTAATTTCGAAGTGAATCTGATTATTTTTTATACTATCTAGAAAATATTTTACTAATTGTCATATTTATTGTTTTTATTAACACATCAATCACAAGATATTTTTATGATCTTGCTTATAAATACATCAAATAATAAGCTAAACATTAACAAATTATGCCTTTACAGATAGAACATACAATAAACAACCTGACATGTTGACATGACTGTTAATATACAAGAAAATGCAAAAAAAAACTTCGGCATAGACTGAACGAACATCACTGTTCAACTATCGCGTAAAAAATGACGGAACGTGAAAATTTTATGTCATAAAATTATTCAAATAAAGTCTCATGTAAATAAAACTAACCCTGACTTAACTTCAGGTCGATGTGGGTAAACATAATGTGAGTATAAATGCCGGAATATCTCACAGCGAAAACATCCTCTGACGGAACTTAATTACTGGAAATTCTTCATTTACAGACGTATCATGACTCCGTGTTACGCGCCTTAATCTCCAAGAGTTTCTTAATTGAGTTAAATTAAATAGTTAAATTTTCAAACGTTTATGTTTTGCAATTATGACTTGAATGACTTCACTTGAATGTGCAATTCTCATTACAATTACATGCCTTAAAGTGTCGTGGGTTTGTGCTAGTTTATATTGAGTTATTAACTGGGTAGGTACCACCCTTTTTTCATTTTTTTTTTGACGCTGGGAAAACGCTTTACGCGTTTCCCTCTCCCCCCTCACGGGAACAGTGGGGGGGAGGTATTTGGGGCTCGCCATATGTCCAGAGCATCAAGTGTGCCCTGGTCATCGGAATACCCACTAAAAACCCAGCGGTACCCTTCCCGTCTTAACGGAATCGCTTGCGCAAGCTACCGTGATGGTAGGTACCACCCTCCTGTAACTTATTCTACCGCAAACAGCATTTATTTATATTGCTGTGTTCCAATTTGAAGGTTTTGACTGGGCCAACTTACTTACAGGCACAAATGACATAACATCATAGACTATATGATTCCGGCGCATAGACTAAAAATTGCTATTTAAATAAAAAGATAAATACTTATTATACAAAAAGAAAAGTTAAAGATTGAAGAGATAGAAATAAATATAGAATAAAGTAGCTTGACTTTAATAAAAAAAATCTTCAAGCTCGTAGAAATATATACTTTATAATATTCGATTTATAATGCGCCACCAACCTTGGGAACTAAGATGTTATGTCCCTTGTGCCTGTAATTACACTGGCTCACTCACCCTACACACCGGTAAACAACAATACAAGGTACTGCTGTTTTGCGGTAAAATATCTGATGAGTGGGTTGTACCTATCCAGACGAGCTTGCACAAAGCCCTATCACCAGTAAAATGATGGTGGAAAAGCTCCAAAACTTCTCCTCAAAAAAGGAGAGTAGGCCTTAGCCCTGCAGTGGGACATTCACAGGCTGTTACTGTACTGTTACTATAATGTAAAATAAATGTTACTGTAACTGTAATGTATAATAAAAGACCGATAATAGCTATTTCTGTAACAATGAAACTGCTTACTAATAGCACAATTATCACATGTAAATAATTATACCGTTTCTACCTCATTAGAGTAATATTTAATAATAGGATGAACAAATAATGAAATTCGTTTAATTTGCGTACCATTGTTCTACGTGATTTATTTGTAAAAATGTTAATTTTATTTTATTTTATGTATAAATATTATTCATTATAATTAAATTATTTTTATAAAAGTTAACATGGCGTGTGATCGAAATTGGTCTATGTTTCTAAGAAGGAATTGGATTTAGTTATTTTTCTGTAGAGGATTTCCGGCACAGTGAGTCTTCGTACTCCATTCCTTCGGTCAGCCATCATCTGCATGCTAACATGTATTCTTATATCTTTCTTCGTCTCCATTTCCATCCATCAATACTAATAGTCAACATTCTTTCACATGTCATCCTACGCCACCATTACGTGGCCAAATCACGTTAAACGATTTCCTCTCAACTTGTCTCTGATTGACGCCACTTGCAGAATTCCTATTATGTACTTATTCCTTATCCTGTCACGCCACATATCCACGTCAACATTCCCATTTCAGCTGCATTTTTGCTACACTATCGACCATCACCTTCTGTACTCAAACGAAAAAATCCTCGATTTTCGGATTTAACTGTATAGTAAAGATACTTCAAATTCTTTGTATTATGCATTATTAAACTTGAAATATATATTGAAAGTTTTCGTTAGAGATCTCCTTTACTACGATCCGATATTTTATCGTTTGTCGAACTTGAAAATTAATACCCTCATTAAATAATCCCTGTAATGATTAGTAAACTGCCAAATCAATAAAACATACGGCTAAATTATAAGATAATGTTTTTTCAAAAAAAGTTTCCGCCGTCGGAATCAAATGTTGACTAACGTAATTTGGCGACCGGCTATTTGGTAAGCTTTTCAGATATTGGACGTTGTTAACGAATAAAGATTTTTTCATGTAAAGGCGTTTACCTTTTCACAACCAACACCAAATACATTCCTCGATAGCAAAACACCTTACTAGAATTGATTAAAATGGATTATTATTATTAATGTATACGACGACACACTATGTTCGTCAATTTTGCTTTTAAAAATATTTAGAGGGACGACTTATTTATAAGCACTTAATAATTATTAAATTAAATGATTATTATTTTTTTACCATAGCAATTGTTTCATATACCTTACAATATTATAGTTAAAGCTTTAGTAAAAATATTCTTTAGGAAAGGGAGTAAGGAATTCTCGTGTTACTTAGTATTTATTCCACATGAATCCCGTCCCACAATACATAATTATAGTTCCATTCTCCAACTCTAACGTATAGTTAATTTGTTCGGAATATTATAAGCATTATTAATATTACTTGCAGAGTATTTGATATTATTTTCAATTAATATAATAGAAATATCACAGATTTTATGTTAATTTAGTATTTTAATATAAGCAATGCGCATAGAGAGACTTGTTGATATGCCGCATATCCTTAAAGTAGGCAACATCATCAATAATAATCATTATCATCAATCAGAAATAATCACAACGCCAGTCGGCATATATTGGATGACGGACATAATATGACACTCGTATAATATGCGTAATGTATCGTGAAATCGTAGGCGATTGTATTTTCCTTTAATTGTAATGTTTTCACATTACTACGTCATGTGTGATAAAAATGATGTGAGGTGGTGAAAATGGTGACTGTCAAATGAAGCTGCGAAAAATAATAGATATTTGCAAACGAAAATAAGCCGTGTGGTGATGATCTAAGACATATAATATAATGTTTCGGTTTGTTTTGTCGATATCACTTTTTTAGACGGACAGTGAACAATGATATTAAACATATAAAAAAAAGATAGCGAACGATATTTTAAAATTGCGTTGTTAAGATGTGTGTGTTATGATCTTTGTGTTAATTAAGATCATACTCTTTTGAATTACCACTTGTCGGTTTGTTTACGAGTATGATCGTTAAATGAAAAAATACTACCAGAAAATGGTATATATAACAGAGCTGACTGATGAAATAATAAAATATTCTGAAATCACTTACTTGAAAGACTGCCAGTCCTTGGTGGTAAAGCAGCATCATCCCTCAACGCGTTCGCCAAGCAAGGACGCCTCCTCAGCCAGGGTATGGACTGTACGAGGGCACGTCGGAAATTCTGTCCGGTGAGACAGTACAGCATGAAGTTGATAGCGAAATTCGTATGGAAGAACATCACTGACAACTGTTGCAGCGCTGTCCAACGCCCTCCTATCTCGTCCGTATTCTGTTGACAATTCAATTTTATTTTTTATTTTGCAAATTTAGATAAAGATAGGCTTGATAATTCTCAAACAAAAACTAAACCGAACCAAAATCTTGTCCAATTAATTTAAAAAATATATAAAATGCAATGATATATCACTGTACATAGCTCAGAACGAATCTGTCAACGGCTAGTATTTATAATTGTATTAATAACAGTTACCAGCACAGCAATGCAAAAAGAAAAGTGAATGAAATGGGAACGAACGTAACCGTATATCCGTCTAACTATATTTATTCTATTTTTTGTTTTTTATCCAATCTGGATTTGTAACAGTTTTACCTTTTATTTGACTATTTCTACTGGATTTTTTTGATATTATGTTTATTCTAATGTTATGTTAAAATCTTTTTTTTTTTCAATTATTAGTTTAATTTGTATACAACCAAATATAAAGGCAGGCATTTATTTTCTTGTAAATAGATACTTGTTTCTGAATATATATTTTTCTATTGCGCTTTTAAATTCTATCACAATGACCGAAAATAATTGTTGTTATACCCAAAAATCGAATGCTCTTTTTCGGACAGGTTTGAGCTACTCAAATATTTATTTATATTCTTTTATAATCTACTAGCTACTGATCTGGGCTTCACATGGGTAGAAAGTAGGTTAGGGCTTAGGCGAATTTAGACGCGATTTTGTTGTTTCAGTAAGTTCATATGGTCCCCATTATCCGACCTTTTCGTTTCTAATTTGACGCAAATGAATCAGTATTGGTTTATCACTTATGTTGAAGGCTGCGTCTAATGCCCGCGTGGTTTAATATGGATCTGCTTTCGCTATGGCTTTCACTTCATAGTTTTTATTTTATTTTATAAAATAGGTAGGCGGACGGGCAAATGAACCAGCTGATGGTAAACTGTTACCATCACCCTTAGACATGGCGCTGTAATATTTAACTTTTCTTACATCGACAATGGGCCACCTACCTTGGAAATTAAGATATAATATCCCTTGTACCTGTAGTGACTAACGCTCCATTCGAACCGGAACACAACAATGCTAAGTATTGTTGTTTTGCGGTATAATGTGTGATGAGGGGCTGATAGACAAACGGGCTTGCACAAAGTGAAAGTGAATCATTATCAACTTACGTCTCTCCGCGGCAGGAAACTCGAACGGTGATAAAACAAACAAAAATATATAACTATGACATTATAAAAATTATAACATAAATTTGAATTTCGAATTCTAAGTAGAATAAATATACTTTACACAGACAATTGAATTGTGCTGCTGCCAGGAATACAGTAGAGACAGAGACAACACGTCTGTGGAGGCTACAAGACAACATATGGGAAATAAATATATTATTCTACGACAATTCTCAGTCTTATGCTAAGGGCAAATATTGGGCACCTGACACTATACTAATCTGACAATATATAAAGTTCACGACTCCGTGACGGCCTTGGTCCACCTTCCATTTCTTTAATATTTGTAACATTGTTTTTTTTTTTTAGTGAATATCGCTTCGTCCTTCTCGTTCGTTCTAGTATTTAGGCGGGTTTTTCTGTTACGTTAGTATGATTTTCAACAGTTCCTCAAGTGAGAAGAAAAGCTGGTGAACAGTCACCAGGAGGTACTGCTGGCGGATATAACTCGATTCACCTAATTGAGCTCTTAGCGGAAAAATGACTTCACTGAAAAATAGTATTACTGCAAGACGTAGCTACTCCGTCTGTCACCAATACGCCGCCAAAAGCCCCTTTCCCACCCAACAACAGTATATTCACAGCTTATACAACATAAACTAGCCAAAACCAAGTAAACAGTTTATTTTATACATCTGTACTTAATATATAAAGCTGAAGATTTTGTTTGTTTGAACCGGCTAATGTCAGGAACTACTGGTTCGAATTTACTGTCTGTTTTTACGTAAAGATAAAAAGTTAACAAATATTTTCTTTTGAATAAAATAAAGCAATTACGACCTCTTTTCTATGACACGTTTATGCCATCAAACATATATGTCAAATCAATCTTTACAAAGTAACGGTGTTTTTTTTATAGAATAAGTAGGTGGTAGCGGTGTTTGCTATACTTATAACTTAAAATAGTCATTAAGGGTCCCTTGAACCTTTAACTGATTCTGAGAGACAACTTTTTAAACCTATACGCTTTAAGTAGCTGTTAAACTTCTCTAAGTGCGGCTGTTTGTTATTATATTAGTTAAAATGATATAGTTTTCCGTACATACTATAGGGTTTTCCATTAAGGGCGCTTGATCGTGCAGAACTTCCATCGTAGCGTGTGCTGTGTGGCACGTAGCGCCGTCCTGTTGAAACCACATGTTGTCCAGATCCATATTCTCGATTTCAGGCCAAAAGAAGTTGGTTATCATCGACCGGTTTCGCTCACCATTGACGGTGACGGCCACACCATTATCGTTTTCGAAAAAATACGGACCAATCACGCCTCCGGCCCAAAATCCGCACCAAACAGTCACTTTCTGCGGGTGCATTGCCACTTGGTGAACCTCGTGTGGATTGGTCTCGTCCCAAATACGGCAATTTTGCTTGTTGACATAGCCATTCATCCAAAAATGCGCCTCGTCGCTGAAGATGATTTTTTTGCCAAAATCGGCGTCAACTTCCAACTGCTCTAATGCCCAGTCAGCGAACACACGGCGCTGTCTATGGTCATTAACCTTGAGCTCTTGGGTCAGCTGGATCTTGTACGGGTGCTGGCTCAAATCACAACGCAAAATTCGCCAAGTTGTCGTCTGCGAAAGGCCGAGTTCCTGTGCGCGACGCGGAATTGACTGCCGCGGGTTTTCGAGGACACTGTCGCGCACAGCGGCGATATTCTCGGCAGATCTCGCGTTACGTTGACGCACGGGAACCGGCTGATTGTTAACTGACCCGGTTGACTCGAATTTGTCCACCAATCGACGGATAGTCGACTCGGCAGGACGATCATCGCGACCGTAAAATGGGCGAAGTGCGCGGAACGTTGCTCGAACTGAAGACCCATTTTCATAAAACAATTTTATGATTTGCACGTGCTGCTCGACACTGTAACCTGCCATGGTGGTTTGGGAGGACGGAATGAATATAACACACTGCATTTGACAGCTGTCACTCAAACAACATGGCCGCAATCAGCTGTCAAAGTTCAAGCGTCCCTATTGGAAAACCCCTTACAAACCCCTTACACTGATGTCACTCACATGCATCTACACTGGTGCCCTAATTTTATCCGATCGTGAATGCCAGAATAGCGAGACAATGGTATCTTGTCACCGAACATCGTTTTCAACTTCCAGGTAGGCGTGTATAAATACGAGTGTTGTATAAAATTCATATTTGAAAAGATTTTATTTTAAAAGACGTCGCAGTACTTTACCCAGCCTAGCCTTTGAGTTAGGGCTGGCTTGCATGATATCGGCAACGGTATAGTCTGAAAAAAGTTTTGGCACAATTCTCACGATGTGTTGTTTGATCAGCGGCTTAATTTACACACGCAGCTGAACTTCATACGTAAACATTTCATATAAAAACACTCCACATATACAAAGACAAAACGATTTACATTGATATGTCATAGATATGATTTTTATATTAACCGACCTCAAACAAAGATTCTCTGTTTGCAAAAGGTTTTTTCTTTTTCAAGGAATACTGATTTTCGCTTTTAATTCATTAATTTATCTTTACTCTTACGGAAAAGCTTATGCATAAAGTTACCGTTTTATTAACATATTTATTGATATAATAATTGCTTGCGTGTTCATTGCTTATCTATTAATTTTTTTTTCCATACTAATAATTTAAGTACTAAAGTAATTCTATGTCTTCGTACTTGTTTGCTTGTCCCACAGATGTAAAATATTGAAAAGAGTGAGTTTTAAATATTATCTATAGGCCAAATGTGAAATATCAATTAAAAATAAATAATTAATTGAAGACATTTTATCAAGACACGAACGGAACAATTTAAATTAGCTAATTATGCGATAAATAACCTTTACAGATCACATCGATATCTAACACTGACAGATATCAACTACCCGTGTATAAGTATAGGAAAAACAAGTCCTTGACAGCTACGGCGTGCATGCTGCGAGAGCTATGTTCCACAGATAATAGCTAACAATATTATTAAACACATAGTAAAATAAATAACAACATATTATTATCAGCCTGGTGTGTCCCGTTCTATTTCTCTTTCCACAATTCCCTATTTTCACCATCTCACCAGTTCCGTCATGGCTTGGTCGCCCGTTGGGCTGTTGGTCAGTTGTTCCAAAGATCTAACATTCGACAGATATGTCCTGCCCAGTTCATTTCAGTGACGCAGCTTTCGAACACATCGATGATTCCGGTTTTTCATTTTTATCCTTACTCATAATTAAACACCAAAATAACTACGCTCCATCTTTGCCGAAGACTATGTCTGGGTGCTATATGTTTAAATAAGGAGGATGCGTACATCCATTAGCTTCCACTTTAGGGACAACGGGAGATAACGTTCATAAGGTATTTCCAAAAGCTCTAAGATGTTTTTTGTGCGTCTAGCAATTTTTCAGTTTTGTTTCGCCTACAAAGAGACTACTTGACCAAGATAGAGGTATTAATGGAGGCATTTCGCTTCCCGTTGGCTCAACTATTATTTTATGAAGAACACAGTCTGTTATTAACTTAGTCTCCGACATTTTTATAAGTCTGACCTACGAGCTTGCCTTCTAGCATTGATGTCAAGTCGGAGGCCGAAAGACTAAAGAAGGACTATGACGTCAAAATAAAGACTAGTTAATCTCTTATCACCAACGATGCCTCTGTGTGCCCAGTTAGCTGTTAGCTTTCTGTAAACTTCCTTTGTTGGTTGAAGATTATAAACTTTAGTCCTGCCATTCTATCTGAATACGCTTGGAATTTCAAAATAATGTTGGTTTCAAGAAAAAATTTTTTAACTAATAATTCAACTCCTCTCATCGTCGCATCGACTCGCAGTTCCAGTTTAGTTGTAAGTGACCCTGCAGTTCGCTATAGAAATATGAGAGAATAGAATATGATAACTCAAAAATGGTTCACTTTTGCATAATGCATATGGGGGTTAAAATTTATCACCTCCTAAACCCCTGTATATTATGTACTTGTATTGAATGTACGACAGTTTAAAGTCGGGTCGAGGACTAAAAACATAAGAGTTTAGTCAATGAAATAAATATATTCCAAGAGGAATATATTTTAGTTGCTATATATTATAAGTAACATAAGAATGTTACTTATAATATATAGCAACATAGTATACAACGGAGGCGAGAGCAAAGGCGAAGAGGGAGCATGACATAAGAGCGCGCCATGTCGTTTGCTGTCGCAGCATACGGCGCGCCGATAGATGTTTCACATAATACATTCGCAAATTAATAATTTATTATTGTAATCTGTCGTGTATCGTTGTGGGTTATAGTATAAGATATCATTGAATTTGTTAGATCAGTTACAACCAACTCTCCTATGTAGTAGAATGTGTGATTAAGGTAGCTCGGTTAATAGGTAAAGGAAAAATGTGATAGGTATATTGGTGATGGGTGGGTTGGTGAACAGTTAAATAAGTAGATAAATCCTTTCGCATTAAAACTATTGAAATACATAAAACTTGAGAACTTGTTAGAGTAATTACTCGAAAACTTTCTATAAAAAACTTTACTATGCTGAAGATAATATATCATGCTTACAAACCAATGTATTGTCGTCGAAGTCGTGCTCCGTTGTTATATTAATAGCCTTAAAGTTCGCTTCAGACGTATACTATGACGACATTCGATAGTGAGGTTTCCGAGGAAGCCTGTCATAAAGCACTCAATCAGCTCTTAATATCGAGTTATTAATTGAAGTTGATCATTATTGTTATCTTCTCCCTAATAAAAAAAATAAACAATTTTCGTATGTTTGTCGTCGAGAATTGTTCTGCGTAAACCAGCGAATAGACCATTCGCTGGTTTACGCAGAACAGTCCCAAGAAATAAAATAAGATTCCTTCGACATGAACTTTTTACACAAGTCCTTATTCTAACTGTGCGAAGCCGGGAAGGGTAGCTAGTATTTAAACAATGAACAGCGTTGTAATTTGTCAAAGAAATAAGAATATTTCAATATTTTGTAGATGAAATATAAATCGATGCGCTAGTCGAATGTAATTAGGGAGTGGTCTCTTTTTTGCTTTTTGTTATATCGTATAAAAATATCATAATTTGTAATCAATTAACGCAAAGGAGAAACTTCGATTTTATACATTCGCTTAAAGCTCAATCGATTTTGATATTAAGCATATAAAGTGATTCAACCACCTACCTCACGGAACTGTATTTTGTTATAACTAATGACTAAATAAATTTGTGTTGTAAATACCTTAATGTAAGTGAAATCATTTAATCCATTTTTTTAAATTAAATAAAAATTGATGGAAAGCTTGACATGCATTGCAACGTCTCTTCTTCATGCGCTTAAAAGCTGTAAGCAATTATACGATATTCACGTCGAGCGTTTGTATTTCTATGCGTCACCTGTTTGTATTTCTATGCGAGAAACTGATGAAGATGACGACAACCACTATGTGAAGTCAATTCAATGATATGAACGATTAACCTATATAATTCATATTACTTTTATATATATAAGTTGTATACAAATATTTAAATATATGTAATATTTTTTATAAATTAGTATCACAAATATTTGATACCACAATAACGGTTGTTCCATTACTTACAGTTGTTAATGAAACGGAAGGTGAGTCCATGTTAAAGTAATTTTAAAACGCCATCAATTGAGTATTAAAACACTGAGCGCTACATTAATGATCTGCCTCGACTTTGTTTTATTTGATACAAGCGACCCATCCCGACTTCGCATTCGCGAATACAATAAAATATACGTAAAACCATATAATACTCTACTACGTCAGTGTAGTTTAAAACAATTTATGTGTACACAATAAAAATGTTTTTGGACTACCCGTTAAATCTAATAATCCTGTCGCTATTAAAAGTAAGATTTTATATGCTTACATATGCCGATAAAATCCCTGTACCTACATATGCATATGTATGGATTACAACCAGGAAAAATCAAAATACAAATAAATAAAAGTGTAGTAACTCCCTTAAATTTTAGTCTTAAAATATTGTTATCTTTATGAGCACGTAATTATCACTAAATTGTCATCAATTTGTAATCCTAAAATTTAAATTATGATGCTATTTGGCAATAACAAATTGCAGGCAATTAAAAGGAGCGATACGGAGGCACGTACAATACGTATGAAGAAACAATAATAATGATAATTGAAAAAAAAACTTAAAATTGTCAAGCCTGTGCCGGGCTCTGTGTTTAAACTAATACGCTTTTTATTCCTGCGACGATAAAATCACTAAGATACCTCAGTGATTAAATTTCTACAATTCGTTTCTGCTGATATGACAGCAAGTCTTTAGCGATTTCATTGCAATATTTCGACTATCCTAAATAATAAAAAAATGCACAGCTTAAGAGCGATACATAATAAATGTATGACGCAGTAAAGCGCCAGCAGCGAAATAAAATATTCGCATGACAAAATTATCACATTTGTATTAAATGAGCGCTGAGAGGTTTTTTTTATCATTTATATCTAGTATCCGTCCGAGGCTTCGCCCACGAGTGAGAGGGTAGGTGTTAAGTACCCTATGGTATTTTCTGTACCTATGACGTGTATGCAAATTTAACGAGCGAACAAACAAACTCAATTTCGCATTTATAATAACAATAAGGATTACGGTATTTTAAGGACTTTTGCAAATATTATCTCATTGAAATAAATACAGTTGTATCAGATTTTTTTATTAATATGCTATAATATAGTTTTTGCGCCAGCTAAAGTAATTTAAAATAAGTTTTCTAATGAATAATAACTCGCAAAGAGAGATTGCACATACTGCTTGATTGTAACACGAGCTTTGAACTAAGTTATTGGAATTAGATTTGAGTGATAAGTAAGTTGGTACGCTATTAAATAATGAAGATTAAGGTTATTTATATAATATCATAGCCCAGCTATAGCGCGATAGATATTCCTAACATCTACAGACTTATAATATGAGTCTAGAAATGTTAGGAATACCTGATAAAGCTAAGGTAAATTATTGAAAACATGAAACATACAGCATTTCGCAAAGCATACTCACCAAATCGTATGCGTACGCCAGCACCCGAAATGTATAGGCAGGAAGGTTGAGAATTACAAATACGGAAGAAACTATAAGAAGCATTCGCGTGACCCTCTGTTGTGCGCGCTGACAGGCTAGGAGACGGGTGCATCTAGCGCGGCGTCTGCCTCGCGGCCGCTCGGCTTTCATCAACCGCCGGCGCGTTCTCTCCAGCCGCCATACGCCAAACATGATCCATGTGTTCAAAATGACTATTCCAGCTAGAGGTATCGTGAAAGATACTATCGTATCCACCAAATTGAATCGTGCTGCGTGATCCAAGTACTCTCTGTCTATATTGCAATCGTTATGGCTTGGTACTGCGAATCGTAACACCGGTATGTTCAGAATTAAGGATGCTAGTACGATGGTGACTATTACATATCGAGCTCTTGCTACCGTACAAACTGCATTCCTCCTGAGCGGATAGATGACGGCAACAAAACGCTCAAGAGTAAAAGATACCTCCAACCATGAACTTAGGCAGCAAGATACGTATGATATATACACGAAGACTTGGCAGAAGCCTACTCTGTGAAATATACCAGTGACCTGAGCTGCGCTAAGCCATGGCGGTGTCAGTTGTAGAAGAAACACGGTGTCCGATAATGCCAAAGCCGAAAGGTACTGACTTGTTGATTGCAGTCGTAACTTGCTGATATAAAAAACGTAAATTGATACCAAATTACCAATTACACCAAGGAACACTAGCAATGGAGTATAATATAGATAAATCGAGCTGACCATTTGAACGGCCCAAAGATCGAATTCAGTTTGGTTGGCGCCATTATTTTGACTCTCCGTAGTAGTTGTAAAGTTAGTTACAATGTCGAGGGACATATTCGAATCCATGGCGCGGCGTGCGCCCGCCGCGCCTGTCCGTTAACAACTGCCGCTACGCGGGCACGGAGCTGCTTTTAAAGGGAGCAGATTAAGTGCGCGCCGGACACCGGCAAAGGACCCCTTGCAGCGCAGGCTCGATGCATCCTAATACTTGGACACTGCCAACCGCGCATTTTTTGCTAATATAAATACTGCGTTCATATTTTAATGACAAAATATTAATATTTGATATTAACTTTTATATAGTTTGTGAACATAGATGTGTGGTGGCCTTTGATTGTACTATCTAAAAACTATTATTACAACTACAAATATATTTAAATTAACCAGATCTACTATTCAAAAGCATGGTATTTTTATTCATTAACGTCAATCTAAATAAATTCGAATAGAAATTTCAAATAATATATTTAATTAAACATGCACTACACTACATTTAATTGAAGTAAATGACTTATTATAATTCTATATATTTATTTGAAAACTAATTGAGATGAAAAACCACACTCCAAATAACACTTTCAGGGACAGCACACTAGGCACAATAGCTAAGTAATTGTTATGGCGTCTACAGGCGTAAACTCTCAGATTTTTTTTAATTCGATTACAAAGCGTGAAAACTATATGTTATCTTATTATATGTATATTAATTACACATAACATTATTTCCTTTTTCAATTCTCGTAGTGTTCATAAAAACGTCAGGGAATCTATTACGATTAAGACTTAAAAATGTTTCTTTGAACTATTGCTGTTTTCGTTTAATATAAATGTTTTTTTAATAAAATGTATGCTTAGCGTTTTATTTTAAAACATAAAAAGAAGCTAAATACTTTGCGTTTTTTATGTATGCTTAGTATAATCCTGTGTCATTAAAATCTATTCACTTTTTTGCATGGCATGTTTACAAGATATATTTTTTTAGTCTGTCTTTTCGATATTATATGTATAATAACGCCCCCGCGGTCCTCTTTCACGCGTTTATATTTGGTGTGTTAATAATACCTTCGAATGTTACTAATTACCTATTCTATCCCCTAGCGTCGGAGAAAGGGCGAGGAACGCTGGACGTACTGTTATGCACGACCTACTGTCGCTCGCAGCTGTACCTGTCACGACAGCTCTCCCAGTTACACCCGGAATTAACAATGCCTATGTTCTCAGGTAATATGTTATTTATTTACATTTAACTTGATTTTATTGTTTAACTTACAAATTTTGATAATATTCAATTCGTTCAATCTTAAACGGAGATGTAAATCAGCGAAAGGACCGCTTATTTTTATATGTAATTTAAATTTAGATTTAACCTCATGCTCAACGGTAAAGGATAGTTGGCTTCATGATAAGATTCTGCCACATCTATATTCACCAAGCCACACAGACGACGCATGATGGTATTAGATTTACCAGTCATAGGAGTCTTGCCGCTACTAAATGTATTTACATTTGATGTTAAAGTTACTATTTATTTACTTATACCAATCATAAAAGAAATACGCGCGGAATATTACAAAGCGTATTATACCAGCGTTAATGCTTATAATTTTAATTAAGAACAGATAAGCAGACTGACTGAACGGTACGTAGTCACCACTGATCATAGACATTGACACTGTAAGTAATATTAACTATCCCTTACATTGTCAATGCGCCACCAATATTTGGAAATAAGACATTATATCCCTTATTCCTGTGCAGTTTCACTGGCTTACTCACACTTTAAACCGGAACACAACGACACAAGTATTGTGGTTTGTGTATCGTCATATGGTATGAGGGGGTGGTAGATACTCTGACGGGTTTGCACAGAGGCGCTTTTTATGTGAATTGTTAAATTTTAAAGCCACTTGACGTATACAATAATTTATTCAGTGAATTATTATCCCTACAGTTCAGTTTTTTCGAACCTTAGATAATACTTCCCACGGTCTTCCATCGGTCGTCTATTTGTAATGAATATTAAAATATATATATTTTGTATAGGTAGGCGGTCGAGCATATGGGCCACCTGATGAGTGGTCACCAACGCCCCTAGACAATGGCATTGTAAGAAATATTAACCTTCGCTGACATCGCCAATGCGCCACCAACCTTGGGAACTAAGATGTTATGTCCCTTGTGCCTGTAATTACACTGGCTCACTCACCCTTCAAACCGGAACACAACAATAACAAGTACTACTGTTTTGTGGTAGAATATCTGATGAGTGGGTGGTACCTATCCAGACGAGCTTGCACAAAGCTCTACCACCGAGTAAAAAGTAATTACTATTTATATGAAATTACAAAAACCATCTCATCCACTTAACATTCTGGGAGCTAATCAAGGGATCTAAAAATATCTGTAAAATTTAAACCGATGTGGAGTGGCATACGAAGTTGATGGGGAAATTACCATATCAAATGAATGACATTTTCATTTAGAGCACACTGTATGTGTTTCCTGAATAGAATGTGTCATAATTGTTTTTTTTTGTATTACCCGGGAGAGCAAATGACTCTACTCCACCTGATGGTAAGTGGTAGTAGAGTCCAAACGCGACGACGGCTAGTGCAGTCAGGACGAATGACTTGCTCTAGCCGCCCCCCCCCCCCTTGCCGGCCCGCAAGATGACTCTTCACGCCTCGTTTGAAGGAACCCAGGTCATAAGAGGAGGGGAACACGTGTGCTGATAAAGAATTCCATGTTTTGGAGGTGCGACAAAGAAAAGAGTTGCCAAATTTCTTTGTGCGCGATGGAATTGATGTCACAGTTAAGCGGTGACATCGAGAGCCAGCACGCGTAGACTTGTAAAGGAATGGGGAAGCAGGAATGAGGGAGAATAATTCCTCTGAGCAGTCGCCGTGATACAATCGGTAGAAAGCGCTCAGCGCCGCTATCTCTCGACGCAATTGTAAAGGCTCGTGGGTGTTGGTGACCTTTACGTCGCCAATAATGCGAACCGCACGTCGCTGCAACCGATCCAAGGCCTCCAGTCCACTTAGCGGAGCCAGCCCAGAGGTGCGAGCAATATTCGACGCAAGATCGCACCTGTGTTTTATACAACAGGAGCAGTTGTTGTGGCGTGAAAAAACGCCGCACCTTGTTCAGGACTCCCGAGTTTCCGTGAAGCTGTTTTTATAATAGCCTCGATGTGGTCCCTTGGATTGAGGTCGCACCGAACGTCAATTCCCAGTATAGCGACTTTGCTTTGCATCTCCAGCGTAGTGCCACAGAGGGAGGAAGGAGGCGAAAATGGTGAGTTTTTCGCTGTGAGAGCACATACCTGTGTTTTCTTGGCGTTAAACTCAACAAGATTGTCAGAGCCCCATTTGGCAATGAGTCCTAACGTCCTATCGAGTTCAACAACAAGATCCCTTCGCCTCTCCTCGGTTTCCGCCCGCCCAGCTACTGCGCGTCCGTGGTATCCCCCGTGCACTGTACTATCATCTGCATAGCAATGTATGTTCCCAAGAGAGAGCATATCATTGATATGCAGAAGAAAGAGTGTGGGAGATAGCACAGACCCCTGGGGGATTCACTACATGGAATTGTGAAGCGCAACCATCAACATGTTGGTTTGGTTGTATCGTTTGTGGGCAGTCTCTAATTTCACCCTTTATATTTATATTTCTATAACAAATTACTTGGGCTTTCTACCAAAACATTTGTATTCCCATAGCCTGCATAACAAACCCATAGGCTTTTGTCTAAGAATTTTAATCTAGCAGTTAGAAGCCTTGAATAAGAGTGTGCCGGTATTACTTGCTAGTTTCAAGTCCTTCGATTGCGTCACTTAAACGTTAGCAAAAAATACAAAAGTAAATTTAAAAATTGCGTATTGTTTTAGATGGAAATTGTTAACTGTGCGAACAATATTTTGTTTAAGTCAAACTTTGAATAAATTGCGAGTGAACAAAAACATCGAAACGTGGGGTATTATTTTACTATACTAAACATGTCTATTTTAGGTAATACATTCAGACAAAGTTCGCCCATCGGTCCGTTAATTACCAATCAAATTCATAATTAAGCGAGTGTCCGATGTATAGCTAGTTTTGAGAACAGATCCGAAGTCTAATTTCGGATCTGTATTTAATTAACATTTATAAAACATTTAACTGTCAACTTATACGAGCAAAACAACAGCTTGCTTATGAACGAAATAAAATCAAATCTTTCAGATAAATACGAAATGAGAACTTCACAATAAACTTAATTTCACAAAAATAATAATAAGGAAAGTGTGTCGGTAAAGCATAATCAATTTAGGTAAACCGCAAGACAGCGAGCTTTATTTTTGCATAACGCCGATGAGTGGCCTTTGAATGTTATACATTCTTAGGAAACGAAGCTAACAACGATTTTATATTTTTAAAAACTTACTCATTCTTAGGATAAGATACAATTATTTATTATGTATTTTATTTTTCTCATAAATACATAAGCCACAAACAAATACAGAAAAAAACAAATCTCTCTACTAAATATTTGTATAAATGTAAATGGTTTTTTTGTTACTAAACAAAAGATAACATTTTCAATTCGATATATAAAATTAGGCTCAATGACAGTGGGTATACTCAATTGGCTCTTCGATGAGTTTGTCGATATAAGTATACATAATGTTTTCATCATAATCAAATTCAGGTTTTCAATTTTCTTTGTAATTTTGGATGAACGTTTCTTAGAAAGACGTGACCGTCACGGAACGCCCGGTAAAGGTGAAACATCGTAATTTAAATAATTTATAAATATCAAGGATATCGAGTAAATAAATAAAAAAAAAGAGATCGTTAATAAAATAAATACAATAATAAAAAATATAATAATAATAAATAAATAAATCATTCATTTAGACGATTTAGGGGCACCGTGGGGTCGGGATCGACCATTATTATATTTCCTTACAAGGGGGTGGGAGGGAGTCTTGATAATTATTAGTATTACGTAAGTTCACAAATATACGCAAAGTTAAGAATTGAAAAAGCGCGGGCAAACGCGCGTATACTGAGGTGTGCTCGGATGTGTATAGGTAAACTATTTCCATGGCAACGTACCCGCGCTACCCGCACTGCGCCTCCCGGGAACTCCCTGCTTGTGAACTAGACTGTCACTTGTTTGCGTAAACGACACTCGTAACATTAAAACCAACCAAGCGTATATTCATATTTTCCTCTAGATTCTTACATAATAAATATTAAACAGGGGGGAGAGGTCGGCCTATTCTTATTTTTTCTTATTTAGGAGGGGGAGAGGCTCAAAAACTAGTAAAAATCGTCTTACGTTATAAATGAATGGCTTGGCCCCATATAACAGCGAAGTATTATCCTCGCCACGCACACGCAATAAATAGCTACGGCAACGAGGGCGCATCACGGCACAGGGGAGAGTTATGCCGTTTACCGTCACGGCATACGAGACTGTCCCACTTGTGGCCTCGAGGCACGCTTCAAACTGTATTCCACGTACAGTGCACTGTAACGTGATAATATAATGATCACAATAGACTATTCCGAACATAGTAATATTACAAAATCAAAATAAAATAGCTTTCGAAATATTGCACCACGCTTCAATGTTGGTTGGTGGATATATATTTAAGATTGTCATCTACACATGCATTTTCAAGTTTTATTCGATAGTCGATAAGTCGATAAAGCTTTATTGCCAGAGCAACGCGGTCGTGTGTCTAAGAAAATCACATTACGAAAAACCTTAATAAACTTTCTTGAAGTAATTTCGTAAATATTGCTTCTGACCAATCTTCAGCTTTTATACGAAGCAAATCTATTAAAATTATTTTAAAAGTCCATAGCCCTCAATGCCTTCATCAATAGCACCCAGAATTTTCCATCGATCGATATATGGCTGTTGGTCAGCTCCACTTTCAGGTTATTTTTTTCGTTTCTGAGCAAAACCGACTCGCCACAATGCTCGAACTTATAGGGAATAATTATATCGACTATTTAGATGAAGGAAATTAATGTTCATGATGGTTTTATATTCTCAGTATCCTGTGATATTATATTAATAATGTAAAAAAAACGATATTGCTTATTGAAATATAACGATTTCTAGTTAACAAGATATATTTTTTGCAGAGATAACAGCGCGTTTCCAAACAGCTCGTACAGAAGTACGACAACTGCTGCTTCAATACTTGTTACCCTGGCTTGTGAACATCGAGCTCGTTGACCCCAACGTGCCGCCCGCCAACCCGCTGTCCTACATACAGGTAACATAAACATATGTAAAACATTTAAAAAAATCTTAAGCCTCAAACTTAAACATTTAATACAGCTCCACGATCCCTACTATTCTATTATTGCCCTTAATATGTATTACCACAGTGTTAAGAAATATATAATCAACATATTATATACACATAGAATTGAACTAATATTTGTTATGAAAAGATAGTAGTATTGTTATGAAAGGTTGTAGATGAAAAGATGTTTGTTTGTATGTTTGGCTACATCTAGAATCACACTCGAGCAGCAATAACATGAACTCAACATAAATACTTCGCAAAACGCGAAATTGCGTGTATTTTTATTTATTTTTAATTAATAAAGAAATACATTTAAAATTAACTCTATTATAAAAAAATAGGCGACACTTACTGTGTATTATTAGATTATATTAATAACAATTCGTCCAATGTTAAATTTTCAACGAAGACCGCAATACCTAAACAAATAAAATTATAAAAGATGCAATTATCGAACTCCATCTCATTGTGGTGCATTTGTATTGCCTCTTTGAAACGCTTTTTTGCCGATCGCTTCCATATCATACCCTATTTTGTTTTACTAACAACTTATAGAATCGAATGACGTACGAAACAAGAAAACTATAGAACTAGCGATTGCTCCGAAAGTTATATTGTATTGTAAAAGTTTGAAGAATTATATTTCGAAATGATAAGTTATTAAACATGTAACTAACAAGTAATATCACCAAAATTGTATATAAAAATATGTTAAACACAGTATGTTTGTCTTTTCACGTTAAAATTAAACAGTTATCTATGCAGTTTCATACAGAAAACTATTTTCAATTAAAAAGATTTAACATAAAAACTCTACGACTCTATGATTTAACTCTAGATTATTTTGGATATTCACCCTTCAAATATGTAGCAGTTTTTATTCTATGTGAAGCTTTCGCGAGCGTTATAAACTAGAAATTGCGTTTACATATATTCCGTTATCGTTGGTAGCCATCGATACAAAATAAAAAATACAACGCAATTAAAGTGCCTATAACTACCAGCAAACTAGTCGAAACATTTTAAAACATTAACAATTTTATAGGAAATGGTTGGCGCGATGTTAAAGTAAGTGAATTTAAATATGTGTAATTAATACTAAATATAACACAAAAAGGAAAGGACTGGAGGAGGCCTTAACCCGAGGAATGTATATCCAATAGCAAAGGATAACTCTTGCGAACATTTAGATAGTAAGCAAAACATTAATAACTAACTAAACACTACAAACACCAACATTTGAAATGGGAATTGAGGATAAGGAAATGCAGGCTTTTGTATTTTATTTCTTTTTATTATTACATACAGTACTACGTGGCGGAGGCGGGACGCACAGGGCGGCGCGAGGGGCTCGGCTCCGTAGAGGCTACGGAGATGGTTCTCAACAACCTTTTCTACATCACAGTAAAGGTAAGTTTATAACACCACCTCTACGACACATGATATGATTACGTTTCTTATGAATGTTGTTATTTCATTAAAAATTTATACATATGTATGTCTATATATACAAGATAGTTGCATGCTTTAGTGTTTTAAATACCTCGGCCATACGGGATGCCATGGCCCTTTAACACAAAAAAATGTGTTAGTTTTAGTTTGCATTTACCCGACAGTTGTAATAGCATGACTATTCTACTTTATCGATTAACACTCGGCTTACGAAATAGTACTAGTAAAAACCCTCGGAGTTTGATTTTTTTGAATGATTAGTCGAATCAAGATGTTTTTTACGCTGCTTACCGAATACCGACCATTACGACCATACCGATATTTATAATTTTGTACTATTGACTCCATTTTAAATAGATCTTCGGTTAGACTGACATGGTATGTCCACTGAACATCTCGACTCTATTAAACTTATAATATTTTTAATTAAACCAATAATATACAGACAACTCTGGATTAAAGCTAGGTATCAAAATCGAACGCAAATCCACATGTTCAAATTCTTACATAATAAAAATATATATTAAATCTGGTAACTATGTGTCTGTAACAGAAATACTTAATGTGTGTTCAATGGGTATGTGTCTTTTCAATCTCTTAGTTTGGTCCTTGACCGATGCATTAAACTTAACCTTATCAGAAATAGTAATTAACCGGTACGTCAACTCCTAAAATGGGAGAAATGAAAAAATATGACATTAAATTTATTTAATATGGTAATCGTTAAACACTTAACGCAATTTAAATATTTTGTTAAATCTACATATATATGAAATAGTTATGTATGCAAATAGTACACAAATACTTAGTTAATCTATATGAAAGATGAACAAACGTATTTGGTTAACATGGATGAAAGTGACGCTGTGGTTTGGTCAGTTAAGTGGAGAGGTCAGAGACATGGCTATAATCCGGCCACGCAGTCTGCCCTGTAGTATAGTGAGCAACGACAACTTACTATGATAATAAGCCGAGTTTCACATATGCGAATGGTCTGAAGTACATGGTATCACACAATTATAATGAATTGATGAACTAACTACAGAACGATTGTAGGATATCGCCGTGTGCTGTCGTTTAAATCATTTGAAAATATATTTCATTGAATCTTTAATTTATTCAAAGTCTAGGTTTTTCAATAGCAAATGTATATTAGTAATAATATATTTAAATAGTTCGTTATACGAATTTGAAATAAATATGAAATTATATTTCTATCATAAAATTCACTTGTCAATTTTAACGTTTCTTCTTGCACGAAACTTAATACCTTTTTCTAATCGTCTACTAGCAATACAATTAAAATAAGGCATCAATGAATATATGTATGTACACTACAGTAGGTAGTTCAGACGCGCTAGATGAAACGTTATTTCTTATTAAAATGATGTCATTTGCTAGATTAATAAATTATACTAAACTTACCTATCTATATACTGAAATAATAAATACATTTGATTCAGCATACACTGATATTGGAATTTTAAATAACGTTAGGGGTTGTGTTTACAAGTGCCTCTGTACTTCCGTTACGCACACGCGATCAATATTTTACAGACTATCTAATACCTAATAACGAACCAAAGTAATATAATTTAGTACGAACTGAAACTCGACTCGTACAACAATTTCAACAGAATTGATGACAGTATTTTGAATAAAATAATTTGATATCGCAATTAGTGTGGTTTGAACGGCCGATTTGAATCCTTGCCTTGCCTTTCAATATATCGATATACATACATATATCGATATATTGAATATTCAAACAAATAATAACTGTTCAAACTTGTCAAACGAACGGAAAAATGAATACGATCCGCATACTTAAACCGGTAAATGTCAACTGGCGTATACTGCTTTTTTGTTGCCAATCATTCGCAATACGGCCTCAGACGAGCCTTCTTCATATTGTGAATGCACACATACATTCATGTATAGCTCATTTCAAACGACTGCGCCCCATGTATACAGAGCAAGAAATTCCATTGATGAAATTGTGTAACTGTCTGCTTTGCCTTTCAGTAAGGCAAATACTGGACTTGAGCTGTTCGGCACACGAAAATTTTGTTTATCTTACTTCATTTAACGATCTACCTTTTCATAAAATCGATAAATTATATAACAGCCCAATGTGATACATACGTCGGTATCACGTGAGCATACACTTTGCCTAACATGTTATGTAATGCAAAGCTGTGTATTTAGTATTAGGGTTTTGTTAGGGTTGTTAGTTCGGACGCGAGATCGATTGCAACACTCGAACTAGTTGAGCTTTCGAATATCGTTTGATACATTTAAAATATAATATAAACATATATAAAGCCATTGGTTCGCTCGGTTACAAGTACGTGTCAGCTGAGTCTTACGTACTTTACAAACGTTTATTAGAAAGACGGCATTAGAAGTAAATATTGTTCGATGTTGACGCCACACTTAAGGGACTTTAAACTTATTATTACAAGATTTATCTCTTTACAATCTTAATCTGCTTATGGATTATTTAATGTCGAATTTGAAGACTTACATCACTCTTATAATAATACTCGATGTGACAAAAATATTTAATAAATATTCCGCCCGCAGCTTCACTTGCGTATTATGTACCCTTGACAATTTGTATGCAAAATTTTATAATGATCGGTTGAGTGGTTGAAAAGTTGAAAAGCCTACCAAACAAAAAAAAATAAACGTCATTTTCGCATATTTGATTTTGTGTGCAATATTGGATGTTGTCCATACATTGCGATCATCATTAACAATTGTACGTGTTTATTTTAAATTATATATTCAGTTCAAAATATTCTCTCCAAATTCGATCAATTACACTCATTAGTTCATTGAAACATATCACATTCAATTTAGTACCGAAATATTTGTAGGCATAAAGGGGTTGGGTAGACGTATGGCTTCATCAAACGCGCCGCCTATGTTTGTGCAATCGCTCACCCAAGACTTACGCAAACTAGCTCGCACTCGTCTTAATAGTGTCCGGATTTATATAATCGTATATAACATCAAAGTATATTGAAGATTCAAGGCATTCAAGATTTAAACATTATTTAGAGAACAACTTTGTTAACATTTTCATTATCGTACAATACTTAAATACTAAAACCGGTGAACCTGCTAGGGAAGGTGTAGGTTGTTGTGATATTCAAGTCCAAAGTATTACATATACAGATATCTCTACGATATGTTTTTATTTAATCTCCATTTTATAGTATAGTTAAAGCGGAATGAAGCATACATTTTTTTAATTAAAACTAAATAATTAGAAAACTCTTGATGCTAAATATAACGATATTAAATGAAATGAAAAGTAATATTATTAGTGACTTGATCGATAATAATATTTAATATACCGAACTGGCTGATATCTCGTCACTTGCAGCAAGCGGAACATAGCTTATACCGCGATAGAGTAGCTGTCTGATGTTTGCGAGTTACCGACCTGGGTCAACATTGTGTATATGACATAATCATTACGTGCCAACTGCGTCACGGCCTGCATTTGTGCGTTCACTAAAACATGATACTTCATTACAACCCTTTCGACGAATAAACCCTTTAAATAAACACAACAATGTCACGACGGTTAGATACAACATATTTTTAATCAAAATATTTTTACAAGGCAAACTTTCCACAGTTATATTCACAAATTGCAGCCATAGACAGGACTCCTATGTATAAATTAAATTTAGAGCAAAGCTTAAACTATTTTTATAAAAATATTAATTCTATTATCAATAACCGAGTACCGAGAAAAAAGCGAAGTCCGTTACCCCGAGGTATATTTACCCAGAGTGGTACACGTGTGAAATAATTCGCAACATTAAATCTAAGGCAGATCTATACCGAAAGTATAAGGCGACAAGTCGCCTGATGATTACGAATAGTTTGTTCAGTGTAGGTCAAAGGTGAAAAACATGATAATATTAGAGCACAGAATCTATTGGCAACGTATTCAGAGACAGTTGCTGAAAGATCCATTGTCGGTCTGAAATTATATAAGATCGAAAAAAGGTTCCAGAGGTTCGCAAACAACTGTACAGAATGGGGTATCGTTAACTTCTCAACAACGCGCTATAGAATTTTCTAGCTACTTCCATTCAGTATATAACACAGAGTGAGCTAAGCTTAATGTGAACATGGCGAGCGAAGCTGCGGGGGGAGAGAATGGAGCGGCACGCGTACACTAGGACCGACTGACGTTGGACGAAGTATGGCAAGCTCTTAAACAACTTAAGCCAATAAAATCTGTAGGACCGAATGGTATACCGGGTGGTATACCATCCGTACATTTTTAGAGATTGTCGGTCAGTGTTAGCAGAGCCGTTGCTTTATGTTTACAATTTACGTCTCGAAACAGCTGTGTTTTCCGAGACGTTCAAACTAACTCGGGTAGTCCCAGTACCGAAGGGTGGAGTGGGGCACAGTTAGATAGTTATAGACCTGTTGCAGTGCTATCAGCGCCTGCAAAAAAGATTAGAGTCGGCTATCCACAAAAGTGTTTATACCCAGGTGAGAGCGCAACTCTCGTCTACTACTGTCATACTGCAATCTACTGTCAGATATGTCTCACATTGTGCCAGTAGTGGATGGGGGGGGGCGCAAAATGATGCAGCATACTTTGATTTTTAAAAAGCGTTTCATTTAGTAGATAACGATGTACTGCTCAAAAAGTTAGCATCAATTGGGTTCACCCCACATTTACTTACATTTTTTGCCAGTTGAGTGATAGCCGATTTACTTTTGTTGCAGTCTGAGTGAGCTTACAAAGATAGCCATTTGGAGTATATCCTATATAACGTACTAACATATTTGACATGTTGTTATTAAACGTGCTGCATTTTCGAATTAGGACACCCAGGTCCTGTAATGATATGTGTAAAGTTTTGATAAATATAAGGGGTTTTCCAATAGGGACGCTTGAACTTTGACAGCTGATTGCGGCCATGTTGTTTGAGTGACAGCTGTCAAATGCAGTGTGTTATATTCATTCCGTCCTCCCAAACCACCATGGCAGGTTACAGTGTCGAGCAGCACGTGCAAATCATAAAATTGTTTTATGAAAATGGGTCTTCAGTTCGAGCAACGTTCCGCGCACTTCGCCCGTTTTACGGTCGCGATGATCGTCCTGCCGAGTCGACTATCCGTCGATTGGTGGACAAATTCGAGTCAACCGGGTCAGTTAACAATCAGCCGGTTCCCATGCGTCAACGTAACGCGAGATCTGCCGAGAATATCGCCGCTGTGCGCGACAGTGTCCTCGAAAACCCGCGGCAGTCAATTCCGCGTCGCGCACAGGAACTCGGCCTTTCGCAGACGACAACTTGGCGAATTTTGCGTTGTGACTTGAGCCTGCACCCGTACAAGATCCAGCTGACCCAAGAGCTCAAGGTTAATGACCATAGACAGCGCCGTGTGTTCGCTGACTGGGCATTAGAGCAGTTGGAAGTTGACGCCGATTTTGGCAAAAAAATCATCTTCAGCGACGAGGCGCATTTTTGGATGAATGGCTATGTCAACAAGCAAAATTGCCGTATTTGGGACGAGACCAATCCACACGAGGTTCACCAAGTGGCAATGCACCCGCAGAAAGTGACTGTTTGGTGCGGATTTTGGGCCGGAGGCGTGATTGGTCCGTATTTTTTCGAAAACGATAATGGTGTGGCCGTCACCGTCAATGGTGAGCGATACCGGTCGATGATAACCAACTTCTTTTGGCCTGAAATCGAGAATATGGATCTGGACAACATGTGGTTTCAACAGGACGGCGCTACGTGCCACACAGCACACGCTACGATGGAAGTTCTGCACGAGCAAGCGCCCTTAATGGAAAACCCTATATATATATAAGAGATTTCCACCGATATATTGACTCATCACGATATCTCTGGAACCAATAAAATCTCTGGAATAAATAAGGCGTAGAGACTTGAAATTTGGTAGGAATATTCCTTTCGCCGAGTAGATGTCAGCTAAGGATACGGATTTTGTTCAACTCTCATCCAAAACGGAATTATCACATATTTTATCATTCTCTTTATATGTAGGAGAGCCCATACAAACATCAGTAACAATTGCCTTAGTAACCGTTGCCGTAGTAACCAAAATTCACCACCTAAGAGGGTAAAATAGGGGTTGAAAGTTTGCATGGAGACTCCGTCATTTTTCATGTAAGAAGCATTAAATTTTATATACTAGCTTCTGGTTAGAAGTAAATAAATACATATTTCAGGGTTTTCGAAAATCTACCCCCAAAGAGGGTGAAATGGAGGTTGCAAGTTTGTATCGCGGGTCCGTTATTTTTCATGTAAGAAGAATGAAATTTAATTTTAAAGCTTCTGAGCAAAAATAAATGCATCCGTATTTTGTCATTTTTAAAAATTCAACCCCAAACGAGAGAAATGGGTTGAAACATTCGTATTAAAAATTGGTCTGATCTGCTTGAAATGTACTGTTTTCACAGCTTAAATAGACCATAATTAACATATTTTATTATTTTTGATTATGTCGCGGGCAAAGCCGCGGGTGAACCGCTAGTATATATATATTAGGTCCTTACATATGAAATTGGCGTTTTGTACGGGAGGAATATAAAGTCAATTTTTTTTTGTAAAATAAATTAATTTTAATCAAAGTATGCACCGTTGTTATCTATGCACTTTTGCCATCTCATCGGTAGTTCATTGATCCCTTTACTTAAAAAAACTATGGGGGCGAGAATCAATAAACTCTTTGAAGGTGGTTTGGACTACCGCATAGGAGTTAAATGTTTTTCATTCTAAGAAGTTGTCCAAATTCCGGAAAACATAGTAATCTGTTGGAGCAAGGTCCGGGGAGTACGGAGTATGTCGCAGACATTCCAATTGTAGCTCATCTAACTTAGTGGTTGATTGTTGTGCAGTGTGTGGTCTTGCGTTGTCGTGAAGCAGCAGTGGCCTAGAGCGATTGACCAATCTCGGTTGTTTAGCAGCTAGTTCTTCCTTCATGGTTTGCAGTTGCTGACAATACATATCTGCCATAAATGTTTGGCTTTAGAAAGCTGTAGTGAATGACACCGGCGCTAGTCCACCAAACACTCACAAGTAACTTTTCTGATTCAATTTTCGTTTAGGGCAGGATTTGACTGGGTCTCTAGGATTCAGCCATTGCGACGAGCGCTTCCGATTATCGTACAATATCCACTTTTCATCACAAGTAATTATTCGATTTAGAATCCCTTCATTACTGTGTCGGTTGAGCAAAGTAACACAGTAGTCGACACGTGTTTGCAAGTTCGATTCACTCAATTCATGAGGTACAAGTTTTTTTTACTTTTCCGAATTGCTTCAAGTGGATTAATACAGTTTTATCACTTACCCCGAAGCCTGCAGCTATCTCTGAAATGCTTTGTGACAGATCCGCTTCCACAATAGCCTTTAATTCTTCATTTTTCACTTTGGCCTCCGGCCGTCCACGGGGTTTTTTTTTATAGTATAGGTTAGTGGACGAGCATGTGGGCCACCTGATGGTAAGTGGTCACCAACGCCCAAAGACAGTGGTTTGTATATTTCTTTAAAAAAAACAACATCACCACTGCACCACCAACCTTGGGAACTAAGATGTTATGCCCCTTGTGCCTATAATTACACTGGCTCACTCACTCTTTAAACCGGAACACAACAACACAAAGTACTGCTGTTTTGCGGCAGAATATCTGACTAGTGGGTGGTACCGACCCAGACGAGCTTGTACTGTACAAAGCTTTACCACCGACTAGGCTGGTTCTGAATGTCGAAATTACCAGAACGAAAACGTTGAAACCAAAAACGTAGCGTGCTTTCTTTTGCAACACTAGCGCCGTACAAATCATTAATCCTTCGAGCTGTTTCTGTAGCACTGGTGCCACGTTAGAACTCGTACTCGTAAAGATACCGATATTTCATGTTTTTCATTGTGCGGTAATAAGCGACGCCAAAGAAAAAAAAAATGAGGAAAAGAAAATGAATGACTGTTCACAAACTCAAATGTACCAGCTAAATGAATTTATAAATTTGAATTCGGAATACTTAACCAAAGAGAAGATATTCCAAATCAAAGTGGTCAGTACGACAAAACGCTAATTTCATATGTAAGGACCTAATTTATGTATATATATATAAGAACAAATGTGTGTGTTGCAAAAAAGATCGATAAAGTACCAATATAAAGCTGCGTTTCCATGTTTTCATTTCTGCGTCAATTAAGAAAAATTTGCAACTTTTGTGCTACTAACCTTCGTAGCAGGACTTATGAGTTGCATAAGTTGCAGAAAGAAAATTGCAACTATATTTTACTGGAGAAAGCAAAAAATATTTTGTGATTTTTTTACGAAATATAAAGAAAGCTCCTGGTTATCAGCTGCCGTCCTTAGTACGAGTTGTGAGATTTAACCAAGAAATAAAAGGAAAAGCATGAGTGCTTTATGAAATTTTCACTAAAAATTATGTCTATATATATATAAATATGCTATATGCACTTCTAAAACAGTTAATAAACAAACCTTCTTAAAAACCAGTGAATGGGAATTCATAAAAGTACTTTACTATGAAAGAACGTACAATCTAGTGCTACTTTTGCTAATTATGTCAGTAACTATTCAAAATTATTTAAAAAAGTGTTCTCGATGGCAAAATCATTACACATTAAACAAACGATAAATACGATAAGACAAAGATAAATCCAGTACTACTTTGTCTGCTGTTCTGTTTATATGTTATTTAAATAATAAACGAAAGATGCGAACAGCGGATAGGAGGTGAAGGGCACGGCGGGCAGCTGTTTGGAAGGGAATGGGTAAGTCACCCGAACTCCCTCGACAGTTTACAATGCCCGCCGCTAAATGCCACTATCCGCATTTAGATCTCGCTGACGTTAGCATCACTTGGGAAGTATAAGGGATCCGATAAATTTTGTTACGGCACCATCACCAGATAGCAATCTATGTTTTCTTCATATTCTTAGCAATTTTTGGAACGTTGTACGACTAGCTTTCGTTACCAACGTCTAAATAAACTCTTTATCATGGTTTAAGTCTATATCATGTGCTTGATATGTGCTAGAAATCAGACGTTCGCTGTAAATTACATACTGCGTCTTACGAGTTCCCATTGTACATGTAAAAACCTGATCGAAAAACTAATTCCACGCGTATTTAGAACTAACCGCATTAATTATAAATGCGAAAGTGAGTTTGTTTCTTAGTTTGTTACGCTTTAACGTTTATACCACTAAACAGATTTAAAAAATCTTGCACCAATGGAAAGCTACATTATCAGCGAATAACATTTTGTCCCCGTATTCCCACGGGAACGAGAACTACGCGGGTGAAACCGCTGGCAAAACGCTAGTAGGTAAAATTATTGTTCTGTCGGGTCGCCTGCAATGTATGAATAAAAGTTAATTGAAAATGCCTATGTGTTTCGTTTTGAAAAAACAAAATTATTTTAAATCATGTACAGTACAGTACAGTAACAGCAGCAGTACAGGAGAAGGTTTTAGAGCTTATTCCACCATACTGCTCCAAGCTTGGTGGAATAAGCTAATGTAGTAACTATTAATTTAAGTAACAGATTGTATAACATTTTTCATTGTCATATCATTTTTAAACAAAAATGAAAATAGGATATGGGCAATTGTCCACCTATTAAAAGCAACTTTTAAAAAACTTTTAAAGAACATTTTTACCGAATGAAAAATAATTAGTTGTAAAAAAACAAGCCCCGTGACCCGATAAGTTATCCCATCAAAAATTTGTAATAATTTGTAACCGAAACGATATAAAAAAACGTCGAGTTTCTTACGCCGGTCCCACTCGGGGCTGGGTGTTTCTTTTCCGAACCGGTGATAGTTTTTAGTTTAGTTAGTAGCCTAATGCTTCCAACTAAAATTCTATTACATTTTCTTCAACAGTTCTCGGACAACCACCCGAAGGAAATCGAAGAGTTGTGGTCGACGCTGTGCGCCTGCTGGTCAAACAACCTCAAAGTTATCATTAGATACCTCATCATCGTCTCGGGGATGGCACCGAACGAGCTGCTACCTTACGTAAGTACACAATAATTCAATAATAACACAATAATAAAATAACTTTTAAAGTTAATATGGTTATTTGCGAGTTATCAAAACAATTGTTTTTTTTTTAATTTTGTCTGTCTGTCTTTTTGTCCGGACTAATGTTTGAAACGGCTAAAAATTACAAATGAAATAACTGAATTATTATCAGAACTAATTTAAGGTTCCGTTTAGTTTTTATTTCATTTAAATCGATTGAGTCTAACATAAGTTATAAAAACGTACGTGTTTTTGTTGTTATAATATATGATGCGGCTATTAGCCCATAGATGGCGGTGTGCTAAATACATCATCATTTTCTGAATCGCGGTGTCCATATTTTCCATTTCGTTCGAATTTGCATTGTTGTGGTTCAGTCGTCGTTTCTTCTAAATGTTTTTTTTTATCAATTTCATTATTACAATTTACATCAATAATAATTAAATATTTTGTGACTTACTTAACATATCTTATCCCGTTTAACTGGATTTTCGATTATGACGCGGGCGAAGCACTAGTAATATAAAAAAATATATATGGGTCCTCCAGACCGATTTCGGCCACGGCGGCCAATCTCAAGAGATTGCGCGAGTGTGTGCGCAAACACAGGTGCACTCTTTTTTTCTTAGCTCTCATAATCCGATGGGACGACGATCCGACACGACCGGAAAGAGTTCAGGCCGTCCCATAAAAAAATCTATCGAAACAGCATAACGTTTAAGTAAGTATATTATAGGTATATATATAATATACTTATTTAAATAGGTATTAAATATTATTTCAACTTTCATTATTATATTCGCAACGTACATCGTTGTCTCGCCTCCATACTGCATAGGTTTATTTATGCTATAAGTTGCTCACGAGGTAACTAAAGTTCGAACTTTGGCAGCTGATGTATGCATAGTTCAATGTTAGCCGCGTATGGATTACCTAAAGCTGCTGTCTCTTTGTTGTGTTACAAGTTTCATTTGAAAATTAAAATTTGTACTAAAACATAACATTTTATTTTACAACACAAGAAATAACTAGGAAGTGGTAACTTTTTTTACAGCGCATAACATAAGTATACATCCTCTTTTCTCGGGTACTACTAGTCCCATTTTGAAAATACTCTTTTTTTAAATGTGACTAGTTGTATATGGCTGCACTCTATGGCAATACGGGGTGGAATGGTAGCAAATCAACGATTGTCTTACCTACGGATACTAGTTTAGATTAAGAGGAGCTATTGAAAAGTATATAACTAAAATTTCGTAAAGTCAACCTACCGTCGACTATTGACGTAATGACCTTATGTAACTCCACTGTAACTGACTTTGTTGGGTTTCAAAAAGCATCGATTTAGTATACAGTGCGTGTTATTATGCGCAGTTTTGTAGCTAGTTCATGACGATGATAACGTCTTGATCGAGATCGAGGCAAAGTCTTTTTATTTTTTAAGATCATAACAATATTTCTTTATTAAAAAAACATCCAAACTATTTAAAAATAATTATAAGTACTACTCAAATCAAATCATCAATAATACTCATAATAAATATCTTCATTATGTATACATTTTCGATGAGATTAAGAATAAATGTCGCGCCGAAACAAATGCTACACTTAATTTTCTGAAATAAATATGTGCTCTTTTATTAAGCTAATAAAGTCGTACCTTTTAACATTGCCTTAAAAGTTCAAATATGAACATTTGTTATATATAATAACACACCAACGTGTAGCCGTCGATTGATAAGTTGAAGATAGGTTACAAACGATAGAATAACGATAGCCTGTACCCACCACAGGAGGAGTTAAGACAAACTTTGACACTGCGTTAACGCGGTATCATTGGTCGAGATCTTGAATTATCTATAATATGATATTCATTATAGGTTCGGGAAAATAATGCGGTTTGAATGTAGGCAAAGTTGTTATCTGAACTTTTTAAAGTATAATTAAATTGAAAATAAATAGTGAAGTGAAATAGTTTTATATATTATAAATAAATAGACTAAAATCAAGAATAGATAGTAGTGCATAATATAGCAGAGCTATGTATTAGCAAATAGCATGGAATATGTAAATATTAAATTTGTTTATTTTCTTCCTTCTTCGATTGAATAAGATACAGGTGTTTTAAAAGATAATTGATCATGTGACTATGTTATAAGATCTTATTATATAAACAAAAAATGGAACGCACAAGAAAAACGAGGCGGTCGTGAGATGGCTTTAAAAATTTATAGTTATTGAATGTTGAAGAATCCATTAATAGTTTTAAAATTAATCCTTTTTTATTATTATGAATATATGTAACAGCGTAGTATATATAGTACACGCGCTACGCACAATCAAAAAAGTGAGTAGAGTGCGAAGAGTTGCGAAGAAAGCGCACGGCGGAATAAGAACGTTAAACCGTTTACCGTCGCGGCATACGAATTGGTCTTACTTATTTAGGGCTTCGTACGTTCTACGTATCTACATAAATATGTATATATCATTTAAACTATCTTCAAATCTCCATATTTTAAATCAAAAGATATATTATTTTATTATACACATACGATTTTGTTATATTAAAATAATTTAGGTTATATTTTAAACATAATCGAATTACGTACTTTTGTTACATAAATTAGTTGCCAATTATGTCATTGGAAGAATATTACCTCAAAAATACAGGCTCGGCCTAATGCCTTCATATAGAAAATGGCTAAAATAGCAACGGCTAATGTAATTACTAACTATTAGTAGATTGCACATCTCCAAGTCGTCGCGGTTCGCGTTTGGAGAGAACTTGTCTTGTTGTAATTGACATTCTGAATATACTTATTGCGGATTTAACATTCTAATTTTGAATTTTAGTTTACGAGGAGAATTTCATAAATTAAAAACAAACAAGTCTCCTCTTTTTAAGTCTACATCATAGTTTTGTAAGTGTTCGTCTAGTAGCTACTTTTTTCTGCTACAAATCATAAGGTCCTCCGAGGACGAGAGTTCGAATACAGTATCGGCTTAGCCGAAACTGGCAGTGTAACAACGTACTTGAAGCCTTTGATCCTACAGCGAATTATCGTCCCATCAGACTATAATAATAATAATTTATTCAAGCATCATATTATATCATTAACAAGATGTGAACGATAATAACTGGCATAGTGTAAAACTGTGGTGCATAAGAGTGAGGGTATCGACGATAGACGAAAATGTTAACAACTAGCCGTGCCCGCGGTTTCACCCGTGTATAACTTAAATAAATCAATAAGAGCAGACTTATAATATTTCAGTATATACAACATTTTTAGTTTTATTCTCATGAGACATTAGTTTTTTTTTTTTGCATCACCTCGATTTTGATTGGGCAACATACAATTGGCAATGATAAAAACATTATTCCCTTAATTCCGACATATTTGAATGTTTTTCCGTATGTTTTATTTTTTTGGACTGCAAACGGTACATCCACAGAAAATTGTGTCACCTTAAAACTGAAACGTAAATCTGTTTTTTTACTTAAGTACTTTTTATCAACTAACCGAATAACTGATCCATTTTCCGCCCAGAAAATCGGAATTGCGATTCAAAGGGGAAATGCTGCTAGCATTCTTGCCACCATTCCACGCGATCACGATTTGTACAGTAACTATTATTATTTTTTATTTGTATTTATATAAATCTTCACTTTACTTGTCAAACTAACTGACTAATAGGGCAACGAAACTAATTACTAGGTAAGTATACTATATAGGCATACCTATAAACTTTAACTTACAAAGCTATTCACAAACCGAAAACATATCCTTATGTCTGTATGAGTATTTTCAAACAACCTACTCAACTACCTGTTGGAATACGTCAACACTATAAAAACTACTAAAAACTGTCTATGGTCATATCTCAATATCTTTAAAAATAATTAATGTAATTTTTATAAAATCGCCTTTGCAAATAGTGCATTATTTTGGAACAAATTTTATTATCATAATGAAAACATTATAGTAAGACAACCTTAAAAGATAGACATATGTATCCGCATGGACCTTAACCAACTTAACTGGAGTTAACCAACGTATCTCAACCAGCATAAGCTGAACCCTATTTCATATGATGGGATCATATAGATCTGAGCTCAACTTACATTGAAAATTCTAAATCTCTCAAACTGCCCATTTATACATTGACGATTTGGACAGAATATTGTAATATCACTGGGTCGATCTCAGAAAATGTTCCAACTGTTGAGAATGATTTTGATTACGTCAACGCTTTAAATAAACGTTCACTTTATTTTATTTTTAGCCAGTTACAAAAGCATCGTACCGACAATCGTACTTACGATTAATACGTACCTCATTTTTTATTAACGTTTTGGAATCTAACATTGTGGTAAAGCATCAGGTACTTTCCTATCTAAATTAATTTTCTAAAGTAAATTTTAAAAAGAGAAACGTCAATAATAGTCCAGGCAATGGTACTTTTCTCGTTGGTTTCAGCCTCTCAGCTCAAAATTGCAAAGTTAGGGCTCTATTGACTGGACTATATATACTTATTGATTTCAAATTACTATTGTTAAATATATCATTATTGCTTACATTAATTAAGTAAAGTAAAATTAGTCAATTTTACTTCGATCAGTATTTCAGAAGCTGAAGGTGATTACGCCACTTTTTATCACGTAGTTAAGCAAGGTTTGTGTGAAACAAACCTTGCTTAACTACGTGATAAAAAGTTCTTACACCGTTAATGTGCCGGCAGACAGGGCGTCAATATTCGTAAATTATACAGATTTTCTCACCTCTTGAACTGGAATACACTGTACAGAACAAAGTATTGATGATTGGTTGAATAACTCGTGAAGTGGGTTGTGCCGCCGAGACTGATAAGCGCGAGGTCCTACCATTTAAATTGGTTAATATTCGGTTTGTTTGGTTTGATTGATTCTCACAATACTTCTCGTTTCATATTAAATAAGCGGCACTTCTTTGAGCATTCGTTCCATACATAAGTATATCTCTTACTAATTCTAACTTAACTTCAATAAAGCACGTTTTGATATCAGGCAAAACGCGTCGTACTATACTTGGCGCGATCGAGGCCGGAACGTCTTCTGGACGAGATGATGACTGAACTCCAGACCGTGGAGACACTTAACTGCCTCATCGAGAGAACTGAGACGCCACCTTTCTACCGGCTTACTTCGATGCGGAAAGCCACTTCTGGTCACAGCGATGGACCAGGGACTGGATCGCAGGTATGTCATAATGGTTTAAGTTATAGAGTTTTGCCCCCGGGTGCTAGTGACCTACGCTACGCCACTGTTAGGTGCCCTTTACCCAGACAGTATTATTACTTTTTGATATTTATATCTTTTATACAAGTAAATATTCTATAAAAGTAAGTAAACTAAATGTCTAAGAATATATGGGCGAAGGGAATACAATTCCTTTTTTTATTTGCTTTTGAATATGAAGTATAGTGTCATACTGTCTACTGCATTTGTTTCTTTTTTTAATATAATGTTATTATTGCACCACAAAAGACATTTAGGTTTGACTTAATCTTTATATTAATGATTCTGTAATTTTATTATTTATATAATTTCAAAGTTTTTTTTATTATTTACATAACCATGATATATAACTCGTAGTTACATAACATGTTCGCTACAATAACAAAAACACCTTTTATTTGATATTAACTGCACGCTACGCAGATATGCTGCAATTTTCATATTAAGCAATTGATACATAGGATGCGACGGGTCGCACGGGAGAACTCGCTCCTGTTGAAAAAGGCACCATTCACACTAAGCGCCACAGCGGCGAGGACCCGACGAAGGCATCGTAAGTATTCTATCTTTTAATTCGTTGAAACTATGGTTGTAACTGAATCAACAAATTGATAACATATTTAAAAAAACATTGTATAAAATATGATTTAAGACCGATTACAGACACGACGGCATTCAGAATTTATTAACATTCCTTTTATCTCGGATATATATCGACAAAAATAGTTGAAAAATGAATTTATGACTTTTTATCATTTTGGACATTAACCATGTAAAATTAGTAGTTTATATATTTAACTTATTCATTAATTAATGTACTACATATTACTTATTGCACAACTTATTAATTTATAATCTGCCCTTATGAATAAAGAATTATTTAATTGAACCATTCCATTTTACTCCAGTGACTAGTTTGCGAGTTATAGATCAATATATTAATAAACATTGGTTAATAGGTGTTTTGTTGTATACTGATTTCTGTCATCAATGATTTCACATTCGGTGACAGTAATTTAAATTAACGAATCACACCTTTAACAATTAAAGCTGCATGTTCTTAATTTCAAAGAACACAATTATACAATTTCGAATTAAAAAGTCTCGATTGCTGAATCTTTAGAAATAAAATAGAGGATTATTTTATCATTTCCGGCTTTGTAAGGAAATAACTAAGCAAGAAATTAATAAATCACGTTCACGGAATCACGTTTCATTGCCCGTTACTTCTTAGATCTGAGATGTTCTCATTTCGATATCGATATTAATTTTACTTTGACGATCAATAAGTTAGAGTAATTATTTAATAAATATGTACTTATTAGACGTTGCAGACATATTGACTACTTGACTTCGTGTTGAAAATCTACGCGTTCGTATCGATGCGACCACTTTATATTATAAATCCATTTTACAAAAGTTCCTGTAGGTTACAAATTCGACATGACGAGAATAAGATATTTCCGCAACAACACAATTATATCTATCTTTTATAGATAACTTACTTAAAACAACTTGGCTACTGTACAGTAAAGTCGAACTGATAGTTTGGCTAGCGTTTATATATAGTATATATTTTTTTAACCAAAAATATATTATTTTATGTATAGAAGAAATCCATTCTAAGACAAAGTTTTCAATATAAAACCTTTGTAGTCTCTAAAAATGGGATTCTTGAAGGGAAAAGGTCCATTTATTCGTGTGTTGTTGACATCGTTAACAATAATTCGTATTTATTTTAAAACAATGCATTGTTAATGTTCTGCAACGGAATCGGAGTAATACAACTAGCATTACTCTAACGAGTATTGAATACCTACAAATGTGGGGCGATCCTTCATTGCCTAGCTGCTCGCTGTTCCCTCGTCTCGCGGGCCACGTGCAGATGTACTAATGGGTAATTTTTATGCACGTGAGCTAACACCGCTGGCACTCATCACCGCGCTCTTATTGATAATAGCCGGGACCGACAGGATGCTGACAAGGAGCTCGCGCTTACAGCGTGACAGGCATCATTATTGCTAATAAAGTTGTTTATCACGAACGGCTTACAACGATCTCTGACACGGATCAAGAACACTTCGAAAATGAAGTATTTTTTCAAACTGTTACGCTACGAATTCCTTTATCTGTCCATCCGCGTCGTATTTTTCCCAAATATCGTCCATATACCTATTTAATTAGTAAAGCTCTATAAATTGCATATTTTAACAGACTTCAAAATGGGATGGATCTCTGTTCTACCCGCATGATCCTATGTAACGCCATTCCAAGTCTGTAGCTTCAATCAATAAATGGGGCCGTCTAACGCATTTTAGATACTAAGTTAAGCGCGTTCAATTAACACACCTGTTCTTAGTTCAAGTTCAATTCAACTTATTTTACTAAACGTTAGGCCATGTAAGTATAATCCGCTTCGTTGTTCGAATCGATAAATGAATTGTAAAAAAAACTTTTAAGTCTTTAAACAACCAATTACCCGCGTTTGAGATAAAAATATACTGATGGTATAACAAACTAATCATTTACATAACACTCTCGATAGCTGAAAATGTAGTCAATTAAATATAGAAAATTATTGACCGTATTCGAAATTTTTGTTATTGATTTTAAATCTACCCTTCACGTGAATATATTTTAGGAATGAATATATGGTTAGGAAAACACGATTTTAAATGATGATACGAAAATTACACAACATAATAATAATAACGTTTACATTAAAAAGAAACTTAAAAAAAAGTAAATCCATGAAAATACAGAAAATATCCTGTAATAGTTGACATTCACAAGGACATTCACACAGCCAAACATAGATTATGAAGATGTCCTCCTGACAGACACGGCGGCCGTTCTCAACTAAGAGTCGCCAATTGCTCTCGAGATGTTATAGTGGACAAACACAAGTACACTGTTCCCTCACTTTAATGACGATGGGACGACGAATGCAAAACGACCGGAAAGAGTTCACGCGTAGGACTAACGGCCTCACGTTCCTTCCGAGCCAATCTCTGTCTATTTTCTTGAAGGAAAATTGTTACAATTCTTAATGATCGCCGTATAAGTTTAACGAGTTTTGTAATAAGTAATTTATGAAATTATTCAATGGAAAGACACTGGCCTCTTAGATAGGGGTCCTGGTAGATCGCTGTTGTGTTTGAAATATATATTTAATGGGACCAGTTTTCTCTCAGCAGTCGAAATTCATCCATAACCATTATTAAAAATTTAAAGAAAATACATAACTAAAGCTCGTCAATACCTAGCAAACTAAAAATAAAGAAAATCGTTTGACAAAAGAAGAGAAAGAGTATTTAAAAAATATATCAACTCCTCGTTCAAATAATACTCATCGTTCGTGTCTAATCATATATACAATAATGTAAATTAATTATTTAATTAAACTTATTAATTATGGAAATAAAACTCAACATAATTTAATACTGTAACATTTTGACTGTACAACTTTTTTAATACGTGTCATAAGATTTGTGTTAAAAGGCGTATCAGAAGTATTGTAATATTCAAAGCGCGTTCAGTGTTATTGTCTGTAGATTACATTAGGTCGTATTTCTATTCTAAGTCTACGAGCTATTTTCTCGTTCGTCTCGCCGTTTCATTTAATTGGCGGAGAACATAGGGCGCCGATACTTGAGGGTTGCTATATGAATCCGTAACAATCATATTCTAAGTTAAGATATAAAGATCAGACTGCAAATGCATTGCCCATTGCTGGGCAAATGTTATATCGCCACGTAGCTCAACGACTGGTGGATGTGTACATGAATGTAGCATAAAATTATTCACAAATTAATGTCTGTTTGTCTCTATACGTTCCTCAATCACTGTGTTGAAACCTTGTACAGCTATTACTTGATACTAGAGCGAAGGTAGAAATGTAACACGTTATATGTATCGAAATATAGTATTATTTAGTAGATTAATTATTTATTAATAATTACACTGACCTCAAATATGTCTATTCAAAACAAAGTTTAAAAAATACCGTACAACTCATAGCCGCGCTGTAAATTGGCGAGAGGGTTACAATCATTTCGCCATTGAATTGCAATTTCAATTTCCTGGGCGAAAATGTACTAACCCTGTAAGCAGTGGAGGAAATAAGAAGGATGAAATCTTTTTGTTTTGTTTTGTTTGCACTATTACTTAAAGGTGTTTCAACTTAAATACGGCTCAAAGATATAATTTGGAAATGAGTGTATCCATTATAATAGATGCCAAAAGTTTCAGAAGACACTAAGTACTCTAACGAGTTCGTTGGCCGATGAGACGAAGACTAATAACACCTAAGATAATGAGAAATTATTTGATGATAATTCGTAATGAAACTTCATTGAGCGCGGTCGATTTTTTCCAAAATTTCCTTGTGTAACGTTTTAGTGAAACGTTTTTGACGCAATAAGGTTTCTCTTTTCAAATTTAAATTTGTTTATTCTATGAAGAGGCATACTATGTTTTTTACAACTGGTTCGCAATAAATGAAATAATTTTACTCTGTGAATAACAAGCGAACAACGGATTATATTTTTTATTTCATTTTTTAACTGGTTACTATTTCTAGTACATTTACTCAGTTCCATGCAACATTAATTTCTAATAAAGTCAACGGATTCATCTAAACGGAAATGCATACATATACTTTTTATGGACTTTATATACATTAATAACGAGCTATCCGTCCGTGCCTCGCGCGTGTAGGATAGGGATCTACACGAAACGTTTATATTGAAAAACAAACGGTAAAAGAAAAAAGCTTGATAGTTTTGGGCAACGAACCTTTCCGGGAACACAATACAACGCACGCAAGTTTCATCACAATCATATCAGTGGCTTAGATTTAGAAGGCAAACATTCATTTACATCAATTATATCTCCAATTTGTTTCAATAGTTTCAACTTAATTATTATTCCTTGTAAGTTAGAATAATTATTAATATAAAAATAAAGTGTTACTACAAATTTGCATATCGGTTTCCCGGTGTAGTGTACTATGCTTGATAACACGGTCAGGGATAAACCATTCGAAGGTGTGTCCTAAGTGAGTGAGGGAGTGCCCTCAAGTCAACCGCGAAACTTGCGACGCCAAATTACTTTATTTTATTATGTTAGTTTTGGTGGAAATATTGGCGAATCCTATAACCCTATATGTCCGCAAACTGTCTTACCGATTATTCTAACTTTGAGTGCCTGAAAAATATTTATGTAATACTAGTGAAGTTGGGATACATCATTAAGGACTAAATTAATATCATAAACTAATGCTTACTGTCCTAAAAAAATTATTTCATATATTAAACGTGCTAATAATAAAACTTATAATATAGAATTACAATAATTTCTACATAAATAATTCGAATATATCTTCCAGCAGCGCAAAAACGGAAATGCCCCGAATACAAGACAAGCGCCCGTCTGCACCTCCTTGCCCCACGCCGCCCGCCGACGACGACCCCACGCCTCCCTCCGACGGAGACGCTACGCCGGTGAGTACCTCTCCTCTTACAGGACTACTAGACCAACGTCACCCTTAAGCAAGACGGTTGCTCAGCTTGTAGACGACACGAGGAGGCTCTACGGCATATTCATTTAAAATATCATATAATTCATATTCACGTCAATATATCAAACTAATGTTTAGCCAGTGATCGAAATTCGACTATAATCATTATTAAATATTAGAAGAAAACATATTAAGAATTTGCATGTTTTAAATTTAATTTTAACTTCATTTCCATCAATAGCTAAAAAATAAAAAATCTTTCGCCAAACTGAAAGGACTGAACCTGCCTACTTGTGTATCGATCTTTAGACAAGCTGAAATATACTACTAAAACCATTAGTACAAACAATGGGTCTTAATTGTAAATCAAAACAATAAAACTAGCTTACAATATATTCGTTAAAGTGTGAAGCTCTACGTACGTACAAATACTCCACGCCCGCCCCCGCCACGCGGAGTGCTTTGTTGTGGAGCTACACCGATGCGATATGCGAAGTTTTGTCATCGTTTGACAGAACACTTTCTACTTTCAAATATTCTGACACGATGGTAAATAAAGTATCATTCGCGTTCGTTTTCGTATGTTTATGTGTTGTGATGTATTCGCATTGATCTTGAATTTAACTTTACTATTCAATGTAAATAATTCTTAGACATATATACATACATGAGCGATACGATATTATTTTCAAATAACAATGATAAAACTTAAATATAATCCTTGTCGAATGTACATGATCCTATATTAAGATAATTGGATCGATTGTAATCGTGGCGAAGTCAGGTAAAAATACAGTGAAAGATATCGAATACAGAAACATACGTGTAAAATCTTGACACCACCGTGCCGATACAAATAGGCAATTTGCGGACAGACCACAGCAAGACTAAGAAAAGTCTTGGAGGTGACGTTATTAGTGGTCATAAAAATAAATTATTGTCGAACGGGACTAGTTTTATAACATGATATGTTTTCAATGTAAACATATGTTTGTTTGTTTGTGAATGTTGTTCTATAAGAACACATTATACCGTTCAAACAACAAAAAATAAATAAAGTAAAGAAAAAGTTAAATAAGTTATTAGTTATTTATCTTTTTCTATTAGGCTTAAGGCTAAGACCTCCTCTTCTCAAGATATCTTCGGAACTAATTTTATCATCCTGCTACTGTAGCAGGACGTTGATGGAATTTTATACGACACATGCAGATGTTCTAACGACGTTATTCTTAATCACCGAGCGCGGATGCATTGTAAATACGAATTATACGCATATGTGCCCGATCGGATTCGTACACGCAATCCAATCACTCTATCCCCTGGGTCACCTGGGTTTTACACGACATTACAAAATATATGATTCCTATGATCACATTTTTTTAACTAAATGTATTCAAGACTTTTTAAAAGGATCCGTACTATTAATTAATTATTTCTTAAAATGTACATTCTAGTTTCGTAAGAGACATACAGGTTGACGATATTCGTTAAACATATTAATGATAAAAAAATATATATTATTATAAGGCTTACAAAAAATAAGTTATAATATCCTTTTTTTTTTAAATTATTTGTTACTCTTTTCATATTATTCTCGATACCGTCGCCTTAGGTGGACCGATTCGATGATTTTTTTAATCGATAATTTAAAGCTATAACATCATAATCGTGATCATCATTGTACAATCGGCATACGGTTGTTTAAATAAAATTATGGTGTTTGGAAAGTTCGCACCTATCAAACGGCACATGAAATTGTATGCAGAAGCGTCTTTCAGAATGTGAGCACGCCACTTGTTTTAATGCATCTGACACATTCCTACCTGTAATTATTCAGTCTACCGAAAACCGAGTCGAACTTTCCAGACAACCTTTTATATTTGTTCATATGCCTGTTTTACCTGTTTGGTGTGAAATATAAGTAATGTTTAATGAATATTTAAATAATAACTTAATTGATTTCGAATATGAATTTTGTTAGAATCAGTACATCCTCCGTTCGAGCATGATTGAGTAACAAGTTTTAAATAATTCGAACCCGTCATTCAATATATAATATGTATTTAATTAATAAATATAAAAATAGCTTGTGGACTTTCCAAATTATCCTTGGAGTGAATCGAACACTTTCGGGCTGTTTGGAATATTAATAATTGGGAAGAAAAACCGCTAAATATATTTTGGTTCTATTACTTTCATTTCGTATTTGTGGCAGATTTTTGATAATTCATTCAATCAGATCAGACAAAGTAAATTTTATGCTTCTATATTAAATCATTACTATGATTTTAATTCAACTGCCATTTAAACGTTGTGTATATATATATATACGATAACATGTGTACTATGTGTGAGGGTATAATTTCTGTTCAATATAATTGTACCTGTATAGGTAATTATGGTAATACATGCTTAGCTCAAAATTAGAACTCGTATTCGTATAATGTACATTGCAATTTAAATAATAACTATCAATCATTTTCATATGAAAGATAAAATTTAATTTCCCTGATAATACAAAAACAATGTAGGTTGTAATTACGTAGACCGCCTACCGATACGTACTATTTAACTTTCAGATTTTTGTATTGATAATAGAATTAAGTTGATTTAGTTTCGATAAAAAAATAAATATTATAATTTGATCATAGACTATGGGTATGTGCGGTGATTCTGGAGGGCCAGTGAGCGCTCCCAGTACCCCGCAGGAAGCCCGCGTCGATTCCATGCAGCCGCGGCCTCTACCCATGCCGGAGTACGGAGGCTTCTTCGCCCTCCTCACTGAATACCTGCCCGACACAAACCAGCCAGTATCTGGGTTTCACAGGTACATAATAAAATTTTATCGTAGTATTTTTCTTATACTTCTGAATAAGTGTCATAAAATTATTAAAATTTTAACGGATAAAAAATTGTTAAAAAAGGTGCAATGTAGCGGTGATGCTCCTCTGCGATGTGGTGTTGGACGGTGTGGAGCTGGACTGGTCCATACACGTGCCGCTTATGCTGCACATCGTGTTCCTCGGCATGGACCATACCAGGCAAGTTACACGTTGTATAGAATTAACTTAGCCTAGAACTTTTAATATATACAATTATACATATATCATATCATACTGATGATGTGATATGATTACATTACTTGACTTATTAAATAAAAACTTTCAAATTAATAAACAAATCAATTAATAAAAAAAACAAAAAAATAAATGCGGTCCCATCGGATTATGAGAGCTAGGGAATAGAGAGTGCACCTGTGTTTGCGCACACACTTGTGCACTATAATATCTCCTGCGCAGTCGGCTAATCTCTCTTGAGATTGGCCGCCCTGACCGAAATCTATCTGGAGGAAATTATTATTCTCTTATATACTTTTTACATTATTTTTGTGTTAAAATATCATTGTTTAAATTTTATGTTTGAACGATATTTCTAAGTATATAAGAAATATGTTATCAATAACACGAATTGAAACCATATATTTTTTATTCGATATTCTATACAAACTGAAATATTACATTTATGAAGTTATTGGTTTTCCTTAATTCGATCTTTTATAGTGGAAGTAAATTTTAAAGAGCTGTATAATAATTAAATAAATATAAAGATAAGATATAAATAGAAAGTATATAACTCATTGTCAATACTTACTTTTTTATGAAATATATTATTCAATGAGTTCGAAATATTCGGCGGCGGTATCCACTTACCATCATGTGCCCATCCAACTACCTATATTATCGAAAAATACTCATGAAGTTTAGCAAAAGATTGAAATGCCTCCACTGTACACAAATAAATTAATACTTAAGTCTATCGTAGATGGATAGTGCATCAGCACTGCCGGCAGCTGCTACTGAATCTGTTGGTAGCCGTGGCAGCTCACCACGATCACCTGACCATCGCGCGAGTGCTGCTGGCTGCTCGATCAGCCCAGCTGGGTCTCGGTCTACCACCGCCGCCCTTACCACTCGTACCGCATAATTTCACTGGTAAGTTATTAACCAATATCTTCATTAACCATTAGTTAGGCATAATATTTTTATAAAATATATTCAATTATTTGTCATTATTATTTTAGCTATAAAGAAATAGTGATTAATAATTTGATAAATAATTAAAAAAAGGTATACGAATCGGTTAATATTTATTTATTTATATATAATAACAATCGAAATCATAAAGTGCGGAGGCAGCTGTTGCACGACCCGTGCCATTAACGAATTGCGTATTTTATTTAGTTTCTTGCGCGATTTGTGTATTTGAATGAAGACATTTTTGTAACAATTTAAAAGAGTATACTAGATGCCGCAATGTGACAAACGAACGTGACCTTTTTCCGATCTACGATGACGTCAGACGGGCCATTTGATGACGAACACGGCGAAACGAAATCCTATTAAAATATTTTCAGTCTTAATACGGAAGCGAATCATTTTAATAACAAGAAAGAGAAGAATGTTACGTTAATTCTTATCCGTATTAATAATTTTACAATAAAATTAAATAAACTCCCACAAAAAATATATGAAACTACTTATTTATTTATTTCGTTCACGTTTCATATAATATATGTACAGTGAACGTGGTCGAAAAATTATAGAGGCATCGTCAGTCGCACCGGGAACAACCGAGTACGTATTGTGTAGAAATGGGTGTTGAAATATTTCTTCGATAGAGCCGAAACTTAGTACAGTGCTGTTACCTCTTGCGAACCCACCTTACCTCCTCTTCAAAGTGTTCTGGTACAGTACCATCAACGTGCAAAAAATCCGAATCGAATCATTTACTACAAATAATAAATAAAGAGACATTGTTACGCATTTGCTCATTTATAAAGAAGAGTAGAGACAAAAGTTGACATAAAATAATAATGATAGTACAACTATTACGATATTTCCATTTATAATAGGAAATAAAACAAATACCTACCTAGTCTAATAAGAGAATCCTACCTTCGCCTACTACCTAATTATTAATTACTTGTATCAATCGTTATCAACCCATGAAATCAATTGAATTGAAAAGATTATTACCACGAATATCTTTGCCCGAATATAACCCTGTACCATGAAACATAAAACATTTCAGTAATTTTGCTCTCGTCTGAATTTCATTGCGGGTAGACAAAACGACCGTCAATTGAAGCTAAAGCAGCGATGTAAAATAAAATATACTTGGTCGCACATTAATTTTGTTCATTATTACGTATATGTATCTTCATGTACGTATAAACTTCGGCGCAAAATAATCGTGGCGCATTTTATAATCACGTTATATACCTACCATGAGTCGAAATAGAACGCTTGCATCTTAACCGAAGATCGCAGTTTCAAATCCGGGCGCGCTCTTCTAGTAATTGATGTATTATGTAAACAAATTCAAAAGAACGTTATCTTATAATTGTTATTATAGTCGATTCGAAGGTAACTTGAAATTACCGGATTTTTCATAGCTCGAAAGTGAAGAGAGGGAATAATATTATATATAAACTAGCTGTGCCCCGCGGCTTCACCCACGTATAATTAATAAAAATATAATAATTTATTTTATTACTATAATAACACACACACAAACACATATGGCTACTGGTAAAGAAATACGTAATTAACGATTTGAAATTAATTTTCATAAGATATCGTAGGGTTTATCGATCTTATATATGGCCTATCATTTGCGCCATCACATGTTCTTTGTGTGTACCAATTATCATCAAGATTGGTCAAGCCGTTCTTGAGTTATAAGAAGACATACAGATAGACAGACAAAAAAGAAAATATCATTATAAAACGATTATTTATCACAAAATTAGGTGAAAAAAAAATGTACAGACAGAGCCAATAGATTTATATAGTAGTATAGATTATAGTTGCATCGAATCTGGCAAATATGCTATTTGCAAAGGACTGAAAACGTTTAAGCAACGCGATAAATATAATATTTTTGTATATCAAAAATAGTGTTATGATAAGTCAATAATATTATTAAGATTTTTCTTTTGTTGTTGTATGTTAATCCAGTTTATGGAACTTTCAAATTATGTTAGGTAATAATGGCAGGACGGACATAGATTATACGTTATGTTTTTGCAAATTTGCGGCAAATTGCTTTCTGTATTAACGTAGCCGGGGAGGAAATTGTTGGTCCGGAAGCTTTACAAACAAACTGCAAAAATACGAGGGGATATTCAAAAGTCCGCGGAATGAAAGGGTTGTGAATAAAATAAAATTACAAAGCGTCTTTCTCCCCTCTTGATATGACCACCTCACTCAACATCAATACATTTGATAGAAAAGGAGGACAAATTTTCTACGCTTATCATAAAAAAAAAAAATGTTACGCCCTCAAAATAGTTCCCAACAGCTTTCTTGAATTCATTGTCGCCCTAAAATTTACTTCGCGTTAACTTTTTTTTCATTTTGTAAACAATAAAATTGCAATGCTTTGAACGAAATCTGGTCTGCGAGTGGGTAGACCAACGACTCGAGGTCGTATTTGTGTAAAGCAACTGTAGCAGCTTTGTTCTTATGTTGTCCTACTATACCGACAATATTTTGTATAATTTTCTTCTCATTTCCTTGATGGCTTTTCAGTCTTATAAAGAAGCGTCCATAATTTATCCACAGTCCCAAAAAGCCGTAGCGATCACCGCAGTGAATGTTTCTATGATGTGTTCTAACGTATTTTTAACGTGGTCATTGTATTAGAGGTACATATTTTGTAACAGAACCGGATGCAGTGTTCGACAATTTCCCTCAGTGCGCCCACTCGCCGCGCTCGCACGTGCGCTCGCTGTCCTCCGACCCGCAGGTCACCCCCGAAGGTAAAGTATTAATTAGCCTTTGATGATTAGACTGATAATACTAAATTTGTCACTACATTAAATTATATAGAATGATTTATGTTGATATGTGATTACTTTGTATTTATAATGCAACTCGGTACTGTACGGTGAAGGAAAATATCCTTAGGAAACCTGCATGCATCGAATGAAATTCTGCCACACGTACGTCTACCATCTCTCATTGGGCACTCTCCAAACCTTCTCTTTAAAAGAATAAATCTTTGCCCAGCAGTTGGTCATTTGAATGCTTTTACTTTATTGGTATCAGTGAAATGCACTAATGACATATTTTAAAGAGCATTGACGATGTTGCACATAACCAATCTTACAATACAAAAAGATCTCTATGCGTCATGTAGCTTTTTTTTGCGTGTATTGGTATACGTATCTGCGTATCTAAAATGATGAAAGGTAAAATTATACAACTATTATTTTTAACTCACACAGGCGAAACAGAAAATTATCCATCGCTACCTGTAATAGTGACAGGCGAAGCGGAAAAAGAACCCGAGGCTGAGCCGGAAGCACCGCCAGCAGAGCTACCAGTAGCTGACGTCATCAAGTCAATGGTCCATTACTTGGCTAGTAGACCGACACACATGCCACTGTGGCAATATGAAGACATCACTGCTAAAGGTAAACAAATTGCCCGTTTCGTCCGTTGTACCTTTAGTTTTAGTTCAACCTCATTTTACCGTATTGATGATTGATCAACGCTATGCCTCTCTTTAATCAATGTGTTTATCGTTCAGTGTGGAGTCTCCGTAGCTGTCAGCAGATGTCGACGCTTCTTCGTCACGCACTTCGGATCTTCCGCGAGTCTCTGCCCCACGCGCTCATATCGGAGCGCTGGGCTCAAACTGCATTGCAGTTGGGCCTATCGTGCCCTTCCAGACACTATGCGGGAAGATCTTTACAGGTAGAGAGAACATTATTTATCATAAGTACGTCTTACTCTAAGGGCACATTGTATGATATTAATATCATTAAATTCGTAAATAGTACTTATTAATCGATGTCAGTTAATTTTATATCATGCAACAAAACTCGAAACACGTTCAATTAATGTACTTCATTATCACATTTAAATTTTATTTATAATTAATGAAGTATTATAGTAAGCCGTAAATTTATTGAACTTTATGTAAGCATTTTAAAAAAATGTTTTTAAGGGCAAAGTGAAATATAATTTTAATTTTAAATAATAATCGTTAATAATGCCTATCAACAGGTATGCCTCGTTGGTCTAATAGCTACCATAACGGTCCCGGGATCGATAAAGTGATTTGTTGTTTCATCAATAAAGTAATTGGGTTTTTGCGGTCGAGATATTTTCAATAGTATCGCATGGTTTGGATGTTGGCTGTGTATCTATTGATGTCTCGGAAAGCACGTAAAATCGTCGATCCTACGTCTGAAATCTATCCGATCGTGTCGGATTGCCATCCCATCTGTTTATAAGAATTGTGGAATAGATAATGTACTTGTATTTGCGCACATATGGGCTACAAATTATCTACTACGCAGTTGGCTAGTCTCCGTTGCGATTAACCTAAATCGGTTGGGAGGACACAGTGATGTTAGATAATCGCGCGCTAATGTTAATACAGAGGTCCCTAAAAGTTGGTATTAAAAAAAACTGGACTCATACGGAAACTATAAAATTACTAAAACATTCTCCCTCTTATTCAGTTCTTAAAAATATTGTAAAAAACTTTACTGGACGATATCCGAGGGTTGGTTATCGTATTTATTTGGTAAATACCCTAAGAGTTACGATATTAAAATACGAATTATTTTTATTTGATCATATGTCGCCACGGCATTTACTAGTTAAATGGCGAAATTATAATTGAGACGAAACTACAAAGATAATTTTTTTGAACAGGTATTTCGTTTTATCGGCGTGGCCATGACCGGCCGGATGGTGTCCGACATTCTATCCCGTTTGGTGGAAACTGTCGCTGAACAGGGAGAGGACATGCAGGGCTATGTAACTGAACTACTCCTCACATTGGAGGCGGCCGTCGACTCGCTGGAGTCGAACTTCAGGCCACTAGACTACATGCGTGACATATTCAAGAGCACGCCGAACTTGAATAACAAAGATGGCGGACCACAGCCAAATGGAAACGTATACACTGCGGGTGAGTTAACATTAAGTACTTTAGTAACTGTGATATATTTCTACACTTTAAAATATAGTACAGATGCTTCGACTTTAAAGAAGTAACATATTTACATACGAATACATCAAATAAAAGTGAAACTATTAAATGTTAGTTAGTATGAGTTTCTTGCCGGTTCTTCTCGATAGAATCCACATTCCGAACCGGTGGTATCACTTGACGATTCATAAGTACTTGGTAAAGCCTATTCGAATAAAACTATTTTGACTTTGATTGATGAATGATATTAATGCAAATGATAAAGATGAAGACGAAACGAGTAAAGTGATACAAACTCAAAAATCGTTTCTCTCGTTCTGCAAGTATAAAAATTACTCGCGCAACAAACAAACTTTCACGTGTTTTTCATCATCACAGAATGTGATGTGATGATTTCAGTGTCCGAATTCAACCACGTGCTTAAGATCCTTTACTTTAATTTATCTGTTATTTAACAAACAATATTTGTACACATTAAATGTTCTTAAATTATAGATACAATACAATTACGTACTTATTCAATGAGTACAAGCGCTTGAACAAGGCCGAGCCTGTGTCTCTTCCGATGACGTTAATCCTGATATTAGAACAATAGTCCACAGTCGGTAGTAGTGCGCCTCTGATAACAAAACTTGTTTCATCGAAATGGTTAGAATAATCGTATGTTTAACAAGGCTGTCGTGTTGTAGGTAAGAGATCGCCGGGCGTGTGTGTTGGATGCGTAAGCAACCACACGCGCAGTACAAGCTACTCAGTATCGTACTGCGTTCGCAAGAGCAACGCTCCTCCCTCCGCGGAGAAGCAACCGCACGGTAAAAGCACTATATCAATAAATATGCGCGTATTAACTGCTTTCACTGCCTCGTTGGTCTAGTGGCGAGATGTAAGGCCGCAGGTCCCGAAGTCCTGAGTTCCCCAGGGGCTGGATAGCAGCCTGGAATCTGAAAATCTCAAGTGTGTAGTGTACACACTCGTGCCTCGGAAAGCACGTTAAGCCGTTGGTCCTGCGCCTGAATTCTTTCCGGTCGTGTCGGATTGCCGTCCCATTGGATAAGAGTGAGGGAGTAGAGTGTGTACCTGTGTTTGCGCACACACTTGTCTTGAGATTGGCCGCCTTTGGCGAAATCGTTCAGGAGGACATCATAATTAATTGCTTCGTTGTTTTAGTTCGTTATTTCACTTGAAAGTGAAGTAAGGAAGATTGCACTTGTTTATTGGAAACTCGCACACATCAATACGCGCACATACACAAAAACACATGCTCTGACACATAATAACAATATTTTGCAAATATCGTGTCTAAATGGGCGCCAGGTCTGAAATTTGCCAAGGTCTGCTTTTTGTATATAGAACACTCAATATAATTATGTTTGCTATACAATGTATACCCTTTAGTGGAACTTCTCGTTTTAACTGTTAAATTTTGACACGATTACAGAATTCGCGACGTACGTTATTAAAAAAAAGTGAGGTTTGAGAAACATCGAAATTGATGGTCATTAAAAGAATTAATAATAAAATAATAATAATTAGTTGTAATAATATATAGCAACATATTAGTATAGTATACGCGCCATGCAGATGCAAGGGAGTCTACTCCTCTCCGCTCTCTGAGTGGCGACGGAGAGGGAACATTTCGACATAAGAGAGCGTTATGCTGTTTGCCGTCACGACATAAGCGTCGGTCTTAGCCCAAAGGCGCGTCAGTAGATGTCTCACATTAAAGTCTTAATACGTACTACTAAAAGTTAATAAAGCTACAGTTTTGAAAATAACGATATAATTTATTTTGTACCATGCCGCAGAACCACGGACCCGACCCTGCGAATCGACAAAGGGCGTATGCTCGAATTTATGTCGCTCGCGTTCTGCACAATCTCTTAAACTATTGGGTGACTCCGCTACGCAGGTTTGTTGATTGATTATTTTATTATAACATTTTACCGACCGGCGACAACGTATATTTAACGAAATTTGGGTTGTTAAAATATTTTAATATCAGAAAAATCTAATATGAAAACACATGTACAATGTTGGTTTTAAAACAAAGCTTCGAATTATGCGTCACAGTATTAAGATGTCTCATTTTTATGTTATAACTCTCTATTTTATTTTCATGTGTTTATTTTGTAAATATAAGAATAAATATATTTTTGTTTAGGACGATAAGTTGACGATCCTAGCAACGCTATTTTGGGTCGGAGCTTCACTCCTTGAATCTGACTACGAGCATGAATTCCTACTTGGAGTGAGACTACTATCAAGAGTCATGGCTCGTCTACCCCTGGACCGGCCAGATGCTAGGGAGCGCCTGGATCGAACGCAGGCCCACGGAACACATGGACCATCATCGCTTCACTCGCTACTGCTTAAGGTTAGTTTTTTGTTTATTTAGTGAATTTGAGGTTGAGAATTTTTAGGTTAGCTTTTTAATAAAGCTGTATATCATTATTAACTACATACAACTTGTGAAAAATATATATATTTTTTATATATATAATTAGAATAATTTCTTGAACAATCAAATTATAAATTTGACCATTTAAACTGCTTTTAATTGATTTTTGTCGATAGCGACTGCTATCTAACTTGTATCTAACCTCGCCAGGGTTGCACCCACCCGAATACGTACGAGCCGGTGGTTGGCGTCTTGGTGGATATGATCCCACTCCTGGAACTGCCGGTCATCGATCCCACGCAGTCTCTCGCTTTCCCTATGACCGTAGTGGCATTGTTGCCTTACATGTTATTACACTATGAGGAAGCCAATGAACTCTGCGTACGCGCAGCTTGTCACATTGCACAGGTATGTGGAGTCAGAAGTTTTATTTGGGAATTGGTTGATTGTTTTATATAATAATATCTAAATATTATATAACAAGCTTACTTGTTTAAAATAAATATACTTTATTATACTATCTATTTCTTACAGTTTACGGCCGAAAAGAGTAAAAAGCTAGAGAACCTCGGCACGGTGATGACGCTGTACTCCCGGAGGACCTTCAGCAAGGAGAGCTTCCAGTGGACCAAGTGCGTGGTCAAATACCTGTGGGATACGTACTCGCACCTCTCGCTTCAGATGCTGGCGTTCCTTGTCGAAGTCCTGGAGAAGGTAAGCGATATTAACAAATATTAAAATATCTCCACCCGTCGCTCGCGTTCGCGCCGTTACTATATTTCTCATTCTTTCATTTAAATATCTTGTAATACATGTTTATAAAGGTCCTCGTCCAAATAGAGTAAAGTGTAAACAGAAAGTCATATTTAAAGATTAAGCTTAAATGATGTGTATTTGAACCATTCTTGTCGTATTCTTATTGCAATTTAAATATAGATAGATATATGACGTCGATTTTTTATTTGATTTCATATAATATTTTCATATACAGTTTTCGTGCATCTGCTTTAGTCTTTGTAACGTTCGCTCGAAAAGCACTCGGACTGACGTTATTATCTTCGCCTGCATTGACTAAGTGAGCTACGCCTACATTAACAAAAAACACGAATCAAACATATACAAACGTCTAGAAGAATTCTCATCTCAAATTAGATTAATCTTTTTTTGATATTAATCAATTGTTTCAACTCCCGGATGATATTAACGTTTGTAATTAACATTAACCAATCGGAGACGTGTAATTTCCCAGGGCTCGGTGACCCTTCAGCTGCACGTGCTCTCGATCCTGCACTGCATGCTGTACTACGTGGAATTGAACGCGCCGGCCGCTCAGCCGGTCAATGCGGACCTGTTGCGTGCCGTTGCCAAGTTTATCGACGTGAGTACACTTCTACTAACGATACATTTATATATAATAACATATATATATAATTCATGCATTGAGCGTTTATGTTACATAAGTAACATAAACGCTCAACAAATACTTGTTACCTCGTCGATTAGATTATGTGTACAAACCAAATTTGCGTAGATGTCACGGTATTTTAATTGTTACTAATATATATTTTGAAATCAGTAATAAAATGTATAATAATATAATAATAATATCCTGGGACATAATTCACACACGGCCATCTGCTCCCAAAGCACTAAGCAGAGCTCGTACTATGGAAACCAGACAACTGATATACGACATATAATACTTTTCTTATAATTACACCCAGACTCAGGTCAAACAGATATGTTCATGCACACAAATGTCTGTCCCGGGTGGGAATCGAACTCACTACCTGCGGCGCGAAAGGCAGGTATCTACCAACCACGCAAACCGACTCGATCATTGGAATATATATAAACATTGCCACATTTGCAAGTCACTTTCGATCTTATAAAAAGGAAACTGAAATATAAGTCAAGACCAAGAATAAATATCGCGAATGTTTTCAATTTCGAGCATAATTTACTATGAAAGATTTTGTGTATAATCATTTCTCTATACATCGGCTTCACTGACGCCAAAGTAATACTCATAAAAAATATCTATACGAAGTTAATTTTAAAAGCACGCTCGATTTTGTCCCTGCTCTAATCTTTTAATCTGTCTAATCTTTTTCCCCTGAAGAGATAATGCCTCTTTTGTGTGCTTCACGTTCTGGTTAACTTTCAAGTGACACGGTTCTTATGCAAAAATGTGGTCACTAATTAACTGAACACGCTTTATATTCATAATTAAGCGAAAAAGAAATTAAAACATTTAAATTAAATATGTTCACGTCGCAATAGCTTTGCACAAACGCACTTATAAAATAATTTGTATTTCATTGTAATATCTATGTGTCACATACAATTTAAATTAAAAAAATAAACACTTGCAATTTAATCATAATTTAATTTATCCTTGACGTTGGTTTAAACTTTTAAAGAAACATTGTTAATTCATGACCTGAGTATTCCGATAATCTAATTACTCGCTGATACGAATAATAATCGGTAAAAAGTTATATCGAAAAACTGAAATGTCTGTCTGTTCGACAGTTACGCTAAAATTGCAAGAGTGGTTTTTATAAAACTCTTTGTATTTATAATAATTTTGATTGACTTAAAAACTTTGTATTTTGTTATAAAATGTTGGTACCATTGGATAGACAAAATGAGGTCTCGATTGTAAATTACGCGGACAAGACGAAAATTTCCAAAAAATTATGTTCGGACGAGATCGTAATCATATTCCATTCCATCCGGATCGTTAATTTAAGTACAAATAATTTATTTAATATTATCATTATATAATTAAGTATTATTATTTTTATGTAAAACTAATGATTAATCGAGTTTCTTTTTCATTTCATAATCGTGGCGTGCAGCAAGACGGTAACAACTATAAAGAAGCTATGAAGATCCTGAAACTGGTGGTGACCCGTTGTTCCACGCTCGTCGTGCCACCGCACTGGGACCACACCTCCTCTGTACTGGACGCCGACTTACATGGCAAAAAGGTAACTAAAGAATAATGATACACATACGATACTTTTCGTGTTTAATAAAACATCACACTAAATAAAGAAATAAAATTTATCAAAAAGATCATTTAAGTAAATAGGCGCGAATCTTGATTGAAGTGTCTGTCTGTGAAATAATTGTCTCTTTTAAAGTTAATATGACTGTTTACTAGTTAACAAAACCAATACAATCATTTTTTATTGTTTTTGTCTGTCTGTTTTTCTGGGATAATCTTTCAAACGGCTGGAAATTAAAAATTAAAGTAACTAAAGTTCCGTTTAGTCTTCATTTCATCATAAGTATTTATGTCACGTTAAACATTAAACATACATTTATTTTAAAACTGTGAAGGTAAAATTTATTACAAGATATTAAATAAGGTTATATCTTTCGATGTCATAAAATAAAAAAATAGCATCATTATGAATAATTTTCCTACAAAAAAGAGAGAACCGAATCGATCAAAGCTAGCGTTATTAACATTATCTTATATAATAGTTACAGTATAATTGCTTCATGCTTGTAAATAATAAATTAATTTCGTTCACAGGAACTGCCGGGCCGTACAATGGATTTTACTTTCGACCTCTCCCAAACGCCAGTGATTGGTCGTAAATACTTACCGAAGAGTGGCAGTCATCCTGCCACAGGACCCAGCTCGCTCTCCAACGCCTCTAGCGTTACTCCTGATAAGGGTTATTATCTAGACTACTATATAAATCTATTGGCTCTGTCTGTACATTTTTTATTCACCTAACTTTGTGATAAATAATCGTTTTATGTTGCAGTGATTCACATTATACATTTTTTTTTTTCATTTTTGTCTGTCTGTCTTTATGTCTTCTTATAACTCAGGAACAGCTTGACCGATCTTGATGAAAATTGGTACACACAAAGAACATGTGATGGCGCAAATGTTAGGCCATATAAGATCGGTAAACCCTACGGTATTTTATGAAAATTTCAAATCGTTAATTACGTATTTCTTTACTAATAAAATAATTTATTATATTTTTATTAATTATACGCGAGTGAAGCCGCGGCGCCCAGCTAGTATAATATGAAATTGTATATATTTACCAAAACACTTTCAATCGATATTGTCTTTACATAAAATATATCTATAAAAAAGATCTAATACTGATGTTCGTTGTATTGTTTATATATATTTGTATTGCTTATACGGTTTGAATAATGCTTACTAATAAATCGATTAAAAAAATTGTACGATAAAAATTATACACTGTACAGTGTACATACGAAGTCAACTCCATCTATGCCCTTGTATAATATACAGGAATTAGAAATTAATTACAAGTATAAATAAAATTGCAGATTATTTAATTAAATATAGCTGTGCATCAGTTTTGATCCTACATCCTTTTATACACTTAGACAGAATGTCCAGTACATAGTTTGCTACTGATACTCCTATATTAGAAATTTCAAGTCAGTATAAACGCTTCAAACCTTCACTCCAAACTTCACTTGCGAACCTTCTTCTCAAAAAGAGGAGAAGCGGCCTTAACCCAGCAGCGGGACATTCACAGGCTGTTACTCTTACTGGATATATGCTATTGTATTTTGTTTTCAAATAGTATTTATAATATATTGTGTGTTAGGTTCATCAATGACAGGCTCTGCGTCCACCGTCGTGGGGGCTGAGACGAGCTGTGCGAATGCTACTCAACCTCACAGCGCGGCCTCACCGCGTCGCTCTCTCTCGCTCTCGCCCGCGGACGCGCTCGCATCCGGCTGGAAACGACCTTGGATGTCGCAGGTGACCTTCCCTTTTTACATCTCACCGTTACCTCATAAAAGCTGAGTTGTAAGAAACTTTAATACAAAAATATCTCATGATTATGCGTTTCTTAATTGCGTGTTTTATTGCCAAAAATGTCACCTTATAACGCCAGTATCTAGTCACATAAGAACGCTGTGATCAAGTTTTGTCTGTTTATACCTAGCGGTGAATAATGATTATTGAAGTAATTAGTTCAATAATTAATCGCCCAGATATTATATATAGATTTTCAATTTAATTCTGCAATGATTATAAGTAAATTGAAATTTATTGATAATAATGAAAGATAGCTTACAATAAGGTATGGATTTTACTTTCGACCTTACTACTGGTGGTAGGGCTTTGTGCAAGCTGGTCTGGGTAGGTACCACCCACTCATCAGATATTGTAACGCAAAACAGCAGTACTTGGTATTGTTATGTTCCGGTTTGAAGGGTGAGTGAGCCAATGTAATTACAGGAACAAGGGACATAACATTGGGAACTAATTTCCTAAGGTTGGTGGAGCATTGGCAATGTAAGCGACGGTTTACATATCTTACAATGCCAATGTCTATGGGCGTTGGTGACCACTTACCATCAGGTGGCCCATATGATCGTCCGCCTACCTATTCTATAAAAAGAAATACTTCGACTCTATATATGTATATATATCGAAATGATTCTCACTATTGAAGCCTCTTCAGTTAAGCAGCTGCATAGATTATCTTTGCGAAGTATCGTGTGCGCGGATTGAATTCGTGTGTTGCCGGACATAACACGCCGTATATCCAAGTTAACTTATGTTATATTTATCCTACAGAGTCGCGTCCGGGAATGCCTCGTGAACCTCCTGACCACGTGCGGCCAGAGGGTGGGACTGCCAAAGAGTCCATCTGTAAGCAAATACCACACTTTATATTATAATGTATTATATAATTTAAATATAATTACAATACACGTGTTACTAAACACACTTGTACAAAGCATGATGTGTGTACTTAGTTCTCGTGCGCCCGACGATAATGTACTCAAGATGACTTTGTTAAGAATTTAATAAAATTGATATTTCTATCCATGGCTGCGTATAGGACGATTTAATTACCACTTTATGTTCGAAGGTAACGCTGATACATACTGTTTTAAACATACGCTTACGCACGACACCACGCTATGTTTGAGGTTCAGATAGATGACAGTGACCTCATACCTAAGTCACCCCGAGCGACCCACAGCTCGAACGTCGGGAGACGATGTACCGTAGCTTTACGCTTCTCATCGTATCTAACATTCTACGTACTGGGTGTTTACTGACCACGTCCTCAAAAAAAAAAACGATTGTATCTTTTATTTTATTGTGCTATTTATCATTTTATAAGTAAATAAGTTTAGTTCTGATTATCAATATGGCAATGTTAGTAGTACCAGCGAACGGGCTACAACTGCCAAATTATGAAGGCTTATATGTTAATGATCTAAAATATATATACCTGATATACTTTCAAATCACTTGGTCCATTTCAAGCATATCTTCACATATTCGCCATAATTTATTTTCAATGGTAGTAGTATAGAAAATTAAGAATTATAATATATATTGTGGATAGTTTTGGTCAGACACCCAGTATGCTGCCCGCTACATATGTACCGAATGTGTGTTTGTGAAACGTTTGTCATAAAATATTATTTGCTATAGTTGCTTTAGTGAGATCTACCCACGGCATAGCTATACCCTTTAGGTATTTTAAACATTTTGTAGGATAGTATTATGATACCAATTATTATACATGTCCCTTATCCCGATATATAAAAGCTAATTGTTTTTACTATTTAATATTTCCTATAATATTTTCAAGCAAGAAATAATAACAACAATAAAAGTCACAATGCACTCAAATGTACACGTTTTTTGAAGCTTCAAGTAGCACAGGTATTAACAAAACAGCGATTTAAACACAGATTAAAAAATATGTTAATATTACAGAATAAATTGTTGCTTTACTTTAAAAAGATTGATTGATTGGTACCAACTTATTAATTGGCGCTGGTTGTATGTTTTTATTTTTATTGAGCGTTGTTTAATCATGTTATGAGTATGGTAAAGCTTTCGGACCATTGTAATGACCAATGTGTTCATAGAGAGTTTTATCTATTATGTATTTGCGATACGGAACAATAAGACGCAATGTGTGGTCAGAATTTAGCGCTTAGCCACGGATTCGACGAAATAAATCATGAATATGTTTGTTTGTGTGTTTCAACTATAGATTACGTCAAATATAATTACGTTTAAAAGTATGTTTTACAACAATAACGCAATTATTAATAAGTTGGGTTAGATTTTCTTAATCTCACTTTTTAAATGTTTGATTCACAGCATAACGTAACATTAAATTTGTTTTTTTTTTACTTATTTTTATCGAGTTTATAATAACAATGTTTACCAGGTGATCTTCAGTCAGAGTTCGGAGTTGTTGGAGCGAGAGTCCTCCATGGCATCTTCCCTGGAGGAGGTGTCAGGTACGCCTGGAAATGAGCCCTCTGGCGGCGCTCCGCCGACGGACCATTTTGGAGTCTTCAAAGACTTTGACTTTTTGGAGTACGAGAGTGAGAGTATCGAGGTCAGTATAAGTATATTTAATAAAATATTTTATCATTATAAAATTTGTTTTTACAAGTATATATTTATACCGGACCGCCGGTTATTGGTGTTGTCGTTAATCAGGGTGAGAGCTCCGATAACTTCAACTGGGGCGTCCGTCGTCGTCTCCTAAGCGAAGAACGCGAAGAGGGCGGAGCTCCCGAGCGCAGTCCGCCGCCGAACCGCAGCAAGCCGCACGAACACAATGACCACCAGCATCACACGAAAACTGTGAGTATCGTATTCACTACGGTCGCATACAACTTTAGTGTTTTGTTCCGTGACGTTTGCTTGAAGAGTACATTATCAATAATGTCGTAAAGTAATTTCGCACAAACCTTTTATATTGGCTCGTATCAACTACTTTATAAAGTGAATAATTTTAATAAACCACAATGCCAAAATTATAATTAATATCAATTGATATTGAATGCAGGGTCAAGAGGACTCCTCTGATGAGGAGGGTGGATGGGAAGAAGGAGGACGAGGGGAAGGTGGAGATGGTGACGCTGGGTCTGCGCATGAGCTCGCTTTACGTGCGCGCGCACACTCGCTCTCCAGCGCCTCCAGCGGTGAACCTGACGGTGAGATAGTTGGTGTTTGGAAATGAAGAGTTTATTTAATCTTACGTACTAAATCTGTACGTACGTATCGTACGCACTTGGGACGGGCTGATAGTCATATATATGTTTACACGTGACACGCATCATCTTTACCAGTAATTACAACTTACAATAGATAAAAAAATTTAGTTGCAAAGTAAGTTAATAATATTTTGTACAGCCATGGTGTACAACATGGTGATGGTCTATTTGTTCGTCTCTCTCTGTTATAGTTTGAAACAAGTTTTGAATAATATTAAAAGTATGGATTTTATAATTTAATAAATTTTTAATTAATTTTTATGTTTAATATGCATTATAAAAGACTTTTCGAATTTATTATAAAGAAAAATTGTAATTTATTATTCGCCTTTTGAATTTCATGTACAACATTAATGATTGATATATTTTTGTACACCAGGCGAACGTGGCGACGTGACACCGGTGCCGACGGCGGTGGTTAGTGCGGTGGCGTCGTCGTCTGTCGGGCTGGTGGCGACGGGTGGCAGTACGGTGGTACGCGACGCATGGCGCAGCTCGGTGGCGGCGCTGCTACGGCACGCGGCACACTTGCCACCGATGTCTCTCGTGCACCGACTTCATACAGTACTCAAGGTAAAATTAAATTTATATAAAACGCGACGCACATTTCATTAACCTACTACAAATTCTATTTTTGTATTCGAATGAATACTGAAAAGCGTCGGCAATGCTTCAAACATTTTTAATCTTCGAATAAAGATGTCACATCATAGTTTCGTTAAAAAATTATCTCAGTATCGACGGTGAATGAAAATATTATAAAAATCACAAAATCGTGGAATGGATGGAATCGGATCCTCGGTCTTATTCCTTATTCATAAGCAACACAGGAATGTATATTTTTTTTCTTACTTTTCAAAACGCCGTTTATAAACAACATGATATACGCATGATTTTTTTTATGACTTAAATTAATCATTTACATTTATTACCTTTTTGGGTAGAAAAAAATATAAATATTGACTTGAAAATATTCAAATTATTTTTCAAATTTCAATTTAAAACATTAAACAAATTTGAGCCGTTCAAACAAACACACACACACAATAAAACATATCAAATAAAGCGGTGTCCGAACTTGTTCTCTGTATGCTCGGACGAATCGTAAATTATTGTTTGCGACCAATTTTTCCGTTGATAGAGTTTAATCTGGAAAACAAATTCCACCGTCGTAGTTTGTTTTTCTAAAACGGTTTTTGTTCGCCGTATGAAAATTCACATCGCAAACAATTTTTTGTTTTTTGTTTTTGTAGTGTAACGTGTGATATTGAAATAAATATAAGAGGCTAAGCTAAGCTTGATACCTTCTCCTTAGGAGGCCTTATGTATAGAAGTTAGTAGTAGTAGTGTATTTGTTATTGCAGTAAAATCTTCAAAGGCGATCTTTATTTTAAATTGCATATTTTTCATCCTGAATTTCTTGCGGCAGTTACCATATAAATGAAAGTCGAATTGATCGCCACCCACCTCCCACTCGAGCCTTCACTTCATCTGCATTACAGATATATTTACAACTGAGTTAATATATTGTATAACGCACTCGATATTATGATGCAATATTATATTTTTTTTTTAATGTCGTTTATCTGTCTTTGTAGCACTTCGAGTTTTATAGTAGATATTGTAATTAATTTGCTTTTAGATTTCGAGACCAAAAAGATTTAAAATAAATATTAATTCAAAGTTGATCGAAATAATGAAATTAGATCATGTGATTATGAGCTATAATTTTAATGTAAATTAATGCAATGTTTGGTTAAACTTAAGATATAATTTCCATGATATTTAAAAAAGTTAACGACGCCTAGAATGTACACCGATTTTTTTCAAAGATGTCTCTATAAAAGAAATATAATTACTCTTTCGAGTCAATTAATTACTATTCTAAAATGAGATACTTATTAGCCACTATATAGTGAATGGACTAACGTTTGCCGTTTCAAGTAATAAAGTTCTCATCATTATTATTGGCGTCCCTGCAATATGAATATAACAATGATGTGTTGGGCCAATGGGAATGTATGGCCGATGAAGGCCACAAACCCCGTTTGATCTCAACTATTTCAGTAAATCGCGTATTTTCTAAAAAATAAAATGTTTTCTTAGGAAGTAACAGCGAAGACCATCTCGGTTTGCGGCGAAGGGGCTCTACTTTCCGGATCGGGTGGATCCGGGGGCTCCGGAGGCTCGGGCGACCTGGCCGCAGTACTGGAACGACTCAGCTCGGAAGAGCCTCCCTTACTGTGGGTGGGGCCCCTGGCTGCAGACTGCGCCCGAGTGCGCGACGCAGTGCGATACGCGGCTCTCGAGATAAATGAACACCTTGAAACCTACTTCGACAGGCGAGAACACGCTTTGGAGGTATGTCCAATGTACACGGTCGTTGTCATTCGGATACGAGTCGAACTATCAATGGCTTCATAAACTATAAACTTTATAATGTATTGTATAGCGTTTTATTTTTTCAAATTAACGATACAAACATGCTTTTTTATCATATTAAAATCATAATGTATTAAACATCTACATAATCACAATCTAACAACAACAACAATCATTTTATTATTACTGATTTAAATTCATAAAAAAAATATTTGATTTAATATGTTACACAATATGAGCTTCCATTTTGTATAATACGTTGACGCGCAGTGGCGGCGTGAGGCGTGGGTGTCGTGAGCCGTGGGCGACTCGAACCACCGCCTACGCTACTTCTCATGCAATTCATAAACTCATAATATTTTCCTCTATAGACGAAATAATGACTAAAAATTTTATTCCCTATAAAATTATAAATCCGGTGAGATTAGGACTAGCAAGTATGTTGATTTAAAAATAAAACGTTATACATTCAAATGGTCTGGATCAATTGAATTAAAAGCTGAACATGTGGCTGTACATCATTCATATTAAACCACATTAAAAATATTTAAAAACATACTGAACTCTCGATGTAGTTCCATAAATAGAAACTTCTCCACCAGACTCTCGAGCTGTCTCGAAATGCAGAAGAAACAGGAAGATGCCTGTATAAGCTGATCTTCCAACTGCTGCTGCTTCTGGAGACGAACAACAAGATGGTTGTAGCCGTCTACCACGCAGCCCTCGACAACCGGGTGAGAATAAACTTTAATTAAATCTAGTCTTTTATATCAAATTTACCGATTGTCATATAAGTTAAATTGTATTACGGTTATTTTACTTTAGAAATAACGGGAAATGAGTATTTTAATTTTTTTTAATCTCTTGCATAAGAAATCACCGCCGAATTCCATTATAATTATATAAATACTTTAGACTGCCTTGTTGGTCTAGTGGCTAGATATAAGGCCGCAGACCCGGTGGTCCTGGGTTCAACCCCCAGGCCGGGCCAATAAATAGTTATTAAGCTTTTCTGTCAGAAAATTCTCAGTAGCAGCCCGGAGTCTGGAAGTTGGTAGTGTGTACAGTCCCGTGCCTCGGAAAGCACGTTAAGCCGTTGGTCCTGCGCCTGAATTCTTTCCGATCGTGTCGGATTGCTATCCCATCGGATTATGAGAGCTTAGGATAAGAGGGTGCACCCGTGTTTGCGTCCACACTTGTGCACTATAATATCTCCTGCGCAATTGATTAATCTCTCTTGAGATAGACCGCCGTGGCCGAAATCAGTTTAGAGCACCTTATAAATATTTGACATATAAAATTTTTTTATTACTTATAACGTAAAAATCTACTTTTCATAAAGGAGATTTTTCTATTCGTTATTAGTAGACGTAAACTAAAGCGAGTCGCTCGTATGACGCAACATCAATTTTCAAGACAAAGGATGCAAGAACGCCAATTAAAACATGAAAGTTCTCGTGAAGCGCATTTATGACCGCCTCGTGTAAAATTATTCCGTGCGTCGGAACCGTCCTTGTGAATGTCAGAAGTTCACGTTTGATTCGTCCTTGTATCTTATTAAATTCGCACTCTGAAGTATCGATTGCGAGGTTGCACAAGCGCGCTGCAACCGCTCCCGCATTACAGTGTACACGTGTAATCCCCTCCTCCCTCCCCACACCCTCGACTCGACCGAGTTCACCTTCCTACCCTGTAATATAATACTCGCAACTGCGAGTTAAATTATTCAACGTAATATGCGTTTGATTCCGAGAGTATTCTCAGCAATTGGATTTATATTTCATGTAACATTTCATAAATTGTTTTATTTTAGTAAGCACCCTTACCTACCTTATATGGTTAACTTTTCTTGAGGGTGGTAAACAGTTTCGTTGCGCTGACGAAATCAAATGAGATACTGTTTGATAATGGTAATGAACAGTTATTCAAGTATGTACCACATTCGTGCTCGTTACATATTTCTACCATTAGTAATTTTTTGAAAACATATTTTCACAGGGTGTAGAAATGAGCGCGGCTGTAATGTCGGTACGAGTGGCGCTCACTGCACACGCAATCGACTCTTGGGGTGAACATTCACCGGCGCCTCACGACGATGCGCGTCTGCTCCAACTTATACAACGCCAGAGGTGATTAAATGAAATCTACGTTATATGTACTACTACTAGAAATAATGGCATTTAAAATTATTTTCGATGTAAATAGCTCGATTTATTTGATCTTATGTTTTGTGTAACACGTGAAGGTGGGGAGCTGCACTAGCATTAGTGCGCGATCGCAACGCTGAACGGATTCTGGAACGCGGAGAGCTTCCCGAAGATGACGTAACGAGCTTGCTACATGTTTACTGCAAAGGACTTTCGCAAGCACATCCCGGTACGTACCAAATGAAAACTTGATTATGTCACAAATATCATATTGAATTCGCGCAACAATACAACAGTCCGGAGTCTACACTGCCCCGTAGCTCACACAGAAAGTTCACATTCGAATACGCATGTTGTCTACTAGCTGCTTCACGGCAAAGGGAAGTATCTTCGGAACATGGCGGCGGCTCGTTGTAATTGGTTTTTATCTAAATGAGATTATTTAAACTTTTATACTAGTTTATTTTGAATTGAGAGAAGTACTGAATGCAACTAAATATTTCACTATTACATTGTGTATTTATTATGTAGACATGGTCGCGATCACCCGCCCGGTGAACGAGCTCTCCCAGAACCTGTCCTTCATGATGGAGAGCCTTTACAAAGTGTCGGTGTCCCTGCAGCGACAAGAGTTCGGCTGATGCCGCGCCCCCCGTTCGCGGCCCGCGCGCTCGCGCCACCCAGCCCTCTTTAGCTGCTTTAACATCGACATATAGACGCTGGCGCACATGTGCGCGACCTACGCGTGCACTAGATTGTATTTACCATAATAGTACTTCATACATACTCATCCAAATATACTCAGATCAAATAACGCACACTAAATCAACCCCTCCCTTAGCCACCTACAGTTGATATGAATTATAAACTATCATTCCTGTTTTTACATTTGAAACTATTTTATTAATTAAGTTACTCATTAACGAATATCACAACACGTTCGTCGAATTGGGGAATGTATATGTTGCCATATGCACGAGCTGTAACCACGCCCACGCTTCAGTTCAACCATCAGTACCGAACTCTCGGGAGTCCTACCCGCGTCGTGTATTGCGACTGCATTGTGTTCGGTCGTCCGAAAACGCCCAACATAAACCGTAATTCCTAACAGGCTTATTTTCGGTACGTCGACTAATTTCGTAGATTTTCTTTCGTTATTTTCGTTATTAACACGTATATGTTATGTATACGTTCTTGAATCGATTCTTTTGATAAAGTTGTGCATGTACACGATGTTCAGAAACAGAGTACATTTACAGCGAATGTACCAAACCTGACCAGACGTTCTTAGAAATTTGCGACGAAGATATAAATGTTATACACTGAAGCCGGGCGCTTAACGTTACGTCACTATGTGAATTATACGGTCTACTCCATACCGTGACGACATACTCATGACGAAACGAAGTTCGAGCAGAGTTTAAAATTTAATAAACCAAAAATATCAATCTCAAGTATTATGTAATTTATCTAATGTCGTTAGTCTTTATTATATATCAAAAAAATAAATAAAAATATTTTGCCTTAAATGTGTTTTCTATATTTCGTGTTCAGGGCACATGAGGTATATTTTTGTGGAGTTCGTTTTACGCTTATATAAGTGTATGAAAATTAAATTTTAAGATAAATATCGGTGTCTATTTACAAGTTATGACATTTAGTGTTTTATTCGTATATTCAATGTTAAATATCTGTACGCCGCCGGTCGCTCGGTCGCCTTCCGCTTCCTACGCTCCGCTGGTGATGATCATTTCAATGTTGTGTTCATAAATGTTGTAAATTAAGATATGTAATAGAAACAATACATGACAAAGCCGCGGCGCGCGGCTCGCCCTCGGGGTTGATTATTACGTTTCAAGTAAATGTTATACTAATTATACAAGTATATTCAGCTCTCAGACACGATATTATAACGAATAAGAGTTTATGAATCGATTTAATATTGCTTCCTCACTTGTATGAAGTGTGTACCACGATCCTATTATATTAACCGACACTTTTTCGATATAATTACATAAATTGTAATTAAATGGATATATTCGAAGTTAACAAGTGTTTTAGAATAAGAGTATCGACTTCTCAATCCTGACTTAATACTAAAGTTTCTGAACGCGATTTGAAAAACTCAATTTGTCCGAAATTTGTCCTTTGAAATGATTCAATATGTTTTGTTTCAATCGTTTTATCGCCAGTATTGTTTCTTTTGACTTGTTACCATTTCGTTTGTATTTTTACTAATACTTTACGAATCGTATTATATAATTTTTAGCTTTCTAAAGAAGTTAAATATTCTTCATATCATATGAATTTAACGTTTCTTGATAGCCGTGCTCGCTGCGGCGCACGGCGTAGCGAATTTAGTAAATAAATAATTATTGTTAGGTGAATTGGTGTACTAACGGTACACATTATTGTGATTAACACTCATTTAGTTTTCATATTACTGATCTCAGCTAGGATATTGTAACAACACGCGATGTCGCACAACACACATCTCGGCGAGTGAAATCAACAATATACAAAACTAGCGAAATCTATAAGTATTAACTATATTTGGTGTCTAATGTTAGTGTCCGTCTGTGTACTTCCTCCGGCGAACGCCGAAAAGACGCTCCCATAGTTTTCACAATCATAATACATTCGTTATTCAGTAATCTTAGTAGAAATCTTTCAAACGTAATAAATTGATGTGTTACGTTTAATAAATTCGAGATATCGCGTGTACGCAACCAAATACTTGATTTTTTTTTCTAGTGCTTATTTTGTTGTCTATGTTCGCACATATCAATATCAGACAATTTTTATATCTTCGAAACTCGTACGAACGAGTATGTTCGTTACAAATTACTATTGCAGTAATACAAAGACATGTCCGACAAATGTTACGTTACATTGTAATTATCGCGACGATTCGCACGTTACGAGTTCTTCGCGTTCATTTCATATAACCTGTCTCTATTAACGAAGCAATTGCCTATCGACATTTTTAATTAGACTGCCATTGTAACTGAGATACAGGTTCGATTTTCCGGTGGATCATTTTAAAACAAATGTAATCGTTTCAAACAACGTTTTTCTATCCACAACATTTTTATTCTATTATTCGCGTGAAAATCGAATCTATCTCAGCCTTATTCCGCGCTGGAGACATCCGAGGTAGACGAGACGTTGTTACGATTCGATTGCGCTATCATCATTTTACTTTAACAAGACTCGTCTCTCACGTCACTCGGTTATCTCTAGCGCGTTTCTTCGTCTTCGAGCAAAATGTACCAAATGATGCATAATTTCGTTTTAATTGCTATATTTACTCAACGCTTTTTTGTGATAATTTTTTTCATATTAGTTTTTTTTGTAACTAATTTGGTTATTTATTATTAGCTTAATTTAATCGTCCCTTCCCGTTCGCGCCACACGCGAGCTAGTAACGACGTGAAATAATAAAGTTTATAACCAGTTGTACATGTATTTTAAATTAATAAATGAATTAATATCTTATCTGTTTTTTACTACTACGTGTATCTTCACCATTTTTAATTATATAAGTATAAGACCATTAATCAACTAATTAACATTCAGGTCGACTAATGTTCAATGTTTTTATTTTGATTATATTTCATATTTGAATATCATAACATGTCATAGTCCGTAATAATTAATTTTAATTATTTCATTAAACAGTATTGTTGGCTAAAAGGTAATTTCGATTATTAAAGGACTTAAAGATATAACGAAGAGAAAGATGTTAGTCTTAAAATGTATTTGCAAAAATGCGTCGATCTAATGCGATACATCCAAATATTTGACTTAATCAGTGCAAACCAATACATAAATCGCCATTTTGTTGACGCTTTGATCGATATTTTGACTTTGACGTCAATTGAGTTACCGTTATAGAATATCGCTAAATATCGCTAGATTACATGTGTGAAAAGACTGAAAATCGAATCGATATATTATAAATTATAGATCAATGTTGTATGCTATCCAATTATTATGTATAAGCTGCGCCCCGCAGTGAACGAAAAATAATTTACCGTTTCTGTGGTGTGAGTCTGTAACGATAAAAAGTAATTATTGAGTGCGGTGTTCAAGCGGTGAAGCCTTCATACTTCAATATATATATTAGACGAGCCGGTCGGCGTGGTTGATAGATACGCCGCAGGTCGTGGGTTCGATTCCCACCCAGGACAGACATTTGTGTGCACCTTTCTGTATGTCCTGAGTCTGGGTGTAATAATCTACATAAGTATGTATTTACAAAAGAAAAGTATTATATGTCATATATCAGTTGTCTGGTTTCCATAGTAAAGCTCTGCTTAGTTTGGGATCAGATGGCCGTGTGTGAATAATGTCCCAGGTTATTATTATTATTATATATTATGTATAAAGGCAAATAAATAACGTAAGCATTTATTTTGTGAATATTAAGAAACTACTTCGAAATTATCTGAAACGAATAAATATTTATATGCGTATTGATGTAATGTATCAGCCTCAGTTTAAGTTGTGACCTATGATAGACTTATGTTCCATACGTCTGGATAATGTACCAACAAAGCTAAAATCGTAAAAAACATATTTCCGCTAGTAGAAAACTATCTCGCTAAATATCTCTCAAACACCATAGACTACAATCTACAATTGCAGCACAATGACTAACTATAACAATTTCATAGATTTACTCGGTGGTAGGGCTTTGTGCAAGCTCACCTGGGTAAGTACCACCCACTCATCAGATATTCTACCGCGAAACAGCAGTACTTGGTATTGTTGTGTTCCGGTTTGAAGGGTGAGTGAGCCAGTGTAATTACAGGCACAAGGGACATAACATCTTAGTTCCCAAGGTTGGTGGCGCATTAGCGATGTAAGCGATGGTTAACATTTCTTACAATGCCATTGTCTATGGGCGTTGGTGACCACTTACCATTAGATGGCCCATATCATCGTCCACCGACCTATATAATAATAAAAAGGATAACCGGATAATTGTTTTAATATTTTTAAGTCGACGGTGAGCAATTGAAGTAATAAGTAAAAAAATACAATAAGTAATAAGCAAAACGCTCATAAGATTACTTCGCCATTATATAACACGAACTATGACAATGTTATTATACAGTTAGTGATGTTATACTTCTGAAGAACCTTCAGGTCTGCGGCCTTACATATAGCCACTAGACCAACTGCCTCGTTGGTCCTGGGTTCAATTCCCAGGTCAGTCAGAAAATTCTCAGTAGTTGGAAGTATGCGAACACTCCCGTGTCTCGGAAAGCACGTAAAGCCGTTGGGCCTGCGCCTGAACTCTTTCCAGTCGTGTCGGATTGCTGTGTTTGTGCACTATAATATCTCCAGCGCAGTTGGCTAATCTCTCTTGGCATTGGCCGCCGTGGCCGAAATCGGTCTGGAGAACTTTATTATTATTTATTGTTACTTCTGAAGAAATAAACAAGACGTATAAAATATCCCCGTGTGTATATTTCCGATAATATTTTGTAGCCCCTACCATTTTAATGGATAACAAAGAAAATTTATTTTTGTTAACGTTGAAATTTAAACTTATGATTTTAAATAAGAGTTACAGAGATATCGTAGTTTTAAAAATAAATAATCAAGATTGATTTATCTTTTTGGTCATTATTTAATTATAATTCGATTGACAGCCCTTTTTGTTATTTGACAGATTTTAATAAATTTATTGTTTTTAACTTTTGTCAAAATATATGTTATTCTTCCTTCGATTAGTTTAATTTCTTTATTTGATAAACATAAACCTCCGCAAGCTATGTAATAGTTTCGCCACAATTGATCCTGTTTAAATTATAAATATAACTCTGTTAGGTATACAAAAACAAGAAAGTATTGTCACATGTTAACTTCAATTAGTCGAAGTTGCCACTTTACGTTTGTTGCCTCTAATTAATAGAGATTTACTGCATCACTTAGTAATACTTTAAAAACAAAGCAATGTATTACAAGCTAAATGAGCGAATTCATATAAAACTTAACATATTTTGTAAAAATAATCTTTTTATTTCTGTATATTTTAATTATTATTTGTATTATTATTACTTTGTAATTTAATTTATATAATATTTTTAACGTATTCATGACAATCAAATCAACACAATTTTCTACTCTTTTAAATGTCGAATGTCTCAAAGTGACATTGGCAGAATAATTTGCGCTCAAATAGCGTAGATACCACGGTAGATACACGCCAAAAAGAAAAAAATATATATATCTTTAAAAAAACTTTGTAATCTGTATCGTGATCTGTATATTACGCAATTGGAACAGTACGATCGCTACGTCAGCAGTCTTTTTTGATGTTTATTAATTAATTTTTAAAAGTAATTCATACTTCAAAGTAGATATTCTTTCTATTTTATTCCATAAGAGTACTGACAAAACATATTATTGTCATCATTTACTTATGAATAACAATTTAAATAAAAGTCTCGAAAATAAATTCGCAATGCATTAGCGGTTCTGTTCGATACTGCTCGTTTCGCCACCAAATTAAAAATACTTGTTTTACAAAAAAGAAGACAATGCCACGGTAAATTAAAAGTTCCTGAACTTATGTATGTAAATAATGCTGAAAAGCGCCTTTTCGTTTTCTTGTGGATTGGAACCGTCAATCTTTAAACGAAGTTCATTTTATGAGTTCTCAGGTTAATATCTAAGCCATATCGCCCAGGTATATTTAATCAATCGCGTAGCTATCCGCGTATAATGCATAACCATGAAACACATTCAAATACAGCAACAAAACATTCAATTCGCAAACCAACTGTGAAAGCAAAGCCCAGCCGTAGTCTGTCTTAGACTACACAAGATAAACATTAATTTTTCCAGAAAGTTAAATTAGCTAAAATTTTGTTTATTCGGTAAAACACGACTAAAATTATAAGAATCTAATAAATAAATTAAGGTTTAGCCAACACTGTATAAGCATCTTATGTCAAAACTGCGTCCTTGTTCTAATCTAAGTGGCAGATCCCGATTTAGTCCTGGGTTTACCTGTTAAAAAACCTCAGCAGCATAGCAATGTTTAAGGCAGTTAGTCCTGCGACTAATCTGTCCAACATATTGCTAACCCATCGAATTAAAAAAGTAAAAGAATAAAGAGTGCTCCAGTATTTTACAGACAAACTTTTGCACTGGCAACAGTACCCAGAATCGTTCAGGAGAACATCATGTTAATAATCAAAAAACAAAATGACATGAAAAAAAAACATACTCGCAACCGAAATGAAATAATTGCACAACACTTTATTTGCCTTTATTTCTGTACGAACAGTAAGATCTTAACATATTAACACACACCTGAGAGGGAAGTAGCGCATCTTAAATCGCATTACAATTTTAGTCATAAGAGCTGTTATATCAGTCACCATATACATATATATTATCTACAAAAGTGCAGCGTAAGGTAGAACGCGTTACGTGTATACGTTAATAGTGTATATTTACAAACATCTAAATTGTTTCGTCAGTCCTTTTATACAGCGGTGAATACCATTCGAAATTTCGTTAAACGAGCATCGGAGGGACGCTGTAATGATTTATATTTAATTTACAATGGACACGGTGAGAACAGCCACGACCATCGTACGATTGTAAGAGATTAATGTATTTATTTATTTTAAAATTTTTGCTCGGTACTCACCAACTGTATCCATCTTACAAAAAATATGTTTCTCTTACGAATGAAATATATTGATTATATGACAATCTATAGATCATACCGATGACATTTAGTTTTAATTATATTAGTGTATATTAATATTTTATATATTTACATATAATATTGTTATCTGAAATACATTAAATATTGTGAAATAGTAAGCTGCAAGAAAAATCACATATTAATTGCACTGTTTTGTGTAATCACAAACACTTATATATAAAGCCGCATTATTAAATATTTAAAAAAAAGCTTATTATGCAATTACAAATACAGTGAAACTGAGATGTTCAATACTACACATGACAGCTGACAAATTGTTTATGTACCATATAGACAGTAGTACATTTACAGTAAATACTTCATTACAAATACGATTAAATTATATAAATTAAAAACAAAAAACACGTAATGTAATGTATCATAGACGTGTGCAAAGCTCTATACACCACTACACCTACGACATTACACTAATATTACTACGACTGATATTATTATGTACAATCATTTTGTTAATGCATATTATTATTAAAAACTCGAAATGTATAACATCTAATATAATCCACTAAAAATGTTCATTGATAAAAACGTTTTCTTTTTAGAAATTTAAAAACTATTAAATTAAACGATTTCTAAATAACTGTCACTATTATCTTCAACTACAAGCAATGTTATTGCGCCTTTGATATTCCTGTATTCGACCCTACGTCACAAATGGACATGATCTCAGGCCGTCTACGGAACAATTAGGGCCCTCTAAGACATTTATATCTACTACATAGATTCAGCAATTCAATGCGTCTTATTAATAAACTGAGATTTTATTAGATCTATTTTACATTTTAAGTGTTTATTATAAAAGCAGAGCCCAAAGAACGTCCGTTCCAAAACTTTGACCACGAAACGTTCATTAATAAGACGACGATTGAATAATGAATATGTCTAGTCTAATACCTGAAGCGGTGTAAGGCACCTCGTCGAATGCTCTTACGCTGTTATTTAACAACTACATTCATTATCAGATAACGATTTCATTAAAATAAAGGACACTTATTTCGAAATATGTAAACATTCAGATAAAAACTTTACATACAAGATTAAAAAGAATTGTTTCTAATTTATATAAGTTTACACTGATAACATCTGATGACTACTGAGAATCCATTCAATATATAACATAATTATACCGCACATGAAACATTTACTTAGTCTCGTAGCCTTTATCGTGTAAAACAAAAACAATTCATTGCTTAATATTCACAAAATCAATTCGTATGTTATTTAACAATTAAGCTGCCAATAGTAACAGTAGACTAAGCTGATAAAATGTAAATAAATATCAAAATAATAACTGCCAGCGTTGTAAAAAAAATAATTAAAACATGATTAGCGGGAGGTAGCCTTAATTAATACTATTCACTAATAAATAACTAAAGTAAATTCATATTAAAACGGTATTTCTTATGTATTTACACCTTAATTATAGACGTTGTACAGCGGCTCGTATGTCGAATGGTCGATGACGGAAGCGAGTGCCCACTCCCCCGCTGTACGACTTCTATCGTTAAGGCCGGTGATGATTATGTCTATGTATTGCTTTAAATTATTCTATGAAATGTTGCAGCTAGTTCTAAATTCCACGAAAAAAAATATTCATAACGAGGATATGATATTATGACGAATATTGCTTATTCTGATACGTAACAAGGAAGACCATTTACAACATAGGTCACACACAGTGAATAAATACTGTGAAAGAAGTTTCAATTTAAAATCAGCTACATTCGATTCAAATTAAATACTCCGGTTAATTATATTTATTGGTTGAAGATATATATAATATAGCAACGGTACAAGAATATGGTTAACAATGATTTTTATTCGAATGTCCGAGAGCTTATTTTACTTAAGGTCATTCACCGATAGTATAAGCGATAATCTCATTAGGAATGTATGCGTTACATAGCGTATCTTACAACCACACTATGTTATTTTCTAGGCTCATAACTGAGACGTTTATTCAGAAACATTTCAACGGAGACTTATACTTTGACGTTAGGTGAATTTATTGAACTGTAGGCAACATTGATATAACTATTGCCTCTATAATATTTGTTAACATAGATAACTATCGATTGTTATTACATTACTTACATTATTCATTAGTAAAACGATTATAAAAACGGTACAACTTAAATATTAAAAAGTAGATTTGATTACATCCTTAATAATGACTATATAAAGTATAATAATAATAATAAATGAATCGCTACACTAACATCTGTCCGGCTAAAACAGCCCTCATTAAACACATAAAAAGTAAAATATTTTCCGCTAATAAAATATAAAATCTTATAAATATCGGAAATTTAAAAGACTAACGCACCAGCTGTATACATGAACTGTTTCTCATATACGTTTGTCTACTTTTGGCATATACTTATCATAGTCACCTGTTCATATAAAATATATTTAGATTACGCTATAACGATGACATCGAGTAACATTTATAGCGATATTCTTTTATATTTCTCTACTACGTTCGTGTTCATTAAAACATCTGATAAAATCTTTTTAGTTACTCTGTGGTGCCTAGTCTTTTTGAATAGCCACTAAATATCATGCGTACATTTAGATTAAATTAATAATATATAGATCATATTATCTTTGTATACTTGGTTATATGGACCGATATCGTCTAGTTGAACAAGACAGAGTTCGGGTCCTCGTTGTCCATCTGCTTCACATGCCTCAGGACATCCTTCTTCGTTATTACACCCAATAGACGACTGTGAGAAAAAAATAATTATTATGAGAACTTTGTCATACATTACTCTACACTTTGATTGTACTATGATCGAACTATAACCAGAGAACAGATTGCTTGTTACTATAATGAAAACTACCGAAATATCATTATAGTGAATCGGATATAGTAGATAGTTACCGTTGAATTTAATATTTATCTAAATGCCAACAGGGTTACTTAATTCTCAGTAAATATTTTACATATATCGTGTAAGTTATTTTATATTCTTACCCATTATGAGTGACCAAGGTCTGCCTCAATCCCAGCTTGCGGAACATATCCACGACCGTCTCCATGGGAGTCTGGTCGGTCACAGTGATGGGAGCCATGTCGAGTATGCGGTTGAGTGGTAGGCTAGGGGGTGCAGACTGGGGTTGGACCGGGCCGGCGAATATCACCACTGATTGACCAATTATCCCTTCCATTGTGCGGCGAGCATTCGCTGAAATTTGTTTGATTGTGAGTGCTAAATATTGTAGATATTTATTTTATTGTATTAGTTGGTTCTGGTTATTTCTACTATAAAATCGTAAGTAATCAAAACAGGAACTTGTGTTTTGGACCAATGAAGACCAATTTCCTTTGTGCTGTGTCACAGACATAGTATATATATAAATACCATAAACATATATATTTTCCTGTCTTCACATGTTATTTTAATATTTAGAACATGTATCCTGATTGTCAAATAAAATAACAAAATCTTTGCCGTATTAATTATTAGCCGTAACGGATATGATATATACCAATAGCGAGGTTGAGGTCCCTGCGCAGAACGAATCCGACGAGGTACTGCGACTCTTTAGAGACGACCACTGGGTAACCGTTATGCTCAGTCTCCTTCAGCAAAGTCTCAACATCGTCCACGGTCATCGAGTCTTGAGTGATCACGGCCAAGGTTTCGTTGCGTCTGCGGATAAGTTACCAAGATTTTGAGTTTTATTGATTATCATTTTGTAATATAGATAAATTAGCGTGTACAAATGATACGGAAATGTGAATGTGTGAGTGAAATATATTATAAATAAGCTTTTGTACATGTATAAAATTCGCTATTTAATAGAATCGCATCGTAATTAATTACGACGACATCATATAGAAAGTTGATATATATACATATTGATGATAGTTTAAACAGACATATAACGTAACATCATATCATAAATATTAATTAATATGAGGCAATAATCCAACTTTAAATGTGGTTTACTTATAACTGTTTGTTACTCGATCGCCTTGACTGGATTTGAATGACTTGACAGATTCTACTTTAGCGTACAAGTCTATGACGTCATCGAGTATTTTTTAAATTACTTATTTATATTATTTACTAGCTTATGCCCATGATACTCTCTCTTGGTTTTATTGTTTTATACTGGGAGATAAAATAAACATTAAAGTTTAAGTGTAATTATTAATAGTATTAGCTTTTAACCACTTATTAAACTTCTTAAAATCGGCCCAATAGTATTTTCTTTTTATTGTATAGGTAGGCGGACGAGCATTTGGGTCACCTGATCGTAAGGGGTCACCAACACCCATAAACAATGCCATTGTTAGAAATGTTAACCATCGCTTACATCGCCAATACGCCACCAACCTTGGGAACTAAGATGTTGTCCCTTGTGCCTGTAATTACACTGGCTCACTCACCCTTCTAACCGGAACACAACAATAAAAAGTACTGCTGTTTAGCGGCAGAATATCTAATGAGTGGGTGGTACCTACCCAGACGAGCTTGCACAAAGCTCTACCACCGAGTGAAGACCGAACAGACAAAGATTTTCTAAATATATAATGATGTATACATAATAAAATTATTATCATTTCGCATGTATACCTTGTTTGAGTGTTCGAATATATCATACATAGCCTATTTCAACGACAGGATTAAAGATATATAAATGACTTTGACCTCTAATTGACAAGGCATTGTCAGAGATCTAGAAAATTCGCTTTCGCGTTTATTGATCGTAATGCATAACATAGCAAAGCAGTTAGCAAATCGCATAGAACAAATATACATTTTGTTTAACTTCACTGTTATTCGCAATTGAATTAAATGCAGGACAGGGACATAAAAAGTTAACAAACAAAATCTCAGTCGCATCTGCGCAGTCATAAACGCGATTGGGCATCAATAATATCGCAATAACTATTTTATATTTGACTATGCACACCAGCTACAATATTTTAATTTCAAATCACATAAATAATTCTTTCGCTATTGCACATAATGAGAACAAACTTAAAACGTATTTAAAATATAACAATAATAAAGAAAAAAAAAATATCAAATCCCTCAATCATCACTCAATTATATAAATACGATTTCGCCCGCGTGTTGTTTCCTTTTGTGACAATAGTTCAGTTATTTTTTTGCCATGATTGGTAAATTATGGGAAAGCAATGACATTCTGGTGTTGAGCCAGTAAGAATTCACCACAAAAGCGTAATCCTACGGCACGACCTTATGGATTTTCGAAGTTATTGTTTAAAATTTATAACCGACTTCCGATCGATTTTTGTGTCATTGAGTAACAAACATCCAAACTTTCATTCAAGTAATATTAATAATAATAGTGTGATAAAACATTCGATATGACATTGCAACCTTCAAGAAGAGAGCATACTCTTTCCTCAAAGGCCGGCAACGCACCTGCAAGTCCTCGGATGTTGCAGATGTCCATGGGCGGTGGTAGTCACTTTTCATCAGGTGAGCCTCCTGCTCGTTTGCCTCATCTTAAATAAAAATAAAAAAATCTATAATAATGTAAAAATTACACTCACTTTGGCTGCATGACATCTGCAGCTAGGGATGTATGCTGGAACTCGTCCTTGCTGTCCAGGAAAGGGTATCCGTTGAGAGCGATGTGAGCGTCGTATATGCCCTGCCGTCCCAAAGCGTCGCCAACCCACTTGGATGCCATAGCGGCAGCCATCAGCGGTACTATGTATCGAACACCACCAGTCAACTCGAACATGATTACCACGAGCGATACTGGAAAACAAACATTACAAATTTTTAAAAATACATATTAATTGGTATTAGTACATTATACTAGAATTTAGTTTTAGTGAGAAATTATAATTAAATTTAAAATTCCTACAAATATTATAACATTAAACAAAAGGCTTAGGCCACTTAACTCACCAGTCATCCTTGTGACCCCACCCAGTACAGCTGCCGCGCCCACCATAGCATAGAGTCCGGGTGTAATGCAATCGTCACCAGTCGAACACTCTCCCGAAAACAGCCATATCTTCGGATAGTTATAAGCAAGCTGCTCCACTCCTAAGTGCAATGATAATAAAGTGTAATATATTTGTGATTATCAAAGCTACGATTATTAAAATGCATGTTGTAATATGACAAATTTGTTTTATTTTCTCACAATACTTTATATATGTGATATGTTGACTGCCTCGTTGGTCTAGTGGCTAGACATAAGGCCGCAGACCCGGTGGTTCAGGGTTCACATCCCAGGTCGGGCCAACGGTTATTGGGTTTTTCTGTCAGAAAATTCTCAGTAGTCCCGTGCCTCGGAAAGCATGTTAAGCCGTTGGTCCTGCGCCTGAACTCTTTCCGGTCGTGTCGGATTGCCGTCCCATCGGATTATGAGAGCTAAGGAAAAGAGAGTGCACCTGTGTTTGCGCACACACTTGTGCACTATAATATATCCTGCGCAGTTGGCTAATCTCCTTGAGATTGGCCGCCGTGGCCGAAATCGGTCTGGAGGACCTTATTATTATGTCTTACGACTCACCAATGCCCACAATCCTTCCCGCGATGGCACCCAAAGCAAGACTGGGAATGAATAGTCCACAAGGGACCTTGATACCGAAAGTAAAGACGGTCATCACTAGCTTGAGAATGAGAGCGAGGAGTAGCAGCCAGATGGCCTGGTAAACTCCCGGTCCTGCAGCTGCCTTCTCTATTGCGGAGTTTACATCGGTGAAGTTGCGGTTGTAATCGCTGCAACAAAGTTATTTGTTAATATATATGAACTGATATGATATTCTTATAAGTAAAATTATTTTATTTATTCCTTTCACTATTCTCTAACAGTACTATAGGTGTATTGTTCATAAATATGAAATGTGTCAGAAGACATGTTTCCGCGCCATGCACTTTGTGTAGGAATGAGCTCCATACCTTCTCATTAAGGAAGATAGAGGCCAGATAATGAGGGAAAATTGAGTATTTGTATACACGCTTGAGCACTATACAACAAGGGGGTGAATCAAAATACATTTTAGAAGTGCATATTTTGTACAGATGCTTTATTTAATCATATTGTTCCCATATAACTAAAAATCACTTATACGTACATATTTTATCTTCGTTAGTAAGTATTACAAAATCTTATGCCATTGTTTCTTGGCACTGGTAACTTTTAGAGACTACTAATGATCTTCATGGTAATAGTGTAGGAAGTATTTTAAAACTTGTTTAATAAAATTATATATACCACAGCGGGTCCGAGTTCGAAATTCCGCACTGATTGAACAGCAAATAAATCAGTTGACTAGTGTTCATCCGTGTGTACGGATTGGGATAAGCGATGATGGCGGTGACCAACGTCACCACTAGTACTTCGGTGACCGGGTACTGGCCGAGTTTCGAGTACTTGCGGTAGCGGCACCAATAAATGTTCGCCTTTATAAATATGGTAGCGATGCAACCCTGGAAACAAGATGTCAAATTAAATTCAAGTTCATTCAGGGACAAATGTTAAATGAGTAAGATAATTTTGTCCTATCTAGTATCATAAAGAATATTCTATGCAGCTGCAATATATTTTTTTAAATAATCACTGTTGAAATTAATTATAAAAATTATATATATACATTATATAATTATTGTTATGTGGTTAATAGTGCTTCTCTCCCAAAGCAATGAATATACAACGTCACTCACGCCAATGATGCCGAGACCGACAAACGGTATGAGCTCGAAGAATATCCACGGCTTATTGTACTCCACGAAGAATAACACAGAGTGCTCGTTGCCGAAGGGATTGATGGAGCGCAGGATGAAGGCCGCGATCAGCGCGCAGAAGAACGAACGCCATAACGTTTTCAGAGGGAAGTAGTACGAGACCTAGACATAGAATAATACATTGTTTTCATCAATATATTGTTGCGCCTTAAAATGAAAGCGGGCACAGTTATGTGGTAATGAAGTGTTTAGCTAACACCCGACGGCTTCAATGGTAGAGTATACGATTTAAATAAGTACGAACCTCTTCCAAGCTGAAGAGCACCCCTCCGATAGGAGCTCCGAAGGCGACAGACACTCCTGCAGCCGCAGCAGCGGACAGTATCTCGCGTTTCTTCGCTTCATTCCGACCGTACTTCGGGAACAAGTAGGATAGGATGTTACCTGGAAAACGAACAACATTATTATTTCAATAGAAGCGAACGCTGTTGTATTAATAAAGATAGTTAAAATTTTCTATACTTTCTAGAATAATATTCATTTAGCAATAACCTTACCTAAGCAACTCGCTATATGGACCATGGGACCCTCCTTTCCGAGTGACAAGCCGGATGATACCGACAGAATCAGGCCCACTACTTTGATGATGAGCGTCCACTTGCCGAGGTATCCCCTAATGATGAAACCACTGAGGATCGTCTTTATCTCGGGTATACCTGAAAATATTTAAAACGTGTCATGTGCTACCAAATCAATATACCCACATATATTTATGTTTCTTTGTTAGTGTTGAGTTGAATTTTACGCAGTTCTCTCTGCCTGAAGATATCGTGTTCGTTACGGCAACATAAAGAAATATATTATCATACAAAATGAGTTTATTAGACAATGTACTATACATTAAAATTGATCAAATTGTATCGAAGAGGCGTCCAATTTACAAGTTGTAAACGAATGTTTAAAGTGACGTAGTAATTGTACTCCATATACCCTAAAATACCCTAAAAAATGTATAAAGCGCCGACATGGAACATAGAATCAACGTGCAATGCATGACTCTTACGACGCGTTACGTAACGTGATCGTTGCCGAGCCGAGCTCGGATCTCATCCGCAGTTAATATCAGACGACAATATAGATGAAACATAAATACAAAACGATACGCGCATGTGTCCTCGATCGCATAAATAACCGTCCACTAACATGAAATTACCGGTAATGGCACACTCGGAGTGATTAACTGAAAAACTGACAGTGGGAGGAGCTTGCGGCGCTCGCTGTACTCATTATACTTACTTTAACAATGTGTGTTTACGTTCAAATAGTAATGCAGATCACTCGCAACATAAAAGTACTTTTTATGACCGCTTTGCAATTTACTTATATCTTTTTTCTAATAACTATTTTACAAATACATCTATCGAGCTATGTCATGTATCAATGAATACTCTAAGTTATTTATATAATATTAATATAGACAGTACCTGATCCACATGCGTAGGGCGCGAACATCCGCACGAGCGAGGCCGAGAGAGCGGCGAAGAGCAGCGCCCAAACGATGTAGAACAAGTAGCTGATGATGTAAGCTCCGGGACCGTCGCGGGACTCGCCGAACAGCTGAGGCCAGGTCATCCACTGTCCAGGGAATATGATGTTTTATTTAAGCTCTATAGCAAAAAGTTTGTTGACATTTCAAATTTTGATAATATTTTATTTGTGGCTACCGATATAAAAGATGAGAATTTTAACAAATTTCTTTACACATTTGAGCCTGCGAAGATTCTAGCTGTACAATGTTTAATTTTTTATTTTTAAATATCTTATTTATACTTTTACCATAAAACACGTATTTTATATATCTGACACATACGATACATCAGACAACACGAGACACTCTCCGAGCCTCTATCGTAGGTTTTAAGACTACAAATGTATCTGATCCAATCACCTCAGAACAATTTCCATGATCGAATGTAATTTCATCATTGGACCAGCAACACTGCTCCCTGTTGAACCAGAACGCCTGCGGGCATATGCCGAACTTGAGGTCCGTCATCCATGAAGCCCCAATATCTATAACACCGGCCACAACTCCCGTGCAGACACCAACGAGGAGCACGCACACCCATCCTGACCACGCGTCGTGGGCACCCTGGAAACAATTATTTCAATTTTACCAAAAAAAACCAACACACGTGCATATATTAATTATTTACATTTAAATAAATCTGCAGACTAATCAATGCATACTTGTTCCAAGCTTATTATAGTTTATATTTAATATTGGATAAAATAATATGCCGATTTAAACATGTTTTTATAACATGACGATATAAACTAAAAACACAATAATAACCATTATCCAAGTCAAAACTTAAAAGGAAAAATAATAACAACATTCAAAACAATCAACCATACCGCATAATATTCACATTTTCTTTCATGACGATATGACTTTCGTGACGTGTCACTGTCATGTATTCTATAATAATTTGCAACAAGCACATCACTATATTCACTAAGCAATCTATATTATTTACTTTAATGAAATCCCATAGAGAGTCTTGACGTTTCTTCACAATGTATCTGTGCCGCATCCGGTCTCGCGCGATGTCCCGCTGCCAATCGATAGTGTGGAAATCATCGTATTGGCCGATTCCCGGAATATCGTCCGTGTCGCCTGCAACATCCAATTCAAATATCCGAAAATGTATCGACATTTTGTAATTTGTATATTTAATTAAATTATATTAAAATCGTAACGGAATTAAATATATTATTATCATGTTGTAAATTGAATAAATAAAAAGCAATCAGCTTTTAATCGATTACAGCTTTCCACTTTATAATTAGGGCAATAAATTACTATCGATAGACGACGATCTTGACGACAATAAATGACTTGCCTGAGCGTTATTTTCATGCGCGATCAGTTTTTTTGGTTGTTATCTCTTATCTCCGCTGATTCATGTTTAAGACTATAGTGGTAAGGAAATATTTTTTCTTCACTCAAGGACAATATTGTTGTGTCTAATGTCTCTACGTTTATATTACTTTAGTATTCGAATTCGCTAAACTGTCGATTTTTAGTATCGATGAGAAAAATAAAATAATTTAATGAAAAAATAATAATGAATTATTCATATTAGATATATATGAATAATTAATTATTATTTTGACATCTATTTAAATTTTGTTTTTATATAAATGTATTATCAGAGACAAAATCAAAAGTGACGTGACGCCGACGCGACGTGACGTTACCGTACAATATTCGCGCTATGTCAATGTGTGTAAATTTTAACGATAATTTACTTCATCAAAAACATTTAAACAGTGAAAGATAAGTTTTTCGAAAAAGATGTGAAGTCAGTGTCAGTGTTTTGCAAATTCGTTTAAAGGTTACATATACTTATTTTGTTCTTCTATTATCTATCATGAAACTGTGTATTTTATTTCATAATAATAACCCTTGAAAATTTTAACTGTGTATTTGTGAATTGTATTTTATAATGAAACTGTATTGATTATGATGTTATATGAATAATTTTGTACATTTTTTGCAAAATGTATAAGGATACATAGATATTTAATATGAAATGCAGTTGATTGATGGCCCCGTGGTAAGAACGCGTGAATCTTATCCGATGATCGTGGGTTCAAACTCGGGCAAGCACCACTGAATTTCATGTGCTTAATTTGCGATTATAATTCACCCCGTGGTCGACGGTGAAGGAAAACATTACGAGGAAACCTGCATGTGTCAAATTTCACTGAAATTCTGTCACATGTGTATTCCACTCACACACAACCTTCTCCTCAAAAAGAGGAGAAGAGGCCTAGACCAGCATTGGGACATTCACAGGCTATTAATGTTACTGCAGTTGATTCTTGTTCAACAAAAAGCCAAGGCCTTGAGAACAAAAGTTAACTGCATAATTCATCACTTAAAAACATCTCCAATTTTAAATTGTTAGTGTTACTACTGAACATTTACTAACATATACTACTACTACTACTACTACTACTACACATGTGTCGAAATACTACCAATTATGAAATAATGTAATGACCAATGAGTATTAAACTAAACACTACAATATGTACAAGTATATGTTTAGTAATACATACAATGATAATATGCACATACGTATTACTCTGATCTGTCTTGTTGTAAAATAACTAATTGTTATATACGTGTATGTATATGTATTATCAAAAATGAATTCAAGCGTACAGAATGATAACGAAACCAGCTCTTTGAAAATGTGTGACAGAGAATGAGAAATATTTTAAAAAAATGTGCTAACTCAAATATACTTAAATAATACAGTAATAATCGAAAAAATACATTATATTCTTCATATATTCCATTTCAATAATTAAAATGTGAAATCAACTGACATATTTTTTATTAATTATTTAATATATTTTTATTTTCATATTAATAGTTTGAATTAAAATGTGCTACGCTAATATTTAGCACACTTTGTTTAAAACTTTTTAAATAAAGTTAAGTATACAAAATAGAAGGAAATGGCAGATGAATTATTGGTAATAACAGCCATAATTTTTTTTTATTATTGTAACTTTCATGTCAATATATAGCTGAAAATAATAACATTTTTTTAAATATATTTATGTAACTGTTCCAGTTTTAATTGTTGATTCATAAATAATAAATGCCACATATGAGTACAAGTCACTTTTGAGATAATATATTAAAAATGAAAATATTTATCTTTTGATATGTTTAGTTGTAGAAGTGTTTTTTAAAATATTAATTATTGTTATTGCATATTTTGTCACAAGTATTTTTTTAATTAATTTAAAGATGATTCCATTTCTAAACAGAACTACACCTTGAAAAAGTATTATCTTCGGACATCTATTGTCTATATTTGAATCGGCGGCGAACGTAAGAGAAAGAAAACATTTGAATGTCGAGTCACGTGATACGCAATAGACTTCCTAACAAGTTTGAAGCATAATTTTACCTCATAAACTTGAATTTTTGTTTCAGTTTCTCCTAATATTTTCATTAATACTATTAAACTATCAATAACGTTCTAGTTTTAGTTCGATTTAACGATGTTAATAAGTTTACTATGCTTATCAAAAACTATGACAAAGTTAAATACTATTTCTTTTTTTTTTAAACTTAAACAATATATCAGTATAAAAATTACAAAAACATACCTTGCATTCCGGAAAATATAACTGCGTCCCCTGTAAATATGTTTTAACAATTTAAAAGTTCCTCCGTAAGGCACTAAATTTTTTATTTACTTTAAATGTCATGTTATTGCTTTTCGTCTTTATATTTTTATATATTGCTTTTAGTTTCAAACATGACAATACGTTTATTAAAATTAATAAGGCGATAGATAAGGCTTTGTTAGAGGTAGTTTTGATAAAATGGACGAGAGGACAGTCGTGTCGTGTTCAATGAATGACGGAACCGAAAGTACAAGCAATCAGCAAAATGACAAACTGTCAAAAACATTCCGGGGTTACCATGCGTAAAAAAATAAAATCTACCATTTTTTTTGATTTTTTTTTATATACGTGCAAATATACTGAATGAAGCGTATTTGACAAGTAAAAATTTAGCATATTTACTTTTGTATTTACGACTATCAAAATTATTTTTTTTTTAAATTTGACTGTTTCAATTTCTATATTTAATATTGTTAAGATAAAAGTATTATCTTTAATTTAAATTATAATTAATCAGTATTCTATATTCCATAATTAAAAGTCACTCAGTTTATTGTTAAAGCATTAAATTCATTAAAAGTTTACTACATTGTAAAATTAACTTTACCTACATCACCGACAAGGGGTTCAGTATCATCAGCGTCAGGGTTAACTACTGACGAATCCATGTTTTCACTTAACACACAAGAATTTATTACTAATTCTCACACGCAATCAAATTAAATGACATATCCTGTATCTTATCTTGTTGATATGAAATTTAAAGTTTATAATACTTTATCAATAATTTTCAACGTTTGACATCTATATTTATATTATGCGAGTTTTGATTAATTTTATTACCTATCTATTCAAAGTCGTTTCATAATAAATAAAAAGGTAATGTTCGCTACAGCAACAAAACATGTAATAGCATTTTCAGAAGTAATTAATTTCAGACTGACGTTTAATTTTTATTAATGTGGCATCCCAAGCGAGCATCAATTATTTTTAGTGAAGTAACAATAAGTGCTGAGTATTAATAAATTTAATGTTGATTGTAACCTATCCAATGCATTAAGGCATATAAACACCATGTACAGCTTATATATTTACAATAAAGAATATTCGATAAAAAATAAATATAAAAAATAATTTACAAAAGCGAATAGTACTAATGAGCTAGATATGATATTACTACATTTACTCATACATGAGTTGTGGAACTAACTGATATCCGGCTGGTCTCTTACCGGTTGCCGAACTGAAGTACTGAGCGATGAATGCTTAAAAACAAGAAACAAAATATTTAATTTGCTTCCATTTCAGATATAAGTTTAATATTACATTCTTAATATAGTGGCTGTTTTATAAGATGTATGTATAACCAGCCATTATTGTTTAATTTATTTAATTATATATATATGCTAATTCTATTGTACATCATTTGCTAAACTAAACAATGGCAATAACCAAAAAATACATCTCTAACTGCATAACTATTACTTTAGTCCTGTCGAATTAGTTTAGTTTAAAGATTTTATTACAACAGAGTTTGGACCAATCTCTTAAATTTAAGAGAAAGCTACAAAATGAATAGAGCTCGTACCTAACCTACATACAATCATATCTATTTTTAGTAATAAATTTAGTTCATACTTACAACTGGCACTGGCGTTGCTGTTCCTGCCGCTGTGCTCGTATAGTTGGAAGGTCCCGTGGTTGGTGGGTGTAGAGCTATCCACCGCCCGATGCGGCTCAGGCGTTATATCTACCATGTCATCATCCGTTGACGTGTGAGCTCCACGCCCGTTGCTTGTACTCTGTACATTTGTACCCTGAACAGATATTTTTTTTTATTTTTACCTCTTATATTTTCCTTTTTGTAATTCGTCCGTTGTACACAAATAATGCATTTTCATTATTTGTGTTTACATATGAAATTAACGCCATAACTGTTTACCTATACTTGACATATATAAATAAATTATTTACGGATCATTAAAGTATGATGTTTGAGTTTGGCAGAAAATAAATCATAACCTTTATAGTTTGATTTTATTTATTTATCTTATAAAAAAAAAATCCAAGAAACAATTTAAAAAATCATCCATGAATTTTACAAATAAAAAGAAGTCCGATAATTGTTGTGAAAACATACCTTATTACCTATTAAGCTAACAGGACGGAACAAAGAGTAAACAAATCTTTATTTTCCTTTAGAACTATTCAATATTGTGCTTTTATTAATTGGAAATGAGAAATTTATAAAAGATTTAAGTCTCGTCTAATTGCTATTAAATTTATCGCACAATTTACCGTTAATTCCACGAAATTTGCTGGAAGGTGTTCAATTAATCTATTGGTTCGAATACCAGTCTAATTTGAACGCGAATAAACCTAAATACTCTTTGAGTTACTTATTTACCTGCACTTACTTTAAATAATTTTCAAGGGCTTAATATGTTTCTCAAATAAATATTCGATACATTTTCAAAGCTTATTGTGTTTATAGATGTGAATGTAAACGTTACACATCAAATCCGCTTCCAATACATTTACGCCGTTTGAAGTACGTTTCTTTTCTAAATAAAGATTACAATGTACTTATTCCTTCTCGATATACTTTTATTCATTCGACGCCAAACACTTTAACATTCATATTTTTAAAAACGAATATGTAAGCTTACAAAATATATGGTTTAAATTATTTTCGACTCAAAATCCATAACATCCATTCAACCGACAAATCTGGTCATAATATCCGTGTTAAGTGTTCGCCTAAAAATCTACATTCTCTTAAGTCTTTATATGTATGCTATACACTTAAAACTTAACATATTTAATAAGTACTATGTCAATAACATAATTTGGACTTCCTAGCACTGTCCAGTCCGAATCAATAAGGGTACAAAAATACGACGAAACGCTTTGAGACCGTGCCCCCAGTTAAAAAATCGCTTGACGCGTACATGTCACGGGCTATCTAATCTCGCACTTTAACTTTTATCAACTAACCGCCTTATTCATAAACTTTATTTAACTGGTGATTAGTTAAACAATATTTTGTCTTCTTCTTTCGTATGTCAAATCAATAATGACAGAAAGAGACAAATCAGTGTTTAGCTAAACAGTAACTAAGCAACGTTTATAAATAAGGCCGTTTAACTTTAACAAACGATCCAGTCCAGTGTTATACGGCGGAGGATATCATGTAACATATCAGATTTTTTACACAAATAAACGTTTATGAAGAGTATCGCCTATTTGATATATTTTTCATCTATACGACTTTGTTGCCTTATTTATGATTTAATAAGCCAATAAGATTTACAGGAGCACTCTGATTACAGATAGCAATATTTCTATTTTTAAGAATTTCCCTTCATAAATGTAAGACTTATAAATTTGAATGAATTAAGTTCAGTTTGTTATGTATATCAATTCAACAAAGCATGTTTTATATGGAATCATCATAATAGCAAATACACGAGGTATAAATATTGTGCAATTGAACGAAAGCCAGATGATTGAATAATACCCAGTTCAAAATGCATACAACTGTAATTAAATATTTCGATTGACAATTTGTTTTCATAAGCTAATTGGCTTGCCTGAAATCCACCAAGTAGTTACGAACCATAATGAATGAATGAAAAAATAATAATGGTTCGTTTCAGCAATTACGGTGATTTTCGCTGAGAATGCTGTCTGGTTATAAAATAATTTATATTCATTTCTTGTGGATAAACCAAAAACCTTCTCGTCAAAAAAAAAGAGGAGAAGAGGCCTTAGCCCAGCAGTGGCACATTCACAGGCTGCTACTGTATTAAGTCCATATGTGGGCTCTTTTGCGTTCATGCATATTAAATAACAATTTGTCATCAATTATGCACAAATAGTTTCGAAGTCAATTCATTATCCCTGCTTAATGATACAATATTTTTAATTTACCTACAATTAAATGCTTGTATAATAAGTTTAAAAGAGTAACTACTGAGATTGCTGACTAATGAGTTTTTATAAAAAAAAAAAAATTCTATTATGGTTTAAAGAATATTACCATATGGTTTTTTTAAATATACGCATCCTCTTATTAAAAATTACTTATATTTCTTTGCATACAATATTTCAGGGTGTTTCCTTTCCGTTTTTCTATTATATAATATTAAGAAAGGAAATTTGAATTTAAACTATACCTTAAAAAAATAACAATTTAATTATTATATATAATAATAATTATTAAAGTGATCCGAATTGAATACCGTAAAGAGATGCCTCGGGAATTTCAACAGTTTGGCGTTGAGTCGATTTACTAAAATATCTTTAAATTTAGCTAAATTGACTTTTGTGTTTCGCTTTTTCATATATATTTTCAATCAATTATCAAATATAAGAATTTAAAAGCAGCTAATAAAATATAGTGTTCTGAGTTACCGAGATATTATTAATGCGTACCTTACCTGCGTTCTTAGTTCTTTATACCGTCTTTCACCTCGTATTATTTAACATTTTAATTAATAAATAATTAAATTCATTTAAATTAAAGATTATTATTTTTGATGTATTCATCAATTAAAATTAAAGGTTATTATTATTCATTAATTATATAATTAACAAAAACATAAACTGTAAAACATATTACGTAAATGCACTTCTTTAATACCACGGGCAGCACGCTACAGCGTCACTATACTCACATCTCAACGCGCATTTCCAGAATTTTCAGCGCTTTTATTCACGGAGATCACATAACTGCATCCTATTATAAATAGCGCTAAAACCGTTAGGGGTTACGAAGTTATTTATTTTTCTAAACCGTTCAGACCTGGTAAGATCGTTAGCTGAGCGCAATGTTCACCCGACTGAATGTTATACCGAAAGCGGAAAATCGATAAAACAACGTTTCATCTTTCGCCACAGCGACTAGTGTTGTTGAAGGTACGATATAAGATATCGAATACCAATACAATGTTCACAGATATTGAATTGTAAAAATAAAAAAATATCGGTTAGACTTAAAGTATTATTTTACATCATTTTTCAAGATAAAAAAATCTAAACGTGTTTCGTGTAATTGAGATGACCCATTTCATGAAATACGACTCGCGCATAAGGAAACTAGATAACGATGAATATGAAAGCGTGGAAAAGGAAAAATATATATTATGCAGGCAAACAACGTCACGACAGCATTTTCAAGTTGTTTTTCTAAATTATACAATTAATCATAAATTCCCTTCGTAGACGTTACTTATTTGAAATGGAAAATACTATTTTAATATGCTAATAAATTTAAAAAACCGTGTCTGTTAATGATTTGAAGGCGAAATAAATTAAATAATATTATGTTTTTCCTTAAAAAACATATATGTATGAGAATGAAGCCGAAAATCATAGCTGACGTAGGAACACATCTTGTCTATATACATGGGGCGTGCCCGTGTGCGTTTCATAAGGTAGTAAGTCTTACGGCTCAAGTTTCGTGCCACACATCAAACATGACTTGTCATTCCACGAGCTACAGCTAAGGGCTAAGCGTTATGCGTTTGGCATAAGCCGTGAGAACGCTTTGACGCACCCGTCATATTCACGTCGTACAACAGTCCACATCAGTGTTATTAAGTACCATAATTATTATTGTTTTCCACGACTAATTTTATTAAAAATATACTTAATTTTCAGAATAACAAATAATAATAATATTATTATTTCTTTATTAACACTATAACTTATTATTCACATATATATAATAGCTCTGTATTTTATTTTATTTTTTGTCGTTATATTTGTATGTATCTATATTTTTCAAAATCAATTACCGCCTTCACGAATTTCCGCTTAGCCTAAAGGTTGACTGGTAGAGAATGCCTTTAGGCATTAAGTCCACCTTTTGTCAAACTACACAATGTGGTGGGCAAAAAAGTTTTAAATAAATAAAATAAATAAATATAACATACTGTTATTTCTCTATTTTTTTTTTATGAAAAAAAAGTATTTCCTCTATATGATTAGAAATCTAAAGAAAATGTCAAACGAATGGTTCGTTAATAATTAACTAGGTATTTCGTTTAGAAAATTCGAAAAAAATATTTTTTACATCATAAAAATAACTTTATGCATACCTATAATTCAATAATTTATATCCCGAAATTTATTCGCACTGTATTATATACAAAAATAGCTTGACATTGTAAACTTGAGAAGATCACAAATATATTTTAAATAAAAAAATATATACACATATGTCACTAGTTTTCGATAACCCGTTGGCGTTAATTTTACTTCGGATAAAGCAAAACAATCCGATACAATGTACCACACATTCATTTCATGGTGTTAATGAATAGACGCTAATAAGGGGGAGGCGAAATTCAAAATACCATTTCAATAAATGCAATTTAGAACGCAAAGGGGAATAGTATAATTAAGCAAGCCACATCCACATATTTGGAATCCGATGTAGATACAATCAATCGAATGTACATATGCAATTACACATCACATTCATTATAATAAATATCAAATAATAAAATACTTCGAATTGAACGCTTATGTAGTTTATATGAAGAGAAAATAAAACACGGCTTTCGGTTGAAAAAACCGATATTTTTTTTTATAGAATCGGTAGGCGGACTAACGAATGGGACACCTGGTGGTAAATGGTCACCACCACCCATAGACATTGGCATAGAAAAAAGTGTCGCATCGCTTACTAGTCCAAGATTTTTAGACATTCGCTCTGCATAAAATCCCGCTACTCGTTTTTTTGATTGAATTATGTTAGGGGGTGCCCCCTAAGTATAAAACAGTGTTTTTGTCGTCTGGGACAAAAGACTGCGTTAGCCACCACTATGAAAACATTTTCGCAAATATCTCGGAAACAGTGAATTTTACGTTAAAAACAGCAAAAACCTTTTTTGTAGAGGATAAAATTTCATTTTTTTTTATTTAATTTTTTTTGCGCTATTATTAATATTTTCCGTGTTAGTTATAGATCTCTAACTTTGATTATGATTTTTTTTTCGTATTTCCAAAAATTATTAAGATATTTTACGAAAACCAAAATTAGGTGTAGTTAAAAACTAACTGGGTGTTACCTATCCGGACGAGCTTGCACAAAGTCCTACCAACAATAAAAATATATATATAACAGTGGTCAGGTTAAAATCACTCGACGTTACAACACCCAAGTTATTTCCACGATTGACGTCGCGTTGGCACCCTACTGAACGTCAAAGCCTTATATAAAAATTCGAATATCACGTGGCTCCTTGGCGTGGTTCCTTTTTCATATTTATATAATAAAAGAAAAAAAAACTGACAACGGACTTTTTTTTTAACGATCACGTGTTCTTAATTAGTAAATTTCGCAACAACGTACCTAATTTGTGAAATACGATGTATAGCATAATTATGACCGTTGGACCGTGGAAAATCAGACCGATTCAGACAAAAATACAGGGGTATTCAATTATGATTCAGTAATTATTATAGATATAATTGGAAATTCAAATATTGTTATTAGAATGTATTTTCATCGAACTCTCCAAATATCTAATTATCCGAAATTATTCTTACCGAATAGTCTTACTTCTAATATTATATTACGGATACATATGGAACTATTTTATGTGTATAAAGGCTCTTATAAAATTATCTTTACAAATCTAAATTGTGTATCGATCAGGCGAATTAAATAAATATTTACCTAGTAAAGAGGATAAACCAATGTGTACTGCAAACAGTTACTAGGAACTAAATAATTGCGGAATTGTTCGCAACTCAACGAAACCAGGCCGCAATATCCGTCTCGTATCAACACTTGAAATCAAATCAGTGTATAGTATAACCGCATGTATGTATATAGGTAGCTTTGTATACAATTTGCTATTATCGTCATCATGTGAATACATCAACCCAGTCTTGCCCACAACCGCTCCAACACTCTTTGTCACCTCCCTTTTTAAATATGTAGTTACGAAAATATTACAGTCAAATAACAGCCAAATTGCCCCAATGGACAGAACACGTGGATTCAAGGCGAGAGTCGCTGATTTTATTTTTTATTTTTTATTGTATAGGTATGCGTACGAGCATATGGGCCACCTGATGGTAAGTGGTCACCAACGCCCATAGACAAAGGCATTGGAAGAAATGTTAACCATCGCTTACATCGCCAATGCGCCACTAACCTTGGGAACTAAGATGTTATGTCCCTTGTGCCTGTAATTATACTGGCTCACTCACCCTTCAAACCGGAACACAGTAATACCAAGTACTGCTGTTTTAAATTTTAATCAGAAAACAATGCGGTTTTTCAAGTGATAACTTTGTATTGGTAGAATCACTGTGGTAAATGAAAACATCGAAATGTAACCTCCATACCTTGGAAAATATATGATATAAGCCGCAGTCGGGGTTACCTGTTTGAACTTTGAAAAGTCCTCACAAATAGCCGGACATTGTAATAGAAGAAAAAGAAATAATAAATCGCAGCGCATTGTTTTGCCGACAAGGGGGACGCGTGCTGAATACAAGTTGAAGAATACTCGCATTAAACATAAATTCTATACTGATAGATGATGATTTTTTTTAATGTATATAGCTGAGGGAATATGTATAAAAGTAATACCATAAGGTATTTGATATAGAATATTATTATATAAGTATTTTTATGACATAGATAGGGGCCTACTGCGACGACCATAATATAGGCCTCCTGATAGTATTGTAAGAGATGTTACCATTGCTTACATCGCGCCACCAATCCTGGGAACTAAGATGATTTGTCCCTTGTACCTGTAAAAAACTGGCTCACTCACCCTTCAAACCGGAACAAAAATACCAAGTACTGCTGCTTTGCGGTAGAATATCTGATGGTACCTACCCAGACGAGTTTGCACAAAGCTCTACCACCGATAATAGCTACGTTTCGGATTTTCACCCGTTTTCAGTTTGTATGATACGTATTAAAATTATATACATTATTATTATTATAATATATGTACATTATTATTATGTAATAAATAACATTATAATGTTCATGTAACATGCATGCTAGATAAAATAAAGTTACCTTCAGTGTAATATAGGGTTTTCCATTAAGGGCGCTTGATCTTTGAAATGCAAAAAAAAATACATGTAGAAGAGATATTTGCGAAATTTTTTTTTTATTTGGAAGGTCTATCGACCCCATTATGTATGGAATATGACATCATTCAAATGACCGCCACGGCTTCGGTTGGTGGCGCGCACACGAAAGGTCCAATTTTCGATGACTCTGGCGCACAAATCGGGCTGTATTTGATCGATGGCGTGGCGTATGTTGACTTTGAGGGCATCGGTGGTTTGCGGCTTGTTGGCATAGACCTGCGACTTAAGAAAACCCCACAAGAAAAAGTCCAGCGGGGTCAAATCGCCTCCGCGCGAGATGACCATGTCCAGAAATTGCTCGTGCAGAACTTCCATCGTAGCGTGTGCTGTGTGGCACGTAGCGCCGTCCTGTTGAAACCACATGTTGTCCAGATCCATATTCTCGATTTCAGGCCAAAAGAAGTTGGTTATCATCGACCGGTATCGCTCACCATTGACGGTGACGGCCACACCATTATCGTTTTCGAAAAAATACGGACCAATCACGCCTCCGGCCCAAAATCCGCACCAAACAGTCACTTTCTGCGGGTTCATTGCCACTTGGTGAACCTCGTGTGGATTGGTCTCGTCCCAAATACGGCAATTTTACTTGTTGACATAGCCATTCATCCAAAAATGCGCCTCGTCGCTGAAGATGATTTTTTTGCCAAAATCGGCGTCAACTTCCAACTGCTCTAATGCCCAGTCAGCGAACACACGGCGCTGTCTATGGTCATTAACCTTGAGCTCTTGGGTCAGCTGGATCTTGTACGGGTGCAGGCTCAAGTCACAACGCAAAATTCGCCAAGTTGTCGTCTGCGAAAGGCCGAGTCCGCGTCCTGTGCGCGACGCGGAATTGACTGCCGCGGGTTTTCGAGGACACTGTCGCGCACAGCGGCGATATTCTCGGCAGATCTCGCGTTACGTTGACGCACGGGAACCGGCTGATTGTTAACTGACCCGGTTGACTCGAATTTGTCCACCAATCGACGGATAGTCGACTCGGCAGGACGATCATCGCGACCGTAAAACGGGCGAAGTGCGCGGAACGTTGCTCGAACTGAAGACCCATTTTCATAAAACAATTTTATGATTTGCACGTGCTGCTCGACACTGTAACCTGCCATGGTGGTTTGGGAGGACGGAATGAATATAACACACTGCATTTGACAGCTGTCACTCAAACAACATGGCCGCAATCAGCTGTCAAAGTTCAAGCGTCCCTATTGGAAAACCCTTTAGTAGTTAACAAAACTTAATTAAGGATCTAACCTTTATTCTACACAGGAGAAGCCTTTGATAATTCTCACTGAATCATGATGCTTCTATTAAACTTAACTAACTAAATCTTAAATTCAAATTCGTAACTTAATTTTCAAAATAATTAGTAAAACTAAAAAACTCCACCACCGGTTCAGAAGAAAAGCGTGAAAAACTCAGCGGGCTCTTTGTATTCGACAATTATTTTATTAAGACAACTATTTTCAATATAACTAAGAAATATCCAGAAGTCGTTTCATTTCAGAGGTGTGCTATCCTTTCCCTTATGTATATTTCTTTATTTTAGCGATACATACTCTATGCTCTACGGTCGAGATACAGGAATAATAAGTTTGTAAACGAAAAATAAAATAATAATATTGACACAAATATTTGTTAAACTATCAAAATGATTTGCCACTATAATGTTCATTAAGGACAATATTTATTTAAATCATAGGCAGGCACAAATTAAATTAAGGACAAATATCCGGATAACGGCATATTTCGATAATCGTTGATAAGCTTTAATATTGAAATTGTATCAATCAAATATCCAAAACAAATATTATTTGATCAAGGGACGGGCCGGCTACCTCGGAAACTGGGTTCAAAATGACCGATTGATTGCATGCAACAGTGTGCATTAATTCGATATTCCCATTTGGTTTGTGACAGACGACTCAGAAAAGCGAGTCGCGGGGTTCCGGAGATCATACAAATAACAAGGAATACAGTTAATTTTGTTATAATTGTTTTTAGCCTGCCTCGTTGGCCCAAAGTGTAGCGATTCCTTTCTATAAATGTTTATAAATAAATTTTCTAGCCGAGTGGCTTTTTTTTCATTCGATGATATGAATGGAAGTTATATTTTTGAATTGAAGTTAAATGGCATTCTTTTCTAAGTTATTTAATGATGATCTAATATATATACATATACAGAGTGTAACAAAAACCCTGTCCGACCCGTGAAGTGGTTATTAGGTATCGTGTGTCGGTTCTTTTTATGTAATAATTTTTTTTAAATACTAAGCAAAAATTTTATCCCGGTAAAAAAATAATTTAATTAAATGACGAAAATTACATGGCAACACAGGCGCGGGAAATAGCGCTCGATAGCTCTTACCTATAGGGTAGCTAAGACACGAGGTTATGACCTCAGTAATCCACGTGTTTACCAACAACAGTGTCGTTAAACACAATTAATTTTTTTAAGTAAATATTGAAATGAATGAGAATGAAAGAAATCAGTGTTTAAATAAAAAGCAATGAACAACGTTTATAACCGAAATCGTAAATAAATATAAAATACTAATATATAATTCACTATATTGATGGAAACCTAATCGCACGTAACACAATCGCTCAAAGCTAATACTGACCTGTCAATACAGAATTGATGCTTTATGATATAGCATAAAGTCTATTTTACTGTGCAAAATAAAATGTTACATTTAAGATTAAATTGTAAGGAACACGTATAAGACAATAATAACATTTGTAGCGCAAATTATTTATAACCACTAAGCTGATCATTGTGTAATTTTAAATACACTTTGTTAATGTTTAAAATGATATGTCCTTTTCTATTTCCCGGACAGGAGGTATTTGGTATCCTATAGATCATATTCGCGGGTTAGAACTAGTTTATATTTAAACAAATCAATTAGTGCGACAATCCATTTAATAAATATAAATCGCTTGTGAGTCACGGGACCTGTTAAGTACCGTGTATACAAAATTTCATGATTATCGGTTGAGAAATTAAGTTGTGAACACACAAGCTTTTCGCCTATTCTTCACGTAGAGATTACATTTTTTTATTGTAAATATAATTATTTTTGGAAAGAAGTTCCTTTTGGGGCGTTGCGGATATAACATGATTAGTCTTTATTATTATTATTCAAGTAAATAGCTGTTTCGTTGTATATTATTATTATATATTTTTTTATAAACCATTGTAAGCAAAATAAACGTGTTAAGATAATTTTGTAAAGTAATTTTTTGATTTTTATCGATAAAAAATGTACACCCGAATAATTATTTTCTTTATACCTCGGATAGAACTTGAAATTAATATTTTATAACAAAGAACTTCGTTCCTATCTGGTATCCCACGATACCACACGGATTTTTTTTATTATTTATATATTTTATTATATCTTTTTCATAGTTTTTCTTTTTCCACATATTTTAAACCTTCACTGACGGCATATTAGAAATAAATGGCTGGCAACATCTATTTTTAAAAACTTGAAAGTAATATATTATGAGATTAATATATTTATTTAAAGTTTTTAGAAATTTGATTTTTTAATTTACATAGAAAAGAATTTATAATCAAAACAAGTTGGATTGTTTTGAAAACACACCATTTAACTTTTTAAAACAACTTTCTATATTCGATAATCTAATGAAAAAATACCGCCAATCAACAAACAAACTCACTCCCGCATTTATAATATTATTAAGGATGTTTTGAATGTTGAACTGTTTAAGGCTACATTTTAGGTTTTTGATTAATCGTATTATTTTGTAATTACGTAAAAGATTTAAAAAAGTGAGGTTATCCTTTGATAAAATTGTATCTAATATTATAATTTATTTTTAATGCTCTTTACATATAAAAGTGCTGAGAGCAAAAATATATTAAAATGCAGCGTAAGTCGTATTCCAGAGCGTCGCACAGAACCCCGTCCAGCCCAGACCTGGACAGCCTTCCCTCGCGGGTTCGTGACCGGGTGTCCCCAGGCACGCGATTTGGCTTTGAAAACGGAGAGAACCACTACTGGTCTCCTCATTGGATCTTTGACAGAGCCGAGGAAATGCTCGGACTCTACCCGGCTAAGGTCAGGGGAGAAGTACGTTCCCACAACTACTTACTCTCCTCACCCCGCCACTGCGTAGCCCTCTTTCACTCCGAATGGGAACCGCCACGGTGTCGACATAGTCCCCTACTAGGACGGAATACTACTCGCAGGCTACAGCTAGTTCGATCTCCTACTCCACCATGGACTGCAGCAGTAGGCCCTGAGCCCCGACGCAGTGATTTATATTCGTCTGAAGTTCTGCGCTCATGTCGACATTGCAGCTTTCTCCTTGGCACCGTCCGATATTAGTGGTGGTCTGGGTGCCTAAGATCACCTTACCCTTCGTGATGGGTGGGTTGCACTCCTTTGACCCACGCCATATTACAAATGCCACGTATACCCTAAATAAGTTACACATGTGACCTTTAAAAGTATTACTTCGCACTTGGACTCAACTATGGAATTGCAGATTGATGCAATAATCAACTTAACAACGGATGGAGTTCAATGCGACCAATTGACTGTTATTCACTTGAATCTTTAATAGACATTATTTAACAATAGGACATATACGGCACATTGACAATGTTACATGTAACTGATAACTGCAGTCCTGCATCTAAGAGCAACACCTAAATACCACAATATATATACGTTCTATGGATCTTGTTAGGTATTCTTATCGCCCTGTTTTAATATCATGTTGTTCCTATTACGTACTAAAAACTTTTGGGCTTTAAACACGCAACATAATTTAGTCAAAAGAGGTTGTTGATAATAGAGGCGGTAACATGGACTACAGAAGCGACCGCTCATGTCGGTTAAAATAACCTCGAAGAACCTTAAATTTTATCAATGGATTACATTTTTATTAATTGTTGGAACATTGCCCTGAAAAATTGCAAATCTTTGCATATAATGTACTCACCAACTATTTCATTTTTAACTTGTTATAAAAAAATACACATTAATTTATTCATTCAATTAATTTCATTTAATTCTCAACAATGAACAGTTAAAATTATTGTTATATCTACAATCTTAGATTTATAAGCCGATCACATTTAAGTGCCAATCTCCGACCCTATAACGAAATGCAATTTACTTTATACTGATTAATAAAATAACTAACCGTTAATGTTAATAAGTTTTAACAAAACCTTCACATACTTTACACAATAATAAGGCAATACTTGAAATTTACTGCTATTAAATCTATTTATACTGTTTAATATATACTATATCTATTTATGTAATAATTTTTAAAATACTAAGCAAAAAACCGACACACAATACCTAATAACCACTTCACGGGTCGGACACGAATTTTGTTACACGCTGTATAAGCGAAATACCACTCATCACGAGATCTCTTAAACTATCGGCCCGATTGGCTTGAAATTTCTCACAGGCTTCCCCGACGTAGACGCTCACTAAGAATTTTACTATTATAAATGAGACAATATTTTGATAATTTTATTTAAGTGTAAATATACATAATTAACGTATCCGCACGATGACATTGCTTGAACAAAAGTTGTATAAAGTGAAATTGACAGCAATTGAAGTTATATGTTGAAAATAAAATATTATTGAGCAAAAACAATGATCCTTTAATCCGGTTATTATATCGCGGTGGAATTTAGTCACCACTTTCTATAAAATATAATATTGATAAACGCTTTTAATTATCTTAATAAGGTAGTAATGAAAGGGACGGAACACAGAAGCGAGCTCAAACGTAATGACCTCACATCTATAAAAATTAAAGGAATACAACAATACAAAGTATTATTTTTAGGAATTGGATTAGGAAATTTGAATGGTTATTAACGTTCGAAATCTTAACTTGTGATTTCCACGAATTTCTGATTTTAATTATGAGCATGGTTTTTTTTTCTTTTAACCGTGTTTATAACGTAGTGCAATAACCCCAACTCTTAAGAGCAATAAAAATTAAATAGATGCAATAAAAATATATTTTTAAAAATATCGTGATAGGACGATATTAAAAGACATGTTGAAAAATTTCTCTGCGATGATCCAACTAGAAACTTTTAAAAATAAATTGTACTTGTATGTATTTGAAGAAGTCAACTGGTGAAAAATACTCTTTTTAAGACTTTCATTTTCAATACCTATTCATGGAACTTTTACTTCGTACTAGATTTTTATTTTTATTGTCAACTTTCGCTAATAGCATTCTACCATTTTTAGGTGAGAAATTCACTTTAGTTATTCACGTTTTATGGAACACTAGCTGTGCCCGCGGTTTCACCCGCGTATAATTAATAAAAATCAGCCTAGAACCTTCCTCGATAAAAGGAATATACAACACAAAAATAATTTTTAAATTCGAACCAGTAGTTCCTGAGATTAGCCGGATCAAACAAACAAACTCTTCAGCTTTATATATTAGTATAGATTTAAAAATATCTAAAGTTCGATAAAACGTGAATTTTTATATTTCATCACACAATTACCAACTACTCTACCGCCATAGTAGTACTTTGTATTGCTGTCTTCCGGTTTGAAGAGTGAGTGAGCCAGTGTAATTTCGAGCACAAGTGAGATAATAAGATAAATAACGTGCTTGATGGCGCATTGACGTTGTAAAACAGTAACAGTGTAATTAATAACTTCTTACAAATACCATTGACCATAAGTAGGCCAGTTTGCTCGTGTCTTAATGAAAACAATTTAAAAAAATAAATATTAAATCTACCCATTCTAAAGTTATTGAAAAGAAAATAACGACCGCGTTACATGATGTTTGCAAAAACAATAACCACACGCAAAAACACATGGTGGTTGCAATCCCAAATCCCTCCGACCCGCTTTTCATAAAAGCCGAATTCGGATTAATTGAAAAAATTCCATGCAAATAAACTTTGAAATTACAACATTACTGTTATGTACAAAGGAATAAGGGTACAATAAGGAATTTATGAAATGCTTTTTACGTAAACATAATGTCTTATCGTTTATGATGTACTGTCGTAGATGTATAAGCAGTTTTTTTTTAACATAGTATTGCACACATATCGGGTCAAAAATTAATAAAAATATATGATAGTTTTATTTTATAGTTTTTGTTTGATTAGTTTATAGTTTTTTGAAAATATGAGACCTTAACTCATATTTTTAAATTCATTTATTGTTTTATTCGTACACTTAATCTTTTGAAAATTATTTTTATTTACAGTACAGTAACAGCCTGTGAATTTCCCACTGCTGGGTTAAGCTCCTCTTTTGAGGAGAAGGTTTTGAGCTTATTCCACCACACTGCTCCAATGCAAATTGGTGGAACACGCATGTGACATAATTTCAGTGAAATTTGACACATGCAGGTTTCCTCACAATGTTTTCCTTCACCGTCAAGCACGAGATGGATTATAATCACAAATTAAGCACATGAAATTCAGTGGTGCTTGCCCGGGTTTCAATCTATGATCATCGGTTAAGATTCATGCATTCTTACCACTGGACTATCACAGCTTCATTTTTATTTAAAGTATATTATTCATTTTTATTTAAAGTATATTACTTCAGTAAATTAAGGAATAGTTTAAATAAACCTTCAAGATAAACGCAAATGTTTTTGATTCTATTGATTGATTTACTCGGTGGTAGAGCTTTGTGCAAGCTCGTCTGGGTAGGTACCACCCACTCATCAGATATTCTACCGCAAAACAGCAGTACTTTGTATTGTTGTGTTCCGGTTTGAAGGGTGAGTGAGCCAGTGTAACCACAGGCACAAGGGACATAACATCTTAGTTCCCAAGGTTGGTGGCGCATGGGCAATGTAAGCGATGGTTAACATTTCTTACAATGCCATTGTCTATGGGCGTTGGTGACCACTTACCATCAGGTGGCCCATACGCTCGTCCGCCTACCTATACAATAAAAAAAATAAAAAAATCTAAGTAACAATATTAATACCAAATTTAAGACTCAATAACAACACTGAATATCATTCTCTATGGAAGTCATTATTAAATGTAATGTATTTTATATTATTGTTATAGTTAATGACAGGTACTTTACTGCTTAATAAGAAAAGTCATTAATACAAATGACATTCTAACTTTAAATAAAATATTTTTTATTACTTTTTTACCTTTTTGTAGACAGATTGATATGTAGTGCCCATTTTTGAAACGGAGGATTTGAGAGGAAACCGCTCCATGTTTTTCTGAAAGAATGTTACATAAAAATTATTGTACTTTTGAAACATCATTACATAAATATTTAATAAAACTAATATAAGAAAATTATATAAACTGACGTTTTATACATATCATATTAGTAATACAAATGTATAAATATATAGTTATAATCTAGAAATTGTTTAATTTTTCGGTTCTGTAATAAAAATTAACAAATCAATATTTAGGTGACAAAACAAAACTAAATGATAATTTATGATTAAATAATATCAGAGATTTATAATTACGTAAATTTTAATTTTTCAATTTCATGTTATTGATAGTTACAATTATTGTGTACAAAATAATTTTATAACATATAATTTTCAAATTAATAAAATAATAATTTGTAATCTAAAGCTGTAATTAAAAGCATGAGTTTTTCTTCTTTCACTCTTAAACATCTCACTCCGTTGTCATTTTGTCTCAATTGTTGTGAGTTTTGATTTCGCAACGCCCCCATTTAATCGTTTTGAATATATGATACAATATCTATTTTTATTCATTTAATTACATATTAACACTAAATATGTATTATTTAAACCCAAGTACGAACTCCTAAAAGTACGAAAATTAAAAATAAATATGTCTAAAAATAACCCACTTCTTCAAGTTAACTTTAAGAAAAACACTAACCTAGATAGTCGTGAACATTTTGAAAGATTATCTAATTTGACAGACTTGTAACCGATGCAATAATCAACGAGAAAACTTTTAAACGGCTCAACAGGAATATTGCGACGCAGATTACTATTTACGGCAAAAATCAAACAAGTTTTGATTCGTGGGAGAAAGCAACGATTAATGCATTTGTCAGTTCGTACTTTGTCATAACATCGACATGACACCTCAACTTTTCGCTTTTGACACTTGAGTTGGAAGTATTTTTATTAGTTAAACTTAGTCTACACGTATAATTATAGATGATTTGACGATTTATTATTAAGGAATGAATGATATAATAAAGAGAAGCATATGAAAAATATATTTAAAAAAATAACTTCACTTATAGATGCTCAAAATAATTCAAATCATATAAAAACTTGTAAATTTTAGGATTGGTTGTAGTATGTGATAATAGAAACTTTATGAGAAAATATTTTGTTTTTGGTTTTGATTAGGTCCCTCAAAGTAGCAACCATGTAAAACAGCACTAAAACCATTATTATACTTACACCTTGTAATGGGCCTGTTGCATATATCTAACCCACAAGCTGCACATGTAAAATGTTTGTTAGGTACTCCGTTCCGTAAAAAGCGTAAATTTTACTTCATTTATGCATTGCGCAAACTTTCACTTTTAAAGAACTTTCTATATAGATAGGACAAAGTAAAATCATGTCATCTCCAAAACTGAGTTTCCTTATTATTTTTCTATCTACAGAGAAACTTATTTTAATCGCAGTAAATTATGCAGACTATTTATGTAAAACTAGTTTTCTCCGCGTGCTGGGGCAGATGTAATGTCCTTTTATGTACCCCTCCTAAGAACATTAATGCAAAACTACATGATGCTGGGTTAAGTAGTTAACGCGTGATACCGTTACAAATAAATAAACAATCCCACGAATTTATAATAATAAGTAAGGATGGAATAACTCTGGAGGCGTTTCATGTATTTTAAAAATTCATAAGAAAAACATTATATAATGACGATGTAAACTAAACCTTTCATAGAATTGGCTAACAACGAATAATTTGGATTTAAGCACCAACGAAAAATTTACCTTGTCCAAAACCTTTTCAATTCTAGTTAGTTCTTGAATATTTATTATTATATTCCCTTAAAAAATCTACATATCAATTCTTCTTCTGTAATTGTAATATTGATAATATTCCTACAAAGTTATAAAACAGCAATCAATCATAAATAAATAAAAAAAACTAATTATTTTGTGTGAATTTTGTTGTAAGTAATAGAATTAAAAATCCACTAATTTAATTTGTATTCAACTCCGCCACCGTAATTCAAAAACCTGCGCAATACAAAAAAAATTGTTAGCGCACAAAACGAACTGAATGAGAAGGTAAGGACTAAAGCACGCAATTGGCTAGTACACATTCGTCTGTGCATTAAGCTATTATAATTGTCCAGTGTGTGTTCGTGGCTTTAGTATGTAATTTGTTTGTGATTTCTTAATTTATTAATATCATTTTAAAACTGCATACGAAAATGAAAATGCAACCTACTTGCAATAATATTACCAACATAAAATACCGAATGTCCTATAGTCTGAACCAATGAGTAAACAATTTCGACATTATTATTGCGAAAAGGATAAAAGTTCACTTTTTTTTTTAAATTAACTTAAAAACAATGTCATTGTTTTTACTTTGATAGAAGAAATGAAAACCGATAAAAATCACTTTACCGGTTTGCTTTATATTCGTGCAACGCTAGCTACATCCGCCGATTAATATAAAATGGCGTCAGCCGAGTTTTTAGAGCAAGCTTTGTCTATAGACGTTGATGAGAATGCAGTAAACGCGATCGTGGGTTCGCTTGAAAATCAGTTAGTGACGTCCGTTTCGTCAATATCATCACAGAACAATTTAGTAAATGTTATTCCTAATCATTTTAATATTACTTCAAGTGCAAATACCATTAATGGACAAAAATATAATCAGGACCAAAGTGATAATGAAATAGGTTGTGTAAACTTTCAACCATCACTCGTTTCATGTGCATCATTTAGTGTCCCAACATCATTTGTATCACAAACAAACTTATCTCAAAGTGTTTCAAATAACGGTGAACCTCTAAAAGTTAGTACGCAAGTACAAAATTTGCCTGTGTCAGATAGTACATCGTACTCAGTTCGGTCTCTTTCGAACAGTTGCGTTAATTTGTCTTCGTCCCAGGCACAGATAGTACATTCAATACAGGGTAGTAGTGTGGTATCTCAATCTGGGAACAAAACGATTAGTATGCAACCTCCTTTGGTTTTAAAACAGGGTTCAACGTCTGGTCAAGTTGGCATGCAACCTAATATGGTCACAGTGCCTATGTCAGTGAATTCTAGCATTCCTGGTTCTATACCGAATGTTATGACTATAAATAAGCCAGGAGGGCAAAACGTCGTAGTAACAACACAGAATTTGGGTACAGCACAACCTGCTATTTTGCCCAATGTGCAGATATTGAATATGCGACCGGGTGCTCCGGCAGTTGCGGCACAGAAGTCTGTAGCTACGGTATCTCCGCGAGTTGTTATTGGGACTCCACAGGTGGTGGGAACAAGAGCAGCTGCTCCTGGAGTAAGTGTCCATTCAATTTGATGTTGTACGAAGAGCACTCCATGCCTTGGTTATTCATTATTCTATGTAAATGCTTCTGGAGACTCATAATTAAAACTCCATTATGCGAAATATATAAATGACAATATGAAATATAACCATTACTTTATAAATATGTTAAACCTTGCTTGTGCGCAATATTTATATTTCTCATTGTGTCATATAAAAGTTTAAGTTAAACTTTGTTTTAAGTTGGTTCAGTTTCTTTTTAAATAAAAATGCTCGGCTTGCAACAATATACATATATGATATTTACGTCAGAACTTAATTTCTCATATTCCATTTTGTAAAATTTAACATCGCAGAAAGTAAACATAACTAAATTTATGAAAAAATTAAAATTATTAGGGATAGTGAGTTTATTGTAAATAATATCATTATTTTTATTGCAACACAATGAAATTAATGTTTGTTTTAAATAAACAACTGTTTTGTAATCAAGTATTGCGATTAGAGTGTAGTTTTGCCTTTGTGAAATGTATAATTTAAAATTGTACTATCTATAAAGCTATAAATTTCTAATAACTATCCTTAAATAAAACTATTTTCTTTAGTTTTGTATTATAAGGGATTTCATTTTTTGTGCTATAACAATCATTAATTTAACTTTAACACGTCAAATTTAGTGAATATGTATATATACATTTTTATTAAATATGACAACCATTCTTTAGAGAATGTTAAATAAAACGGTCAAATTTTTAAAATAATTTTCTTTGAAAACATTGTACATTAAAACTAAATAAGTAGTTTTAAATCTTATATTTCATAAGGTCAATTTGCTATGCACCTTTTTAATACACCTCAATAACACAGTACCTTTTGAGTGATATGAGTTTCATTCCTCCATTTATAATTTATAGTAAAAAGATAAACATTTATTAAATAGTTGGTTACCACTTTTTCTCTTCGTTCTAAATTTAACTATGGGTCTCACAGAGTCTGTTGCACAAAACATCTTTGCTTGATTGCGGAGTATAAACCTGTTAAAATAGTTTCGTAACATATAGGATTTACGTTATCCATATCTTGTGCAATTACTATACCTGTATTGCTTTTGTATACTGCCTTCTTCATGTTGACCCATGCTTTCTAATGCAGTGTTAGAATTAATCGTTACATTCCAAATAAACACTGGTGTGTGAGTTGTACCATTAAAAATTTAATTATTATGCATGTGTGGTTCATTTGTATTCATGTAAATATTTCATGCATCAAAATAATAAATCATTTATCTGGAATGCTAGAAATAATATGGACTACACACTAATATTTCATTATAGGTCACTGGCCTCGAGAGAAAATTGCAACTGAATATTAATGCTATGAAAAGTTTCTTGTGATACATACACCTTAAATTTTTATATTTGTTATATGTCTATGTTTTCAACAAACTGTTTCCTTCTAAAAGGGCAAACACCCCATTAACTGGATTCATAGCATTTTGGCATTATTTGAGTGTTATTATATATACAAATTGGACCCTATGTGCAGATGAATATAAACAAATTGTCTTGATTATTTGCTTGCAATCCTTCCTGTGTATTATATTTGTATAGAAAACACTTTTTTTCTTTTAATAATCGAAATATTTATTACTTAAATTAAAGCTGTGTTCAATTAAGTTTAACATTTGTGATGTTTACTGACGATAATATTCACGACGCGTTTCTAAATAATGGAAGATGATAAAGAATTATTGCACGCGATCACAATTTGTTTAATGCTAATTACAAAAAAAATATATATTTTTGTAACTTGTGTACAGACAAGGATTTCCATAGAGTGAATATGTATGCCTGACAAAGTGATAAGGACGCAATCAATACCGCTTCGAATGGTGGAAGTATAGCCCTTACGATTTATGCCAAAACTAAAACCAGTAAAGTATTCGCTTCGAGCTTGGCGAATTAATTTACGAAAAGTTTTCGATTCTCGCATGATGTCCGCCATTAATGTTTCGGAAGAATCGTATAGATAAATCGTATTATTAAAATGGCACCATAACTTCCGATTGCTTGTGAACAAACGAAAATACGATATTTACGAAATATAGTAGCGGATCGACATATATAGTACTGCGTAGTAATTGAATAATTTGGTAAAATTGAAACACAATTTGTAATTATTGATTGATTTTACTGTTTTGACTTTTGAGGATCATTAGCCGATGATAGCCTGTTGATTCTTCGAGCGCGAGTGGACAATTTAATAGTTGTTTTTTTTTTTGTATTCGATTTAGCTGATGATACCTTACACATTTATTTTATACATCGATGTATCAAAATAATTGCATCGTTGCAACACTGAATACTTTTGATTGATGTCTATTTTCGTTTTAGAATATCGATTTCTGTTATAAGGTTCGGACAATTTGATATCACAAACGATAGCGTCTTTTGTCTGAAATCCGTATAATACAGGAAATATTATTTATATTGTTGAGAGACAAAAACCAATTGGAAGTGTTTTGATGGTATAAAGTGTGTTAATTATATACTTGTTGTATTTCAATGTAAAGATAAGATGGTGTTGAATTGAATACTGAATCGAGAAAAAGTGATAATAAGTGGTAATTTTAAATAGTGCTCTATTATTAAGACACTTTTTCATGAATGGCTCATTTTTATTATAATTTGTACAAAATGTAAAAATATGAATGACTTAATATCATTAAGTTTGTTGTCATAGAGTAATACTGTGTTTTATTTATTATTCAAAATGTGTTAAACGAAATTATTAACATGTCAGTTTTGAAAATATAATTTCACTATATTTGTGTAACTTTATGTTTTGTACAAATTGATATGTAAAGTGGAATAAGTGTTCTGGACTCAATTAATATGTCACCTTAATTTAAGCATATTATGATTTTTGATTGACAAAAAAAAATCATTGAATCTTTCATTTGAATGAAAAATATTATATTTTATTGCTTCTGTCAGAGTGACTTTTATTTTAATCTCATAGTTTTAGACATAATGAATGTAGTGATGTAAAGAACACATTAATTGATATACACTGAGTGCAACAATTCACCAACTAACATAAATTTCGTGATGTTATTTTATTTCTCATCGTGCTATGTATGTTTTGATGGCAGATTTTATCAATGTTAAAAATGTTATAGTTTAAATTAAGATAAATATTTTTTTTTTATTCTTGGAGTCCTATATTCATAGTGTATTCGTTATGACGCGAAACGTAATTATATGAAATTTATATCACTGTATGATACAGTAGGTGTTATAATGGTGCTTTTTGTTATAAATAAACCAATTAATTGTAATATATTCAACTTGCTTCACCACATCTAACAAACCCACATTACAGGTAACCTATTCACCATCATCACCTGCACTTCCTGTATGTTTATTGTGTTCTGTAATAATTACTTTGCTTAGATTCATTTACGGACGTTGAGATCAGCAACGGTAACGAGACTCGTTCATGACATATAGTAAAAATTGAAACGACGCGTTCATTTTTAGATAACGCTGCAAACACTTCAAAGTCTACAACAGGGGCAACAGGGTCATTTGTTGTTAAAGACTGAGAATGGTCAATACCAGCTGTTGAGGGTCGGCCCCGCGCCTGCGGCCAGCACTCTCACGGCGCCTCAGCCGCAGACGCTCCGGCTGTCGACTGTGCCGGCAGTAAGTAGGCAACGAAACTTCGCCACCCCATTCATCGGCCTATGAGATTGGACAACGCGATGCTCTTTGTCGTTACATTTATTTGTCCAATTTCAAACGAATCGTGCATGTACAGATACGGTGGCGGTGCATGTTATAAGGTAATTAACAAGGTAAGACGCAACCGGAACTCGTTCCAGTCATTGGTTATATTAAAACTACTAACTAATTATAATTAACTTATACTTTTTAATAAATGCACGAATATCAGGCGAAGTTTCATGAGCGGATGTCATTCATAAATCATGATGAAGATATGTCACTGTCTTTTGTTCGTTCGTTATTTGCTCGTTAAATGATCCCGATATTCGCGTATCTCGTTTTACGCAATAATCATAGATTAACAAACACCCTGGACGACGTTAAATACAACCAGTACATAACATCATCCCTAAATCACGGCTTCGCATAGAACGCTTAGCATTTACTAGGGTGAGGGAATCAACTCACACGCATGCGAGAAAGCACATTATGCAGAATTTTTATAACGAAAGATAAATAAATCTCTATACTTCATATGTTATGTATTATAAATGATTGTAAAAATGAGATTACGTGAAACTAGAGAAGGATGTTATTCGACCTTTCACTTAGTAAGCGCTCGTGGTCCACGCAAGGGCCACTCACAATTGCACTTGCACGCAGTGACCACATTAAGATACAAAAAATTATAACGAAGCTTAATGATGATACTGCTTTTATACAATGTGCTTGTGTCCGTTTGTCTTAATGGCGTATAAATTTATTGTATTAATACTATAAATGCTACGTTTGTGAATTAGACGCGATTGGGCGCTACTACAATTAATTATTAATATATTTGTAATATCATGTATATACTTTGATAAGTGATTATATTTAACATGAAGATTTGTGTATCTCGACATTAGGACAGGTAACTTTGTTTGTTGTAAGCAGATAAACGTGAGTTTTATTTATAACGAACATATACATTTGAAACCCACGATGTATCGCGCACATTGTATAAGTTTTTAAACGTAAATTATGTGTGTACCTATTTTTTAATTATTTTTCCAATATTAGTTTTCTTTTCCTCGACTGTTTGCTGTCGGCTTGCGTTTGTGCACGTGTTTGCTCGTATTGCATGATATATTTGTTCAAGTTTGTAACGATCGTACAATATATAAATATTTTCGGAGTTGATTTTTCTTATTTTGAAATATCACAGGTTTCTAGATCACACACCAAAATCATTTCTGATCGTTTCCGAAAAAATTTTTTTAAGTGATTAATTTTAAAACTATATTAAGAGATTTATTCATAATAATTATAATATAGAATAGAAGACCAATTGTTATTTGAATTTTGGTTTAATTAAATGATAGAAATTAGACGGGTGATTAAATCTCATTGCTTTATAAATGCTACTCATTTTTATAATTAATCATTTGTATAACGTTTTAACTTAAAAAGGGACTTTCGTAGATATGTTAAAGTAACCATGCAATTTATGGTAATGCTTCAGAACTCATGTATGGCGAGATATGATGGATGCCAATGTAAGGTAAAGTCGGTTGTGCGTGTTCAGATAGAGATACTGGCCATGTATAGATATGAATGTATATTAAAAAAAATTATAGACTAATAATCCTCCAGGCCGAATTTCGACCACAGTGGCCAATCTCACTAGAGATTAGCCAACTGCGCAGGAGATATTATTGTGCACAAGTGTGTGCGTAAACAAAGGTGCACTCTCTCTTCCCTAGCTCTCATAATCCGAGGGGACGGCAATCCGACACGACCGGAAAGAATTCAGGCGCATATATAGACTATATATGAAAGTAGGTACTAGTACAGTTATAAGTATGGTGTACATATGTAGGATAAGCAAGAACAAATGTATTACTAGTGCCGAAAACATAGTATGGGTTTGATAAATAAAAGCAAAAGAAGGTCCGATTTTATGTATATGTGTATGAAATATTTCGCAGTTTTCGTATATTTTAACGGTATCTACTTTATTTAACAAATTTAAATTATTAAACAAAATGTTTTTATTACGCTTTCTTATCCGACTTTAATCCGTCGAAAAAATGCATGCAGCCTAAAATTAGTGTCAAATCGCTAAATAAACAGCGATATTAAATTCCATTTTAAAATTTATGGAATACGCGAATAGTGCGCGTTCGCATCGACAGTTTTTTTTTTTTTTTTCGTAAATTAAAGTTGTTTATGGCTTAATAGGTTTTCTTGCACGGATTTTGATTAGTTATAAAACAATGCAGGGATACGCGTTTTTAAATATCGTCCTCTCTTCTGTATAGCATCCAGGCGTAGCAACGGTGTCGACTAGCATCGCTTCACCCAGCCAAATGGCGAGTCAGATGGCAGGTCAGATGTCAAATCAGATGCCAGGGCAGATGCCGCCTGGGCCTGTCGCCACGCCGGTACAGCTCCCCACAGTGACGACCCTCCCGACCCCCTCACCCCAGCCCCTACAACCCACTGTGACAACACAGGTAACTGGTACACGATAACGTTTGATAATTAAATCATCGCTTATAGTAGAAGCTGATATGTTGATATTGGTCATTATGTAGTTCAAAATAATTGCTTATTAGGAATAGAAATTGTCATATAGTTTGTTTTTTCGTAACTATTGCCGTGTTTCGCTTTCTTATATACCTTTATATATTTAAATCCATATAAAGTACCCTTACTGATTGACTTCTCTCAGCTCACAGATCAAAGTACTGTGGCTCAAGAGTTTCTCATAATATAAATAATAAATTAATCTGGAGGAGTTTCTCATAAGTTTAGTATATCAGAATCGAACCCTACAAGACTTTAAAGACCGTTGTGTTTGTAGACTTTTTCAATGAACTTACTTACCTCAGTAGGATAAATAATGTATGGCGCAAAAACATGCCCCTGGAAATGTGGGTCCTTTTTTTAAATGCAATATTTAATGGAATGTCGGAAGCCTTTCTTGAACTGGCGTTTTAACTGATTGCGAGAAAATAATAACCTTTACAGTAAATAAAAAAATAACATGTTATGTGCAAATTCACTTTCATTTTAGACGTGCGCACCAAAACAAATAAATAATTATAATAGTTTTGTGTATTGAACACCACAGAGCAGTACTTCTTGGTGCAAATCGAAAAATCTAATGTAATCGGAAAATCTAGTATACATACGTATCAATTTTACTGGTGGGCTTTGTGCAAGCTCGAATGAGTACGTACCATCCACTCATCAGATATTCTACCGCAAAACAGCATTCAGATCAGGTTTGAGTTGTGAGTGAGCCAGTGTAATTACAGACACAAGGGACATAATATCTTAGTTCCCAAGATTGTTGGCGCATTTCTATCAAAGCCAATGTCTATGAGCGGTGCTGACCACTTACCATCAGGTGTGACCCATATGCTCGTCCTAGTTATTTATAAAAAGATATATCAATTTCAGCCTTAAAAACATCTGAATTGGAAGTCCCATTACGGTAGGCGTCACGTTTTATTACTAGTATTTCAACAGCAATTATAGGTATATTGATTGAAAAAACTATATAGTTGACATTAGGTCAGTTGTACACAACCTCGACATTGCTAGTTATAGGCAGTCCTGGATTAGCCTATAAGCTATTTAAGCAATTGTTTGGGGCATCTCGTCTAGGGGGCCGACCGACCGACCAGAGACGATCGAGAAAAAAAACGAGCACACGAAAGTTAAGCAATTTCAAAATTCGCGCGTTTTAAATTGTCGTTGGCTTTCGGTTCGGCTTTTTCAATTAATTTTTTGTAGTTCACTTAAGGATAGGGGGCCCACAGGGAAAGGTTGCTTAGGGCATCAAGTTACCTTAATCCGGCACTGGTTATAGGTCCTTAATTAAATCTTTCTGGGTTGGTGGCAAATACAGATCAGTACGTTATAATGTTATGTACTTATTTGTTTATTTGAGCACACTAACAATATATATTATATTTTATTATAGTAAAAAAATAATTTACATATTTCTGAACATATATATCAGTAACAAGTGTACATAACTTACACGATAAAATGATAATTGCATTGAATTAAAATAAAATAAAAGAAATGCAAAAATCTGAAAACACAAAACACAACACAATCAAATAATATAATTAATTTAATCAAAAAAACATAAAAATAAGCCAAATGGGCGTTAAAATGACAGGTTATTTTTTTTAAATGAACTTAGAGAATCACATAATTTATCAATGTGTTTTCAAACATATTCTAATAGGTACCTGATCTGCCATGTCTGTTTATGCACGTGTGGTAAATATTTTGTCTTATTCCTCTGATATTTATGGGAAAAATCGCTCGACCAGGTAGCCTGTGAGGAATCACGTCGAGGACTGTGCGCCTATCTCGAAGACACAAAGCCAATCGCCTGTGTGAGATACTACTGGCTGAATAGGCAAGGCTTCTAGTGAACGTATGTTGTATACTCTCAAATGTTACGGACATTATAAAAAGTATTCCACATTACACTGGAATATTTCAAAGAGCTGCGTACTAAAGCATTGAATGAGGTTATTTTCGTATCATGAGAGAAACCTTTAGTATTCTCTCTTAAAAACTCTAAATTTTGTGCTGCTTTAGTAACGATAGTATTTATTTGAGATGCAAACGATAATTTAGTGTCAATAGTGTCTTATGTCCCTGATTCCCGATACTTCTTGTAATAATGTATTACTCATTAAGTATATAAAGACTTTGGTCTTTTATACCTGTTACGGGACGAATGAGCAAGTGTAATTAAAGCTAGGACATAACATGGGCAGAGATGACCATGAGTGATAAATGACCTATCTTGTCAGTAAGACGTTTGCCTTTCTGATGTAAATAAATTAAAAAAAAGTACGCTCCAAAAAATTATTAGTAATTATAATATAAAAGTTTTGTTTCATCATGAAAATGGTCGTGACTCAAGAGTTCGTTCTAAATTATATGGTTTCTTCGATGTTGAGTTGAACGTTGCGTAAAGGATACTTTCAATAACAAATTGTGAAACTTCGGTCAGGTATTTCTGAACGTGGCCTCTCTACGGTAACTAGATCGACCACTTGTTTAAATTTAAAAAAAAAAAAACGACTGACTCTTTTGATTTTCCCATAAGAAAATTTACACTATAACGACAATAATTCCTGCTCACTTTATACATATCATTTTTATAGACATTTTGCCCTTCTCACTATCATATTCCGTATATGTGTCGGTGATAACTTGATTTCCACTGACTCGATAAAAAATGAACAAATTCTACTTAATGTTTGATATTGAGCGCGTAGCTATCGTGGGATACAATGGATATTGAAGATGAGAGGGCGTGGTACATATGCACTAATACAGAATAAATAACACTTTATTATAGTTCCTGGACGACCGCCTCTCTCACCTATATAGGTAAACTTAAAAAGCAAAACCTCGGGATATACGAAATAGATGTATATGTATATACATAAAAGAGTTATCCTTTTATATATTATATAGGATTTGTTTCAACTAAATACTACTGACTTTATTTCTGAATATATATTTAAATTTAATTGCTCGTCACGTTAGATCGATAAAGGTTTTTATGCTTTTTACCAACAAAAAAATAGATAAACGTCGTTAGTTCAAATTGAGATATATTAGCGGATATATCGTGTAGTAAATGACTGATGATATAGTTCACCATTTATTATACGATGGCGATGCCAATTATTGCCAATCATGAACCACTGCGTTGACCCTTCACAGTTACTATCATTAAGTGACATGAATTACTTAGAATCGCGGTCAGATGCGAAGAGTAGCGTGGGCCAGTGTCAGTGTACAGGTAGAAGAGGTAACATCGTGGATAATAAATTCGACTGTTTGATTCAATCTAACTTCAAATTATAAAGGAGCGTGAATCGGACCTTTTTAAATTTATTATGTATGTTACTTTTCTTTTTGATTAAACTGGATGTAATCAAGATTTTAGGAGTACACGAAATCGTAAGACTTTTTTTTTTGTATGAGAATCGAGAAATACATTTTGTTAAAGTAATATTTTATTTTTTTTCGACTTTACCTTGATTCCAGGTGGCAAATCAGGAGCTTTGCGCGAATTGCACGCGTAATGACTCCGTGATGACTATCATGGTTCGAACGAGGAGTCTAATTAGATGTGATGTTTAGATCGCATATGGAATAATTGCATCCTTTTTGGTAGAATATTTTTCTATAGAAGACGCACTGTTACATACTGTTTAGAAAACCATTATAACAAAATATCGTACGATATCCTGATGACACAGGCGTAGCCACGTCGATTTTAACAATGTATATCAGCAACGTGAACACGGTAAAATATATTAGCATAAATAAATAATTACCAAAAACTTTGTAGCTAAATAACTTGAATAAAATAACTTGCAATGCAGCTGTATGCCAAAAAATTAAACTTTGCTCAGAATGTATTTAAAACAAAATCGAGAACTTTAAATGTAATAATAATTTTGACACCGAGAACGGTTTTGTAGAAATAGTATTTAATTTCAACAATTGAATAAGATTTGTTTTCCTATGACTAGTTACTAAGTTTTTAAATTAAACCATAGCTGATCCTACTTTAACTATCGGCATTTCACTATTGGAATGTGTGATGACAAAGTCTGTAATTTGGGCTGGTTTTTCTTATCGATTCACGTAAAGTGTCATTATTTTTAATAAATTTTGCAATTAAATGTTGCTCCCAGAAATTGACGCCGGTATGAGATATGAGAGATACATAGTTACAGCGACAGTTTGTACTGTACTATACCAATTACACATAAAAATTGTAATTACTCAGCATGCGTTACGTGCACTCCTGACACATGCATACGAGAAAATAGTCGTAATATTGAAAAATAGGATTTATATTTCGACGTTCTTTAGATTTATTTTGTGTAAAATCTAAAAAATTCGTCACCCATGAATATATCTTCTCAGAAACCTCTAGACAACACGAAGGAGAAATGCAGGAATTTTCTTGCCAATCTGCTAGATCTGTCCAGCAAAGAGCCAAAGTCGGTCGAGCGGAATGTGAGGAACCTTATCCAAGAACTGATAGACGCCCAGGTGGAGCCTGAAGAGTTTTGTGATAGGCTCGAACGTTTGCTCAATGCGAGCCCCCAGCCCTGTTTAATAGGATTCCTTAAGGTAAGTTTATTAGCGGTCTGTTTCTTTTTGTAAATAAATGTGTAATTACTTATACATTTATTTATGATAAACATAATAAATATAAGGAAATTGGAAAATAAATGTTTAACGTAAACTTGGTCTATGTTTGTTTGTCGATTAAAATGTGTGCGTTTCATGTTCGATATAAATTTTTTCCACAGAAAAGCTTACCGCTACTAAGGCAATCCTTGGTTATAAAAGAACTGGTGATCGAAGGCATAAATCCTCCTTTACCCCATGTCGCTTTCTCAACTCTTACCGGGCCTACGCCGCAGCCGGTACTCGCCTCCTCTAGCATTTCAATGGTAAGATACTTAACAGATTGTATCATTATTATTTTCATCTTAATAAAATTTGACTAAAAACTTTTTTATGTTTAACAATAATTATAAAGGCAATGTGAATGAATCTAATGTCGATAACATTTTGTTATAACAGTCTTATTATATCATGTAAAGATTAACCGACATTTTTGTCTAACAAATTGACTTGCTTTCCAATTATTTTCAAGGTATAATTAAACATCACACAACATGTAAAACCGGTAGGCGGCGTAGTGAAACGCTTGCATTGCTTAAATAGCATTACAATCAGGTCACATAATACTATTAATGCTACGCTAATAACATAATGCTAACAGTTAGCACGACCTCAACATTACAGTATATCGAGCACGATATAAATAGTCTTGATAAATAAAATCCGAATTGTTTAATTTTTTTATTAAGTATAATAATTATTAAAAGTTAAAAGGCTGTTAGCGTTCATAACTAAAATAAAATTATAAATTAAAAGGTCGATCATGCTAATGGTGGTTCGAGCTAAATCGAAATATAAGAAAGCGTACATACTGGCCCATGTAATGTAATGAGTATCACACGGTGCATTATTACTGACATGTCGAAGGTTGTATATAAAGATATTATAATAAAGTGGTGGAACATGACATAGTTATAAGTCGTGGTTGTGGCAGCTAGATGACGAGGGGAGTTCGAGCCCCATTCTCACGCCCCTCCTGCCCCCCGCGATGCCAATGATCCCGCCCCAACCGCCTTCACCGATACCGGTTAACATAGCCGTGCAGAGTGTCGCGCAGGTTTGTCTGTGCCCTCGTATGCATTGCCCAGGGACGTATTTTTGAATTTTTTTTGCTCTTAGCAAAAATTATCAGCCGCCCCGTTACTCGATAATAAAAACAAATAAAAAGCTATGAGGCAAATAAATACTATACGATGTGTCCGTTCGGACGAAGGTTCCCTGCAATATTAGGAAAATACGTCACTGGCATTATCTTGTGTACTATAGGGTTGCTATCCAAACCTTTATAACGAAACCCAAGACGGTGGTAAGATAAAACGGGTTGGAAATAGAAATCAGTGCTAAAATAAAAAGTAATTATTTTAGTTATTCATATGTACTTATTAATAACATTTGTTTGGTAAAATAAAATTCAAGCTATGCTCGATGTTCATTATACCGAAAAAAAATAACGATTTTGATATATAAGGCGATGGCAGCCCTATTCTGACACGTAGACGCCATTTATCTTTTTAATACAAGGGTTAATCGAGTTTTCGGAATCATTCAGGAAAATCAAATATCTATCGTCACTGAGTCGATTTTAAAATATGCAAAGGTTTTATGCATCAAAGAAATGTTGATAATGTAAACATGTTTGTAAAATATATAAACAATAAAACGAAACAGCAAAAAAAAAAAAACGGTAAAAATTGTTTCGCTTAAGTTTTCTTCGAACGACGCTCTTTCAAATTGTTCATGAAGAAGGTTGTTCAGCGTCATGAGTTTTCTTACGAGAGGATTTAACAGTTCATATTTTTTACGTCTTGTCGAATTCAACTTGTTACTTCAGAACAATATTATGTTTTTGAATATAATTGTCAAGTGTGACTATTTTATCAAGTTTTTATGTATTTAGCGTGTTTGTTAAATTGCAGCTAACTGCGAATGATTCCGGACAGCTCTACGAATTTATATTTTTAAGTAGATGTGTCGTTTTTTATTGTTAAAGTGGCTTTCTAGTTTATAATGAGCAAAACTTTGAATTCTATACTAAATGAATATCTAAATAAGTCCTAAGGAAGTAGGCAAATTATATTTATATGAATTGTAATGGAGCGCACTCCGCTTACCGCCAAAAAAATGGGTAGAGCGGTTATAACGTGGGTTATAAAATGATCAATCCGTTTATGGAAATCGAATAACAGATTAAAAATGACACGTAGGAATTCTTTTAACAGGTCCCTAATATAATCACGTTATTTTCAAAATAATAATATTTAAACGGTATAAAAGTTATGATTAAATAAATAATAAAATAAAAAATATTAACATTATTATTAGCAAATCATAATCATATTGCATAATATTGTACTATTGCATAAATATAAATGTATGCTCATTATTTCCTAGTTTATGGCTCTACGTTGCAGTAGATGTTATACTCGGTATTAGTTGTATGTCATGTAGAATTAAGTTAATGTTACTTTAAATATCGCTAATCATTTAGTTTTTTTTTTTTCTTTTGTTATCATCGCTTGTTTATATTGTCTATGATAATGTATTTTTAAGTTCAACTAAATCTATGATGATTTTGCATTGTTTATAATGTATTTCTTTTTTACAGCAAAATTAGTACATGCACCACTTTATTTTCTAGGTTTTTTATTCTGTATGATTATTTTTTTTTTATAATTTTAACATTAATTAATTGTGTTTCGTTATGTATAGATAAAAAATACAGATTATATATTAAAAATACAAATTTTGAAATGGTATCTCAGTTTTTTGTATGATCGAATGTTGCATATAATTGCAATATTGAATTCATAAATCTGTAAATTTTGTTTATATATGTTTATCAATTCTGTTAATATAAGCTTCTGCATGCCGTAGTCAATTTCAAAAGTTTTTTTTTATATTAATTTAAATATAATTTACACGCAAAATGTTTAGAAATATTTGATAGTATGGCATCGGTAATTATTATCATCGATATGGTCGTAGTTTAATTTTTTTTTTTTTTGTAAAATATATTTTGCATACACAGTACATTTTCCATAAGTAAATTTTGACTATTCTGCTGCATGTGTAATAGAATATAAATTAAACTATTTATGTCACAATGTATTCAACAATAAGAAATCCATTTTTACGAAAGCTAAACTAAATAAATGATTTTTGTTTAGATTAAAGTAATGCTGAAAAGAACTTAGTTTAAATTTGAATATCAATTTTTTAAGTGCATATTTGGCGTATTGTATAAACAAAATCTTAACGAACATTTCAGCAAAAGCCGCCACCCAAAGCGGGCGGTACGATAGCAGTTCTGCAGAACATACCCGTTCATACGAAGCTGAATGTATCTAAAGTCGGTAAGACGATGCCCGTGAACAAGTCTGGCTTCACGAGATCGACGTCGTCCTCGTCGGCCCTGTCCACGGTATTGACGGCTGGAAAATCCCTCCTCAAAGACAAGGAGAAGAAAGCGACAATGCAATACACTCAACCATTCGTCGACGACAAGATGGCGGGAGATGACGACATCAACGACGTAGCCGCTATGGGTGGCGTTAACTTGGCCGAGGAAACGCAGAGGATCCTGGGATCTACTGAGATGATCGGTACACAAATTAGGTACGTTACCTGAATATCTACATAAATAAATAAATATATAAATATTTTTAAAACAAGCTTTCATTTAATCGATGTACTAAAGCGGCACCAAAAGTGTCCCCTAAATTTCACGTCAATTGGCGTGATGGGTTTGATTTGAATTCAGTTGCAAGATTTGACGCTCGCAATCTCGAAACCGAAGTTAAACTAATATTGTTTAAAGAAATATCAGAATTTATAGTATTTCTACTGTAGTCAGTTGCCTTAATATCCTATTTTGTTTTTATATTTTGTAACATTCAGGTCATGCAAGGACGAGTATCTGGTTCCGCTGTCTCTGATGCAGTCGCGATTGAAGGCGATGACAGCCAAGCATGGTCTCGATGAGCCCTCGCCAGAAGTGGCAGGCATCTTCAGCCATGCAGTCCACGAACGACTGAAGAACCTCGTGGAGAAGTTGGCCGTTATCGCTCAGCATAGGATCGACTTACTGATCAAGGTTAGAAATATATAAGTGAATGTTTTCAAGCTTTGCGACCACGGAGCACGCAGGATGTATCTATCAAGACGCTTTTTTTATTGCTATTAGTATCTAAATACTACTAACACAATTTTTATTATGGTCCATCCATTAAATCTTTCACACATTTTTACAAACATATGGATTAAGTTCCAAACCTTCTCCTCAAAAAAGGAGGGGACGCATTTTAACAGGCTGTTACAATAAAAAGAAATGGAGACGCAGCTTTATACAAGTAAAATGACATATCTATGTGAATGTTTTTTAAAGTTCGTCGACATAATAGTTGTTTTTGTCTCGATTCAAATATCGAATTGTTATATGTATCACTCTAAATCTTGGCCTTAATATATTTTTAAATAAACATGTTCCGCTTACTGACAAAACGGCGAAATATAGTTGGTTAAATGCGATTTATTTTGTTTGGTTTAAAATGAAATATTCCATATAATAAAATCAATTTATTGTTAGTGTCGACTTTGATAGTTATGTGTCGATACACTAATAGTGAAGGAACTGAAAATTTAATATAAAATACTAATCTCACTGTTTTCTTTATTTAATAGCAGTCGGACTTGAGGTACGAAACAACACAAGACGTTAAGGGACAGCTCAAGTTCCTTGAAGAGCTAGACAGAGTGGACAAGAAGCGCAGAGAAGACTCTGAGAGGGAGATGCTGCTCAGGGCTGCCAAGTCCCGCTCTAAAAATGAAGACCCCGAGCAGGCAAAGCTGAAAGCTAAGGTAAGATTTTTATGACAGACAAAAGTTGCACTCATGCGGTTGTTAAACAATTTAAATTACAGTCTAGAGGAAATTGTTTTTTTTTATTGTATGGAAAGGCGGACGAGCATATGGGACACCTGATGTTAAGTGGTCAGCAACGCCCATAGACAATGGCATTGTAAGAAATGTTAACCACAGCTTACATCGTCAATGCGCCACCGACCTTGGGAGCCAAGATGTTATATCCCTTGCGTCCGTAATTACACTGGATCACTCACCCTTCAAACCGGAACACAAAAATACAAAGTACTGCCGTTTTGCGGCAGAATATCTGATGAGTGGGTGGTACCTACCCAGACGAGCTTGCATAATGCTCTACCACCGAGTAAATACTAGGGTGGTTTCCCAAATCACCCTCAAATTATGTTATTTTGAAAATGTTTCAACCTTGTTATAATTATTATTTATACAAAAAGCCATAACCGTACTATAATTTTTTACAGGCTAAAGAGATGCAGCGAGCTGAGCTGGAAGAGTTACGACAGCGCGAGGCCAACTTGACGGCGTTACAAGCCATCGGGCCTCGCAAGAAGCCACGTCTCGAAGGACCAGGTGGCTCTGGAGATAGCGCTCTTGGTTCGAGTAGCCACGGATCCGGTGGAATTGTAAGTATAAAACAATGATGTTGCATTTTACCCGCTTTTACTCAATGGGTCGAAAATAAATCATATACCAATACTATTGGAACCACAAGAGAAGTAAAGACATATGAAATAATCTATGATATTCATTATAGATTCAAAAAATATCGCGTTTTGATGTTCGGCGAAGTTGATTGGAAGTTAAATTTAAGTATATACATAATATGTTAATTAAAATAGTGTTGTATTATAATAATCTGGGAGAGCTATTAACAAATTACTTGAAATATGAACTCTATGGTTTGTTTACATCTACTCCTTCTTCGGAAGGAAGAATGGGCTGTACAGTTGATAATAATTTACTAAAAAAACAACTATTTAAACAATACTTAAATTTTTGTATCAACATTTAATTAATTATATGCAAAATTCGGTAACATCAAATTGTAAATTTTAATTTTATGTTACAGTCTGGACGGAGTCAGCTCGCCCTGCGAACACGTCTCAAGCGCATTAATCACAGGGATATGATATTCCTTCTCGAGCAAGAGAAAGAGACATCCCACTCGCCAATGTTGTTCCGCAGCTATCTGAAATAATATCGGATAAGACGATACGGTCGTCGTGGACGAAAATCATGAACGCGAACTCAACGTTAACTCAGTGATAGTTTCATTCATTTTATTTATACCACGAACTGATTTGAACTTACAAAATAACATAGTAAGTTTTGGTGTATTTGTTTTTGTAAATTGTAAAAGTTATTAGCGTTATTGTTTTTAATCCTAAACATTTAAAAAAAGACTATGATGTCATGTCATATGACGTTAAAATATAATATATAAGAACTTTTTTGTATTGTAAATATAATCTATCGTCTACACTATCTAGCGATAGATTTAGAATAATTATGTAAATATAATAGTAATTATACGTTTTTTTAGTAACCAACTATGTATCTGTAGACCTAAATCACGCTAAAGGCGGAACCGATTATATGGCACGTGAAAGTAGAGAACTTTTATTGACATAACAGCAGTGTTGTGATACAATATCTACTATTCAGAAGGAAACTAAATTAAGAATTAGTTTACGGAAGAGTCAAATCAACCTAACATAAAACAAAAAAAAAACTGCATAGATTACCATTACTCTTAATTCTTAGATACAACAATTTTTTATATCGAACTATACATTGAATCTGCTATACTAGGTTGGTATAGCGGATTCAGTTTGAGGACTTCCTATTATTTTTTATGTAAAATATATATTTTTTATTAATAACAGTTTTCATAATATTGAATTTTAGATTCTATGAGGTTTTTATAATTACATTATAAGAGCGTATAATGGTAATATCAGGTCAACACGAATTTCGACTGTGACAAGTTGTTTCTTGTTCTCTTTGTGTTGTTGTAAAACAAATATTTTTATATATAATTTTTTATCAACATTGACTATCATATTACATTACAAAACAATTGAAAAAAGTTTAAAAGTGAACCTTCTTACTATTACTTTCATTTCTATAAGTACTTTCCCTAACTAAAAACCCCGAATGTAGTCCCCCATAATATTTGCGTTGTATTGGCCTCGATATCGTTGCTGTCCATGTCCATTATTTCTTAATGCAAACGTTCATTTCGTTCTTCTGGAAACAATATGGGGGCTAACTCAATGTTGTTTTAAAATGTATCTAAATGAGCATTCAGCACATGTCCTTTGAGAGACATTCTGCAACCCATATTTGTAAAGTGTTCTAACACGTTACCAACTAGCTCTCGGTTATTTTCTACTTTGTTACTCTGTAATAATCCAGAAACTTCCTTCAAACTATTCCAACATTATTGCTAAGCAATAGTAAGTATTTTGGAAATTCTCAATTTGCAAAATGTAATTTGATGTATTGATGTGCATCAACAAAAACATCAGCCTTAATGTTCTACGAAACAGTTAATTTTTTTTATTTATGACGCAAGTGAAATCTGTAGTCGCTATGTCACTGTTACAAACTTTATTTGTTTGCGACATTTTTAAAAATACCAGAATAAATATTTAACATTTTTTTTTCTTTGCTCATAAAAAAGCATTATTATCATAACTACCTCAAAAGCAAATTCTTTACGGAATATGAACATTTCCTTTATTTTGGACCATAATTAATAGAAAATTCAAAAAGTTAATTTTAGGACGAAGAAATTTTTTTGTTTTGTAGACTTATTTAATCAAGTCACATTAGTTGCTTATTACATACAATATATAAAAGAAAATGTTCAGTGATCTTGACTAAACATGTCTATGAGTTTAAAACGAGTCCTAAAATTTGTTTTTCTAATTGATATAAAAAATTATATGTCACAAGTTCGAAAAATTCAATCAAATAAGATCTTTTTAAGAAATATAACTACTAGAGCAATAATAGTTCAGTAAAAATAGTTCTAATTCATGCTCAAACTTTTAAATTGTAAACATTTAATATATCTTGCCTAATAGTCGGTTCACCAATAATATTAAGTAATTGTTCATTTGTAAATATTAGAATAAAGTTTTTGTTATTGTTTTGTTGAATTATATCAAAACTGAATGTATTTAAAGTTATTATTATTTCCGCAGCACAAAAAATAATAATGATGTGCTAATAATAACCAAAGCTTTTTCTTTCATTAGAAAATACATTCCAATAATATTGATATGTCCGATTTGATCAAGTTCTTATTACTTAAAGATTAATTGGATAATTTTTGTACGTAGGTAATTAAACTTTCTGTGTATTTTTAATCGGATACTGCTTTTGATATTCAGATAAATCACTAATTGTTATAAATAGTTTGGGTGTTTAAAGTAATTTTTTACTTTGCTATTTAATATTCTTGTGTAAGTTTCTATTACATCGCAGAGATTAATGTTGAGAGCAGTGTGTGATGTGTAGTGGATGCACCTAAACCAAACAGACACAGATATTATAGCTTGGTTCGTGATTTCTCAGTCATACATTAGATAATTGTTATTTCTTTGTGTCTTGTTGTCGAATATCGCGTTTTTGTAGATATAAGTCATATGAAATGCTTGTTTTTAATTGATGAAGGATTAAGTGTAAACATTTTCGCTTAATCCCAAAGGACTAATTGAACAAAATTTTAGACAACATATCAAATGATATAAAAATAACATTTGATATGTTGTCTAAATTTTGTTATTTATTATTTTTTATAAACTATTTGACATTGTATGTTTATTTGATAACTAATTGTAAAAAAATAATTGTAAAACGATTCTTCCCGTTTTCGTGTCTATTCCCTTGTCGTTTAACGTTTTCGTACTTTTTAAAAGCAATTTTTAACTGACCTTTTTTCAAAGCCAGACTTGTGTTTGGCAGTTCATTTATGAAAATCTTTGTCCGTGATAACTTCCCAAACCAGACTGTTCACTTATGCGGTTCGTGTATTCATTGTATGAATAATTTAAAAAAAAAAAATCTTAAATATCAATTTTCTTATATACATATAAGTAGTTTGTTCGAAACAAAATGTTCACAATACAATAAGAAATTATTTACACTAAAATTAATTTATAATGAAAGCATTATTGTACTCCACCGCAACTGTAAGTAGATTTCAATGAAAAATATCTTATAAGATAAAATTACCCAAATCACATATAAGGAATTAGCAACTATACGATAATATAACATTAATATTAACCGGTTTTCGAAAATTGTTGTGGTCAATATAAACTTAATAACTTAAGAAAATTGAAAATATCAGTAGAAGATTTCTTGTTACATAATTCTTTCGTTATTTATTAATAATATTGCCGATCTGCTGATCTAGTCTAGGATATCTGTGTAGACTGTAATTCTATCTTAACAGTGAAATTTTGATCATTTTCCTTCTAGAAGTTAACAAATATTATTTTTGTGGTGAAATTATCTCTTCCATGCATTGGTGGATAAAGAAAATAAAGTCATATATTAAATAATAACGTAGTTATGTATACTTTGCACAATTACCAGAAGCTGACGAAAAATGATATTTCAAGCAATACTTCATCTATTCACACGTTCTTGTTATTTTTTATTCTCTTTATGACAATATGTATCGTATCTGTTATTTACCATGATTGAATATGAATGATGTTTAGCAAGTTACGTTATACATATGTTTCAATAGATTAGGATAATTGTTACTCATGCAGGCATTAATGTTACCCGTCACCAATAAATTCGGTCGAGGTTTGTCACATTTCAAACTATATAAGAAGAAGTTGTCTATATCTATACAGGGTGTAACAAAATTCGTGTCCGACCCGTGAAGTGGTTATTAAGTATCGTGTGTCGGTTCTATTTATGTAATAATTTTTAAAATACTAAGAACTACTTCACGGGTCGGACACGAATTTTGTTACACGCTGTATATAGAAATAGTTTTTCATAAAATCTTCCTTCGTCTGGTTCTTGTTTATATAAATATATAATAATAATAATAAAAGCTCGTCTTTACTCCTATCATATGATATACTATAAGATTACAAAATCGTATGATTTTAATACAATGTAATCTGATAGATATTCCCCCGGAATATTTTTAACAAATGATTTGATCAAAATCAGTTTTTAATAAACTTAAAATGAATAGTTAATTATAATTTTATGATAACGTTAATACGTGATGACAATTAATTAATAAAACAACTTAAAAATGTACATTTTCTTTTATTTTACTTTATCACAGTTCATCAACTAATTAAAATACCCTGATAAACGTATCACGTAATGCATTAAAAGTTTCTTCAATATTATGGTGTAAATGTTTAATAAATAAATAAACGTAATCTCTGTAATAAAAGAAAAATAAGTCATGTTTCCCTGTTAGGTGATTATTACATAAATAGAGGTTGGTGGACGGTTCATGTGGCACTTCTAGTCACTTCTAGTCACTTCCAGTCCTCTCCATTTATTCGATGAGCCGGTTGGCGTGGTTGGTAGATGGCGTGGATTGCCTTTTGCGCCGCAGGTCGTGGGTTCGATTCCCACCCAGGATACACATTTGTGTGCATAAACATGTCGGTTTGTTCTGAGTCTGGGTGTAATTATCTATATAAGTATATATTTATAAAAGAAAAGTAGTATATCAGTTGTCTGGTTTTCATAGTACAAGCTCTGCTTAGTTTCGGATCAGATGGCCTTGTGTGAATAATGTCCAAGGATATTATTATTATATTATTATTATTATTATTCAATCGATTTGATCATATTGGTTAATTAAATACTTTATAATTATTTACATTTAGTATAGTACAAACTTATGTATTGACATGTTTTATTTTGTGGATGACGCTTTTGTAAGCATACATTACCGTTACGGACATGTGTGATGAATGTTTGCGTCATTATGCCGTAACGAATAGAAAGAATGTGCGCAGAAGGGTCGGCGTAGCATCTTGGCGGTAGTAGCAAATGCTCCAGCGAGGCAGTGGTGGATTGACGTAGAGAATGGTTCCGATCGAATGGTAGTTGCTCGCGAGTCAGTCGATCCTAAGGTCAAGGAGAGACTTTATGTTGATGCGGCGTGTTATTTAAAATATTTATAATGTAAAATAATTAACGAGCGAATATAAATCTAGTTATTATTCCGGAACCCAGCAACCAAACCGTTTCAATAATCGTTCCCTCGTGTCAAAGCTAGTGCGACGAGGTAACTCAAAGTGGCCTGAAGACGCCTCCGGGGTGTCCGGGAAATGTTCTATTTTTTGACTGAGTGTTGAAGATCTATGGCATTCTATAAATTCTATAAAGAGGATATATGTACGCACTGTAGTAACGCTCTGTTGAAAATTAAGGTGAGGGATGTACTCATATCCACAGCATATGTGCAATATGAACCTCTAGTCAATAGTAAAATGCATGTAAGTTTAAGTCGGAAAATTTGATCCGATATCTATCATCTACATATTCATAATATTGCAAAGAAAGCTTCTTAAATGCTTGGATTACTTCTTTGAATTAAATAGGAGTAATTATACTAACTTAACATAAATATTTTTTTATAACTCAGAACTACACTGACACTGAACTGACACTATACAAATGTATAAAAAAACAGTTTTTGCGGTACTTAACGTTTCAGTGAAAAAATGCTAATAGAATCGTCTCTCAGGAAGATCTTGCTTTCTTTGTATCTCTTGCGGGATCAAATTCTGAAGGTAGTAATTTGATCACATATTTCCTTGCAAATTAGTTAACGGACAGCTGGATTGAACCTTTTTGCTAGAGAAAAAACTTCATCCCAATGTTCAAATGCATCAACTCGCTCAACCTCGAGCATCAAAGTATCCTCTTTCACCAAGTTATCATATTCTTAAGTTGGAACGCCTGCAAAATATTTGCTTTAGGTTTATATTTGGACTGAAGATATTCGACCATATTTCGCAGTACTGTTCGTCGCAACTTACATGTTCTTTCTCTTCTCTACTCTATTTTACCCCTGTACACCTGAACCCCTGAACATCCCTATCTGAAGAAACGCTTTACGTTTCTTGGTTCAGACCCAACTCTTCAACTTAATCTATTCTATTGCTATTCCAAATTATATAGGGACTCCTTCACGGACAAAGCAGTAAGACTGTGGAATGCACTCCCATCTAAAATGCTATATATATATACACTTGCATGATATATCCTGCAAGCATCTTAATGCAGGGTGGGGTGGAAGAGATCACAACTTAAGTGATATGACCGCCCCTTTCATACTATTATTATAAATATGTACACAGATTAAATGGTTTTTTCACTTTTCAAATTTTTTTCTTTGTTTTAGTGTGCAATAAAAAATAACTTTTTTTTTACTGGACGTTTCGTTGTCTCAATTGAATACATAAACAATAATATTTATTTAAAGGTATACACCACGGTCGTATACACAGGTCTTGCAACTTCAATATGGGGTACGTTGACATAATGACGCTGTTAAGTTCAAATTACGGACGCCACTTGATTTGACAAACGTGTCTCTAAATCATCTTTAAGATTTGGCTTTCGGACTTAGATTAAACATTGAATTAGCATTATTATATGCACATATAAAAAAAAAACTACTTGCAGAATCTTTTCTAAAGTTATCAGCGGTTTCAATGTTTAAACTTGGCGCGCTAACCAAAAGATACTTACAGGAATAGCTTCCGGAACCAAACTGAGATTTTTAAGTTTTGGTATGCCAAAAAGTTATGCAAGCTGGCAACCTTGTTAAATGTTAAAATATTATACTTTTTCATTCTATATGGTCAATTGTGTTCGCAGCATCATCGCATAGAAATTGGTATTTCTTACAGAAAATCAAAGTGTAGTTAAGTGACTTATATTAAATAGTATGTGGTATATTGTTAATGAGGTATATCGCAATGATTCAATCCTATTAAACTCTCATTTCTTGAGTTATTAAAAAAGATAATGTTGGTTGAACTTCCAACCACAACAGGAATAAACCCAAAAAAGCAACTTTGATACCGAATTAATACGATATCATTGGACATCGATATCAATTGACGCTATATCATTGGTCAAGATCTTGGATAATTTATGATATTCACTATGGACTCGTGGAGTGCATAATACAGCAGAACGATTAGAAAATTGCATGCAATTTGTAAATCTACGGTGTGATTGTCTTTAGTCCTATTCCGATTCGAATAGGGTATAGGTAAAGTTAACTCACTAATACGAAAGGCACCTTTACCAGTGACTAAGGCTGTTAAATTTTGCACGAGTAATATTCTGGATGTCAGTCATACAGAACAGTAACTTTAAATACAATATATATAGTTCATTTTTGATGAAATATTTTGATGTTAAAGAACTACATAGGTAGGTAGGTAACTAATTTGCCTGATTACCTTTCAGATATATTCAAGATGCCTCCAAAAAGTAAAATAAAAAACAAAATGTTTTATTATTTTTTTGACAAATCCTGTTGGCATTAACCTGTTTCTATGATAGTTCTGAAATTCTTGAGTCATCTTTGCCTATATATTGGGAGTGCTTACTTAAACAAACATACAGCTTCAAAAATCAATATGTACGTCGCTTTAATAGCGCCAGGACGATGGGTAAATTTACGTCGCGCGTGCTCTTTAGGCCACACAATCTATGCAAATTGTAGGCTAGGTAAAGATGCTAAAATAGTGTCAATTTTCCCCGCTTATACTTTTGATTATTATAGCGTTTCTATGTGAGATTTAGTAGATTTCAGTGGTTCAATTAAAAGAGAAACCTATTTGTAAAAAAATTCTATAATATATCTAGTAATCATTTTTATATGCATATTTAAAACAAAAATTGAACCTAATTTCCTACACGTATTAAGTTTACATAATGGTTTTATTGAAAGCATTAATTATTAAAATTTAATTTAACAATGTGTTCTTATAAATACTGTCGACATAATAGTATGGCATGCAATCAAAGCGGCGAGTTTTATTACATGATTATAGATAATATTAGAACACATAATTCAGTTTAAAATAATTTATATGTCACACGTAGAAGCAATTGTTTATCTGTAATCATTATATTTAAAACAATACAAATAGTCATATGTTTGTTGTAAGTCGTACGTGTATCCGAATTGTTTGGCATTAGAAAAAAATTAAAGTGACACGTCCACCCACCCTGTCAATGATCCACGGTTTCACGAATTCTGCATGACAAATTTTCATGTTTTAACTATTAAAAATGGTAAGAATCGACTGTTTTTCATGTTAAAGGTGTAAAGAAGTGTAAATTACTGTATATTGGTATCGGCGAAATTTTCGGCCACGTAGAGAGTGATTTGTTGAGAGTATGTCATCATTCGCATGTCGGCTTCCCATGAATGTATTATAATATTTGAGTAAAATTCGTGACTTTTATCGTATCTTTAACACGGTTTGTTGTAATGTTTCCGAAGCCGTTGCGACTGGATATCAAGAGGAAGTTGACGGCCAGGTCGGACCGCGTCAAATGCGTGGATCAGCATCCTACAGAACCCTGGGTGCTTTGCTCATTATACAATGGCGACGTCAATATATGGAATTATGAAACTCATACACAGATCAAGAGATTTGAGGTAATCAATATTTTTATGCTATGCTCATAATTTGTATGTATTTATGATTTTTTATACAGCATCACAATCAGTCCAGCCAGCTGTAAGTGGTATTGAACACAATTTTCCTAATTATGTGCTATTTCAAACTGTTTTATTGGAAAAAATGCTACCTATATGATTATATTTTAAATTAAAATTTTTGAAATAATTCACAATGATAACTGTTTCTAAATTAATTATATGTTGTTACATATTCAGAAAAAAATATATGCTGTAGAATTCTTATCAATGTTGAACTGATTTTTTAAATAAATCGAACAAAATTGGGAAAGTTTTGTTCTCCGAAGTTTTTATTCTGAATGATCTTTTCTACATCTTATGGAACTACAGTTAATTATTTCATAATTCACCTTTTGATTTTATGATGGCTTTTACTTATCTACTATTTGATACAGGTATGTGACCTGCCTGTGCGGGCAGCGAAATTTGTGCCAAGGAAGAATTGGGTGGTCACAGGTTCAGATGATATGCAAATAAGAATATTTAACTACAACACATTGGAAAGAATTCACAATTACGAAGCTCACTCAGACTATGTCAGGTGTATTGTCATTCATCCCACACAGCCTTACATATTGACTAGTAGTGGTAAGCTATATAAAGTCAATCTTTAATTAATTGTTACATTATTTACCAATTGTATTTGTTAAGTGAAAAAATATTATCACAATACTCTCATGGTCCTCTAATTGAGTTTTTGAAAAAGTATTTGAAAGACGAGAACAATATCCTTTTGCATATGCAAAAAAAAATTTACCATTTTGTAACATCAGTAATGAAACACTCAATTAAATGTTTATTGACATAAGAGTTAAATTAATAGTCTCTTGTTAGTAAACAATTATTTCAATGAAACAATGATTTCCAAAGAAATGTTACATGGAATTATTATTTTAGATGATCTTCTTATAAAGCTTTGGAATTGGGACCGCAACTGGGCGTGCCAGCAGGTATTCGAGGGACACACCCATTATGTAATGCAAATCGCAATCAACCCCAAGGATAACAATACTTTTGCAAGTGCTAGTCTTGACACAACAGTTAAGGTATGATAGTGACTCGATTTAAAAGTAATTATGTGTGTTTTATCTAATACATTAAGTTTACAATTTTTATCCCATTATTATTGTATTAATATCCCTCCATATTATTTTTAAGGTTTGGCAGTTAGGTTCTTCAATTTCGAATTTTACGTTAGAAGGACACGACAAAGGTGTGAACTGTGTTGATTATTATCACGGTGGTGACAAACCTTACCTCATTAGTGGTGCTGATGACCGCCTGGTCAAAATCTGGGACTATCAGAACAAGACTTGTGTACAGACACTTGAAAGTAATTACACTTTTTTTAATTTGTTGTAATAAATATGAAGATTCCTTCAATAGTTTTTTTTTTTATAAATAGGAAACTTTTTTTTAAATAGGAAACTTTTTTTTTAATGAAGTATATTCTAGGATTATTTACTATGAAATATTTTTCAACAGGCCATGTTCAGAATGTCTCTGCTGTTTCATTCCATCCCGAGCTACCAATACTTCTAACAGGCTCCGAAGATGGGACAGTTAGGATATGGCATGCGGGTACTTACAGACTGGAGTCATCTCTTAACTATGGGTTTGAACGCGTATGGACTATATCTGCATTGCACGGCTCAAACAATGTCGCTATTGGGTAAGAGATTAATAATTAAAATATAAAAAAACAATTCTTTATTAAAATACCAATGTACAACATATACATACACGTAAAACATCTCTCAGCACCAACTGCTTAAAATCTAACTCTTTGTGTAATAAAACCAAATGTAATATCAATATGCCATGTAAAATAAGTTTAAAGGTAATTAATAGAATACTAAAAAATAGGGAAATTAATATGAATAAAAACTTTATTAATTGAATATGTTTTTCCACCAGTTATGATGAAGGCACCATAATGATAAAAGTAGGCAGGGAAGAACCGGCTATTTCTATGGATGTGAACGGTGGCAAAATCATATGGGCTAAGCACTCTGAAATGCAGCAGGTTAACTTGAAGGCATTACCTGAAGGTATGTTTTATCAACATTGAAACAAAGTCTTTTAATTTCTCTTACATATTTACTTCTTTCAACGTAGCCGAATGTAAAGATTTTTTTTTATCATGTAAAGTAACAACTTGTAAATGTCCCACTGCTGGGGTATGGCATCCCCTCCAGACGGGTAGTTATAATGTTACAACACTATAATAATATCTATGGTAATTCATATTGATCATATAGGTACAGAGATCAAGGATGGTGAACGTGTACCAGTGGTTGCGAAGGACATGGGATCATGTGAGATATACCCTCAGACCATCGCACACAACCCCAATGGCCGTTTTGTTGTTGTATGTGGTGATGGGGAGTACATTATATACACTGCTATGGCACTTAGAAATAAGGCATTTGGGACTGCCCAGGAATTTGTATGGGCATTGGATAGCTCCGAATATGCTACACTCGAGAACTCGAGTACTGTGAAAGTATTTAAGAACTTCAAGGAGAGAAAGAGTTTTAAGCCGGAATATGGCGCCGAAGGTAAGATTTTTGTTATATAAAATTACACGAACTTATGACGTATATTTATTTACTGTATTCATTCAAAGGTAAAATTATTACCCAAGAAAGAAATGTGAACAGTATAAAATGATATTATGAAAATTCTATGATCCATAAAATTGCCAGGTACCTTAAATTAATATACTTGGAATAAAGAATTTAAAAACGTAAATTAATTGTGCAAGTCGACTTGATAAAAAATATGTTTAATGTTGATATATTTCTTAAATAATAAATAAATATAAAAATGTATATGTATATAATTTTTATTGCATTGTATAATTTAGCGTAATTAAGCAAACTTTTGACATATAATATTTATATTTCAAAGGTATCTTCGGTGGGTTCATGTTGGGCGTGAAATCAATTAGTGGCATGGCATTCTCGTTCTACGATTGGGAACAATTGGAACTTATAAGAAGGTGAGCTACAGTCTAATCCGTTTATAATCATACCCCTATGGTATATTTATTACAATCATATATGAAACATGGTCCGGATATAATGACCTCGCTTGTTATTATATATATGCTTATATATATGTGTTTATTTGTTTATTGGCCCTTTCGATCGATGTTGGCCTGATTATGATGAAGCGAATGATCGCTTGCGATGAGCTATGCGATCTTATTTTTGTTTTATTTACATGTGTCACATGTTCTGCAAACGCAATGCCGTTTTTATTTTCATTTCATGTTGCTAGGTGGACTGGCAAATGGACCGCCTGATGGTAAGTGGTCACCTTCAGCCATAGACAGATTTACATCGCCATTGCGTTAATAACTTTAGTTAACGTTAACTAATATGTTATGTCAAATAAGCAAAAAATTAAGTTAAATGGGTGGTAGGTACTTACCATTTTCTTACTTTAATCTCCAGTTAAGCGTACCTGTGTGAGATTTAGTACGACTATAGATCAGGTTCGAACCTGCGACTTTCATATACGCAGTCGTATAACTTTGGTCCATTGAAGCAATCTGTATTTTAGTTCTGTATGTTAAAATAAATGTAATTTAATTGTGTGGCCTTGAATGTTTTGCCTATTTAATATGACATATTTGTTGACTTGCGATGACATTATAATCCTAACTAATGTTATAAATGCGAATGTCAGTTTCGATAAAGCTACATTATCAGTGAGTAACATAGGCTCTTTGGGAACGGGAACTACGCGGGTGAAACCGCGGGGAAAACGCTAGTCTCTTATAAAGTATGTTTACCAATAATCTTTCATTGAGGGTCCTTGACTGTACGGGTTTTATAATTACTTAAATATTTTTCATTTGTCATCGGATGATATTCATGTTAAGTTTTGTGTAAATACTGATTTACACGTATTAAGTAGTAAGATAATATTAAGCAATATATTAGGCGTGGCTAATATATTGCTATTACGTATATGTTTATGTATATATATATGAATGAATAAAATAGCCCAGATGGCCCAGTGGTACGGATACGTGAATCTTAACCGATGATCGTGGGTCAAATTTCACTGAAATTCTGTCACATGTGTATTCCACCATTGGAGCGACGTGGTGGAATAAGCTCCAAACCTTGTTCTCAAAAAGAGGAGTAGAGGCCCTAGCCCAGCAGTGGGACATTCACATGCGGTTCAACCGTTATACATACTACATAGACATATATCTTCTACAAGGCTATGCAGCTTTTGTTTCACGTAGCACATATTTTTTTATGTAAATAAAATTATATTTTTCTTCGAGTATTTACCTGTATGTAGTTTTCGTATTGTACCTTAATGTATTTTTGCTATTTATTAATATACATAATAATAATAAGTTTTCTATGCGAATTTTCTAATATATAATTAATGAACAGATGTTCATTTTTAAATTAATCCTGAATTATGTACGTGATAAAATATAATTATAACATTCAATAAAAAAAAAGAAGTTAACACCGGCTCAGCTTCTTGAATAGAAAAATGTATTTAATGTGTATTTATGTGTGTATTGCATTTTTATATGGCTTTTGTTCTTTGTGCTCGGTTGAATGTTTTTAAACTACTTGTGCCGTACGTATAATTGAAATATCTGCAGGCGAAAACTTGTAAACGTGCATTCATTTATTTGTTAATTGTGTTGCTAACAGTGAGATCATATTTTTAACATTTGATAGCATAGCATTTTATATATATCTATACTTAATATTATAAATGCGAAAGTAACTCTCGTCTGTCCGTTACTCGTTCAAGGTTAAACCGATTTTGATAAAATTTGGTATGAGGACCCCAAGGCCGTGGGCTTTTTCACATAATACCTGTCCCTATTTTACTAACAAGCGGACGAAACCGCGGGCGAATACTAGTTGAATATAATTGTTTTATTGATTTTACAAGCGACTGCATGAATACAAACGATCAAAATGAAAATATTTCCGTGTGTACAAGTGTATATTATTTCAGAATCGAGATCCAACCACGTCACGTGTTCTGGTCGGAGAGTGGAAACCTGGTGTGCCTTGCGAGTGACGAATCCTACTTTGTACTCAAATACAATCCCGCTGTGGTCACTAGAGCGAGAGAGACGAACACAAACATCGCTGAGGACGGTATCGAAAACGCTTTCGAGGTGAGCACGGAGCATCGGTGTATCGGTATATCAAAGATGATGTTATCTGTGTGTTGATCTAGCTTATACAGCTGCTTTCTCAAAAATCAGTAACATGCAGACGATACGAAGCTCCCGCGACAGACTCCCGTGATTTTCGTGAAGCTATTAGTCCCGAGTCTAATCTCTTCGCGAGTGCCTCATTGCTCTATCACTGAAAACACATCAGCTGTTGGCTAATCGCTTACACACGGTTCATATATTTAATGAATTACATAAGTTGTACCTTTACATCGTAAACATGCGACTTCGAAGCGTACGTAACGTTTTCATAGTAACGCGTTCGCATGACATTGACATGTTACTTACACTATGTTAAATTTAGCTTGAGATGCTTTTGAATTGATCGAAGATACGAGAGGTCGGAGACGATGTTATATAAGTGTATGTTTGAGATGTAACCGATTGTGATTGCGATCGATTTGGAATGGGGCTCGTATTGAAATACGGAAACGAGGTTAGGCATTCGATATTTAAATTTAAGATCGAAAGGATAGACGAAGACGTTATCGCGAAGTTCATATGTCACTTAGTCAATACGTAGATGACATATGATAAACTTGTATAGTGCTTTTTTGGGCTTATATTTGATGTCACTCTTTGTTATAATGTACGCGTGGGTCATATGTTGCGGCTAAATTATCCAGTTCTACTCGAAACTAGTAAACTTGTAACACTTATTTGGTGGTAGGGCTTCGTGCAAGCTCGTCTGGGTAGGTACCACCCCCTCATCAGATATTCTACCGCAAAACAGCAGTACTTGCTATTGTTGTGTTCCGGTTTGAGGGGTGAGTGAGCCAGTGTAATTACAGGCACAAGGGACATAACATCTTAGTTTCCATGGTTGGTGGCGCATTGGCGATGTAAGCGATGGTAACGTCTCTTACAACGCCAATGTCTATGGGCGTTGGTGACCACTTACCATCAGGTGGCTCATACGATCGTCCGCATTACAATGCAATAAAAAAAAATTGCGAAACAATATCAATAAAGCCGGAGAGTCCAACGGTATACTGCCTAGCATTGTGTTAGTAAGTTCAATTATGAACGCTTGGGTTGTTTCGACAACATAAGCTAGACGGTTTATGAGAATATTGCAAGTGATTTAAAATAAAGGAAAAGAAATAGTATTACTCTATTATTAGGGCACAGCGCAAACCCTAGCCAAAGTGCATTCGACAATAATTGTAGACGTAACGTTGAAATATCGCTTTCGTCTATATTGAATACGTCAATTATAGGTCACGTGATAGAATGCTTATGTAATTTCCATATATTTTAGCGTTTTCTGCAACAATCATACTACACAATCGCTATCAGACTGTGTAGCGCCACTAGACCCCACCCACTTATCAGTTATTTCGCCCTCAAACAGCAATGCATTTTCCTTAATTCGGATTGAAGGATCCAGCGTAAACATAAGTACAAGGGAAATAGCACACTGATAACATAGATAGCGAATATTTAATGTTGCATTGATATGAATATGAAGCGATTGTGATCGACTTTCTAATATAAATAAAAAAATGCTGTAAATTGAAGGTAACAGCTGTAACCTACTTAACAATCGATTGGTCTGCAGTTCAAACAATAACAAACGACGATACTAAGCTTAAAATACAACAAACTACGCTCATTATTGAGTCGTTAGCACAGTTACTTCTACGATCGCAGCCTTTTTACAAATATTGAATTTTAAAAAGAAATCGATACGTTAAGTCGATTATTGACGTCAGCGACCATTTCTACATTAAACAAAGTCAACCGATCTTCGACTCGATCGACTTCGAATGAAATATTTACAAATTTTTCCACGAAATATTTATTTACATAACAAAAATTTTTAACTTTGAATTTCAATTTTTATGTCATATAAAATTAAGTGCCATTAAGCACCATACAAGATAACAATATGATTCAATTTGTAATGATAAAATTGTTTGAAATCATTAGAATCGGTCACTTCAAAGCGGTTCCTGATAAGAAAGAGATAAGGAATACGTGATTTTACAATTATATAAAGTATTTATTCATATTTGTAGTTGTAAATTTATTGTTTACAAATGATCATATAAGCAACTTAACTAAATAATAAAGCGTGCAAAGGCGAGTTATCTCAATATTAAATATTTCATATTCGTGTAAAAACACTGTACTCTTTAATAAAACCAAACAATAATTGTTGTCTAATACAATAATAATAATAACCTGGGACATTATTCACACACCAACTAAGCAGATCATCTGATCCCAAACTAAGCAGAGCTCGTATTATGGAAACCAGACAACTGATGTACTTACATATACTATTTTTCTTTTGTAAATACATACTTATATAGATAATTACACCCAGACTCAGGACAAACAGACATGTTCATGCATACAAATGTCTGTCATGTCTGTCTTGGTTGGGAATCGAACCCACGACCTGCTGCGTGAAAGGCAAGTACCTTACCGACCACGCCAAGCGGTTCGTCAAATTAACACTTCAACAATTGTAGTTTTTTTAGGATATGGGCCACCTGATGGTAAGTGATCACCGACGTCTTTAGAAATTGACATTGTAAGAGATGTTAAAGCATTACACTTACTTATTGACTTTTAAATTGGAAACTACCTCCGGTTCGGAAAAGAAATAACTCAGACCTGAGAAAAACCGGCGAAAATAACTTAGCGGGTTTTTGTAATTGTTTACAAACAAATTTTGTTTCATAAGTAGGAGTCCTTGAGTACATTCTAATTAATCTTGTGATATTTTTTTTATATGCGCTAGTTAAGCGTAAATACCAATGAATTTATTGATAATAATAGATTCAATGTCAGCTATAATATATTTTTATTTAAATATGCTAGAATTTCAAAGCCATGATCTTTATTCAATATAGAAGCATTATACTTGCCTATTGATTATCGGAAAGCTATTAGTTGGCGCCGTTAGAAATATTAACCATTCCGTACGTCACCAATGCGACACCAACCTTGGAAAATAAGATGTTACGTCGTGTTGTCTCGTTCCTGTAGTTACAATGGCTTATACCGTTTCGGTAAAATATGTGATAAGTGAGTGGTACCTACACAGACGGGCTTGCACAAAGTAAAATCACTATGAATCCGAAAAGAAACACCTCAGACATAAGAAGAAAATTTCACCACATTTCACAACTCAAAGAACGGTTAGAGATTCTAATCCTACCAATAAAAAAATAGTGTTTGTAGAGACAATCATTTGTGATGAACTTTAATTTGTGAACTTTATAAAACACAATACAGTTACCATGGTTATGCGAAGGTAGCTCGGTCGTCGTTTCTCCGAGAAAAGTTATAACTTTTTTTTTTTTTTTAATTCCATATGTAGTCGGACGAGCATATAGGCCACCTGATGGTAAGTGGTCACCAACGCCCATAGACATTGGCATTGTAAGAGATGTTACCATTGCTTACATCGCTAATGCGCCACCAACCTTGGGAACTAAGATGTTATGTACCTTGTGCCTGTAATTACACTGGCTCACTGACCTTTCAAACCGGAACACAGCAATACAAAGTACTGCTGTTTTGCGGTAGAATATCTGATGAGTGGGTGGTACCTACCCAGACGAGCTTGCACAAAGCTCTACCACCGAGTAAAACTTGATTAACTTTGTCAAAATCTTAAGTTCAATCCATTTGTTATTACTATAATTTAATATTTCTATTACTCCGTTAATGTAATCTTATGAATATAACTAAGTAAATTGTATTACTTAAAAATGCTAGAATTGACATATTAATAATCCAAAGGCGTCTTAGTAAGAATGTTTCATAAATAACGTTTCATATTAACGGCTCGATACTCGTAATAAAATTTGTATACTTTTTATATAATTTCTAAGGTATATTGTAATGGCATTATAGTTATCGTTGTATTATTAAAACATTTACCTTACGCCATATAAACATACTATATAACCAATGTAAGTCTTGTCGGGTAATTTTTGCGTGAACAAACAAGCAAACGCAACCGAAAATAACTTTTTAGAATGTTAGTTAAAATAAATATTAACATTAATGAATTAATCAAAATAACGTTAACTTTGACTGGTAAAACAAATGTCAGTCCTTCCTTTTCGACTGGTCTAGAGTGTAGACTCGTCTAGTCCCGAGTTCCCGGATCCGAAATAATATTGAAGTTCTCGGATTATTGTCTCTTTTGAGATCTTATTATTAAATCTAATAGTTAAGTAAATCGCCTTTTGTACATCCAGGTCGTTGGCGAGGTGAGCGAGACCGTGAAGACTGGTCTATGGGTCGGCGACTGCTTTATCTACACAAATTCGTTGAACAGGATAAATTATTACGTCGGCGGAGAAATCGTGACTGTATCGCACCTCGACCGCACCATGTATATCCTTGGATATGTTCCTAAAGAAAACAGGTATGTTATTATAATCAAATTAAGCTTAATTAACATCAAGCATTCGAATCAAGCTTTGTCATGTTACAGTTTATAACTAAATATAAAGCAACCAACGGAACCTTCTTCATGATGTTAATAAAAAGCTAAAGGTAGTCAATAGTATCGTATGTCTATATCTGTATATATATTATTTTTATTAATTACTAGCTGTGCCTCGCGATTTCACCCACGTATAATTAATAATACTATAATAAATAAAAATAAGCCTAGAGCCTTCCTCGATAAAAGGACTATCCAACTCAAAAATAATTCTTAAATTCGAACCAGTAGTTCCTGAGATTAGCCGGATCAAAAAAACAAACTCTTCAGCTTTATATATTAGTATAGATACGCGGATGAAACCGCGGGGCACAGCTAGTAAGAAATGATTATTTTAGAAACTAGAAAGGGTTATTTTAGAAACTCTCAATAATAGATTTGGCAATAAGGTTTCGCTTTATCTAAGCTGGGTTTCAGATCGACTCTTGGGGTGTGCCTCGAATACAATTAGGCCAATTTTTTTTATATATATACGGACGTTTCCCGATAAGTCTAAAATTTTTAAATCGTTTTCGACAACGATGCTTAATTATCCTTTAACACTTGGATGATAGAGTTTAAAAGAATAATCTCGTAACCCGATCGTCTCGTCGAGCTGAGATAACTCAGTAGATAGGAGGGGTCGTAGGTTCACACCTGGAATATGTAATTACAATTCATGAAATAATTTATGAACACAGACATCGCGATGAAGCTTGTATAATATTTTTCCGAATTTCGAGACACGTGTCGCGTAACAACGTGTCGGTATGTTCTCAATATAATCAATTAAGCTAACTGCCTAGAGTTTAATACAACTCTTTATGATTCTTTATTAACAAGATTATTGATTAACAATTAAATAGTGGTTGTTTACGAAAAATAATATTGTAATATTGCTGAGATGTTATACATATGATATTTTTTAGGTTGTATCTAAACGATAAGGAGTTGAACATAGTTTCGTACTCGCTGCTACTCCCCGTGCTGGAGTACCAAACGGCGGTGATGCGAGGCGACTTCGAGACGGCTGACCGGGTGCTGCCCACTGTGCCTCACGAACATCGCACCAGGGTCGCGCATTTCCTTGAAAAGCAGGTGAAAACAGACCACCATATTGTATCATTATTCGCTTATTCTTTTTTTTGCGATCGTCGTGTTAACTCCCTGATAAGGAACATCTGGAGCACTTGGTACGTCTGTCTGGTTGCTTGCCTAACACTCCCTCTCCTAGGTGATGTCTATGCTGTTACGCCGGGTTGATTCGACGTCACTATTTATACACATACACTTTTAGCATAAGATAGTCGCGGAGATCAATACTCGACCAAAAAAAAATAACCGTTGTTTTTATAAAATCATTCATCAGGGCTTCAAGCAACAAGCTCTTGCAGTATCTACAGAACCGGAACATCAGTTCGAACTGGCCCTAGCACTGGGTGAGTTGCAACAGTGCAAGCAGCTGGCTGAGGAGGCGGCGCGGATCGAGGGAGGGGAAGCAGACGGTCCTTCTCGGTCTTCAGCAGCAAGGTGGTCGAGACTCGGAGCAGCGGCAGCCGCTGCAGCGGATACGGATCTCACGAAGACGTGTTATCAAAACGCACACGATTACAGTGCTTTGTTGCTGTTTGCTGTCAGCACCGGTGAGCCTTGGCAAATTATTACAAATAAATCAGAGTTCAAGACTCAATACGTACTGCTGAGACAACAGTCTTGCAATCACACTCTTTTTATGTAGTTCTCGTTTTGAGAGAGAAGAGAAGAGAGATTTACGTTACTTTAAACACAAAAGAATACTATTGTTTTACGATAAATGAACTGGTTATTAGTTAATCGTAATTGTTTTATTATACAATTGAACAGATAAATGTTTATTCAATTAGAGTAGGCATAGATTTGAATATAACTTTTTTTATGCAGGCGACAAAGCGTTGCTGGAGGACGTAGCGCGAATGTCAACGGCGGAAGGAGACGACAACATCGCCTTCGCGTCCTACTTCACACTGAACGACCTGGATTCCTGCCTGCAGCTGCTCATCAAGAGGAACAAATTGCCAGAAGCCGCATTCTTTGCCAGGTATCATTCGTCCATTGCTTTTATTAAACTCGCAATGTTCGTTAGTTTGCTTGGATAAAATAGTAATCGCAAAACTTTAGATTTAGCTTTCATAGAAAGTTATCAGCGGTACACCATCTAACGGTGTTTATGTTTGGTACACATTTTTAACGAATGATCAAGCTCATTCAAACATGTTAAGCATAACAAACGTAGGCGGTCTTAGGGTGTTTAAATTTAGCAACATACATAAAAATAATCAATTACGGCGCTCATAATAAACATTATCTCGGTTTATGTAAGTCTCAATTAGGAGCGCAGAATATCTCTCCTATATAATATACCCTACAAACTGTTCTTGAACAATATATTTTATTTATGATACAAAACTATTCCACTACTTATATCCGCTTCATTTCCAAAACTTCTATAACAACATCGCCCATTTTAAAAGCCGCCGTTTCGTTCCCAAATCCATGATGTAGTATTCATTATTGATTAAATTATTATTTTTAGATCTCGTTCCTGCCAAAATGTTTCCTGTCTGTAATGGGCTACGTACTCGTACTTTCACTATGGTTCTTGTATAGAATTGAGTTATCATTTAAAATGTTACTTTATTATAATTTATGCTTTGTCTATGATGTTCTAATGTTATATGAAATATATAAATAATAATATTATATTTGGTCCGTCAGATCATACATTCCATCGAAGATGAGCGAGGTGGTGAAGCTGTGGCGAGAGGTTGTATGCGCTACTAATAAGAAGTCTGGCCAGTCTCTCGCCGACCCCGAGCAATATGACAATCTATTCCCCGAGTTCGAAGTAAGAAGTGTTCAAATCGTATATTCATTCATATTTTATCTATGGCTAGTTGTCCTGCAAGGTTTGACTCGCGCTAAACGTGTCTGCTCTGCCTCTGTAGGTTGTAGCGCGATGTAGTACACTTTCGATAAATCTACTATTTAGCAAATTATCTAAATCGCACTGGTAAATACTGAGATAAGCGCGGTGAAACAAACAAACTCCTTATATTTATTATATTAGTATAACACTGTATTGTGATGTTATATAGCTTTTCAAATAAGCACTTAACTGGTACATTCAATAAATTTGATTCTCCAGCTCTACAATATTATTATCTATGGTGCCGTCCTTGAACACAATGTAGACGGGAGTGATTTTTTTTAAAAAGCACGTCTATTTTTTTGTAGTTATTGTCTGTGCCTTTTTTATCTTTTCCATGATTTGTCTTCGTGTTATTTTAATTTTTTTATCACCAAACAGCATCACGATCTATAATTTAGGATTCTTGATTATAATACTTATTCATACGCAAATATAACTTCAAGTGACATTCGAATAGGCTGCTCAACATTTTTACATAAAAAAGTAACTTTTTTTGAATAATATAAAATCAATTTATTAATTAATATGACCATTTATATGTAATATAGTACTATTTGTCAAAGTTAATTTTTAATTCTATCTGCATTAAAAAATAATATAATAACAATGATTTGGTTGACAGGAATCATTAGTGTTAGAAAAGTTCCAGCGTGAGTTCGCATCCGAATATCACACGCAGATGTCCAATCTGGCAGACAACTCCAAGATATGCAACCTAGAAAGGGATCTGGTGCAGGAGAAGGCGGATGCTGAGAGCCGAGGGCTCTGGAAACCGGGCCCGACTAATGAGAGGTTAACAACGTACTCCATTATAATATACAAACAACTCGTTGACATAAAATATTAATAATTTGATTTTAATCACTTTATTCGATGAAAGTAATTAAGTCGCATTTAAATTGAATACAAGGATTAGTGTATTTATGTTTATAATACGATACTTATTCGTTCGTCTAAGTATTGCTGTTCGCTATTCGCATGGACGGAATGGTTTTATTTCTTACATCGCCAGTGTCTATGGGAGGCTTGACCGCATACTAAAAGGTGACCCATATTTGCACGTGCATCTGAATATTTTATAATAAAAAACGTCCTGTTTGTTTTTTCCGGTCGAATTTTCAATCCAAACCGGATGCCGTTTCAAATTCTAATTTACAATTATTAGGTTTTATATGAATAATTAACTTTTTTTTTTTTAAACCAATAGCAATTAAGCCAAAGATAAAACATCACTTTGAAACATGACAAGTGTAAAGACCACCGTCGTTGATGCATTGACGGTGTGGAGAACATTTAGTATTGCTTACACGAAAAACGTTATTATAAATAAATGTAAACAGTTTTAATTAAAGTTAGTAATTTTCCTATCAGCAGTACTGCGAATAGATTATCGGATAGTTTTGAAGAGACGGCCGCCGATAGGAAGCGTAAAGACTCACTGGACATGGAGGAGATAGAACGAGAGATTGATGGAATCGTGTTGGATGACAACATCAACGACCTGGTAAGGATTTTTTTTATTGCCAAACCTTAGAATACCAGTAGTCTGAACTTATTCGTTTGGTATTGTCGGCCCTGTACGGCTGCTAATAGTAATTTACCGCCTTATTCATAAACTTTATTTAACTGGTGATTAGTTAAACAATATTTTGTCTTCTTCTTTCGTATGTCAAATCAATAATGACAGAAAGAGACAAATCAGTGTTTAGCTAAACAGTAACTAAAAAACGTTTATGAATAAGGCCGTTAGTGTCTATACATTCGCTGGCACGCTGTAGCTACCGTATCGATCTCTCTCATATCTAGTCGCAATGTGCGAGCGAGACAAGAGAGTCAGGGTTTACACACACACACATATATATATATATATATATATATATATATATATATATATATGCCCGCACTATATGTCCGTAGCAATAAGTTCTTGAATATTGTATCTACACGATGCCAGTTCCCCCGCTCGTAACTTTTTTAGTTCTATAATGCTGTCTTCTTCTTTCGAATGTGAAATCATTAATGACAGAAAGAGAGATATTAGTGTTTAACTAAACGGCTGCTTAAGATCGTAATCGATAAGCAAGGCCGTAAATATTACTGCATTACTAATGCCTTATGAATCTATTAGATAATACTTATATAAATGACGGTTGGCGTGGTTGGTAGATACCTGCCTTTCGCGCCGCAAGTCGTGGGGTTCTATTCCCAACCAGGACAGACATTTGTGTGCATGAACATGTCTGTTTGTCCTGAGTCTGGGTGTAATTATCTATATAAGTATGTATTTACAAAAGAAAAGTAGTATATGTAGTATAATAATAAGGTCCTCCAGACCGATTTCGGCCACGGCGGCCAATCTCAAGAGAGATTAGCCAACTGCGCAGGACATATTATAGTGCATAAGTGTGTGCGCAAACACAGGTGCACTCTCTATTCCTTAGCTCTCATAATCCCATGGGACGGCAATCCGACACGACCGGAAAGAGTTCAGGCGCAGGACCAACGGCTTAACGTGCTTTCCGAGGCACGGGAGTGTACACACTCCCGTGCCTCGGAAAGCACTCCAGACTCTGGGACTACTGAGAATTTTCTGACAGAGAAACCCAATAACCATTTTATGGACCACCGGGTCTGCAGCCTAATATCTAGCCACTAGACCAACGAGGCAGCGAGGCGACGAGGAAATATATGTAGTATATTTCGGTTATGTCGTGTCCACAGTTCAAGCTCTGATTAATTTGGAATCAGATGCCCGTGTGTGAATAATGTCTCAGGATATTATTATTATTATTATTATATTATAAATATTTTCTAAGAGTATTTTGTTTATAAAATAGTTTGTAAAATAATTTCTAATTTGTTTTCAGGATTTGTCGGACGATGCTGATTTAATTGATTAATGAATAATTAGTTTTTTATTTTATATGAATATTACGATCATCATAAAAGTGTGTATTTCCTAAAGTGCTAATACGATTAAGATTATTCTAGTATTATACACATTTGTTTAAAAAAAGTTTTTACTTCGTTCACCGTTCTCGTCTTCGTCTTAATTGTCATTTATTTCCATGAATATACATTAAATTAGTAATACGTAGATAACTCATGTTAGTAGTCAATTAGCTTATTCACGTGTTAATGGTAGTCGAGAGCAAGTGCTTTGATCAAATACAAACTCGGCATTGGCGTGGCCGGGTATGTTTTAGAAGACTTGAAAAATATATACACATATGTATTTTCTTACTCAAGACGTCGTGCGTACCTATTAGAGTTAGAGTCCCGTCGGCTGCCTGTTACATTGGACGGTATTAGTAATAAAATGTAGTGTGTAATGAATTCCGATTAACACTTATCTCGGTTCATATATCGAAATTAATGTCGTAATCGAATAAAATAATTATCATTTGATATTTGGGCACAATGTGATTCGGTCCGTCGTTATCCGTTCCGTCGTCTACTATACCGTACTCGTATGATTTTCGCTCGTTGGCACCGATTCTGTGTCACTCGACCTCGTTACACTAAACCAGCCTACTGTTACGTATTGACTGCCGACCGCTGACAAATTGAAAATATATTAACCGGTGAAAATCTGTGCCTTTCATGATTTTGTGACAAATTTACTATGGTACATAATACAATAACCTACAGTCATGTACTTAAATATAAAAATTTATATATATATATAATAGTACACTATTTATCTGCATTTTATCGCACAATATTATTAATAATATAATATTATAAAATTGATATAGAAAATATTTATTATATAATGTTAAAGATGTTTTACAATTACCATTAGGAATATTAGTGAAATGTTCTCGTTTTGACAGTGCTGTATTTTTGAATATGATATAATATAATAATGTAAGTACGCTAAAACACAACGAATTTGTGTTAAATATAATAATCGAGAATACCGTTCATCGTTAACGTTGCAATAATTATATTATAATAATCCGAATCGCCTGTTTGAACTACCTAATATTAATCTTGTATTATGTAATAAATAATTTATGAGATAATGTAAAATATTTCAATTATTTTCTTAATTAAATGAGATAATTAGAAACGTTGTTTGTTTTAAAATTCATATTACAAGAGTTCATGTCGTTGAATGTATTATTGATTGTCGTCGACTGACAATTAGGACGAAGGAGCACTGTACAAAAGCTATTCGTAATGTACTTTATATAGATAATATGACGGACGTCACGCTAGTATAAATGTTTGTATGCCACAATTATTTACAAAATGTATTGTTTATTCCATGTGAATTGTTATATAGAAAGTGTTCTCGCAATACGTTTTAATTATCAATAAAGTTTTTGAACTATAAATTATGTTTTATTTATCCTTTATTTTATTCAAACAGAATCGAACAATCGAAGCGTGTCTCTTTTAGAAGATTTTTCTTTTTACATATACGGCCTTACGTATAAACAACGAAACAATTTATAAACTTTAATCTTTATAAATTTTAATCTTTCGAGGAAAAAACAAACCCACCAATTTTACACCGAATGTACACCTATGTGGGGCTCCTCTGAAACAAGTATCTGAGTTCAAATACCTTGGGCATATTGTGAATGAATGCTTGGATGATGATAGCGATATCGAACGCGAACGCAGAGCTTTGTCGGTTAGAGGCAATATGTTAGCACGTAGATTTGCGCGATGTACGGCACAGGTAAAACTAATTTTATTTAAAGCCTTTTGCCAGTCCTTCTACACGTGCGGTCTGTGGGAGAACTACTCCCGACGAGCATACAATGCTCTGCGTGTTCAGTACAACAATGTGCTGAGGATTTTATTGAAGAAGCCTCGATACTGCAGCGCGTCGGCAATGTTTGCGGAAGCTCGTGTAGATGACTTCTATGCGATCATACGCAAGCGGACTGCGTCCGCTATGAGCAGATTACTAAACAGCTCCAATAAACTCCTCAACACACTGGCTGCAAAGCTGGATAGTCCCCTCTGGAGGTGCTGGGATCGTGCCCACGTATTACTAACGTAGTTTTAAGAATTGTTGTAATTAATTGCTTTGTTTTTATTTTTATATTTTTATTTATGGTTTTTTTTTGTTTAAAATTAAATAACTGCTTGTTTAAAAATTTTATATTAAATTATAATAATAAAATATTAAATATAATGTTAAAAAACTATTTAAATTAAATTAAATTTTAAAATTGTTATTGATAAATATTATATGTAATTATTTTTATTATTGTATTGTATTTTTAAAATTTGTAAAGTTAAAAAATATGTTTTACTAACACTATATGGGCTAGTCCTGAAATAAAAAGTTTAATTATTATTATTATTATAAACTGCTTAGTTAAACCCGATTTCGCTCTTTATGTTATTATTGTTAGACATTCGAAAGAAGAGGACCCCAGCTAAACAACGCTTATAAATAAGATTAGCAGACCAAGGAATTTAAAAAATCTGCCCAGTCAGCCGTTTCGCGGTTGTTCGCAATATACCTAATATTATATAATGCGTGCGTCAGAATGAATGCACAAAATGACGGATTAGCTTTAAAATACTACAGTAGAATCTCGATTATCCGAATTAATTAAAACCAGGGGTATTCCGTATAATCGAAAATCCGGATAATCGATTTCAAAGTCAAATCAAACAGTAATAAAATTTTAATAACTTTTTATTATAAAAGGAGTTTAACATAGATCATTTAGGCAATACGATATAAAAAAATATGACTTATTAAGGTAAATAATAACACAATACCTATGTAATTTAAGATTTTGATTGGAAATAATTTGTAATTTAACTTTTGACGTAATGAACCACATCTTTCATTGCGGCCAAGTCCCTGATGCGCTTCAGTTGTAATAACTGTATGGGATCTGATACGCCCTGTCTTTCAAACCATTTAAAAGCAACATCTTGAGATTCAAAAGCTCAAAAATACAACATATTACACGAACGATATCAAATAGAATCAATAACAAACACTTTCGGGCAAATAAATGTGAGCGGGAGTACCTACAAGTCGGAGGCGGGAATAAACTCGTCGTAACATGACTCGTTGCGCCGTCAAAACATTTCTTAATCGGTAATTAGAGCCGTTAAGAATGAGTCCGGATATTGGGATAATCGAGATTCTACTGTACCAGCATTTAGTACCTATTGAGTACCTTTGTTTAAATATTTAGTACCTTCATCATTTAAACATAGGCACTAAATGCTGGTGGTATTTTAAAGCTGATTCGTCATTTTGTACAATCATTCTGATGCACGCGATATAAATAGGTGTAATATACCTGACTACAGTACTAATAAACCTGAGCATTCTCGAAAGGATTATATTTTTAGATAAGAATTGATCGTGACAACGAAGAAAATGTTATGGAAATTAAAGAATGAATGAAATGCTATTGGAAGGTGATGTAACCCGACACGAGGGACGGTTAACACGCGATGCAGGGTTACCACATTTTCAGGAATTATCAGGATTTTCCATTTTTAAAACTACGAGCAAGCGTCTATGTAACCTGAAATGGCTTCATTCGATGCAGCATAACAATGACAATTTTTAATTTATCACTTTGTTAATAATAAACAGTGAAATTGCGGAGATATATACTAATGCCTATATGTTGTGAAAATACGATTCAGAAGAACAGGTTGTTTTAATTCAATTGAATTATTACTTTATATACACCAATGAAAAAAATGATATAAACTAAATTTAAATTAATATGGCGACTATGTGATTTAAATTTTAAAAATGGGCCATTGATTCGTTGTTAGAAATTGAATTTTGACGAATCACATGCATTTTTCTCTTTTTACACGCTCAATTCTTGAAGTCCGACCCGCGCTGCCGTATCAATCCGCCTTGGACTTCGAACTGGCATCTTGTATCACTTGCGCAAACGCATAGTTAATCGTTACTACGTATAATAAGTGTACTATTTATTCCTCTTGAAAAAATAAAATCAAAGAATTGGTGAAAAGAAAGTTTTGTTTATTGATGAAATAAACTTAATTAAATTATCATGCAAGCGATATAACTGCCATTTTGCTGCGATGAGGCGAAAATTCAATTCAGGCTGGGTTGTATAGACTCTTGAGCTAAATTTGTAGTCCTAGACAAGTTACATATCATACGAATACTATCGAAGTGTTATCTAGGGCACGTTGTAGGAGAACTTTTATTGTTTGTCAAATGTATTGAGTAACACTTGTAAACTAATGTTTGATAAGATCTCGATCCTAAGTATCGGATCTCAAGCTAGTAAGGGGAATTATCATTTCACCTCGATTGTTTTTGTATAAATGGATTACGCAAACACTCACACTACACTACATAATCATCAAGATAGTACAGTGGATGGAATACTTTTATTTATTTATTTTATATGTCATGAATACAGCCGTTTCTGGTGTACAACATTTTGCATAACATACAGTACACAACATTACAGTAGATTTTTTTTAAGACAATATAAAAAATAACATCGCTGATTGATATTAACATACTACAAGTTTGATAATGGTCATTTTTTAATATGTAATTCAAGACAGAAAACAGCTTGAAGCTGATTTTAACCTAATTTTTCACTTTCTCCTTCGTAACTTCGATATACCAAAGATTTATAAAAATTCATATAATTTAAATTGTTAATCAACAAAAAGTATAAATCGTGTTTATCGTACATAGTTCGGGGGGGGGGCCGAACTCTTAGCTTAGCTCTTATTTCGCATTCCCTTTTTTCAAGATGGCGAAGAAAACTAAGTTGAAAAATTCTAGTTAAGCTTTTCTATGCCTCTACTAAATATCTAAAAATCAGCTTTAGTGTTTTATAAGTAGTATATTATATTTTACAAAAACCGCTACATATGTTACATACACACGTCTATCTTGAGGTAGACTCACAATAACTATTTTTATTAAAAAAATAGTAGTAGAAAGTGATTTGTGCATATTTTCTCCAATTTAATATTCCTTATTTAGATAAATATATACGGCCGTTGCCCTCCTCGCCACGGCCCATAGCGTTTCTTCTTTTAGTTATTTAATTTTGTTACATATTGTCAGTGGCGTAACTATAGGATTGCTGAGCGGGCAAAATGCCACCGGCCCCCGACCCGACGGGGTCCTCAGTCCGGGAGGCCACGAGCTCAGAAGTGTCTTAAGATTTTCACCAAAATTTCGGCTCTTTTAATTTTAATATCAATTTTAATTGTTATTGTGTTATTTTTAAATAATTTTAATTTATATTATTTTTTATTATAGTAGGACAACACGACTCAACTTTAGTTAACTTTAGTTTAAGTTCCTAACATACATATTGTCTATATTTATACTATTTATTAAGTAGAGAGAGTGCAATTCGAACCAGTAATTGTACAAATATTACATTACGATATGTATTCAATCAATCAATCAATCAACAGCCAATCGTAGTCCACTGCTGAACATAGGCCTTTCCCAAAGTGCGCCAAAGCTCCCGGTCCTCCTCAGTCGGTGCCCGCCACCTTCATAAGGTCATCGGTCCACCTGGCTGGAGGGCGCCCTACGCTGCGTTTGCCGATACGCGGTCTCCACTCTAGGACTCGTCTGCTCCAACGGCCATCGGTCCTACGACATACGTGACCAGCCCACTGCCACTTCAGCCTGCTAATTTTGCAAGCTATATCGGTGACTCCGGTTCTTTTCCGGATAATCTCATTTCTGATCTTATCCTTCAAAGATACTCCGAGCATAGCTCGCTCCATAGCACGCTGAGCGACTTTGAATTTGTGGACTAGTCCCGCAGTTAGTGTCCACGTTTCGGCACCGTATGTCATGGCAGGTAAGACGCATTGGTTGTCAAACATTGCGGTATAGACGACGTGAGGACTTGACGAAGGTTGCCAAATGCTGCCCATCCCAAGCGAATTCTTCGATCGGCTTCCTTCTCGAAGTTGTTCCTACCGACTTGTATGACCTGTCCTAGGTAGGTATATTCACTAACAACTTCGAGAGGTTTCCCTTCGACGTATATTGGTCCCGGCACGACATGCCTATTGAACATGACCTTGGTCTTGTCCAAGTTCATACCGAGACCGACACGCCGGGAAGAATCGCTTAGGCTACGCAGCATTTCGGTGAGTTGTTCCAGCGACTCTGCTATGATGACGATATCATCGGCAAATCGAAGGTGTGAGATGTACTCGCCGTTTACATTGACTCCATATCCAGTCCAATCCAGCGTCTTGAAGACGTCTTCCAACGCGTTGGTGAACAGTTTCGGGGATATTTCATCCCCCTGTCTCACCCCTCTGCGCAGTTGGATCGCCTTCGTCTTACAGCCTTGGATGTGGACAGTCATTGTAGCGGCGTTGTACAGACATCTCAGTACCTCGCTATATCTCCAATCGATATGACATCTCTGCAATGAGTCGAGCACAGCCCAGGTTTCGATGGAGTCAAAGGCTTTCTCGTAATCCACGAAAGCCATACACAGCGGCTGATTGTACTCTTCGGTCTTCTGCACAATCTGCCGAACAGTATGGATGTGGTCTACGGTGCTGTAGCCTGATCGAAAGCCGGCTTGCTCTGGGGGCTGGAACTCGTCAAGTCGTCTGGCGAGACGGTTCGTGACGACTCTTGAGAACAGCTTATATACGTGACTCAGGAGGGAGATTGGTCTGTAATTTTTCAAGAGGGTTTTATCACCTTTCTTGAAAAACAGTACCACCTCACTCCCGCTCCACGTTTCCGGGGTCTTGCCATGTTGGATGACGGAATTAAAGAGGCTTGCTAGCTCTTTCAGGACCGGAGTCCCGCCTGCCTTAAGCAACTTTGTTGTGATTCCTTCATCTCCCGGAGCTTTGTTGTTTTTAAGCTGTTGTAGAGCTGCCCTAATCTCGCCTTGGTCAACGACTGGGAGCTCCTCGGAGTAATGGTGCGTAAGAGGGGCGCGCTGGTCATCAACACTGATTCCCACAGGTTTATCCGATCTTGAAGAGAACAGCTGCCCATAAAACCTCTCTACTTCTCCGACGATCTCAGGCCTTGAGGTAACGACCCTACCATTTTCAGTTTTAAGTTTTGTCAGACTCGGCCTCCCAAACTTGCGAGCGAACACTTTCGATCCCCGATTTTGCTCAATCGCAGCCGTGATGGCACAGGTATTGGAGCATCGGAGATCGCGTCGCGTCAGCGTTTTTATAGTTCGGTTTAAGGCCTTATCTGACAAAAACGATGGTAGTTCTCGTCGTTTCCTCATGAGCTCGAGTGTCTCAGCAGAGAGTTTTGGTGCGCTGTCTCTTTTCTGTGGCGGAAAACACTTGCGGGATGTGTTTTGCAGTATTTTGACCAGCGTATCGGTTTTCTCATCAATATTGCTTACGGTTTCCAACGCGGTGAATTGATTTTGAAGCTCCATTTGGTATGTATTACGATATTACATATTTCAATAAAATCATGAAAAATACGCACGCTTTATACATAGGTACTTTAGTGTTTTTATTATTTTATGCTCTTGGCACTGGAGCTGGAGGGGCGAATAAATCGATTAGCGAATGTTTACATCTCGATGATTAACTAATGCACGGGATTAAGCACTCAGCCTTCTGAATTCGTATTTGAGCAATCGGATTCAGAGGGTTGATATAAATGGAAAGAGATCTCCCGGGGCTCCAGTTGGTGTGGGAGTCCCTCAAGGATCTATTCTTGGTCCATTTCTCTTCCTCCTTATATAAATGACTTGCCCCATCTTTAAAATAATAAACATGAGATAGTATTGCTAGATGATGACACTTCCTTAATTTTTAAAATTAAGAGACGCATGTACGCAAAAACATAAAAGATTTTCCCAGAAATTGTGACGTACATACTGTTAACACCAGGAACAAGTATAAACTTACAACCACTATTACTAGATTGCACAGGGTTAGTAAGTCTTTTATGAGACAATGTATACGCTTCTTCAACAGGATCCCAGAAAGCGTTCAAAAATATTTAATTGTGAAATTTAAAAGAATTGTTAAGGAACGCTTATGTGCTAAAGGATATTACGCAATCAATGACTTCTTAGATGATTGCACACCTTGGGAATGAAACGATCGCATTCAGGCTATTTCAAATAAATAAGAATATTATAATGTAAATCAATTACAATTGTAAAGAATAAGTTTAAAAAAAAAACCCGTGTTTCTTTCGCCGGTTCTTCTCAGGTCTGAGGTGTTTATTTCCGAACCGGTGGTAGATTTATGACAATCAATAAGCAAGTGTAACGCTTCTATATTGAATAAAGAATTTTGAATTTGAATTTTGGATAAAATACTTAATTTTCCCCGTAAGTCGGGATGGGCAGCTAGTGTGTAGTATAGACAAAACCGAATATCGCGGGTAAAATAATATCAATTGTGTAACAGCACAATATTTGAGTGTTCATGCCCTTTATCTGTTTTCCTAATAAATATCTCGCTTTGCTTTAAAGGCAAACATCGTAGCAACCTGCATGCGTCGCACAAATTCTACCACATGTTTATTCTCTAACTCGCATATATGTAGCTTAGTGGAATAAACTGAAAACCTTCTTAATAGAAAATGTCATTTATTTGGACCTTGCTTAATGGCTATTTAGACATTTTACACTGATTTATCTCTTTCTAACATCATTGATTTGACGTCTGAAAGAAGAAGACACGACACTGTTTAATTAATCACACGTTATACATTAGGCCATTACTTTTGAATACTATAACACAATCAGAACCAGCGATCTCGCCGCCCGTTCGCAATCCTAATAATCCATCTTTATCGCATGTCCTACTTCTATTATTCTAATGTGTATTTCAAACACATGTTATCATATCTGTAACTACTGCCTTGCTATTCTCTAAGAACTCATGAAGTGTTGAACTTGCGGTGATATGTTCTGTTGATGGGTGTATGGTTTAAATATTACAATTAATTATTGCAGCCAATGCTCATATCAGTGTCAGTCATTATGACGAACTTGTTATGAGAGAATAGCTCTACGGGTCCGAATTGCAAAGGGTATACGACAACTTTTAGTAACGGATAATACATAAAATTATATCATTATATGTTTATACAGGGTTATTTGTAAAGTACCAGCAACCTCGCAGGACTAGATAGCTAACACTATAAACAGCAACTTTTGTTCTACGACTTTTGATAATTTGTTAGATTTTATTGTATAGGTGGACGAGCTTATGGGCAACGTGACGATAATTGGTCACCAACGCCCATAAACAATGGCATTGTAAGAAATGTTAACCGTCGCTTACATCATCAATGTGCCACCAACCTTGGGAACTAAGATGTTATGTTCTTTGTGCCTGTAATTACATTGGCTCACTCACCCTTCAAACCGGAACACAACAATACGAAGTACTGCTGCTTTTGCGGTAGTATATCTGATGAGTGGGTGTTACCTACCCAGGCGAGCTTGTACAAAGCTCTACCACCAAGTAAATTAATTTAATTTCCCGCTTGAACGTTTATAAATCTACGCGCATCGCAAAGATTAAGCGCGCGCGAGCGTCGCGTCGTCCTTTCATTTATGAATTATTATTTTTATTTATCATATGTTCAGTAACAATTTTATTACTATTTATTATTTTTATTTCTATTTATTAAGAGCCGAGATGGCCCAGTGGTAAGAACGCGTGAATCTCAACCGATAATCGTGGGGTCAAACCCGGGCAAGCACCACTGAATGTCATGTGCTTAATTTGTGATTATAATTCATCTCGTACTTGACGGTGAAGGAAAACATCGTGAGGAATCCTGCATGTGTCAAATTTTCACTGAAATTCTGTCACATGTGTATTCCACCAATCCGCATTGGAACAGCGTGGTGGAATAAGCTCCAAAACCTTCTTCTCAAAAAGAGGAGAAGAGGCCTTAGCCCAGCAGTGGGACATTCACAGGCTGTTACTTTTATTATTTTATTTTGTGATGTATACTGACTTGACATGATTTAATGATAATGACAATTATGAATGATATATTTAAATTATGGAATAAATATACAATCTTGCCAATTATGTAATTCTATTAATCTAACATAATATTTGCAGGTCGCTTATGTGACTAGACGTGTATTTGTATGTTAAAATGTATACTATCATGTTTACATTTTAACATACAAATAAAGTATTATTATTATTACGTTAATATACACGGGTACCTATATAAGTTATTCGAGTTGATCGTAATCGGGCAGTTAACGAAGTTCTCTAAGTCTTATTTAAAACAAAAAATATCAAAGAGAGAAATAACCTTTGTTTTCAAAATACTTATTTACTATTGTATAAAGCTATATTTTTTTTGTACGTTTAATTGATTCGAGAAAGTATTAGATAAAGTCATAACTATCCTCTGGAATACATTTTCTCAATTTTCTGAAAGCCTATGACTGAGCAAGCTTTTCTCTTCTGTCTCCTTGGCGACGCGACATTATATACATGCATTTAGTACAAATTAAATCACAATAAATTATTGAAATTATTCCCTTAGGGAATTTTCTGGAATTATAAAGTCTTTACATAAATTAAAGGAAAGAAAATCTGGAATTGTACATAATGTCGCATGTATGTAAATGTACTTGTTTTAAAGTATTTGTTTAATGATATCAGAAAAATTTCAGGAAGTTCTGTAAGAACAAACTCGAAACTCGTGGCAGATGACGGTCGTGAAATTTCAGTAAGTGATATGCGATATTTACCATATTAATTATAAAATTTCAAGAATACACACATCAAAATTGTAAATCACCATACTAATATACCTGCCGGTATATATTATGTCGGTCGTCAAAATTTCACGGGGATGTAATGTAGTGTTCTAATAGAATAGCACTGTTGATCCGAACGACATGATTCGATGCATGATTAGTGACTTCCTACTAATGTTTAATATTAATTTGTTTAATAGTTATTGCCGTGGTTAGTGTATTGATATCATGCTTACTTATTAATTGCGCTAATGTGTTAAATTTAAAAGAACACCTACGAGTATATTACGTCAAAACGAGTATAAACGTCTAATATAAAGTAAATAAGATAATTAGGTAAGATGTTGCTATAAAATGATAATTTCCTTGTATACTATTAAATTATGTTTTAAACCTGTGTACGTAAGGTAAATTACATGTAATATAAGTAATTAAATAGTAAACAATAATAAATTTAAAAAGCGTGTAAGTTGATTTATTTTTGAGAGACGTAGTAAAAACGTGGTTCCTCCTCAACTGCTGCCTGGCAACATAATAAGCGTTTTATTCACTTGAATACCCGCGGCAGTTTATAATTTTGATATCATATTATATTTCTAAAAAGGAACTCATAAATAAACGATACTGATATCCAAGTAAAGTCAGGTCAAGTCACTTGTCTATATCATAATCTAAGAAAACTGTAACGTGATTTAATTTTTTTATAGATGATTATTAAATTACATAGTTGACAGCCTGTTTCGTAATAAAGATAAAAAAAGTGACGTAAAAAGAAATGTAATGATTAAGTTGAAATAAATATATGAATATAATAAATCCTTCCAACGTAAATGACAATAATAGACTGAAGACTCTTGAGTTTACTTTTGAGTTGAGATACATCTTATTATTAAGCACAGACCGCAATATGAAATTTAAGTACAAAATAACAATTTTAAAACTCAACCGTGCTTACTAGATTTGAACCCGCAATCTTCACCTACTACGTTTACTAACGTGGACGGCCCGTGTGTATCGGCATATTTTATTGCTAGCGGTTTCACCGGCGTAGTTCCCATTCCCATGGGAATTCGGGGACAAAATGCCTATGTTACTCGCTGATAATGTACCTTTCCATTGGTAAAATAATTTTTAAAATCGGTTTAGAGGCTTAGGCGTGAAAGCGTAACAAACGAACAAACTCACATTCGCGTTTATAATATTAGTAAGGATGGTTATGCCTACTCAGCATCGCATTTTATTGTGTGCGAATTATTCGTATATAAATATGCAGAATAACTACGTTTGTTAATTGATAATTTTATTTTGTTCTATAATCTGTATTTATATGTAAATTATTATAGTTTCTATAAGCAAATCCTAAAATTATGTTGAGACCGCTGCAAAGATTAATTATTTTCCCGACTAAATTGTATATCATTCTGTCCGTCTATCTGTGTACGTTATCTTATTTTATTATTGTTATTTAATATTTCTGATAGATCATAGATCTGAGAAATCATGTTCTTATATTGAAATATTGGAGCTAAGCAAAGCAGGATCTCCCAGGCACTGTATATAAATATACTGTGTTTTTGAGTATATCATATATTATGTCATTAATTCGGAGTCTTAAGCATAACATTTTAATTCGTCATAGTAGAAAATAGTTATTAATGAAAAGGTATTCGTGTCAATGATATGACGAACACTTTAAAAACAATTAGTTAAAATCTTCCTCTTCAGTCTATGTGAACTTCGAGCGACAATAGCAAAGGCTAAATCAGTGTTGGAAGTGTAGTCGATTAGATCATCTTAAGTTTTAGTTTTATAAAATCAGTGCTATCGTAAATACGTTTACGCGATATTCGCACAGAATCAAGTGAACGTTTAGATCTGCGTGAACCGCAGTCGTAACTCGGCGCGCTTGTGACGCGCTCGTGACAGTGTCTCATAATAAAGGTAAATGTTTTCAATATTTATTTGAATATAAGGCTCTGCGAAACCTTTTTTTTAATCCATTCATGATAGCATTTTTTATTTTTTAAATAAAATTTTATTAACATATATTTACATACCTAATTCTTTTTTATTTATTTTTAAGTTGGCAGTGGCAAAAAATTGCTTATTTTTTTTCTTTGTTTATTTGAAGTTTTTTTTGTAAAATCTCTGTCAACTTATAAATCAAACGAATATTTATCAGGACACCGGATACAATCCCAAATTACTTTTATAATTATATATTCATTCATCATTATTATTTATAAATAAAAATAAGCATATAAAAAAGCGAAGTGTTTTACAAATATTTTTTACGTGCGAATTGACTTATGTCTACAGCTGTTACACAAAACGACGGATTTAAATTTATGTAATAAAATAATATGCTTGTTATATGTTTTAACTACATCACAATGGGAGATAACTATTTATTACATTTTAAATTATTATATGAAAATATATTTTTGATATGATTAATTTGATGCGATTAGGACATAGGATGTTCTAAAAAATAGAAACATAATTTTACTCTTATAGACACGTGCGTTACTTTTATTGTAAATAATTTGATGAAACTAATTTCACGTAAACTTAATCAGTCCTTTATTAAGCAATTACGTATCGGGGATTTAATTTTATGCGGTTTAATTATTATGGTCAACAATCAACACAAAATTATGTCATGAGATATAACATAATATGTTGGCAATCCAACCCAAACAGACAAACACGCATAATAAAATAAAAAGATAGAACTCTTAAATGTAAGTTGTCAAAATTTGACTTTTAAAACTCGGTTCGATTACAATAATTACCACAATGGAAGTTATTTTTAAAATTATTGTTTTATAATGCCATTTAAAAGCCGAGATGGCCCAGTGGCTAGCACGCGTGAATCTTAACCGATGGTCGTGGGTTCAAACCCGGGCAGGCACCACTGAATGTACATGTGCTTAATTTATTTTTATAATTAATCTCGTGCCTGACGGTGAAGGAAAACATCGTGAGGAAACCTGCATGTGTCAAATTTCACTCAAATTCTGCCACATGTGTATTCCACCAACCCGCATTGGAGGAGCGTGGTGGAATAAGCGCCAAACCTTCTGCTCAAAAAAAGGATTAGAGGCCTCAGCTCGGCAGTGGGACACTCACAGACTTTACTTAAAATTTGTAAATACGATTTAGTATTTTTTTTACGAAACTGTTTTCTCGACATAGATAATGAAGCTATCGCTAGCTGTCGATCGCTAAATAATGAAGGAAAATAACTAAATGTAACGACAATTGCAAATTACTACAGCAGCTGGCACCAGTAGGTATATAATGGGATTGTTACATCATTTTGATTTTCTTAAACATTTACTAAAAACACTTTCAGCTCTGTTATTATTTTCTTATAGTTAGTAAAGTTATGGAGGGGGGGTGGGGTATTATATGTTTTAACTAAAGCGATTACTTATGTTTTGCATATTTATAGCACATTTTCATTCGAATTGTTAAATTTCGATTACCTACTCGTAAAATAAATAATTAAAAATGTACGAAAACTGTCGATATTTACGTATTGATAATATACTACTAGGCATTACTAAATGTTCGAAGCCTTATATACATTTAGCCTAATCCAGCTGTCTTTTTGTTAAAATTCATTACTGTTCAGTGTAGACGCAACTCGGAACACAAATCGGATAACAAATAAATAGTCTATTTCTCATTTAATCTGATGTTCTTTACAAATAAAATCCTATCATCTAAATAATAGTAGTAGGTACAATCTTTAGCAATATTAAATTTAAACTTATTATAAAATCTCTCCTGTAATCTATTTTTTTTTTTTAAGGAAGACAAACAGTAATAAAATACACAAAAAAATTATCACATTACAAAAAAAAAAAAAACAATCAAGTCTTCACAATTAAGTTAATCAAAATCAATTCATAGCAGATTGTTAGGATAGTAGCAACTAAAATAATAATAATAAAAATAACAATTGCAATTTATAAAAAATAACAATTTAATTTAAAATTATGGATTAATTAAAATGTTATAAAATATGACCAAATGAATAAAATTAAAATTATTCTGTAAGTAATTTTTTTAACTGAAAATTAATATTACATTTAATTTATTTTAATGACAAAAGAAATAAATCTTTTTACCATAACTATGGCCCCGGCGTTACTTAGTCCTTTAGGGATCAGTAATCTAGCCGGCAAAACTAATGAAATTTCAACATCGTGTCTATTCAAACAGGTGATCTGTTATTAATTTAATATCAACTGCGTTAAACTTTCTTTAAATTAATATACAAAATTTTACCTGAAAATAAAATTTTTATTATGTTTCCTAAGACGTCTGAAGTCCATTAAGAGAGTACATTGTACTCGTTCCGCCGCTTGCCGCTAGATGACTCTGTTTTCCCTCCAAAAGTGACTCAACAAGGTCAGTGGCGACCTCAACTTCCTTTGCAATGTGTAGTTTCACAAGCCGCCATGATTTTTCGTCATTGGGGTTCATAATGATGATGGCTCACCAGGAAGACATTACCTGGACTTCAGACGTCTCAGGAAACATAATAAAAATTTTATTTTCAGGTAAAATTTGTATATTATGTGTTCCGTTTGACATCTGAAGTCCATTATGAGAGACTTGTTTGTTATCTCCTGGTGGCTTGTGAATGTTTTTTTTTTTAAATAAACAATGCAACAATGTAGTAAAGGCTGCGTTAATATTTATGTAATAATAGCTTCATAATCTACATAATCCATAATCTCTTAGAGTACTCATAAGATAAGCTTGTTGATTTGAATTACGTGCGAATTATGAGATCTTAACAATGAAAAATGAAAATGAAAATTATTTACAATTGAATAGAATTAAATAATTAAACAAGTAGATAATCAATGTCTTGTTGAGTGATTATTTAGAACAGAAAAATGGAGACAACGATTTTACTTAATCAACAATCATGGTAGATTGAATTGGCTTACAATAGAATTTTCTGAATGTACTTTCATGTTGCCAATTGGCTTTATCGAGAATATCATTAATAGGATACTTTTCCAACCAGTTCAAAGACGAGACAGCCGATCTGAAGCTACCTGGCGAAGCCTGGATGCCGGCTTCAAACAAAACTTTCTTTACCCAACCACCAATTATAGTCGGTGTGGCTGATTTCACAGACCCTCTAGTAGTGATAAAAAGATTTGTTATAGATCCTCTGGAATTTCCCGATATTTCTTTTAGGGTTCTTACCCAATACACCGGATCAATATTCCTTTCAGGTGCAGTTGAGAGTTTCTAGTCTGATTGACAATGTGAGAAGGAATCTGTTTTCGACCCAAACATGGGTGTTAGTGTAATTGAGTCTGAATTATCAACGAAATGATCTGCATGATAATGTAATAGGGTCAGATCGTGCACCCTGCGCCCTGATGCTAACAGCAAAAGCGTGGCGGCGCTATTCGAAACCTCATAGAGGCTAGCAGGATCGCTGTTGACATCCTTTAGGTGCTTGATGACTACTCTTGCATCCCAAATAGGGATCTTTGGTGTAGGAGGTTTTGCTATGGAGATAGCTTTAAGCACGTGCTTGACTATATGGCTGGAGGATATCTTCGCACTGGAGATGGTCTCACAGATCGTTGATATTACGCTCTTGTGCACTAATATAGTACGGTGAGCTAAGTTGTCCTTTATGTGCAAGTGGGCTAAGTAGCGTGCGACCTCGGCCGGCATGGGCATGCGCTGGTCGACGCCACTGCTTTCACACCATCGAGACCACTTCTTCCATACCGGGGTGTAAGTCTTTAGCGTAGAAACGCGCCAGCAGGATGATAAAAGCTGTTTTTCTTCCACAGACCAATTGTGGGTCAACGAATCCCACCCGAAATGAGCCAGGCTTCCAGGTGCAGTTTGTCCACTTGAGCCGGAGGACGCCCTGTGCATGTGTCTATGAGATTCGTCTCTAAGTCTCGAATCTTCCTTGGGCGAGTCAGCGATCTGTTTTTGAGGTCTGGGCGCCAGAATGGCTTCTTCCACTCCGGCGTTATTATTATGAATCTGCCTGATGCTGAGTTGAGGTGTTGCAGCACTCGAGGCAGGAGGCTGGGTGGAGAGAAGATCCAGGCTAGGTCGTAATGCCAGTGCCTGCTGAAAGCCTCGTGAAAGCAAGCGTTCGAGTCTGCCAAGTCTAACGAGACATATGTTGGAACAACATGTGCGAGGCTTGACGCGAATAGATCGATTTCGGGTGTTCCCCATGCGTCGAAGATCTTTTCTGTGGCCTCGGACATTAGATGCCACTCGGGAGCGGCGCGGTTGTGCGAGAGGTGATCGGCTTCCGTATTGTACACTCCCGGTAGGTGGTGTGGGAGAAGTAAAATGCTGAGGCTTTCCACCAACGTCAGCAAAACCTTGGTTAGCTCTAAGAGAGGAACTGACCTGGTTCCACCTTCGTTTTTTATGAAGGCAATCACTGTCCGATTGTCGCTCTGCAGGGTCACTGTCGAGTCTTTCAAATTCTTCGCTTCGGCAGATATTACGGCGATCACTGCATACATTTCCTTCATATTGCAGTGCCAACTTTGCTGCTGCCGAGTCCAAGCACCCTGTAGCTTCTTGTTGTTGACTAATGCTCCCCATTGTACATCGGAAGCGTCCGTAACGATGTGATTTGACGTCACCACCTCGTGATGGATTGGTGTCACTCGATGTATGTTGTCCAACCACCACACCAAATCTTGACGGACTTCCTTGGAGCTCGGAGATTTTATTGGGGCTCGAGGGTTCAGACGAAGCTTGTTGCTGTGGCGCTGCAGAGTGCGGCAATGCAACCTTCCCCGATGGGTGATGAAGGTTGCAAAGTCGAGATATCCTAAGAGGCGTTGAGCCTGCTTGAGGGTCCAACTGCCTGCTGCGAGTCGAGCTTGTATGTACTGGCTGATCTTGCAGACCTTTTCTTGGGGAAGGGACTTGGTGTTGATTTGTGTGTCCCAATTTATCCCCAGAAATTCTATGGACCTTGTCGGACTGACGATGGACTTTTCGAAGTTTATGTACCATCCGAGACCGGTTAGGAAGTTGACAGCTAGTTGTACCTGAACTACCAGCTGGTGCCTGGACTGATGAGCCAGGAGATAGTCGTCCAGGTAGACAATAAGTCGAAGACCTTCCTCTCGAAGCATTTCTGCAGTCCAGTTCGTTACAGATGCGAACATTTTTGGTGCTGCCGCCAAGCCGAACGGGAGGCAGGTCATCTGCCACAATTTGCCTTCGTAGCTGATGCGTAGGTAACGCCTGTGCTGTAATTTGATAGGCACGTGGTAATAGGCTTGGCTGAGATCTAGCTTGGCCATCCAATCTCCCAATTGAAGGAAGTTGGGCGTCTGATGGTGATTTATCAAATTGAAATGTTTTGGGATCAGTTATCGATTTAGGGCTTTCAGATTGAAAATTACGCGATTTTTTCCGTTTCTCTTTGTTATGATAAACAATGGGGAAATAAAACTTGGTGTAAGGGGCGCAGGCTCTAAAACTTGATTTTGAATCATTTTTTGTATCTCGTTCGACATTAAAGTTGACTTTGGAGTCTGGTACTCCTTCAAAACTTCTTTTGTTGGAAAAATTTATGGAGTTGCTTGGTTGAAAGGAATGCGAGCTCCTAATATCATTTTTAAAATAGCCTGTGGAGGATTCAAGGTTGCCCAATTCTTTTGAAAGAGCCTTAGACAACCCCCTGTAAAACCACTCGAGTCATTTACTTTTAAAGTTTTGCTTACATTGTCTGTGGCTTTTATGTCCCCCCTTTTGGCTTGACCCAGAGATATTTTGGTTTCGATGAGCTCTGAAATATTTTTTATCCCTTGGTTTAATGGTGGTATTGGTTCCCAACTTTCCAGAGCGTAAACGAAAATTCTTGTCCTTAGAGGTTGACGGGACACAGGTCGAGTAGCCAAAGAAGTTGTGGGTGCAGCATACTGCTTCTGAAGTTTGTCCACCCCTCCTATTTTTTGCACATAAGTAAGTAAGTAAGTAAGATCCTCCAGACCGATTTCGGCCATGGCGGCCAATCTCAAGAGAGATTAGCCAACTGCGCAGGAGATATTATAGTGCACAAGTGTGTGCGCAAACACAGGTGCACTCTCTATTCCCTAACTCTCATAACCCGATAGGACGGCAATCCGACACGACCGGAAAGAGTTCAGGCGCAGTACCAACGGCTTAACGTGCTTTCCGAGGCACGGGAGTATACACACTTCCAACTTCCAGACTCCGGGCTGCTACTGAGAATTTTCTGACAGAAAAACCCAATAACTATTCATTGGCCCGACCTGGGAATTGAACCCAGGACCACCAGGTCTGCGGCCTTATATCTAGCCACTAGACCAACGAGGTAGTCATATGCAGATAAAGCCTGAGGGTTGAACATATATTCGGCCGAAGGGGGTATTTTTTCTATGTCTTCCCGGACGTACTTGCCTTTAATAGACTTGACAATAGCACGACGACGCAGTTCCAACACCTCTGCACGTTTTCCGCAGATTATTTGAAATAAATCGTGTGATACACTCTTATAGGGCGAATCACTACCAAAAAGTTCTTTCAGTTTCTCGTGAATGGATGAAGGTGAGAGCTGCGATTGGTTTTCTGCCGACCAATCGATGAGAGACTGTAAAGCTTGATTTACCGATTCATTTTGAGCCATGACAGCGTTAGAGAACGCTGCAAAACTACGCTCCATTTGAAACCAACGTAGTGGAGCATTAGGATCATGTAATTTGTATATTAATTTAAAGAAAGTTTAATATATTATGGCGTATAATGTATTATGGCTTCAGATTTTGACGATGCTTCCTTCGCGTGAATTCTTGTAGGGAACCAACATGACATAGTATTGATTGCTAATGATACCTCTTTAGTTTTTAAAATTAAAAGAAAACAAGTACAGTATGACGGTGTAAACAATGGTATCTCTGATAGTACATTGGTTTAGTGTCAATAATCTTATGTTAAATAATAAAAAAACAAAAGATGTAAAATTTATCGCGCCAAATGTAAAAAATGTAAAAGCTGGTGTACATATCAATGGGGAGTCGATGGATCCAGTTGAGTCTACTGTATTTCTTGGCCTTACTGTTGATGCCAAGTTGCAGTGGGCCCCCCATATTGACGGATTGGCGAGTAGACTAAGCTCAGCGGCTTTTGCGGTTAAGAAAATAAGATTTTTTACCGATGTTGATACGGCCCGCCTTGTATATTTTAGTTATTTTCACAGTATAATGTCTTACGGCATTATGCTGTGGGGTAATGCGGCCGCTATCAATACGATATTTGTACTGCAGAAGAGGGCTATTCGCGCAATCTATAGCCTGGGAGCTAAAGAATCTATAAGACCGAAATTTAAAGAAATTAGAATATTAACTGTTGCTTCTCAAGACATATTATGTAATGTTATGTATGTACGGAAAAACATTAATGATTAACCGCCTTATTCATAAACTTTATTTAACTGGTGATTAGTTAAACAATATTTTGTCTTCTTCTTTCGTATGTCAAATCAATAATGACAGAAAGAGACAAATCAGTGTTTAGCTAAACAGTAACTAAGCAACGTTTATGAATAAGGCCGTTAGTGAGAAAATGTGATACTCATAACATTGGTACAAGGAACAAACACAAATTAATTACTCCCGTTACTCGACTGCATAGAGTCAGTAACTCTTTTGTGGGGCAATGTATACGGTTCTACAACAGGATCCCAGAAAGCGTAAAAAATGCCTCAGTAACTAAATTTAAAAAATTTGTAAAGGAACGCTTGTGTGCTAAAGGTTATTATACAATTAATGATTTAATGGATGATAGCACACCTTGGGAATGACACGATCGCCGCATGGATATTTCAGTTTTTTTTAAATTGTAAACAGTACACGATACCATAAAATAAAGCCAAAAAATAAAACTTCCGGCTGAGTTTCTTTCGCTGGTTCTTCTCAGGGCTGGGTATTTCTTTTCCGAACCAGTGGTAGTTTCTAAATTGACTATCAATAAGAAAGTGTAATACTTCAATATTTAATAAAGTATTTTGAATTTGAATTGAATTGGAATATTGATTGCATTAAGTTTTAATAGTAGAATTTTTCTAATTTGTAATATATATTAAAATTTTACTTTTACTACTAGTAAAAGTAAAATTAGAAAATTTTACTTTTACTAGTAAATTTTACTTTTACTACTAGTAAAAGTAAAATCTAATCAAAGACTTTTGAGATGACACAATGGACAATTTAAATAACTTATTTTTGTTTTAATCATAATTGTTAAATGACGTAAATTATTTATATGATGTTGGGATGAATTACGGTTATTTCATGTATTTGGTAATACCAATTTTCTCATTAAAAATTCTCATTAACAATAGATATATTAAAATGACCTGTAAATAGATCTCACGATGATCCAATGCGGGGTGGTAAATACACACGTGCGAGAATTTCATCCGACCCATGCTGTTTCGTTATGATTCCCTTCAGCTTAGTTATAATTTTTAAATGATCGGTAAATTTAAAGTATTTCAATTCGCTCAATTTATGTAATTATATACGATTATTTCATCGTAATATTATGCTTGAATAGAATAATATTGACTTTATAGACTGTTCAAGGACTTCGAATCGAGGAAATCGGCATGGGTCAGATGAAATCGTGTGTCCACGGAGCTGTATTGGAGCAGCGTGATGGAATAAAGCCAAATCTTTCTCTATCAAAATGGAGTCCTTAGCCCAGTTGTGAGACTTTTACTGGATTTACTTTGTTTCACTATAGTTTTAAAAATTACAAACTTAGCTGAAATTCAAAATACTTTTTTAATATATGTAGTTAAAATACAAAAAATTATAAAAAATACAAAACTAAATTTCAGGTCGTTTATTTGAAATATAAATAACGAAATTTTTAAACCATTTTTATTATATTTATACAAAATAAACTCGGAGTCTTTGATCGCAATAAATCTACGAATGACTTTAACTTGAAAGGGCGAAAGTATCTTATTGCTTATGTAAATTAGGAATACCGTGTAAATATGAGTACGTACAGAGAGTCTATAATTTGACAAATTTGTACAATTTTGTAGTTTTGTGGTGTAGCCTTAGAGTCAGTAAGATCGGTAAATATATTTTAAATATATTGAAATACTAATTACAAAATGCCTTAGCGTCAGTTATTTAAAAGACTAACTATAAATGTAATTTTTTTGGATGTATTGAAATACAAATACATATTTGGTACGTATTTCAATTACAAATAAGCCTACCTTGCCCTGACTAAGAGTATCTCTCGAACTTATCTTTTTATAATTAACCTTATGCATAGCAAGGGTACCTGTTGATACCTCAGTTCCTACTGCTATGGATACTGTTGTGATGTCAGTTAGTCTATCAATTCATTATTCAATTAGATCCTCCCCACTTTCTGACGTCTACAATATATTTCTTCTTCGATATGTTCTTGATCGTTACAATCATTATTGGAATGTTTTTAATATTTTTTTTATATCAAGCGTGTGGATACTTCTATATACATTTCTCCGGCAAAGCCATAATAAACCTACCGATCGAATGTGTTATTAGTTTTTCTTTATTTAAATTATATAACAAAATAACATTAAATTTTTTTTGTTATTTAATACCCTATTCTGTTCGGAGACACTACTTTGTTCGGATATTGCACATTCCTCTTATGTAATTACAATAGTTATGTTAATAGTAAATTGACATCTTAGTTAGAAAAAACAAGTAATAATAAATTATTTGAATATGTCAAAATACAATAAATATTTAAAGATGAGTACTGATCAATTTAATTTTTTTAGTAATAAAATAAGTCGTACGACAAGACGCTCACTTAGAGTTTTATTAATTATCAATTATTACTTTTGATTCATTCGAGTTGAGTTTAATTCAATTCATGCATCAAATTATCGCTGTTTAAGGCCACTACCGTTCGAGACACATTCGTATGCGGCAGTTGAGCCAATGGAGGTAAACCACTTTACCTTTACTTCACGAACGAATATTGCACAATAAAAACTCACTGGCGTGCATCCTATATATACAATAAGCGCTATAGAATTACAATAATTACTACACGTGTATTTCGTATGTAGTTTTGACGTTAACACGTAACATATATATAACAATTCTAATGATATTATATAAAGTAATAGTTTTATATGTAATATCAATGATGTTAGACAAAATTAACATGTTTTGATCCAGTTTTCAATCTGGTCAGAGGTACAAGGTTCAAGTGAACATAACATCTTAGTTCCCAAGATTAGTGGCGCATTGGCGATGTAAGCGATGATTAATGGTTATCAACACTATTCTAGTGCATGTTGTGTTCTCCAGTAATCGGGGGTACATTTAAACGTTGTGTATAAGCTTGTATCCTTTGTATTTTATTTGTACTTCCGTTGGAGTTAAATAAAAATAAAATAAAATAAAAAATCAACATTTCTTGCACTGCCAATGTCTATGGGTATTGGTAGCCACTTACCATCAGGTGGCTCTTATGGTCGTCTGCCTATCCTATAAAAAATAATAAAAATAAAAAATAAAAAAAATAACGTACACAGTTCAGAATAACGTCTGGCATGATCGTATCTCCAGTTGACTAGACTAGATTCTAGCGGATGCGACTAAGTTTTAATTTTAGAAGCGAAGGCACCGGATGTGAATGTTGTAGGAAATATATATTTTCCAGGGAACGTTAAATGCAAGACAGTAACAGATAAAGTGATAAATGAAAACTCAATGGATCGGTACGTTGTCGGTGTACGGCTGGCTTATCGGTACGTTGTCGGTGTACGGCTGGCTTATAAAGTCCTGGGTTCAAAAGCTCGTTTTGGATTGACTGAACTTTGGATTGAGATGTTAACCATCCCTTACATCACCAATGCGCCACCAACCTTGGGAACTAAGATGTTAAGTCCCTTGTGCCTGTAATTACACTGGCTCACCCACTCTTCAAACCGGAACACAACAATACAAAGTACTGCTGTTTTGCGGTAGAATATCTGATGAGAGGGTGGCACCTACCCAGAAAAGGTTGCACAAAGCTATACGCACAGTGTGAGTTGTAACAATAATTGCTCCCTGCGAAATACGTACATATGCGTGAAGCGTTTGTGCAAAGTTAATACCAAATTGATGAATTAATTTAATGCATGCATTTTGTTTGAATGATTAAGTTATTTTCATACATTCATACACGGAAACATTTTTAAATCTTGATTTTACCGAACAAAAATTAACTCAATTAATTTGATTTAATGACTGTTTTCAAGTTACTAATATATTCTATACTATTTTCTTTGTCAATTAGCTTGTATTGAGAGTGGGATTACCTTCGGTTGTCGTTTGCTTTGCGAGTAGAATATTGTCAATTTGTTTTATATATAGTATTCATACATTTCCCCGTTCGAACCAGACTAATTTAAGTTATATGCATGTCAATAGTGCATAGAAATTACGATAAGATTAACACCGTATAAAAATCTCTATTCAAGTAGGCTTTCAACTCCTGCTTGAACCTCCTTTATCCCGTCGTCTATAAACAAGTAGATGCGGCAATGCAACGCAGACACGTGACACCGACATCAACACAGAAAGCAGATGATAATCTTGCAAATTCGATATACCAAAGATGTTTGTATAGTGTACTCATTATACCAATTTAATGTTTATCATATTGTGCCTGGTACTGGTAACTGTCTCAGTAACAGCCTGTGAATGTCCCACAGCTGGGCAAAGGCCTCTTCTTTTTGAGGACAAAGTTTGGAGCTTATTCCACCACGCTGCTCCAATGCGCCTTGGTGGAATACACATGTAACATAATTTCAGTGAAATTTGGGCTGGATGTGTCGCATGAACATTAAATTCAATGGTGCTTGCTCGGGTTTGAACCCACGATCGTCGGTTAAGATTCACGCCATCTTACCATCAGGCCATCTCGGCCTTTTACCTGTCTAATAATCGAAAATATATATTCATACGCGCGTTAAGGTTCTTCAATTCTAAAAAGGTTAGAATAGTAAATCAGTGTCTTTTAAAAAAAAATCGTATATGAAACTGAACTTTGTACAGCTGTTGTCGGCCATACCCGATTCGGGTCTCAATGCTTACTAACCTTTACATACTCGCTGTTAGTGTCGCTGTCGTGTATCAGGCCATTGCTTCTTGATCTGAACTGTCCTATAAGCCCTTATCTTGGCACCTACGTAAATGTCTCTGCCAGAGTAACACTCAGGTCCATGAGGTGTCGTAAGACTAGTATCGAATATGTTTTTCGACAAAAAAAAATTAAGATTTTTAAGAGGTATTGCAACGTATGACAGATTATCCAGTAAGAATTACTTTTATTTCACTTCACAAGTGTCTTATACTATTAATATAAACAGCTATATTATACTTAATTGCCAACTTAATAATGTACTTTATAAATGTACGAACAAGTTATGATGTAAATGTGTTATTCTAGTTATACTCGGAAAATCACTAATATTGTTTCTATTGTAGAGGCTAACAAAGTAAATCCATGTAGTATTTATTTATACATACTTATGTATACATATGTAAATACCACAGGGATTGAGTTCGTTGGATGCAGAGTTGTGTCTTTTCCTTGAACATTTTGTTTCAATATAAAATCAGGGTTGTCATATATGACTTTTAGACAAGGAAAAATAAGGGTTTTATATAATAAACGTCTTTCCTTAAACAGTTAATATGCAACTCAAACCGAAGACACTGCGGCTTACTAAGCACTAAACTTAAGAAAGTAGTATTTTGGGTTTTATATTTTAAGTTAGTTTTCGTATTAGGATAAATATTAAATGAAGTAAATTTAATCATATCTAAATCGTTTGACGCGTCAGCTAAAACATAGCATAGAAAGTTGAATTTCTGTAGCTAAAAGCATTTGCTGTGAAAGAGTTCATGGAAATGACAACTTTACTGAAATGGGAGTGCTAGCTCTATTTGAATTTTACCCGTGCGAAGTCGGGCCTTGCAACTAGTTATGACATATGTAGTAGGTATTTGGGATATATTTCTGGAGTTGGTTTTCGAGTAGATTAATGGATAAAATACGAGTAAGTTAAACAGTATTTTTTACGTTATAACGTTTTCTTGAACGAATTTTGATAACGAGGATCAAATATTAGATGGCTTGTGCAGGGGATATTGTCATAGTGTACATGTGTGTATTACGTAAGTACTGAACTCACTATTTTCTTCACCCGCATAGTGATTCTATACAATCGAAGATAGATCAGACGGAATCATCTATGACGGCGACCCGTGATACGAACGCTGGACCTCGGCATCTGTACGTGGCATATCTTTTTTTTTATATGGGTAGACGGACATAATTTTCCTTCATAACACATAATCTATATTAACCACGTACTTAAGAACATCATAGCACATCATATGTGGTAACTTCATCAACAACATCGACATTTCTTGTTATAAGCAATTAAATGTGTGTGTTGCGTTGTTTGTTAGGGCCATGACAACAATATTATTGCCGAGTGAAGATTAATGTACTGTTTGTTTGTATTTAGAGTCATTAAAAACATTTATTTCGCAAAGTTTTAGGTAAATTCAGTTTTTTTATTAACATGTTTGCAGTACGTATGTATGTACACGTACGTACATATATACTATCTATACTACTTGACAAATTCTTATAAATCTTTTATACCTGTACAAATTGTTACAAAACAATATCTATTCTTATATTATATAGCTGAATAGTTGGTACTTCAACGCGCTAATCTCAAGATCACTATCGGCCCGATTAGAAAAAAAAATATTTTGCTTTAGATAACCCATTTATTGAGAAACGGCACTTTCACGGCAAAGACTGAGTAAATAGTATTTTGAGGCTTATAATATAGATATATATATTTTAAAACGTCTGTTATTAAAAAGAAGAAAGTTTAGTTTGCTCAGCTTAAACAACTGTATTTCATACGATAACCTACTATAAACCGACTTTAATTTTTAATTACATAACTGATAGCATGAGTTGCCTTTCTGGAAATGTCATCAAGATAAGATGACATTTCACGAGTAAAAATGGACACCACGCTATAATCTATATTACTTCTACGTTATAAAATAATAATGCGAAAGAAACTCTGTCGGTCTGTTACGCTTTTAAGGCTAAATTACTGAATCAACTACTTCCACCCCACTTCCAACACACGGGTGAAGTCGTGGGTTATAACAACTATTTAGCGAAATACACTTTTTCTTCATAGCTTTAAATAACTGCTAAAACGCAGATGGAATTCACTACTTAGTTACTAAATAGTTACTAATTGACAGTTTCAAATGCCGTCATCGTTACTTGATGATCATTTATAAACAATGATTTTTCAAGTTGTTCATTTTAACGAATTACCTATTTCGCGTTTCATAACAATGTTGAGTATACAATGTATCTTAACAATGCTGTTAAGTATAGAGTTCTCTTAAATAATTATATGATATATGTAATCTATGATGCGCGGTTTCACATGAGTTTAACTTTTTTAAATTATGGAATAATTTTCAACAAAGGTTGTCTGTGAGAGATCGCTATAAGCGATAAGACCGCCTTTGCACACCATTTTTTCTGATCGACTGTTTCTTTACTCTTGTGATATTTATATGTTGTTGTGCGATAAAGTGTTCAATAAATAAATAAATATGTACGTCAATCTCAAGCTGTTATAATTATTAATAGACTCAACCGATTTTGATGAAATAAAGAGTAAATGAAGTTAACCTTCAAATACAAAAAAAGGAAATAAAAAAATTATCTTGTTTTTGTATATTTAGTTAATTATAATTAATTTAATAGAATAATAAAAACAATGCCTACAGCTTATACGTATAATATTTTAATAAATCGAATACATAAAGTATTGTATAAAATTGCATAGAAACGAACCGTCATAATACAAACAAAAATTAGTCATTGAGAATCCAATTAGAGTTGGCTTAAGACTTTATAGAGTTGTATTGAACCAACAATACCATAGCGTTTCAACAAACAAATACTGCACACAATGTTATTGTGAATAAAGACAACATATAATAAATATATGTACTACTATCTAGTTCGAACAATGATCAATAACATTCAAAATCGGCATGCTCGGACTGTAAAACAGGCCAGGATTAAGAGGAAACATTATTAGTGGCCTTACGGATATATAAGGATCGCACGTTGAAATCCGGATGTGTCCCTGAGTTTTGTATCTTATAACTTCAATATACCGCGCATACGATATGCATTTCATGTACTTGTAGCGGAAATGGTGTGGGTTATATTCAAAATTAATTTAATCACCACGTTTCATTTATATTTATTTTATAAATACAGTTAATGTAACTATAATTCATATTATATCCTTTCAATTCTTATATTATATATTTTATATAATAATTATTCTTAAATAATTTTTATATAATGGCTAGATATAAGGCAAAAGACACCGAGGTTCTGGGTTGAAATCCCGTGCCTCAGAAAGCACGCAAAGCCGTTGTTCCTGCGACTAAACTCTTTCCGTTGTCGGATTGCCATCCCATCGGATTTTAAGAGTTACGAAATAGAGAGTGCACCTTTGCGAACGCACTTGAGCAGTATATGTAATCTATGTCTGCTATTCTCGATTATTATACGAGTATAATATGTTAGCTAATCTCTCTTGGCGTTGTTATATTATTTATAAACTAAATAGAATGAAATAAATAGGTTTTCATATATATGTTGTGACATATTTTTCCTTGATCTTTTGTTAAGATTATGCACTAAGTTTTCACAGTGATTAGCTTGTGACGGACGAGCTAATTGGTAATAAACATGTAATGTACATACTCGTGTTATTTATCATCTACTAGTATATAAAAACAAATAAACACTCTTTGATACTAGGCACGAAAAAAATAAAATGTCCAATACAAATATGGAGGCGCCCTCGCTTCGCTCTGATGTTCAAAAATAAAAGTTTGGCGTAGCATTTTAATTCAAGGGAAAATTTTTCAACAAATACATATAAAGTTGTTGTTTTTCGTGTACAGATAGGAATATAAAATATTCGAAAACAGTGTTTTGATATAATGTGTCGAAAATGGCATCAAAAATGAATCCTTGGAAAAGTAATTGACACTGTGTACGTTTTATTATAATGACGCGTTCAGACGTGTCAAATTGATTTCAACAAAAAACTTGAACCAACAAAAGTTGATCGATGACTCAAATCGACTCAGGTGAACGCGGTACAAAGTCTGTCTTCTTTCTTGAACACGAAGCGCTTGCATTCGCTACAAAGGAAACGATTTTGCCAATTGAATCGAAGTGGCAATAAGTTAGCTCGACCTTGGCACCAACCTTGCTTTAAATAAATAATAGAGTGTTGATTCCGTCTTAAGATCTAAGTACGAGTCGTGTAGTCCATTATTTCCCTTGCAATTAAACTTTTTTGTTCGATTCGGTGACATAGGTACTATTAATAATTTGTGATACATTGTGAATAGAGTATATAAATAATTATTTATCTTGAAGTGTAATATCGCTGAAACATTTACACGTTTCTATTTAAATTACGCGAGTCTGCTGGAAAGCTTATCAAATATCCTATCCTCCTGTACGTTATGCTAGAAATGTTTATTATCCATTTTAGGAAAAATTTTATTAAATGCTCTGCGATTTTTGTTGCTATTGCAATATGTATTTTTCCGCTGAGAGTATTTTAAAGTACATATAAATTTAATTAGTCCAGCGATTCTTACCTAGTAATCGCCCTCCTGCGCGGTGTCACCACTATGGCCGATGCCCGATATGGCCAACAGTATACGATAGGTACACACAGCTTGAAAAATTAAGCAAGTCCAATATTGGTAGTATGGTATCGACATCATACAAAACAATGTTTTGTATTGTGACGTTCCGGTATGAAGGTAAATAGCGCGTGTCATTGCAGTTTATAATAACAAGATAGGTCTCAACGGTTGGTTGGTCAGCGTAGATATTATATTGTTATGTTATGGAACAGTAAATATTTGTACTATTATGTTAAAACTCAGAAGAAAAGTCCACGGTCATGTGTTTTAGCTCGTTACAATAAATCAACAACAACTTATAAAATAAAATGCTACGTCCTCTTTATCAACGAGCGAAATTATAAATGTACCTACAATTATTGTATGGTTATTAGTTCTTTTTGACTGCCACAATAATAGGCATATTATTGTTACGGCCACTTAACTTTAATTATCGACAATGTTTTTATTGCACTGTGAAAATACGGAGTTCCACGACAATGTAAGTTGCAAATATTTTATTAACCTTTAAATTCGATTTGGAAATCAATGGAGAAATACCTGCATACTGCTTACATACTTGACGCTGCACGGAGTGGTACAATTTTTTTTTATGTAATTAAATATTATATAAAATGTATCATCAATATTGGTTTAAAATTAGCCAAATCACAAATAACGAGAAATAAACTCACAAAAATAAAATAAAGCCATATTGATAATCATCTGAAGACGGCTATATTAAATATATAAGTAAGTATAGCGCGAGGTAAAGTGTACAATCTCAGACAAATTATTCACATTAACTGAACACTTATTGCGAAGACACATCAATAAAACTCATAAGGGATTATTAAATATAATCACTACTATTTGCTGCTAATATGTAAATGATGCTTTTCAAGGATTTTTATAAGACGGGTTAAGATTTAAAAAAAAATATATATATAACTGATTTACCTATTACGTATTCTTGATTCATTATCAAGCTTTGAGTTATGAGTATGGTTATATTATTATATATTATTATTTATGTATGACAAATTTCTTTAATTAAGCGGTTATGCTGTTTTCATCGGACATTAAACATTCGAAATTGTGACTTTTGATTTTCATGACAGATCTTTTTCTTTTTTAAATAATATAAATGGGAGGCAGAAGTGCTAACGATTATCACAGACAGTGATAATCGTTTACACTACCAACTATGGGATCTAAGAATTGACGTTTGACCATCTTTGCCTGTAATTACACCCTACTCACACTTAAGTCGGAATAATACTTGTAAAGTAATTATGAATTAATAATAATAAATAAAACTTGTAAAAGATAATCCTAATATTAAGTAAAAATCTTACTAATGTAGTTAATTGTGCTTATTAAACGTAGTAATATTAAAAACAAAAAGGCATCAAACAATATATTTATGAAACGTCGCTGTTTTATCGTCACCGATACAAATGGATTATTTGCTAATAAATACTTTGTTATGTAGAATACGAATAGATTTGTTTTATAAGCTATTGCTATTGTTTTCCGACGGTCATAAATAAAAGTCATTATTGTTTTTAAATACTTTCTTTGAAATTCAGCATATATACGTTTAGATGAAATATAGCGAATGTATATAATATATTACGTAGCAAACAATGTAAGTATGTACTTACTTCAAGTCACGTAAAGTAAAATCTTCTTAAATGTCCCACCGCTGTGAATAGCAATAAGAAAATTATTCACCAATATGTTTTCGTTCACCGAACACGAGACGTACCATTAACGCAAGTTAAGCGCATAAAAACTTAGTTCGGCCGGATTTCAAACCGCGATTTTATGTCAAGATTTATATGTTCATTGGACCATCGCGGCATACTTATACCCGTCAGTATGTCTATTATTTTTTAATAATTACATAAAATATCTTTGGTTCCCTTATTACTGATAAAATTAATAATTGAAATGGTTTAATGAATTGCATTGAAGGATGAATAGTGTTATTTATTAGGTATCATGCACTCACCAACCAGTTCGACAATGCACCGAGAGATTATTATGTGTTATGAATTTGATTGTCGTTTAACAATACAGTACATAACATAAGCAAATCGCCTTAGTTGTCAAGGCAAGCAGCGAGATAATATTTGCAATATAATTATAATACTAACGAGTTGATCTGATCTTACTAGAAGTAGTACACTTGGTAGGATAGTTAAACGTATTTCAAATAGACGAAGCCACAGACAAAAGATAGAGCTACTAAGATGAATATACATACCTATGTATGTATGGTCACCTGACCAAGTGAATACTTTTAAATGGGAAATTAATTAATGTTTGTAATTACACTTGTAGAGTGTTTGTGGTTAACGATGTTTTGATAAATTAATATAATAATAGGGTAGGGAAAGATTAAATAAAAATAGAGAGCGTGGTTCGATACATTAAGCTGCATCGGAATAGCGTAGTGGAGTAAGCTGTATCCTTCTCCTCCAGAGGTGAGATGCAGGTTTGGAATCAATAGGACATATACTTGGGTCATAAACAACGTTTGTGTATTAATGACATTTTACTAAATAAATAATATAAAGTAATTTGAAGGAATAAGGCCTACATTAAACAGACTAAATTCTATTCAATGTACCTACTATTTTAATACATATAAATTCATACTAGCTGCCCGTCCCGACTTCGTACGGGTAAAATAAGGATTTTATTCTGTGTTTTGTAATCAATATGAGACATAAACCTTCACCAATCGATCTATTCGCCCATACAGTACAGTGTATGTGTGTTCAGTACAGGGCATATAATAATGCTACTTCCTACTAATATAATAAACGCGAAAGTTTGTATATGGACGTTTGTTACTCTTACACGCAACCATTATAGAATGGATTTTAATGAAACTTTACAATAATATACCTCATACATCAGAATAACATATAGGCTATAATTTATAAAGCGATTGAGTAAATTGGCCAAAATATAACAATAAGTGTCACGTAAGTCGGAAAAATTCTCCTATTTGCAAGCCATTCTGGCATGCGCTGCAAAAACAGTAAGAGTTACACAAATATAATGTTTAGTGGAAATATATCTCTTATATATATCTCTTATATCTTTTGGGTGTAAGCCATTAACGCTAAAATAGTGAATCGAAAATACAATCAAATTTTATATTTATATTTATATTTTGAAGAGTTAGAACGTTCGTACATATTCGCTAAAAAACTTCATACACACACTTCTGAGTGCAAATAACAAAATGCTAAACACACAATGTCTTAATATCAATATGTCTTAGGGAGGTGCAAGTAATACTTTTTTTTAAACGGACATCACTATCTTAGTGAAGTTTGTATAATAAAAACATATTCCATTATTATCATGTGTATTCAGTTTCCACAGATTTATTTTAGGATATGCTCCAAGAGAGGTAGATTTCATTCCAAGAATACTACCCATTAGAATATATCATTCGAATTTCAATGTACATATATAGTTCCCTCTAAAAGTTTGCTTCCCCATGACAATCAAAAGTCCCAATGCCTGTCGTTGAACATGGCGAGCGATAGTGAGAACTCTTATCACATGGACAGTTTTTATGCTGCATGCTCCAGAGTGAGGTCTGTGAGTAGCTTAGTAATTTATGCCCCCAAAAGGAAATACCGCAAACGTCTTTTTTATATAGGTAGACAGATGGACAAATGGGCCACCTTAAGTTAAGTGATCACCACTGTCCATAAAAAATGGCGATGTAAGAAATATTAACCATTCCTTACATCGCTAATGCGCCACCAACCGTAGGAACAAAGATGTCACAGTTCAGCCTTGGGTTCAGTTAGTATTTCAATATTTGCCAAAATGTTTAAATATTTATAAACCCACTCGCTTGCTAATCTACATTGTAGGATATAAATATGATTAAAAACAGTGTCATTTGATACGGTCCCCCAGGTCCTGAGGGATGCAAATTCAAGTCAACATCGCAATCATTTTTAAAAGCAATCGGTATCCAAGTAACGAACGAGGAAATCGTACAAGTTTAGTTGAATTATGAAGAATTACGTGAAACTTTTTGATTAAAAATGAAGACTGCATTAGAAAACTTTTATTGCTTGAAAATTATTTTCTTAGAATTCATATATGACGATCTGAACCGTGGACCCAGTATAAGGTTTTAAGGCATGGAGAAAAAAAATCAAATCACTCTTAATACATTCTGTTCACATTCACAGAATATACAGAGTTGAAATACAAAAACTATCAGCCTTTAAATGTCCTATTAAATGACATGAACTCTCTGAGTAAAAGTGTTCTGTGGACATGAATGCTATGGACGGTTGGTTCTTTTGGCGAATGTTCTGAGTATTGCCATCTTGCCACCATTCTACGTATCCACGCTTCATGCGCAATTAATACAATTTTAGACAAATTGATACATAAAAATTGTTATATATATTTTGTTAAGAAAGTGCTTGTAATAATTTAATTAAATAATATCTTTTTTGGACAACAAATCAAAAAGCGTTGGAACTTATGGAATTAAAAGAAGGATCTTTAAACCAATATTACATAATTCCTATGTGCCTGTAGTTACAGTGGCTCGCTTATCCTTCAAACCGGTACGCAACCATACTAAGTATTGCTGTTTAGCGGTAGAATATCTGATGAGTGGGCGGTACCTACCCAGACGGGCTGCCACAAAGCCCTGCCACCCTTTACAAAGTGGTGCTTCGATTATTTATTATAAATAAAATTTTCAGTGACTCGAATAATTTTGTTTACTCTGAGTTTGATAGAATTAAAAAATATATTGGTACGCTTGCTCATTTATAGTTTTAACTATACCCAACGGCGTAGATATATGGCGAGGTATTTAAGCAACAGAATCGTAAATCGGAATATTTATATAAATTAAATTTTACTTCAAGCCATTTAAGTAACTATAAAATATATTAAGTCAAACTACAGGAATTTATAATATGTTCACTGATGATTATATAAAGAATAATCATCAACATAAAAATAATAAAAAAAACCTTACTAAACTTTTTCTTACCAGAATGACATTTCATGCCTCTTACTTTAAAATGACAGACATCCAAACAAACATTTATCCTTTACTTATATTTAAGCGCGGGCGAAGCCGCGGGCAACAGCTGGTAATATTAGTATAGATATAGACAACAGTTAGTTAATCAATATAAATATCATAAAATCGGTTACTACGGCAACTGTTACTGATGTTTGGTATGGGCTCTCATACATATAAAGAGAATGATAAAATATGTGATAATTCCGTTTTGGATGAGAGTTGAACAAAATCCGTTCTAAGCTGAGCTCTACTCGGCGAAAGGAATATTCCTACCACATTTCAAGTCTTCTGGTTCCAGAGATATCGTGATGAGTCAATATATCGGTTGAAATCTCTTTTATGTATATAGATAATAGCAACCAATAACGCATTTCGATAACGTAAATATATTTATGAAACAAAATAATAATTTAGCAAATGATAAAAATTCAGTATAATATTAATAATAATTGAAAAGGTAAGCTTAAACTATGTCTATTTTTAAAATTCATATGAATGCCTAGTGTATAATATTCATTGTTATAATTCGATATATTTTATTATATTACAGCGTCTCATGAGAAAAACATTTGTATATAAGGTGCAATTGTCGATCAATATAACAAGGAATGTGCTAAGAAGGATAAAGTGTCTCGACATGTTTGTCATCACGAGTACGTACATATATCTTTAAATCGCGTGGCGTAGACACGCTCTAGGATTATGCGAAATGTTTTAAATCTTTAGCTTCATACAATCGATCTTTGAAAATTGTTATTTATTCATTTTAGTACGTCAAGACAAATAACTATGGTTATCAGATTATCGTGAGACGCTTAAACGCAAACCTATGCTTTTAAATGCGAAAGTAACTTTGTTTATCTGTTACGTTTTTGTACCTAAACTACTGAACCGATTTTGATGAAATTTAATGCGCAAGTTTGTACTCTAAGGAAGGATATAGGCTACATCTTTATACCCGCCACCTATACCTCTAATAAGCGGGTGAAGTCACGGGCGGAAGCTAGTAAGTTATTACTATAAATATAATACTATAACTACTAGTATTTATTTTAAATTTCAGGTGGCGAAGATGCGACGCGTAGTCCTAGTAACATAAACACGTAGGAATCTACGAAATTTAACAGATATAAGTGTGTTAATTTAATTTACCTATGTGTAAATATACCTAATGTATTTAATTTACAAGGCGTTATCTTAAAATTTTTACAGAAGACGAATTTTTTACGTTCAATGGTCATAGTCGAAGAATTTTATTATTGCAATCGAAGAAATAATTGATTTTTCATCCACCGCCTAGGCATGCAATTCTAATGAACTACAGAGTGATCGTACGTTTTAATATTTAGTTTGAGTAAGGCTTGGAACTCACGAAGCGATCTTTGTCCCGTGCCCGCCGCGGTTGCGGGTCCGTAGCCTCTGTAGAATGCAGATATATATGTAAAAAATTAAAGCACATATCACGACGCGTTTTACGCCCGCGTTTTGCGCGGTTGTTTGCTACCCGCTGCACCGGCGGGCAACTTGTAGAATCGCGCGGGCCGCAGTCACCCGCAGCCTCGGCGGGTTGCGCCCACGCGCTCTGCGATCGCTTGGCGGGGACCGTAGTAGATCTCGCATATTAATATGTTGTTTTTGAAGAGCAGTTTCTATTTTTCTTAAAAGTTCTATGTAACTAGATACGGACGTTCGAAAATAATTAAAGAATTTTTGTTCGTCCTTCTTTAATTCACTAATAAGAGTAACAAATAATTAATATCGATCTCTATCCTGAATCAGTGGATGCACCTAGAACCTTTTGGCCCATATTTTTTTGATTTTTCTGTGAAGTTAGTATAACGCAACAGCTCATTTCTGGTGTGTCCATGGAGGTCTTTAACCGCCCGTCTTGCGATCATCGCCCGCCAAGTTTGCGGGCGATGATCGCTCTCAACCGCGACCGCGACGGCTGCGTGACCGCGTAAATCACCGGTCTCGTGAGTTTAGAAATAAAACCGCAGTTCCACCACCGCGGCGGGCACGGGACAAAAACGCTCCGTCAGTACTTAGCCTAAGAAGTTTTTTAAAACCGGTTTGTTGGCATTTTGATACGTGCGTGGTTATATTGCTCCTCGTACGTGGCGTGATAGTATTGTATTATCACCAGACAGCAATAATCGCGATTTACTCAGCCTTATTTTACGAAATCTTACAGCGAAAGTTACACATGTTTTAAAAAACGCCTTCAAAATAGCTAATATTCTAATCTTTTCGGCGATTTTATGTTATCTTAGGGTTAGGTTATTCGTTACATTCTCTATATTTTTTGTGTAATATGACTTTTTAATTTTCCAAGATTACGGCCAAGTTAAGTAGCACTAGGTACGAGCGATGTATGATGAATATACAAAGCAGATACGAGTATATGCAATTAATGTGGCATGACGTTGTTATACTTTACGTTTTAGGTTGGTTGCTTGTACTATAAGCATGTGTGTGACAAGTGTTAAATTATAGATGTCAAATATTTGCAAAGCCAAATAATAGATTATTATGTAATTTTAATTAAAAAAGTGATTTCAATCGATCTGCTTAGTTAATAAAATATTCTTATCCAACACTTGACACTCGTGACTAATTCTAATAAAAAAATCGTTTATACCGTCTATATTGGTAAGCTAGCAGCAGTAAGCAAATCGAATGGGTCAGACCACTGTGGTCGTAACTAGATTTAACGATTTATTATCGACGACGCATGAAAATGTATAATTTACAGCTAAAACTTCGCGAATGTTGTGATACTGTTGCGAATTAAATGAAGGAAACGTCCACTTATGACGGTCAACGGCATGGAGTCTAATAAATATAATGTACCTCTGTCATTCACATTGACAACAATCAAATCATTCCGTCTGGCTCCGATTTAACCTTAAAAGGTCTTGATTTATGAGAAAGTATTCAATGAGAAGCAACTACTTTGCCATTGACGGCAGTATATATTATGTTTTTGTTTCGTTCGTTAAAATCATTATACTATGCGTTACGTACAGCAACAACACAGATAAATATTTTATGATTATCAAAACAAGCAAAAATATTTTAAGCCGGGTATGTTTCCTTCTTGTTAAAATGATGTACATGCTATTTAAGAATGATATATGACACCAATAATTTATACTACGCTAACTCGAATTTTAAAGAAATTCGTTTTTTTATGCCAAGTCGCTTAAAATATGTTTTTTTATATGTATTATATTAAAAAAACAAAAATAACGAAGTTACAAATCTTATACAACGCTAACTAATGGTACTTTTTTAAATCACTCGATTACGCTAACTTATAGTTAGCGTAGTATAAATTGTTGGTGTCGATTAATGTCCTATGGGCTCACTTGTCGTTGCACTGCTGTCACTTGACGCTTCAGATGACCTCAGACGTTAGCTTGACGTGGGATGATGTAGAATAGAATACTTTGGACTTTTACTTTGACAATTCAAATTCCCATTTCTTACACCATAAGGAATTAATTCACAGCTGTAGATTCGTATGCTATTAATAAGTCTTATTAATGGAATACGAATCATTTTTGAATGTCGCTGCCAAGTTAACTTAGTGGGAAGGGAGAACATTTCTTAGTTCTCTAGGTTGGCGGCGTTTAATATTTCTTACAGCGCTAATGTCTAATGGCTGCAGTGACCACTCACCATTAGATGGCTAAAGTTTCAAATAAGTAACATTTCGAAACACAGTGTTAAATAAAATCTTTTTATCGAAAAACACACATCATTAACGTAGATATACTTGAATTTGCGAAAGTGCTAAGTGTTTACAAAGTCAAGAGACAGAAAAGTAATTGTTTACGAGTAGTTAAGTGGCTTCATAAACACTTGACTAATCACAAACAACATCATCGGTGACTATAGTCGATGAGCTTCATGCTCGCGAACATTGTCTCAAATCCGACCAGAACCTGTAATTCATTAACTCAACCACCAATTCACAAGAATCCCTGATCATTAGGATTGAGAGTCCTGGGGAGTATCTTCGACCTTCGAATTTCGACGAATGCCAGGAAGAAAAAATAAACGAGGATGTTGATGAGATGATCCTTTGATATAGATTCTAGGCGACCCTTACATATTATATTAGGTCCTTACATTTGGCGTTTCGTACGGGAGGAATATAAAGTAATTTTTTTTTTGTAAATTATATTTAATTATTCAAAGTATGCACCGTTTTTATCTATGCACTTTTGCCGTCTCATAGGTAGTTCATTGATCCCTTTATTAAAAAAACCATGGGGCCGAGAATTAATAAACTCTTTGAAAGCGGTTTGGACTGCCGCATCGGAGTTGAATTTTTTTCTTTGTAAGAAGTTGTCCAAATTCCGGAAAAAGTGGTAATCTGTTGGAGCAAGGTCCGGGGAGTACGGTGGATGTCGCAGACATTCCAATGGTACCTCATCTAACTTTGTGGTTGTTTGTTGTGCAGTGTGTGGTGTTGTCGTGAAGCAGCAGTGGCCTAGAGCGATTGACCAATCTCGGTTGTTTAGCAGCTAGTTCTTCCTTCATGGTTTGCAGTTGCTGACAATAGATATCTGCCGTAATCGTTTGGCCAGATTTTAGAAAGCTGTAGTGAACGACACCGGCGCTTGTCCATCAAACACTCACAAGTAACCTTTTCTGAGCCAATTTTCGCTTAGGGCAGGATTTGGCTGGGTCTCCAAGGTTCAGCCATTGCGACGAGCGCTTCCGATTATCGTACAGTATCCACTTTTCATTATAAGTAATGATTCGATTTAAATCCCTTCATTATTGTGTCGGTTGAGCAAAGTAACACAGCAGTCGACGCGTGTTTGCAAGTTCGATTCACTCAATTCATGAGGTACCCATCGTCCAAGTTTTTTTACTTTCCCGATTTGCTTCAAGTGGATTAATACAGTTTTATCACTCACCCCGACGACGCCTGCAGCTATGTCTGAAGTGCTTTGTGATAGATCCGCTTTCACAATAGCCTTTAATTCTTCATTTTCCACTTTGGTCTCCGGCCGTCCACGGGGTTGGTTCTGAAGGTCGTAATTTCCAGAACGAAAACATTGAAACCAAAAACATACCGGGCTTTTTTTGCGACACCAGCGCCGTACACATCATTAATCCTTCGAGCTGTTTCTGCAGCACTGGTGCCACGGTAGAACTCGTACGCGTAAATATACCGATATTACGCCAAAGAAAAAAAAAATGAGGAAAAAACAAATGAATGACTGTTTTCAAAACTCAAATGTACCAGCTAAATGAATTTGGAATTAAACCAGGAGATATTTCAGATCAAAGTGGTCAGTACGAGAAAACGCTAATTTCATATCTAAGGACCTAATATAATTGCAGTGACTGACGAAATTCTAAAAAATATTAATTAAAAATAGTATCAATCAAAGCAAATCGCGATGTTTTGAAGAGATGTTCATTTTTCGAATTTATAAGTCCAAAACTGTTGATCTTTAGTAAAGTAATAACGAGATAATTTATGGATAATTTGATCACGTTGAATTTGTACCAAACATAAATTTTGCCAAAAATTAAGTAAATCTGTAAGTGAAAGCAGGACAACTGAAAAAAAAAACGCGTTTACGGTCTCCTACTAAGACTTTTTATTATCTTCACTTTTATCTATCAAGAGAAAACGGTATCAAAAACTTCGGAAGTATATACATTAACGCAATTAGACTTTCTTTGTCTAATTTATAACATATTTTTACTTTATGTATTATATTATTATTAGCTTAATTATAATTATTGTTCTTAGTGATGAACAAATTCCACGTCGTCGTTCACGTTCATGAAATATATCTACTTGGATATTTTAGAAAACATTTAAATTTTAAAAGTTAAAGTATTTTTACCATACGCTCTAACTATTATTACTACACGCAGAATTGTTTGCAAGCCTCCCGTCACACACACAGTATCTAATAAGTTGAGTTAATTATTATAGTGATTAACATTCTTATAAATTTAATAAGGTCGAAAATGATTCGCATCGCTTGGCCGCCGTCGGCTTCAATTTGTCAAAAGTCTTATATAATTTATTTCAGTGTTATCTTAAAATCAGTTCTTATATTTATAAATAATAGTATTTACCTGTCTTTGGTCTTATTTTCTATCATTTCACGATATACATATTAATTATGACAGAGGTATCCGGTTTAGACTCTATTCTGACATAGCCTAATCAACTCAAACTCAAACGATCAACAGATACTAATCAAAACTATGTTACATATATATCGAGAATATATTATATACAAATCAAGCATTGCCTGACTAACTGATATTATTAACACATGTTAAAGAAAATACATAGATTGAAATTCGGTGGCGAACCTCCTTTTGTAATGTGAAGTGTCATAAGAAACGTTTTCATATATTTTCAACTTAATCCGATTACCCTATTTAATGTGAAAATTTAAAAATAGGTTAAATTGTTTACTCTGCGTAGTTAGAAAAGAACCTTCTCTGGGTAAATACTGTTTGTAGAACTTTACTGGTCTTGCTCTATTGAATACTATCAAAACTCGCGGCTTCGCCAGCGTGGCATTCATTTAGTGACAAGAATCCTTCAAATCTGCCATTTTACCGTGCATAATGCCTATTTGAATTATAGATAAAAAATATTTAAATTATTCGGTGACAGTGATAAACTAAAATAAAAAAAATAGTCGTTTTGGTAAACTGTGTTCTCCAAAACTATTGAATTTGGATCCACACAAAATCGTATTGACCTTGTTTCAATAAACAAAGTGTTTATTGTGACATAAATGTAAAATTATATAATTATTTAAATACATAATCGCTAAGTAATGGTAAATAGACAAGTACTTTTCAAATGGTATTTATGTGTATTATATCATATGATGGTATGCTATTTCAGCGAGTCGATTGATGAGTTATTAGAGGTAATGTATATCCGGCCTGTAAATAAATAATTGATTTAAACAATTTCAAACATGAAAACAAGTTACATCGTTATTTGCAACGTGTAGTGTTAGTAACTCATTCGCTTGGAACAGACCACTAGGAACATGCATAGACAGCATTGGTTTTTGTATGTTACATTTATTCAATACTAGTTTGGAAATTTACATTGTACATGAACCTCTTTGTCTGTCTGTGACTTTATGTGCTGTAATCTATATTTATAATTCATATCGTGCTCTGTGGTGAAAACATCGAGAGGAAACTACATGAGTCAAAAGAATCTGCCACGTGTGTATTCACCAATTATCATTAGAGCGGCTTGGTGGAATAAGCTCCAAAACAATCTCCTCACGGTTTTTATTTAATGGCTTCGTTGGTATTGAAAATGTGTAACAGCATTTAAATAATTCGTTACTTTTACTAAGTTTGCCGTAACGTTGAGAAAGAAACACAAAAACATTTAATAGCATTAAAAAATTCAATGCACATGCAGTCGCAAGAGGTTTGAAAGAAATTTAAAGTTTAAAATAGCTGTGTACAGCAATATTTTACATCAAATTTGAATATTCTATGATAATATAAATAATAATTATCTCGTGTGATCGTATGTTTTAACCCGTATGTCGGTACGATGAAACTAAATATAGCATAGAAAATTATATGTATATCAATTGTCACGATGTGGCAACTATGAAAATTATTGTGTAGAGTAGTTAAGTGCAACTTACATTTTATTTTATGTTGCAATAATAACTTGACATAATGGTTATGTTGATGTATGTATGAAACTGTATATAAGCTACTATACTGATTATATCAATATAATGTAACTTAATTCTATTGTTTTTTATTATTTACAGTGATTTGTTGCTTTAGATAAGTTGTATGTATTTTATATATTTATTTGTATTTTCTTTTTAGCAAAATGAATGAAAAATCTGACGTCAGCCATATCAGTGGGAGTGCGGTATCCAGCAGCCATGACGTTAGGTAAGTCAATACAGTATTTAAATACAGTTAACAGCGGGCAATAAATACCTACCCGAGAAGGAACGGCGAAAGAACATCATCGTTTTTTGTTTTTAAATTGTTTACAAATATTTAGTATAAAAAAATAGCCAGGATCGTTTCCTGTTCCAAGGTATCATCAGTAATAGCATAATTTAAGAATAATCTATTGAGAGTTTAATTGTTATCACATAAATATGTAAGCTACACATCTACAGCTTTGTATGTGTGTATCCCACTCCGACTATCTTTGTAATGTGTAGATTTGGTCCACAAAAGTCACCTGAAGCCCTTTTTTTTGAAAATTATTATAAATTACAAACTTTTAAATGTATTCATTATAAACAGACATACAACAATATAACATATCCTCATCGCTTTTTTTTTTTTTTAAATATTAGTAAATCACCTCTGGAGTCGTTTATTTTTCTTTTAAAATATCTATCATAAAATATCTTTATTGCAACGGCTTATTAAATAATACAACACCAAGGGAACTTTGTTTACGATATACATATCATTCGTAACGGTTTTTAACAATTTTGTAGCATTGCAAAACGCGCGACCCCTTTGTCGATTGATGCGAATTTGACCTGAACAGACGTGTGGCACTTTTCTCCGCAAACTCAGAGCACGAGGAGTGCAAGGTGGGCGCGGGTTATGTTCTTCGGGATCGTTCATTCGAGCAACGACATATATCCTCTTGAAGAAACAAATGTCCTTCAGTGTCCTTGAAATCTCTTGGGGTCGATTATTTCGTCATCATTCATTCGTTCTGCATTTACAGGTTCTATAAGCATTTGCTCATTTGTCATACGACACCATATCATTATGAATTACTTTCAGCAATTACTTTCAAACCATAATTATCAATACATCAATGATTGTAGAACGAGTGCCCGTATGTTAAATTATATTATACGAGTTTATACAAGTTATATCGCCATTTGTGATTGCAAACTTTAAACTCTCCCTTTAAATGATTTGTCAATTTTTGATAAATAATTTAATCTCCAAGTCAGACCTTAGGATTCAATATATTATCCTAAGTTATAAAAAGAAATGATATTTTAAGTTGTTATAAAATATTTTATGTTGTTATAAACAAATTTCAGGACTGACCATTGAACTTGGCACCTATTTAGATCTCACTTCTTTTGTCGTTGAAGTCGACAACTAATGCATATTATTATCAAAATATTGGTCTTATTTCACATTTATGTTTTTGATGGGAACATTAGAACATGGAACATTTATGTTTGTACTCTTATTGTTTTTAGTTTTTGCACAGAAATTATTAGTAGTACCTTTTAAATCTTCAATTAATTTGGCTATAATCTTCAATCGTAGCATCATTATAAGCTTCTGCGAACATCGAGATTTCTAGAGTATCTTTTCGCGTCAAAGGACACGAGTGGTTTCTATATCTTGAGTTTATTTGAATAACATGAATTCAGGGAAATTATAAATAAATATTGATTTACCCTTCCAATTAAGCGTGAAGTGTGTTAGGAGTGGCGGACTGCGGTGCGACTTTTACATCCCTAAACCGGCAGTTAATCTTTATGTAATAAACATATTTTATTTAAAAAAAATCATTTTAAATGTCTTTCCCACAATATTGTTGAAACACGTACTTTAGATAAAGTAAAATTTAAAAAGTTATTTTTTTGCATAAAAATCAGTAAAAATATCAACATCACAAATAGAATGCAGCAAATAAGTGTAGCATCACTAAAATGTAGTGTATATAATTTTTAACAAAAATAGTGATACTGAATATTTTTCTCACGTCCACCTCTGGGTCCGATAGTTAAAATATTATTTCGATATTTTATAAACCTAGATTTTGTTATTATCCAATAATTTCCAATGTTTATTAGGTCCGCTTTTAGAATATTTGTACTTTTCTGGATGGCTAACTTATGTATAGTTTTAATTTTTAGAATGACTGATCATCTAGCTTCAACACCACACTTCAACAACATTTAATTACTAACCGCCTTATTCATTAACTTTATATACTGGTTATTAGTTAAACAATATTTTGTCATCTTCTTTCGTATGTCAAATCAATAATGACAGAAAGAGACAAATCAGTGTTTAGCTAAACAGTAACTAAGCAACGTTTATAAATAAGGCCGTAAATGTATACGCGCTATATACGTGTTTAGATTGTCTTCGTATTTAAAGATTCCCACGCGTCATTTATTCCAATCACCAATACTTAATATTGTAGGGAGACAGCCAACGTAACTACAGACACAAGGGAAAAATGATTTGCCTTACTTATATAGCGACTATTTACTTAAACACTGATTTTGATGTTTCTATCGTTGTTGATGTCATTATTGATATATAATAAGAAGACTAAATTAAGTATTAAGTAAGGTAAAGTATGACATTATAATTGTACCATTGTTTACATAAATTATTTTTCATAACGTCTCTGTCACGACATTATCTCATTACATATTAATTACAATGAAATCTTTGAAGGAGTGTATTTTATTAGAAAATTTAATATATATATATATATATATATATATATCTAACAGAGAGAATAGAAACAGATTTAAAAAAATATAGGCATGGCATCAATTACTCTTAAAAATACAAATAATTCAACAAATCACAAGTACCACCAGTAGTTACTTTACCGTAAAGGAGCTTACTATCTCAAAAGAAGAGTTATATAAAAGACCTTTTCAAAATGACTAAGCCAGTAGACGCAGACATCAACTCTAAGCCCACAAAGCAAATAAATGTTCCATGTCGCAACATATAAGCCTTACGAAACGATGGGTTTTTCGTCAACGTACACGGATCTTGTACCTATGTATATATATTGCGATTTTTAGGGTTCTGTCATCAAATTATAATTATAGTTTTAATTCAAACAATACATTTCAAAAGTATATCCGATAGCCGTTTCTTTTCATTGGAAACTTATCTATCAAATCTAATAATAAAAATAATAATAAATTACAAATTATTGTACTCGTATATACTTTATGTATTTCTAGTAATGTAATTAGTCTATTACCGTCTATTACCATTTGTAGATGGTAAATCCTGATTTAAGAGCAAACATACAAATTTATATTTAATTATAATAGTATAGTTTATGTTAGTACAAATGAAATATAATTGTAACGCTATACTTATACATTGGTGTAAAAGCCATGTATTAGAAATGTAATGCCTTGATGACAAAATTAATCAAAACCATTAATTTGCTCAATTTGAGCAATATATTTAATTAAATATATTCTTCTTCGGCGGTGAACGAAAACGACGTAAGAATTATTAAATGTGTCAAATTAGATTTTTTTTTACTATGCAATCGATGCAGTCCTTTCTCCCGCGGTGTGACTCGAGTTATTTGCGAGTTGCGTGCAAGTAGGTAACCGTAATAGATGACGTTTATTGCTGCTTCGCTCCCTAGGAATGTAGTGCAAAGTTAAATCGCCAATAAACCTTTCTCAATATACAGAACGAGTTTACACCCGCGGCTTCGCCTGCGTTAGAGAAGAGGTGTTATGCCATTACTCTATGTCCTTATCTATAGCCCTGACAACGTATAGTCTAGTAATTGCATGATAAACTGTTGAGTAGTTAAGATATAAAAGCGTAAAAAACAAACAAACATTTATTTTAAGGCGACACTTTATTGTGTACAATAAGAGTCAAATTTCAACGTCGAATTGTAAGTGCAACGTTTACAAGTTACTTTTGTGTGATTCTAATGCAAAAGGTTTTTCTTCATAAGGGACAACTACGTAATAATAGAGTAATTCAGTTGTAGTAAGCTATTAGTTTATGGATATTGCGTAAGTTCCATGCCCGTGTAGTCTCTCACTGACGCCGTTAAGAATTGCGATATTAATACTGTAACATGATGCAGAATAAAGCTTTCACTTCTGACATCGGTATCTCCCAAATTCGTAATAATGGAGTTAGTTGATTTGAAGACGGCAAGCGAAACAGCTGATTAACATAAACGCTTGAATAAAATGGTAAGTTCTTTGCTGTTTGTCTTTTCATTTTAAGATTTTTAATTGATGATATAAGTTTTAATGAATATGTTATAATTTAATTATTAAATTATGAGTTACACCACTAGAGATTTTTGTGTTCGAAAACTAAATATTCCATAAATAAATTATGGCCTCTTGAACAATTTTAATAATAATCAATCAGTATTAACTAAGTACAGACGTGTAATCATTGAAATTAAAACTCAGAAATAATCAGAATAAAAGAGATTTGGTTTCAACGGAATAGAAACATTATATTAGATAATTACGACGTTAAGATATATTCAGTAGGCTATTAACAAAGCCCTTTTAAATCGTCGATTGACAAGATTACAATAATGTGAATCAAAGCATATATTATTATATATACCTATATACTGAAATATAATAAACATTTACATATTTCATATTCAATTCATTTAAAAAATTATTGCTCCTTTGAACTTTCAATTTCATAGTAGTAAATCAAAACTATACATTGATGAAATCCTTGTATATATATCTTTTCTTCAAAATAAATTTAAAAAAAACCATTAAATATTTCAGAAAGTCAAAATTATCATCTTACTCCTACAAAGCTCTGTGCTCCTGGTCACATCCGAGGATGCGCTCGAAACTACAGACCTCGGCGTTAACGACTATGATGACGATATCGGACGTAAACATCGAAAGAAGAAAAAGCACCAGAATAACCCTTGTTACGGAGGGTATGGGAGGACCTTTGGGGAAAAGTTCGGACCTCACGATTACACATACGTAAACGCGCCTGTTACAAATTACTTCTTCGGATGTGGTGGCGGACCAGCACTTGCTCCGATTCAACCGTATCCCGTTCAAGGTGGCCATGGCCACGGGGGACACGGCCACGGAGGTCACGGTCACGGTCATGGGGGTCACGGACACGGAAGTCACGGTCAAGGCGGGTATGGTGTTCAAGGATTCCAGGGTGCTTTTGGAGGACCAGTGAACTATGGCTATAATCAGCCTTACCAACACAATCAGTACCAGAATTTCAACCCATTCCAGGGTGCGGTCTCGGCTGCTGCATCGGGTTTGGGCAATGCGGTAGCAGGTTACTTCAACCGACCGAGAAAAATTAACAAACAAGTGAATCAGTTCTTACGACCGTTATATAAGCTCTTTTAAATTGTAGTGATAATTGCGAAACTGACTCTTATTGTGTTTAGATTTAGAGACTGTTATAGATTATTAAGAAAGTTCGATCATGTTTGATTGTTATCCTAAAAATACTGCTAATTAGACCTATCTTATAATAAAGCAGCATGAAATTTTGCCTCGGTTAAATACTAAATAAACCTGTTATTGACTATGATATTTTTAAAAGTCGAATGGTTACTTAAGTTTGGTAAAGATAAATCAAATAAAATTAAACGCTAAGATGTGTAGTTTTATTAAGCGATACAATGTACAGCGTTGAATAAATTGTGTTTCTACAAATGAAATCAAATATTTGAATAAACAACTGAAGGTTCTTTATTGGAATTTACGATTTACGTTCACCGTGTGCTATCGCAGTTTATTGTGTGATTTGTTTTCTTAGGTTGCTCTAAAGTATTTTAATATATTTAATTAAGTAAGATTTTTGTATATTTAATTTAACTAAATTTAACTTTATAAACATGATAATAATTATATTGAATATAGAATTTAATATACTTCAACGATATAATTTTATGCGTGTATTTCGTAATTTTTTCTATAGACATATAATATTGCATTCAAAAACTATTATGTAAGCCAACGCCCTCAATATTTAGGAGTAGGATTGTTACGACATTTGCAAAGCGAATTTTAACAGCTGCCAACGACTGGTTTTTAATTATAAGTTAAGTATTAAATTAAAACTATTTTTTTTAAATTCATTTATTTATTTTAGCATTATACTTGCTTATTAATATTCTGAGTAAATCCCCTAGAATAATTGATAGAAAAACATATTTAAGCAAAACATTTAATATATATAAATATAATTGAAACCAAATATTGGTAAACCAAATAGTAAATGCAAAGCGAATCTATAATACTTGTATCATTATAATTTTAAAGATACCTGAGAAAACATCATTTAAAAAAAAAAGTTGTGGCATTACCACAACTTTTTTTTCTATTTATTACTATATAAATAAATAAAATTGAAGTGTCTGTCAAAATAACTGCTTCTTTTAAAGTTAATCTGTCTTTTTGTCCGAGCTAATATTCGAAACGGCTAAATATTTTAATTTGAAATTATTGTTATTATAAGAAATATTATAACGTTCCGTGTAGTCTTTACTTCATTAAAACCGGTTGAGTCTATCAACATTATTACAATTGACATCGATAATATATATTAAATACTCTGGCTTTAGTTTGCAATTATTAACTTGGTCGTCATTTTGATTAGTCTTAATTTCTATAGTAATATTTGTGATTTGATTTTTTTACATAATTACGTTTATATTAAAAAAAAAATGCAATTATAAAAAAAGTTTGCATTCAATTGTTTAGTCTTATCCTTATTAAAAGGTTATTTAGATTAGACGGGTTATAATTTTTTTCTATTACTTGTTGCTTCTTTACCCGTGGGCAACTTTAATATAAGGGCATGTTCACGTGTAAGTCATGTCGTTGTCCTAGCAAATGGAAATACTACACTTTATGTTATTATATACTTTATGATATAAGAAATCATTACAATAATAAAGTAAATCCATTTTAGTTTAATTAGATACTAGAATAATAATAGTCACGCTCATATCGTAAAAACGAAAGGTTATATTATGTGTTGTGAACATTTGTTACTTCTTCAAGCTGTATCACAGCAAAAATATGACATAATTAACATAACATGGCCTTTCTATCGCATGGTAAGTGGTCACCGCGACCCATAGATATTGGCACTATAAGTAATATTAACTATCTGCCATACAAACATCTATATGAGCCACCTTGGGAATTATGCTATTATGTCTGTTATACCTCTGGTTACTCTGGCTCACTTACCCATCTATTCGGAACACAACAATATGGCTTGGCGGTAGAATATCAGTGGTAGATACCCACCCAGACGGGTTTACAAAAGCCCACCACCAAGAAATGGATAACGCGCTGCGAAACATATGTAGTTGTGGAATAAGGTCTAAACCTGCACATTCAACAGTAGAGAAGTCTACTACCACCCCAAGAATAAAAATATTAGTGTTTTTACGAATGTACTCATCAACACAAGTTACTTGTAAAACCATCATAATTTAAGTCTGGGCTAAGGATTCTTATACAGAATGTAACAAAAACCCTGTCCGACCCGTGAAGTGGTTATTAGGTATCGTGTGTCGGTTCTATATATGTAGTAATTTTTAAAATACTAAGCAAAAAAATTACTTTAATTTTTTATTATTGTGTTTAACGACACTGTTGGTGGTAAGCACGTGGACTACTGAGGTCATGACCTCGTGTCTTAGCTACCCGATAGGGAAGAGCTATCGAGTGCTATTGCTCGCACCTGTGTTGCCATGTAATTTTCGTCATTTAATAAAAAAAAATTCCGGGATAAATTTTTTGCTATATAACATAATATGTACTTTAAATAAAGTATAATACAGCCGAAAGTACAAGTGTTGTAAACGACAATCAATTTGCAGAAAACTTTAAAAACTAATATGCTACTCATTTATATCATATTAAATTGTTTTAAGTCAAGTTATCAAAGAATGATTACGTAATGTCAGCTTTCTATAGAAAAAATCATTTTTGTGGCCAAATGTCAAAGTTTAATTCAATTAATAAATATGTATATTTTACTTGTGTGTTTCTCTTCTCTAAGCTTTTCGGTTTCTCAAAATTTCTCAAAATTGTCAAGAACAGTAGTCAACGGAAGTAGAATAAACATACTTTTATATTAGTGGCCATTCATTAATTACGTATGACGATTTTTACTAGTTCTTGACCCCCTCCTAAATAAGAATAGACTGACCTCCCCCCGCCACTATTTCATATTTATTACGTAAGAATCTTAAAGGAAAAATGAATATACGCTTGGTTGGTTTTGATGTTACGGCAAACAAGTGACAGTCTAGTTCCCAAGCGGGGAGTTCCCGGGAGGCGCAATGCGGGTAGCGCGTCTACGTTGCCATGGAAATAGTTTACCTATACGCATCCGAGCGCACCTAGGCACTCTCGCGATTGCCCGCGCTTTTTCAAATCTTAAGTTTGCGTTAAAAATCAAACATGGTCAACATCCTCAATCGTCTTACGTAATAAACGAATGGCCCCTTATCTAATCTAGAATTCCGATTTGAAGAAGTATTTTTGTGTTAAAAATCCTTATCATTGAGAAAGGCTATATGCCATGACGATACAGCTACCGGGAGAGGAACAGTTACGTTTGTCGCAGAAAAAAAATTGTAACTAAAAACCCTTAAGAAGTAGGCTGGTAACCGATATATAGAATAGATTAGATAAATAATTATGTGCTTTGTATTAATCCTTAATATTATTTGAATGATTATTTTCAGTAACATATCCGATGGATATAGCGCGTTTCAATCTCGTGAGCAGATAATAAATTTGGAAAGCAAAAACAAGCTGAACATCGACAGTGGGGACGATGGTCACCATCACGTCAGCCATCCTACCTCGTAAGTTACTGGTTATTGTGAAATGTTTTAAATAAACTATCATATTAAACTTTTATATATTTTTGAGATTTTTTAAATTACTTACAACTTCTCTTATTCGTAAGTTTTGGTATATTGTAGAATAAATTCGAGAAGCCAGTTTTTATTACATTTTAACATCACGTTTAGGTACAACGTACTTACTTATAAGCGTTTTTATATCATAAACAGATATGCAGATACATTGCTTCACTTATTCCGAGGGAACATTGGTTCAGGGCTGCTCGCGATGGGGGACGCTTTCAGAAACGGAGGGATCATATTTGCTCCGATTATGACGGCTGTGCTTGGAGTCATCTGCGTACACGCGCAACATCTGTTGGTAAGATATTTAGACAAAAGAGTTGTTAATATGAAGTACAAAAGTTTTACCTTTATAGTATATAATATACAAGGGTATATTAAATAAAATTGGGATATAAGACGTACCTCTGGGCACTTGAGTCTAAAAAGATGTCTAGCCATATTGATGCCATAAACGACCTGTTTGACATAAGCAAATGTCTGACGATAGTATTTGCTTATGTCAATAAGCAAATACTATCGTCAGAATCCTTACTGAAGATAGAGCAACTGCAAAGATTCTAGCTTTAGTAGGGTAATGTATATACCGTTTTAAAACAAAGTCCCAGAAAAGTTAAATGCCGCCTCTATTACTTAATAAAATATGATTGTATACTGAATACGAAAGTTATGTCAATGTTTATTAAATTAGTCGCCGTAGGTTTTAACTTAGCTAGCCTATATATTTCCTAGCCTTAGCCTAAAAAATACGTCAGTGGTTAATATCGTTTTTAAACATATTTTAGGATTTTAATATCACGGACACACTGACGGACGGCATAATTCTATTATAATATACAGCTGAAATTGTCTTATACGCAATCTTTAGTTAGAATGAACGTGACATACCCCAAGAACCATCTCGGTTTACGTAATTGTAGCGAGTGGTTGGTTCTTACGAGTATATTAAACAAGTATATAGATTAGGTCAAGCATTATAAAATCATACGATTATGGTATCTAGAGGGATCATTTTTGTATATTATATCAACAGGTATGTATATTTATTTTCTATGACAGCTCAACTGTTCCGAAGACATCTACAGGAAGATGAAGCGAGAGAAACCTCCAGGCTTCGCGGACACGGTGGCGCTTGTGTTTGAATATGGACCGGTGAAGTTTCGACCTTTGGCTCCTATCATGAAAATCCTCGTCAACACTTTCCTTTGCATCACTCAATTTGGATTCTGCTGCATTTACATTGTGTTTATTGCAAATAATGTTAAAACTGTAAGTATAAATGGGCAGTGCTACTCTGTATTTTACGTGTGAGATGTATATACCTCGTCAAATGCAGTATAAAAGCTCAAAGCTAAACATGATAGCTTGATGATTCATAAAACGCTAATCGAAGTAAAATTGGCTAATTTTCTGGGGATGTAATAGGTGACCAAGGAGAGTTTAGATTTGTAAATTTGACTGCTTATAATTTCAAAAACATTGATTATGTATTTCTCTATAAGAAGTTAAAGTAGTATTAACATGTTAATTTAATTTGACGACGCTTTAACAGTAAGCATACATATTCCTCTATCATTTAAATTATTCCAACGGAGCAAGAAATTTCAAGCGAGATTCAATAATGTTTCAATTTCATACATACATATATAAAGCCCTTCCATTTTACACCTAATAAAAATATCCTGATATATATGTACGTGCGTAATTTTCAATCTTAATTTACATTTGCAATTATTTTTCATGTTTTTCAGATATGCGATGAGTACGGTACCCACATAGAACTGTCTATCCATATGATTTTTGTGGTCATCCCGGTTCTTCTTCTCTGTATGGTTCGAAACTTGAAGTATCTGACGCCATTTTCAACTGTTGCCAATGTTTTAATGGCTGTTGGGGTTGGCGCGGTGTTGTATGAGGCCATGCAAGACCTACCACCCGTGGAGTCGAGAGTATTCTTGGCGTCTTGGCACCAACTGCCTTTGTATTTTGGTACCGCGGTTTATGCTTTTGAGGGTATAGGATTGGTGAGTTAGAACTTTAAATAATAATTATATTACAGAGGTAGTAGGTGTGCGTCACTCGAATAATATCAAATTTATAAAACTTTTATATAGATCATTAATAAATAATTTTATTGATATATTAATTTAGTGTATATATTTATTGAATTATATCAACATCAATTCTTCACTATAAAGGTGGTTGAGACTTTAGTCTTTATATATTATATAGGCTTGTCTCATATTAATTGGCAGCTATTACTGCGGTTCAATCAAAATATAATACAATATAAATGTAAATTGAAATTATAATTTGTAACATTTACTATAGGTATTGCCCTTGAAGAACGAAATGAAAAATCGTGAACAGTTCCAGAAACCACTAGGCGTCCTAAACGTAGGGATGGTGGTCGTGGCCAGTATCTTTGTCCTCGTTGGTTTTCTCGGCTATCTCAAGTGGGGTGACGATGTCGCTGGAAGTCTTACTCTTAACTTGCGGCCGGGACACGTGTAAGACTGATAACATTACAATTTACTTAATCACTTTAAGTACGTGTTCGAGCACACATTCTGGAAATACGAGTATGTGGGCTAGTTGTAGCTAGGCGACCTTAAAAGTAAAACACATACATTATGTGATTTAAAAAACATGTATTGTCAGCAAAAGCATAAAAACTGTTCTTCAAACAATCTTTTATAATGCTAATACCACTAAATCATATCAACTTAAAAATCTAAATACGTCATTACTGATACTTTGATTTTATATTTTCATACACAAAAGTACGAAGAAATCGTTCTGTTCATTATTATTAATTTAATCAGCAAGGTTTATTGAAATCGCACTATGATCGGGCAAAAAGGAATTAATATTTCGACGTTTTCTATTTAATAACAAAATTGACAGAAATCTATTGAGGAAAATGTTATTTATTCCACTATAATACACTTTTCTGTGACTCTTTGTTTCACGTGACTTCAAAACAAACCTCACGTTTCAAAGTATGGAGTTTCGAAACCGATCGATCGGTCAATATTTCCGTCATGTGGTGTTGTCTTCTTGAGCATAATTAATAAAACAGTATTTTTGACAATGTTTCATTCACCCTTTTGTAAATTGACTAATTTTAATTCGAATTTCTAAATGATGTATGAAAATTATCCAAATAAACCTACGCGCACTATTTTATTTTGGAAAATAAATACCGAATCCTATTTTTTACTTATGTCATAAAAAAACGTCGATTTTATAACTTTTTCATAATTTATTATTAATAATATAAATGGCGATTAATCTCGGATCAGACCTTTATTTATTTGTTGTAAAATTACGATGAATAACTTCTTGTAAGAAGGTATATTTCAATTCGAATTGTCTTGTTTTAAGAATATCTCGATTTCTAAGAACACCACACACATTCTATTTGTTAATTATTTTTTTTATTTAGTCTTAGTACCACAGTCCAAGTCCTGATCACCGTGGCGATGTTGCTGACGTACCCGTTGCAGTTCTACGTTCCCATCGCGATCACTTGGCCACCATTACGCAAGAAATTCGGTCGGACGTGGTCAGTCGCTAAGGAGTTGGGATATCGAGCGCTGATGGTTATGCTTACTTGTAAGTGAATTGGTGTTAATTAGAATATATAATAGAAGATAGGTAGAAGATCGGATATTCTACCGCTAAATATCAATACTAAATATTGTGGTGTTCCGGTTTGAATTGTGAGTGAGCGAGTGAATGATGAGTGAATTACAGGCATAAGGGACTTAAATATCTTAGCTTTTATCTTCAAAAGACATTGAGTAGGGAATGATTTGATTTAGACCATGTGTAGACGCTCAATTTGATGTAGAGATATGCTCATATCTTGTACATTGCAAAATTAATCTTGAAAACCTCTTATAAAATAACTGTGTCATAAATCTAATAGATCAAATCTTGGTGATATCAATATATCTTAGATTGATTGACATTGAACGTTAATGATAAAATTATCAGAGGCGTTTTGTTTCAAGTAATCTTTAAATGTGTTATCTATTGGATTATATACAGGGTTATATGTAACACACCAACAACCTCGCAGGACTAGATAGCTAAAACCATAAGCAACAACTTTTGATCTACGACTTTTGATAATTTGTTAGATTTTATTTTCATACAAAAATAAGTATTAATTTAATTTCCTGCTTGAACGTTTATAAATCTACGCGCATCGCAGATCGACGCGTCGCGTCGTCTTTTCGTTTATGAATGAAATATAGACCTACAAATGTCACAACAGTACGACAAAAACTTGTAAAATCTTTTTCATGCAGTGAGCTATGTCCGATGTCGTAGAACAAAAGTTGTTGCTTATGATGTTAGCTATCTAGTCCTGCGAGCTTGCTGGTGTGTTACAAATAACCCTGTATATGATAAATGTATTGTTTAATGTTCGTTACTTTAATCATATTATTTGTCAATATCTATACAGAAGCCTACAATTTCTAAAATATATAACTCAAAATTGTTCCCGTAATCTACCATAACATATGAATCTGGAGAGGTTGTTTTTTTGAACCTGCTCATATCTAAGTAGATAACCCAATTATTGAGAAGAGTTATATACAATATAACTCCTATCCTAATAAAATATTATATTTTCATCTAACATTAAACACTAAATTCTGTTTGATTTTTATCTCTTTAGTTATCTTGGCGGAATCAATTCCACAACTCGGACTCTTTATTTCACTGGTGGGCGCGATCAGCAGCACAGCCTTGGCGCTCATGTTCCCCCCTATCATCCAGCTCGTGGCAACTTACCAGAACAACAATAACATACCTCTTTACATGATCTTGAAGAATGGTTTTATTATCATGCTTGGTATTTTCATTTTCGTCGCGGGAACATATCAAAGTGTCGCATCTATTATACGCGCTTTCTAACCATTTTCATGTTTGATGTATATGTTTTATAATTAATTTATATTGCGTGACAAACACGTTATAATTGTAACGGGTTTTAGATGACTAAATTATACAAACGGTAGCGTGAACTAAATGGTAGAGTCGGCTAAGGTAAATGCTATCGATTCTACACTCGAAGCATACATGACATGTCAAACACTACGTATACGTGCTTGCATTTTGATGGCTCTCAATTTGGTAAAACTACAGAAAACGGGCCTCAACTCCGATTTTATTCTTTTTGATATATAGTGGTGGTCATATAATTAGAAATACTTCTTATGAATAAAGAAAGTATAACTTAAAAATATACTCCTTCAATAATTAATAATCATGCAATAATATAGCCACTCAAATAAAAAACTCATTAAATGCGTAACAAAACAAACAAAATTATAAAATATAAAACATATCTTACTTTTAATTACAAAATGAGTCTTACAGATGTAGGAGTTTATTTTCTGTTACTGGCCGCTTGGACGTCTGATTAGAAACATTTTAAAAAAGCATCCATAGCTCGTTCATTTTTTGAAATTGGAGAATAACATTTCTTTGTTGGCTTTTTCTATTATTTTGGTGGCAATTCAAAATTTAATCTGAATTTTATTTTGTTAAAAATGGGCAAAAATAAAAGTAGTGACGCGTCAACTAGGCAAATCATTTACATACAGAAGAAAGTTAATTTACATATAGAAGAAAGTTTGTAATGCAATTGATCATTATAAAACACATGGAACTGTTGAAAATGTTCTTAGAAAGGCTCGGCCAAGAAAATCCTCTCCCGGAAAAGATGCGCTAATCGTTTATTGCTAAAGACCCAAGTAAAGGCTCCAACCAGATTAAAAATAAAAACATTTTCGCCTGATGATCCGAGAAACATCTCGTCAAGAATGATACGCCGAAGATTAGTGGAAGCTAAATTGTTTGGAAGAATCTCTCGAAAGGTACCGCTTCTTACCAAGCAACACCGAGAGAAGCGATTATTATTCGCTAAAAAATATGTTAATTGGACGGTACGAGAATGGAAAAAAGTGTTATTTTCAGATGAAATAAAAATAAATATGGTAAATTCCGATGGAAAGCGCTATTTTAGATGCCCTGTAAACAATGCTTTTAATTATAAATACACAAGGAATATAGTCAAGCACGGTGGCGGTACAATGGATCAATGGCAATACAAAAATATCTTAGAGCACACAATGATTTCCTACTCGGAAGATCATTTGCCTATAACCTGGATCTTTTAGCATGACAATGACCCTAAACACACGGCCAATAGCGTCAAATGTTTCCTTAGCGAACAGCATATATCCGTTTTAGACTGGCCAGCAAATAGTCCGGTTTAAACCAGACAGAAAATCTCTGGTATATTGTTAAAAAGAAAGTCTCAAACAAACGTAACACCAGTCAAAATGAACTATATGAAGCATTTGTTGAAGCATGGAATTCAATCCCCCTAGAAAAATGTATGAAATTGATTGAATCAATGCCACGTCGTTGCAGTGCTGTTATTGAAAATAAGGGATACGCTACTAAATATTAATTATAACTATTGGTAGGCTGTGGATAGTAGCTATTTCGTAAATAATTATACTAATTACTAATACTTAAAAAAATATTGCTTTTTATATTTTTTGTTGTTTCTAATTAGTTGACCATTTCATACCTTAAAACTGATTTAAATGTTTGTCCGTAATGTAATATTGAAACTGCACTTGTGTAATGGGATTTATATTGTTTTTCTAATAAATGATAAATCGTTGAACATATTGTTGTCCGATTTATTGTTTAATTTAAAAATAAAAACGATTGCGGTGAAGTATCTTACATAATGTCAAGGACCGTTGGTAGTGTTTCTAATTATACGACCACCACTGTATGTCATTCTACACATGTTTCCCAGTAATTTGATATTTTTTATTTTGATATATAAAAAAACACACGAAAAACACCACGAGCATATTCACGTAACTACGAGAGGAACGGAAGTTTTAAAACCATGTATCTCCTAAATTAATAGAGACCATATATATATACATATATATATATGGTCGCGTCATATATCGTTCGCTGCGTACAAATGAGGACGGCTGTAGTTTTTTTTTTTCATTATTTCCTTGGTTCCTTTCATGTACAGATTGTATAAATCATAATTAAATAAATAGTCAGTAGACCATATATTTGACTTTAATATTACTTGTATTAATGGAGAGAGGTATTTAAAATTATCAGATATTCTTAACATACCCAACATTACTCAAGTCATATATGTATATCTATATATCTGGATAACTTTGGTGCATACTCAGTATGTCCGACAATCTATAGCGTTCCACGCTACTGTCACATTCCCAGTAGTGGACACCCTAGCTCTCAACGTTGCAACTTGCAAGCTCGTCGTGAGAACTTCATATGGTATTTTTTTTGTGCCAACACATGCGTTCTTCAGAGCAATGTGTTCTTCAGTGTAGTGCTTCAAGCAGTAGTGCTCTCTATCCCACCGAGCACGCCCTTATCAGAGTTGTGTTTTCATTAGACACAATCAGGATGGACGTCATTTTTAGCCCAAGGTAAAACAAATTTTAAATTTGAAACTGGCCTACCGGCCTGTGCAGCGTGATGACCCTTGCTTGGTCACGCGGCACAATAAAAAAATAAAAATATATCTTTTAGTACCACAACAGCACACTGCGTACGGCACTTTTGATGCATCAACATTGTAAACATGCAGCTTGAACATCATATAGATACTATTTTAAGAAAAATGTTTGAATAGCATTATAATATTTTCTTTTTATAATAAAAGATTGTAGCGTCCGGAATCAGGGTCATAAAAGGTCTATCTAAAATTTCATCTACATTATAAAATAAGAGACAAGTTTTCAATTATTTTTTATAACTAAAAAAAAAAACAAAAAATATAAACTCGAATTATGTCTTCTGACTAAAAAAAATGTTTTTATTTATATTAAAGAAATAATATTTTCTATCTACCTGTTTAATTACATAAACTTATAATAACTGAGCATAATTGTATATAATAAAATTATATAACAGTTACTGTTTTAATATAATTTAGGCGTAATAAAAATGCTATAAATATTATATTATATTATATTATTTATTATTCATATGAAGTATTGATAATAATATATTGTGTGTGTGTGTGTACGATATTAAGTCTTAATTAGGGCTTTAGCAAGATCGAACAACGTTTGCGCAGCGAACTGGAACGAAGCGCCAGCATATTTATAAGACACATTACAAACACGGATACATAGGCAGACATTAATATGTAATTAAAATTATTAGAATTTATGTTAATCCGGTTAATATGAGTAAATAACAACTTATTTCTAATAACTAAACATAAACAAAACTTATTAATGAATTATTATTGCGTTTAAATTATTTTATTTTTGTGTTTATAATAGTACTTACTAAGGTAGTAATTTGTTTATGATAAAGACAATTGAATTTAATATTACAATTAAAACTCGAATTTATACAATGAATGATTATTACAATAACATACATATATCGTATGGTTGACAGGATAGGGTAGGTATAATTTTTACAGTACATATTCATATTGTGTTGATAATATATTCATATATTTGTATATACATATGTTGATATCGGGCGATGGTGAAAACTTACCCGCCGACTTCCTGCTAAAAATAATTATTTATATATACATGCGAAATAATCTCAATAATACAATAATAGCTTAGTAAATTTAGTGTTACTGTTCTTTAGTTTAAGAAATATTAATATAGTGAATTAAATGATTTATTAATGTATACCAATATTGTTACCGTCAAATCTGTTTAGTAAGATATAATTATTATTTACTTAGGATTAAGCAAGTTACTATTCAAATTACATAAACAGCAGAACGCCGGTCACAGAATTCGTAAAGAGAAATCTAATTGCGTAGATATTATGTTAGTGCCACTTTCTTGCTTATAAACTGTGATAGAAATGTATTACGTTATTTGGAAAAAATAAATATTAAAAACATGATGTAGTGTTTTATTTGCACCCGTTAAATACTACAAAAGAAAAATTTAGTTTTTTCTGCTGTTGTAGACTTAGCTTATTTCATAATCTTAACACTTGATAAATATGGAATTTGTTATTAAATAAAAAACACATTGATATTTTTTGAGAATTTTATTGAATTAATATTAACCATGGAGAGGAACCTACTTAAATGAATTTAGAAAATAGCTTTAAAGATCCAAAAGAGATACATCTACATTAAAGTATTACAACTCAAACATTAAAGACTATAATAAATAATACAAAAGTTTAAATATACACCCATTACCTTAATTTGTACTAATAATAAATACTTAAAGAAACGATATAAGTACATACATACAAAACAGTCAGCACGACAGTGACACGCAGCGTGCCAAGGATAGCTTTAAAGTATGCTACAGGCAAATCGTTGATATTGTTATTACTATCAAAAAAAATCGTTAACTATTTGACATTGTTTTATAAAGTGCAATGCAAACATTATACTTCGCCGCTTGGAGATCGTTTTTTTTTTTTTATTTTCAAATAACACAGGAGTACAATAACTGTAACGTCTTACAAATAATTAAGGATTCACTATTTTTCAATTATTTTTATGACGTTACCTAATTAGTTAACAATTAGAAATTTGAATGACAAACAATATTATACGTGTAGTAATATAATTTAATCGTCTATCACTAGATAGCACTCGGATTGCTCTTTCGACATTAATGTCTTCTGATTTTCGTAAAAGGTTCTGTGCCGTCCCCTGGCAACGTCAGACACGCTCTATTCTATTATGAACCGTGACGGATGTAACAGAGTAGGTAACTGAGTAACTTATCAGCTAGTAATCATATCAAGTAGTAAGCTTTTTGTTTGTATACATTAAATTTGTTCGATATAGCTTGATTTGTAAAACATAAATGTCAAGGTACTCTGTCACGTCGCTTAATTTAAAATTTATTGACTTTCTGCAGCCGTAAATCTTCTACACGCGAGATCTCCGAAACTATATGTCAGAAAGCCTTGAAATTTAGCAGTTATTCCTGTCCCTTAATCCGTTCTGAATGATCGTCTCTATGACGTACGCGACTCAATTTTTTTTATTAAAACTATTCTAAATAAAAAAATAAAACCGGTTACTTTACGCAAATCATACGCGACCGACGGACAGCTAGTAAATTATATTATACTTATGAAATATATGTAATTATTTATAATTCAATAATGATTTTCTTAGCTCTTTATAAGCATTAACGCTTAGGGAAGTCTATCAAATATTCGAAGTGAACTAACGTGACTGCAAGTAAATCATAAGCGTGTTCACGACATACATATTCTGTTTTTCCTTAATATATTTTGTTATAAGATAAACACATTTAACGCAATATGGCGGCAAGACAATGTCAACTTTGCAACTAATTAAAAATACCAACGTTACTTGATTAAACTCATCGCGTCTATTTAAAGGTTAAATTATTAATCGATACGATTTAAATTCTTATAACATGACAGCTGCGTGTTAAATTTTTAGTTAACTCGTTACAAAAATCTAACTTACTATAATACTGTCAACATGAACGACACGTAACCTCCCCCAAACTTCTCTAGCACTGAAATATTACGAACGAAGTATGTGCTGAAAGTAAAACGCGAAAATAAAATAAATATCTCATCAATAGTAATCGATTATAAACGCGAGAGACGCGTTCAAGCGGTTCGCTCTCAAACCAACATATTTCTTAAGTAATTGTTCTGCGAACTATAGAAGTCAGGCACGGACTATGCATTTCAGAAAATAATATTTTCTTTCGATGTTTGTTCGATATAAATACGGCAGAGTACATGCCTGTTGCCCCTTTGCTTTTATAAAGACCATGTCGCTCACAAATATCTATAAAAATACCAAATAACATTCACAGCTCCAGGATCGCGCCACGTTAGTATTTCATTGATGTAGACGTCACATACGAGTACATCAATGAAATAAGGATACGTACAATTTCAGATTTTCAAAAGTTAAAAAACCTTTGCTCTTAATAAAAAGGCACATTTTAATTGTACTATAATTAACAAATTATTTGTCATCCTCGTGAAGACTGCATTCCAAAAAAAGGTGACTACAATTAAACACATTAATAATGATATCTATATGATCAGGCAGTGAACGTAAAGCTAAAAATATAATTACATATTGATACCGGCACACTAAATGCCCTAATCTCATTTCATGATATACGCAAATAAAGTTTCAAAACTACGATCACACACACACGCCTCATATAATGGCAGTGTTAATAGTATAACAGATGCACACATCGATAGATTTGTAAACAGTGATATAGTGTTAAGGAAAATTAAAAGAAAAAATTGTGATACAGCATGACTTAAATTTAATAATCCATCCACCTGCAGATGACGCCAAAATAGCTTATTACTAGACCCGTTACCTTGTCGCATTAAGTATCGGTAAGGAACTAAAGGCTTAAATTGAAATTTGTGATATTTTAGAATGATGACTCTTCTGACCGTTTTCTACCAAGGCGACCATTCTTTAGTTCCCGTGAAGGATACGCGTAATGAACGATAAAGACAAAAAAAAGGGACGACCATCTAACAAGATTGGCCGAAGTTTAGGCGAGCAACGGTTTAACATACCTTTCGGGCAAGGAAGCATAAATACTTCCCAAATTCGAACTGCCACTGACAATTTCTTGACAGAAAACCAAATTGGATATGTTGATAGCGAAACTCGAAATCTGCAGCTTTATAAGCTAACTACTAGACTAAAGAGACATGTTGTCATACATTGGTTGGCTTTCACGTACACACGTCGATAGCCAGTCGAACAATATTTTGAACTTAAATATTAGTTTGCAAATACAAATAGATTAACTATTACAGAAATTCACAAATATGAGGTAAACGAGAAAATCGTTTATAGAATCCGATCTTGTCTATTTAAGATGTATCTTGACGTCAATGACAGGATAAGGCGTGGTATTTATAGTTACAGCTGAGTTACTCGTACACATTATAAGATTTAAGGCTAATTTTTATCACGTCCTCTAAGTAGATTGTTAACGTTTATGGTCGCTTCTATCTGAATACAAAAAGAATTATCAACGCGACTGTACAGATTAAAAATAGCGGCAAAAAAATCTTTCTTATTTATGTATTTCATTTTATTTTGTACTGCTAAAAAGGCAGTCTTAAATCCTAATTCAATTTATACTATCGGCACATTGCTATCAAACAAACAAATGACAAATTTAAGAAAATTTAAATATAAAAAATAATTATAAGGAACTCAATACAAAAACAAATCAATTAGGTAATGCTTCACTTTTCAATTATACATGCATTCGTGAACTTATACGATATACAAATGTTAAAAATAACTGGATAAACTATATAAATACTACAATAATTTATCTCCTTAAAATGCGTTACGTTAATAAGTTAAATACATGTCTTAATAAATACTTGTGATAGTATGTGGCTATTATGCTTTGGTTTCGATATAACATCGATTTAAAGTATAAAAATAAATATATAAAACATAAATCATCGACTTTGCTACGAACAGCTATGAGCTAAAATATAGTGACAATAAGATAATCGTTGGTAACATAATGATACATTGATATTACTGATGTGAGACATCCATTTTGGTCACGCTCACGCTCCACTCTCTACTCCCTTGTGTGTGGCGCGTCTATTATTATGACAATAAGAAAAATATATTTATATTATTAACGAAACTCATTTTTGACGTGATAACGTCTTATAAATCGATGAACGCCGGCTGCACGCACGAAAAAGCATGACTCATTGTCACGTTCCGCCTAAGCCGAGCGCGCAAGCGAGAGCGCCGAACAAGCGATAGAGAGGCACGATCGGCCTAAGCGTTCGGCTTGTGATCCATCTATCTCTCATATTTATGCGTATAATATTGAAGCATAGAATGCAAACAAAAATGTAAATTATTAATACTGTTACGACGTCATTAATGAATGTTAACAAAGCGTCATCAGTACTACTCGGTCACACCTACTCTGCATCTCGCTCGATGACGTCACATTCACGTTACGGTGTGCAAAATAAAAATAACATGAAAATAACCAAATTATCGAGACGCGTATCAGCAACAAAGATGCTATTTGCTAACCGTACTGTCGCGATCGGGGCGAGCGCGGCGAGTGAAGGCGGAAGCGGGAGGGGCACCGCATTCAAGCGACGTGCAGAGATATTGTGACAGAGTAGTACATTATATATTCGAATCAAGATAAATCGCTCTACTCTATAATAAATGATAAAAATGATTAAGTCTTTTCTATACCAGTATCTATTAACAGCGAAATCAGACGGGACAATTATGTTTCAGTTTTAGGGCATACCTTTTTTTTTAACTTAAATTAATACCATCAGTTCGTTTTGATCCTAATAAAAATAAATATTTGTATTCTAATATTTTAATAAATAATAACATATAAAAAAAGTAAAGTTAATGTAAAGAAAATATAAAAAAAAAAAGTATAAATTGCATAATTATTTTAAAGTATCCTCGGCCAATTGATATTATCAATGGATATTATTATAAATTAAGCCTAGTTATCTAAAATTATTATGTCCTAATTAAGGTTGTTTTTGAATGATAATATTTTTTATTATTCATCACATTTTTTTATAATTAAGCGTATATGTATATATATTTTTAATTCAAGGTTAAGTAGTAATTTTTTTTTTTATTTATTATGCTCCAAAATAAACGAAATGTTCATATTCCTTAAAAAGTTTGCTTTTGTGTTAGTTATGTCAGTAATGCTTTTTTATGAGTTAAGAAAAAAAATGTTAAATAGGTGATGTGGTATTTTTTAAAATGTCGCAAAAAATAAATGAAGAGTTTGTAACAGTGACATAGAGTCTACAGATGTCACTTACGTGATAATAAAAATAAAAACTATTTCGTAGAAAGAAGCTTTTTTTAAATTAAAGCAGATTTTTTTGTTGATGCACATCAGCACATCAAAATACATTTTGCAAATTGAGATTTATGAATAAATGACATTTAAAACTATAGATTTTCTAAACTATTTATCAACCATACCCCTCGACACAAAAGCAAATTTTATAAGGTCATATATATATTTTTCGTCTATCGATAAATCTATCAGAATTTCATAACCTCTTGTCACAGTCAACATTCGTGACATGTGTTATTAGTTAAGATTAGTATAATAAATTGTTACTTAAAAATGTTTAAAATGCACCTCATATGAGGTTGACACTTTCAATCAAAAAAGATGGCGTCCTTATTGGAAGAAAAATTAAATTTGTATTTTTAATCTGCCAATTTTAAATATACTTTAACGTTTTGTATTAGTCAATAGTCAAGTAATTCAAATTGAAAGTGATTTTTTTTACAGGCAACATTATTAAAGACTGGCCGCACAATACTATTTGTTATACAAATGCGGGTAGCGAGCGATGAAAGCGGGATGAGACAATGTCTTCGAATTACTTTTATTAATGAGGTATTGTATTGTGAACATTTAGTCCAGCCTTTGCAGCTTTTCAATAACATGTATATAAATATATGTATAATATAACTTTTTATATACCAGTAAAACATTTTCACTGATCGTAAAATTCAATGAAATTTTAAATATTTTTTTATATTAAAAATACAAAATTATTCCTTCATTATCGTATACGATAAATCGATATGAGCGTCGAGCTTCACTATGGCTTCGATAGGACCCGTAATTGCGACGTCATATGCGTCGCCGCTCCCGTACGTTTTATCACTCTGAGCTCCTGAGCGAGTCCTTAATACTCCTATAGTCACACAGCTTGAGGGGTTATGCCCTGCTCTCTGAATTCGTTACTTATCGACCAATATAAACGAGCCTTAAGATAGATTGATATCTGAATATATGTTAATATTCTTTAATATTGCGTTCCTTAATATTAAGTTTATGATGGATATAATTTAAGTTAATAAGTATAATTTTACTCTACATAATTTAGAATACACTACGCAGTGTTGACTATGACAGTTAACTAATGGAAGTTCGAGAACTTTCGTTACTTTGTAGGAAGATCTGAGGATTTTTTTAAACTTGACTGAATAAAATATTGATTCGATTAAAAAGTTATGTTGTCGTGGAGTAATTATTTGGGTAATTAATCTACCTCCATATTATAGCGACGTTAGAATCGTCTTCTATGATCTGATCGAGTGTATCCATGTCGATCCGAGCGAGACAGCAGATTTCGTCGACACTGTGCATGCCGGTGAAGAGTCGCCGGATGCCCAGCATTGCGTCCAAACGCGGGGTGAACCCGTTGGGCCGAACCGGGCTGCGGACGTACACGGGATACCTACAAAAGCAATTAAAAAAAACGTAATTATAAATTAACAAACAAGGTAATGAAATTACTCATATTCTGAATTTATTAAGAGATCAACTCGATGGTAAATTATCGTCATTTGTAACATTAATAAAATTACACTACCCATCACCTATCACAAATGTTTGCAGTGCAGTAACAGCCTGTGAATGTCCCACTGCTGGGCTAAGGCCTCCTTTCCTTTTTTGAGGAGAAAGTTTGGAGCTTATTCTACCACGCTGCTCCAATACGGGTTGATGTCAAAGTCAAAAGTCTTTATTCAATATTCAAGCGTTACACTTACTTATTGATTATTATAAATGTACTACCGGTTCGGAAATTAACACCTCAGAACTGAGAAGAACCGGCGAAAGGAACACAGCGGGATTTTTTTTTTTTGGAATATACATGTTGCAATATTTCAGTGAAATTAGACACATGCAGGAGATGAGTTATAATCGCAAAGTTAGCACATGAACTTTAATTGATGCTTGCCCAAGTTTGAACCCACGATCATCGGTTAAAGCTCAAAAAAAAGCTGTGTAACTATTTTTATTGGAACAATTTACTAGAGAACGCCCATCCCTTACAGGCTACTCTCAAGACTACGACTACGACTACGACTAGATACGACCGACAGTATTGTACTATTTTATTCCTGTTGCACATATTCTATCAATTATTCTGAAGTATATCTTTTATTAGTATTAAGATAATCAATACAAAGAGCTGTAATTGTTTCTCCGTAGTATTCTCGTCTATTCTCATATCGTATATTTGAAGTATAGGTGACATGAGACGTATCATAAAATAATCAGCAAACGACGCAACAAAAAAGTGTTACAGAAATGCTAAAGTAATAAAATAAAAATGAATACGTCCTTTAGCATCGCGCGTATCATATTTCGAAAGTAATTTAAAACAAATCTTTTTTTTAATATTATATTAGTCATATAACATAAAGTTGCCGACTCCGGAAACGCAATTATACAGATCTTCTAGGGGAAGGTATTCATTTCTATAAGATTAGGTGTAAAACAACTTATAAAACAGTTGAGAGAAAGTATACCTGCGGAGTAATCGATGGTAGCGTTATATGACGATTCAGTAACGCCTATAAGAGCGTACTTGTTTTTTTTTATAGCATAGTCAGGCGGACGAGCGTATGGGCCACCTGATGGTAAGTGGTAACCAACGCTTAAATTGCCAATGCGCCACCAACCTTGGGAACTAAGATGTTATGTCCCCTGTGCCTGTAATTGCACTACCGCACATACCCTTCAAACCGGAACGCAAAAATACCAAGTACTGCTGTTTTGCGGTAGAATATCTGATGAGACGAGCTTGCACAAAGCTCGAGTGAAATGAAGTATAGTTTACCTCTTCAGACACTTAACGAGGCCGTGGATCTGCGCGAACACAACCAATCGACGGACATCGAAAGGCACTCCTGGCGATGGAAAGAATCGTTCGCAAACAGTTCTCAGAGTGGTCCCCTGCTGTAGCGAACAGAGTATTCCAAGTACATCCGAAAGGACTGGCTGGAAATTATAATTATAAAACATTAATACGCTCTAATTATGAACAACATTGCGACGTTCATTTGAACCGACTGAATAACTTGATTAAATGATCACACACTTGAGATCAATCGCATAGTAAATAAAAAACGTACAAATCAATTATACCCTATTCCAATCGGAGTAGGAATAGAGGTAAACACACAGTATATTTACAAATTGCATGCGATTTTCTAATCGTTCTGCTGTATTATGCACTAAAAACAGTTCTTGATTAATTAACCCTTATTTATAATACAACACTATTCCAATTAACTAGTTATAACGACATTAATTTAACTTTCGAAGTTCCGATTACAACTTCGCGGACATTGAAAACGCCATCTTTTCGCGAGTCCATAGTGAATATCATAGATTATTCAGGAATTCGACCAATGATAGCGCGTCAATTGATATCGATGGCCAATGATATCGCATTAATTCGGTATCAATGTTGTTTATTTGGGTTTACTCCTGTTGTGATTGGAATAGGCTATACATAGTATAATAATTAATATAAACATTGTATAGGGAGATAAATATATGCTCTTAGTATCATCTCTGTTGTCAATCAAGATAATTTATTTATTTATTTATTTATTTATTTGTAATCAACAGCGTATACAGATTATATTTGTACAGTTTTTTAAATTTCATGAAGACTATGGCCACAAAGATTACAATATAAAGTGTTTAATATAATATATTTAACAAAGTGGATAACAAAAAGAAAGTAGGTCTAAAGAAAATTGTTGACGTTTGTGACAAGAGAATATTCACAAGTGTATGGGTATTTATATGCGTGTTTGTACATGCGTGTGTGTGTGTTTCTGTGTGTATGTGTTTGTGTTCGTGTGTGTGCGTGTGGGTGTGTGTGTGTGCGTGTTTATTTTTGGCGGTAAGATAGTGTTATTTGTTTCCTCAATTGTTTTTTAGATAAGTGAAACAGGTCTAAATGAGAAAATAATTTGTTGTATGTTCGTGCTAGACGTACACTTATAGAGCTTTTTGCATAATTTGTGTTACATTTTGGAACAACTAGTAGGTGGGGGTTACGCGATCTAAATGAGGAGGCATTTAGAGAGAATGCTGACACCAAACTGGGGCAATCCATCATACCAGTTAAAATTGCTTGTAGTAGCAGCATATCCTTTTGATTTCGTCTTTGCTCTAGCGAATCTAGTTTATAATAAATACAGGCTTCTTCATAACTGTCAAATTTTTTAAAATCTTTGTACGCTAAGTATTTGAGAAATTTATATTGTATAGATTCGAGTCTCTGAATATGATTTTTATACAGAGGTGACCATATACTACTTGCATATTCCAAGATACTTCGAACGTATGCAAAGTAGAGTATTTTTATGCATTCGATATTATTAAATGATTGCGTTGCTCGCTTAATAAAACCAAGTTGTTTATACGCCCTATTTGTTACTGCGTCAATGTGTTCAATCATTGAAACTTTAGTGTCAATTTTAATGCCTAGATCTGTAACGGTGGATTTTTTAGCAATGGTCGCGTCATTGATTTTATAGTCGAAATTAATTTTTGTTTTTTTACGAGTCAGAGTTATATGATGACATTTCTTAACGTTTACTGTAATTCTGTTTTTCGCGTAGTATTCTGTCAGGGCATTTAAATTATCTTGTAATTTAAGGCAATCCTCGAATGATCTTATTTTAAAGTAGACTTTTTTATCGTCAGCGAACATCAAATAGTGTGAATGTTTGAAACAATTGCCGATGTCAAAAAGATATGCATTGTATAGAAGGGGCCCCAAAATGGATCCTTGAGGGACCCCTGATGATATGAATACAAAATCACTTCTTGCACTGCCTGTTACTACAGCCTGCATACGATTTTTTATGTAAGATGTCAACCATCGAAGCAAGTTTCCGTTTATCCCAAGAGTATTAAGTTTATGAAGTAATATCACGTGATCTACGCGGTCGAACGCTTTTTCAAAATCTGTGTAGATGACATCTACTTGGCATCGTTCATCCATACTTTGCAGTATAAAGTCTATGAAGATGGCCAAATTGGAGACCGTTGAGCGATTCTTCATAAAACCGTGTTGTTCGTAGGGAATGGACCTTGTAATAATGGGGCATATTTGTCTGTAAACCACTTTTTCGAACAGCTTGCTTATTGCGTTCAGGATAGAAATCGGTCGGTAATTTTCAATTTTTGTTTTAGAACCACTTTTGTGGATCGGTACTATAAGAGCTTCTTTCCATACGTCGGGAAAAGTACAAAACACATTAACAGAAAGGTTAAAAATAATTGAAAGTGGTTTAGCTAGGTTTTTAGCACACTTGGATAGAAAGAATGGTGGAATGCCGTCACTACCTGGCCCTTTATCAGTCCTAAGCGTTTTGAGCAAATTGTAAACTTCTTCTTCTTCGATAATGATTTTGCTAATGGATCCATTCTGAGATATTCTAGGCTGAATTGTTACGTCGTAATTCTTAGCAGGTTTTATAAAAACACTCTCGAAATACTCACTGAATCCTCTACACATCGAAGGTTCATCAGTGTATATAGTATCTCCTAGAGTAAGTTTTGTAGGGTATTCGTTTTCGTTGCTTCTCAATGATTTAGTAAATGAAAAAAGTTGTTTAGGGTCCTTGAGTATGAAGGTTTGCATACGTTGAGTGTATGCAGCATAGCATCTACTCTGGAGATGTTTTTGTCTCGTCCTTAATATAGCAAACTCATCGTAATCTCGAGGGTTTTTCCCCACTTTCCATAGTTTGTGCTTTTGTAACTTTTCTTTTACTACATGGATTAATGGTTTGGAGTACCACACTGGAAAGTTATTCTTGAATTTCGTTTCTATTGGAACGAAATTTTTAATAGCGTCTCTTAAAATTGCGTAAAACGTGTCGATAACTCCGACCATTGAATCTGCTTTTAATATGTCGAACCAATTAGTCCTAGATAGATGTTCATTTATTTTTGCATAATCCCCCTTGAAAAAATTAGGTTTTATGACAGGTTTTTTGCGCAAGTTACGAATCTGCAGGTTGGCGAGATTGAATTGAAGACATGGATGATACGGGTCCTCTAAGACGAATGGGCATGGGCAGTGATAAACCTCAAAATTTATGTTGCTAAATATCAGATCCAAGGTTCTGTCTTTATTATTGACAACTGTATTATGTTGTTTCAAATCAGAAAGATTGCATATGTCAATAAGATTCTCCGTAGCGTTTTGTAAATTGGCTGGTCCTTGTTTTTGTATTATAGGTCCACTATCTGACCATTTAACATTCGGTAGGTTGAAGTCACCAGCTAGAATGATGTAGTCATTTGGTTGCTTGGAAGTGATTTCAGCTAGACGGGATGTTATTGATTCAAGGCGAGATGATAATAGGTCATCTGGAGGCGCGTAGATTAACCCAATATGAATGTTTCGATGTCCTTGATTTTTCAAATGTTCACTAGGTATAGTTACCCAAAGGGATTCGACTCCATGACAAGCCCATTCACTACGGTGTTGGATGTGTAATTTCTTTAGGGCACATAGAAGTACACCACCACCCTTTCTTTTTATGGAAGTTTCAATATTTCGATCGCATCTTAGGATATCGTATCTGCTGTCGCAGATTTCGCAGTCAAAGATACCATTTGTCAACCATGACTCAGTAATTAAAATTAAATCGAAGTTATGATTAAGAATATTTTGTCTAAGTTCATTAGTTTTAGTACATAAGCCACGTACGTTTTGATAAAATATTTCTAAGGGATTAGCGCCTGATAGTATCCGTAATAAGTACCAAAATATTAAGCTGACATATTTTATTAAATTTAATAGAATGTAGTTTTTGACTGATTCCGTAACAATGTACCAATGTACTGTATGAGAATTGGAATGATATTGGTATGGCTGAGTTACTATTTTGTTTATTTAAGTTTGTGTATCGTCGTTTAAATGCATGGAATTTGCTATATGAGTATTCAGGTGAATGGTAAATGTGTATGTAGTGCGTGTATTGTGAATATTTCCAGAACATGTATAAAGACGTCAACAATTTAATAATATATTCAGTGAAATCCGTAGTAGAATAAAAAAATAATGGCAATATAAGATCAATTATTATTTTATCTTGTCTAAGTCTTTCTCTGAGCGTATACTTAATGCTGGTGACTCTTCGTTTTTCCTTAAAAAAATATTGCAGTTCCTAACCCAAACAAACTTGTAAGCTTTTTCACGTGCCGCTATTTTAATTGTTTTTAGTAATTGTTTGTTTTCAGGGGTTAGATGTTCATTGACGAAAAATCTCTTTTCTGCGCCTTCAATACCTATGTCCTTTGTGCAAATGCCTTTCTTCCTTTTCAGTCCTGAGAGTATTTTATCCTTACACAACCTGTCTTTTAGTTTGACTACAATAGATTTTGGTCGTCCGGCTATGGTTTTTTGCGGCTGGATTCGGTGCGCAAATTCGATGTCGTCGTGGTTCAATTCAACTCCAGCGTATTTAGCGATGTTCCTTATAAGATCAATTGTATTTTCACTGTTCGTTTGTGGCAGTCCTACAATTTCTAGGTTATTAATTCTTGCCTGTTGTTGTTGTTTACCAAATTGAGAACGTAATTCTGATAATTGATCTTCGCAGAGAGAAATTTGATTTTGGAGCACACATACTTCGTTTTTTAGACTGTCATTTTCAGTTTGAAGTTGACAGTAGGAGGCTTGCAGTTGAGAGAATTCCGAAGACAACGAGATTATTTCACTTTTTAATTCTGTGATGATAGTATCCTTTAGTTCCTCTACGATTTCATGTTTAATCGTTTTAAGCTTAGCGTCGAGAACTCCTTCGAATCGGTTGATTAAATTCACGTGATCCGGTAGAACCGCAATGGTATCGGTGTCGACTGAGCGCTGGGGTTTACTTGATTTTTCAATTCGTACCGGTGTGTTACTATTGTCCCCACCTTTACGGACGGTCGCTACACATTTTGGGCATTTCCATTGAATTCTTGCAGAGACCGAGTCTCCGCTAAACCTTACGCACTCAGAATGATATATGCGACCGCACTGACTGCATTTTATACGTTTCATTGTAACGCTGATGTGGGCTTGGCATGCTTCGCACGTTCCAACCATTATGTTACTATTTTACTTGTTATAAATTAATTTTATTGTAGTTAAAATGAAATAATGATAGAAAAAGTTCTTCGCCCGCGGTGGGAATCGATCTTGGTTCCGATAGATGTTCTGAGTGTAGGCAGGTGCTAACACCACTATTCCAACAGTATATTAATGATTAGTGTCAAATTAGTGGTTCAGTTTATGCTTGTGAATTATTCAAACAAAGAGCGTTGATTATTACTTTATGAGTTATTTTCCACTACCCACTTTAATTTTTATTAACTATCACACCGAATAATTATTTACTAATTTAACAGCATGTTTATAAATGTAGGTGGAAAAATGTATATACACTACACTTCAATGCGTCCACACTTTTTGCGAAAAGTACGTTTGTTGCAATTAGGCTTGTTATTTAATGGTTTTGCAATTAAATTATCGGGAGCTCACGATATAGGTCCACTCTGTTAAACGTCAGATTATATACACTATATATATAAGAACTATATTGCAATGGCACGAAGGATAGAGACAAATAAACCACTTTTTTTGTATTGTATAGGTAAGCGGACGAGCATATGGTCCACCTGATGGTAAGTGGTCAACGCGCCCATAGACATTGGCATCGTAAGAAATGTTAACCATCGCTTACATCGCCAATGTGCCACCTAAGATGTTTTGTCCCTTGTGCCTGTAGTTACACTGGCTCACTCACCCTTCAAACCGGAACACAACAATACCAAGTACTGCTGTTTTGCGGTAGAATATCTGATGAGTGGGTGGTACCTACCCAGACGAGCTAGCACAAAGCTCTACCACCGAATAGACCTTTGACCTTGAATTGAAAAGATCTCATTGGTCGAGATCTATTCGTGTAAAATGGCGTTTTGATTGTGAGCGAAGTTGTTTTTGGAAGTTTGGAAATAACATTAATATGTTAAACATAGCTATATTGTTGTATTATAAATAAAGACGCATTAATTTTTGTTGTACATAATGATTTAGCAACACTCAAAAAAGGGAACGGGCCTGTTACTCCTTAATACAGATTATTTTATAACCTAGCGAGGAGTACAGTACTACACCCACTTAATTAAAATTATAATTAATTTGTACAAACCAATTGTAATATTAAACTGCTCTGTTCAATCTCTTTAATGAATAAAGACATATTATTATTATTAATTAAGATCTGTTTGTAGAGTATAACATAGTCGAGCTATTAGCAAATCGCATGGAGTATATAAAACGAAGTTTTGTTTATCTCTTCTCCATCATTAAATCATCTTAAACATTTTACTTGGAAGTAGTATACGAACTTTTTCTTTATTTTCGCATCCGTTGCTGAGGAATGAAATACAAGATTTCTGCATTTCTTGGTCACTGAACAGTCTGCTGAGACTTGGTGTGGCTCGGTACATGTTACTGAACTTCAAAACCGGTATCAGAATAACCTGAAAATGAAAAAGCGTTATGTTGTATGATATGTATACCAAAACGTGAATTACAACTGTTTATTATATATATATACTTATATAACAAGCCGAGAAGGCAAAGTGGTAAGAACGCGTGAATCTTAACCGATGATCGTGAGTTCAAGCCCGGGCAAGCACCACTGAATTTTAATGTACTTAATTTGTGATTATAATTCATCTAGTGCTTGACGGTAAAGGAAATCATCGTGAGAAAACCTTCATGTGTCAAATTTCACTGAAATTCTGTCATATGTGTATTCCACCAACCCGCAAAGGAGCAGCGTGATGGAATAAGCTCCAAAACCTTCTCCTCAAGAGAGGAGAAAAGACCTTAGCACAGCAGTGGGACATTCACAGGCTGTCACTACTACTTACTACTATTATATATATTTCTTCATTATTTAATTAATCTGTAAAGTAAATGTCAGACTGCTCAAATGCAGCTTGAGAAAAACACACGTGGCAGATTTTCACTGCCGAACACTATACCTATTTTAAACACAAATTAGGCACATGAAAATTCAGTGATTCTTGTCTATTATTGTTGGAACCAGCAATCATTGATCAGTTTAAAACCGGACTCATGCAATGTATGCGACAGAAGTGAGAGCATCTTGCGTCAGAAAAGATAAACGTTACACATTCCTTACATGGCTTGTTGCTTAGCCCTTGGCTCTCAAATTCAACCTTAAAATTTCACTTACATCGTCTAAATAAAATTCGCTACAAAAGCATTAAGTTTATCAAATAATCATCGTAGTAGACTCACCACACCATAATATACCAAATTTTGTATACACGATTTGACGAGAGTTTTCTCCACATTCGTATCAGACGATATCTTCGACACGTGGTTGTAACCATTTATATGCGGTAGTAGCTGGATAAATAGAAATATTATTAAACAAAGCTTAATAATAATAATCCTTCCTCACTAGCCTCAGCCCTCATACAAATTGCCCTGAGCCAGGTCTCACGAGACCTTAAGTTACGTCATTAATAACTAACGATTCAGTAGTTCTCTTTACATATCTGGTTCAGTAGCACTCTAAAGAATGGAAACCCTACTTTTGGTGGCCAGATACAGGACTAAATACTGGAAGAGTGGTGTATTTGGATGATTTTTTTGAAAAATAATGCTTTAGTATTATTAAAAGGTGGATTAATATTTTCTTTTTTACCTGCCGGGTTGTTAGGTCCCAATCAGCGTCCATATCAACTTCAAACGGCTCCTCATCTTCCACGTCCAAATGTTCCTGGCTAGGTATTTTTTCGGAGCCTTCTTGGGGTACTATACGCGGCGGTCTTCCGGGACGGGGAAGGCCTACCGACGCGACCAGCACAGGAACGTCGAAATCGTGTACCGGCTTAGGATCCTTACGCACTTCGAGCACTTTCAAATGCATTACTGTGTCGCCTTCTGATAACAAATTAGGTTGTTATTTTGAGAGTCCTGAAGATTTTTTTTAAATTATTTCTAGCAATAATCTTTAACAGATTCTGTATCAAAAATGTATGTAAATTATTACATTTACTCTTAAAATGGGCTAGATTAAGTAAATACATATTATTAATATTTTTGTTATATTAATAACAGAATGAAGTTGCTTACAATTATAATTAAATTTGATCCTTAAATAGATAATGTCATGATTATAAATATAACATTTCATTTTCTGCTTAAAAAATATAATTAAAACAAAGAAAAATAACGCACCAACTAATGTAGCTTTCCTATAAGTGTTCAGGTCATGTAACAAGTGAGCAAGCAGTGTTGGAAGTTTTGTCGAACCATTCGACACAAATCTAGTCTCTTCTTCCATGATTGTCTGTGTAAAAAGAAAGTAAGAGTTAAATTTTTGTGCTGCGCAATATCAAGTTCACCTTTTGAAAAATAAAGTTAAAAAAATTGATTAGAATATAATCAGTAAGTATTTGACTTACCAAGTGTTCACCCAGTTTCTTAACAACGGGTTCATATTGCACGGTTTTCGACCAGCTATCACAGACAAAGCAGAGGTTGAACAGGTACATATTACGTTCATATCGTGAGTTCTCTATCCTTATAGGATAACCAACTATTTTATGTCCAAGTGCATTTCTGTAAAATCATTATATCAGCTTTATTAATGTGAACACTGGGGTTAATAACTTTTGATTGTTAACAAAGATAAAATTTGTTTAGATTCTAAGCCAGCTAAGCAACACCTTAAATATAAATTGAATCTATATAAATAAATTGATTTGGGGTCGCCAAACATGTTATTTTTTTATTCATCTCTATCCTTAGTCTTATCCTCGGTTACTCGTTATTTCATATGTCACACCCACACTCCAGTAACTATATACATCGATAAATTATTTTTATTGTACCATGACACACAGAGCTGTCAATTAATAGCATTTTTTATCTGTACCACAATAACCAATTTCCTTTCAACTATTCCAACATAAGTTTTTCATGTCAATTCAATACTTCTATTTTATTTATTTTTATTTTTATTATATAGCAAGCCAACGCTGTATACAATTCAGTTTCTTATTTTTGAGTACAATCATAAATAATTTAAATATAAAAATTGCATACCACACTTATACGGTAATTAAAATGCATAGGAAAAACAAAAAAAAAAATAGTACTTTTATTTGTAAGTAAACTTAAAAAATAAATAAACAAACGCTATTTTAAAACATTGTTAATTAAATTAATTAAAGTAAATAAACAAAATTGTAATTATGAATGTGATCAATCTAATGATACAAGTATGTCTAAAACTAAATTCAATCAAATGTGTTTTGCTTTCTCTCTTTTAGATGTAAGTTAGAATGTATGTATCAAGACTAATTCTATTTAACTGCTCTAATATACATATTGTATTAAAACACATTATTGAAGAGTGTACTATGACAGTAGTGTTTATTAATCTACCAAATCTTAATGTTACTTTTATGATAAAAGGGGCCATTCATTTATTACGTAAGACGATTTTTACTAGTTTTTGATCCTAAATAAGAAAAAATAAGAATAGGCCGACCTGTTTAATATTTATTACGTAAGAATCTAAAGGAAAAAATGAATATACGCTTGGTTGGTTTTGCTGTTACGTGTGTCGTTTTTCTCATAGAAACTCGTAAAACTCGACAAAAAATGTGAAGATGAGCTTTATTTTTATTTATCTCCTGCAAACGATCAGAAGATAAAAAATAAGACATGGTCGACTCCCTCCCCCCTAAATCGTCTTACAAAATAAATGAATGGCCCCAAAGGGTTCATTATGTAATCCTGTCAGATTATATAGACTATGCAAAACACATAAGTCTCAACATATATAATACAATAATTCAAAAGCAATTTAAGTGTAATCATTCTAACTGGTAATTGAGTAACTAATTGTTTACACTATTACTAATCAAACAATGAATTACTAATACATCAGAAGCATAATACAAAGCTTCAAGGACACATACTTATGGATGAATTTATCTATCAATGTAGTTATTTTTCTTGTTTTAATGAAAACAATTAATATGATTATTGAATTTAAAAAATATATTAAGCTTAACAAAGGAAAGATTTGTTCAAGGTCACACTACATTCTCTGATAACCTCTACATCAGCGATATTCAATCTTTTCTCTATAATTTATCTATCTAATAATAAATAATTTCTTGTTGGGTCACAAACACATTTTAGTCATATTGTGGCCTGCAACCATTTAACATTTATTGCATATATTTTAACATATTTTTTGATGTTTCAAACACTTTGCAGTGTCCGCTACAAACAGTTATTTAATTCAAATTATTAAGTGTTAATAAAAACTTTTGTAATTTAAAATATTTCAAAATAAAGAAATATCAAGTGGGCCAACCACAAGAGTTGAGTGCCGGTGCTCTAGATAGACCTGATCTAAGCATCTTGATCATTTCTTAGCAATCTATTCCAGCCAGTAATTTTTTCGGTGACTGTTTCCACAAACATTTACCTTCCATTGAACATTTAGTCTATTTGGCCATGTTTTTTGTATTTCTATGTTCAAACCAAACAAATGCTTAATCATGGTTTAATTAATTGGTGTCATAATACTTACATAGTCATTGTACATTTTTGAATCTGAGGCTTTGGAATGATATAAGCACTTATTGAATCAAAGAGCTCTTTTGATACGTAATCATCAGGAAACTGAAATTTATGATATATAATGTAACTAAAAAATAATCTACTCTATCTTATTATCATCATCATTTATTGAAAAGTTTACTAATTTAATGTCTGTAGTATATTTGTTTCTAACCTTTATGATTAATTATTATGTTACATAATTTAGCTTTAATTCGACAACACATATATAACTTAAGAACAGCTGTTTAAAAATAACATATTTAAATAAAATGAGACTATAATTATTTCCAAAATATTTGTTACAAATCAAACTATACGAAAATTTTAAAGAATTTGTATTATTACAAGAGCAATTTTTTAACAATATATAGAATAATTTAATAACCAGTCAAGAAATGTTTATAAACAATTGAGTTCATAGATAGTATGCGATAAAGTTCTAATTTGTTACCTGACATGCTATTTTAGGTCCTGCAACTGGATGGAATTCTCCTAGAAATATGCATCGGATGGGACCCTCTCGCCCACATCCTTCGTAATAACGTGTTTCCATGATTTTTGAGGACATTAAGGAGATCTTTGAATCGGCATCGTCATGCTCAATATCTGATGCGGAATCCAGATAGACTTGCATTGGACAAAACTAGCAGAACATAATTATAAATTTAAATAAAAATATTATCCTTTACTATTACGTCTAACACTTTATAAAAACTAATAAGGATCGCCGATCGCATGACATTGTAAACTGCAGTGTGCATTTCCACGAATTGAAAAAAAATCGTAATCGTCATAAACTTCAACTGTCAATTGACAATTGCGATAGAAAAACCACAGACTCTTGCTGTTTTCATTTACCGGCTCTGGATACAAGTGTTTTACAGTTTGTTTGAAAGGCTTTTTAAAGGTAGCTATTACTAAAATGAACCTTTTTAACAAAATAGTAAACTAAATATAGCCGATGAAATAACTCTCAAGTCTATTAAATGAGAGTACACTGTAAAATTGCACACACATTTTGTACCGCAAATTTGTAAGTAACTGATTATTCAAGCCTTCCTAGGATTTTTTTTTTAGATTTTAGGATACTTTAGACTCAGTTAAATAATACATTATTTAGAACTGAAATGCATAATCAGATGGCTCAAGTGATAAAAAAAGTTTACAGTAGTGTCACACTTCTGAGTGAGAGCCTTCTCTCCTCTTTCTCTCCGATATAATGCGACTACCTGTTGTAGATCATGTATAATAGTTCTATTATTTTTTTTAAATTAAGTTATAAAATAAATATTAGCAAGCTCAATCAAAATAATTAATTTTATTTAAAATAATTACTCAATGTTTTTAAAAATACAAAAAGCAAACGAACCTTGGGCTATTGTCTCGCCGCCTTCCGCCGCCTTACGGCGCCTTCAGCAGCGGCGAGCGACGAGCCCCTACTTCAGGAGGGGGAAACGTGTAAAGTCCAGCAAAAAAAAAAAAAAAATTAAAAACAACAGGTTGCACTCAGGAAGTGCCGGCAGAAATGAAAACTTGAATATTAACGTTGTGCATTTTTGATATTTTGGAATGCTTAGCGAAAAAATTTGCTCGAATTGCTTTAATTATCAGTATAAAAGTACTATCATGTATGTGATAAAATACAATATTCATTTATTACCCATCAAAAAAGTGCACTACGCCGCTAAAGAAGTTTTTACTTCAATAAAAATAAAGACTGACCGCTAACCATCAGGCGGACAATATGTTCGACATATTATCGGGACCATTGAATGTTTTCCTGTTTTTTATAATGCCGGATGTAAAGTTTTTAAGGCAATCGAAACATATTATTTCACCGTAAGAGGGGTAAGGAGATACAATACGCCCTTTGCTTATCCTTAATTTCAAAAAAGATCATCTTCTTGGCAAGCTGGACAAAATAGCATGTGGGGTATAAAATATGCCGTTGTTAATAAGACGATTAAGCTGATGATTTGAACGTCTCAACACAATTTTACAATATGTGCAGAAGGATTAAACTGGACTTACTTTTTTAGCAGCTTTTATATAACAGCAAAATAAAATAACACGAAAATTTTATTCTTAATTGTCATGAGTTTCAAGTTATACAACTAACTTCACTAGGTACGTATCACACCCTTTAAGTTTATAGGATTAATTTTATAATGTTTTTACAACTACCTTCTACTTTTTTTTTTTTTATTGTATAGGAAGGCGGACGAGCGTATGGGCCACCTGATGGTAAGTGGTCACCAACGCCCATAAACAATGGCATTGTAAGAAATATTAACCATCACTTATACCGCCAATGCGCCACCAACCTTGGGAACTAAGATGCTATGTCCCTTGTGCCTGTAATTACACTGGCTCACTCACCCTTCAAACCGGAACACAACAATACAAAGTACTGCTGTTTTGCGGTAGAATATCTGATGAGTGGGTGGTACCTACCCAGACGAGCTTGCACATAACTTTACCACCGAGTAAACAACGAACTTACGAACTACTTGCAACGAAATTACGAACTTACCAATTTCGATTATACTTACAATATTATGTAAATGAGAACATTTAATCAATACCCATTTTATTATTTAATTAAAGCGTTATTATATTTTTCATATTAGGGGTGCGTTCCACTAGGCGTTCACAACGATCACGCTCACGACCGCAGTAATACCTGTTCCACTTGCTTGTGAGCGTTACTGTCGTAAACTCAAGTGGAATGGATTATAGAGCGTTTTGAGCGTGGAGGTAAATAATACAAACGGTGAGTTAGTAAAAAGAAAGCAAAAGATTTAAGAGTTTAGGTTATAATCTGTAAATATCTATCTGTAATAATTATAGTTTAAATCGATTTATATTGAAAAAAATTAGATTTTTTTTTAATATTTAATATTAGTGGTGTATTTAATTAATTTCCGTTCAAATGTAATTAAAATGTCTTTTGCGGCGGCACTTGGATATGCCGAGGATTCCGCATGGAATAACGTAAGTTTCACGGTCTTCATCTTTGATGCTTTGACTTTTGAAAAAATCGCTAATTTTCTCAATGATCACTTCGAACCCACCTTTTTAGATGGGTCGTCGTGAGCTTCGCGTGAGCGTAAGTCGTGACGTCATAAGTGACATTTCGCCACGATCATAACGACCGCGGTCGTTATGTGGAGCGACTAAAGGAGCATTTTGATATTTGTATGCGCATAGTGGAACGCACCCAATGTACTTAGTTTATTATAATTATCTCGTTCAAAATTAGTGTTTTTGTACAAAAAAATGCCGTCATCAATGTTCATAGTGAAAACCGATTGCAAAGATATATATATAAAATTATGTTCAATAATATATTTATTGTTTCTCTGTTTACATGTATATTAATTAAAATATTTATCAATTATAACTGTACAAATAACTATAAATATGAAAATATTTTAGGTATATAAATAAGTTTTAAAAATAAAAACAATCCTATTTAGTTTTGAATCAGTTTGTCTTTTAATTAAATTATATATTAATATATAATGTCAAATTATATTAATATATTAATGTCAAATTATACTCGGTTACTCGGTGGTAGAGCTTTGTGCAAGCTCGTCTGGGTAGGTACCACCCACTCATCAGATATTCTTCCGCAAAACAGTACTTGGTATTGTTGTATTCCGGTTTGAAGGGTGAGTGAGCCAGTGTAATTACAGGCACAAGGGACATAACATCTTAGTTCCCAAGGTTGGTGGCGCATTGGCGATGTAATCGATGGTTAACATTTCTAACAATGCCATTGTCTATGGGCATTGGTGACCACTTACCATTAGGTGGCCCATATGCTCGTCCACCTACCTATACAATAAAAAAAAAATATATATAAGAGAAAGTGTTGATTACGTTTTCACCTTTAAAGTACTTAACCATATCATACATAACAATAACAATGAAATTTTGCACACGTCTCGGTTACAAGACACAGGGTATATAACACCTGATCCCTCACACGCGGGCGTTAACTAGTGTAAAAAATAAGTTGTTACTTACCTAACTGGTGTGAGGTTTCAAATACTGCTTGTTCTCTAAAAAATATGAGTTAAGGGAGACTATCCACGTCTTGTAATATTGAGTCTCCATAATTATTATATATGTGCCTGTCTTACTACATATTATAATAAAAAAAGATTATTCTGCTATTTATATCAACGCTTATAAGCGTATCTTCTGACAGTTGAAAGTAAAGGACTAACTTGCTTTTTCACAATCAGTGACGGTGCAAGACCTAAATTTTATGTGGGCGAGATACATTTTGCGAGGCCATCTTTTTTTTAGTCTCGCTGGACAAAACGCTTTTAACGTTTCCCCCACATAAACACGCTGTATCATGAACACAACGAGGATTTCGGGCCAATCGTCGGGGCGTCACGGTTGCGAGGTCCCCCGGACCGCGTAGGCCGCAGGCGGTTGCCCACGTCATTTACAATATTATATACGTCATTCACAATATATTTTTCTTAAACCATTTCCGGTTTGGTTTATCGCTAAATATAGATAAAGGTTTTATGGCAAAATAAAACAAAGTGTTTTGCTAAGAATAGATATAATGGTACCATCAGGTGATAAATAATTACCAATTATCAGATACATAATATTACAATAGAAGGATGAATAATTAGATACAAATTCCATGCGATTTATTATTTAAAAAGGGGAGGGGGGTCCCCCCTGTTTTGTAAATTACAAAAATATTTTTGCCGGTTGATTATTATTTCAAGTAATTCATTAATAAGTTGAAGATCTTAAACATCCGCACCACTAACGGGATAGGTAGTGGTGCGTTATGTAAACGTTACATTCGTCTACACAAGTGTACGTAACTTATTTCACTTAAATATTATGATAAACATTTTTCAATACTACTCTACTACGCTCTCTACGCGATAAACGAATGTACCTCAATAATCTAAATTTAATGACTGTTCATGTGCCGTATTTTTTATTTAGGAAGGGTTATTTACCCATAAAAATCGCAGCTTCTAAAATTTAGCTTTTAAAAGTTTAAACCCATAGTAAATACTTTGTTTATTTTTAACCATTAAACATAATAATTTATTTCATTCATTCATTCATACTCTATAAAATATTTTAAAAGTTTTATTTACAATTGGGAACTGATTTGGTTTAAGGTTAATTTACTTATATTTTTTACAGTACTTATATTTCCAAAAAAATTAAAAAAAAATTAAATACTAAACATTCATAAGTAAAAGCTAATAAAATCTATTCGTAACTTCTAGACAAAGTTGAGTACCTTAACAAGTTTAAGTGTGATCTCATGTCATTAAATCAATATTGAAATTGTAAAAACACTAAATTCCTATTACAGGCGTGAAATATGAGTAAAATAAAAAGTATTATATGAAGTCACCGCTTCAATCGTCGTGTAACAGTACTCGTATCGCTGCAAATGATACACTGTTCTTAGAGGACAAAAATGATTAGCTCTATGAGAGCTCTCCCAACTAAAGCGGAACAACTGTTGTTCACTTAGTTTTAAAATATACATACACACAAGACTATTCCCTTCATTTATTACCTAGTCATTTCAATTAAAATCTTATAAATAAGTTAATGGAAAGTCAATTAGTTATCTGGCTTTTATTTCTGAGTCCAGTTAAATAATTGACTTTCTATTATTATCATCAATATAATATAATACACAATAATAATCAAGGTCTTCATTTAAAATTGTAAAAAAAAAATATACCATATAGCATTCAGTATAAGCTGTATAAAATATTACGCTACGTCCGATGAAATGTTCAAATAACTATACAACAAATTTAAATAAAATAATAATTGTTTCGAATCGAGAACACTGCCAAACGAACATTATATCTATCTTTGTGTTGGTATGAACCTCAGAATAGCCAAAAATAGAGTGTTTTCTTAAATATGATGAAAATATTGTTACTAATGTTCGAAATTTCACCTCGTATTATAAATATTATATTTATATAATAATTTACTACTCAAAAGTACTACTATTTAATACCATGTATGAATTTGAGAACATACTTGAACAATGGACATTTCACGTGAATCGGGCAAGTAAAAAAAAAATGTGTCTGATTATAGTTAAATTTAAGTATGTAGTTTGCGTGTCATAACGTGTCCGTATCACAGATAAAAATATTTTTATAGTGCCATGTCTAATTAATAAAATATGAGTCGATTTGACTAACGTGAGGTAAATTTCGAAAAATTAAGCAAATTATTATAATAATAATTTAGAGTTTTTAAATAAAATATCATATTATTAAAAAGTTAACTCAATGAAATATAATATCAACTGATTTATTTATTTTGATGGAGTTTTTTTTAAGAATTAGTGCATACGTCACGTTTGGTCAAATCATGGCTTCATATTTTATTACGTGTCAAATGAAATGAAATGTCCCGAAACGTATACGAATTATATGAATAATTAATTACAAATAGAAACATGTTTTTTTTTCTGCCCTGCGCGTTTCACGTGTAATGTACCTGATTTAAGTTACTTCAGGTACATTTCAGGTAATGTTACTTTTAAAATATATTCACATACATAACATATTAAAATCATTATGAAAGAAAAGAAAAAGTTTGAACATTTTTACGGAGAAAATAATTGAAGACTATGAGGCTTATGAGCTAGGGGTTGGCAAATTTTAACAGAACGTAAATATTCTTCTTTCCCACATAAATTATGAAATATTCTCATAAAAACGTATAACCTAAGACGATTAATCAGGTACCCGGCTTAAGAATCCACGACCGATATATAAAATAGCCAACCTGTTTAGTATGCGAAAATAAATATTTCGATACATTGTCAGTTATACTTAAAACTAACACTTTTGAGCTTATTCTAGTTTCATACGTTCCTTAATTCATCTGGCATCATGGACTCAAGATGTAGCAACAAATTTTGTACATCTAAAGTGTTTGCCCCTTGTCTTTTAGCCTAGCTGCTTTACTACTGGTGACGCTGGTAGAACGTCGGCGGGTACCTCGTAGCCGTGTAGGGATGGCAAGAGGACGCGGGGGGCGGGCCGGGTGCGGGTGTTGGCGCCGGTGCGGGGGGCGGAGCAGGTGCGTGTGTGTGCGCGGGCGCGGGAGGAGGCGGCACTCGCGCCAGCTGACTCGTGGCGACCGCACCACCTGCGAGCATTGTTCTCCTTGAGGCACAGTGCTAGCCGTTAGAACGGCAAAAAGATTTACTATCATAATTTACACTTACCCGTAGGCGGTACCGGAAACGGAGGAGGATAATAAAGCCGCGCCGGCGGGGCCTGATAGTGGTGATAAGGCGGCGGCGGAGGAGGTACTTGCGATGTGGGTGGCGCCATTCTGTTCATGTGTTGCTCCGACCGATTCTGCCCGTTCGAGTAATGCTGCGAGCTGTTCGTGCTGGTATTGGTCGACAGCGTAGTGCATCTTGGAATAGTTCCAGGTAAATCGGTTGCTTGAACACGTTCAGGAGCGTTCGCTGAAGGTAGTAGACAGATAGCAGCGTTTAAGATATCGGGCAATTATTAACGCAATCCAAATGAAAGAAATAATATACAAAATTAAAAGTTTTATGTAAATAAATATTGCCTTTTACATTTTTCAATTCGAATTAGTAGTACGTGAGAAAGAAATTGAAGATTGTGTTGGACCAATATGCTCCAGAACCGTACAGGCGTATTGATCGGATGGTGAATGTTTATATCTCATTGTTTAATAAATAGCACATGTGAAATACTGTTTTCTACCAGATGACGAACTAGCTCCATAATAAAGGTCGTTGGCGATTTTGATACAAAAAAATTACAAAAATTAAACCCGTTCGGCGGTTCGTCTCAGGGCCAGGTGTTTCTTTTCCGAATCGATGGTGGTTTCTAGTTTGACTATCAATATGCAAGTGTAATGCTTCAATGTTGAAAAGAGAAATTTGATTTACTCATAGACTACAAATTACTATCAATAACTTTTACGACTACTATTAACGATTTGTCTAAGATCGATTCCTGTTATATTAATACTCGATACGATACATATGATATAAGATATAGTGAGATCCGAATGCCGAGCGTTCGTCTCGGATGTAAAAGTCAACAAATACTTACATTGTCGAAGGATATCCATAAACGTCTGTAAGACATCTGCAGATGTGTGGCCGACAGAATTGGTTCTCCTTGACAAACTTTGCAGTAATGATTCATCTAAGCGCAGAGCTGATGAAGGAACCTGAAATAGACGAAAATTTTATAATTTTCTTATATATCTCACAAATATACAAACGATTTCTATTTGCATAAAATTACTCACTGCATCAACTCTCGAGTTTTCTAGAACGTACTCCATTAGTTGCAGTAAAAACTGTTTTGGTACACTAGACGTCCCCTAGAAAAATCAAAGTACTCTTTATTATTTAAAAAAAATTAATGAACTTTAGACACGTTTCACTGACTTGGTTCCTGTGATAGAGGAGCGGTGTGCGCGTGGGTGGTTATTTCATTAAACCTATTGACGAAATATTTCGATCAGGCGTCGGCATCGCCACCGTCGATCATCGTGTTAATTGAACGAGATTTGCAACAAGTTGTTGATAAAGTATATCTGATCTCGACTTTAAAACCGATCGAATTAGTATGGCGAGATATCAAAGGTGAGCTGGCACCAAATTATAGCAAATCATTTTTTTTTTGCTATTATCTGAATAATTTTGTACTGTACTTTATTGATCAAATAAAGTAGAAGAATACCCCATAAAGGACCAATTTTGCGGCGAGATAATTAAATTAAAGAATTTATAGTAAATTTATGACATGACGAATCAGATGAAATAATAATGATAACCAAATTATACAGACGAGCGTGTCGATACAGATTACATTAATTGAATTTTGTTTTCCATATTGTCACAAGCAATTACACCAACTATATTTAATTACCCACTCGTAAATACTAACAACCCTGCACACTGCTTCTCTCGCACGGGAGAATTCTTAGTTATGTTATGACTATAAATAAATAATGTGCAATTAGGATAACTAAGCTGAGATAGGAAAAACAGAAGTTTAGATCTAACTATTATATATCTGTTCTGTCTTTAGTTTATGTTATCAATTTGTACTTGTTAATTTAACTTGCCAAATAAAGAAGGAAGACGTTACTTAATAACATTTAAAGACAAGTATACTTACAGAAACAAACGGTGGTTGGCTGAGTTGTGTTAAAACATCATTGACTTGAAGTTGTGGTACACCCTGGAAAAGAAATTGCAATTCTAAATTTATTTCCTTGTATAATATAATATCAGTGACAGCCTTTGAATGACCCACTGCTGGGCTAAGGCCAAGGTTTTGGAGGTTATTCCACCACGCTGCTCCAATGCGGGTTAGTGGAATACACATGTGACAGAATTTCAGTGAAATTTGAGACATGTAGGTTTCCACACGATGTTTTCCTTCACCGTCAAGCACGAGATGAATTATAATCACAAATTAAGTACATGAAATTCAGTGGTGCTTGCCCGGTTTGAACCCACGATCATCGGTTAAGATTCACGCGTTCTTACCACTGGGCCATCTCGGTTTATAATATAATAATATTTGAGTATTATTTTAATATAGAACTACTTAACAAACATATTTAATGCTGTCAATGTGACCAATATTATCAGTGTTACAAAATTAAAAACTTCTTTAACAATATAAATACATAATATTATTATCCTTGTCGTAAAGTTTTAAGAGATTATTTACATGTGGTAAAGGGTTTTTTTTGTTTGTTATAGGCAGACGGATGAGCAAATGGGACACATGATGGAAAGTGGTCACCAACGTCTACAGACATTGGCGATGAAAGAAATAGTAACCATTCCTTAAAGAGCCGATGCGCCACCAACCTTGGGAACTGAGACGTTATGTCCCTCGTGCCTATAGTTACACTGGCTGACTCACCGTTCAAAACGGAACAATAATACAAAGTATTGCTGCTTAGGTTATAAAAATGTTACTTTAAATATATTTACTTCAACATATTCTTCAATGAGTCTGTAAAGATCATTGCTGACTAATGATCGCAATAATTCTTTACGATTCTGGTATTGCTCCAACTTTTTTTTGTAAATCAATGTATTGTATTCCTCTTCGCCACATAACTTGTCCATTTCTTGTTTACAAGATTCCACTCTGAAATTACAATTGATGTGTTTATATATTAAAAATTTAAACAATGTATTCAATTTTTTTTAAATATATATACAGGGCTATTTGTAAAACACTAAAAACCTCGCAGAACTATATTCTTAATAGACCTGTATGACGCTTGAACAAATGACCTGGAATTTTGTGTCACCATCTCCACCATCCATAACAACATTTGTTTTATCTATCTTTTCAAAACGTAATAGATTTTCCAAAAATAGACGTCAACAACGACGTTTAGTTGTCAGTAGTTACGTCATTCTCCTGTGCTTTGTGATCAACAATAATAATTCGGTAAATACCTACACAATGTTGATCAGAGTTATATTATTTCTATCAATGATTAGCCTTTTATAAGTATTAAGTGCCGTGAAATAAAATCAAACTAAATAATTTGTTTAGCAGTATATACATTTTTTTAATTAGTGATTGCTTTGCTAATTTCGAGAAATCAATTTTAATATTTTATATAAGAAAAATATGTTGAATTATTAAGTCATAGAAAAAAAAGTAGTCGTTTATGATATTTTTTTTTTTACAAATAGCCCTGTGTAATTATAGTATTTATATATATCTAAATATTCGGAGCCTTAGAGCATTACAACATTGAAATCGCCGCGCAACTCCACCCTACTGAAGTAACTGGCTCAGGTTCTGTTCTTTTAAAGCTCTTTTTCTTTTACGTCTTCTGTTTTAGATACACTTATATAGGCAGACTTATCAAACTTACTTATTGATATTATTACGTGTAAGTCATAATATATTAACAGATAAAATAAAAAAAGACTAAAAACTTTATGATGTTTTACTTTGTTCCTTCCTGTAATAAATTTGACAATACTCGTCTAAGGAGTCGATAAAACGATTTATTCGCGGATTATTTGCTTAATGTCGAACGAATGAGTAATTTTCGCGTTGAACTATTTAAAATATTAAGAACTGAATCCGTTTAATGATAGAACACTTGGAACATAACAGTATATGTTGGTTGGCGAGCAGAAATGAAGTTTCTTAATATATATTAATAACTCATCTCATTCTCGGCGGTAAAAGTAAGGCATCGTAATGTAAACATGAAACGCTACTTGAATTACCCACCAAGCGTTCTCAACAGGGGAGGTCTACGCCCAATACTGTAAACTATATTAAGACGGTTAATTCAAACAAAATTCTTCAATATTACAGTATTACACTTTCTTATTGATTGTCAAACTGGAAACTACTACCGGTTCGGAAGAAGAACCGGCGAAAGAAACTCGGCGGGCCGATTTCTTTTTAGCATTTCTTTTTTGTATGTATCGTTTACAAAATATATATTTATAATGATTTCACATATTCTCATAATAACAATCTATCTAATTAATCGAAATTCATATCACGTTTTAATTAACATTTCACAGTAAATAATCAAAATATGATTTAAATTAAATCGATTTCTTTCAGACGTATAGTGCGTTTGATCAGAGTACAACTGAATTTTATCTTGAATACGAATGAATGTACTATGTTACTTAAATGTTTAATATATTTAAATAAGACGGCAGTGTATAATATTTTTGTAACTAATTTGTAAAAACAGTTGTTAGTTATATCTATATAGCAAAATATTTTTAGTGTCATTTGTATGTTTTTTATTTATTTAATTAGAAAATATTTATGTATGTGTGATGTATGATCTCTTTCGCACAGCCTTCAAAATATTTAAAAAACCCCTGCAAAGTACGCGGGTGTAACGTAGATTGGATTAGTTACTTCATCGTCGAGTGCGGATAAGTTACATCGACAGCTAGAGCAGATTAAGATGAAATTTCGAAATTGTTTATTTCTAAAAATTCGCTTATTACGTGTCGCGCATTGCATATAAATAAAAACTCCCGCAAATAAAGTCACAACAAATTAATAAAATACATTAAGATTATGGACAAAGCTATAGAACTTCAAGTGAACTGAAACTCAATACAGACAATATTTAAATATTTCGATGTTTCCAAACCTGATATCGCGCTGCATGCACTGATCGCAGGGACCATCCGCGACTTTCACCTCTTCCACCTTCCTTTTCTTCGGTTGGACTGAGAACAAATCAATGATCGCCAAGCCATAGACAACAGTCAACATATGAGGACAAAATAATAACACACTAAAAAATAATTCTATCCATAGAGAATACGCTCCACTCAACTATACTTGATATTGCTTATATTTTATTTGAAATTGACATAAGTCTACAATCCGAAACGCTCTATATACTTGAGGTTCTCAGATTAACTGTCACAATTACTTAATCGGATTACAGAATCTTAGTCGGTATCTTGAACTCCTTAAACGATATTGTTATCATTTAAGGAGTTCAAGATACCGAAATAACAAAATCACTGTTTACATGGAAAAAAATTGACGTAATTTTATTAAACATACTTATGAATTCATAATTTTATAAAACGAAAATACAGCGCGTCAACGGAAACATCAAAATTCTTAAAAATACTTACTCAATTTCAAGGATATATGGAATTTAGTTTAACAATTTTTCACTCGAAAATATAAAGTTACACACGAATTGTATTCTAATAGTCTGTCATCAATGACACGTGTTTAGAAATATAAAAATCGTCTTAGGTACTTTAGGCCATCGAAATTATGACGACGAAGGGAACAGCTTAAAGTTTACCTACAGGTAAAGAAAATTATACAATACAGATAAGTAGGCAACGTTAATTGTTTCCAAAAACTGTTATAGTTGCGGAACAAAAACCTTTTATTTTATTGAATTTTGTTTATTTATCTAAGTAAAAATGTCGTTAAAATGTAATCTTCTAATATTTTTTAAATAACAATGGCAGTCAGCCTACTCAACCACTGTTGAATTGAAAACTTCAGTTCTGTTGGTAATTAGTTGTCTGTAGTAAATCACAAAAACTAATTGAAAAATTTTCTAATTGAAACACAAGTGTCAAAACATGTCGAGTTATCAATTATCTTTGAAGATACATATTATAAAAAAAAAAAAAAAAAAAACAATTGAAATTTGGGTGAAACTGAAAGTATGATATATAAATTTAACAAGTAATTTAAAAAAATCACTACACTTGTAATAGACTCTTAATGATAATGAAAAAGATCTTTTATTCTAAACTGATGAAATTGAATAAAAATTTTGAAAATGTAAAACAAACAATATAATTATGAATGAATAAAGGACAGCTTAGAAAATGCTTTTGTGACTATCTTAGATAATAACAACAATACAAACAAAAACTGCACTTCTGGAAGCTAAGAAAAGATCAAATAGGTACCTGAAGTGAAACCTTCTTGTTTGGACAAACGCACATAGGTAAAGTGCTTTTCACGTGAAAAATCAAGAAATATTTAAAATTTTGCCTTAGAAGATTATAGTAAATATTAAATTATGAATTCATAAATAAAACAATTACAGTTAACTACCGTTAGAGACATGAATAATATGACCACTCTAAATAAGTTAAAAGTTTATAGTATAAAGTTATATGTGCAAGCTTATAGACCCAACATCAATTTTGAAAAATATACATAGTATGTAAATAGTACCTTCTAAATTCATAATGAAAGTATTCAAAAAGCAAATGCATTAAAATTTTATAACAATCACAGTTAAATGATTTTTGAGTGTGGGTTACGCAATTCATTAAAAGTTGTATTTGCAAACTATATAAATTAAATTTCTCAAAGATAAATGATAGTTTATGTTCGCTTAGGCTCGAGTCTAAACAGCTTGTTTCTTAATTTATATTTTTTCTATATCGCTAAGCATATCGGTGAGATTATGCAGATATAATCAAATTAAGTCCTTATGACTATGTATTAAAACTTTATAACCAACATTGAAGTATAAATTCAATTAAAATGTCTTACCATCAAAATTTGTAGGAGATAGTCGTTTAATGTTCTTTTTGGTTGGTACATGTGTAGGTATCGGGGGTGGTGGTCTGCTTGCTTCAAACCTAAAAACAATATTTCAGGATTCATTAATATTGACATTTAAACAACTCAAACATTTAAAGGGAAATCAAAAATTCGAAGTAACTGAGACTTCATATTCAAAGGTATTTGTTAACGACATATCAAATAAATCATATACTTACAAAACATGAACTGGGGGTGGAGGCGTATTCATTACATAAGCTGAATTAACCTGCACCGTTGATGCTGAAAATAATGTTCATATTTATTATTCTGCATTAATGCAAGCAATTCAATTTGTTTGTTAAATGTGTTCTATTTACAACAATTACTAAGGCTAATGTTAAACAAAATAAACTACCTGGGAAAACAGAGGTATGTTGCTGAACAGGCCTTGCAGATGAAACAGGTGGTGGAGGAGGTGGTGGTGGAGGCATCATAGTAAGTGCAGATTTAGTTGCGAGAGAGGCTGGAGCTATAGGTGGTGGAACAGCTACCGGAGCGGGAGCGGGAGCAGGAGGTGGTGGTGGTGGTGGAGGAGGCCCAACAAAAGATTCCTGTATGAACAGAGCTATTTGCGGTATAGTTTCTGCCACTGTAGCCGACATATTAGCATGTCTTTCTGCAAGAACACGAGGTAGCTGCCCCGTATTCAAAAATAAACTTTCTTCTTCTTTGGTTGTGTGTAAATATGTGCAGTGTTCTCTCGTACAACCGGGTGGGTTCTGATAATCGTGACAAAACTTTAGGATCTTTTTCATTTCTTCAAAGTCAAGTTCATGACGAAATTTGCACTGAGTATTTTTATTGCAACTGCCCCATACAAAGTTGCGGCATATTTCCATTTTATCACTGGAAGTGGATCCATTTTCGTGGTTAGCTTCATTCTCTAGCGAAGGCGGTGGCTGTCCTGGAAGAGGTGGCTGGCGGCCATTTTGTTCATTTTTATTGCTCATTAACTGCAATAAAATAGCAATAATTAATTAAAAGTTAAAACGGTTAAATAATTTTAACTTAAATACATACACTTACAGGCGTAGTATATAGTCGATTGCCTATAAAATCGTCTGTTAAAATTATATTTAAATAATAACACTATGAAGCTTAGAACTTTTTAATAAGACTAGGTCAACTGTTTTTTTGGATCCAATATTTAATTACAATATATTGACTTATATGTCACAAAAGGAGACCAGCCATGTTGTTATAGGGAAACTAAAGTACAAGATTGACAGCAAGTAGCAACTTAAGTCTACCTACTCTTCAACACCACAATCGATCAACTCTACTGTCTCTGACCTCTGGTTTAAAGCTTAGGCGTAATGCTGCCATCACTTAAATTTTCCCCGAACATTGATCTAATTAAAACGATTTAAATTAATTTTAATTCATATTATAAAAATAAACAGCTTATAATACTAAATTAATTTAACTAAAAATTTTAAATATTTTTAAGATTGTCATTTAAAAAGTAATAGTCATTGTATATGTAACTAGCGGTTCACCCGGAGCTTTGCCGGTAACATAATCAAAAATAATAAAATATGTTAATTATGGTCTATTTAAGCTGTGAAAACAGTACATTTCAAGCAAATTAGACCAATTTTTTTATAGGAATGTTTTAACCAATTTCTCTCGTTTGGGGTTGAATTTTTAAAAATGACGAAATACGTATGCATTTATTTTGCTCAAAAGCTTTAAAATTAAATTTCATGATTCTTACATGAAAAATGACGGACCCGCGATACAAAATTTCAACCCCGTATTTATCCTTCTTGCGGGGTAGTTTTTAAGAACACTGATATACGTATTTATTTATTTCTAAACAGCATATTAAAAATTCATCCATTATATGTTAAAATGAAGTGACTTTCATGACTACTTTAACTTCTTTAAGTTTCTTAAATTACTACACTAAAGGAGAATGGCGGATTTGGGACTTTTTGTATTGTATTGTTATAAAATTTGTACCACTTATTAAGGCAACTAAGCCATTTATTTTCATGTGAGTGTAGAATTTTTCAAAGCTTGGAATAATTAATAATATCATGAAAAATATTTGAATAAATAACAGTAATAAAAGCACAAAGTAAACGTAGTTTTGTTTTTAGAAGTTGCCGTATGTAAAATAACACAAATATCGAAATGATAATTAATTATTTAGAAATAAAAATAACATAAAATATAATTAAACACTTATATATTATACCTACTAATGCATAACTCTTGCGTAAAATCAAAATAAATTAAATTCCTATTATTAATAGGAATGATTTTCGGGATCAATATATTTTTTTCTTTATCTGGCAATTATTTATTGACAGGTAAGGAAAATCTATCTGTCAGACGTCAGGTCAGTTCTTTGCTATTGTTTTGGATTGTGGTTGTTGTACACTCACAAAAACGAGTAAACTCAAAGAAAACGAATATAGTTTGCGACAATGCGTCGTCTCGTGTAAAAGAAATGACATAGAATAAATTAATCAGATATAACGTTTTATCTTACCCCGATTTATGCCTATAAATGCGATTTACTCATAAATTCATTTTTGTAAAAGTGCTAAGAATGCATTGAGAATAGGTTAATACAAATTATCAATAATTTTATAAAAATTTAATATCAAATAAAGTGATGTAATTAATTTGTTCTAATAATATTAGTAGCCTTCAAATAAATTTATTTCTTATTTGTAAAAAAACGTTTAGTCGACTGTAAATGCAAATCTGGTTTTCTGGGATTTCTTATTTGTATCGAGTCTTTGAAACATCTTTATAAATCATTAGTTATATCTTTATAAATCAACTACATTTCGATATATAGATTGAATCAAGACCATATTGAAATCTTATTTAGTATTATTCGAAAGCATGGAGGCTACAATAATAACCCGAATGTGATACAATTCAAGGGAATATATACAAAGATTTTAAGTCACTTGGAATTACGCAGTGGCAATTGCATAGCATTAGAAAGTATCCCTATTCTGAATTGTTCTTCCGCTATCTCATATATTTAATATTCTATTTCATTTATACTAACCACTTCTAAATAACCATGATAACAATGTCCAATAAATAAATAATGTGCCACCACTGTTTGTTAAACATTATTTTATTCTATGATCGGTACTGTCATCTAACTCTATTGCACTCGTTCATTGGTATACTTTTGTTGCTTTCATTCTTTTCTGACGCCATATTTTACGAATATAATGTTTGAGTTGTATAATGTTGAATATTAAGATAAATAGTAAACTTGCGAATGATATGTGATTCCTTGAGTTTTAGAAGTTTTGCTTGTATAATTTGTGCAATATCTTATAACACACGACGTGTATCTATTGACATTGGTGACATAGGACTGAGGTGAAGTGTGGCTAATTAGCCACATTTCAAAGTACTGCTCACGGAGCACTTGTAACCTATCTACAGCTTTTTACTTATAATATCATTATCACAACATGACCTGCGAATGGTACACTTACACAAACCGAGTGACTTTCACAGAAACGTAATACTGTTGTTTGGCGTTGCGCATTAGTTACTATCTTTTTTCAAATGTCAAATCAAAAATAACAGAAATAAAAGAAATACGTTTTTAAGTAAACAGTTATTAAGCAACGGTTATAAGGCCGTAGTTTAAATATCCTATGACCTTTTATGCAACCCGTTTATGCAAAACTTCATGATGATCGGTTGAGTAATTAAGACGAGCAGAGCTTCGAAAGCGTAATAAACAATTAACAACAAATAAACAATCAAACTTACTCTCGCATTTATAATATTAGAAAGGCATACATTGCATTGATGTCTGCAAATCGTGTTATTTTATAATTGTAGTTACGATATTAATTTCATTTCATTGGAATTATAATGAAATGACCCGGTTCGGGTAAATAAAAATAAGTAGAGTCGTAACTTGTTTAAGATAAATCGAGATGAACAACTTCTTTATATTTTTTTTATAAATTTTAGCAGCGCCATGGTAGCTCAGATTTCAGGTTTATTATTTGATCAAAAATATCATCAACAAATAAATAAACTAATTTCCATGTTACGTTCTATAATATATTACATTTTATAGACACATTCTATACGTTGGTAAAAACTTCTGAAATATATAAAGCTTATCTGAATTCAACTGAATTTCTTGGTGGTAGAGCTTTGTGCTAGCTCGTCTGGGTAGGTACCACCCACTCATCAGATATTCTTTCGCAAAACAACAGTACTTGGTATTGTTATGTTCCGGTTTGAAGGGTGAGTGAGCCAGTGTAATTACAGGCACAAGGGACAAAACATCTTAGTTCCCAAGGTTTTTGGCACATTGGCGATGTAAGCTATGGTATGTAACATCTCTTACTATGCCAATGTCTATGAGCGTTGGTGACCATTTACCATCAGGTGGCCCATATGCTCGTCCGTCTACTTAAGTTATAAAAAAAAAACCGCCGTTCAATATAATTTTGCTTTAGGGTTCTCGGTCAGTTTGTTAAAAGTTTTTATTTTGTTTAATTGGATTTATAATATTAACAAAGTATGTAATTAGCTTCAATTTGTATGATTTTGTATTTCATTAAATGTTAAGATAGAATCGAAGTTATATATATTATTGGTTGGTTGGTAAGCTTATATTTAATTTAATGGAATTGACGTCATTAAAACAACTTATTATAATAGCAAATATATTATAACTAATAATATTAGGTACATGTGTACAAAAATTTATCAAATCTTCACAAAGCCATGGATCGAAAATGTTTTTAACTTAATAATATAAACATATCATACAAAATTAAGAAAGATAATTGAACTTTTACTTTGTCTGTAGATTACAATATGTGTTTCTTACAGTAGATCCTGTAATGACTGACAATTTTTACAAAAATATAAAATGTCACGTAATTATCTAATGATTCTTATTAGATAGATACCCGATTGCAAAGAATGATAACTTGGTGTTACAAAATTTTGCAAGAGTAATAATGTTAATATAATTTATAACCCAACGATAACATTACATTTCCAAACTATCCACAAAATAAAATATATTAATATACCTTTAGGAAATTTATATTTAACTCTAAAGTAATGTATGTGCATCATCATTGCAGAATAGTTATCAGACTTTTTATCAGATATCCACTTAGAAGATATTATTTTAATGTGTTTCGCTATAAAGTTATATCAGTTATATTACAAAATTATAAATGTATTTTCAAATACCTAGTGTAAATTTCTCATATAAATACAGGTCAACTCGGAACGAAGTGATGAACATAATAACACAAGGTCAACTGTCATCTTGTTTACATTTTATTTTTCAATTCATAGTTATACATATTTATTTACAACTTATTTTTATTCTATAATCTAAAATTATAAAGCTAATTAACGAAAGTTTAATGTATCAAGTTATGAATAATAAATTAATGAATTTGGGCTGCGTGGCACGACGTTTAAGATATGAATACAATCTGTTATATACAAAAAGACGATATAATCGATAATGACGAAGACGATGCGATGACGGGACGTAATGATTTATTTTAAGGGAATTATTTACAGCAGTAACAAAGAGAGAACGGAATCGTAAACCGAATTGAGCGATGAGCCGTCTTCTGTTTTTTTTTGGGTCATTACGTGGATTCAGTACTCACCTTTGTAACGCGAGGCTCACCAACGAAATAATTGAATGTAACAGTTTCTAAGCTTAAGAAAAATATAAACGTTAATATACACAAATATTCGAACAACTCAAATACCTTTACGTTTAAGCCTTCGATTTGGTTTTACTAAGAAAATTAATTGTTGCGATATATTTTACAACGGCCAATTGAAACTTTTACACGCAATTATAATGTTGTTCTTGTTGATTTTTAACAAATAGTCGGTTAGACAGGTCCAGAATCCACGTAATAATTGAACAGAGACATAATAAAATAAAATCGCGGAAATATGTTGAGAGCTTCATGTGTTGGGCTGTAAGCCTTTAGGTTTGATCATCATAGACGCTCGCTTAAGGGTGTAGTCCCAACCTCGCCAGCGGAACCACACAATACCTGTAAAGAAAGACAATTGACAGTTATTGATTAATACTTGCTTATTTTGTCCAAAACCAATTTATCATAAGTTTACCTTATAATACTCATTTATATAGTAATATAAAAAGAACATCAATAATATATTAAGATAATTAAACAAATAAACAGAGTGCATAATTTAAATTAAAAATAATAATCCAATAACTAAGGAATACCTTACTTATATATATAGTTAGTGATTTATAGTTTAATTAAGTAAGAAGGGATGGAATTTTTTTATAAGCTTTAAGTGCATCTTTTAGTTTTATCATGAGTCATAAATAAAATTAAAAAAAATGTACAAAATAGTAAAAGTAATACCTTGCCGCGCAGTCAGGTCCTGAGGATCATGAAGGTAGAGGCCGTTGAGACCGCGGCCGCAAGATTTCCACCACCAGCCACCTTTGAGCATAGAAGCACAATTCAACGAAGACCTGTCATTGTCCCTGTAATCAAAAACATACAATTATTATATTTAATACTTCCTTATTTTTAAGTCCCAAACTTCAAAGGTATACAAATTATCATTCAGGGTAACATACAATTTAAATGAAAGACATATTTAACGATATTACAGACAATTCAAACCGGGAATTTTAAGACATTATACATTTCATTACGTTATCTGATGTTGTATTGGGCAACTTTGAAGAGGTTTAAGACAGAGAGTAAGGGGAATGGCGTAACCGCCTGGTGCCTTGCCTATAATAGTAGCAACAACGTGCCTGGGGATAATATTATAAACAATAGCAAGTGAAATCGGTTCAATTCCCTGAAGATTTTAATGATATATTTTGAAAGAGGCCGAAGTAGATATCGAAGATTAATATTAAGAAACATTACCAATATAATATTTATAAGACGTAAAAGAATCTAAAACAGTATCGACGTGTTGAAACTGCGATATTATAAATGCGAAAGTGAGTTTTTTTGTTTGTTAGGCTTTAACGTCTTAACTCAATCGATCGTTATAAAATTTTGCATACACGTTGTCAGTGGTACAGAAAAGGACAAGGTGCCTAACACTTCTCCCCCAATTACACGCGGGTGAAACCGCGAGCGAAAACTAGTTAAAAATAAATTCAAAATTGAATCTAAGTAGTAAAAAATAAAGAAAGAAAGATAATGATCTACAGAAAGAGATGATGCTTAAATATATATTTTTATTGAATATATATTTTTTTCTTTATTAAACGCTTTACCAGAATAAAAGGGTATTACATCGATTTTCAAGAAGTTTCTCAATTAGATTCTATATTCCTGATAAAGATATATTTAATTTCAACATTTTCAAATGTAGCGCGTTATTTTATAAAAACGCTGGATGCATTGAACGCCATATTGCCCTGTGGTCATGACGTCTGTTGGCTGTGTAAACAAATGTTACGTTGGTCAAGAAAAAAAAAAGTCCAAAGCGTATAATCCGATCATTTAACAGTTGAGACTTTTTAGTTTAGACAGCCATGTGACGTAATAACACGGCGAAAAACTAACATTTTACGACTGCACTCGCCTGAGCTATCTCAATAATATACTTAATTTTAGATCTTTTCTTATATATAGTACAGTACAGTAACAGCCTGTGCCAGACTTGAAAAGGTTTGGAACCACCACGCTGCTTTAATGCGGGTTGGTGGAATACACATGTGGCAGAATTTCCGTGAAATTAGACATATGCAGGTTTTCTCACCTTCACCTGATTGAAACCATAAACACAAATTAAATACACGAAAATTCAGTGGTGCTTATTCGAGTTTGAACCCACGATCATCGGTTAAGATTCACGCCTTCTAAGTACTAGGCCGTCTCGGCTAATCATATAAGTAAAATCCATATCGGCGTGGTGGGTGCTTTGGACTAAATAGATTTCAAAAAGGAATGTCATTTTGAATCAACTCAATGTTATGTTAAATTTATTTTTTAAAGTTATATACACAATATACACATTCTTTATGGCTCTAGCCACATCATTTATGGCTATTCGTATACGGGCGTCTAAGCAAAAGGGAGCGAATTCTGCTAATATTTAACGATTACGATACGTTCCCGATTGAATTCCAATCCAACTTTGACTAATCTATATTTCTTTGAATCGGAACTGACCCGATAATATGTTAACCTATACAGTTATGTCACAACCAAACTTAATTATTAACTTTTATGCCAATAGTCGCTAATTAAAGTAAAGAATAGGAAAACGGATAAACGGCAACGATCACGCTTCGATTCGATTGCGATAAAATGACAATTGGTAAGTAGAATTGTCCCCCTGTTATCATTGTATGGAGGCTGTTAGCGATGACACTTTGTGTGCCAGAAAGAGGCGCAGCGCTTACGCAACGATGTGTACACAAATCGACACTCGACGCGCATATTTTTTGTTTAGTAGTATAATTTAAAAAAAACATTTCTAAATCATATAACATACGGGATGTTATTATTGTTCTATTAGTGACAAAAAGACTGGTTTATTTTTCGGCAAGAGCGATTCAAAGGGTAAATGCCGCTAGCTTTCTTGCAACCATGCGGTCATAAATGTGTAAAGTAGCTAAGAATTCAATTTTAATAATTTTTATACAAATTTTATTGGACCGTTTTTGTTTCTTTAGTATTATAATATGTGTAGCTTATATGATATTATCAAACCGGAAGCACTTCACGAAACCGCTAATAAGTGATAAGGTCGTCTTTTGAACAGGACTTGTTACTGTTTCTCTATTTTATCAAATGTTCATCATTGGGCTAATAGTAGATAAATTTTAATAAATGAATTGCAGATTCCTTAGGTCATTCTCTTTCTTTTTTAAGTTTTTAAATATATGCCATAATGTAACGTAACATATCAATATAAAAAAATACGTTCATTAAATGTGACGTATCCTAAAAATATACATTTTTATATTGATGACCTCCTGACCGATTCTAGCCACAGCGGCCAATCTTAAAAGAGATTAGTCAACTGCGCAGGACACATTATAGTGCACAAGTGTGTGCGCTATACGCGCTCACTCTCAAATTCCGATGGGACGGCAATCCGACCCGACCGAAAACATTTTCGTCGCAAGACCAACGACTTTACGTGCTTTCCGAGGTACGGTAGTCTACACATTTCCTACTTCCAGACTGCTACTGAGAATCTTCGAAAAAAAACCTTTTTATTGGCCCAGCCCGGGGTTTTGAACCCGGACCTCGGGATCTGCGGGATATCTGGCTACTAGACGAACGAGGCAGTAGTCAGTTTTTTGTAGATTTACGCTTTAGCATGCTCTTTATAAGTAATATGATATATTTAATGTATAATTACCTGTTATAAGTAGAGAAGGGGCTGTTATTGGACCCATACCACGGATCATTTAGAGAATCGCCAGCATTTCCCTCATAGCCGTCTATTTCAAGCTTATAGTATTCCGCTTCAGAATATATCTTGAAGTGCGAATACTGCGCGTACCTGGAAAAATACAGCCATTTTGTTTGAACAAAATTATGTATTGATTAATAGTTATCGATAAAATTTAAATTTACTTTATTATTTTCTCTATATTTACAACATAACTACTTTGTGTTCTTTTTTTAAAAATAAAAATACGACATAAGCATTTTCATAAATATTGTTACGCAATACAAATATTTACATATGTTTTTATCATCTAATATTATATATAGAGGGAACATTTTTTTTATTTTACCGGTTTTACGCAGAACGTACTAATCCAATTGATATGGAACTTTTAGATTATTTTAGTTTAAAGTCTTAGGACAGTGAATTTTCACAGAGTATTAATCCTTGTATAAGTAACATATTGAGCCGCGTAAAAATATAAGGGGAGCTAGTTATAATATTCACCGAAAGAAGCATGGTGACACAAGGTCTTACATTCTCCTCGAAAGGAGACGTGAAATAAAAGAACTTCGTTCCAAAAGTAAAATATGTTTTTGTATAAAGTTCTTAAAATTGTTGACGAATTAAAGATGTGGTTATATTTTTTTAAAATTATAATATGTAGGTACACATGAAGGCTGTAGAAAACAAAAATGTACATACCGTTTATTACCATCAAAGTCCTCGAGTTCGACTCTGAGCATGTAGTCGTCGTTGTTGGTTAGCATATATATGTTTTCGTTGCCAAGCCAAAACTCCTTGCTGGGGTCGCCGAAGCCGTTCTTATAGTCGCTCCAATCGCGGTTGAAATTTTCGGCCGGAACACCGAAGTCATCCCGCCGATGAATTACCTGCAATTCATTGTTTAAAAAAATTGAATACAATTATTTAAAAAAAAAATCGATTTTAAATAAATTGTCCTACAATCTGACCCAATATCTATGAAATTGAGACAAGACAATTTTAGAGCGATATTAAACCCGAAGCTAAATAGATCATCGGAATCGGTTCGCGAGTCGTCACCGACGAGCACGAGATGTAATTGTAAGCACTTGAAAATGTAATGGTTACCTATTGCCCGGCTTTGAAGTTACACTGTGTGCAGATTATGATTCACTTATAAATTGGTAAAGACTAACTGACTTACTAGTTAACGTTGGCTAGCGGGAGTTTAGTTAAATACACATAACTTCACTTTTTTTATTGTATAGTTAGGTGGACGAGCATACGAGCCACCTGATGGTATGTGGTCACCAACGCCCATAGACAATGGCATTGTAAGAAATGTTAACCATCGCTTACATCGCTAATTTGCCACCAACCTTGGGAACTAAGATGTTATGGCCCTTGTGCCTGTAATTACACTGGCTCACTCACCCTTCAAACCGGAACACAACAATACAAAGTACTGCGGTTTTGCGGTAGAACATCTGATGAGTGGGTGATACCTACAAAATCGAGATTGCACAAAGCTCTACCACCAAGTTCATCAATGTTGGTAAGGCAATGCCAAATCAATAATGTCAGAATGAGCGAAATCAGTGTTTACAAAAAAACGTAATAAATATGCTTGGAGATAATCCTACCGTCCACCCGCCATCAGCGACATTTTGTTCGCAATACACTTTCAAGAACCAGTATGTGGTGCCTCTTATCTGTAGGTAGTAAACGCCAGACTCTCGCATCCCGGCGTTTGAGAGGTCGACACACGAGTAGCCCTGAAAAAAATTATAACGCATTGTAGATCATCTCAAACATATCACCCGCTTTAAAGCGCTTTAGATATTCATAGATTATATAATACATTCACGCAATGTTTAAATAATATTTACGAATAAATAAAAAAATATCGCAATGCATCGGTATGAGGTAATTTAAATATTTTTTAATATATATTAATATAAATTGTAACGGAAATCGACACACCTTCGACATTAAAGCATAAGCGATACTCAATTTAAATTACGCTTTAAAAATTTTGTAATAACTTTCTTTTCCGTTATTGAAGGATACACAATCCGATATAAATAGTATTAATTGCGTACAATTATTTAGGTTAATTTATAATAAATTGAATAGAATAATTACATCAAAACCAATTTGATGTGTTATGAGATACAAATGACTTGATACTTTGCTTACTAATTAATTATGTTAAATTAACTTACATAATAAGGTACAATGTACAATTTACACAGTTTATAAATATTTACTATATGATCATAGACATACATTAGACAGCAAGATTAAGTGTAGTATTCAACAAAAGGTGTGAGGAAACCCTGAGTTACAGTTACAAGCTTATAAATTCATCTCATATTATATATAAAATGTGCAATGTATTCACTTTTTTAAATTTTTCAACATTATATCGCAGATTGCATTATTGTATTATTTAATAAATAATAGTATATGGAATAATTCGTTATATAAACAATGTTTCAGATAGGTATGTTAAATACGAAAGCGTTTATACATTATGAATGTTAGGATATACATTGTGTTTTACTGAATTTGTGATTTTCGCATCACTCAATTACGACTATAAAGAAAATCAACGTAATCCGACATAACCGAGTGTTTCGCGTAAGTTAAAACAATAATAATTTTGTAAGCATTGGTAATAGTCGCTCGGTGGGAACGGCTTGTTTTTGCACGCCAAAGTCGCGAAAAGCACTGCCTACTAACTATATTGTACGTGAACCAGATTTACGTAACGATATCAACTTTCCAAGCGCGCAACTCTTGGCGCGCAACTTGGAGTCCCATTTACGGTACCAGTATTGAAATCGCTCTGGCATAGCCCTTATCCACACATGATATAACATGTGTAATATGAAACGGCCCATGTTAAGTGTATCACAAAATCATGTGAACAATTTTAAAATGTTTCAAATAGACTAAATTCGATTTGTTGAGCTTACCAAAGTTTATTTTCATTATGTGTAATGATTTCATGATCCAAAATGTAGATAAATGGAGATTAAATACTTTTTTAAATAGCCCTTGAGTAATGTCTATAGCTCTGCGCTATTCGCTTCGCACTAAAGAACAAAAGTAGGTTTTAATAAAATTACATGAAAACCAGTTATTACTGTAACATTATCAGTGCGCGGTACTTGCCTCTCGATTGTATTATAATTATGATCAGATTTCTTACTCTCCGATGATAATATCACGAGAAATGTATTTTGAAATAATTTAAAATAATACTAAATATATATAACGTATATAAGATTGCAATTTGATTTATGTTAGAATATAATAAATGTAAAAAATGAGTATGCATGTTTTGGATTGCTAATACAAAATATATACTAGTAACACAGTTTTATATTGCTTAGAAAAATAATTGTTTCAAAAATTCCAACATTCTTCTTGTGTTCTTTTTTTTAATGTAAGACGGGGCAAATGAGCAGGATGCTCACCTGATAGGAAGTGACTACTACCACCCATGGATATCTGCAACATCCGAGGACTTAGAACTTCGTGTAGCTAGAGGCTATGACACGTCATATGTGACTATTCTTCACGCCTATTGATGTGACCGAATGTATAAATCCAGATCACCAATGAAATGATGAGGCATGATATATTAATATAAGGTGTGAATTTACTATTCAATTTTATTAACTGACAAATATTAGTGTTTAGTTTTCAATTGTGTTACTAATCCAGTTACTAACAAAAACTAAAGTACACACTTTAGTTTTTGTCTTATTCATATAATAAACATCTAATATTTAAAAATAAATATATTTATTGGTCTTGTTTAATGTTTCGAGCGTCCTGTGAAGGTAGTGTTTTATTAAGCATTTCGTAAATTATTAATTAAGATGCAACAAACAACAAAGTGGTCAATAAACGAGAGAATTAGATTAATTGGCAAGTGTATCAATGTAACCGTATACTTCGGTTTTAATTATACCTTTCATAGTGGTCGCAGGATGTGGTTTAGTGAATGGATATCTTGGTACCAAATATTGCGTAGTGTTCCTTATTGCTAAACTAGGGACTTAAATGGTAGTCACTATAGCGTAGTAAATAGAAGTATGTACATATTACAAACTGGAAACGGTATTGATTAAAATTCCTTTTAAATAACTCGTTGGATACAAAACGCCCTGTTCTATAACTAATGTGAATTACCTATTATTTTTGTACAAGATTTATGTGTTGTTAAATAACTATTAATTGATATATAAATTTTCGTCTGGTTCTTTAAAAAGCCTTATTATCATTACTTAGGTTGACCTTATTTTTTTAATCGACGGCCTCGTTGGTGTTTGTTTGGATAGTTGTAACGCCTATAAGGCCTCTGATTCAAACCCCCGTAAATTCAATATAAAGCTATGAGGGTTTTTCGAAAAATTCTCAGTAGCAGCCCGGAATTCGGAAGATGTTTACACTCTCTTACCTCGGGAATTACGTCTGAAGTCCTGTGCCTGAACTCTCTCCGGTCGCGTCGATCGGATTATGAGATTGCGAGAATATTATTATCCGCTTTAAATATTATAGTGCGCCGTAACCGAAATTGATCCGTAGGACATCATCATCAAGTTTTTATATAAAATACTTATAATTCTAAAGAAATATAACATTGTATATGTATAGGTAACAACACAATTTCGGATTTTATTGCTTTATTAGAGAAAAAATAAAACACTTCGCACAGCAAAATTTAATAAATATTAGTAAGTATTCGATTAAAAATCATTGCATTGCTAAAGTCCGATTAACAATTACTTAGTAATCCGATATGGTATATAACTCACTTTAACGTCTTTGTAGTTGGCGACAATTTCGGAAGCGAATGTGTTATTGCCGATGATGGGTTTGTTCTTCACACTGGGAAAGATGATTCCGCCCTTGCGGCTCGTGGGTCTAGGACTGGTGGGGCCTGCACTACTGCCAGTGCTTGTCGGTGTCACTGTTACAGTGGCACTCGTAGGACTTGCGCTCGAATTGCTCGGACTGCTCGGGCTGTATGCGACATCACTATTAGACTAAATACTCTATACTTAATTTTTCCTATGCCTATTGAAATATTCTACACAATTTTATTACATAAATGATAATTACATAACACTGTATTATTGATAACGTTCGCTGAATAGCACAACGCAAAGCAAAATCAACACTCGCAAAATAAACTTTCGCAAATAGAACGAAAACTAAAATATTTAGATTGATTTCACCTGTTGTTTCCTCCGGTGATGGTTGTAGGGGTAGTGTATGCAACCGTTGTTATCGGATCTGTTGAAGGCTCCTCCACTCTGTATCTGTTCGGTGCATATTCTACTAGTCTGTCTATTGTTGGATCCAAAAGCAACTCAGCGGGCACTGGCCGTTGAGCTAAAGTTGCTACGTCGTCTTCCTGTTTCTTAAGACGTTTTTCTACCATGTCCAGATTTTCAATGATGAGATTCGTTTTAAGGCGTAAGTCATTATGAATCTGCCCAATAGCTCGTTCCTGTCTCTGCGTTTGCGTCAAAAGTTCATCTGATTTGGGTACCAAATCGTCTACTGAACTCTTAGTGCCGACGACAACATCCCATACTTCGTCCATTTTTTCAGAAACGCTCATCATAGGAATGATTTTGTTTACGAGTGTATCGATTTTACTTGATTTCATAACCGGAGAAGGGGTACTTGTAACTGTGCGATTTTTAAATATATTATTCACATTTATCGAAGCAGCTTCAGGTTCTACTATCGCCGCGTGCACATCTGCCATCATATATAGAACTTTTCCTAAATTTTCAGACACAAGATTGATATGAAATTGTAATTTACGATCTACTGTGGACATTGATGATCTCAATTGATCGACTTCTTTAGTAATTTCATTGATTACTTCTGTGTTCAAGCTTTTTGCTATTTCTATAACATTAAGATTGATTGGCTTCTTTTCGCTCGCTTCTGCATTGATATCGTCAACGGGTAAGAAATTATTGTCTATTTGGGTTTTTAGCCCTACTAATTTCGTATCAATATTAGAAACTTTTTGATCTAACGATTCTAGTTTCTTATCGAGCAATTGTGCATTGCTAAGCTTATTCTCATGAGTTTTTCTGTTGTTATTTTCAGTAGCAGTTTCTTCTCCACTTTGCGCTATTTGGCTAAATAGTTTTAGATCTAAATTACCCAATTTAGATATAATGGCATCGGTTTTATGAATATTATCGTTAACCCGTGAATCCAGTGCTTCAACTCTTCTCATTAGGTGTTCCACTGCTTTGTCCAAATTTTCAATTCTTTGAAGTTTTGTTTCCAAGGTACTAACGATGACCTCGAATACGTTAAAAATGTATTGTTCCCTGTAACAAAAGAGAGAGTATATTATAATTAAATTGTAATGTATTGTCTTTATCAGATAAAAATCTTTGCATACATTTATATTGAAATGTTAATTTAAGTTAAGTAATAGCGAAAATACAGTAAAGTTTTTATTAGTAATTCTATAATTATCTAAACACTACCTAGAAAGGAATAGATCGAATTCTTATTAAGTATTTTGTTGCGTTACAAATATTAAATGATTTATTATTGAACTGAGAGTAATTTTTATCGAAGAACTTACACAATTTATAAAAAAAATTATGATGATTAAATCACGACCTAGTTTATTTATATCTAAACATGGACATACTTTAATACATGTTTTAATAAAGTAGGTATTTAAATGTTTATATGGAGTGAAACACGATTATTTTGATTCGTATTTTAAATAGTGCCTACATTAATCAGAATTTTAATTATCGATATTTTAATGCTTCTAAACATTAACTTTACAAGTTGTTTTAGTTTTATGAAGATTAAATGTTTTAGTTTAACATTATTAGTAATAAATATTTATATTATACTATTAACTATAGAATATTAAAGAACATCCCTTAAATGTCTCACCGTTAGGAAAAAGTCTCATTTACTTTTAAGATGAGTGGGTAAGAGCGGGTTTGGAGTTTATTCAAACCCGATTGGTGGATGAATATGTTTTATCTTTTTTTCTTAAGATGTTTTCCCTTAACGCTGGGCTCGAGATTAATAACAGATATGAAAATTCAGTTAAGCTTGCAATTGTGCCGATTAGAATGCGCATGAGTAGTCATCTAGGTTTTTTGTCAAATTTAATAAGTAATCTTCACTGTCGGCCATGAAATAATTAAACATTTGGAAACTGAGTAATGCTTGGTCGGATTTTAACACATGATTTTCCGACTATCCGTACATCCACTGACCTATATGGACTCAGCGAACAGAAGTCTAAAAATGTTCAGTATATTTTGTGTAAATATATAAATAACAATGTCGCGTTCACAATCTTAAATAAGTGAGCTCTGAACAATATTTTGTTGAGTCATATATATAAATAGAGATAACTATAGCTTTGCTAAGTTATTCAATTGATCGCCGAAATTTATATCACACCTTCAAACTAACTTATATCGTTTGCACCTGCAATTACACTGGCTCTATCATAGCAGAGTATCGATGGCAGGGTTGATGAGTAGGTAATACCCCCCATAAAAGGCCTGCACGGCGCGTTATCACTACCTGATAACAAAACCCTTATTCCGGAAAGGCTTGTGTGAGTTCAGTGAAAAAAGGTAAATAAAATTGCGCGAAAACATTTTATACATATAAACCAAGTGCGTTGCAAATTAAAATTAAAAATTATTTCTAATAAGCTAGTAATAAATATACAATAATAAAATCATTTGTTATCGTCACCTGTTTATTGTGATACCTGCCTCGGTGCGAGCTCGTTAACAGGTATCTTTAGAAGGTTCACATCGTTGGACATTACGCAAATCTCTAAAATTATGGGCGCTGTCGGTAAAGTAGAGTGGCTTGAAATATTTAATCGGTCGCTACTTGCAACTTACCGGCCCTTACCAATTATATACTATAGAATATTTAAATATTTTCTTATTGACATCGAAATACTATTGGTATGGTATTTATAATTATTTGGCAATCCTAAAGTACAACTATACTATATATTAATATACATCTAAACATTAATGGAATAGAAAATAATTTAAGTTAATACTTATAAATACATTTATGTTATATTAATAAATATTGCATGTGACCGAATTGACCGTACATGCATATATAATTTTTTTTTTTTTTTTTTAATTCTTTCAACCTATTGTTTGCATATAATCTATAATTTCGTGTCCCTACTTTTATAAGTATAAATAATTTAGCAAAATCTGTGCTAATTTTTATGTACGTGTATTTCGATCTCATCCGAAGCAAGAATGCGGCGCCAAAAACATATGAAAAATATCTAAATAGTCTTTTTTCTTACAGGTGCCGAATTTGTTGCAATGCTTGTAGGTAATTTATAACAATTTATAACAACAACACGTAAGTATGTATACTGTAGCTATCATAGCAAAATGATTACTGAATTTTGATTTACCAATTCGAGTGGTCTACTCGAATTGACTACGGCTTTAATTGAAGACAATTTATGTTAAAATATTCATAAGTAATAGAAACGGAGTTAAAATGTATTTGAAATGGTCTTATTGATAGTATTTGTAGTAATTTTAGTGGGAGGCTGCAAGTCGCGGTGCGAGCGTACATCGCGGGAGCGCTGCTCGTGCGGTAACGTCGGATCGAATGTGGATCAGGGTCTCCGCATTGTATCGCCATCACTTCGATTGCGACCGCGCAATCCATGCCAATCTTTGCTATCCAGCGTTCCATGATGATATTATACTCTCATTGTCGATCTTATTACCTGTTTATATTCCATCAAATTATATTTATTTATAATTAGACACTTAAAAGTCAACGTGATACAAGTACGGACAATGTCGTTAATTATAATAAAATCGATTTGATAAAATGCAATCAGATTAAGAATAAATTATAATACACCTACATAATGTGAGTAGTATATGTGAGTGGTTCATGTAAAATAGGTTATCGCGTATAAATGACGTACTCAGGTTCGTACTGTTTTATGTAGCTAAACCAAAGTTGTACGATGAAAACTTTACGATTGCGAAAATACTTTAACATATTTAGCGTTTATGTATAATAGTTCCATTATTTTATTGAAAGGCGTACCTACGGGTGTCCATGCAAATGGAACTAAGCTGTTCTTACGCAAGGAGATTGCCTAATGAAAACTAGAACACAGAAATTATCCTGCCAGCAAATAAATTAAGTCATTTTAATTATTTTGTAAATATATACGATAATAACGCGAATTTAACAAACCGGATATTATATGTCAATTCTAAAACATGACATGTAGTCGTGAGAATTCGTACGTACATATGTATTTATTTCAGAATGTAATTATTTTATATTGTTATAATATTAAATTATTGTAAGTGAAAGAAATACGTAACAAATTGTTATAACTTTATGAAATGCTCTCGAGCTGATGCACAATAGTTTATGTAAAAAATTCTTGAATATATTTGTTATTATTGCTCAAGTGTATTGTGTTTGTGGTATAACTCTTATTACAAAATAATCAACCACGGCGTTGTTTCGAAAATACGTTATCTCATAATAATACGCATCAAATACGTATTCCATTAATTGTAATATTAAACTGTGTTAATTGAGAATTCATATTTTATGAAAGAGTAGTTTCGTTTTGTAACATCAAGTTTTTGTGTTGTATTTTTTTTATTGCATGGGTTGGCGAACGAGCGTATGGGCCACTTGATGGTAAGTGTGGTCACCAACATAGTAAGAGGTGTTAACCATCACTTACATCGCCAATGCGCCACCAACCTTGGGAACTAAGATGTTATGGCCTTTGGGCCTGTACACTGGCTCACTCACCCTTCAAACCAGAACACAACAATAGCAAGTACTGCAGTTTTGCGGTAGAATATCTGATGAGTGAGTGGTACCTACACAGACGAGCTTACACAACGTTCTACCACCAAGTTGTTGTTCTACATAAGACCAAAATAAACAAAGTTATTTCGACCCCTATATTATATTACTATATTTTTAATTAATTGAACGAACCTCGCATATTACTTGACGCGAAGATAATAAATAAGAAGTGAGAAAATTTAACATTTTTAATGATTTATAACAGGTTTAAATATAAAAATAAATTGCAAATGTTTTCCACGCTTTTGATATTTTAATGACAGATGGAAGACCAATCTCAAAAGATTACGATTTACAGTTTATAATAAATGAATGTGTTATAAATGAAACTATTATTTAACGACTTTAACAGTTACATGTTAAGATTTCTCTTGACAGCTAGTCACTTGAATAAATATAAAATGTCTCGAAATTAAAATAGCGTCCAAAGTTTAGTTACATATCAGCGTATATATATCAAGATATATATTTTTATCAATGCATCTAAATTGTCATTTTGTCAGTCATCATTGGAAATTGGCAATTTCCAGAAACAAAATTTGGGCAGTTTTTACGAATACCAAAGACATCATTGACTTGGTAGAGTAGGAGTAATTGCAAACATTTTGCGAAAAATTACTATTAGTAGAGCCTGTATCGCAAGATTTTTTTCAACCTTTTCTTGGTGTAATAGGTCGTAATAAAAGCCCATGAACTGGTTTATATCTTCCAGACCACAAATGGTTGTATTATGTAAGACCGAACGAAGCTGGACTAGGATTTTATCCATCGTCGGAGCGTCACGGTAGCATGCATGGAAGGGTACCGCTGGGTTTTTAGTGGGTATTCCGATGACCAGGGCACACTCGGTGCCCTGGACATATGGCGAGCCCCACATACCTCTCCCCACTGTTCCCGTGGGGGGAAAGGAGGGCCGGGTTTTCCCAGCGAAAAAAAAAAAATCATCCATGTTGAAGAAATAGGCGAAGTATTTAGAATGATATTTGCATATGAAAAAATAATTGTTTTGTTTCAATATTAAAAATTGTTTAGAGCATTGTTGAATTTTTACAACGAAATTATAATTTGTTCTTCATACGTGAAATAAAAACTACCTATTGTAGAAAAAAAAATAGTTTGACATTACGTAATATTGACAAAGTTACGAGTATAAGGTGATGTAAGTATGTGCAGAGACTTGTTAAGAACCTTCATCGTTTGATATTTAAAAAAAATTTAACATAGAATACTCTGTGTGATTCAATCTAATTTAATTACTATACTTTTTACTACAAAATCTAGATTATAATGCTATTGAAACGTTTAGACTATTTTCATGACACAACATCTTTAATTTAATTAAGCTTCAATAGCACAGTGGTTTACGGGCTATTGTCGCCCCTAGCTATGTAAAAATCCAGGTTCTATCCTACCCCCATGGGCTATTGTCGTTCTCATTCTTAAAACAAGCTATACGCTTATCGGGAGAGTTAAAAATGAGCAGTATTATTAAAAATAAATGTTGCCATTAATCGTTAAGTCGTATTATTAAATTAATAAAAAATCGAGGCTAGCGATGATATGTAAAAAGTGCACGATTTATCAGTTTAAAAGACCATGAAATTGAAACGAAGTAGATGTTAAGGCGAATAATTTGATACTATCCATTGTAAAGAAGTTATGCATAATATCATGCTTTTTTTAAATTATATTATTCATGTATAAATAACGTGATTGTAACAACAATCATTAATTTTTAATACAAACGTTAAAATATTTATAATTACCGACAGTTCAAAAAAATATTTTAGTCAAAATAGGTTCCACTTTTAGAACTTCTATCTGAGATAAACTTTATTACTCAGAATATTATGAAAATATTTTGTAGCAATAGTTATATAAAAGTGTTTTAGTTCTGATTGTAAGATAATTAAAATGCTATTAATCCCAAACGTAAAATATAATATATTTTCACACCACGCGCAGAATGTTGTGTTTTCGTTAGTAAACTGAGATTAGATTAGTAATACCAGTTTCCATCTCTTTCGCAGCGTTTATTGACAAATCTGTCATAATATTTTGAAGATAAATATTATAATTTGAAGAAACGTTTTTGACTAAGATTATAACTATAATTTGTAAAATTAATGAGATATCGGTGTCCGGGTGGGCTCGTGCGATGGTATCATGTTTGACTGACATCAGGTGGCTTGCGCCGACGCCACTGCGGGCGTCCGCCACTGAGCCCGGGGAAAGGCGTTTGCGTAACGTGTCATTAAATACATGCGACTTAAAACATCAAGCTACAATCAATATCGTTAATATAGGACAAACTTTACGCTCTAGAGTCGATTCTATTGCTACCTGAGTTGAATCAACAAATTGAAACAACAAATAAAAAATATGCGAGGGATACACTTGAATAAGTCGTGATAATATTTTATTATTTTTATCAAAATGTTGCCATGTTTTTTTAAGCGAAATTTCGGCAATAAAATGTCGAATTACATTTATTTTATATTTTGTAATGTAAAGAGACATGTTCAATAGCCGTTACGGTCGCAACGTGTTCTATTAATTTTATATTAAAGCTGACAATTTCATAACGACAACGACCTTAGAAGAGGCCTCTTTGAAATCAGTAGCTGCGTTATCCGGCGAGTGTTTGCGGCCCGAGAGACAACCACAATGGAGAACTGAGTGTATCATCCGCATCAGTATTATCACTTAATGTTTATTAAACGCTACTGACCTTACCGCCATATCTGTGTAAGAGGCAACTCATCGTCGAACAAAGAGCAAACAGATCGGTCGGCATGAATTATTTCATTGTAACCTGTCAATTATTAAAGATTTCGTTTTTACTACTCGTAATTTAAGTTTAATTACATTCAGTGCGACAATTAACGCATGTTTAAATTTAAAACAAAAAATTATATACTGAGTATTTAATTTTAGATAACTGTTTATGTATGTATATAAGATATTATATTATATTTTTCATCATTTGTGAACTAGTTTTAATCGATTTATTATTAAAACTATAGTTATAAATATACGTTAAGAATTGACTTCGTAAATAACACGAATGCAAGATCATTATATTTTCTTCTATATTATCAATAAAATAGATTAATTATAACCCGGGAGTTGCTTGATTTTGAATGTAATTACTTAAATATGGAATGTAAATGTAATTAACAGTGTTACGATAATCTTATCTCCTATTAAACATTTTCACGTCTCTAATGTAGTTGGACTGCCATTCCACGAATGTGCAATCATATTTCGTAAAACATATTAAGCGCCTCATTTTTATATTTATATATATGTATATATATATATATATAAACTTAAATTATTTTTTTAAATATATTTACATCTTTTACAATAGGCAACTGCACACGTTTAGTAGAAGTCGCGTGAACACGTCTTTAATTAATAACTTTCTATTCTTTATAAAGAAGATTTGAACATTTATTGAATGTGAATGTAATTATTATAACTTATATTTTTATCGATGAATGCTCGATATTTTTCCGAATATGTTACCGACGACACTGAACACGTCAAATTCGTCAAATCAAAATAATAATGATGTTATAAGCATCTTCATTACAATTTGCAGTAATAATGAAAGTAATTATTTTTATTTTCATCGGTAATTTAAATTTTAAAAAAAGAACGGGTTGCACTCCGGGAGTGCTGGCAGTAGTGAAAACTTGAATATTAACGTTGTGTATTTTTGATATTTTGGAATGATTAGGGAAAAATCGAATTGCTTTAATTATCAGTATAAAAGTACTATCATTTATATGATAAAATACAATATTTATTTATTGCGCTATCGTACACAAACATGACAATTTATATTACATTAAAAATTTATCACTTCAAATCAGTCTTACGAATGTTCAATCAGGGTCACGTGACCTGACGCGAGTTTAACATTTTTTACCCATCAGAAAAAAGTGCACAACGCCGCTAAAGAAGTTTTTACTTCAAAAATTTAACACGTCAGAAACCGTCTTACGAATTTTCAATTAGGGTCACGTGACCTGAGGCGAGTGTAAAATTTTTAACCCATCATAAAAAAGTGCACAACGCCGCGTAAGAAGTTTTAACTTCAAAAATATGTCTAATGTATATATAAGTGTACTCGTACATAAGACTTAAACGCGTTCACGTATGTGAGTTTATCGCCTTGCGGTCTCTTGTAGTACAGATAACGTCGAGCAGAATAATGTTAACCATTAGATATAATTTATACCTGTGCCTTGCAGTGGGTCTAGCGAATGGATTCTATTAGTTCGGTTCGCCGGAATGTAGATTACACGAAGTAGATAACAAGTAGTGTAATACTTTGAATGTATTGGCAATGCAATTTAAAGCAAATCGTATAAATAATATTTCGTAACACTATAGTCTATATTTCTGAGAAATATTACTATTTACGAGCAATACCCGCGACCTCGTTTAGCAGTTGAGTATCACGTGGGCTCATACAGCAAAATAACACCATAACACAAAGTATCCTTCCTGGATCGGAACATTTAGTTATTTAATAAAATTTCGTAAGCTCTCTCTCTCTCTCACACACACACACACACAATACGCAAATATTTAAAATAGAACATAAAACACGATTTAATTTTAATAATCCTAATTTTATGTATGAATATCACTATTGCGATATATTGTTACCTTTTTGTTATAAATTAATCTTAAGATTATCTACATAAGAGAGACTACGAGACTACCCATCTAAATAATGAATGAGCACAAATTCCAATTTAATTTATAAACTAGCTGTGCCCGGCGGCTTCACCCGCGTATTTTTAATAAAAATATAATAAATTATTTTATTACTATAATAACACTCATGCACACACACACACACACGCCAATATATGGCTACTGGTAAAGAAATACGTAATTAACGATTTGAAATTAATTTTCATAAGATACCGTAGGGTTTACCGATCTTATATGGCCTAACATTTGCGCCATCACATGTTCTTTGTGTGTACCAATTTTCATCGAGATTGATCAAGCCGTTCTTGAGTTATAAGAAGACATACAGAAAGACAGATAAAAATGAAAAAAAATAGTATAATGCATCATAAAACGATTATATATCACAAAATTAGGTGAAAAAAAAGTACAGACAGAACCAATACATTTATATAGTAGTATAGACCATTTACAAACGCTGACCTGTCAAGTATGTAATTAAAGCAGATATTATAAAGATGCGCCTGATTATTTAAATATCAAGCTGGTAAGTAGGACAAGAGTGTATATTATAGTAGGTAGTAAGTTGACCGCTGTTCGCCGACCACAGTACTCGGTTAAAAATAGTTATTGATTGGCCTAGAATATTTTATAGCTATAAAATAATGCTACTATCAGATATTTTATTATATTTTATAAATATGTAAGGGACGTGGTTTAGCCTTTTTTTAAATAGCTGTTCTTCTACTAACTGCTAATGGTCCTTATTTTGTTTTCAATAAGGCGTAATATATATATAGTTTATAATAAGGGTAATAAATGTTTTAAGTTATTTTGTCTCGAAATAAGATTGTTGCATTGAAGAATGCTCTTTTTGTAATGTAATTAACGCATCATGACGTATATTAAGTAAAAAATGTTATATTAAATAATGTGAGAACATTTTCGTGTGAATCAGTCCTAATGTATAAGGCTGTTATGTCGGATCACGTAACAATATCATACTGATATCATAAAGTGGTTTTGGTTGCTTTTTCCGTATTCACGCGAAAACCACTTATTTGATTGATATGAAACTTTTATATTACGATAGATTATAGTTTAAAGACGGACAAGGCCATATATTGTTCTGTTTGCATAGTATGGATTTATTTTGTACTATGTATGAAAGTGGTGACGGTGTACTTTTATATTTGTAAAATAGTAAATAAATTATAATATTCTCACGAGTAGTAATTTCGATGGAGGGCTCATCGTGTCAACAATCCGCTTATAGCCAAAGGTCTAATTGCAGATGAAAAAAAAATATGTCATACAATTTTGACCCATATTAAGCGTTGTTTTTAAATAAAAAGATGGCGTCCAACATTTTAATTTAGACGAGGATTTTTATATGTACAACATAACATTAAACGTGTTAAAAACATATTGCGTGCACTAAGATGTATTACGTTGTGCGCGGATAGCTGTATATTTTTTTTAATTTGCTAAAATGATATAACCCTAAAATTACCCACGTTTAGAGACGGGTCGGTGAAATGTTACACTGTTTCGCTTGGTCTTTGATATTAATTGTTTGGTCTTAAATATTCACTATAATTTTAACCAGAGAGAGACAAAAACTGCTACTACAAGCTTTGAATATGTAGGACTGTAGGTACATAAAGTAAAGTAAAATAACAGCCTGTGAATGTCCCACTGCTGGGCTAAGGCCTCTTCTCCTCTTTTGAGAAGAAGGTTTTGGAGCTTATTCCACCACGCTACTTCAATGCGGATTGGTGGAATAAACATGTGACAGAACTTCAGTGAAATTTGACACATGCAGGTTTCCTCACGGTGTTTTCCTTCACCGTCAAGCACGAGATGAATTATAATCACAAATTAAGCACATGAAATTCAGTGGTGCTTGCCCGAGTTTGAACCCACGATCATCGGTTAAGATTCACGCGTTCTTACCACTGGGCTATCTCGGCTTTTTTCTGTAGGTACATATATATTATATTTAAATATTTTATTATTTTAATATTGACCTTGGTATATCTATATGTACTTATTAAGTACATCGTTAATATTGTTTAAAGTGTTTGTTTTTATATTGCGACGAGTCAAATGGGTATAGACCTCAGTTTGTTCAACGCAAACTAGCAAACGAATAACAAAACTTGATTTCGATTTTTTTTGCTTATTTTATATCTATAATATTCGTTTTATACCCAGACAATGAAATATCGATATTTTAAATGATACAATACATTGCAGGTACAATTTTATCGTACACTAGCTGTGCCCGCGGTTTCACCCGCGTATAATTAAATAAAAATATAATGAATAAAAATCAGCCTAGAGCCTCCCTCGATAAAAGGACTATATAACACAAAAATATTTTTTAAATTCGAACCAGTAGTTCCTGAGATTAGCCGGATCAAACAAACAAACTCTACAGCTTTATATATATATTAGTATAGATATAGATTGTATATTAGTATAGATAGCAAAGCTCTTGACACATTTGTACCTACGAATTGAATTAAAACTGGGTGTACGTGATGATTAATTAAACAATTCTACGTCTTTTTCTATCGAATGTCGAATCAAAGATGACAGAAAGAGAAAAAAACAGTGTTCAACTAAACACCTAAACAACGTTCACAAGGCCGATAGTGTTTTATACAAACACCGTGTAACCTAAATGATTGTCAATGGTGATATCGAATTACAAAATCAAAAACACAATGCTGTATCAGAAACATTTCTCAATTGAATACTCTTGCAGTTTTGCTAGAATATTTAATTGACTCACTCGATCAATTGTATTCTCGTTTTGATTGATTATCGCATTCGAACGGCAAAATGTAAGAAGGTAGCAATGGATTCGATATGTAATTATGAAGCAATAAGGATTATTATCATTATTTTATTCCATATAACTATATTTACGCTTAACGGAACTCTAGTGGAGGTCAAAGGTGCTTGATTATGGGCCGTTTATCTGCATCTGTGCAAGGTCTTTCTAAATATTACGTCTATACTTAATATTACATAGTATTAATTTAATCATAAATTATGCAATTCAATTGTTTTATTATTTATAACGACTAGATCGAAGTATTTTATGATCTTAATTGCGAGTATAGCTATATTAATTCAATGAAATTCGAAAGACATGGGATTTACTCGTGGCAACTATAATGAAATATAATTTTTAAATATGCTGATTAATTAGAATCCTATTAATTTTTCAGTCAAAAACATGACAATATTTAAGTCTGTAGTGTTGCGAAGTAAGTTACGTACATAATAATTTTAAATTCCACGGGCGACACTCGAAATGAACTCTGCACCCACTATTGTTAATGTTCACTGACATAGGTAAATCCATATTTTATCTATAAGTAGGACGAACACGTTTAACAATAATTAACAACGATAATCAAGCTTATTTATAATTGTAGTATTTAAGATTTGTAAGTATTATATTTTGAACATTCTTAGAAAGCGATTATGTTTTTTTGGAACGAAATTCCTTATGGGGCGTTGCAGAGGGGTACCCTAGCCGGCAAAAAACGTCCGTAACGTTAGAAAAAACAGTAAGATTTACTTTAAATTTTTATTCAAAATTCAATTTTTCAATTTTTATTTTAGTTACCATGAAGCTATAGATTCTATGATAGAACATGATTAGTCTTCATTATTATTATTCATGCAAATATCTGTTTCTTTGTATATTAGTATTATATATTTTTATTTAAATCATTGTAAACAAAATAAAGATAATTTTGTAAAGTAGTTTTTGTTTTTATCGATAAAAAAATCATAATAAAAAATGTATACCCGTATAATTATTTTCTTTCTACCTCGAATAGAACTTGAAATTAATATTTTTATAATAAGGAACTTTGTTCCTATCTGGTGTCCCACGACACCACACGGATGTTTTTCTTATAATATGTCATTTTAATAAAATAAATAGAGGACTGTTTGTTATTATGACAACTAAATAATCTAATTTTAATATGAACTATAAAACATAGTTTATGTATTACTAAAAGTTCCGGGTTTTTAATGAAAAAAATTAACATTAATCAATTTTTAAACAAAATTTTATGAATCGTGTTTTCAACGTGCTCAACTTAATTTGTTTAATTAATTCGTTACAATGAAGAATTATTGTATAACGATTGATTGAATTATTAATCATTATAAAGTATTTCTCACCAAACCGACGATAAGTTCAAGCCACAATCGATAAGCACTTGTAATGCCATTTAATAAAGATTTGATTTGATTATTTTTTGTTCTAACGTATTTAAAATTATTTAATTAAATGATTATACGCACCTGGCGTTTTTTAAATAATAATAATAGTTATATAAGTAACAAGTATTATGGTGTGCCAACACTAATAATTTCTATAAACGGAAATGTCATTATCTACTTAGGGGCATGAATTCAAAGATTTTTCATATTTATTCATTTTATGTTCATATCTTTAAATTCTTGGGGCATTTATGGCGTCGCGGAAAGTGAATATGGAGCACTCGAAGGCATCGTATCCTTATTTAAAAAAACGCTTTGTTCTTTTTATATATAACACTTAAGATTTTGCATCGAATCAATATGGAAAATGCGGAACATCTCTAAAAACGTACGGAGTTATTCAGTATTATGTTTGTTATTCGATGCTATTAACTTTATTAATATTTTTTTGTACATTAAATATTCATATTGAAGTTTTTATGCGCAAAACACATCCGATGTTTATGTAGTCAACATTTATAAAATTTATATTATGTTACTTTATTTCGTTAAAAAATTTGGCTTAATTAACTTAATGCTAGCCCAAAGGAATGACTCATGATTGTTTGTATGATACTTTATCCATTTATTGAAGCATAATACCTACATATTTTTTTAAGTATGTTTTATTCTTTATTATAAGCACTCAGTTAACCGTCATGTTGGATTCTTGATTAAATTAAAGGTAAAACTCCAGTTCGGAATGTAGATTCCACAGGACCGGCGAAAATATCGGTGTTCTACGGGTTCTAATAACATTAAACTACATTTAGACGATTTGAACAATTTAACTACATAGGTATGTTAATTAAAATCTATTTTTAATGAATACGTTGTGATGTTAATTAAAATGAAAATATCTTCACGAAGGCTGAAAAGCATGTTTCTCTCTTTGCAATTAGATTATCCATATTTAATATAAAAACTTTAACTTTTATTTTAAATTAAATTAAAATATAATTAATTGTTATAAAAATTAAACTTTGACCTGTACAGCCTTGTTTACTTAAAGCAAGATGTTTTTTGCTTTGAATTGCTTAGTCCAAATGTGTATGTCAAAAGAACGGACTAGTAGCCAAACGACAACCAACAGGGCAAGGTTTATGTAATGCAGGTAAAATCTCTCGTTCATCGCTATTAATAACTACCCCTTTGCGAACCACACTCGGAAAACAGTCAGGCCACACGGGCCACTTTGAGGATAATGGTTACCAACCGCCCATATAGTACATACATAGGCAGTGTAGGAAATATTCAATATTTGTTGCACCGTTAAATTGACGCCAACTAAGATGTTATATCCATTGTGTAATAATTACACAATAATGTAAAATATTGTATCGGATGGTACCTAGACAGACTTCTGGACCACCATGCATTATTCGAATATCTGCTTCTGGTACGAATTTACAACTTGAAGTCGCAATTGTTTTTAAATAAAACGTTTTTAAATTACTAGGTCGTTCATATTAGTGAGATTTTTGTGTCACGAAATATATCGACCAAAATTAGCCGTTCAGATTAATATTGTTTTCAATCAGAAAGTTTCTGCAATCGTTAGATAGAGATACTTATGCCGTTCAACATTTACAAGACTCGTGTACATATTCGCTAAGAGTTTGTCCGTTCGGACCAATGTTTTTCTTTGAGAATACGGTAAAATATATTAAATCTTTACACTAATATATGTTGTGTTTTTAATGTATTATTCGAATCTGCTATATAATTGGACTAAGATATTCTCGTAGCAAGAACCTATTAAAATGTGAATGCTTTATATCAATATGATTAATATTTTTAGTCCATAGTATTATAGCAAAGATATTCTTGTATCATCAAAAACTGTAATTATTTCTATTATTAATATTAAGAATGCGACCCAATGACGGAGTGAAAACAAATTATGTAGCGAATTACATAACACTTTTGGGCAAAAAGTTCAACGTCCTATTTAATAAGAAAACCACTTTTTAAAACCAGTTCTTTAACTTGATCTTTGGGCAAGCAGAATATTAAATTAATGTTTATATGATAGTATTTATTTTCTTATAAAATAACCGTTGAAAAGTATTTAATTCTAACATTGTGTTGTAGATAACCAACCGCATTGTCTTTGTTCGACTTTCTCCAAATCCTATCACTATTGATATTATTGTTCGTCATGTTAGGTAAATTAACCACGCTACTGAAATAAGTAAATAATAATGGCGATTTTGTGAATCATAATGAGTACAACTACAATTTTTACTAATATTTAGTAATGATTTTATCTAGGTTTCATTTTTTTTAATTCTATTTAAACGTAATGGTATGGACATAACGTCTTTAAATTCTTTTGTAACTAATTAGTTAACTTTGAATATTTATTGCAGGTTCGTTCCATTACTCATTTAAATAACTAAAGTGTAAGTGAAATGTATTGCATAACAAATGAACCAAGCGGCGGTCTGTAGGCTCGAAAACCTCTTGACAATCTTAGCATGAATGCGGTCCACGTATGTAATGAATAAGTTTGATTAATTATGGGTGTTACTGGTCTTGCTTATGATGAATGGTACTGGGAGTATTATACATTAGCGTAGTTCATTAAGAGTGGGTCGGACTGCGACTGATTAGCGGTAAACGAGGACAGTTGCTGTGACTCGCCACGCCCGTTCGACTCGCTACTAACTGCCGACACGATCTCTTTATATGTAAAATTTAACTTAACAGTTAAAAATACAATTTAATCACAATAAATTGCCATAATACTCTGTACTTTAAACATCAAGATAAAACATTTGCAATAGAAACAAAATAATAGATTTTACAAAATCGGCCTTATCGACAACCTTTCCTCATCCAGGCAAACTAAGGGCGCATGAGATGGTAAAGTAACAGCGTAGGTGTTCAAGTTTTATGGAACTAACCAGTTTAATGATACGTCTAAGATTTTTAAAATCCTAACTAATATTGTCAGTTCGAAAGTGACTTTGTTTATTTCTCCTTTCACGCCTAAAGCACTAAGCCGATTTAAAAAACTCTTTCGCCAAAGGAAAGCTACATTAACAGCGAGTAACATAGGTTTTTTGTCCCCGTACGCGAACGGGAACTACGCGGGTGAAACCGCGGGCTAAACGCTGGTATGATATATTTTACAAACACTCTAACAGACCAACGAAATTCATGTATGCAAATACATAGAATATTCTATAATAGAAATTTATTTCGAATCGTATGTTATTTAAATGAATTAATTGAAGCCATGTCGATAATATTATAAATACTATTATAATGAACCGTATCTTATTTACGTTGTGGTTTATAAAACGAAATGATATTGATACAACTTTGATGATTTGACCTCATAGAATACTTTTACTGCAGGGATGGTTTTCGTTGTCATCACTATCAAGCATTTTTTTTTGTTATAGGCTCACAGGCAAATGGGCCACCTGATGTTAAGTGGCCACCACCGTCCACAGACATTGTCGATGTAAGAAATATTAACCATTCCTTACATCGCAATGCACTACCAATCTTGGGAACGAAGATCTTATATCCCTTGTGCCTGTAGTTACACTGGCTCACTTATCCTTTAAACCGGAACACAACAATACTATAAAATTGCTGTTTAGCGGTAGCATATTTGATGGGTGGGTGGTACCTACCCAGACGAGCTTGCACAAAGCCCAACCACCAAGGAATTGATTTAACACAATATTTTCCTTTAGTCGATTCTCACAAACGAATTCTGTATAAACACGGGACAATACTAGTGTTAAAAAAAAGTAATAGGGTAATGTTTAAACAATTTTCTATTTTCAACTATAAGTAAGTTAAACTAAAAAAAAATATAAATACAAGTTAACGTTAAATAAAAAAATATACGATTAAAATACATAGAAAAAAAAATTTAAAATGACGTAACGATTTGTTTCCACGTGGTGAAAGTGTTAACATTACTCAAGAAAACGAACAGTATTGTACAATATAGCGCATTACTCTCCCTTTCATCATAAAATGCCTCATAAGAAATCCAATTTATTACAAAAAAAAAACCTTTAAAATAGCACCGCAATATCTTTCAACAACAGACCAAGTATATTTATTTTGTAAAATATTTTTCTTATATGTAGATGCATATTAAAACAAGCTAATACCTCAGAATACCTATTTATAAAGCGAACAGAACGGAAATGACCAATAAAAAAATACTGCCATGACATATATTATACATTGACATAAGTAGAATTAGAGTTGTGTTTTTTGTTTATCGACTTTATTAATGAGATACTAGTGAGTACTTAATGCTTAGGAGTTATGATTAACAAGATGTTTGAGAGGATTCGGGGTTAGTAGTAACAATTATAAATTACGGGATTCAGCCCGTAAAAGTAACAGCCTGTGAATGTCCCACTGCTGAGCTATGGCCTCTTCTCTCTTTTTTTTTGGAGGTTTTTCAGCCCGTGTGTATCTATAAATATTAAATGTTGCCTGTTTAAAATCTCTTCTTCTCGAAATTACTTTCGTATAATTTTTTAACTGCTTTGTTAAATTAAGTAGTTTGGGAATAATTTATCGTGTCATCAATCAATTAGGTAGACTGGCTAACGCTTCGAGTATTACATTCTAATTCCTGAGATACATACATCGCGCATCTCTTTCTTTGTGAGGCAAACGCGGGTAAAAAAGAATGAGATAACCATCGGAAGTGTATTTTACCAATGTTAGAAGATCCAAATCATTTATTAAATGCAAAAAGTAAATACGTATATTTGATTTATTGCATTGTATGTTGTTGATGCGAATTATGTTGATATGGATTATAAATAGATAAGTTAGCCAGCCAGAAGTTAAGAAGGCAATTAGTACACCATTACGATGCAATTAGTAAAACTATTTACGTAATTGTAACCGCGTGAATTGACAGAAAGTTATATGTGATAGTGTCCATTATAATTATAACAAAGTATATAATCATTATAACAAAGTATGTAATAATTGTAACAAACACAATAATTATAACAAATTATAAACAGTGGTAAAAAGCCGAGATGGCCCAGTGGTAAGAACGCGTGAATCTTACCCGATGACCGTGGGTTCAAACCCGGGCAAGCACCAATGAATTTCGTGTGCTTAATTTTTTTTTTTTTTTTTTTTTTTTTTTTTATTGTATAGGTTGGCGGACGAGCATATGGGCCACCTGATGGTAAGTGGTCACCAACGCCCATAGACAATGGCATTGTAAGAAATGTTAACCATCACTTACATTGCCAATGCGCCACCAACCTTGGGAACTAAGATGTTATGTCCCTTGTGCCTGTAATTACACTGGCTCACTCACCCTTCAAACCGGAACACAATAATACAAAGTACTGCTGTTTTGCGGTAGAATATCTGATGAGTGGGTGGTACCTACCCAGACGAGCTTGCACAAAGCTCTACCACCGAGTGATTATAATTCATCTCGTGCTTGACGGTGAAGGAAAACATCGTGAGGAAACCTGCATGTGTCTAATTTCACTGAAATTCTGCCAAATGTGTATTCCACCAACCCGCATTGAAGCAGCGTGGAAAAGAGGAGAAGAGGCCTTAGTCCAGTAGTGGGACATTAGTAGGCTGTTACTGATAAAAAGCTCGCATTAAAATTGAATAAGTCGGTTGTCACGGATGAGTAATGAAGTGAGTTCTTGCAGCTACTCGTGACTAATCTCTGACCGGCCAACGCGTGTATTGTTAACGCGTTTTAAAAGGCTATGGTTATTATAAGCAATGTAAACATACATACTAATAATACTTAAACAAACATTTAGCTACTAATTCGTAATGATTCTTCTCCCTCCTACATGGTTTACACGAAATAATCTGTTCATTACCGATAATATTTATGAAAAACCTCGAAACTTATCACAGAATGCGATCGTGAAATGTCAGAAATTGATGCGGCATTGACTTTATTAATTATAACGTTTAAAGGATACACGCATCTAAACAGAGTATCACCGTAAGTTGGTTTTTAAATATTCACAAGTTTGATACGAAGCGAATTTTTACTGGATCGAACTGCTGTTGACATTCTATACAAAGAATTAAATATTTAGCCCAATTTTTTAATATGATAGTATATAGATAACTGTCATACTTTTCTACGTTTATACTTTGTAAGCATCGTGTGTTTAAATTCAAATCGTTTTATTCACGTAGTGTTGCAAGCTGTACGTGTCATTTATAACATAAATATAATGTGACATTTTCATGTTTTGCGAATCACAAGAAACGTGGCACTTTTATGACAGTCGGTTTCTGCACCGTCTTCCTTGACCGCATAAACAACGCGACCCTGCACACCGCGAAGCCGTTATCTCGGATAAGATTAACAATAACTACCTCTGCTATTGTTCACATTTTTCACAGAACAAGGGCGGAAGGAATCTGTAATTAGAAGCAAGTTAGCGAACGATTACAGAACCGTTAATTACATTGTTGTAATATTTACTGCCAAGGCCGGTTATGTCTATAGATAACGTGAATAGTAAATATCCATTTTTTTCTCACCGAATTTTTGATAAACAAATATTTTTAAATTGAAGGAGAATATTTCATTTCATTGTAATGGTATTTCGATTAAAGATATGTCATTACTCGTTGAAAACATTACTAATGACTTCATACATCACAAATGTTCTACAATTCATCAAATCGTTTCGGCATAAGCAATGGCTGAATATGGTCGATATCTAATGACTGTAGGTCTGGCTTTTTGTCAATAATAATTAATTAAGAATAATTAAAAAACAGATAGCGTCAGCTTGTGTAGTTGTTTAGTTACACAGTAGGTACTTTGTCTTCTTCATTTGAATGTCAAATCGCTGATGACATAAATAGAGAAATCTATTTGTAACCGCTCTATAACGTTTAATAGTAAGGCCGTAATCATTTAAATAACATATGTGATTATTAAGGCACCGATTGCACATATTGATACAGTACGTAATTGAACCAGTTGCTATAATAATAAATAAACAAATGCCCGCATTAAGCACAACAGGCGCATGATTGACATCAAAATACCGATTATATGAGTACATACGGCGACACATTCATGATTATTTATTCGGTTGTTCTGATTTAATGATCTGTGCGCGACGGTATGCTCCGAAAATAGAAAGATTAGAGAGACGGCCGACCACCTTGTTACAGTTAAAGATACAGCCTCGAGCGTCGTTGACGATTGACACTGTTTTAAAGTACATTAACTATTCCATAATATAGCACTCGTCTAAATCAAAGTAGGACACGCACAAACATTTAATGATATAAACATATTAATAGCCATTTTGTACAAAGATGTTATATCATTTTTTGATGATATTTTGCATAGTTATAATAAACCGATCGATCATAAAATTTGAAACAAAAATATAGTATCTATGTCACACGCCTTCACTCGCGTTAGCTTAGAATTATACAATACACACAAATATTGAGTTGCTTACAGAGAGACACGCGAAACAAAACTTCCAGCTCAGACATTAAGATGTCACAGTATCACTAAAAGATGCACCAACGATTATACATATAAAGATAATATATATACAAATTAATTATTATTACTCTTATGTAACCCATTTTTTTTAACTGAAGAGACATTTATGCCTAAATAACGATATACTTTTATAGATTTAACGATTTTTTTTAACACATCTTTGTTACCAACTTTATATCAGTTTACTTGGGCTTTTACTCCTGGCAGGGCTTCGTGTTGGCCTGTCTGGATAGGTGCCTCATATATTCTACCCTCAAGCAGCAATACTTAGTGTCGTTTTGTTCCAATCTGAAGGATGTGAAGCCAGTGTAACTACATGAGATCATTCGGATATGATGAAATAAGACGATATATCGAAATGATCCAGTAGATAAGATAGAACAAGTATTGATATAGATAAATTTTGTCTGCAGTGGAGCCATTCATTCTATAATAAGATCTCGTTTAGCGGAGAGGAGATCATTGATTAGCAATGGGACATTTTAGGGTATTTCAATTTTCTCTTCTTAAGACTATAGTGCAATAAGTTTTTTAACTACATTTTTATCTCCACGCCTTATAGCCCTCGCGACAATGACCAAAGAGCGAAAGTTCATTTGACTCACACAATAATGGGAACTCATTACCTACTCATATAGAGAAATCGTTGCCACTTTATATAAACCCATATATAATAAAACAAACTACCTCTTAAATTCCTTCACTTTCTAATAATAACATTACTTTAACCATTTAATTAATAGATACGTATTTATAAAATGATATTATGTTTGTTTATTAAAGTACATACATTATACAAAATATTTTTTGGTTGTGATAATAAATAATAATTAAAGTTTGTCCATTGGCTTGGAAAATATCGATTCACGACTCCACTTTAAAATTACTTCACTTTTGTTTTATAAAATAAGTAAGTGGTTGGTGATGCTAGCGAAAAATGTTGTGCATTTTAATAATAAGCTTACGAGTTTGAGTTTAGAATTCATTAGAAAATGAGAGAACAATCGGTAAAAAAAATTCGCTCTCATGTTTATGAAAAGGTTTGCTGTTTATTCTCTACGATGTTTTACTACAACAGGCCGAGATGAAATGCGGACAAAAATCAGTAACATCTACCAGAACTTGAGCCTGCGATCTTTGTTCAAGATCTACGTGTTCTATTCGCAGAGTCATCTCGGCTTTACGTCTATTAGGAGAGAAATTAAGAAGTCACGACTGAGTTCTACAAACCTATTCAAGTAACGTTTTTATTTCTCAAGATACCTTTGTGTTATATGTAATTTTTTTATTTTATTTAAATTCTTAACAAATGGTGCGTCCAACTAGTATAAAAAGGTATACTATTGACAAATGGGAAAGTGATAAGGGTCTGAACGCACTGTTGAAACGACAAATTTCGTTAAGTAATCCAAGGAGCTAAAGAAGTTTTAATTTTTCTTATAACAACATAAAATTATTAATCAGTACTTCATTTTAGTTACAAAGCTTCAAGATAAAATAGGCTTAACAAATGATATCAATGTTACGCAAATTATTAACAAAATATAATAAAGGTTATGGATCGACGCAGAGCGTACCATGTAACTTATTATAATTCTATAGACGAAAGTATGTCACTTTCCTTTTCACTTGAATGGTTATAAAAGCTATTATGAATAGTCCTGCAAGTCATTTGGAACGCTATGGGGCGAACATTACGTAGTTATTATTAGTAGTATTAAACATATATCCATGTAATTTATTTTAAATATATTTTGTATAAATATGTATTAATAATATTGTAATTTTTTGCATTTAATATGTAGTAATAAATTTGATTTAAAACCTAATGTTATTATAATTGTAAGGATTCCAACGACATTTACATTCTTGCTATTATTATTTGAACAAAGAAAATTGATTTACTAACTTAAATTTAAGTGACTTAATGTAAATAAGATTTGACATGATTAACAATAAAAATATGTTGTAAGAAAGATTGCATAAAAGATAATTTGATTTCTGATTTTGTAAACATATTTTTTTTACGACAATCTCGATATATTATTTAAAAAGTCACAATTTGATTAAAGTAACGACCGTCGAGTATTATTAATACGGCTGATTTACATCAATTGATGCTATAATCGTGATCGTTACAGATTTTTTTGTATATAAAACGTTGCAATAATCTGCTTAACACAAACCCAAGATATATTTTATTCAAATTGCTTCTTACAATCACTTTGGATTCGTTTTTTTTAACTTTCAAACTTAATTAAATATGTGTATTCTACGGTATGTAAATACATAATAAATACAATATATATTAAATGAGCCATTCTATATAAAATTTCGTTTGTCTTTCGGAAACGGCTCGAACGTTTTAGTTCAGGTTTTGCTTTTTATGTTTATCTATATAGATAAATGTCTTTCCCTGAAAAACGCATTTAGTACGAACAAGAGAACATTTTTTTATATAACTAATAATTATTACAGACGAACGAACTCGGTCGCCCAAATACATTCAGTTTTGGAAATTTTGAAGCTTATTCCACCACACTGTTCCAATTCGGATTGATGGATACAGATGTAGCAGACTTTTCAACGCATTAAACTTTCCTTACATTTTAAAAGTAAATTTTATTTCCATTTTTACTTGGATTACAAGATGGATAATCTTTTTCATTTAAAATTGCAGTAAATTGATAATGAATATTCAAAACAATTAAATTTCAGATTACTACTATTGCTATTGAAGTTTTTAAGTTATATATACATACAAATTCTATGAAAATTCGTTTTATATGTTTTAGATACGATTATTAATCTTATTAATCAATTATTGTTTTAACAATTGTGCCATGTAAAAAACTTTTTTTTGTAATGTTAATTATATGTATCGTATATTTTTATATTCTTTATTCGAGTATATACCTATCTTATATATATACCTACTATACCTAACATACAGCCAGTCTTTAAGCTGCTTAACCGGTCATATATGAGGTGTCAATAAAATACTAATGGAGGAAAACAATTTTTAATAGCCTAAAATTAAATAAAACTATTAAATACCTTGTAATATAAGATACTAAAGATTATATAACGTTTAATATTTTACTTTATAAATATATTTTTTATTTAATTTATCCTGTCCTTATATGTAGGTTCCGTTTTGTTGGCGATTTAAAACCTTCTTTACACATAATAAGTTATCTGAGCAATAACGATTTGATTTAATTAAGAATTAAATACCAATCAATTTCCTCAAGACTTCCATTAAATAATTTTGAATGATTCATAAACTTTTGATTAAATACCAAAACGTTTAGTTTCGACGATAAAATATTAGAAAAAGAATCCGCCGTTAACATCAGTAAAGTAACTGGTGAGGTCTAGCGAATAGCATTGCATCAGATAAGTCAAATCGTGAGGATGTACTATGAGAGCATTACGTGATGCCGAGGGCTTGAGTATCGCACACGCGACGAGAATGGGCTCTCGTTAGCTAGAATAAGATGGCATTGGATTACAACGCTAATAACAGTTTACTTCTTTTAAATAATTAATTGCGCAACTTGTCTATAATATTATTGACTTCAGTTGTATAACATTTCAATTATACTAATTTTATAAGTGCGCATCGTTCAACCGATTAATTCGTTATTTTGTACAGTTGTTAATTTCATTTGCTAAAATATTTCTGATATCGACGACGTACAGGATAGGATGTGCGCGAGTCGTATTGGATAATCTTTTATGAAAAGTTGTATTGGAATGCGGGAATTAGTATTTTGTAAGAATAAAATTAGAATTTTTAAAATAAATTGAAACAAACTGTCACCTAAAAAGGCTATTTTATAGCAAAGGTTTTTATAAGTAAGAATAGACTTGCAGCATGAAAAAAATATGCGTTTTTTGGTTTTTGACAAAGACTAAGACGACTTACGTAATTTTAAATTTCCAACTCAAATGATATGAAAAGCTAACCATTATCCATGGTAGAGAAAAGGCACATACACGACAGGAAAAAAAAGAAATTGTTGACTTATATCAACATTTGAATACTTACTTTCTCGTTGTTTGACAAGATCTGACGTATGTGAGTCCAATATTTTCCATTATTCTTATTCAAAATCGTTGTTTAAGGTTTAGAAATAGTTTCTTAAGACAGGCCAATAATTAAAATTCAATGGAATAAGAATACTTCATTGTGTAACTGATCGTCTATTAAAAGGAATTAGTTTTGTTATCGTTTACAAATAGACGCCGAAAACTGCAAAGGCTCGTTCGCACAGGGTTCCGAGTTACGAATATAACTCACCATTGATTATGTCACCAAGCATGCCTTATCAAAACAGTTCTCAATGTCGTTATGAAATGACCCACTGAATGAACGAGTCAGCTTTGCGACGGCAAATGTACGTCGAACGTGTTAATTTATTTGTAAAATAAAACAATTCTACCACTCTCAGCTGTATGTAAACTGAATAATGGATGTAACAATTGCTCTAATTGTATAGTTAACCATATTGTCGGTCCGAAACGTTGTTAAATGATATACCTTTAATCTAAACGCACAAAACTACGACACAGAACCGATCAATGAGGTCGGTTTTTTGTCGTCATCAGACATTCAATCAATGACCATTCGTTTCAAAAACTCCCGATACAACTACGCTTTCAAGCACGTAAAAGCTTGGCGAGATTACATTTATGAAATAATGTATATGTACGAGTATTTAATTAAAGTAAATAAATAATTTAAAAAAAATTAGTCACTGTCAAGAAAACTCTTTTACGGACTTAACTTAAGTTTAGAAATTAGAATGTAGTCTTACAATGTTTCAAAAGCCTAATTTCAGGCTAGCCAGCTTAGCTTGCGCGTATTGTATTAATTAGAACATGTTGTTTGTATCAATCGAATTGAATGGCTGGACGAATTCACTAATCCGATTATATCTTGATTTGAATAACCCGTATATTACTAGGCAAAAACAAAACAATACCTTTGTGACAACCTATTTCCTTTTCTTATTTGTCAACTATTTGTGAGCTGTAGTTATTATAAAAAACTATGGAAATAAGAGTAATAATAATTAATATATGTTTTTTCTAAAATTTTCAATAATGGTTATTGAATTTCAACCGATTAGCAAAAACTTAAAATTTTAATCAAACATAAAAAGAACAGCACTAATTTATGAGTTACTTTTACTTCAATCTGGCTTTACAACTAGTATAAACATAAAATTTACTTATGAAATGTATTTTATTATTGATATCATTAAATGGCATATTAAAACAAAGTATAAAAGTAATTACAATGTCCTAAAAATATTGAGTACGCTCTCTTGTCCAATTGCAATTAATTTTTCATTTATAATTATATAAGTCGAATGCAATTAGATTATTGAGGCAAGATATGGAGCCGACATCGGCGATTCAACAGTTCAAATGTGCTTTTAATGGCAATTACAATCAATTGCAACAATTATTGCAGATAATAAAATGTACAAGGTCCCATTCAGTGAATTCTTTATAGCGGTTATAAAACTGTATCAGACTTAAAGAGACCTCGAATTAAAAGTTACTGTTCAGATGTTATACGATTAATTTTATATTGGAATTCTTAACTAAAGGCAGAACGTTCAAAATAGAACCTGGATATCCAAATCATCCCCTAGAGTAGAGCGTTTTCATAGGAATATATTGGACACAACAACATGATTAAGGATAAAAATTACGTTTTTTTTAAGAATAAATTTATTTTACTTCAATATAAATAATTTCGATTATATGAATGAACGGTAACACGGATCGAATTGTATTAGTAGCGCGGTTCGCGCGGCACTAGCGCTCTTATGTGATGGAAAATCGTTGTTGTCAAACGAGTGACGTAATGATCCGCGATGAGAACGCCGTTATATATAATAAAATTCAATATATTCATGATGTAATAATATCATTATTACATCATGAATATATTTAAATTAATCTAAAAAAATACACGACGATAAGGCTAACCTCGTTTACATAGTCGTAAGTATTTTTTATCATTTGGCAAACACCCAAACGATCCATTAACAATCACAATTTCTTTTTTTTAAATAATATAAAAGGCAACTGTCGTTAATTTACCATAATTTGACGACACGACAGCGAACACGAATCATATCGCATACAGAAGATATTGAAATATAAAAACAGTTACGTATGCGCGATAGTGTATTTTATAAAAAGGTTAATATAAAATGTCGTTAGGTCATAAGCGCGCTTATAAAGGGCATTATATGCTAAGAAATAACATGTCGTTACATGTTTTTATTATTTACTTATTTTCGTAACTTTTTAAAAATAAAGGTGTTGGTGTACCTCCCCATAATATCAACATAATATAGCATAATCACGATCGCCCACATTCGAAGTAGACCATGCCGTGGAACCTAACATAAAATCACTCGAACACGTAATACATTTTTCATTAAGGCACCTGTTCTTGCATCAGCACGCAGGCATTAATCTGTAACATTGCAAGTTATGTTTCCTTCGACGGTAACTGAAGCTTATTTATTAATTTATTATCAGGCCGAGTCACCGATACTCTATTTGGAGTCAACAAAGTATAATTCTAAGCTTTAGTTGCAAATCATAATTTATAAATAAATTATAATTGATTTTAAAACATATTTTGTCTTATTTAGGTATCTAGTTAGGACCAAAAGCGTTGTAGGTAATAACCATAAGAGCAAATATTTATGTATTTAAGACAAGTTATGTATGCACATTTTTAAAATGAGAACGTCAATTGATTTTAACTAGGGTCGTCTATAAAATAAGAAGTTGTTCAGAACTCAAGAGAATCAAGAAAGACGAAGATGTGCTGTCGCTGTATGTAGTGCATATAAACTTTTATAAACAAGGTTCGTAATTAGCTATTGCAAAACACGGCTCACTATGAGCCGCTATTAGCTGCTATATTTGAAAAGTAAGATAAGTCGGCCGTAAAAGTAGTTCTGTCGAGAATTATTATCAATCGTTTTAACTCTGCGTTACAAAAACGATTATATGAATGATAAATAATTACAAAGTGAGTCATACGGGTGTGTCATTGAGAAAGTGTAAAAATGTCTTCAAATTGTAAACCCGGTTATATTTGTATTTAATCTTTTTAATGATAACCTTTTCGAAATAAAGATTTGCAAAAACAAACAATTTTAATTCATGCATATCTTCTATATCAGATTTGCATACGCTCTTTCTATTTATATTTACAACGTAATTCTTATATAAACCAAGGAATACACAATACAATCATTTGAAACTTAATAAAATATAAATATAAATTAAGAAAAAATATTAATTCAGATATATTTTACATATTGAATGATTATAATAACTTTAGGAAATAACAAAACGAATTGATATGAATTTTATTTAACGAGGTGTGATTTCAAAACAACTAAATATGAATCAAATAAATTTCCATAAATATACCTTGTTTTTAGTCTGAATTCGAGACGTAGCCTGCGAATTTACATACTCGTTTTATAATTGTAATATATATTTTTATAGAATAGGTAGGTGGCTTGGCAAGAGGACATGACCTGATGGTGAGAGCCACTAGTGCCCATAGACACCGGCGTCATGCAGTAGAATATGTGATGAGACCCACACATGCAGGTCTTTTCGCGCTATTTTCCTACACCACCAAGCACGAAATTAATTATAATCACAAAATAAGCGCATCAAAACACAGACTTGCCTTGTCTGACTCTCATCACGTTATCTTCTACTAAGATTTACGTGTTCTATCCACTGGCTTACAATTTCAATTAAAATAATTATATAAATACCATATATAAATGTTGATAAAAACAACTGAACAAATTATTAAATTATGTACATATCTGCACTTTACACGTTACTGTACAATCGATATACAATTTTTTGCGGCCTAAAAACCGATCTCGTTATATAAAAAAACCTCAACCAATGACGTGTACCTAAGTTACGCATGACAACTTAAAGAAAGAGTTATTTAAGTTTTTTTTTCAAGATTTTTTTGGTAGAAACAAATTCTATAAAAAAGACCGTTCAAATGTGTGTGTTCGTTACTATATAAATGTGGAAATATGAATAAATTGGAACACATATTTGGCAGAGCATTAGCAATGTTAAGCAGCTTCGCGTGTGCATTTAAAAGTTTTTATTTTAGTAAATACATTTAGAAAATAATCAATTGTCAGCTCATTCGTCATTTAAAACTCAACACTATTAGTTTTAATAATTTTATAGCCATAGTAATTTAGGCGAATACGACTTTGTGTAACATTTGTAATCGAACAAAAAAAGACTATTATATTTTTTAAAGGCACGTGGTCAATGAAATCGACAAGTTTTTTCAAATCTTATTTTTCTTAAAGATTTATATTTTATAAATATACGTATTTTTCTGATGTTCGAGACACTTTCTTAGACGCGTGATATTATTGCAACTATATGTTGACAAATATTAATTGAATAATAGTAATAATTAATAAGCTGATTAAGAAAGAAATAAGGATAAACAAAGAGAGTTTCTCTCGGACAAATTACATACGTTATCATTAGTTTTATACTCTGTATTCGGTGTATAATCCCCATGAAAATACAATAAAACTTTATATCAGCAACAGAAAATTATTGAAATGATTACTTATTTAGAGAATGGTTTAATTACAGTACAAATTTTGCCCAACCACGAGATCGAATAGCCTTTCATGCAGAAACGCACGCCGATTTGCTCAATCCATGATTATTATGACATTAGCGATTATGGTAACTAACTCGACGTTCATAAACGTCACAGTTGAGCTGACCCCAACAATTCAACTTGCGAACAAAGAATATGATTCAGAAATATATACGAATGTTGCCTGGTGCTAGCTTAGTGCAAGCACGTCCGAAGGTACCGCTCACTTATCAGATAATAATCTACCGCTCATTCATAGTTTGATGGCTGGGTGGGCAGAGTAAATACACGTGGAACATCTTAGCTGCCACGCTAATACTTCTTAATATCCAAAATGAGTACCAGATGGTCACTAATTACAATTAAGGGATAAATTCCCTCGTCAATTTACCGAAAAACAATTTACTTAAGTTATATGTTAAAACTATAAAAAAGAAAAAGAAAAAAAAAACAATTTCAATAAGCTACATTTTTTTATAGGATAGGTAGGCGGACGAGCATATGGGCCACCTGATGGTAAGTGGTCACCAACGCCCTTACTAGCGTTTTGCTCGCGGTTTCACCCGCGTAGTTCCAGTTCCCGTGCAAATACGGGAACAAAATGAAGCCTCGTACCAGTACTCGCTGATAATGTAGCTTTTCATTGGTGATTTTTTTTTTTAAATCGGTTGAGCGGTTTTTGTCTTGTGTCGTAACAAACAAACAAACAAATTATATTCGCATTTATGATATTATTTAAGATATAAAACTATATTATATTAAAAATATTTGAAGATTTGCATTGGAAAACTTAGATCTGATTATTGTATTTCGAAATTTTGACAAGCGCCCTATAGTACGTCATCAGTTTAATTTATACGGACGTTAGTGTATGTTACTTTTGTTTCGTTTAATCATACGGTTTTACGACAATCCACCTCAATTATTAAACATGAAACCGCCGCAGCACCCGACCGTGTCGCGTATCGTTATTGTCGCTTCGCGCACTTTCCTACACTTTACCAGATTACCTGACGTTTATGATGACTGCTCCAGTTGTAAGAACATAGCCGGAAAATTTTAGCCTTAACAAGAAGCTAGCTTTAACTTTAACAAGAAGCAAGATACCTAACGCAATATGTATTTCAAATCGCCCTCGTAGGTCTCGTGAATTGTGTATACGGAGATACAAAATTTCCAATATTACCAGCCTCTCGCCTCGACTTTTCACTGGTAATAAAGTGGGTTACCCTAAGTTTCTTTTGTAAAATAATGGAATTTATAAACAAAATGAAATCTATTACATTGAACCAAGTTGTAAACTCTCGATCATCCGTTCGTACGGGGTACATATCTCACCGCAAGCTTGTTTTATTCGTATGTTCAAATTTAAATCCTATAAAGGAAACGTTAATTTGTATTGAAAAAGTATTGATTATATAATTTTTATTTTTAAATAAATAACGATTAAAACGTGTGTTATTTATTTTTCATTTTTAACTAGTTTTTATTAATGGTAAACAAGGTAAACAGATATATCTCCGGATACATATATTTTGTATACATTTTATTTTATCTACAGTATGAAAACAATAACAAAATTTATAAGTATAGTATATTCGTTAAAAGTGTTTGGTTGTAACCGAGAAAAAAAAACAAACGAACTATCATCTTTATAATATAAACATATATGAATAAATATATACACTTACATTTACCTAAGACTTAATTACTTACTAACATAACATAAAATAATAAATAATCATCTCATCTACGAACAGACGTTTAAACCTTCTATGGTTATAGTAGTACTAAGTTGCTTTTAATATGTTGCGGCGAAATACTCAATAGTAAATTTAACATCATTTTACTTGTTTGTCCGATACAAGGTCAGACGCCTATAAAGAGTCATGACTTCGTCCCATTTAAGGAATCTTGAATCTAATGATGCATACTTCGATTCACTTCGATAGATGAACATCTTCGTTTAGTAAATGTATATTATACGTGGTGCAAATTAACTAAGGTATATATTTTATCATGGTCCGATTGGACGTCAATCAAAATTGATCAGCATTCAAGTAAAGCGGATAAAACGACTTTACGTGATTTCCAATGCACGAGGGTTACACAGACAACTTTTTATCTCTGACATTAATTATTTATTGTTTAATAGAAAAATCTCGTAAATTGTATCTAGTCCATGATACTCATAAGCTATACTAATCATCATCATTGGCCTTATTCTTTACAGACAATTTAACTAGAATCTATAAATTATCAGATACATTGTATTTGGTGGATATCGAATACTTTCGTAATTTCAATTTCTTTCACACCAGTGTGGTCTGCACATATGCAGTTGTTACACATATGTTTCGGCGGATGAATGGTAAACTATAGCAGATCATTTATCACACGTACTTAACGACCAAGTACCAACCAGTCGTTTGTTTATTTACATGACTTACCTATATCTTAAATATTAAGTAAACAGGCAAAATAAATTTGCTCAGCTAATTAATATTTATTTTGTACGTTTTGTTGCAAATAAAATTTCTTTAACTTTTCATGGTTTACAATTTATTATAAGTTGTACTTATTACAGGTTAACACTACCTAGGATTGTTCGATGACATTTATGTAATATTATTTAGCACATCTGTCTATACGTAAAAAGAATATAGTTTGTTGAGCAATATTGTAAAAATTAACATTAGAATACTCGTACTGTTTCTGTTTTATGTATTAAATAAATAGAAATGAATAGTGTAAATATAAACAACACTAAATTCGTTAAATTTTGAAACATCTGGCCAAATATTATTCGAAGGAATCAAATCGTCAATTTAATAACATTCGTAAGCGTATCGAACAAGTTATAATAAATATATACTAAATAGCAATATAATGTTTTGACCTTCCACGGAAAATTTAAATGTATGAATTAGAGTCTCCGATAGTTACATTGTTATCGCGGCTTGTCTTGACAGTCGCAAGGTTAGTTACGATTTACGAATGTTTTCAATAACTTATTACACGAATTTAATAAAATTACCTCATCAAATAACATTTTGTATTCTACAAAACTAATTGAATTACATAAATTATTTAATATATATTAATTAAATTGAGTATTCTATTTGTTGCTGTTCTGGAATATTCTATCTGTTTTTGATATAACCGACTTCGATAGCTTAATATTTTAATTTAATGTTGTATAGTGATTTCAGTGCTCCAGTAAGATTTTATTTGAATAAAAGAAATATCTATTTTTAACCAGTGAAAACCAGCGTTTTTTTTAAACACAACAACCATCACAAAAAATTATAACAAATATTTGTAACATTAGAGTCGGTTATCGATCGAGGAAAAATATAGCTACAATTAATTGGAGCCCACTATTATTCTTGTTTTCTTGTTCACATACAAACCAATTTCGATATTATTGATTATTTCATTAATGACCTATTTCCTACTCCACCGAATAATAGACTTCTAGAAATCCATAAGGGTATAGAAACTGTGTAAGCGGGATGAAGTCAATATCATTGAAATACATACTGTTTATATGAGAAAATTATATTATGGACATATTATATAATATTCATAAGTATATAAGCTTACTTGTATTCAAGTATTTAGTCTTTAGTACATAAGGCTATAAACAATAAGATTTCATTTGACATGCACTGCCATAAATAGAACCGGACATAGTAATTGTTTCACGTGTAATGAGTATTATAATTTGTGAATGTTGTCTACCAGCAGGGGCAACCTTGCCAAGGGCAAGTGTTATACTGATAAAAGATAATGTGTTAGTCTTAAATATATACAATTCTAATGCAATACAGTGGCGGATTTAGCAGCGGACGAAGTGAGCTCAGCGGGACATTTTTTTTTAAAAGTAAAAAAATATAGTATAATAATAATAAAGTCGATATTTTGCAGAAAAAAAATCTCGCTCTTTTATATTTCTAGATCGCTGTTCATTTGAATTTGGAGATTGATTTCCATAACTCCACCTCAGCCTTTTATATACTGAACGAAACTGTAAAATGTAGCTTATTATAATGCTGTTTTGTTAGCAATTTTATGGTCTTACTTGTAAATTTTGTTTAGCTAGTGTTTATTTAAACTATGCCGTGTCTTTTTCTTTAGAATTGCAAATCATTTGTAACAGAAAGGGAGAAATTAATATTTGACTAATCAGTCGCTATTCAAAGTTTATACGTAACGCATTTACCCGTAAAGTCTATACTTCTCTTAACCTGCAAATAGATTAAGGGTTAGAGTCAAAATTAAACGGCTTTCGTATAGTTAGGAAATGTTAATGTACCATCGATAAATATGTTACCAAATAGTATATTTATTGATATTCATAAATCAGTATCCGATTTAATTGAACTTAATAACTGCTCATGACCTAATTCATATATTATTGAGTAACAAGGTTGATATTCATAAACGTGTTAAGTATCTAATTACAAGAGTGTTGAAGAGATAAAATTCTATGTTACTTCTCTTTAGAACTACGTAAATATTGACTGTTCATTGTTGTATGTTTATAAAAGTCAAAACCTTCAATATAGAAGCATTACACTTACTAATTGATTGTCAAAAATCAGAAACCTCTTTTTCAATCGATACGAAAAAAATAATTTCATCAGTGGTAGAGTTTCCTTTAGGTCTGTCTATTTTTCCCGTTATTGTACCCCTAAACGGGAAAGTTATGCATTGCGACTTTTCGGTTTGATATGTGAGTGAGCCAGTGTAATTATTCAGATAACTTAGATCTTACGGTAACGGTTTCGGCTACGGAGAAATAATTGATTTTTAAAGCTCCAGTGTCTATCGGCGAAGGTAACTTGCTAGGTTTAAATGAAGGCTCTTGCATGCGTGCCGTCCTAACATTTATTTGAAACAAAATAATTTAAATAATGTACATATATGTTATAGAAATAATAACAACGAAAATAAGTCGTGTATGTTAATTATTATTTTAAAAATTGTTAATTACCGTAGCGTTGCTATGTATATTACACACGTTATATATTCAGAGGCCAAACTTATGATTTCCTAAAACAAACTTTAAATCGAATATACAACTAATACTTAATGATCCCTAGGAAGAATTCAACTGATTTTTAAGGCACAAATTAAAAGTAATAATTAACTACGAGTATTTACAACATTTAATATATTTGCATTGATTTAATTATATATTTCAATACAAACATGTTTATGTCACCCGCAAAATTGGCCATTAGTTTGTAATGAATCTAGACAAATTTATAAGACTTCGTTCTAATACTCTTTCGTTCAAGTTGAGTTAGTGTTTTTGTAAATTAATTGAAATTGACCCGTTGTATTAAAAACAAAATACGCCGTACATAATTTTCGACAGCTGAAAAGTTTATAAATAAACGATATATTTGTCACGGTGAGATAAATTAAAGTGATATAAAGTCCGCCAACTTTCAACTGCTGAGCGCTGGCTTTTTCTTTCAATGAGAAATTTTGGCGATTATTCCTGATCGATACATGCATGCGATATTTTCTTAGCAGACGTTTTGTTGCGGCGCACTATTTGATTTATAAATACTTTCCGCTTAGCAGGGTAAGGTACCCTATATCCTTTTCTGAACCCCCTTACAACCATTATGCAAAATATCAAGATGATCTGTTGAGTATAAGATGTAAAAACGTAACAAATAAATAAAAAAACTAACTTTCACAATTATAATAATTGTTAGAATAATGATTTTTATTAGTGGTATTATTTTTTAATAAAAATATTCCATAATTCAATATAACGAATAAAGTAATTGGAATTAATAAGAGCTATTTTGGATTATCTAATTTGTCTTAATTTAGGTCTACCAAAAAGTTAATGAGCTGCCATGAGTGTCAAAGCTAGAATGCGCTAACAACGGCCTGTTAATACAAAGTATAAATCATATTGCTCAATACTGATTTTATCAACCGATTTGTTGCGGTCGATGGACTTTAAATATAATCACTTACAACAAGCTTATCGTCGAAAATTCTGATAAAATCTAGACACATTAGACACCGAACATTTAATCGTTCAGTAATCATTCAAAAATAAGCGATACGTTATTAATAATTAATTATTGATACATCCCTTTTTTCATATTTTATTCAACATATTGACACATTGGATAAGGCACCTATTTTTACTGAATTAATTATCCCATTTAGGGAGGAATAGTTTGAACATGTTTTTCCCAAAGTACAAAGTTTCATAAAAATTGATCAAACGGTTTAGCCGTGACAACGTAACTTTCCATTTATAAATTAATATGGATTAGTATACACTCGTAGTGTTTTAATTTAGCAATTAATTAAATATAACGAGCAATTCCTCAAAATTAGAAACTTAAATTTTCATATCCTAAGTAAAAAATAAACTCAAATTAAAATAGAACATTTTCAAATGTTTATACCAAATAAAATTGTATTTTTATGCCAAATAAAATACGTTTGATGAATGGATTGATTAATTAATATATAGTTAACGGTGATATTTTTATGTTATTATTGAAGATGCGATCATTGATCTTTTGAAGCAAAAGAATATTACCAATCCTGTCAAACTTGTTAGCTACACAATGTCAACTTAATTTACTTAAGCTGCCGCCATTCAGCCTGACACAGTCCGCGTGCCTCTGCTCGGATTGTAAAAGTTCAGATAATCTGATGTTTGAAGGTCGAACATTTTGAAACTAGCTTTTGTGGCTCGTCTATCGAAGAAACTGCATGGCCGATACATTATAAATAACAAACATAACATTATGTCCATTCACGAACACTTTTACGGATTTAATTCAAACGTTTCTCCAGTTTAATTAATTTATCAACGCAATATATATTTATGGCTATATCTGATTAGCATAATGTAAAAAAACAAGATCTTCTTTAAGCATGAAGAACTTTCTAAGAAGCATTGAAATCCGGTTATTCGTTTATAATAAATTGCAAACGTACAAAGGCACTTATATAAATATTTACTCCTACATGCAAATACGCACTGGTGAAATAGAAAATTTCAGTTCTTTCAAGACCGTTTAGAATAAATAATAAAAATGAATACATTACACGGTGCGTGAAATAATGAATGGAAACATTAATTCGATTTACTAAAGTTGAATCGACTGCGAAGAATACTATTTGAATTAAAACGTTAAATATTATTTTCATAGTCTCAATGTCATTTAAGAGTGGTTAAAACAATTTTAAAAATAATATATGCAATGAAAAGAATTAAAGTGATAAAATATCAAAATATGCAGTTAAATCTTTACTCTGAGAACTGTTGGTGTTGAAATCGCCTTTCATCGGACGCAATTTAAAATTATATTGGATGTGGTTTCGACAGTAGAATACGGACTCATAACTTTAGTTTTTATACTTGGAAATCCGTTGAGTGGTTATTAATAACTTTAACGCTTATGAAATAGATTTGTCTTAACTTTTGAATAATCTGTGGTATAATAAATTTTCATTATACATGCGTCACGTCTTGAGCCATGAAAAATTAAAAAATATATTTCAATGACAGGTTTTTCTAATTTAATCTAAGCCAAAAACGTGAAAGACAGTCAACGAAACCATTCGATCAAAATGTATTGGCTCAGCGCCCACTTCAAAATGAAAATTTCGCAAAGCCCCTCAAAATGAAAATTTCGCAAAGCCGTCCGCGCGCCCTATTTATAAACCGATAATACTCAGTATGTAAGTCAGGACATTAGCAATGTCATGTAATTTTCATTAAAAGTGACTTGATTCACTACATAATATGAGGTTAACTGGCCGTGTCTTATATCAAATTCCAATGTCATTAATTATTAACTAAAATCTCATTATTTAAAGTAAATGCCAATGTAAATTAATTCGTTAAATCTTCACTACACATGGATAGGATTACTTGCGGTTTTTGTACGGTTCGGTCAGTTTACAAAGCCTCACACTTTAATTATTTTATTAAACAATATTTATAATATAATATTGCTAAGGAGGAGTTGACATATTGTTATCATTATAAATGAAATTTAATTACAAATATTGTCTAGGTCATGTGAAGACACCTTTATCTTTAGACATTAATAAATGTTAATTTAAAGATCTTAGAATTAATAAAGCCCAAATAATGATGATAATATAAATAAATGTTAATTCTGAAAACCTGTATTATATAAATCTCTGCTCACAAATGATCATGACATATAATGAACTTATAAGGAATTTTAAGTATGTTTTATGATTTACACTTCATATAAATACATAATGAGACTATTATAATATAATAATCTTGTACGGCAGATTTGATGTCCAGTTGGAATGTAGAGACCAAGAAAACAATCCTAAGTTGCATTTCCACATACATACTACTAGCTTCTTCGAGGTTTCACCCTCGTAGTTCCCATTCCCGTGGGAATACGGGAATAAAATATAATACATGATACTCTCTGATAATGTAGCTATCCATTGGTGAAAGAATTTTTAAAATCGGTATTGTGGTTTGATCTTAACAAACCAACAAACTCACATTCATATTCAGAATTTACTAAATTTCGACGTTTTAATTGTCATTAAAATATTAATTAACTGCATCAAACACAATTGTAGTAAAATTTAAACTATGCTAAAAGTAAGAAAAATTGGTGCAGACGTCATTAGAAAGCTATTTCGTGGGAATCGTATGAAATAAAACAATGTGATTCATTATAAGAACTTCTCCACTTTATATTGTAAAAACAATGCGTTCTTTATTTTATACTAATAAATAGTTTCACAGTCAGAGTGCAACGTTTTTGTCCAAGAGAAAATAATAACTTAATCTATATTAATATCAAAAAGCTGGCGAGTTTATATCGTTGAAAGCGGTTAGCTCAGGATTTATTTTTTGCGTTAAATAATCTGTTTATTGAATGTTTACAAATTCACACTACGATTCTATGGAATAGAAAATGTACCATGATCGCAAACCGATCACCCAAACTGTACCTATTTAGGTAAGACGCATTTGGTTAACTAACATGTATGAGGAGACAAGGATGTTCACTGTTTATTATACAAAATTGAAGGTAGTAGACTACGGAAAAATCAATGTTTAAAGAAGCTGATGTCCTATGATTTGAATTCCACACTGGCTCAAAATTGTATTAGTTTGATAGAAGGTGAAACGGAACTTATTGTTTTTTGTTAAGGACTAAAAATAAGTATAAAATATATCCAAGTATAATTAAAATCGAAAATATTAAGGCTTTTGTAATTGTAACAACCTTGTTTAATCGTTATACCAGTAAAGGTAAAATTATAACAAATAAATTTTTGCTTTCACCGTCTACTATTTGTGTCGCAAGCACTCCTAGTCCACCGACTGCACCCAGCAGGTTACATTCAATAGAAAATAACACCAGTCAGCTATATATTACCATAAGTATGCTTCCGCCCTACAATCGGGTTAAATTGCGTAAACCGAGCATTGCTTGTATCAAATTAAGTCGGGCAGTCATGACATGGTCCGCCTAAGCTCTGTAACTAGCACTGTAGATTTATTCAAAGATATACCTAACTCTAGCGTTATTAAGTTATTATCGAGAATTGTCGTAATGGCAAAGAAAAAGAAAATATTATTCATAACGTAATTTCATACTTACTTTTCAATATAACTATTTGCCAACAAATCTTTATTTCAAATATTATAATAACAATATGTTTACTTGTTTTGAAATAACCTCGGGTTAGTTTTCGTTGCCGAGTTCTTTTTACTATAGACCAGTGTCTCGTTATCTTTCTGCAATTAGATATCTCTTTCATAATTAAGGCATTTGAAAATGAAAAATGTCTGCGCTATTATTGCACTAGTCGATAGTTTTTAAAGCTATACAAATAAATAATTCAGATTGGACAATGCGGTGAATTTCCGGCTTAGCTTATACGAAATTCTCTAGGGAAAATCAAATCAGAAGTCACATTTGGCACCGATATCTTCACAGCATCAGTTTATTTGAATAATTAGTTACTAATGTATTGTCGTTAGTATGTCGTAACTTTCTCGTATACTACAGATCCGCCCATGCTCTGCGTATGTGCAACAAATACAATTTATTTATTCTTTTTTTAAGGAGAAAATGTCTACTACAAAGAACAGTGGATGTATACTAGAAAAATATTATAAAATATAATTTTGGAATTGACTACATGTACTAAACATGTTTGTTATTTATAAGAAAAACACAAAATAGTAATGTTGAAACAATCAATTCTCGATCCTGAGATTAAGCCCCGGATTGGGCTTGAGTAGGAGATGGAAGTTTGTAAGAAGGCACTGATTGTAACCACACGCGGGAATGATTATTACATGTAACCGTTGTGTTCGCTTTTGTCTTCCAGTTACGAGAGATAATAATGTAGATAAAAAATGTCCTACGCAGATATACTTAGGGAGAATAGCTCCCTTGAGAATAGCCGCCCATCGTCACACAGTAGAAGAAATAAAAAAAAATACATTTTTTTTACCGAAATAACATACAATTAATAAAAAATAACTTGTATACGTTAATATAGAAAAAGTGTTTTTTATTGTTATTGGTTTTTAAATATTAACTTGTTATTTTGTACGAATAACATTGAAAGGTTAACAAGATTACTTTAATTAGAGACATTAGCCGTGGCCATTTGATGTTAATGTCTTTTGGTATAGTCGTACCCACGATCAATTACCTACATCCACGTCTCAGTATGTGTCCTTGTTACACATACACATGCACAAGACATGATCAGAGCGAACAGCAGTGTAATACGCCCAAAGTCTCTTCCTGTACCGAAGTTGATCGACATTGACATTTAGGCGAAAAAGAGTACGTACGATACGAAAAGCTTATTATTGAAAGTGTGTGAAGGGGATGCCACTATTCGAAAAGGCCGCTTGCACTGAAATGTATCGTTCTTTATTAACCCAAGATGCCGAGACATACATTCGCCTACGTGCTTAGTGTCCTTGGCCGACCAAGCTAAGTTTCCCTTCGAAATATATATGTATTTTCTTATACGTCCTTTATAATGAACTCTGTATGAGACATGTAATAATAATATAATATGGGTACTTGGGTATTTAAAGTTCTTGTTTTTATTACATTATTAATACTTTAGTTAGTCTTCGTTAGAAACAACATTGACCAGATCCTGACTTGGTCGTTACTCGTTATTGACACGCGCCGTCAGCATTATGTAGTGCAGTAACAATAATCACATTTAGCCTTGATCCCATTTCAAACAATGCTTGTAATCAAACACATCTGTTGAGTTTTCAATACTTTGGAAAAATTCCGAATCCAAAATATGATACGAAAATAATATTAAAGTGCAGACTGCAGTAAACTTTAAAATGTTCCAAGAATGATCCTACTTACATTTTAATATTAAAAATGTGAATGTGTTTATTACTCAATCACGCAAAGAAGACTGGTCGGATTTAATTTACACGCTAACTCAATAGGCTGCTTAAACCTGCACCCTTTTCACGTGAAGCTAGTATTATATAAAACGTGTATTTAAAGAGCCTGACAGAACGTGTGCCTTATAACTGAAGGTCGCGGGTTCAAATGCGGACAAAAGAACATTTTTCCTTATTTATGTATATAATACCTAATGATTGTTCAAAGGAAAAGACTTACACAAGGGAAGACAAATAATTGGATTAAGGGCAAGCGAATGATTATGACAAAACTAACTAACGTCATTCATCTATACTAAAATAATAAATAATGGTAGAGTAATAAATACACGTGGAATGTTGGTTTAAATTCAAAGGAAACGTAAAATTTGACAAAATCTTAAACTCGTCTAGTGAATAAAATTCCGTGTAGTTTCGGCGAACACGAGCCGGTATCGAGGAAGTGAATGCGACCATGAATATGTTCCCCAATTATGTTCGAAGTTAATATTTCATACAAACATATCGGCTCAGTCATTACAATGGTTGTATTATAACAATAGCAAAATTATTTATGTAGTGTTCGTAAAATGGAAAGCGAGGAGATGCGCGCGGTATGCGGCTAGGAAATCTGCTTTTGATTACACATAACACGCAATTTTAAACACGACATCAAAATAATTTAATAACATTGAATTTAAAAATTCGATAAACTGTATTTTGCACCAATGTCAAACGGTATGCTTTACATTTTATGGAACAAAATTTACACGGTCCCAAAATATTATATATATTTTTGCATCTATATCAATACTTTTATAATAAAAAGCTAAAAAGTTTGTCTGTTTGTTTAAAGGCGCCTAGCCTATCTTAGGATCTACAACTTCGGTTTGAAAAACTCTTTTTGCGTTAGGTAACGCAATGATAAACATCACGCTTTGTCCCACGAGAGCGAAGCTGAAACGCAGACAATATCACTGGGATCGACTAGTATGTACACGATATTCTTGCATTATACCATATTTTTAAAAACATTATTTAGTACTATTATAACTCAAATAATAGTATATCTTATAATATCCTGGAACAATATTCACACAAGGCCATCTGATCCCAAACTAAGGCAGAGCCTGTACTATGGAAACCAGACAATTGATATACTTACATATACTATTTTTCTTTTGTAAATACATGCTTATATAGATAATTACACCCATACTCAGGACAAATAGACATGTTCATGCACACAAATGTCTGTCCGGGGTGGGAATCGAACCCACGACTTACGGCGTGAAAGGCAAGTACCTTACCAACCACGCCAACCGGCTCGCCATATAGTTTTTTATCAAGTCTATTGCAACAACAATGGAAGTGCAACAGAGAACGGGCTTCTCAAAAATATTTACGTTCAGTATTGATGTAATATTAAGTTAAATTTAATGGTACGTTACCACTGAAATAATTAAATTTCACAACACTGTATAATTTTTGGTAACGTACACAGAAACGTAGCTTTTTAAATATTTGCTCCGACTGTTATAAAATAGGCTCCGCGACTTTGTGTATCATCAATTCATATAAACTCTTAGATATTTCGATATAAATGTTTCAGATTTAGATATTACATTATCAATAAGTTTATAATCGAATACCTTCTGAACGGCAAACCTATTACTTTCTTATGAATTATTGAAATTTCGTAATATTACGAATAATAACTTAAATACAGGAAATTATCTTTCGGCTTGTAATAAATTGATTTTAAATGCTCAGGAATATGTACAAAATAAGCCTTTCACATTGACAAGAGTATTTAACAGCATGTTTCTGTGTTAAAAACATAACTCCTAATCAATTTTGCCCTGAAAATTCATCAAACTACATACAATTGGTATTATTATTGTTGTTTTTTTTTATAGATGTCTTAATAATTATTTTTGTCGTTTAGTCGCAGGTTTAAAGTATTTAATGATATATTTAATCTACAATGACCAGATTTTTTTGAAACGGCGATTGTTCTTGAAATCGAATAAAAAAATATAAATCAAATTACAAATAAAATTTTATATCTACGCCCAAAGTGAATGGTCTACATCCACACGCCGCAGTTCACCTTTATTACTTATGTTTTATAGCACGATTGATTTTATATTATATCATACTGTTCAAACTTCGAACGGGTCGCCAATGATATACAAGCAAATAGTGAGCCAAGTCATGAACCAGCCGTAAATTACTTATCCAAATTTCAAAGCAAAGCAAAATATTAAATAGAGGATATAAGGAATTTAAAGGATAAACCGTCGCAGACTTTTCAAAAATATTATGCTATACCAATACTAAGCTTATTTAATATATAGTGTTTGGGATCGGTCATTTTACATTTAAACTCAAAAAATATACATAAAACTTTTTTATTTTTACATAAAACTATACCTGAATCTATACCTTACCATATTTTTAAAGTTTCATATTAATCGGATTAGTACTTTTTGTGTAAATCCGGAACAAGCAATACTTACCAATTACATAATATCAGTATAATTTTAACATTACTTATTAATATGTTATAATACACACAACATAGTAGTTCTAATTGTAGACGCTTATGGTTTTATCCATTATACGATACACAGGAATATAACAGGTCGACCTAATCGATCATAAAAATCGATCGTGTATAGACGCGATAAATTTGCCATAAGTCATTAACATGAGGCCTAAAGTTTGATTTTCAAATTTCCTTTAGAACATAAGTTTGTAAATTATATACAAGGCTGCGATAAAGTGTGTCAATAACAATTAAAATGCGAATATGCAAACACATCACATTTTGAAATAATGGTTTGCAATTTTTTTTAAACAATCTCATAGATCATTTAGTCATTAAGAAAACAAATTGAAAGAAGACCGACTGACAACGTTAAAATAAGTGCGGTTACGGAATAAATGTCAGTTACATTAATCTACGATGAACTTTAAGACTTGCTGTAATATATTTATCTCAATATTCACAAAGTAAACTCCAAACTAAACACATACATGAAAGATCTCAGCTACTGCCCTTTATGCTATTTCATTACTCAATACATCGTTATAATTGTTGATGGAACTTAATGTTCAGGGATGCTGGAAGTTTAACTGACCTGTTTCTAACCGAAGAACGGGAAGAAATTGTAAAGTTCCTCTGGGGCAAACGAGTTGCGGGAGAGGGCGCGGGTGCAGGCGCGGGCGGCGAAGTCCGCGGCAGACGGGTTCCCGCCGCCGCTGCGCCCGCAGCCAGCACCACCACCAACCACCACCTGTACATCACGGGACCGGGCACGAACGCGACACAACCTACAGTCACGCTAGCGAGTTACCGACTCACCGTGAGCTACTCGCTTCCAACCACCTTCACTTTTGTTGTGGCTCGCTCTACAACGCCACCGGCGGCCGCACGCCCCACTACGATGAAAGCGAAGGCTTTCACTACTATTTGCTTGCACTCAGTCCACGGGCCACTATGCCAATCCTTAAACTAGATAACGTCCTTTCATAATAATTCTCTCACTAGGGTATTCTATATACTTATTGGCTCACTGTGCAATCATGAGATCCAATCGCGACGATTACAACAACAGTAATAAGTGCGATTGCTTTGAGTTTTAAATTCAGACTCCGAAAATTAACGAGACATTTGGTCGAGCTCAATTGCCTTGACGCAAAATATTATGATATCGGACAAGTTTTATTTAAGTTCCTTATACCATAGGTATTTAGTAGGTAGTAGGTAGTTTTCGTTAATATTTTTTTTTTTTTATTTGTAATTAGTATGTATTAAATAAAACAAATGTAAAAAAGTATTAAGATTACATAACAATCAAAGACTTAAAAAATGTTGGAGTTTTATTTATTCATTTATAAAAAAATTAAATAATAGGAGCGCATCTTTGGTGGTATATACATGCAATTTAATTTATCACATTAACAGTTTAACTTTAAAAAAATAACAATTCAATTATGGAACGATTACATTTTTATTCAACTTTTGGGCACGAAGTCTTCCTAAGATAATTCTTGCCGGAAGGTAAAGGAACCACTGTGATACCCTGCGGGAACATCTCGGCTACTTGATCTTCGGGAACAGTAGGTAGAACCATGCAATCATCACCCATCTAAAACCGATAAAAAGTGCGTATTTAACTTGTCGCGTCGTGTCTTTTTACGCAACGAGAACGTTAGAACCAAGTCTGTATGCAAGATACATTCTTTTTTATATGTCATGGCAAATAGAATTAATTACTATGTATTTCCTTTAACATTGATTATAAAAAGGAAACTTAGTAATGTTCAATTAAAAGTAAGAAATATATTTAATTTGACGGGAAGTACTTTTATACGAACCCGGTCCGAATGTATTGATAGCTCAAGCACTATAGTTCAGTTATTACGAGACGCGGGAAACTGAATTACTAAATAATAACGAATACTAAATGATAACATTTAAGAACAAATCTTTACCTAACTTTTAAGTATTTACTCATATGTGATTATGTTGACGATGTCCTTCTGATCGATTTCGGCCATGGTGGTCAATCTCAAGAGAGATTAATAAGCCAACTGCGCAGGACATATTTTAGTAGTGTGCCGCAAACAAAAATGCACTCTATTGCTTTATTTTCATAATCATGATGGGAAGCCAAGTCCGACACTATCGAGAAAGACAACGCATGAGTTCAGGCGCAGAACCAACGGCTATGCGTGCTTTCTGAGGCATGGTAGTGTTCACACTTCTAATTTCCACACTCCGGGCTACGTTTGAAATTTTTCGCCAAAAAAACGCAGTAACCGAAAGGGCTGACCGAAAGTTTGAACGTCTGTGGACGTACGTATGCCAATCTAGACCAACGAGAGCGTCTAACATGGAACATGTGTATATCAAACAAGCTGAATCCCAACACAAAATGATCCTATACGTCAACCACAACACACCGCCATGTATTTTACGTTACGTTTAAAAATATGACAGCTACCAATTTGCTAAATTAAAAAAAATATTGCATGTGTTATATAATCATTGAAATTTTTAAATACTTATAGCATAATCTCTCTAAAGCATTAAAATTAAAGGTCATACTTGTGAACAGCAGTCACAGAACAGCTTCTGTAAGAATTCACTTCGTTACTCGCCCATGAAATGTTGACAACCTATATCGATTCGATGTCCAACCTACGGTGATATAAACGCATGTAGTCTTGAAATGTTATAAGCAATAATTATTATGGTAAATGACGCATATCAATACGTTTCACGAACGTTTTCCGAGGTGAGTTTCGAATTTGTTCTTACAGATTGGTGAAATAAGAGCAAACGTAATTAGATAACATTACCATATTACTTTTCGTATTGCGTATATTGGACTTGTCAAAATATATATAATAAAATATAAAAAAGACTTAGGTAGTTATAAAAATCTTCATGACCGCGTTTCGCTCGTATATTTCGAGAGGACAGTTTTATTTATTTCATATTCAAATTATAAAACAGTATAGTATAATAAATTAATAGTTAAGAAACACCAAACAACTCGTTAAGTGTGATTTGTTGTCGAAAAATAATTAAATACTTCACAAAAGAAATTTACCTCTGCGTTGACAAGTTTCTTCTCTATCGAGAACAAGTGAATATTAAGAGCGGTGGCAGAGTTGGTAGATAAATAATTATCCGAAATTATAAAGATCTAAAACTTTTACATTGTAACTTACCTAATATTACTATATCATTTAAATTTTTATTTTTTTCCTTTAGTTTATTTTTATTTTTGCACGGTTTCTTACTTTTTATTCGCATGTTATGTGTTCTTTTATGTGATCTCTACACTAAGATAAGTTAATTGTAATATTTCTTTTTAAATGTATAGGAGTAAGTGTCTGTCTCCGAATGGCTTCTCTTTTTTAAGTGTTAAAGGATTGGACAAAAATATTAAAAATTAAAAAAATTAAAACATCTGAAGAATTGCAAAAATATTCAAACATAGAAATTAATAATGATATCACAAACGTTACTAATTTATAAAATATCGATGTTGGTTTAAAGATAAAATACATATAATTATACATAATTTAGTGATATTGTGGATTTATAACAAATTTTCGTGTTTATAGTAATTTAATACAATATTTAATGATTTTTATAGAAGGAACTGGAAAAACAAATAATTTATCGGTCTCGGTGCATATTACGGAAATATATTGTTAGAAGAGCGGACGTTACAAATATATAGATATGCCTCATGATTATATTAAAAATTAATTACAAATGTATATAGATAACAATATATACTTTATAGACACGTCACCTTATCAAATCTGTGTTCGACCATACATGATATCAATTATGATCTTGTAAAAATTAAGAACTGGGCTGCATCCTTTGGGCTTCTTGTTAATCCCTTGAAGACGAAGGCATTGATAATAGGTACCAGACAGTTACGTAGCAAGATTAATTGGGACATTGTACCATCAATTGTCTATGATGGAACTCAAATTGCATATAGTGACCAAGCTAGTAATCTGGGGTTAGTCATAGATTGCAAATTATCATGGAGAGCTCAGGTTAACGAAGTCAGTAAACGTGTCCATTTCTCTCTGCATGCTCTAAAACGTTTGCAGAATTTCCTTCCTTTCAAAACAAAAATTTTACTTGCACAATCCCTTCTTCTTCCTTTCCTGGACTACGCTGATGTTTGCTACCTTGATGCGAATGAAGAGCTACTTGACAAACTAGATAGACTTCAAAATTTGTGCATTCGTTTAATTTACGGTCTGCGCAAATTTGATCACATTTCTCAATATCGACGTCAGTAAAAGTGGCTTCCTATCCGACTTCGCCGGAACTTGCACATATTATCGCTTCTTTTTAATATATTAAACCATGGTAGCCCTGATTACCTACATGAGCGTTTTCTGTTTTGTCCTGCTCGTGAAAGACCAGTACGCGCATGTGTGGCGTCGAAAACTCTTGAGGTACCATTTTTTAATACTACTTCCTTTGGTAACTCGTTTTCCGTTGTTGCCGCTCGCCTATGGAACTCTCTTCCAGATAATATTTTCCATAATAATGTTACAATAAGATCGTTTAAAATCAGAGTTAAGCAACACTTTCTTTCCACTTAAGTTTTATTTATTTTATATGTATGTATATATATATTTTTTGTATCTATGTAAGTTGAATGTATATATATATATTATAGATAATGGTATATATTAATATATTTATTTGTATTTAGTGTGTAATATATTCATTTATCGTTAAGTCTACTTGAATTTTATAATATAAAACTAATTGATATTGTACCTACACCATAAATATGTATTACAAATAATCTCCACTAGATTCAGGGTTTCTGGAAGAGATCTCTTGTTAGAGATAAGTTATCCCTTTGTACACATTTTTCATTTATATAATTTTCTGTATACTCTGTTGGTACATAAATAAATAAATAAATAAATATATGTGTTATATTGATATTTTATGTCTACCTCAACTAATTAATGGTAACGAGATATTACAATAGACGAAAATATGTTATCTATTGACTTTTGTACTTATTCGAAAGTAATTTGGAAATTAATTTCTATAAAATATACTTATATAGAGTAAAGATTGCATTCATACATGTTTTTTTGATTCATTAGTCCAACCTTATTACGTATTGTTCGTCTTGCTTGACCTTACAAAATGCGTCTCTCATAAATTACACTGACATTCTGGCACATGAGTATTCCACGAATCTGCATTGGAGCAACGTGGTGGACTAAACCTTCTCCTTAGAAAAAAGAGAGTCGGACATTCACAGGCTTTTACTGTAAATATATAGATAATTAGATAGAATATACTTTAATGTACATCACAACAAATTAAAAATTACATAACACATGGATACAACCTTAATTCGCATACAACTTTAGTAACCTTATCGCTACATAGCGATCTCTTCCAGGCAACCGACTCAACTCATCTCATAATTATGTCAGTTTGTATTTAATCCTTACTAATATAATAAAAACGAAAGATAGTTTAGTAGTTTATATAGAATTTGTGTATTAAAATAAATATTTCGAAACAAAATCTTACTAAAATATACATACATAATGTTGTCGTCAAATTCGGATTAAAAAAAGCTTGCAATATTTATTCTGTTATCTATACTACTATATAAATCTATTGGCTCTGTCTGTACATTTTTTTTTTCACCTAATTTTGTGATAAATAATCTTTTTATGATGCAGTGATTCACATTATACTTTTTTTTTCATTTTTGTCTGTCTGTCTGTCTGTATGTCTTCTTGTAACTCAAGAACGGCTTGACCAATCTTGAAAATTGGTACACACAAAGAACACGTGATGGTGCAAATGATAGGCCATGTATAAGATCGGTAAAACCTTTTTTTTTTAATACTGGATTATTGTTTTACGCCTTTCCTCCACGTGATCAGTGGGGGGGTATGTGGAGCTCGCCATATGTCCAGGGCGCCGAGTGCGCCCCGGTCATCGGAATACCCATTAAAAAACCAGCGGTACCCTTCCCGTCTTAACGGGAGCGCCACGGGATCGCTTGCGCATGATACCGTGATGCTCCGGAAACGAAACGCGTGATGGCGCATCTGACAAACCTCATCAGGTTCGCGAATCTATCTCCGTACTTCGTAGAACTCATACTCCATCCGTACTCCGTTTCTAGATATTGTGATCTAAAGACAGTAGTGGCATCTCACTAAAGAATACACTTCCAAGATCGGGAAACCCTACGGTATCTTATGAAAAATATTTTCAAATCGTTAATTACGTATTTCTTTTACCAGTATCCATATGTGTGTGTGTGTAAGCGTGTGTGTTATAATAGTAATAAAATAATTTATTATATTTTTATTAATTATACGCGGGTGAAGGCGAATCCGCGTGGCACAGCTAGTTCCATATTTACTTAAGTACCAAATGTCTTTTTTTATGTTTGACGTTTATACAGGTATTTTATAAATCGTAAATCGAGGTTCCGATTTTATCTAAATTAGTATAAAAATATTGAAATTTATTGGCAATATCAATGAAATATTTTCGTTGCCAGCAATTTAAACAAATACGTTATTTAATATGATGATCGTTTTGCGAACAGAGAATGTGTAAATTTTAGTTCAATCGGTTAATAAGAAGAATTTTAGTATATTGAATTTCAGGTGTAAATAGAAACCTGTAAATTTTCCACCGCTAGGCCAAGCGGTGGGAATTATTCCAAGGTTTATTCCAAGGTTTACACGAGTGGAAATACCAAATGAATATAACGATTCATTTTAATCATTTATAATATATAGAAGCTGAAAACACCTTCGATATTTTAACCACACCCAACTATTACAATTATTTTATCCGAATTAAGTTACAGTCTTACAAATTTGTATAAATTAAATAATTGCGTTAAATTTAATTCATGCAGTCGACACTATAATAATAATATTACTTTTGTTTATTTCCAATTTTAACATTGAAAATAGAATATGTTGCTCTTTATGGAATAGGGGACGAGGACAATTTTTGGGAAGCGTGTTTTGAACATAACACTAATTTTGACAATACTATCGATTAACATAATATATATATATATATATATATATATATATATATATATATATATATATATCTTTCAATAGCCATGATGACAGAATTCTATAATGTAGGTACACGTCTAGTATTAATTAAAAGAATATTATTTCAGTAATAAACTAAGTGTTTACGCAAATAATTGCATTTAAAACACCCGCAGGTGTCATGGCGTCTACTCGTGACGTCACGCGTCAGTAAACGTTGTATTGTTATATTGTGTCTATATTCAACGAAGAAAGTCAGAAAGTATTGCGTGTTCCCTCAGGTTAAAAATGAATTCCAAAGTTTACAAGTGGTGTGCAGTCCCTCTGTGAAAAAATACATCAACATATAAATTGTTTGTGTATATTCCAAACAAGAAAATTGTATGAAGAAAGAGGCTAAAGTCCGCACGGCGAAACCCAGGAGATGTAGTTACGAATTCGTCAATTTATTTTTGTGAATGTATGAGTTTTGAGTGTGTATGTAAGAGGTTGAAAAAAGAGGTTTAATATCATCTCTGTATTGTTAATTTAACTATGTAAAGAAACATAATTTAATAAGACATTTTTTTACAGTCCAGCACAATGTTGAAGAAGCTCAGTAATATCAAAAATGATAGATAAATCCATTCAAGTACATATGTCAAAAGCATTCAGAAGTAAAGTGTGATTACTTTGTTGAAGCCGCACCTGCATTCAGTGCATATTTGTAATGTAATAAGGGTCAGGCACGCAAAAAAATGTCCTTTTTTTTGTCCACACAAATACATTTGTTAATGGGTTTCCCATTTTTTATATAATTAAGATAGCTTTTTCGCTCATGGTGCACTTAATCTCAAGAGGTATATCTCAATAAATGTCATCAGGTGAACCAGCTATCATTGGATAGTTTTTGGATATTATTTGTCCGCTACCCTTAATGTTTTTTCCCCAGTTTCATACAGTTTCAGAAATGACATTCAGAAAGAGAGCAAGTCTCCATTGATGAAAGAAACTCTTAACATCAACAAATCAATCCTAGGCATATTAGAGGAATTTGCCTTAGTAAAACCTTGTTCCATTATTGTCCATTGATAAGTCTTGGTTGTTTTATGTTCTTCACAAAACCACCTAAATTAATTTTGAAACGCGTAAACACAACTGTTCAAGAGAGACGGACAGTTGATAGTTACTGAGGCGTGACGTCATTCGCTCTGATTGGTGTTTCAATTAAAATGGCGGATTGCAGAATTTCATACTTTTATTTTATTGAAAATATTATTAATCTCAATGTGTATATTAAAACGGGATCATTTTTTAGAATACTTTCAAAATAGTTTCTTCTCTAAAATCAATTATTCTTTAATACTGTCATCGTGCCTATTCTACGATTTTTTTAATATACAAGTTAATTTGTCAACGTGTCATTCAGGCTTTATTTATAGGTAAATAAAACTGTGTCAAATGGATGGGTGGATAAAAAATTATGAAGAAGACTTTTGATCGTGGTTTCTACTTCAGGAGAAGGCAAATTTGAGATACTGGGTTTGTAGTAGAAACTTCGATGGTGGAGACTGCTCGTTCGAGGAATATTAAACACAAAATTCTAAGCAGTGTAAGAATAATCAACTTATCTATTCAATAACAATAAGTAACTAAAGAATATTTGAGCCTCAAACTGGACCAATGAGGCTATTTCATTATCGTCTAAAAACTGCTGGCACGTTTTCTTAAAAGAGCTACACACTTTGAATAATATCCCTTTTTTTTTCCTTGATGACTCGTACATTCTCGATTACGGAAGCGAGTCTTCAGTGATTGTTGTACTCCTTTTGTTTATAACCAATTAGTAAAGTTTTTGTGCCATTGCATAGACTCCTACTTTGCCGCAAAATAATTACCCATGTAAAACCTCTGGCCACAATCTGCTTCAATGTTACTGCGACGTTCGATACAGCGGGAGCATTCTTAGTGTCTAGATTAGAACTTCGCGAGGAACATAATTCAGAGCTCTAAACAAATTATGAAGTCCATTTTATTTCAAAAAATAGATACTAATCGAACTGTACATCGTATCGAATCGTAGTATTGTCAGCTAAAGTCTAATATTAATAGGATTAAACCTATGGTGTGAGGTTTCAAAGCTGACTGATGTCTCTAGGCTGGCAAAATCGTCGAAGATGATTCGAAAACGTTTGGAAGTTCATATTGTTAGCTTGCATTATTCGTTAAATATCTTTAGGTCAAATCCTGCAAGCTAAATTTGATTCATGTCCTACATACTTGAACATGTAGATTAAGTTTCGATGATAATGCATGGTGTGGGATGTTTCATCCGATTCTCGACACCTGATGAAGGAACTCCTCAACGGTTAAGAGCACAGATAAGAAATGAACGCGTATATAATTTTTTTTTTTTAATATTCTTAATAATATGTCCATGTAATGGATTTTTTTCCAATACGATGACAAATAAAATCAAAACCAATACTTCTTCTGAACACCGAACTGGACGTGCTTTTTTGCACAAGAAAGGCAACGTGAACGCGAGAGCAAGTTATTTATTATTGGCTTGTGATTTCACTATTCATTAGTCAAATTGGACTTGTAACTTTTTAAAACAAGCAAAAATTCATTAGTGAACAATTATTTAACAAAATGTTTATTTAAAATTAAAAAAAAAAAGAATTTCCTCTCGGATGTCAATTGAATAAAGAACTTGACTGAATATGGAAAAGCTGGTAACAATTACAGGAATTAACGGACATAATGGATAAACAGATATTTCTCTGTTCTCACAAAACAAGACAAATGGTAAAATGAGGGGTGACACGGTCATAAGCTATTATGGGCATTTACTAAAATTCCCACCTGCCTCAATGATCTTGACCTAAATTGCAATCCAGCAGACATTTATCTTAACTATTTATACAGATAAATGAAACAAAAACCATTTAGAAACAACTGACCTTCCAATCTGCAGGAGTAGCTACTTTCGCTTTGTCAGTTAGCTGCAAGGAATCTATCACTCGCAAGATCTCACTATAACAACATATATAAAATTTTAAACAATTTTGAAAACAATTATTGGTTTTATATATTATATATTGGTTGTATATATATATATACAGTGGTGGTCGTATAATTAGAAACACTACCAACGGTCCTTGACATTATGTAAGATACTTCACCGCAATTGTTTTTATTTTGATATTAAACAATAAATAGGACAACATGTTCAATGACTTATCATTTATTAGACAAACAATATAAAACCCATTATACACGTTTCAATATTACATTACGGACAAATATTTAAATCAGTTTTAAGGTATGAACAATAATGGTCAACTAATTAGAAACAACAACAAAAAAGTATAAAAAACAATATTTTTTTAAGTAAAGTAATTAGTATATTATTTACGAAATAGCTACTATCCACAGCCTACCAATAGTTATAATTAATATTTAGTGGCGTATCCGTTATTTTCAATAACAGCACTGCAACCACGTGGCATTGATTTAATCAATTTCATACATTTTTCTAGGGGGATTGAATTCCATGCTTCAACAAATGCTTAATATAGTTCGTTTTGACTGGTGTTACGTTTGTTTGAGACTTTCTTTTTAACAATATACCAGAGATTTTCTATCGGGTTTAAATCCCGACTATTTGCTGGCCAGTCTAAAACGGATATACGCTGTTCGCTAAGGAAACATTTGACGCTATTGGCCGTGTGTTTAGGGTCCTTGTTATGCTGAAAGATCCAGGTTATAGGTAAATGATCGTCCGAGTAGGGAATCATTGTGTGCTCTAAGATATTTTTGTATTGCCTTTGATCCATTGTACCGCCACCGTGCTTCACTATACTCCTTGTGTATTTATAATTAAAAGCATTGTTTACAGGGCGTCTAACATAGCGCTTTCCATCGGAATTTTACATATTTATTTTTGTTTCATCTGAAAATAAAACTTTTTTCCATTCTCGTACCGTCCAATTAACATATTTTTAGCGAATAATTATCGCTTCTCTCGGTGTTGCTTGGTTAGAAGCGGTACCTTTCGAGAGATTCTTCCAAACAATTTAGCTTCCACTAATCTTCGGCGTATCAGTCTTGACGAGATGTTTCTCGGGTCATCAGGCGAAAAAAATTTATTTTTAATCTGGTTGGAGCCTTCACTTGGATCTTTTTTAGCAACACGAACGATAAGGGTATCTTCTCTGGGAGAGGATTTTCTTGGCCGAGCCTTTCTAAGAACATTTTCAACAGTTCCATGTGTTTTATAATGATCAAATGCATTTAAAACTTTCCTAACAGAACAATTTAAATGCTCAGTTATTCTTCTTTACGCCCACTTATGATCTATATGTAAATTAACAATGATTTGCCTAGTTGACGCGTCACTACTTTCATTTTTGCCCATTTTGAACAAAATAAAATTCAGATTAAATTTTGAATTGCCGGCAAAATAATAGAAAAAGAAATGCTATTCTCCAATTTCAAAAAAAGAACGAGATATGGATGCTTTTTTTAAATGTTTCTAATTAGGCGTCCAAGCGGCCAGTAACAGAAAATAAACTCCTACATGTGTAAGACTCATTTTGTAATTAAAAGTAAGATATGTTTTATATTTTATGCATTTAATGAGTTTTTTATTTGAGTGCCTATATTATTGCATGATTATTAATTATTTAATGTGTATATCTTTTACGAACATTTGTACATTGAAGTTATACTTTCTTTATTCATAAGAAGTGTTTCTAATTATATGACCACCACTGTAATTATTTAATGTGTATATCTTTTACAAACATTTGTACGTTGAAGTTATACTTTCTTTATTCATAAGAAGTGTTTCTAATTATATGACCACCACTGTATATATACTTTAATATTCGACAAAAAACCTAATAACTTTTTACTGGCCTGACCTGACCTGACCTGGGATTTGAACCTAGGACCTCGGGATCGGCAGCGTTTTATCTAGCCACTAGACCAATGTGGCAATCAGTAATTAAAATATTATAGTATATGGCAATACTTACTCAAAATTTCTGCCAGTTGTAGCAGGATATAATAGAGACAGTCGAAATTTCTTGTTCGAGTCCAAAATAAATACAGCCCTTGCAGTTAAGGGCATGCCAGCTGTATCCAATTCATCTTTGTCCAGCATACCCAACTTCATAGCAATATTTCTATCTTTGTCTTCAATTATTGGGTAGGGGAATTTTTCATCTTCATGGCATCCTGAAGTAAATGATTGTTCTCAAGTTAGCAATTTCGAACATGACATTAATTAAAAATCTAAATACTTGTTAAAATTACAAAATACTCATATTTGATAATAGGATATAACTGTAATTTGTTATTTTTATGATGGTAACATCTATACTACAAAAACTTATAGCAAGTATAACTTGTTTTAGTTATACAGCCCCGTTTGCTTTAAGCGTAAGAAAATTATTACTTTTATAAAATGTAAAAGTTTAAATAATATCAAATATTGGAAAAGACATACCGGCATAACATTTTATGTCTTTGCACCAATCTATGTGGGAAGACACGGAATCACAGGATAAACCAATAGTTTTCACATTGCGTTTTTTAAATTCGGGCAGTAATCTTATTACTTTGGAGAGCTCCGTTGTACACACAGGTGTAAAGTCAGATGGATGCGAAAACAAAATACCCCACCTGGAATTGATAATATCAACATGTCAAAATGTTTTTATAAAAGGAGACTTTGTAAACTTTTTTATTACTTATTAATCTGTTTCTTTTCTAATTAGACATTCAATTTATATCTCTTATTATTACTGCATTCATAAATATTTTTTGAGTAATGTATCTTTTTTTTTAAATATTATAATTATATACAATGAATAAAATATTTACAAATGTTGCCAACATTTGTAAAAACAATAATATTTGGGTTGGTTTTATCATCCCATTAGGAAGTATCACATGTATATTGTAGAGGTTTAGTCCCTGATCACAATGATACAACCTGGTCAAAAGGTCATAATGTACTTTAATGTTTACAAGAAAATTAAAAACATATTATATAGTATGTAAAGTTTGTATGTTTGGATGAAGATGGTAACCATCAACACTACATATCCAATTTAAAAAAAACTTTTGTCATTGTTTCGAGTGTACTTTCGACATATGCTATATATTAAACTCTTAAAGTAGAAGGATTTATCACGGAGATTAATTTATTTTGCAACATAAGTCGATAAAAAACGTAAGAGATATATGAATGCTTTCTATAACATAGTAAAGCTTTTTTACAGGTCTTTTTAACCTGTAAAAAATTCCGCGACGATGTCTGCAGGGATTTGCTAGGAACCTATAGGAATAAACGCAAAAACTATTCAAATAGTAAATAACAACAGAATCGCTCGCAATATGGAAAAAGTATAATATAAATTAGATGCTACACCGTTATACCTTATTGTTTACATAACATGATCACTGCCATTTAAGTCTGAACAAAAACAATATCGCAAAGTAACTTATAAATATAAAAAGATGCTTACGATTCACCAAGCCAATCGTGGAAATCAATTTCACCTTCTGTAGTATTTGCAGTAAAATTAGGAAAAACATCACCGAGAAGCACCATTGTTAAGATTATTTTAAAATTTAAAGAACACAGAAAGAAAAATGCGTGCAAGATAATTGTCAGAATAAGATTGAAGCTTATTTGAATTATAGAGATCACAAGTGATTAAAAAATAAAATACTAAAATTCTGAATTTAAAAAATCAACAAGAAACAATTAAAAATCAAAGTTTCAAAAAAATACTAGTTATACCTATATGTATTATGTAGTTATAACTTTAGCTATATAGATTATAGATATAAAATAAAATAGATAGTGAAAATAATTAATCTGTTACAGTACATAACAGTGTTGCTCTTGAATATTAAGAAAGGTACAAACAGAAATACAACGCAAGCTTTTTCTGTATTCAATTTTAAGTTCAAATAACGACAAGTTTAATTCACAGTCACCGACTGTAATTCCTACAATTAATTTCTGCGTAGTGTTCTTACAATGAGTTTCTTATTTTTGATAATTTATTTTTTATTGCAAAACAAATGTATAAGCTTTCATGAAATAATTAAATTTGTTAAAGTAGTTTAATTTGTTATATATAAAATTTGAGCTATCTTTAAGGTGAAAAATAAACTAATCGTAAAGACGTTTATAATTTTTATTATAATCATATATTTATTACTCATTATAATTTTTATAATACTCTCCATTTGGCCTTATCGTTAAATATTATGGTTTTTCTACTGCTCTAATTTTAGTTTTGCAATGTGCTCTTTTTAAGGTAGGTCCTACACGGACTTTTGAGTTTAATCACTAGAGAGATTAATATTTATTCGTTTTTTAATTTTGTTATGCATTAATTTACTCACATTTTTTAATAATTTAGTATCATTACAAACATGTCATATTTAAATTGATTATTAGATTATAATATTTTATTATTATATGGTCTGTCTATAGCTTTTCTTATCTGTGACTAAAATCTTAATCAATGGCGTCACCGTCAAGGACCCAACCCGCTGCGTGCAATTTGTAGTTTCCTTGTGTATTTCGGGTACTGGAGTTCATTATAAAGATTTTTTTAGTCATAGTGTTATAAAACGTAAGTAATTTCTATTGTAATATGGTAAAATATTGATATTTTTTCAACTTTCATACTTGGGTGTCCTGACCCGACACAAAATGGACGTCAAATTGTATTGTGACGTGATTATGTAAAATAACATTTTAATCTAACATATAATTAACAATAATTAGCTTTGAAGTGTATCTTTTAGCTTACCTTTATTACAAAGCAGTTTTGCCGTTGTAATAACAAAAAATCATTTCAAATATTCCTCTAGAATCCATCGGAAATTTGCATAGCTAATGTCCTGAAGTAGGAAGAGAGCATGGCGATCTCAAAATCAACAATCGATATCTTAGATAAGCATTTCGTAAAATATTTTTAATACATATACAAAGGGTATTAAGAAAAACACATCTTTCTATTTACCTGACATATAATAAGGTCATTGTCCTCTTTTACTCAGTACTTAGTCTATGTAGCAAATGTACTTATGTACCAAGTCTGGTATTATCTTGTGTTTAAAATGCATTGCGAGATCATTTTCTGTTTTGTTTTTAAATTTTGTAGATTTTTGCTATAAAATGTTGAATGTACAAGTAAAAATGTAATAAATAAAATAATATTATTGTGGATAAAGTAATACTTAGTACATCTTATAAATTATCATTGTCATAATAAAGACAATACCTTCTCAGTAAATATGTTTAAATGTTGATAAATTTTAATTAAAATAATTTTAATCACTTGCTTTAATATATGGCCAATTCCATCTTTGTATGTACAATTCTTCTATTGCTAAATAACAATAAATCTAATAGCTGTGTTTGAAGTGGAAGCCTGTGTAATTTCAGGCTCAAAGTGCAGAAATCATATTTCCTTCAGTATCAGACCACATACATGGTGGTAGAATTGCTTGTGTGCTTTTCTATAATAATTAAAAATAATCATTTGAAACTAAATCTTATTAACTCCAGTTATGACAGAGATAGTATGGAATGTTTGTTTGTTGTTTTTTGTTTAGTGAAGTAAACAATCACAATATTATCAAATGCGAATTCTTAAGTTGAAATATTTTAGATTTGCTTCGGAATTTAAATCTGTAAGTGTAATAAAATAATATAATTAAACATTTTATATTATTAAAATATCAATGAAAATTTATGTATGAAAAATAAAAATGATATTTTAAGACTATAAGCTTTTGCCAATAATTATTTGCTTCTTTTCTTATAAACATTTTCTGTTGTATTTTCGTTTGCTATATTTTGTTGACCTTATATATACAGGCTGAGCGTTTTATTTCTGTGATTTAGTTTTTTATTTTTATAAATTTAATCACATCATTTCAGGTAATTGAAAGTACAGTGAAAGGTGCTATGAATTACGAATTACATGATAAATTTTAAATTAAACAAATAAAAGATTTGAAAAAGGAAATCATTTAAAAATATATTGTACACAACCAACAAGATGCAAACAATAAAATGTGTTGTGGTGGGTGATGGTGCTGTGGGTAAAACCTGCTTGCTAATCAGTTATACCACAAACAAGTTTCCTTCTGAATATGTACCAACCGTTTTTGATAACTACGCTGTGACTGTTATGATAGGAGGTGAACCTTACACCTTGGGACTCTTTGATACTGCAGGTGTGTGTGTATTTTAAATATATTTTAAAACAATTTGTTAAATTTTTTTTTTACTTTATACCTAATACCAATTTTATATTATCAGGTCAGGAAGATTATGATAGACTGAGACCTCTAAGTTATCCACAGACGGATGTTTTCCTTGTTTGCTTCAGTGTGGTCAGTCCAAGTTCATTTGAAAATGTTAAGGAAAAGGTAATTAGTTTCAAAGGTATAAATATACAATTGCATCATGAAAAAAATGTCTAAAATGTTTACCCATAGTTATATACTTATTTATTTTAACATTTATGTGTTCCCAGTGGGTTCCAGAAATAACTCATCATCAGCAGAAAACACCTTTTCTTTTGGTGGGAACTCAAATAGATTTACGAGATGATCCAGCTACCATGGAAAAGCTAGCTAAAATAAAACAAAAGCCTGTTTCACTTGAACAGGGAGAGAAGCTTGCTAAGGAGTTGAAAGCTGTTAAATATGTTGAATGCTCAGCTCTTACTCAGGTATAATGAATGTTCTATATTGTTGACATTATAATAAAATAATTTATTGCTTGTAAAAGTATCCTTACGATTTTGTAAAGTGTTGACACATAAATCATGACTATGAACAAAATAATTGCTTATTTCAGAAAGGGCTCAAGAATGTGTTTGATGAAGCAATTCTAGCTGCTCTGGAGCCTCCGGAGCCTGTGAAGAGGAGGAAATGTGTTCTGTTGTAATGTATCACAGTTGCATTTTCTGTGTCTACCATCAAAATGATTACTGCGATTATGTGACCAGCATAAGCTAACACTATGTTCATCTTATTTTTATTATCATTACTATTGAATATGCCATAACTAAAAAATAGCAATATTGAAATAAGTCTTGTGCTACAGTATCCTATTTGGGCTTTTAATATTTTCAATATACTTGATTAATGTTGTAAGACAAATTTATATGATGTCATTTGTCGGCTATTAAATATAAACATTTGTAAGTCATTTGTACCTATTAATAGTATTATATAAAACAATTTTGATACTTTATAACATATATCGAGTTGATCAGTTTTATTAACCATAACAATGTTATGAAATGGTTATATGCTTTTAATCACAAGACTTTTATAACTTTACATTATTTATTGTTCTTATGTGTTGTTTTGCATATTTGTAATTTAAGATTTCCATAGAGGTGGAGATATTCAACAAGACTACACATTTTCATTGCTCACTGATACAATATAAGTTCCGATAAATTAAGAAATTTACATAAATATAATACGAAAATTACCACAGCACATTGTCTTCCTTAAGTTTGGATTAACACAATTTTTATATCTTTTATAATAGTGTAACATGTTTTCTTTAATTGTTTTCCATACCACTTTCATGATTCTTTGTAATGTCATAGTGATGTACTTTATACAATAGAAAGACTAATTATTTTAAATACAAAATGTCACACACTAACACAAATCAACTGTAATAAAAAAATATATATAACTAAAAAACTACAAAAAGCTGTACAACAAATTGAAAGTTCATAGATGAGAAAACTTTATTATAATGAATAATTAAATAAAAAAAGCTGTAAGTACTTCATGGGTTCTCTGAATATTCCACCTCTTAAATAATTATTTAATCGGTATTTTGAATAAAAATAAAAATGTTTGCGACGAACTACTAGGTTTAACCATATAAATTTCTCTAAACATTCATTAACAATTAATTTTATGAAGTCGATGAGATTATTGATACGTGGTACTCTATGCGTACCACTAATATCATCGTGGGGTTAACTATACAGAGTATATTATGGTGTGAATATCAATTATTAGAATTAATCTTTAGTAAAAGTAGCATTTTTATCACAATGTATTGCTTTGTGAATTTTGACTGAAATGAAAGTATTCATTCCGTAGAATGTTTTTGCATTTTTCATATACGCACTGCAATTTTTATAAGGATAATACAATGTAACCGCTTGCGCTATTATTATGCAGCAGATGCCATTGTCCCGGTTTTATACTCTGTATATGCTGTTGCCTCGACACAAAGAAACGCACAGGGACGTACCACCAAGTATCACTACAGTATTGTTTCCTCGCGCCTTCCTCGATAATTACGCTCAGGTAATAGTGTATGTATGTACTCATGGTAAGAAAGACTTTTATACAAAGAAAAAATGCAGTGCATTTCACTCACTAATTTAATATTATTCTTGTTTGTATGAATATTTGCATTCATTATAATTACAATTGCGTTTGGATTATACCATACTTTATGTAAATAAATATGAATGATTATCACGATTTTATATGAAATTAAATATGTACTGAGTTTGAAGTTATTATATTATTGACATTCGGGGTATTAAGAATATATAACATGTGCGAATAATTTTAAACGACTTTCATTTAATAATTGGGTTATAAAATTTTCTTTGTGTCAGTAATTAGATTTAGGTGTATATTAAATTAATAAATGTAAGATTAAATGGTGCGTTTTATTAAAATTTATTAACATATTTTTTATTTGCAAGCGATTTATTCGTGCGTTTATAGGTACCAAATATTTATGGCTAGGCTTTATATAAGATCATCTAAGAGTAGTTTATAAAACTAGAACTGAATATTATACCATCAATCTACATTTGATAAAGTTGACGTGCCGTTTTTTTTTAAATATATTTTGTAGGTAGGCGGACGAGCATATGGGCCACCTGATGGTAAGTGGTCACCAACGCCTATAGACAAAGGCATTGTAAGAAATGTTAACCATCGCTTACATCGCCACGGCGCCACCAACTTTGGGAACTAAGATGTTATGTCCCTTGTGCCTGTTGCCTGTTACCATTATACTGGCTCACTCACCCTTCAAACCGGAATACAGCAATACCAAGTACTGCTGTTTTGGGGTAGAATATATGATGAGTGGGTGGTACCTACCCAGACGAGCTTGCACAAAGCCCTACTACCAAATGAACGTTTGCTGCGTTTTCAAGCAAATTATATTAAATAAAGGGTAGGTACTACGCACACTGACACTACAATATATAGATACTCAAACTGACTGCCTAGTTGGTTTAGTGGCTACTTGTAATCGGCGTGGAGGGCTGTAGCCTCCTTCTGTGAGACCGTCATGGTCCAGAGCGAGGCAGCGGAGCGGGAACGGGAAAGGGCCGATCCTGCTCGGCGGAGACGACGTCGGCGTCGTCTCGGCCCTCCCACAGCCCCGACGCCCGGGGCTTAAAAGATAGAGCGTAACCCTTGGACCGTGGATGCGTCATGGACCTCACGGGTCATATTTTAGACGGCCCTGAAGAGGACGGCAGCCGGGATGGCCTCGAGCTGCCATATGCACTAGCGAGGAGTGCGGGGAGGTGAAATTACCTTCGCTCCCTGAGGAGATCTCCAACAAGCCACGAGCGGAGCAGAGCACAGGAGGGGCCGCGGATGCGTTATATCAACACGATCACGCAGCCTCTCCGATCCGTGCCGAGGACGGCTATCGCAATGGTTTTAGTGGCTAAGAATCCCACATAACCCGGTTCCTCCCCCGAAGGGAGTAACATTTGAAGGTCCACTGCGATAAAAAAAATAAAAAATATGGCTACTTGTAAGGTCGCAGACACTGTGGTCTTGGGTTCAAATCCCAGGTCGGGCCAATAAAATGTTATTGATATTTTCAGAGAAGTTGATAGTGTGTACAGTCTGCCTCGGAAAGCACGTAAAGCCGTTGGTCCTGCGCCTGACTTCTTTCCGGTCGTGTCGGATTGCTGTTACAACGGGTTATGAGAGTTGGGCAATACAGAGTGCACCTGTGTTTGCACACACACTTTTGCACTATAATATCTCCTGCGCATTTGGCTAATCTCTTGAGATTGTCCGCCGTGGCAGAAATCGGTCAGTAGGACCATAGATACTCAAAATACAGGTTACGGTTATGAAGTTGAGGGTATTTTTTATTGATCCCTGTTATTATGTAATTTAATATAAATTCTGCAGATTTCGGGATGCTAGTCCTAGTAGTGTAGTACGTACACGAGTCTGAATATCTGATGTCATAATATGTAGGTTTCATAAGGAAGTTGTACCGCTCAGTATGAAACCGATTGTAATACGACGAAAATTCTCTTCAAACGATTTCTGAAAAGGCTTATTAAATATTGTTGTGATACGCTGATCCGCATTATAAAGCGTTCTTTTTTTTTAATAATTTTCGGTATAGTATTAATCAAGACGTTACGAAAATATTTTATAGAATTAGATTTGTAGTTGCTTTTGCCGCTTTTTGGTAGTTTATGATGTTGGTATATAACTAGGTACAAAATTATTGCATTTACTTTTAACTTTCAAAACAGATAGAAGAATGAGGTCGGCTTTCGGCATACAACATTCCTTTACGTGCCAACGTTAAAGGAAATGGCGGTTCAAAAAACCACACCGGTCTAAGCATATCTATCAACTATGTTCATAGATTTTAATGCAGCGATTTTATTTTGTTTTTAGATGGCATACTTTTGACAACTTTGACGTAATGATTTTTTAGTGGATTTTATATTAAAACACCTTTTTTATAAGTATTTAGCAATTTTCAGGTTTTTTAGTCGTTACGAAGCTTTTATGTGATATGAAAATTTTAAGTTGAAATGGGCGACGGTATTAGGATACCTCAAGGCGAGTAAATTAAAAATTGCTTAATATAATTAAAATCTTATTACATATCAAATAAAACCATACATAACTATTGTTGTAATGCAAAAAAACCCATTTAATACATTGCTGTGCTATAACAATTAATTACGATACAATCAATATGGCGGACTACTATATAGGTACAAATGGGTATATCAGTCTTATAAATGACGTTCTATGCTTACATATAATACACCTTACGCATACAAAAATATAGTAACGAGATATCTGGCTTTGTTACTTCCAATAATACTTGAACTTATATACTACAAAAAACTCATATAATTATGTACTCTTGCTTGAATGATCCGGGAATCATTTACAAAAGTCATAGTAAGCCGGCTGATGTTGACATCGATAGTAGATCTTATATAGCTAATAAGCAAGCCAACCGTCTCGTCAGCTGCCCAAGTAGCGGTGGGTTTGCCTGTAGGAGGGCGCGAAAGTTGGAAATTGAAGATTAAAAAAAAGTAATAATACGCCGGCTGAAACTTTTTAAGAATAAAGTGAATGGTAGTTCTTACACATCGATGTGACAAAAATATAATATTCACATATACAATATGATTAATCGAAATTTCAGACAAGCGTCACAGGAGCTCCTGTAGCCTTGCTGGAGTTCTGGAAGGCGTTCGTTCTGAAAAAAAATTAGATGTTCGGGGTATGTATATTTTGAATTGCGGCCTTTAATAAACGTTGCATAACGTCTTTCCTTTGCGTTACACGATTTTCTAAAAGACTTGAGATAATTGATAGAATGTCAGAACAAAAATTACTTGTAAAAACGTGAACTACTGAGGTAATGACCTCGTGTCTTAGCTACCCGATAGGTAAGAGCTATCGAGCGCTACTGCCCGCACCTGTGTTGCCATGTAATTTGTCGTAATCGTCATTTAATTAAAAAAAATATATTTTGCTTAGTATTTTAAAAATTATTACATAAATAGAACCGCCACACGATACCTAATAACCACTTCACGGGTCGGGCACGAATTTTGTTACACGCTGTATATGTTACGTCTTATTCCGAGGTTACTTTTATCATCTTATTTGATTGCACTAATATCCAATAGGTACATACTAAAGATATGTAGACATTAATTGGTGGTATAAATAACGTTTGTTTATTTTTTTAAGCTTCAATTCCAGAAGTTGATGATCAGTTCGCTTTAGCGGAAGCACGATGTGACAGTTTGCAAGAGAAAATTGATTTAGTAAAAGTTCTAAAACGAAAAAAGAAATTGAAAAAGAGAAGGTAGGCGTATCATTGTCATATGTAATTTAATTGGTGGAAAAGAGTTGCTACTGAGTTCGTACCGTGGTTCTCGAACTTACATACCAAAATAGAGTGGTGCTTTAATTTAACCGGATGATTCAAAAGTTCTTATTTAAATAAAGATTATTTTGATTTTATTTCGAATTATATTTTTTAATGTATTTTAAGTTAACGTACATTTTAATTATAACGTTGTTAGCATAATTATGAAGAGAAAATTATTAATTTTAGTATGACCACAATAACGGAACCAGTGCCGACAATAGCGAATATACCGGTGATTACATTTCGAAGTCGGCCGAAAAAAAGTGAGTTATAAATTTAATTTAGTACAAAATCGTGATGGCTGGGCCATAAACTATAGTTATATATTTCGATATAAACATGCTACGTCGGGTAGCTAGTTATAATATAGAGGATGCGCTACCCTGAGGTGTAAAGCAATTCACCAACACTGAACATTGCCTACGTTGGGATTTGTGTCTGGGGATGTCATATTAAAAACAAAAAACTCCAAATATCAAACAAATCAACAATCACACTGTGCTATTCTAATCCATTATCACTTTTCACTTGCACATAAAATTAAAAGTTCAGTCTGTACTCTCATGAAACAGTTGCCTAAACTCGTATCCGTTGATCGGATGATCTCAGAATATCAACCAAAGATATATAGACATAGTTATGTGATAATGTGTATTTTGTTTAAAAAAAGCTATTAGGTTTTAAGAATACAGCGCTGGCGTTGATTACAGAGGTATCTCAGCAGCCGGAGACACTTCGACGGCTTGAGACAAATGCCAAGGCAAAACCTACACGTGGCTATGTCGATCCTGATGTGATCGAACAGCAACAAATGTTGAACAGAGTTCACGGGAACAGACAAATGAATCAACAGCAATATAGACAATCAAAGGCGAGTTAAAACATAATTTTCAACGATTTTATCAGCTAATAATAAAAGTATCAATAAAAAAATAATTAATTATGATTATAATCAGTGTCACCGATCGTACGTGTCCAACTGTTGGGCAAAGGTTGTAAACGTTTATAAGACCGTAATTAGTCTCGTATATATCCCAATATTCTATCTATACTTTAAGGGTATAATCCAAGATATTAAGATCAGTCCATATGCAATCAAGGTATTTATCTAAATAAAAACAATTGTTTTTTTTTATTGTACAGGTAAAGTCGAATAGGGGCGTAGAAAATGTGGCCCAAACACGGATGCTTTTACGTCGACCTCCAGCTGATGGTGACAGTTAGTGCTAATCGTTCATACACTTACGTCTTTATAACGCGTAAAATAAGTCTGCCTGTGGTCCTTTCAATAGTCAGTCAGTTACTTAACGAGGTGTGTTACATCGTATTCGGTTCAACGATTGATCAGGGATGAAGTCAGTTTTGTTTCAAAGAATAAGATTTTATAATAACGTAATCTATTATAAACACATGTTTTAACAGTGTTAAAACATGTGTTTGAGCGTCAACTTGGTGGTTTGTTAAAGCCTGACTAGGAACCAGCCACTCATCAGATATTCTACCGTTTATCAGTAATACTATTTTTATGTTCCGGTCTTAAGGGTGAGTGATCTTAGTTCTCATTGTTTTGGTGGCACATTGATGGGATGGTTAATATTTCCTACAGTGCCGATCTATGAGCGGTGGTCACCATTAACCATGAGGTGGCCTATTTGTAAGTTCGTTTACCAATTCATAAAAAATTCACTTCTTCGATTTTTGTTCATGGTTGATTCTACATACCGGACCAGTTATATATTTTCTTTTATTTTAAATACTGCAATAATTTAAACGAGCTTATAAAACTGTATTTGACAAGGTGAGCAAGAAAGTGTACCCCCGGAGTTATGCGGCGAAGATGAGTCATCCGAAGATAAATCGTTCAACGAAGCAAATACTTATTATTCACAGTAAGTACATTTGCACTTTTTACGTTTAAAGGGCTAAATATTTTTAATTTTTCGGGAAAAGAATAGGACTCCCGTTGGATTACCATAGCGTGAAATTGGTGATTGGAGGAACATTTCATATGAGTAGAGATGTTCGCGTACGGTCCGTGTATCGTTCACTCACATAAAAATATATAATAAGATTTAGTATAAATACTGAATTGTATTGTCACCAGCACCGAATATGTCCGAATATTGCAAAATTTTACCCAAAGTAAGGGTACTAACAGGAGTAGTTAAATAAAATATTTTAAAATATATAGACGATGACATTGACGGGCTTGGTGTAATTTATAATCGAAATAAGTCCATTACAAATATATTTTTCCTAGCTACTTAGGCCTATTTTTAAAACTACGCGCACAGTATTTCACGCAGTGGCGTAACTATACCAACTGAGGCCCGTGGTAAATCCATTACATGGGGCCCCTCAAGGGCGTAGCTAGCAAAGATATGGGGCGAATTGTTGGATACTCAATCTGAGTAAGCAAAAATTCGTAAAATGTTACTGAAAATGACAATACAAAAAAATCATAAAAATGTTAAGACACTTCTGAGCTCAGGGCCTCTCGGACCGGGTCGGGGGCCCGTGAAGTTTTGCCAGCCCTGCCCTAAAGTTACGCCACTGATTTCAGGACACTTGTTCAAATTTTAAGGCAACGATGACAGGCCGCCATATTTTTTACTCTGTTTGAAAATAGAATTTTGTATTATCGGAAATCGGATGATCATGTTTTCATGACATGTATTATCAGAGTTTTTTTTCGAATAAAATAGAACGTTAATAAAATGTACTTTCTCAGAGAAGGTTTTTATAGTATTAAATTGTAGTAAATCGCAGCTACAGCAAACCGACTTCTATAAATCGTCATGAGAAATTTCAAAAATACTTAACGAGGTTTTTCTCGTATAACACAATAATACTTTTTATTTATTATCAGAAAAAGAGATTACCAGAGTCGACCAAAATCTAAGCAATTGAAGGGAAAACGAAACATTAATGTACCAAAAGCGTCTGGATCACAAACAGGTAGGTTACATAATTTTATGTATGGTAGGTAATGTATATCTGTGGCCACTTACTATAACGGCCAATATGAATAACTTTTACAGAATAGAAACAATTAACATATTATATCGGTTGATTTATATAACAAATTCTTTTTCGCATAATATTGTTGGTATTAGTGATGTTAACCCAATTAAATTTATTATTTCTTAAAAGATTTGGCAAATGGAAAAATTTGGCTTACATTTTACTATAAAATAATTTTGGCTGCCGTTTGCCCAGCTAAGGGATATTTACGGACTTATCTTTTAGTCATTACAAAAATAATAACAGAATATTAAAAAATGTAGGTTCAAGGATAAGTGAAACAGAACCGAGGCAAGTCGTGGAGTTGTTTAAAAATAACGAAGCGCGCAGTCCGCGACAACTGAACATAAATATTGCAAAGGAGATGAGCATAGTTAAAGGTATAAATCCAAAACATTGCATGTATCGCACCGTTACACAAATATTTATGTCTAATATCTACATTGCCCGCTATTGCACAGATTTAAATTAATCTAGAAGCCGCATACCTGCCATCAAAACGCGTCTAAAGTTCCACACTCTCATTCGCTGCACATCAGTTTCAATTGCTTATTCGCTCATGTCTAGCCATTACATTATCAAATTATTATCGTTTAAGCTATTTAATGAATATGAACATATATGTATATTATTTTTAATTGGTGATTTATTATTAACTTGTTAATTGTGTCAATACCAAGTTGAGATAATAATTTATAATATATGTGAGAGATTTTTTTTGTAATCAATCCTTGGCCTTATGCGATAGTAGCTGGGTTACTTGGTTATGTTACTACACTATAGTGACCTGAATATAAACTTTCACTCTATCTCCCTCCTGACGTTTGAGGAATTCATCGTCAACTCTCCGAGTATGATGTTTCCTATCTTTATACACACACACACTTGTGTTGACTTTCTAAGTAGTAGGACACTCTCAGATATTCTACAAACAGCAACAAGTATTGTTGTGCTCCGGCTTAGTGGGTGAGTGAGCTAGTGTAACAACAGGCACAGGGGACATAACATCTTAGTTTTCGATTGTGATTCGATTTCGATTATGGATGGCGAGCGGTGACCACTTTTCATCTAGTTGCTTATTTGCCAGTCTGCTAACATATTTTAAATAAAAGGTGAAAAAATTCCGAAAATATATGGCAATCATTTTTGCCGGCACTTTTACATTTTGACTAAAATAGAAGTCTGTATTGCAATTATCCGCATAAAATATTCGGTTGTGTTTGTACTGTTGTGTTAGGACTGATCGTAATCTAAATGTCAATTCTATTCATTCATTTTAGACAATGGCGCTCTATATAAGCACGAAGCGGAGAATAGACCAATGGAAAACATGCCAATAACTAATGTCAAGAAACCAAAGGTATAAAAAATTTATATGAATTTTTGTAATAAAACCTGTTATCGAATTTTGGAAAACAAAACAATACAGAGTTATCTTTCTGTTCGCGCGTGTAAAGTTAGAAGTTTATCTCCCAGGACATTTTTGCCTCGTGTCTATGTAGCAAATTGTCCAACTACGAAGTTTTTATTACGATAGGTCTTATTATCTACCTGTTAAACTATGCAAAACGTCTTATTAGCAATCTTTTTGGAGCCTTTACTTGGGTCTTTTTTAGCAACACGAACGATTAGCGTAGCTTCTTTGGGAGAGGATTTTCTTGGCCGAGCCTTTCTAAGAACATTTTCAACAGTTCCATGTGTTTTATAATGATCAATTGCATTAAAAACTTTCTTAACAGAACAATTTAAATGCTCAGCTAATCTTCTGTACGCCCACTTATGATCTATATGTAAATTAACAATGATGTGCCTAGTTGACGCGTCACTACTTTTATTTTTGCCCATTTTGAACAAAATAAAATTCAGATTAAATTTTGAATTGTCGCCAAATTAATAGAAAAAGAAATGTTATTCTCCAATTTCAAAAAAAGAACGAGCTATGGATGCTTTTTTAAAATGCTTCTAATTAGGCGTCCAAGCGGCCAGTAACAGAAAATAAACTCCTACATGTGTAAGACTCATTTTGTAATTAAAAGTAAGATATGTTTTAAATTTTATGTATTTAATGAGTTTTTTATTTGAGTGGCTATATTATTGCATGATTATTAATTATTGAATGTGTATATCTTTTACGAACATTTGTACGTTGAAGTTATACTTTCTTTATTCATAAGAAGTGTTTCTTTTTTTTTATGACCACCACTGTATATACGCATTTTTTACGATGCTTCACTTTCCTTTGCTTTTCTTGTCCGGATTTGCATCCGCTATTTAAGGGTGAGTTTTAACCCACGTGTTAACTCCGTTGCTGGTCCATATTGGTCCTTGTTATTTGACAAAAGTATACATTGAGGAGGACTACATAAAAATGAAGTCATTGATCAAAAGGTTAATAAAAACATAAAGTACCGCATACGCCACTACGAGTTACCGACGGTGTCATCGAAAATGAAGCGAGTGGTTATTCACTGCTACAACGACAACTTGGCCCACGCTGCCATACCTTTCGTCGTCAGCAAGAGCTCCGCGCCTTCCCACAACGTTGGCGTTAATCTTCAGCAGGTAAAAATCAATTGAATTAACAAGTTTACGCAATAATGCACTAAATTTTGCACATTTTGAAAATTTGTGTGTCTATTATACTCGCAACCTACACACATAAACTAAATAGAGACACATACTCGTACTATATATGTGTGCACCGCGGTCCGACAATGGGAAACAGAACGTTATATGTAGCGGGCGTCACCTTCAGCAATGCAATTTCAATCTACCGCCACCTTTATCTTTCGTAATAGAAGTGCGTAAGGTACGAGCAGGTATATCCCTCGAGTCCTTTTTACAGGTTACAAAATGAGTATTTCTTTTCAAAAATGTCACTCGTACTTTATCATTAAGTTAGTTATCATATTAATAGTTAACTTTCTGCATAAATTTGCATTCATAAAATATAAATATCACCGATTCATTGACAGTAGAAGAACTTTAAACTAGTGAAGAGTGTTGTTTTCCTTACTAATATTATAATTGCGAAAGTGAGTTTGTCTTTTGCGTCTTAACTACTCAACCGATTGATACAATCTTGCATACACGTTGTCAGCGATACAGAAAAGGAAACACCTGACACCTACCCCCTCTCCAGAAAAGTAGGCGAAGTTGCGGGCGGAAACTAATTAATTTTATAAATGTTGGTTTTTTTGAAAACTACGCGTGATAATAATGTGGTCTAACGTGTTTTAATGGTGATAAATAAACAATTATTAATATAAATATAATAAACAGACGATTTTTTTCGCAGATTTTAAACGGGCTCAGAGTACAACAGCCGATATCGAAAATACCCCTCACCATCGCTCACCATATGGGTTAGTTTTTATGTTCATTTATATATTATAGTTTTTGTTTATTACTAGACGCCCGCGTCCCGACGTCATTTGGGTTAAAAATTAGTTTTGTCATGAATAACCTTTTCTAACCCTGGAACTCGCTCAAATCTGTGGTCAAATTTCATCAAAATCGGACTCTTCGTCGAAATCGCATTTCGTTGACAGAATAATTATATGCATTAAGATTACTAAAAATTATAGTTTCAACTAGGTTATTTATCGAGGAATGCACGACATGGAGCGTCGAGTGCATCGACTCATCGAGATCAATTGGGCGGTAACTTGAATTCGGTGTATGATTATAGAAACCGCAGTCTTCCCGTAACATGTCGAGCATTTTGATAAGTAATGTTGTTGAGACCGGAACATTATACGACAACATTATACAACATAATTATAAGTATAATAATATATAATATTGACAAAATTTATTATATATTTTTTTTATTACTCATAAACTTTGGAAAGGTTTGTATTATAAAATGAGTGCAACAACTGTTCTCATTGACAGGCCTACGTCACATTCCTACTGGAGCTAAAAGCGCCATCACGGTTAGTAAAATAAAAGATAAATATTTCAGTTATTCTAGCATCAATAACATGTATTGTTGTATTCTGGTCGCGTCGGTGTAGTAAGACAAGGCGCATTCGCGTGTACTATAACGGTCCATAGACTGTCATTATATCAATGAATACGTCAATGCGAACAGCGCAGTGTGCACTTGTAACACAATATAGTCAGTTGTTTTGTTCGACGTTGCTTAATTGACCTGATTGGTTCTGATATGTAATATACTCATAACTGTACATTGCTATTATAGTCTATTGATCATCGGAGTTCTATCATTTACGTAAATAGGTAAATTAATACATTGCATACATACTCATATACCGCATGAGGTAACTGGGTTAATCATAGCATCTGAGGCTCAATATTATCTTAAAGTAAAACTATAACAGCTTTGAATGCTTACAGTTTGGTAGTGCCTTCTTTATTTTATATTTGGACAACGCTCGGAGCCAATCCGATCGCACTGCTGCCGCGTGTTGGTGATTTATCTTACATATGTATATTATATGAAAACGCTAATTATGGATATTTCGATTTCTTAGTCTCCGACGTTACAGAGCAGTGAAATGAATGTTATCAAGCTCGGACAGAGGTTACTTCATCTACCATCGTTCAAGACCATGTCCTACAGCCGGTTACTGTCGCTCTACCGTGCGGGAAACAGTCTCGTGTCCAGGTTCCTGTGTGCCAACGGACGGCCACATTACTTCTACACGTCTATGTGCGAGTAAGATGTATATTATGTTATGATACTAACAATAAATATCTATAAAAGAAGAAAGATGGTAGAGTTTCGTGCGGAATGTGTTGGTACCACTCATTTATTAGTTAATCAACCGTCAAACAGTACTATTTACTATTGTTATGTCGTGGATTGAAGGGTGAGTGTGCCAGTGTAAGTACAGCCACAAGGGGCATATCATCTTAGTTTCCTTGGTTGGCAGCCCTCTTGCGTGCTTAGCCGAGAGGGGTAGCTGGAAAGTTGAGAATGACTGAACAAAAAAACGACTTTATGATCATAAAGTCGTTTTTTATTAGGATAGATATTTTAAAAATTTGATAACGTAGACTACATTAGTGTTAATAATAATACATATTAAATTTGACTATTTTACATGCATAATAATTTGTCTTTTTTCCTCTTATTCGTTAACTACAGGAATAAAATGGCGGTTGAGGAAATCTGTTTAGGAGTTTTTGAATTCATATCATTCGCATATTTTACGGTAATATGTTTTATGGGTACGGTGATGCTTAGAATCATTTTAATTACCGATATTGACGACAATGAAATGCAAATTTTACATGATTGTATTTTTCACGTGAATGAGAGGGGGATGGTAATATTATTATAATTTAGCTTCACAAACACTAAAACTAAATTAATTAAAAATATCTATTAATTTTATTGTTACAACGTCAAACGGTTTTTAATATTTGAAGACTATTTCATTATGTCTGATATTTAAAAATTCATGTGAAATATCCGGTTATAATTCGAACCGCTCCACCTTTATGATAATATGTTACAATAGATATTGGTTTAATTTTTTTTACTTGATAATTATATACTTCTTGAAATATTTGACACAAAATATAATATGACGAGAAAAGTCGTTCTGTAATTATTAAATTTTCCTATTAACTTTTTGTTTCTTTCCTCTTGAAAAAGCCAACGGTGTTGCGCCATACAGCTTATTTTTTTTCTTAAACTGTCATTTCATGTGAAAATGATTGCAAAATTTAAAATGTAAAAAAAAAAAACGTTTTCATTACAGATAATATCGTGAACTGAGGAAAAAAAACAGGACGAAGGAATCAATCATAATTGTTTTTGTGTTTTAATTTTCTTTTGTTTCTAATATTTCAATCGATACCGCTAGGAATGTTAGTTTTTTAAATAAAATGTCTACACATTTATATGATATAATAAGTGTTTTACTTCTAGGTTTATTTAGAATAAAAATAATAATATTTTGTTCATTTAAGTTCACTGCTAAGGCTTAACTAAGTTTTGTCAATAGTGGTTGATGATATGCGTTACTAACAATATTAGGTACGGCATATCAATGCTGCGAAAAGTCTTATACAGATAAATCATATTTGAGCACATAAATAAACAAAACTTCGATCAACAATACTGCTAGATAACGCTTCACGAACAAAAACAATACTCAAATGTGGCACCCACTGACTATAGTCTATACAATAAAATGGAGAAAACGATGTTAAGGTTTAATAATTTCAACCTAAACTATGCCTTGGTTCCGAGTGATAAAGTGCGTCTTAGATTGTATTAACATTCACTCACGATCTAACGCCATAAATGACACAAAGAGATAAGATATGTACAATAACTTTTGTTCCAAATTCAACCTTATTTCGTTAGCAATAAAGCAGATAGTTATAGACACAACATTATACTACTTACGCCATTGCGGCGGTTGTTTCTACAAATTTTGACGTCTTAACGTTGGTTATGATTGGACCATACTAATTTGAAATAGCACCACAATCGAATTTGTGCTGTTATTTTTCGGGCCGTTTTTGAAGCGCTTATCAGTAATCTAGTACATTATTAATCGAAGAAACAAAGACTAAAAATAATAAAAACAAAAAGAAACATTAAAGTAACTTTTAATCATGAATTTCTTCAACTCCAGATCTTTCGTAGTAATCCTCATCCTCCCTTTCATCATATAAATCAGATATTGTATCTAAAGCTTCGAATGTACAGTAAAAGCCTTCTCCTCTTATTGAGGAGAAGGGTTTGGAGTTTATTCTATCACGCTGCTCCAATGCGGAATACACATGTGACAGAATTTCAGTGAAATATGCCTCAATATGAGGTTTCCTCACGATGTTTTCCTGCCGGTGAGTAAGAGAATAATAATAATAATAATAATAATAAAACCAAATTACACTTCTAACGCTATTTGTGCGAGAGTTCATTATGTGCATTCAGGCACGTGGTATCCAGCGCAAACTGGTTTAATCCGGCCCTGTCCTGTATTACACTAATACAAACGCGAAATCTTCTCCAAGCTTATTTATCTGTGCTATGTTATATTTTGATCCAAAGGTGTGTAGCGACATCTATCTCGCCACATACGAAAACTAAAAACTGACGTACCCTACATCGCGATATTAAAGTTATCCGAGCGATTAAACATATATATACAAGAACCCGACAACAACCGTCGGGCAGTAGCCCACCAGACCAACACCCGTCTGGTCGGAGGATCCTCCCTTTTCAATACTCAACATGGCCAGTTCCCAAGCTGGTGACCCCGAGCATGAACGTCAGCGCAGCCTTCGCAAAAACTACGTCATCGTGACGTCATCATCACTTCCTCAAGCTTTCGAGCAGCAAGTCATACAGCCAGCCAGCATCCACGACTACTACGGGTATCCTGACCACCAGCATGCAGCGGACGCGCATTCCTGGTCATCACCCACAGTCTTCTCAGCGACCTTGGCACAGCACACTGCACTTCGGCCGGTCAGCAAGCAGAGACGCACTTCTCTCCTGGTCGACGCAGCAGCCAGCCACTACGCAGCACTGCACCACTCCGACTCACTGGAGCATTTGCAGCATCACCCCGACTCACTGGGGCATCACCGCAGACAGTTCCGACTCACCGTGAACTATGCGGCATCTGGTTCCGACTCACTGGAACATTCCACTGGCTCGGCAAACATCACAAGATATATGGACGACTCAACCTGCTATCGACCTCCGGTCTCGGAGGGAAGTGATGTAGCGACATTTATCTCGCCACATACGAAAACTAAAAACTGACGTACCCTACATCGCGATATTAAAGTTATCCGAGCGATTAAACATATATATACAAGAACCCGACAACAACCGTCGGGCAGTAGCCTACCAGACGAACACCCGTCTGGTCGGAGGATCCTTCCTTTTCAATGCTCAACATCTCCAAATGTGAATAAGAAAAACTTGACACTTAAGAAACCCTAGAGTAAGATTGTAAATATTTTTTTAATTTGTTTCAGAATACTTAGTATAATACAGAATAATCTACAGAATATAAATCATTATTTTTACAGAAGGCACCTATTATGGTAGATGCGGTCGATGCGTGGTCGATACTGTTTATAAATAAAAAAACAAATACCCAACTCGGCAGCCATTTATTATATCCTACCATATTTATACAACTCCCTTTCCCGCCTTTTTTAAAAGACCATATTGCCAACTTTAAAACATTAAAAAACAGTTACCACTTAACAAAAAATAAGACGTCATACCTATTTATAAATTATAACAAAATCAATGAAATATGAGAAAATCAATATAATATATATAAATTAAATATACTTTAGATAGGTTTGTTACACATCATCACTGTTGCTTTTCCCTCTATAATTTATTTGTATTTATATTTTGACGGCTTCGTAGGTCAGGTAGTTACCGTATAAGGCTGCAGATTCTTAGGTTTTAGGTTCAAATCAAATCAAAATCAATTGGGGTTTTCTGAGAAATTATAAGTAGCAATGCATATCCAGCATACCCAGAAAGCAAGTAAAGTGGTTGCTCCTGCGCCTGAACTCTTTTCGGTCACGAAGGAGTTTGCTTTCTCATCCGGGTAGGAGATTGAAAAGATTCAAAATGCACATTCGTGTGGCGCCGTTGCCAAAATTCATTTAAATGATCTCTTATTGTCTAACTTTTCATATAATAATGAAGATATTTTTTAAATTTTGTTTATATTTCTGCTAATTGACTTATTGTTACAAAACAGTAAGCTAACAGTTGATGTTGTGTTGACGGCACTAGAAAAAAAAACCTAATTAATCAGACAAATTATTTTGATATTTTGTAGAATTTGCTACAATTATTTTACTTGGATACTATTTGACTGATTACCATGGAAAATACCATAATCTGTATGTGTAATCTGTGTAATTACACGACTCTTAAACAACTTTGGAGTCGTCCATTAATCACGTGATGTTTTTAGCAACTTTTAACCATACGAGCAAGGAGAATATTTTATTAAGTCGTAAATCGTGTTGGAAAACAGTTGACAAAGACATTTAGGAATGCCTACTTGAATTAATATTTACCTCTAAAGTTTATTATTCTTTCACGAAATGAATTTGTGTACCATATATACACATTTGTATTAATAAATAATAGTCCTCCAGACCAATTTCAGCCACGGTGGCCATTCTCAAGAGAATTTATCCAACTGCGCAGGACATATTATAGTGCACATGTGTGTGCGCAAACTCAGATGCACTCTCTATTCCCTAATTCTCATAACCCAATGGGACGGCAATCTGACATGACCAAAAAGAGTTCAGGCGCAGGACCAAAGGTTTTACGTACTTTCCGAGGCACGGGAGTGTAGATACTTCCAACTTTCAGACTTTCAGATTCCCGAGAGTGACCGAGAGTTTCCGACAGAAAATCTCAATAACTTTTTATTGGCCCGATCTGGGATTGGAATCCAGGACCACCGGCCTTACATGTAGCCACTAGACCAACGAGGCAGTCAACATTTGTACTATAACCTCTTCAAAAATACTAACAAAATGGAAGCTCATTCTGTAATGCACTACGGCATACATTGTTACCACGTATATTGTTTGTAATTAATATTGTTTTCTAACCATTTCGATTATTCATGTTTAAATTGTTTATGATGACAATACATACTTTACTAATTGTACTTATTATTTCTGGATTAAGCAGTCTTACGACAAATCCAGGAGAAGTCGCCTCAGCGAAATCGAAAAGACGAAGCAGAAGTCATGGGGAGAAACAGAATCTAATTGATTACGTGGCCCTATTCAGGGAGTACGAGCAGGTCGAGAAACGTCTTAATGAGAACTATGATCCTGAGCTTGAAAAACATAAGAAGGCCCTGGAAAAGCAACTTACTGAACGCGAAAAGTATATTCGAGAGGTAAAATCTCTTATCAATATATAGCACTATCAATAATAGCTTTCATGTACGTTTCTAAAAGACTATATCCATCACGATACGTCACGTCCTTCTGCAGTTTAACCTCGTGTGCGTTTGAATAAGAAATGTTGCCCTTTTTTAGAATGAACATATATGAGATTCTTTCGTTTGTTTCGTAATCCTTCGACCACATGACTTATCAAATACTAATGTCATTTCAATACATTTTGGTATCAAACTACTTCGTCAATCTACAGGTAGCTTGATTAAGTCAAAATTATGACGCACACTTTACTTATTAAAATTACACAATTGTGTTCACGTTAATGAATTTTCTCGAGGTCCTGGGTTCAAACCCTGGATCGCAGTTCTCTAATCTACATGGATATTACATCAACATAGTGCAACTATAAGGTTAAACCACTGCAGGACGACAGTAGTTACAATAAAGAAGACCGTAATCACCGAAACGTGTAAAACTGGATTAATAATTGTTGTCGGATAATAATAATATCAGATCTTTTCGCTCACATTCAGTATTTTTAGCTGAAATATGTTTATTTGTTTGTGAAGACAACGTGCTTATTTTTATTTGTAAATCATATTGAGCTCGATGAGAGAAAAATTAGTGAAGAAATCTTCATGTTTCGGATGAAGTTCTTTCGCTTTTCACTGTCCAAACTGGTTTGAAGCGGTTCGGTAGAATGTTTCTGCTAGTACTATGGATTAATTTTATTTACAAATAATATCTAGATAGTTCGAGATAAGGGCGAAGATTTAAATGTTGAAGAATTCAGGACTACTATTGCGAAGGAGGATTATCAACATTTAAAGTACGATTTACTATCAACACAAACACAATAACGGATTATTTATTTATGAACGCGAGAAATTGTATGTTATATAAATTATGAATTGTGAATATCATTAATTGAATAATATATTAATAGTTATGACATGTAATAAATGGGAAAACTTGTTTTTTCTATATGCGCTATATTATATACAAGTTGTTTATAGTTTTATAATATATTTTAATTATTTATTATATAAATGGCTATGCAATCAAACGAAACGATCGATATATAATGTAGATTTTTTTATACAGGCGTTTTGCAATATGTAACAATAAAAACTGATACTATTTTGTCTACACTTTTCGAATGATATTTTCGATTCGCTGCCTTTTATAATAAATAATTAAAAAATTAATAAACGACAATTTTCTATTTTCATGTGTTATTATATATAGATGTGTACGTATGTAGATATATCTTAGTTACGACTGCTGCTCATTACAGTTTTTGAGAATTGATGTACTAATTTATTGTGTTAATTTAATGACAAAGAACAAGATTTACGTTATAAATAAAAATTGAAAAGCGAATTAGACTATCAGCTTATGATATGTTAGCTGTTAAATCGAATATATTTAGGTGTGGCTAGCCTAAGTTTAGTAAGGGAACGTAGTCTAGATTTTTTGAATGTGAACCGTTAGCTCATAAATTATTAGCAGACACCATGCTATGACGTAATCACAATATATTGAAATTGACAATAAAAATATATTTTAAATACATCAACGTTTTATTTGTTATCAAAATAATAACACCACAGATGATTAAATATGTTTGACAATCACCTATGTACATGATGTCACAGTGAAGCATGCATTATTTAGACTAGTAACCTTTTAACACTAGACATTGATTAGATACTCTAAGAATAAGATTAACATCAATTAAACAGACATATTTACACAAATATTTTAAATTCAACAATTAAATTTTACCAATTTTCCGATTTATATTAAATCTGAAGAATTCTATTATAGTATAATTTAAAGTGGACACTATTTACAAAGAGTTAAACCTGATAAGTAAGTATATATAAAGGTATATTTTTTTAATCGAGGAAGACAAAGCAACTACTTTAAACAATTTTTCATGATTAAATATCACCAAACAAATAAACTATATTTTAATCTGACAACACGAAGCAAAGTATATATAAGCATAAAGATGAGTCCGCACTGTTAAAAAAATACTTTGAAACACTTTATTGTATTCATATGTATGTACACTCAATTTAAACAACGCGTGGTACAAAATACGAGATTTTGAGGCATGCTGCGGAAAAACAAGGCGGTGTGTTTGTGGTATTTTGCAGTGCGGCCTTAACCTTAAATTATTAACCATTAGTGAGTCTACTCCAAAATATGCTTTTGTTTTTAACGGATAAATTGCCTAAATTTTAAAACAATTACAAAGTAAAATGCGATCGGACTTAATGTCCAAATATATTTTAAATATTTGACTAAAATTTAAGATAATACTAAAATTACATTACATTTCTTTTTAGTGTTAGTATAATTATGATACTTTTTTAGACATTTTTTTGCTATCGTAGTTACATAATATTTACATTAATCTTATATCAGTATTATTTAGAAATAGTATTCTTTGGAAGCATAAGTAAAATTAAATAGAATGATAGGTTCAAAACAATAGCTTAAGTTTTATTTCAAAATATATTTATATATGATTCACATGCATTTTTGAACGTATGTTATGTTTAAATTGATCTGAGTTGTCTAGAAAATTCACTCTGTTATATTGAGAGGAAGAAGCCGTGAAGAAAGCCAATATTGTGACGTAAAAGTTTCTCGCTCGTTCGCAATTAAACTTATTTCCTTGGTGTCAGGACAGAGGCGTGATGTTGTTTTATTTAATAAATGAATAAAAACCTCACGACCACAGCCCTCGCACTATCGTTAGGATGACTAGGTGTACACACATATGGCGACACTCGTGATCTATAGGTATACAAATAATTGTCATTTGAGGGGATCGAACTCAAACTGAAGCCAGTTATGAGCCAGTTAGAGTGACTACTACACCAACTAGTCACAACAAGTCGTAGCAGATGATTATAGTATAATGTAGGTTTAGTTGCGCGAGTCTGTCGAGGAAGGCATTTCGCCGTCGATCTTGTGGCGAGCGTGAGCGTAAGCGTCAGCAAGCGCTGGCCACGTGTCTGTGCCGGCGGCCCACTCCGACGTGCTCACCTCGGCTGGCCTCTCCACACTCTCCGCCTTGGCGCACTCGAGTGATAGAGGCTTGGGAGTCTCAATCCTGTGTAGTTCACGATAAAAGGTAACGTTTGATATATATATCAAGACCTACTAAATCTACAAATCTATTTATATTTAAGCTCGACATAAAGAAATGTTCTTATGACTGTTTACTGAAAGAATAATATGCTGCAGTAAATAATATATTTAGTCTTAAACATATTTGCATGACATTAGAAGCCATGAAGCAGGTAGCGTTCATACATTATTTATTCTACTACCAATCATTAATTACTTTGTGATCTAGATCTAGAAGGGTGAGTGAGGCAGTGTGATAGACTAAAGAAATTATTCAAAACAAACATTATATCCAGTTTTTAGATCGTAAGATATCAACTTAAGGAAAAACACCTTTTCAGTACCAATGTCTATGGACGAAGCTGAGGTACCAGGTCACTGTTGGTAAGAATGCTTTGCTAAAAAGGTACTGAATGATTTTATATTAATTGATATAAATTAAATGTGCTCGTGCGATTAAAAAGCAATTGTTTTCGTGTGATGTACGTAAAAAAATACCTCACGCGTTCAGGCGACTGCATCGTATCGTTGGTGCTAGATATTTCAAGATCTTCAGCGTAACTTAGGTGTATTTTCTCACCATCGTTGCGCGAGTCTTTTTCTGAAATACAAAAATTTAAAATAGTTACAGCCTAATATTTAAAATAAACATTTTTATCTCCTAATGTATTTATCTCAACGGAGTTTAAGAAATATAGTGTAGGCATGTTTAGCACGCAATCACAGCTCTTTTTATTCCCTGACTCACAGTTCGTTGGGTTGCTTTACGTGCTTTATGTGCTTATGTTGTAAATAACGTACCATCCACGTTTATGGCAGCTTCCGGCCAGCCGAGCGAGTCGCCCTCTACGTCGACAGGCTCGTCTTCAGCGTCGTACGGACGGGACTCGCGAGGACGCTCTTCGCGCCTTTCGTCTTCTAAATCGTAACCGAGCATGCTTTCCACGGTATGGTGACGCTTGCGCGTTCGCAGTTTTAATCTCCTCTGTCGGTTTGCGCGAATGCGTTGGTATGTCTGTTTACAAGATACAAATAACATATTATTTTACTTTTATATTGTAAATATTAACCTTTGTGCACGGAAAGTGATTAACATCGTTAATGTATAACAATTTGACATTAAGATTCATAAGATTTATAATAAATTAATTATTTCCATCATTGTGAATAAAAAAGTGCAAAACGCCAAATCACACCAATTTTTTTAAAGAATAATATTATGTCTTACCTCCCAACGAGCATCTTCATCTTGATGATGGAGTGAATGTGAAGGAGCTGCTGCGTCGCGAGGTATTGCTGTTAGGCTATATAAATGCTGTAGTTCTTGCAAGAAATGCGCCTGAGCAACGCCTGGCCCGAGTCTGGCCCCACATACTCCACAAGCGGACTTACGTTCACCGTCCGCTATAAATAGATTAATACTAGTTATTTCATGTCAATTGTCAACAAATTCTAGGTTTGGAAACGTTTTTGTATATTTTTACTTACGTGAAAATAGTTCATGAGAATCGGAACAAGTAGCGGTGGCTGGTTGGTCTTCGTCTTTGCAGGGCCGGGGAGAGGCCGAGGCAGCGGAGCCGGGCGAGCTTGTGTCGTCGCGCACCGTATATGTATGCCGATATAGCGGCGGAGTGCTATTGTCGTCGCGAACACCCTAAGTCAAATTGTATTCTAGATTATTTCACTCGTAATAGGCCATTCAATCCGATAGGAAAATAATGTTAGATTTTACAGAAAACTTTTAACACATTTCAACTTCACTTATTGGTAGGGCTCTGTGCAAGCCCGTCTGGGTAGATACCATCTACTTATTATTTATTCTACCGTTAAGTAGCACTACTTAGTAGGTATTAAGCGTTCAAATTTTTCTTATTTATAATTTCGTACTTCGACGTAATACAACGAATTATCTCTGAAAATTATCCATGTATAGGCGGTTATTCTATTACGACTTAATTAATATAATTATTTAATATGAAAACATACTCTTAATGCTTGGCCGACGCTTTGTCCAAGAGCATATTGCTCCCCCAAATGTCTAGCAAATGCTTTTCCGGGATAAAGCGGATGAAATGCGCCTCCTATCGGCCGAAACGCGCCACAACCGAAACTTTGCAGCGCTGGGTGCAGGAACTGCGGCGCCATGTGATGAAGGAAACCCTCCATGATAACCACTGCCCTCTAAAACCAAACTCCTAATTAATTTATGTATTGAAAAATAAATAAATCGCTAAGCGCATCTAATATAAATATTATACCAGAAAAGAACAATACAACAAATTAATATAACATTATGTAAATACAAATCTGTAATAGAAACATATTTATATTATCCTAAGCTTATTATTATTGAAGCATAATATTAATAATCATAAAAAAAAACTGTGCTTTCCCGATGTAACTTGTAAACCAGTAATTATTTAAATTCAATTAAATCGTATATGTACTTTGCTAATAGTAATATGTACTTTTTTATTCTGCCCGGTTTTAAAAATGACAAAAAATCGCTTTAAAATCGTTTCTATAAATCTGGTCGTTTTAAATGACCTAAGAGAAATAAACAAAAAAGATTAACAGCCGTTAAAGAATAAAACCCACAAGAATAGTTATAAGTGTTTATTTTGAAAACAATCGTATTACATGTTTGTCGGGAGCGTTCTGGCCGATAGTTCGGGAGGGCTTCCTCCTTGAAACAATAAACGTCCTCTGAAACACGTATGTCCGTGATGCTGACCACCGGTTCTTAGAATTGCGTAACATTTAATTTTGGTTTTAGGAATAGATTCCTTATTATTATGACAGTTAGGAAATTTTACATATTGGTATTATAATGTAATTCAACTACTAATATTTATGCAAGTAAAAGTTTTCTTACCTTAAGAAAGGTTTGCATGGAAATTATTATAGACAGTTTTACGTCCTTAATAAGTATAATTATCGCGTACCAATTAAAAACGGCGTCAAAGTCATACGTATAAATTTTTTTCGAGCTCTGTGTATTTCCATTAGAGAGTCCTATGTCCAGCAGTGAACGACAAAGGGATGATGACGATGATGATGATTTTTAATTTCCAATTTAAGTTTTCTTCCGAGTCAATTGTTTCTTTATCTTAGACGTTTTTGACGTCACAAAATATTAGCAGAATCGTGGTAAAGAGAATTATTTTTATGATTGTTTAGAATTTTATTGAGTTTTACATTTATATATAATATCTGTATATAAATGTTGGCTAGAGTATAGTTATTAATAATAATCTCAAGACAATTATTAAACACATATACATATTTACATGAACGTTTACAAATGAATAGACTTTAAGCAGCGACGCGTCTGTGGTCATTGATGACAGCCCTTATTGTGTTGGTCTCCAATTAGTCCTCAGGTATTAGGTGGAATGGCTGCGTTGTAATCAATCGGGTAGTAAACAATGATCTCCTTTGAGTCAGGTGCGAGTTCTGTTGGCCTTAGCTTTAACAAACACGGAGCCACGTGTGTGATGCATTTATTTGTTTTCTTCGTAAACAGGAGACACCGTTTAGACTGCAGTGTGTTTCGACATATCACGTACATAGATGCAGCGTAATGTATTATAGAAATATATTTGTTATGTCTACCTTCAACTTATATAATACGTGAAGAATTATAATGAAAATGTATATGTTTAACTTTGTACGACAGATGATCTTAAGGTACAAAATCGATTGTAATAAGCGCGTAGCATAAAATGTTCGTGAATGCCCGGGATCTGAACCGATGACTACAGGATCGTATTCAAGCAAACGTCATTATGTTTTCTTGTCTTTATTTAATGTTTATTATACATATCGCGCTAGTCGGTTGAGAAATATATCGTGAGGAATCATGCATATGCATATCTCCAAAACCTTCTAAGATTTTACATTAGACATTTAACGGCGGAACATTTACAATAAGGTTTCTTTCTTTTTAAGAACTGTAATACATATGTACATAAAACAACATTGTCGTATTGGTCTTACTATAAAAGGTAAATATATTTTTTTATATTTTGTTTCTCATATTTGCTTGTATTATTTTTATAATAGCCTGTTTTCCATTAAGTAGTCATAGAACTCAGCCAATCTAAGCTATCTTTATAATTTACTCGTTTTACCGTCCTGAATTCGCGTCGGTGAAGTTCGCACGAATGAATACAATCAAGGCCGAGCCAGCTGATCTATACGCTTGTATTTATTTAATTCACCAATCATTTTTTTCTTATGTGTTTAATCAAATATCTTGTATCTCTACAAGTATTTGTCAGGACTGCAAAGCTCAAACAGTATTTGTTTCACACATTTATCAATGTTGATGATAATCAATGCATGACAACTAAAGTCATCGATCATTTATTCCCATTTTTTTTATTAAAGATAGATAGATATACCGATCATTTTCTTTGATTATCTACGGTGAATTTATGAGCTTTATCTTTAAAGAAACATGCAACATAATATCATTTTTCTCTTTTTAATATTTACGTCCAAATATTATAAGCCATCGTAACTCAAAAGTGGTATATTTGAACCTGGGAAACCTGGGAGCCAATTCTACTAACAAATTGTCACTTTATCGCGATCGAATCGAAGCGTGATCGTTGCAGTTTATCCGTTTTCCTATTCTTTAATTTAATAAACGACTATATGTATAAACGGTAACAATTAAGTTGATTTATGACATAACCGTATATGTTAACATCATATCGGTTTGGTTCCGATCCGAATAAATATAGATTGGTCCAAGTTCGATTGAAATTGAATCCGGAACGTATCGTAATCGTTATGGACTAGTAGAATTTTCCCCCTGGATAAAACAATCGACGATGATTTATCTAAGAGCTTTATTAAGATGTTCCGGAAAGTGAAACATTTTTAACGTCCGGATGCTTTCGAGCCGTATGTTCGTTAAACGAATATTTAAAACAATATTATATTATGAGATAGGTGATTGCGAATTAAACATTTCTGAATCTTAAAAGGATCATGTTATTATTTACTTTATAATTTTACCAATTACTTTCTCAAATATCAAGTGCTGTCTGGTATTGCAAGCCAAATATCGGATAAAGCTTGTACATACGTTTTATTATTATATAATATATAAACCCATTGTCGAGGAGACTAAGGCCCGTATTGCAGAACTTCACTCAGTCGTGAATTTTTAATATTTTCAAAACTAATTTTAAGAGCTTTTATTTCCTAAAATACACTAAACGACTTTTAAACCGAGATTAATTAATCAGCACTAATAATATAATACTAAGATCTGCGATATTTGCGATAAAAATAAGATTATTTACCGATGTTTTTAAAATTATTATTTTTATTAACTTGTAATGTTGATATATTTTGCAATTAATGAGACACTCGATTTATATAACCTTACGTTTGAAGACTCAATTGTGTTTATTAGTGTACTTCTTGTTGTTGTTGATGTCATAATAAATAAATAAACAAATATCGATACGGGCTGTATAGTATGTTATAAAAGAACATTAATTTCACGCGACTTCACGTCACTGCAATTGTCTAAATTTAAAACGGGTGAAATTGCGAAGCGCGGTTTCTTATAACAATATTAAATAATAAAACTTTCTTCGAAATCCGCTGCATCTTCTGGTGTAAGTTTTCTGTATATCGACTTAGTACTTTTTTTTAGTTATGTATTATAAAAAAATGTCAACACGTTGATTAGAATAGATCTTACTTGCTTTCACAGTATAGTGTCTTACGGCCTCATACTTTATGGTAACTCGGCTGCTGTGCATACTATACTTGTACCGTATAATTATTACCTGAATTTTGTCTTACGAATACATTGCGGATGTTAATATTAGTAGTATAAAATTAATACTTAATTCAATACGTTTAAATATTATTAAATACATAGGAAGAGGTTACGAACTACCAATTATTTATTTATTAATATCAAAAATTTCAAAGTTTACCGCAATTATGATAAATTTGTCTTAACATAAACCGAAATCTAACGGCCTTATTCATAAACGTTGCTTAGTTACTGTTTAGCTAAACACTGGTTTGTCTCTTTCTGTCATTTTTGATTTGACATACGAAAGAAGAAGACAAACTGTTGTTTAACTAATCACCAGTTAAATAAAGTTTATGAATAAGGCGGTAAGTGTTTCAGAATAATTGCTAATATTGAACAGAGGCGATATGATGTTTGTTTCTTTAATCTGAGCTCCTGCAAAACTACTAACCAGATTTATAAAAAATATGATAAGTTACATACAGTTCACTACGGATGTAGGCTATATTATATGTTATTATCTTTATACGTTATATATTAGCGTCAATAGCGCAATGGATTACGGGTCGCCTATCGATGTAAAAGTAGCAGGTTTAATCCTCCCCTGTTGTCGTGCCCACTCCTAAACAAGCTGTACGCTTAATTATAGGGGTAAATGGATTATTAGCATTTCCTTAAATTGGGTATTGGTATTATACAAAAAATAATAGTTATAATAGATTATTAATTCCAGTCCGTGGTTTCCCGTTTTGTGGGTGAGAGACGGGGGGGGGGGGGGGTTATCAAGGTTAGATGATGGCTTAAGTAGTTAAGACGGGAAAACATAACAAACAAGCAAACTTACTTTTACATTTATAACATTAGTTGAGATTGTAGCAACGTAGTCGAAAACAGTTTACGATCCGGCCGTTTTTAAAACAAACGCTGTTTTAAAACCGCAAAAACCGTTACGTACATATTTTATTTTATACGTGATTCTAAATCTCCAAAATGTCTCCAAGAAAACTTTACAAGTGTATATTTATATCTGGTCTAGTCACTATGAAACTGTTTTAGAAACACGAGAAAATAAGAAACGTCAACTTTAATTTGGTTCAATTTATTTGTTGCATAAAATTAATGCACATCAAAATAATCGTTAATTTTGAACTAAATATTACCAAATATTTAGAAAAACGCATCAGAATAAGACGTGGGAGTGCGCCGTGTGCGGTAAAATACAATACAATATTGGCGATGTAATAAATGGTTAATACTTCTTACATCGTCAATGTCTGTGGTTGGTGGTGAACACTTAATATCAGGTGGCCCATTTGCCCGTCCTTCTATCAATAACATAAAAAAGGTTGATTGTGATTATACTATAATGTTTTTAATACCTTAAGTTATCTTTTTATGTAAAGATTTAAAATTATTAAACGTAAATGATGTATATTTTCTAGTATTGTATTGTCATTTTATGTATTTACTTTAATTTTATTGTATCTTATTTAAATTGTGTATATATTCTTTACGAGGAACATAACAAGATGATCCTGTGTACAGATTATTTTTTATTTATTTTATTTTATTGTATAGGTTGGCGGACGAGCATATGGGCCACCTGATGGTAAGTGGTCACCAACGCCCATAGACAATGGTATTGTAAGAAGTGTTAACCATCACTTACATTGCCAATGCGCCACCAACCTTGGGAACTAAGATGTTATGTCCCTTGTGCCTGTAATTACACTGGCTCACTCACCCTTCAAACCGGAAAACAACAATACAAAGTACTGCTGTTTTGCGGTAGAATATCTGATGAGTGGGTGGTACCTACCCAGATGAGCTTGCACAAAGATTTTTAAATTGTTATTTTTACTTTTCGATCTTTTTATGCAGGTTAAGTTTACCATTAACTAGTTGTTACGTTGTTCATAAAATTATAACAATGTACAATGTATACATGAATTAGTTTAAACCGATCATAAAAATTCTTTTAAATTGCAATAATGTAACCCGTGGTATATATATTTTCAAATAGATCTCATTATTTGGCGAGCGCTGCGAAAACTATTAACAATACCTAAAATAATGTATTACGGGTTTATAGTACTCATTGTTGACTACAAAAAAGTCCGCGAGGCTATACATGTACACTATTATTGTTAAATCGAATGGCGAATGAGCCAGTGTAACTACAGGCACAAGGAACATAACAATTTAGTTTCCAAGGTTGATGGCGCATTGGCGATGGAAGGGATGGTTAATTTTTTTTATAGTGCCAATGTCTATGCGTTACGGTGAACTATTGTAATAAAAAACAATATAACGGACCACCTTTTTTCAAGAGGTCTTTCTCATAATGTGGGACGAATGTACGATTTATTTATTTATTTTGAACAATTAATACATATCACAAACAACTTATACGATAGCAACTACTAAGGGGTTTTCCAATAGGGACGCTTGAACTTTGACAGCTGATTGCGGCCATGTTGTTTGAGTGACAGTTGTCAAATGCAGTGTGTTATATTCATTTCGTCCTCCCAAACCACCATGGCAGGTTACAGTGTCGAGCAGCACGTGCAAATCATAAAATTGTTTTATGAAAATGGGTCTTCAGTTCGAGCAACGTTCCGCGCACTTCGCCCGTTTTACGGTCGCGATGATCGTCCTGCCGAGTCGACTATCCGTCGATTGGTGGACAAATTCGAGTCAACCGGGTCAGTTAACAATCAGCCGGTTCCCGTGCGTCAACGTAACGCGAGATCTGCCGAGAATATCGCCGCTGTGCGCGACAGTGTCCTCGAAAACCCGCGGCAGTCAATTCCGCGTCGCGCACAGGAACTCGGCCTTTCGCAGACGACAACTTGGCGAATTTTGCGTTGTGACTTGAGCCTGCACCCGTACAAGATCCAGCTGACCCAAGAGCTCAAGGTTAATGACCATAGACAGCGCCGTGTGTTCGCTGACTGGGCATTAGAGCAGTTGGAAGTTGACGCCGATTTTGGCAAAAAAATCATCTTCAGCGACGAGGCGCATTTTTGGATGAATGGCTATGTCAACAAGCAAAATTGCCGTATTTGGGACGAGACCAATCCACACGAGGTTCACCAAGTGGCAATCCACCCGCAGAAAGTGACTGTTTGGGGCGGATTTTGGGCCGGAGGCGTGATTGGTCCGTATTTTTTCGAAAACGATAATGGTGTGGCCGTCACCGTCAATGGTGAGCGATACCGGTCGATGATAACCAACTTCTTTTGGCCTGAAATCGAGAATATGGATCTGGACAACATGTGGTTTCAAAAGGACGGCGCTACGTGCCACACAGCACACGCTACGATGGAAGTTCTGCACGAGCAATTTCTGGACATGGTCATCACGCGCGGAGGCGAAGTGAACTGGCCACCGAGATCGTGCGATTTGACCCCGCTGGACTTTTTCTTGTGGGGTTTTCTTAAGTCGCAGGTCTATGCCAACAAGCCGCAAACCACCGATGCCCTCAAAGTCAACATACGCCACGCCATCGATCAAATACAGCCCGATTTGTGCGCCAGAGTCATCGAAAATTGGACCTTTCGTGTGCGCGCCACCAACCGAAGCCGTGGCGGTCATTTGAATGATGTCATATTCCATACATAATGGGGTCGATAGACCTTCCAAATAAAAAAAAATTCGCAAATATCTCTCCTACATGTATTTTTTTTTGCATTTCAAAGATCAAGCGCCCTTAATGGAAAACCCTATATAGTATTACACTGTGTCGCAGCTACTGGCGCCCTCCAAATCGACAGCACATTTTCATTTTATCATTTGTTCAACATAAACAAGAAAAACAATTCAATTAAATAAAATATAAAAATTGACAAACACATTATCTTTTTTTTTTTTAACTGTTAATAATGATTGTGACACAATCTTCTATAAAAATATAATTAAAAAACGAACCACCACTCACACGTAGAAGCCGTAAACAGAAACTAATAATAATTAAATGCATGGAAAAAGGCGAAGGGCGTGTGCTTTAAGCATTTATATTATTTTATGCCCTTAGCACTTTAATAATAATAATGTCCTCCGGACCGATTTCGGCGACGGAGGCCAGACTCAAGAGAGATTAGTCAACTGTGCAGGACATATTATAGTGCACAAGTGTGTGCCAAACACAGGTGCACTCCCTATTTCCTAACTCTCATAATCCGATAAAACGACAATCCGACACGACCAGAAAGAGCTCAGGCACTGGACCAACGGCTTTTCGTGTTTTCCGAGGCACGGGAATTTACATACACCCTTCCAACTACCAGACTCTCGTCTGCTACTAAAAAATATTAACAGAAAAACCCAATGACTTTTTATTGGCTTGACTTGGGATTTGAACACAGGACCTCGGGGTCTACAACCTATTTCTAGCCAATAGACTAACGAGGCAATCACTTAGCACTTTACTGTATGGGCGAACAGATCGATTAGCGAAATTTTATATCTTATTGATTCAAAAATGTACGGGATAAAATTCTTATTTTACCCGTACAAAGTCGGGGTGAACAGCTAGTAAATAAAATAAAAAATAAATTAAAAATATCTTTTTAAGTGACATATCACGGGGTTAAGATTTGATGTGAACCGTCGAGACAATTTTCAATAATATTCAAATATCTTTATTTACGTATATGCCTTATAAATAGTTGCAGTGTTTTGTTTCGTCAATATTTTTTATCTTTAACATCGGAGTTTGTTTAATATCGGAATTAAGAATAAAACAAAAATCGATGCGATGATGATAATGTATTAGTAGTACATCGCTAGAATCACGCCATAATATATAACCCGATTTGTTGTAGAATAATCGAAATTGTAATGCAAACTGTTGTTGAAACTGTAGGCGAGTTAGTTTTGCTATCAACGCTACAATCTCACCTTAATAGTACCCTGTAACGTTTGCCGCACATCAGATTGATAGGTGTTATGCAAATGACCTCTTACGTGTTCCGTTGATCCAAATACTAAACGATCTTAATTCACTTTGAATTTATATAATTGCTTGTGACATGTTAAGGACTAAATAGCTTTCATATCGTTCCAATAGTACTTTCGATTTATTAAATAATTGAGACGACTTAGCAGTGAAATTATGTTCACATTTATAGATGATTGTATCTTGAATCTTCGGAATTGGCCACTTCGGATTTTATTGGTACGGTTCAACACGGTTCTCATTACTTATGTTAATTTTACGGGCCTAAAAAATACCTGCGTTTACATTTTAATGAAACGAACAGTTACTGAAGACCTTATTAAGTACGAGTAAATGTCACACTAGCCGGCCTAAGTCATAATGAGAAAATTTGTAGTTTATTCTGCCACTCGGCTTCGAAGCGGGTAGGTGGATGCGCAGACTTTCATCTGACACATGCAGATTCTCTCACAATGGTTTCCTTAACCGCCGAGCACAAGATGAACATACTTACTTGAAAATCAGTGGTGCTTGCTAGGGGTTAAACCCGCAATCTTCGATTAAGATTCACGTATTCTTAACATCAGCTCGTCGCGACCCTGGTCCCCTCAATTTTTTTTTCTCAAAGCCATTATAGCCTGTGTTCTAGGTCTAATTTTATTACGATCGATTCTGTGGTTTAGTCGTGATAAGTTAAGCATAATTATTGTCATAAGTTGACAACACGACGATTTTTTAATAGTAAATAAATAAAAATAATAAGAATACTGCTTAAAAATACTAATACTTTAGCTATATAGCTAGACCAATGCAATGTGTCATAACATTTTAGTATCTATAATAGAAAACAAATATTATTATAGTTACATTCCGTTGAGTACCGTTGCTCATCGCTACTTACAACAAAAGTATAGAGTAGAACAGTTGGAACGTATTATACGCCACAATCATTTCTACCGTCATCGTTACGTGTAAACCTAAACAATTGAGAAAAGAATATGGCCGCCGAGCAATAAATACACCTACTAACGTAAACTTTATGAAATAATACATTTGGTGCACTCGCCTTCGTACGTTTCCGTTTCTCTATTTTTAAACAAAACTGAGTCCTAGTTGAAACTAAGCACGTAACTGCTTCACATATTAAACCTATACAGATTTATCAATGTTAAATTATCTCGATGTTATTTTTTTTTAAATCTTATCATTAAAGCTTTTTGTATCTTTAAAGCGAATTAACTATTTTGAGGTTATTTTTTGTGAGACGCCAAACGGTTTGCAAATAACGCTCTGGCTAATATAAAGAATAATATACGCTCTGGATAATAAATAAAGAAGCCCTACCTCGTCGCTTCATGTTCAAGCTGTGGATCATAATAATTATGACTATCATCATCAGTATTTTATTATAAGTATATTTTTATATATCATAATAAAGTTGAATGGCTAAAATTAAGAGAAAAATATTTTTAATAAAGAAAAAATAAACTATACCAGACATATTTACGATTCTAACTTAACATTGAACATCGACAACGAAAGATCGAATGAAATATAAAAAATTCACAGTGTCTATCGTGAGGTATATAACGTTGATAAAGTTAAGTTAAATTAATGTTTATTTTTGTTAGTATTTCATGAGCCCTCGCATAATTTATCCGATTAGAGTTAGAATATTATGCAGTTGTCGTTAGCAGTTCCGTAAAGATTTCAAGCATAGTACTACCATCGTACAATACACGGCGATTTGTGTCATATAAAAGTTAATATAAACATTGCAAGGAATGCGAGACGTTAAATTTAAATAATTCTAGTAGTACTAAATATAATAATGTTAGTACACATATACACAAATACTAACAACGCAAATTAAACAGTGCCGTAGCCGTGGTTTTGAAAAAATGTTATTTTTATGGCTACTTTGTTATATTGAGTATGTTGTTGCTTAAGTTTGTACCATACATTCCATATAGGCACGAAAACTAAGCGTACGTAGTTCTACTACTTTAGAAATTTAAAGTACCATATATCTCAATATGTTTTAACCTATTTTTTTTTTCAAGTGATGATTACATTACATTACATTTTTCGATTTTTGCTTATTTCTAAACTAAAATCACCTAAAACGATTCAATATCAATTTAAATATTTCATTTATATAACAGGTAAAGTTAAACATATTGTGTAGCTTTAGTATATGAAGCGTATTCTTTAAAATATTATATATGTATTATATTGTTATTATTTATGTATTATAATATACATACGTATGTATTTAATAATAAACGTGTTTCATTATAAAATTACAAGACTATGCTTATGACTTCTCTAATCCTGTAACAAGTGTTAATGCGCTATTTTTCATTGATTTTCGTAATAATTGGCCAATAAGTGGGCAATAAAATCCAGCGTATAGTGGTTGAAAGAAATACTGTTGGGCCTGATTTATGCGTGATAGGAATGCGCCCCTTTTTCAATAAGCCACTCGATAAGAATCATTGCCTAGAGCCGCGGAATGGCGGCCCGAGTATGCAATTAAATTTTTTCTACCAAAAACGAAAATCTTCTAAATCTTCGTTACGTCTTTTATTAAACAAAAAAAATGCATTAACTATTTATTAAAAAAAAAAAAATGTAAAATATATTTTTTGGAAAATGTAAACATTAAAATTGATATATAATACAACAGATATTTTAAGATTTTATATACACAAAAATAACCGCTCGTGAATGTACTACTGCTAAGCAAAGGCTCTCTTGTTAGGGAGAAGGGTTGGCGCTAATTCCTGCACGCTGCTCCTTTGTAGGTTCGCGCGTATAAATGTGGTAGAATTTAATCTGACAAATGCAGATTTCGTGACGATATTCCTTTTTAGACCCGAGCAAGAGATTAACCTCATTTACACACGTCTAAACTGAGTGCTGCTTATGATATTTGAACCCTCGATTCTAAGTTAACATTTACGTCATCTATTTAATCAGAGAGTTTGCTAAATCGCTCGGCAATATTGTTAGCGTTCTTATCACTATCACTTGCAGTCATGGTTTTTTTAAAATAAATTTATTGAAATACAAAGTTTTATAAGGTAATGTACTATAGGTACATTGAAAAATATATGTTTTTTATTTTATTTTATTGCATTGGTAGGTGGACGAGCATATGGGCCACCTGATGTTAAGTGGTCACCCACGCCCATAGACAATGGCATTGTAAGTGATGTTAACCATCCCTTACATCGCTAATGCGCCACCAACCTTGGGAAATAAGATGTTATGTCCCTTGTGCCTGTAATTATACTGGTTCACTCACCCTTCAAACTGGAACACAACATTACAAAGTACTGCTGTTTTGCGGTAGAATATCTGATGAGTGGGTGGTACCTACCCAGACGAGCTTGCACAAAGCTCTACCACCGAGTAAATTTATAACTTTCGGCATTTCTCTATATTTACAAGCTATTTTTAATATATATCTCTCAATACGTATTTTAAGGATTATTGTATAAAATATAATCATTAATAACTTACTAAATAAAAATATTTTTTTTTTACTTTTATGGGAATTGTTTTGTAATATATAAATTAATTTTTCGAATAACTATAAATTGTAAACTTTACAAAAATTATTGTTATTCACCGATAACCAATGGTTTTTGAATAATCTGAGGTACATTAAATTATCTTTATATAAATAGCTAAAGACAACAGTTCAGGACCATTTTTTCCTCTTTTTGTATGACCGACCGATTTTCTTGTTTTTTTTATTGATAACTACTTAAGAGCTTATGTATTATCGATAGTATTATTTTAAATAATTATAGATAAAAATGTTCGAAATATACAAATTCATATTATATATTCCTCAAATTTTCAATAATAATCATGGACGAATTTCGCGCATTTTCAATTCGACCATTAAAATGAAACGTCAGATTAGTTTCGTTTAAAAAAAATTGATAGTGTAAGAGATTAATTAAATATAAAATCCCATCATAAGATCGCAGAATTATCGAAATTATTTAACTAAGCAGTAATATTAAATCTTTAGTTTTCAATGAGTTTTCAAACAATTCAAGTACTTATAAATTATTAATTTCGAAGAAATAAAAGTCGCAATGCGTTATTGTAAATCTGAAACTCATACCATTTATTCATATTAAAATTTCGACAACGTCGGGGACGACACTAGCTCTCGACGCTGAGGGTCTTCTGAAAATAACGGTCCCGAAGCAATCACTAATGACGATCATTTAATGAAAGTAAAGTTATCACTCGTACAGCACTAGCACCGTATAAAAAGAAAATAATATTTTATTGTTGGCTACTAAAGTTATATACATAGGTTGTATAAAATTCGTTATATTTATAATAATACAACTATCACATAATAAATATTAAGATATTACTAAAAATACCTTTCGATTTAATTTTTAAATTATTTATTATATACTACCGACACATTTAGCAAATAAAAAAAATATATTAATCTTCGGGAAATATCTACTTATAAATTATATTAAAATACCGTGATTCCTAAGACTTTAACATTTTCACTATCTTTTATTTTTTTTAACACTTACCTAGTTTCAACGACTCCCACACAAAATACGCGGTTCGAGTTTTATGACGCGCGTTACGTGCTTTCAACGTGAAGAGCTAGCGACGACTGCCGGGCGGCAGTCGCTGGGCGGGCCCGCTCGCGACACGCCCCATCACACCACGAAAAAAATAACAACACTCAAAACTTATTGGATTTCCACGAAACACCTCTGTTCTACTCTTCTATTAACAATTTATATCGCATTTACTGGCGATTTGATTAACGTCATAATTCTGTTGAATTATCGTCCTTTAAACATTTTTATATCCAACTTTGTAAGTGGTCAACATAGCACTTCTAAATAATACGATTTAACATTTTAAATGCTACCATTTCAGCTAAAAACAAATGTAAGAATCTAAACAGGGCGGAACGAGGAGATCTCTCCCTGGCGCAGATGTATGTACAAGAGAAAACAAATTTATCCGACGAGGATTTGCATTTTTATAACGATATGATCCGCAAAGAACTCAAAGCTTTGAGATGATTACAAATACTTTTACAATATATATGTATAGTTATATCAATATCAAGTATGTTAGGTTTGAAATAGAAATTCTAAAAAATAACAAAACAAAATCCTTATTTAAATCCAGTACTTAAATAGTGATATTTTAAATTAAGCAGTGTATTACGTCATTATAAAACATTCATTTCCACGATAACGTTAAGTAATGCAAACAAAGGTGCTACGCACATGCTACGCGTTGATGTAATTCATTGTCCGACGAATACATTTTAGTTCTTAGTAAAATGTCTTTAATTGAATTATATTTATAAATGACTCATTTATTTTTTTAGTTTAACGAACACATGAAATTATATATACAAAATACAAATACTAAAAAACAGATAAAAAAATATTTTTGTTTATTTACTTATTAGCTTTATTAGCTAATAAGTAAATAAACAAAAATATTTTTTTAAATAAATTTAGAGACTTGGTACCTCGACGTACGAGTCTAACTATAATAACGTAATTATTTATTACAACCACTCAAGCCACGATGGGCAATAAAAATGAGAAATTATTTTTAATAATATTATCGGAGCAGCGCGCGGGGCCGGTGACACCACAATATTTTGGTGAAGCTAATACCGACCCTTATTACCGGGGAATTCCTCGCTGGCAAGTAGTGGGTAATAATAATAATCCCTCGACTTACTTTATGACCTCTTCGCAATTTTATGTGAGAATAAACCTTAACCTTATGAGTTTTATACAGAAAGTGATCTCGACGTGTTGAAAGCAATGTATCACCGATAGCTTTAAAATGTTCATATCGACGCAGAACGAGTACAATAACTACACTATGAGATTGAGCAACCGGATTAATTGGATTAGTGACGCTTTGGATTAGATCTTAATACAGCAGATATACATTCGTCGGATGGCTGACTAACAATAATTACACGACATGCAAACTATCACAAGACAGATAATGTAAACCGCATTCTGAACCTGCCAGCTGCATTAATTGAAAGCTAATACAAACATAAGCAGCCAATAACAATTGCTTTTGATAGGATACCTGGCGATCTGTGTGACTTGAGTAAGTGTGGCATGCAGCGTTGCGGTCACGACAAAGGTTCATTTCTAACGAGTCGTGATAGGACGTCACCACACAATGTAATTTCGGGATAGCGAACGTATTTTCCGAGGGTAGGACAAAAAGGTAAGCCTGTGACGAGACTCGGTATGCGACGCGATTATGAAACGCCATTTGTCAAGTTTTTATTGGGCACCCTCAAGCTAAGTCCATTGTTGTGCGCCCGCCGCGTCCGCGCCCGCGCCCGCGCACCCTCCAACCCTCGTCTAGATGACATTAATTCATAATTTTTATAACTTGTCACAATTTTGATGGTATTCATGTTTACTTCAAAAGATTTATATAATTAAATTCCAGTAGTCTATTTATGAATTATCTGAGGTTGCCCAGCAATTAGAACGCGTAGATTTTAACTGTGGATCGCAGGTTAAAGTTCGGGCAAGTCCCTCCGAGTTTTCACGTGCCTATCTAATTTAAATTTAAAATTCATCTCATACAGAATAGTAAAATCATCTTTCATCTGAATCTCGGTTGTGAAGTAAAATGTCTTAAGGAATTCTGTACGTGTCTGTTGAAATTCCGCCAAATTTATATCAACCGACGCGCAGTGTAGCAGCATGGTGGAATAGGCTCCAAACCTTCTCCATAATGAGAATGACTTTGCTCTACAAGACAACAACCTGTTACTATATTTTGAGGAAGGAAACCTGTTTGTGTCGTCAAAAAATTTCGCCCACCTAGGTGGATAAGAATAGTCCTATCCACCAATCCGCATTGGAATAGCGTGGTCGAATAAGCTCCAAACCTTCTTCTTAAAAAGAGAGGAGGACTTAGCCCAACTGCGGGTTATATATATTTTGTTACTTTATTAATATACTGATGATTTTACAAGCAGCGTTATCAGTAGTGTTAATATATTTATATGTGTTTTTTTCCAAGTAACGCTATGTTGAGTATTAATTTTTATACTTCGTATATAACACTATTTTAATTTCCAAACATAAGCTTCATGATTCATAGTTACGCAATATTAAACCGAATTAAGGCCAATATTAAAACCGAACGCATCGCGGGGGTAGCGGGTTTAGGTTCCGTCGGTGCAGCCATATTTCGCGCTTCGCTAGTCAAAGCGATGCTCGGGCTGGGAAGTCGAATCACTTTAATATCTCTAGCACCCCAACATTAAAGGTTAGCTATAGTCTTTATGAGAGTAAATTCTCTAATAACCCTTGTCTTTTCACAAGTGGTGCTTTACACAGAGCTTGTAACGAATTATAATCAAATGTAAATAAATGGTTCGTCATTTTGACTTAGAAAAAAAATTGTTCTTTTTGTTTTTTTTATGTCATAGTTACATTTTTAGTACTACTATTACTATTTTTAGTATTTTTAGACTCATAAGGAATAATCTCCTTATGAGTCTACATTTTAGAATCAATGACTTAAGATAATCATTGATTCTAAAATATAGACTCAGCAGCAGACTTTGCAGTTACATTATGCTATTAGGCATTATATGTATGTATGTATGTATTTAATTTAGCAGTTTGTGTCAATGGCGATATATTGAGCATCCAGAAGTGAACTGATTGTATAAAAGGTCGTCATATTGATCTTTATAAAAATTGTAATTGACGTAAATTACTCACTCTTAAAAATCCACACATAACACAATTATTAGACGGTTATAACACAATTGAACACATTCAACAAATTACTAGTTGTGTCAATATGAATTAATATAATGACTTTATCTTTGTATCGACCAAATCAAATGGCGGTTTAAAATTAACGCATCTAAATTTTTTACACTGTTGTAGGGTACAGGAGTCTTAATATATATTTAAAACTAGCTGCTGACTATATGTAAAAAATAATTACTTGTAAAGAAGTACGTGATTTTAAAACATTTTATATTACATAGGATTTTTTAATCTTCGATTAATGATTATAATTTTAATAAAATCAGCAGTGAATTTACAGTGAATGCCTGTTGTTTGACTTAACATATTTTATAGTGACCTAAATGGGATGAAACATTTTATATACTAATGTTAATGTTTCCACCCCATCTCTCCCGTTTGGGGTTGGATTTCCAAAAATGATGAAATACGTACGCGTTTATTTTTGCTCAGAAGCAATATTATATTAAATTTCATTCTTCTTACTTACAAAAATTATGGACTCCCCATACACACTTTAAGCCCCTATTTCACTCTCTAGGTTTTCAAAAAACCATGAAATAAGTATTTATTCATTTGTAACAAGAAGTTTGTATTTAAAATTTCATACTTCTAACTTTGAAAATGACGGGTTTTCATGTGGAATTTCTAAAAATCCTTTCTTAGTGGATGTTTATATCATAAAATACATCAAAGGCTCTGGATTGATGAATCGGTCCAGACAAGTCATATATATATATATATATATATATATATATATATGTATGTATAGATGTATAGATCTATATCTATCTTTATTTATACATATAATAAAAATGTAACTGATCGCTATCTGTATATGGAAGATGTATGACTAAATCTATTATCGGGGATCTGTATCAACGCAATAAAACGCAATAGAATCAATAATTGTTAGAATTTTTGTCTGTTTGTCTGTGCGTTCGTGCGTGCTAATTTTAGAAATGGCTTAACCGATTTTGCGCTATTTTCAATAATGTATTATGGCAAATTTAACTTAAAACTGTTTTATTTCAATCTGTTTATAAATAAAATTGATCAGGGCAATGTTCTTCATGACTTAAAAAGCAAGAAAAAGATCTGGAGCGACTACATAGTCAAAATGTTTGAGGATGCTTCTAGGAGCTCTGCGAATTTAACTTTCACGGATGACTCTGGACCACCAATTTTAACAACAGAGGTGAAACAAGCACTTAGATCTGCTAAAACTGGTATAGCTTTAGGTCCCGACAGTATACCAGTAGAAATTCTCAAACTATTGGAAGAAGAACACGTAAACGCCCTTACCAACTTTTTCAACCAGGTGTATAACTCAGGCTCTTTATCTGATGATTGGCTAAAATCCACATTTATAACTGTACCAAAAAAGGCAAAAGCAAAGAAATGTGCAGAATATCGCACAATAAGCTTAATGCGCCACGTACTTAAAGTATTCCTGGCGATCATCCAAAACAGGATACGACCCAAATGCGATGAACAATTTGGGGAGAGTCAATTTGGGTTCTGATCGGGCATGGGGACTCGAGAAGCGCTTTTTGCCTTGAATGTTCTAGTACAAAAATGCAAAGACATACAGACCAATGTTATATTGTGCTTCATTGATTATGAGAAGGCGTTCGATGCGTAAGACACGATATGCTTATGGAACGTTCAATGGATGTAGGTCTAGATGGCAAGGACTTACGGGTTATTAAGAACTTGTATTGGAATTAAAGAGCAGCTGTGAGAGTTGAGCTTTCGGAGACCGATCAAGTTGAAATTCGCCGTGGTGTCCCTCAGGGGTGTATATTATCTCCCTTGCTTTTTAACATATACTCGGAAGCTGTAATATCAGAAGCTCTGGAGGGGTTGGAAGTAGGCGTCAAGATAAACGGTCAAGTCGTGAATAACCTACGATACGCCGATGACACCGTGCTTATAGCCTCTTCAGAAAACGATCTACAGACATTGGTGAATAGGGTCAACGAGTGCAGTGTGAAGGCAGGGTTGAGCATGAATATAAGCAAGACCAAGTTTCTAGTGGTATCGGGGAACAAGGATCTAAAGCCGAAAATTCAGGTGGAAGGCAATACCTAGAGCGGGTGCGTATGTACAAATACCTTGGTGCTTGGGTAAATGAAGAATGGGACTGTGGACAAGAAATTCAATTGAAATTGCCCGAGCAAGCCTTAAAAGGTTGGAGAAGGTTTTGTACAGCCGTAAACTATCCATAAAGCTCAGACTGAGAATACTCCACTGCTATGTCTGGCCAGTAGTGTTATACGGTAGTGAGGCATGGACTTTGAAAGCTGACACCCAGAAACGTCTAGAAGCCTTTGAGATGTGGTGTTACCGCAGAATGCTCCGTATTAGCTGGACACAGAAAGTTTCAAACGTGGAAGTACTCCAGCGCGTCGCCAGTAGCCGGGTGTTACTGCAAATAGTCTTGAAGAGAAAAGTCGAGTATTCGGGCCACGTCTTGAGACACGAGCGATACAGACTGCTCCAAATTATAATGATGGGCAAAAAGTAGAGGGCAAACGACGCGCTGGAGGAAGAAAAAAGTTCTGGTTGCGCAACATCCGCGAATGGTCAAAGATCGCCAGCGTGGAAGAACTATTTCGCTTGGCGCGAGACCGCGAAAAATTCGCTGAGCTGACGGCCAACCTCCAGTAGTGGAGAGGCACAATAAGAAGAAGATAAATAAAAAAGTTACGTCAATTTAAAGAATCATGTCGAACATTTATTCGATAAAAACGCATTTAGTTCAGTTGAATTGGCTGAAACTTTAGCTACTTATAAATAATAGTCTGTAAAATTATGATGATTGAAAATTTATAGGAACAGAACAAAGAAAAAAAATTATGCGGTCGGGGGATGCCCGTCAGGAACGAAGTTCTTACTCTCTTTAATTAAAGATTAAGAAACGATTTAAATTTTTAAATTCAATTAACAATTTTTTATAATAATAGCAATCCCCATTTTAAGGAATTTACTAATATTTTAATAATTTACCCCAATTCCAATTAAACAAAGTTTATGATGGGAATTGTGACAATAGTCCAAGGTTCTAACCAGGACTTGCGTGCGGTTCGTATTACGGCTTATGACGCTTTTGGTCCTTATATGGTTTTTTATTACCTCTATTTTTTTTGTTTTTGTATTTTCCAGAACGTTAGGTAAGTATTTTAAATAAAATTAATTCTTTTCATTGAGTATGCTTATGTTTAAGTATTTAACGTAATTAATAATAAAATGGTAGGCACTATACAGTTCACGCTCTATCGTTTGGCGCAGTTTTGCACTCAAAAATTCGGTATAGGGCCTACCTTTAGAAGCGCTCGCGCAGTATTGAACACAACAATCATATATGACTGAATTGTTCCTCTTGGAAATGTCTAAAAAAAGTCCGCGATAGCATATGTCTTCTTTTAAGGTTGACTCACTTTAACCTTTTATATGGTAATCTAATTTATCTTAAAATAATGCATTATTTGCAAAGACGTTTTTATAAGCATGGCATGTGTTGTTATGAAAGATATCGAAATAAGGTTACAGATATTTTTGAGCACTTTTTATAGTTTTGACATATATCAACAGCTATATAGTTGAGATTGTTTGAAAATGCTCTTCCTAAAGTATTTGCTTTCGGTTTTTAAATTAATGTTTACAGGTTAGGTAGATATTTCGGTTCGTCATCGCATATATTTTTTTCTCATTGTTTTATATAATTTTTACTTAGTCGGTTAGTTGATAATAAATAAATATTTTCACTTTTTTTTTTTCTTTTTTTTTTATGTAAGAACGAGCAGGAGACCTGTTGTAAAGTGACTACCACCGCCCATGGACATCTGCAACATCTGAGGACTTGCAGGTGCGTTGCCGGCATTTGAGGAAAGAGTACGCTCTCTTCTTGAAGGTTTTTATGTCATATCGGTTCGGAAAAGTCGCCGGCGAAAGCTGGTTCCACAGAGTGATTGTGCGAGGCAGAAAATGCCTTAGGAAACGCGCTGTTGTGGATTTCCAGACATCGAGGTGGTGAGAATGGAATTTTGAGTTCTGGCGTGGTGTCCGGTGGTGAAATTCAGCGGCCGGGACTAAACCAAACAACTCCTCAGAACACTCTCCGTGATATATGCGATAGAGTATGCAGAGTGACCCAACATCTCTACGCAAATCCAAAGTATCAAGCCGGTCGGTAATAGCTTGATCGTCGACAATTCGAACTGCTCTACGTTGTATGCGGTCAAAAGGAAGAAGCTGGTACTGGGGAGCTCCCGCCCAGAGGTGAGAGCAGTACTCCATGTGGGGCCGAATTTGCGCCTTGTAAAGTTTTAGGCGATGGGCCGACGTGAAGTACTGTCTCGCCTTGTTGAGCACTCCAAGCTTTTTGGAAGCCAGTTTGGCTTTAACTTCCAATTGACCGCGGAACTGAACAACGTTCGAAATCTCAACGCCAAGTATCCCGATACTGACTGTGGGATGGAGGGGAGTATTCTCGAAATGAGGGGATATGACAAAAGGAGACTTTTTAGCGGTTAACGCGCAAACTTGAGTCTTATTGGGGTTGAATTGGACCAAGTTTAGTCGGCCCCAGTCCGAGACTTTGGCTAACAAGGTCTCGACTTCAGACACAAGTTTATTCCGACACTCGTCGACGTGTTCCCGAGAAATATTAGCACGGCCGGTTTAAAAGTTTTAAAAGTACAAAATTTCATGTGAAGGTATCATTTTCAGCCATACATAAAGCCCAGGGATTTAAGGAATTGCTGTTTTTCTCATGGCCAATTGTATGTTGCTCTATCTGGATCCGAGTGCGGTGAAAACCAATAAATACTAATATCCCACGAAAATAGAACTAAAAATATTCTGAAATATTATGTCTGCCCTTAGTGTTATATTTAAGTGAAACTGCGGTCACAGCTTACAAAACTAAGGTGAAACAGAAAAAACTGTATTGATTACCTTTTCAAAATGTTAAATTTTCTAAATGTTGATTTAACTGGATTTAATAAAAAATATAGTTGATAATTAAGTATAGATGTACTGAAAATTGATTGCGCCTTCAATCTCATTACAAATAATTGAAGTCCAACCCTGTCCAGGCGTTTCAAGACCACGTTCAGCGTGCAAAGTGTACTAAGTATCATCTTACTAATATTGTAAATATGGAAATTCGTGCTTTAAATGTGTATTGAGATTGGAATAGTAATAATATTTAAAGGATATGCACATCGAAATAGCATCTCACAGTAAGATTTTCCTAAGGAATTCTTCTTTTAACAATTGAGATACGAAGTGAATTCTTATATTAGAAAAGAATCAGAGATATCCTAACTAACATTATAACGCGAATGCGAGTTGATTTTTTGTTGCACTTTCACGCCTAAGCCACTAAACTGCCTATGAAAATTCTTTCAAAAATGTAAAGCTACATTGTTAGCGAGTAACATAGGTGGGTATGTCCCTTTATTCCGACGGAAACGGGAACTGCGCGGGTGAAACCGCGGCCAAAACGCTAGTAGATGAATAAAAGGCACTATTGTGTACATTGGTTTATCGAACAATGTGTTATAAAAGTACATGGTAACTAAAATAAAAAAAATAGTAAATACTTATAAATATATTTATTCTCTTATTTATGAGGGTTACTCGTATACACAGATATTGGTGACTTAAAGTATATTTATAATTAATTCTACGAATACAATCCGTAAACAGTTAAATCGATCATTTCAATAACATGTACAAAAATGCATTAGATATGATGATCTGGATACTACAGACACTCTGGATATTACAGAAACTAATATGTCTGTATATATTAATTTCTGTTATCGTCTCTATATATCGATTTTAATTGAATGTCGATGCATTGTCGATTAGAGTTATTTTAATTAACAATATTGAACATAAATATCAAGTATAATATAATCATATTGCATTATTATTCGTACCAAATTAATGTATAACAATTTTGAAAATTTAATTAAGGTTAAGATTGAATTTCTCACAGGAATTATATAAAATGTACGTTAATATAAAAAGAAAATTTCATTTAAATCTAAACAAAAATAAGTTTAATTCCAGTTTCATCTTTTTTTTCTTTGATCACTTGTAGTCAAGCTGGTATAGTATTATTATAAATATTAATTTAGTTTGGAAGCTACTGAATTGGTCTAGCTTTATTTTATTCAAAGTTACAAAAAAATATTCTTCGATATATTTCAAGAGAAAAAGCCTATATTGCATGATTCGATAAGCTTTAGAATCGTTGACTTGACCGATGCTCTGGTTTAAATACTTGCATATATAATTAATTTGAACGATAAATACTCATATTACATACAACCAAACATATATGTACATGTATGACTTCCCTAAGCTTTCGAAATCTACTTGTATATGTCTGTATAATTATCTGATTATACTGCATATGTATTACTGCAGTGTAGGTGTACACCATTAACGTTCTACGTGGATATTTTAACTCGATGCGATTTTTCTTTTTAATATCGTAGGCTTAGTGCGACTGCCGGCCATTTGTTTTAAAATGACGTCACGGAGGCACTCCACGTAGGCTTGCGGGAGTCGTAGCAGGCGAGCAAGTTCGGGCGCGAGGTCCGGGCGGTGCGGGGCGAGGTGCACGGCCGCGGCCACCGCGCCCGCAGCGAGGTGCAGCGACCGAACACCAGTTATATCTAAGCGATACCGACCATTCCTATCAGGCTGATGGTGGTAAACAAAATTTAGGTTGGGCGGTAGTAATGAAGTTTATCCGAAGGGCTAGGGCATTTTTTTTTACATCCATGTATGAAATCTGGGATCTCAAATTTACAGACCCTCGAACATTTTGTTTATTTCGCACACATATCAAATTATGATTTTAATAACACCAGTGTTCGCTGTGTGGTCGAAATACGACTGTAATCCTTCAACAGGAAAACATATATGAAACAAAGAGTAATAAAAATATTTACTTTTATATGTAGATGACAAGTTTGCGGCCCAGACGACTTTTTTTTCAATGTCATATCTGTAATACTCAGATAAATCCACGATCCGAGCTACGGCCTTGACCATTTGTGGCGGGACTTTTAGCTTCGTAGCCAATAACTCACCCATGTCTACACTTGTCCATAATGGTAAACGAAAATCTGTAAACATGTTTCATTTTTAACTCTTCAGGCCCATTTCTGGACAGGTAGATAAAACCACCCATACTAATTAGAAGCACATTATTGCTTCACTTGAAAGTGACGCGTGTCTAGTGGTCCGGGAGGTAGCGTTGCATTTTAGGTAGTGATTTTAAGCCGATCGACTGCCATCATTTTCAATAGAACTTGAATGATTAATAAGTGAACCAAGCGCCAACTATGCAGCTGACGATTTTTTTTCAGCTCAGTATGATATTAACTATTCATGAATAAAGTTTCATTCGACGTATTATTACTTCTTTTTCTTTTTTTATTACCACTTTCGCACCTTCCCACAGCCAAACCCACCGCTACTTGGATAGCTGACGGTCGGTTTGCTTATTAGCTATATAAGATCTACTATATATGTCAACATCAGTCTTTGCAACGCTACGTCCCGGACCATAGACTTGAATCAACGATCTTCGGTTAAGATTCACGCGAATATATCTGTTCGGCAAGACACTTGATTAGGCTTTAAATTATTTTAACTTATATGTATACTAATGAGTATATAACCTTTTCTAGAAGTAAAGACAAATAAATACAAGATAAATAACTTAGATATTGAATCGACGCGATATTATTGGCCGCATCTCATAACATCTTAGTTCCCAAGGTTGGTGACGCATTGGCGATGTAAGCGATATTTAACATCTCTTACAATGCCAATGTCTATGGGCGTTGGTGACCACTTACCATCAGGTGGCCCATATGATAGTCAGCTTACATATGCTATAAAAAAAATCGCGACCATTACCAAAGTCAAATTAGTTAATATAACTTTATAATTAATAGTATAACGTACCTAGCATTTTGAAGATTTCTGCCTCAGTTTCAATGATTTCTTCAGTAGAATATGATATACCCTTAGTCAGCATAGCAATTCTCAATAATGAAGCGCTGTTGTGTGTGTCCGCGGAGCTCATCTTAGCAGAGAGCTGCACGCAGCAAGTTATTATCAGAAGAAACCGTCGCATAATGTTGTCTACTATTACTACTTGTGACTCAGGATCTATAATTTACATTACACGGCGTGTGCATTAAATTACTTCGTTTAATTTTATGTATCCATACTTAAAATATAGTATAGTAAATATATAATTTTATTTAAAAATTTAATCATATTGGATTTTATACGTATTTGAACGAAAAAAAAGTCACATTCGATTTTTAAATAATTTAATTTTCTTACCGGGAATTGAATTATTTAAAATATTATATATATAAACATCGTTTGATTTTTAGAAGAGTAGTAAAATACATTCCATTTTACATGTTTCTTTTATTTTTCTTATTATTTCTGTGTGGTTAATATAGTATAATTAATATAGTATTAATCATAGAGTGGATATGATACTATTTCAAGGAGTAATAAATATCCTCCGAGATGAGGATGATCTTTTATATATATTTAAATAAAGAAATGAACAATACCACTAAGGTTTCGTTGGTTATTTAAGAGCCTATACAAGTAACGCTCGAAAAGATGACAAGCTTGACCCGGCACTCCGTGTGACACGCAGCCGAGCATCAGGCACACATTCCATACAGCGGAGCGACCTTCCCGCTTTAGGAGCTTCACGTTTCGATATTCTACAGCTAATGAGTTAGAAAGTCTTCGCTTAAAATTACGGCTTACTAACGGTAATATGTGGTATGAAGGTCTTACAAAATTATGAATACCCTTCATAGAACATATAAGCTTATTGGTACATAATTATTATTAACTACAAGAAATAACAGCTTAAATTATTCTACATCATTATTATTATCTACAAGATATAATAGCATACCTTCGCGTTCACAATCTTCTATAAGATATTCAAGCCATTCGGGCTGATAAAACATTGAAGAGGCCATTTACGAAACTCTACGAAACCTACAATACTAAATTACAGTATACACACACACTTAAAATAATTTACGATAAAATATTAATAATAGTTACAATTATGATGACACTATTATCTAAGGTATATTTATTTATATTAGGCTCGACGACGCCAGGCGCCACAGACGTTTCTTTGAAAAAAAAATTGATATGTCATTGGCCGCAAAATATTCTGCCGCAATATTCATTATTTTAATATTTTTGGTGAATCAATCTTATTCGGTTATTTAAAAAATCTTTTTAATGTTATTATAGGAATGCACACATTTTATTTTTAATTATGATAAACAATATTTTTTTGTCTTATGATCGAATTTCATTGATCAATGAAGTAAAAAAATTAAAAAAAAGTTGACATAATACAGGGAACAACTAAACAGCATCAATTGTAGTTTTACTTACTATACTTTTTTGCTGAGACGTCATAATCGTATATTTATTATCATTTTAAAGGTGGTGTAATAAAAATTCAATATATAGTAAATTTTCGCAAAATAGATTTTTTTTATGCAAAGCTATGCTCTTAATTCGATAATCCGCAGACATACGTAATAAAGGCAGAACAGTAAAATGGTTGAAGAGGAAAAGCGAGACGATGTGGGCGTGGCGTCGACAAGGCGTTGATTTTTCTCTTTCGCTCCGCCCAGTGGAAAATATCCAGGTCCCGCCCTCGCGCCATTTATACACATCATTTGAAAATAAAAAAGCCATATATTGAAGCTACACATATATTATACAATATATATGGTGCGCTCTGTCAGACATATGCACAGAGAGAAGAGTGTTCATTGAATGTAAAAATAATTATTATTTTGTTGTATTCAATTGATTTATTTTCGTTGATTGTGATATATTACTTAATAAAATTACCTTCCAGCTTATGAATTTCCTTATAGCTTAGGTATAAAGGTTAGGCGGAAACAATTTAAAAAAAATGTATATAGGTCTGGTTTGTTTTTATTAATTTTTTTTTCGTAAGACCAGCTACGTGATATTTTATCAATTTATTACCATATTCAAACAAAAATGACATAATATAAGGACGTGAGATGGATCTCCATTTTTTTTGTATACAAAAATATTATACGATATTATAAGTCTTTCGGTTTGAAAATCAAGTATTAAATGTGACTGTATTATTTTTTAAAGAAATTCTTTCGATTATTTATTTATTCTCATAATGTAGTCCTTCTACATCGAAATCGGAATTTTGATTGTTATACATTAAGTTCACTGAAATACAGGTTACATAATTTAATCTAAAGGTAGATTTAATCGCTATTTTCATGCCTGTTCTTCTCGTCTATCAATTTATTATTATTATTTAGTTTTTAAATTCTGCCAACCTATACCTTGCAATTACGCAAGTTTAAATATATTACTTATAGGATGATTGGAAAATTTCATAAAAGTGATAATACCCCCGGTAAGTTTTAATAGTTCTGAGTAACTGTTTGTATGATATTTTTAAATATCTCGCTATATAAATTATCATCTCGTCTTTACACAGGTATGCCTTCGTTTTAAGCTAAGGACTAATTACCTCGCGTACAATATGTTAGTTTTACTCTGAGTTTAATTCAATAGATTTTATTTTGTATAAAGAAAAATACATTGTTTATTCGTCAAGAAATTCTCATTTGATATGTAGAAATATATTTATAAAACGATACATCGTTTCAGTATTTCTAAAAAAGTTTATACCTATTTCGAAAAAGTATTTAATATTGATGTAATTTTTATAATTACATTTTAAAATAATTAATTAGACTGAATGCAACAAAACATCAGTGGATTAATTTTTGAGTTTAATACTGTTTTCACTTTCAGAATTAGTTTATGTATATAAATGTGAATAAGAAAAGCAAATATTATTTCTTCTATGATTACTTATTATATACATCAAAATATAGATGGAGACTGACAAAGATACATCTTTAATTGTCTTGGGCTAAGGCCTTCTATCCTTCAGAAGATTTAGAACTTATTCCACTGCGCGTCTCCAATGCGGATCGGTGAATTCATATGTGGACGATTTTCATCCAACACATCCACGATTTATCTTTGGATAAACGCAAATTATGCTTAAATTCATTAATGTTTGTCAGGATATTTTTTTTTTCGATATAGTGTTCTAGCCAATTGGTCATCTCGGCTCTCAATCATAGCTAATAAATTAACCAAAATAATTACAAGGGACGTCTACTTGAAGTGAGGGTACAAATTACCCTGGACATCCATCACACAATCTAACACCGATCAACCGGCGGCTTTGCCGGCTTGCGGCTAGACAGCTCAATTTCAGCCGACGGCTACGTCCCACATACGTTGCTATACTCCACATGGTTTGTAGCCTATAATGTAAATGTATTGTTCAAAAGTTACTATGACAAATCATATTATTAAAAGCAATTAAGTTATAGATAAAAGTTATAGGTGCATTACTTATTAAAATAAATAATGCGGTTGAATATTTGAAGGTGTTTAAATAATTATCTGTAAATTTACACCATAACTGTTTTTGGTGAAATTGCTATGATGTTTGAATATTGACCTTACCCAATCTTTTGTTGCATCTAAAATGGATTCTGTTTCTTTACCATTCTATTTTGTGCAAATCATAGAAAAAACTATTTAAAGAAATAAAAATTATAAGTTAATCAAAAGGAAAACTAAATTGCTAAGAAGGAACTTTTCTCTCTCCTTTGTGTTATTAATTCTTATCTTTGAATGAGTAAACCTAATGGTATATTTTTTAACGTTATAAGCCGTACCGTATTTCGTGCCTTGTTCCGTCAGAGTCGAATAGAGCCACCCCATGTCAACGTAGTCGTAGAACTGACTTAAGGAATTGTTGTTAGGCGGATCTATCAAAAGCATTGAATATTTAAGCGGCTCAACCATCCGTATGGCGGTGGAAAACCTGCCAGTAAAAGCATACCCAAATCGGGTTGAAGTGAGGCAACTGGCGGTAGTTCTGTCCAATCCTATCCATATAGTACTAAAAACGTATCGTTTCAAATTACAAATAAATGGAATAATTTCAAGCTATCATTGTGAGGATGATACTTAATGAGTCTGAGAGTATTTCCAACTGTAAAATAATAAAAAAGTTATTGTTAATTTTACAATATAAAATGTTTGAGAAAACATCAGACAAAGACGAAACAAGCAACTACTCTCTTATACTTTACTTTTCCCAAATTGATATTTTCGCCCCTAAACTAGTATAACCGTCTGAGGGATTTTACTGTCAACAACTGATATGTAAATTCTACAGGAGTTAAAGGTTCGGAAAACGCTCATATCTATATTATCGTTGTTATTTATTTTCTCTGACGTGGGATAAAATATAGCCGTATGGAAATGTGAGGATTTGCTCGGTTCAGTACAGTTTGACAAGATGACAGTTATAGGAGCGGGCGGAGGCGGAGGGTTATGAAAACGTAGGGACGAGGTGAATATGTCCTGTTAACTTGTTTATTGCGATTTCCCTTTTTTACGTCTTGATGTTTTTCGATCTCTTGAATATCATAACTGATGTATATTTATGATAGAGAGGAGATTGGACTGCTCTATTTTATGACGCTATGATATATCTGTGATATAGAAAAAAAATGTTAAAGTGTATGCAAAATTTATTTATATTACGCCTGGAGTCTTATTCAAATGCTTCAATAGATCAACCGTATATGAGCCATGTAGCGTGTCATAGGTTCGATACCCTGGGCTACTGCCGTACGAACTTCTTTACGCTATAAACTTGAATATTAGTAACTCTATGAAAACAGATATATGTAGTATGTACGTGAGGATTGAAAATTGACAAAATTGTTTTAATATTTTAAATACATTTAGTGCATATAACTGAACACTTCGAAATGAGCCGATTAGTTAGATTCCATCCAAACGCGATACTACTAATCATAATTCTACAAAAATAATTATAATTGCAATAGAAAAATATGAAGTTATATTTGTGTGCATTAAAAATTTCTAATTACAATATGTCCGCCGCATAAAATAGTTGTTGAAAATTGTTCTTTTTTAATCACCTCTTCAAGAAAATCTGTATTTCAACAAAGGTATCGATTATTCTCATCACATATAATGTATTAACAATACCTTCAATTTTCAACGAGTAAGGAATTCCTTTCGTTGAATGCAATATCGGAGAAAGAATGCGGCGTGCATAGAAATAGTTTTCTTTGTTCAGTCGACCGTGTAATCGTATGCAAACTTATCAAGGATATTAAGTAAGCTAAAATACCTACCTAGATATTCTACCTAATAATGAAAATAACAAAACAAATAATCCTCAATTGTCCCACTGCGAGGCAGGCGTATGGCTATCACAATTGGAGCTTATTCCACCACGCTGCTCACCTATGCATATTTCCTTACGATTCCTACACATGGTGAGTTCAAGACAGTATGAGGTAACGGTGATTACTGAATTGAACCCAAAACCTCCTGCTAACATCCAAGTGTTCTAAGCACTGGGTCGCTTATGATTGAAACGAATATTCAAATATAAAATAAAATACAGTCTAACCATGACTGAAACATTTTAAAATACATTTCGTTTTCATAAGTCACTAACGACGTCAATTTCTTGCATGTTGTCCAACATCATCTGCTAAGATTTAATATCGACAATGATATATGCTTTAATGTAAGATACAAACGAAAACCAGCCGTAGTAGCTAAAAAACAAAGTACATTGTCCTACTCCTTTTTCATATTTACACACGTATGAATTGCACATTTACTTGCGAGGGTGCGAAAACTTGTTGTTATCGCGACCGGGCCAATTTCGGCAAATGGATACTAAGTCCTAACTCTCCTATCTCTTTTATGTCGTGTGAAGCTCGCTTTCTTTTAAAATATCGACACACGGCGAAGGCAACGTGTGAGTGCCAAAGAGGCAATTTAGAAAGGATTTGCTTTACTGCCGCTGGGTTAAGTCGATTGTACAAGGTTGGATCAGATGGTAACTTTAAACATTATCCACACTAACCGATAATAATGTGGCTTCAATGATATTTATTTCGAACTTTTATATATTATAAATAATGTATCAAGGCTGACTTCATTGATATATATTCAGATTGTAAGCAAGTAAAAAGCATTGTTTTTTTCTAATTATAAATGAATCTGTTCCAGTCAGGATAAACACAAATAGCCCGGCAATTAGGAGTAGGAGCGATATTCAATATTGTTTAACAAGCTTTATTGAATGTCGTGACCGTTTGGCTGTCGATCGGTGGGTGTCGAGAGGGCGAGTTCGCGCCTCAGTGACCGCCCTTTGAGGGCAAACCATGCGAGAAGTCATCCACTTATCGTCAGCGCGATCTCATGCCGACGTTTTTCTCGTTTTTCCCCATCTTTTCGCCTCAACGACTATAGTCCAAATGTTTCATAATTGAATTAGTCAACTCAGTTTCCCAAATTGGTATAAATGAATACTGACATATGTTGAGAAACATCAGGCAATACATATTACTTAAGATGAAATTGATGATCTGTACAAGATAACAAAGCTTAAATATGTATTTATTTTTTATAATGACAAGGCAGTGTTAAGCAGGCGTTGCAATTTCAGTTTAAAGTTTGTAAAGTACATATTATCCGATACGACTTGCCTTATTACTATTATTTTTTTCCGAGATTAAAAATACTAGTAAATATATCAACTGTCATGACAATTGTTCGGCGGTAAAGAAGTTTTGCGTTGGAGTCATCTAACGGTGAGCTACAATTAATTAGATTCCCTAAAAACCATCTCCATGAAAAAAATCATATATTCGCCCACCTCCATTGTGATCATTTAAGCAGCATCGAAAACTAACAGACTTTATCAAACAGGAATACCAAATAACCATTTTTATAATTAAATGATTTTATTATAAAATATTTGAACAGTCACCTTTATTAAAATGTCAACTTCAAAAGCTCCACACTGCACCTGTGCTACACACGCCATATAAGTAATCAGGACTACCGTTGTTCTACTATAAAATAAAAAGTCCACTGGCTTGTGGCAAAGGAAAACAATTCAAGCGCACGTTTCACACTACCTTAAATACAATCCATGGTTTAATCAAACTAGATTCTGTAGCCCGGTTTTTAAACTCAATAGGAGTGAAAATGAAAACATACATTTTTATTCGCTATGTAATTAACTACTCTTCCAAATAATAAACTTTTGTTTACTATTCAGTGTAAATCAGTCTGGATAGAAATATTTAACGATTACAAGTACCTTGAATGTTTGTTGTACTATAGCGAAATGCTTCTAACTGCCGACAAGCTTAAACCCGAAATCGATAAACGCAATTAGTTACATAATACAATAAGTTAATTGCATCTTTGATCTTTGATTTGAATTTACATCGAATATACCACTGAAACTGCGATAAACGATTTTACATCTGTAACGATAGCTTAAAGAACTAAAAGCTTATAGCTGTAGTTGGCAGATAAAACGATTAAAAACAAAAATGTACACTGTTCCAACTGTGTCAGCCATCGACCACAGACATTCCGAATAACATGCCCTGAAAATATGAAACGTGAAAATATTTTTGTCTATCTGCCGCAACTAATTGCATAGTGGGTGCGATAGCGTCGGGTGCAGTTTGCGGTCAGCTAGTGCAGCGGAGACCTGACCAACGTCACCCAACGTTTTGTCGGGGTTTTTGCAGCAGCGACCATATCAGCGGAATGCGGACACCCGTCGCCAACCACGCCGCCCATTCGATGCGTAAACCGACGCTATGTAAATATATTGTATTGCTATATGTACAAACATTTTATACGATTTAGTTATGTTCTGAAAGGACTTGTGAAAACGTAGTTTTTAAAGTTTTAAACTTACTGTTTTTGATAGAGGCTTTAGATAAAGATAAGTATATTTTATGCTCATCGAATATGTGCGTAAATATTTACATAACGACGATTAGATCTCAATTATAAACTTTAATAAAAAATATAATTAAAATATTTATTTGCTTTTCACTTTTTAGGTAAACAACAAAAATATATATATTTGAATTTATATTTAATAACCTCAATAGGACTATATATCATTTTTATTGAATAAATTTCTACTTATTTCATTTTATTTTATATTTAAAAAATGTATAAAGTTTTTAGGAATGTGTGGCATCATTTATCGTTTTCGACTTAGCAAAACATGAAACTATTTAAAATTAATTAGCATATCGACAAAGTTTGACCAATGTCAGATCGTGCCTGGCCCAGTGGTGACGACGTGTTTTGCGCCGGTGACACGTGACGGTGTAATTAGTGCGTGACCGCCGCCGCCCGCCGCCGCCCGCCGCCCGCCTTCATGTCGACACATCGCGCGACATGTTTACAACTCGGCCCTCGTAATGTCAATTGTATATATTCCACCGTTTCAAATGAAAATTAATATGATTATTACACGGTGACTTAAAATGAAAAATTAAGAATATTTCGAGTTCTCGTTAAAAAATTAAAATTCATATCGTATCTCACATTTATAGTTTCATAAAAATGTTTACGATGTAATCATTTGTAATATCGTACCGAAAGCGTAAAGGTATCAGATGCGTTTCGTACAATCAATCCGCGGTAAATTATATAAAAAATACATTTCAAGCTTGAGCAGGCTACGAGATGGTTTCTTTATTAGTTTTCCCGAAGGCAGCCGCGTTCGCGGGGGACGTGTGAAAAAATCTTGGGATTAAGCCCCGTTTATCGGGCTCGGAGGCGGACTTATTGCCGTAATACAATCTCTGTTATGTCGCGCTTGGATTATCCGTATCAGCGTGTTTTACACGAAAATATTCCTGATGTATCCCATTTGAAGTATTAATATGGCAAGCGTGGTTTATCCGCTTCTTATGTGCTTTATGTAAACAAATACTAAAATACTATCACTATTCTAATATCAAATTATAAAACATTACAATAGATATAGATTTAAAACGCTTAAATGAAGATATTGATTCTGTTATTTGTTGACAAGAACGTAAAAAATATTCTTCAAAGTGTAGGCACAGACCTACACTCTGTCTAAATCGCGTTGCAAATCCTTGCAAATTGAAAAGGCCATTATCGAGTGTAAGCAATTTGCCCGCAGCTGGTGCGGTTTAGAGCTACCGTAGCGATGGAGCTGGCCAGGGAATTCGACAAGAACTTGTCTGTTTCTAAATTAAGATTTTTATTCATTTACTTCCACAACTTATTATGAAACTGTCTGTGAAGTTGGGAATAGATATAACTTACGAAAAGTAGATGCTTAAGCTGCGTCTTCTCTAAGAGAAAATTGGAATCTATTTCTTATAGTATTTATTATAGTATTCAAAATAAAAGATTCGAATAGTCGAAATCCTATCGGATTAATAGGTATTTTAAATGCCTATTTTTGACAAACTGGCATATTTTAGGCGTCTTACGATAGATGGGAATTCTGAATTCATATTTTTTTGTACACAGTAAATACATGCTTTCTATATTTAAAAAACTAATATATATAAAAAAACTATGGCTTGAAACCATTATGCCAAACCAGCTGAAGTCGTTAGGGTGAAAATCTCGTAAATAAGTGAGATGTTGACGAGCAAGCCGCGGGAAGAATTGAAAGTAGGGGCTGACACAACTTATAGCGGTCCAAATTTTCACTTACCAAGAAAAGTCAAACTGCAAACATACAAAACAATATATAACATATGGGCGAATATCATTGGAGACAAACCAAGGTAGTTTGCTCGGAGTTGAACCCACGATCTTCAGCTAAAACCAACGTTTCATCCACTGGGCTGGAGATATTTTCATATAAGTTTTGTGAATATTATATTTGTTGTAATAGTCAATATATACTTATTTTGTAATATTCCCTCAGAGTTTCTAAGAAGAGAGAGAATATTCGTATAATCTGTGTAAAACGACCACATTGACTTAATGGTGTTTGGAAAGTTTTGCGTAGACGAGAGAAAATTTTAGTTCTCCGCGACCCACCGAGCCGGGAGCCGGGAACTGAAGCCGGAACGATTAGCAACATCTGTCGTACCTCACGAATGCGATATTTGTTGGTTAAACGATGGCAGCTTTGATTCTTAATATATAATTTTGATTTAAAGTACAATAAGTAATTATTATTTATTGTACTCTATAATTATATTATATCTGTTACGGAAATTCCTCAATATATTAAGGTATTTTGTTTTAGAATTTTTATATAGTTATATATAGAATATTTATACAATATTAAGGGAAGGTATATTTCTAAATAATTATATTTATGTATTTTAAAAACATTGCATATAAAAACTGCCTTTACTGCATTTAATTTATTTAGGTATTTAAAGTTAGTATTTTAAAATCAAGTATTACACTGTAAATTAAAAATATATTTTGTAGTTTCAAAGTTAGATAATTCAGTTTATATTTAATTAATATGTAATTAATTGAACTGTATAGTTTAGCTTCTGAATTTATATTGTAACAGTCATTCTAAACTAATTTTATTAATATTTGTTCGTCAAAGTACGCTCAGTAACATTTGTAGCAGCCGTGACGGGTAAAGCAAAATGGGCGGTGACGCTCGCGGCTGTACCTGTCAGAATATTAGATCGACGACATTAATCTGCGGCTGCTACCGAGCGGCAGCCAGCCTCCGCTAGACAAACAATCAAAAAGCCCATTCTAGAGCAAAGTCGCGGTTTACCATCGTTTTCATATCCGATCTCCGGCCGTAGACTAACATCCGGCGTCATCACACGTTGATAAAGCAAGTTTCATTCATAATGTCCTAGAAAATATTCAGCCGGGTGTATCCAAATTACAGAATTACAGATGATCTTAATAGACACCTCATTAATTTTCGAATGAATTTAGCATAGGCGAGAAATTTTACATGCAAAACATTCGTGTGACCTATAAACATTTGATTTTATAACATATAGCGTGAATACAAGAATTTCGCAAACAGCTTATAAAACTCCTAACGCGCAATATAAGATCTCTTTGTTATTTTGTGGGGTCGAAACTTATTCATCCCGCAAATCCGCTCATGTATGAACCAAATCCCGCCCGGTCACCGCTGATTGCATTGTCATGTCTAGTGGACGCCAACGGACCGATCGATTTGAATCTTTCTGTTAATATCAATAGGTGCTATAATATAAAGTCAAAATCATAAAGTCACCGGAACCCACGTCGTATCGGTTTGTAAAACAAGCGAGCCAACGTGATTGGAATGTTTTATTTGACCCTTGGAACATATGAGGCTGGTATGATGTATGTTTTCTTTTGACGTGAATGTTATCGAAATATAGATTTGATTATATGATAATTGCGATTTATATATAACGATCTACTTTTTAAGATTAATGTTTTTATTCCTAATTGTGTATTGTTGTCTCAGCCGAAGAGTAGTTTTTGTAGTTTACTTTACTTATTAGTTATTGGGATATATTCATCAAAGTTTTCATTGCGTATTACGAACTATGATCGGATACGTGCTAATTTTAAATTTAAAAGATAATAAATATCGATAATGTTTTATTAGTATATGTATATAACCTTGATGATATTTTTTTATTGAATTCGTGTAATATTTTATCGATTTGTCTTCTTTATGGTTTTTCCACTTTATTAAACATTTTAGTTTGTTTTGCCTGACGCGTGTTGTAGTGTCGTCACGTCGTCAAACTTGTACAATAATGGAAGTCTTCCCGTCACGCCCCGCGACATCTGCTACCTGTTACAAAGTAATATATCATACAATGTTTATCTGCTTATTCGAGAAGATATATTCATTTGTCTAAATAAATATTTATGTATGCTATGATCTCAATCGATTTTTTTTTCTCCCTCATAGAACGTCAACCATCCAGAACTTGGTTAGCCCATCCCGTACCTGCCACCCTTTTTTTAATTTCTTTTTATGTTCATGTAAAATTCAAATACGAAAAAAAATTAATACGAAAAGCATATTTTCTGACTTTTAAAATACTTAAAGCAAGAGATAAGAAAGTCCAAATGTATAATGTTTTTTGAAGTTTTATAAAATGAAATAATATAACTGGCGGCAATAATGGGCAATGGGCACAATCTTTCGTAAAAAACTATGGTAAATATTTATAATCGCGGCATTTGCCATAAATGGCTCTACAAGTAACCTAACCTACATGACTGCCCTAGAATTTTATATAAAATCATTCGGGTACCCTTAACTTGTGCTCTTGTTTACATACCAGGAACATCCTAGACCGCTCACATCACCTATCTCGAGTCATACCACTCATTGTTGTTTTACATCTTTTTTTGTCTTATTTTTGTTCTTTTTCATGTTCGAAGTCTTCCTCCTCCTCAATATTGCATGAAATATCATTTATTATTGATAAAAACATGTCATAAAAAATTGGAGCCATTTATGACAAAAGCCGCGATTGTAAATATTTACCAAAACTATATATGGGTCTATAGATGCGTCCCAAGAAATTTTTATTTTGCGTGTTGCTACTTTGCAAAACTTCAAACTATTTTATACAGGGTTATTTGTAACACACCAGCAACCTCGCAGGACAACTTTTGATACGACTTATGATGATTTTTTAGATTTTAATTTCATACAAAAATAAGTATTAATTTAATTTCCCGCTTGAACGTTTATAAATCTACGCGCATCGCAAAGATCGACGCGTCATGTCGTCCTTTCGTTTATAAATGAAATATAGACCTACAAATGTCACGACAGTACGACAAAAACTTGTAAAAACATTTTTTTTCATGTATTGAGCTATGTCCGAAGTCGTAGAACAAAAGTTCTACGACTTCGGTGTTGTTTATGATGTTAACTATCTAGTCCTGCGAGGTTGCTGGTGTGTTACAAATAAAGGTTATTAAAAAACAGGTATAATAAAAACTTTTTACTTATACAGGGTTATTTGTAACGAATCGGCATATTGGCGGCAGGCTTTCGACACATTGTCATCATACCTAGCAAGCATTCTCACCATTTCTGTGTATTCGATATTGGAATATCGATACGCCATGGTAATAAAATAACATCCACAATCTGCACAATAAATCGACCGATACCGCGCCGGCGCCGGCGCGCTATCGGTACAAGCAACGGTATCGGTATCGGCACAAGCAACGTGCGCGCAACATAAAAACCGACGGACGACTGGTGGCGCCGGCGGGCGGTCTAAGCGGCCTTGGGTCAGTTCAAAGGCGCTCGTGCGCGCTCCCTCTTCCGCGTTTTGCAGGGGCTTGGTTACGTAATATTTGCGATGCGCGTAGATTTATAAACGTTTAAGCAGGAAATTAAATTAATATTTATTTTTGTATGATAATAAAATATAACAAATTATAAAAAAAACGTAGAACAAAAGTTGTTGCTTATGGTGTTAGCTATCTAGTCCTGCGAGGTTGTTGATTCGTTACAAATAACCCTGTATATTAAAAACAGTTACGAAATGTAAATAACTGGAAAATGTTTGCCTTTTATTCATATAATATAATGAACTATATTATATACTATATATTATATATAATATATTAACTAACATTTTAAATGAAGGGTAAAGTAAATAAAAATAAACTTTAATCAAGTAAGCTCTTTCAAGCACTGTTGAATAGTCATTTTATAGGATTATATAGACTCCAACGAGAACATAATATCATTATAAACACATTATTATCATTCTGTATGTTAATTAAATACAATTAAATTTATGTAAATAACTTGCTTAAAAATCGAGAAACAATATTTTGGTGCTTATTTATCCATATATTCCTAAGGTTATTTAAGAATTATACGTCTTATTTTTTTATTATGTAATTTTTATATGTTATTTAATATTTAAAATTATAAATTGGCAAAGATAATAAAGCGTTAAAATAAAAAAAAGAAGTGTTTATGGAACTGTTATTTTATACGAATTACCACAATAGCGAACACGTGTCAACCGGAAGTGGTTTTTTGGGTAGTGAATGTACATGACAGAAGAACAATCTGTCGTCGGTGATTCAGATAATTCATTCATTATTCGACCAATGCTAACGAAACTGTTCGAACAGAATATACATGATAACCACAAAAAGCGATATTGATTTGCGCTATCATTAATTATTTTAAATTTTTATGATGTCTAATTAATTAGTTACATAAGTTTTGTTTACATGTTAAACAGAATAGATAACACTATAGTTAAAATTTGATCATCTTCGATTACTGTGATATATATATTTTGAAAATAAATCGAATTAAATAAAAGTAACAATCCGTTAAATTCTCACTTCTGGGTTAGAATGAAGGCCTCTTCTCTGTTTGAGGAAAGGTTGGGAATTATTTTTATCACGTTGCTTTAAAACGGTTTGGATACACATATGGCAGAATTTCATCTAAAACAATTTTCATCAGGATGTTTTCTTTCATCACCGAACAAGAGCTGATTTATTAACACAAATTTCACGTACTTAACATGAAAATTCACGCTATCCCATGCTTGAACCCATATTAAAAATATAGGTAAAATATAGGTCTTCTATCCAATGAGCCATCTTTGTTCTAAATCAAGTAATTTATGTAATATTATAAATGCATATTTTTTTAATAAAATTATATAACATTGTTTGTAACAATCTAACTTAAATCTTCTGGTACATATATAAGTACTTAGTTAGTATTACTTATTTAAAATCAATATAAAAATCTACAGACTGATTTGACTAAAAAATACTCGTTTTTTTTTGTTTCAGTAGATGCAAAATAATAGTAACTTATATTACAAATATAGCCATACAAATTAAAGTCTTACGGAAGGCTATTAACAAAGTGTGCTCTTGTTTTAAGAGGAGTGGACGTGTTAAACCTATTATCAGCGGTCGGCTTAGCGCTTAGCACGTACTAAGCCCCGACGCGGGCTCGATTTATGTGCCGTCGTAATTTGCTATTGCCTATTCCTACCCGATGCCCGATCACTTATTGACCGCCGGCTTTTCCGTCTAATTATTGGATAAGGTGAAGGTGAAGCACAAATTTATCTCTTAAATGTTTCATTTACGTTTTTAACCATTATTTGAAGTCAATATATTTAGAACTAAATAATAAATAGTTTTATACAATAATATTAAATATATTATATAAATAACAGACAATACAAACACAAAAAACAAAAATTAATGTAATTTTATCATAATGTCGAACATTTGTTTTTATTTAATTAAAATAATTATATTTACCTAATTATAACTGAATGATTTACCATAAGATATGGGTAGAAATCACCGTAGCAAGTTACCCGCTACGCGCTACGAACCGCTACGCTAATCCATGCGAAAGCCGTGCATTTCACGCCTCTTTATTACATTAATTTAAATGTTTGCCCGGCGGATTGCCGCTGATCCTCTCCCTCCAACGACATAAATAAATCCCGATATTGTAAATGTATAACTATAGGAAAACGCGAGTGTCAATATATTTGCCGCAAATGTTTAGTCGAACTGTAATCGGCTGTTAATTGCCTTGTTATCTCTAGACATTAATTACATTGGAAACATATATGCGTCATCTGACAATATTAGCAAAATTGTTAAGAAAACAGAGCAATACTTGTGTTCTAAAGTTAAAATAAAATAAATACAGTTTTCATAAAAATATTATGTAACATTTTTAGTGAAGGTAATTTAAAAATACTGATTAAACCAACTTACACAGTAAAGTTAACTCCATTAGATCTTGTAAGTATCATTATAATTTACTAGCTACCTGCCCGGATCCGGTTTCACACTACTTTTACATACAACGTTAATATTGAAGGACAAACATACGAAGACCTATTATTTTTGGGCTCTCGCTGGCATACTCCGAACAAGAAGGCTTCATCATACACAGATGAATAATTTATGAATGCATATGTTACAAACATACATATAAACATTCCTTTTTCATCATTTAACGAATATCATGAATATTTTTTGCTAAGTTTAATAATACAAAATTCAAATAACATGAAATAAATAAATACAAAAAACATAAGCCGTGCGTATTTTAAAGTATTAATTTCATGTTAGTGTCAAAATAGAGCAAATTGTGGTGTAGCTGCCGCGGAAGGCTCTTGGGCGGATTACGTCTGTCAACGCACCTGTATTCGCAACAAACGGCTCTAATTAGTCAAGCTAAGCCATTCGGATGCAGGCGAAAATATTTACTAGAGTCGCAAGCGCTAAGTTATTGCTCTATAATCCGATAAACCGAGATCACTCGCTCGAAAATTGTGTTATTGTCGCTCTAAAGCGTTCACAAGTCGCCGCTTTACGAGGGCAGACGGCGGGGGCATGCAAACATAAAAATTCTCTATCGGGACTAATAGGAGCGAAACAAATAAAAGGATACGTAAATAGAAGCGTCGGATAAATTCCGGTGGGGCTCGAGTGCGCGTAAATCCGCGCGATTTGTATCTGTGACAGGGGGAGTGCGGGCCCCGCCGTCCCGCCGTCCCGCCGCCCACGCCGCTGCCCCCACTTTAACAATTAATTTGACAGATAATATTTCTACCGCAAATACAATAAGTGGACCCACCATTTTAATAGCTTTCATGCTTTTTGTAGAAAAAATCTCTGACAGTAAGGATACAGTTATATTTCCAATTAATAATTTTAATTAAATTGCTTTTTTTTATATTTATTTTATTTCAAACAATCAACGTAACCTTTAAGCAAACATAGTTATTGAGAACAGATAATTAAAAAACATGTCACGTGAATATAAAACATACCGATTTACTTTACCCATTTTTTATTAATTGAATAACATAATTGACTATTAATATCGAAAATAATTGCAAAGCTAAAAAATTAAATATCAGTTTTATCCGCTCACCACAGCGGGTCACGTGTAGTATGCAAATGATATTAAATTAGAAACGCTTAATAACAACTGTGCCTGCTCGGTTCCTGTAAAGAGGTGCAATTACACCAATCAAATTGAAATTTTGCCGCACTAATTGCGCTCGACGTGTTTTATGACTACGATTCCTAATCCCGAGACAGGCTGACATTTGTGAGGGCAAACATCCATTTTACCCCATCATTGAAATAGCAATCACTATTTGATGCAATGCCTAGAAGTAGCTCTAAAATAATATATGTATCATAAACATTTTATAAATAATTTAGAAGAAATTAATTATGTTTTATCGTACACATAAAAACACTAATATTTCCAACATCAAAACCTTATATATTTTTTAAATAGTAATAATATCGCTTAACTTTTTTTATAATTTTTATTCTATCAAATAAAACTAGTTTTAAAAACATTTACGCAAACATGCCAAATGTAATCGGTAACGTAAATCCTGCTAAAGATTGATATCAATAGCAGGACTAAGTCGGGCAGCGCACCTGCGACCGCACTCCCGCTACCCGCACGCCTGAGCTCAGCACCCCTCACTACTTACTACAACACTATCGAACATGACTGTATGGAAAACAAAAACATTAGATGATTATTTTTTTTACAAATTAAACATACGTGTTTTGTGATTAATTAAATTCCTATGATAACAATGCCTTATCATTATCTCCTCACAATAAAACGATAGTATGTATGTGATTTTGTTTTAGTACATAAATGCCATGACAAAAATAAAATTTAAATTATAAAAATAACTTAAGTGTAATGGACCAGTGTGTTATGATTATTTGTAGTTTGCACGCTTTAATTTTTGTTTGATAATAGTAATAAGTACTAACAACCGTTCTTACTCGAGAAAATCCCCGGGAGTGCGATCGAAACCAAACAATTTAAAACAGAAAAGAATTGTATCATAGCGTTTTTCTTAAAGGAGTCGCGAGCAAACTGCGTTAAAATGATTTAACTTCCCCTAGATAGCGTTACCGTCGGATCCTATTGAGCCCGCTGGCCCGGGGCCGCGAGCTAATAAACGCTTATCAACGCCCTCATTATCACACCCTTAACATCGCTTTAATGTCTTGCTCTTGAACAAAACATATTTAATCACATTTTTTCCCGGGGAACAAGAACTTTTTAAATTTCATAATTTCCTCGCGGGGGAAAGTGCGAGCCATTGTCGTAGAAGTACGCGGATAACAACTCGATTATGATCGTGCAGAATTTATAAAGGCTATTCGAAATTTAAACAATGTTTTGTCATGGTTTTTATTCTGATGTTATTATACCATCAAATAATATATGCTTATAAAATATATGAATAAAAATAATTAATTACAAGAGTATTACTTTAACAAAGATTCTAAATTTTATAAAATGCAGATCCGAAAAATCTACTATACTAAAATATTTGCCAATAAATTCGATGATATTTAAAAAGTAGATCACCTCAATTTATGAACTTGTACTATAAACAACGTGGGCAGCTCGTCCCTCATTCCGATGCCACTCTCTTATAGGTGATATCCCCTACCGTCCTGATCTTTTAAGCCTATATTCATAGCTTGCAACACTAAATTATAATATAACACATCGTAAATTTCACAAACTATCCGTAATGACGTGCGCTACTTAAAAGACTTTCGACTGTTACATAAATAACGCAACTTAAATTCAAGTTAGGTCATATTTCAATTAAGTTTAAAGCCTTATTTGTTAATAACAAGAGAAATAAAAAACACTACTAAATTAAAAAAGCGTGGATCTTAATTGGTAATTTTGGAGTTAAGAATAGACAAGCACGATTGAATTTTCATAAGTTTAGTTGATAGTTACAATTAATCTAACGCTCGGCGGAAAAAGGTTGTCGTGAAACCTTGAAATTGTGCCCCACGATAATTAACCAACGCAGCGTAATGTATTAGGCTACAAACTTTCAAGAACTCTCTCGTAAAAGTATATAATTAAATACAGTTAACGTGAATATGCCTTGCATACCTGTAACATTATCTGTAAAAATGGTATACCAGGTTTTTGCGCATGTTGATACTAGGATTTGTAAAGTATTCTTTTGAGCATACCTCCCCTATGTTTAAACACAAAATTAAGAGGCTGCCAGCAAACAGTATCGTTGCTACAGGGAAAAAATAAAAGGGTGTCGCCGTTAAAGTATCTACTTGTTACCCGTAATATTTGAAGCAAAGCCGAAAGAACGGAATTGAATATTAAATGAAATAATTTATGCCATATTTATCATTTTGCAAATGAACAGGCTCACCTTAATGAAAACGATTCATCAAATATATTTTTAGCTAAAAACTTAAAAGTAAAACTCCTTCAACTTTGACGTGACGGTAGAAAATTTGCATTATTTGTAAATATTCTGGGGGCTCGTAATAAATTTATGTGATTAGTAAATTATCAACATATAAATTGCTCGTTGGCCTTTGTTCAAATCCCGGATCAGTCCAATAAAAAGTAAGCCGTTAGTTCTAAGTTTTCCTATCAATACAAAGCATTCATTAGTTGTGCAGTTTATGACAAATTGCACTCGTATAAATATACGGGAAATAAGGAAAAAGAGATGTTTTTTTTTTGTGGTAGTTAACAATAATTCATCGTTGCTATGAACCGAAATAAAAATTTATGAATGCTTTACACCATTTCACTAAAAGACACCAAAACATCGTCTCACGCCTTCACTGTACTCAATGTGCAATGTAGCTATGCCGTGTTCACATTAACGCATGAGCGTCGTAAATCACGCAGGATCAGACGTAAGCTATCAGTGACGCGGACCCACGTCAACACCGGCAATGAAACTTCGCACGGACACAGATAATTAATAAGCATAAAGTTCTTTTTTAATCATGCACTTGAATAATTAAAGAAAATTAGTGAAATAATAATATCTTCTTTGTAGAATTAGAGGGGATTGCAATTATTATATATTTAAAACTATATAGCTTAGCCCGATTAGCGTTATGGCTCAATATGATATGAAATAATTGGGGAAGAAACTAAAAGTTTTCTACGGCACATATATTCACCGAGCAAAGAAATCGTTTAATTGTGGAATTAAATGAAATCAAGAAGACATTTTTTACAGAAAGTAGGTGAACCATATTTTTGGGTTGTCCGTTTTACTGCATAAATATAAAGATCAGACGGTATACTGACACTAGAGCATGGGACGTGTTGGTGGCCATGAGGAAAAGCATTCATTTTCTAAATTCAAATCACATTTTATGAGAGAAAATATTTCAGTTGTTGATTTTATTTGAAGCTGCACTCTCAAAATGTAAGGTCTATTATATGATTGCTCTCGAAGTAGTTCTCTAATGAATAAAACAATAAATAGACCATAGGTGCTATGGTGTGGTACCATTTCATTTGGGCCAAAAATTTGCCGCAAATCGCTCGAGATGAATGGAGATTAGCCTTTCAGATATTTCTTTACCTTCTGTAAAATCCAAATCTTGATTATGTACTCTTATATATAACAAATCTTATTATAATATTATGCATTATTTGTATCAATCGAGGAATATCATTTAATAACCTTATTAATGGTTTGACCAAATTTAATGGTTTGATTTGGTTACTTCTTGTTAAAACTCCAAGCATTGCAATATTTATTTATTGACGTATTTACAATTTATATGTATATAATGGCTTTTTTGTATGTGCTTTAAAAGTATTCGATAAAATGGTGAATATATTAGGAATACGTTAATATGTACCAAATATTTTAAAATTCTTCTCATATTCCATTTTCTTATGTACAAGAAGTACAAGTGCAAGTACGTCGACATAGAAATCCATCATTGCCGGTAATGAATAGCTTAGTTTAGAGCATATTCGATATATTATACTTAGTAAATTGTACCATATGATTTGTCACAGTTTCATACAACTCGTTATCAATAGTAGAATCTGGTATTTTGGCAGAGATTATTTGTGATTGTTATGATTTTTATATATTATATAGGTAATTACAATCTATAGTTTTTGTATACGCGAAAAATAACATAATACCTATAATTAAAGATATTATATGTATCTATTATATCTTTCTACATTTCGAAAGAGTGTATTTATATAAGCTAAAGTCATCATGACCTACGTTAACTAAGTCGGAAAAACTCGAACATCTTGAAAGCTTTAACGGTGTGGGCTGTATAGTTAAAGTTGCAAATAAATAATGTTTCGCTAAGTTGTTCCTCATAAAAAATTGTTAAAAATCATCGAAATACAGCTATAAATGAAACTCGCACCCTTTTCAGTCAGTTAAAGATTTATTCTTATTAGCAAGTGGATGACGTTGTATTTTTTATGTTAATGTAAATAACAAACGTGGTACTAATACATGTAATGAACTCTAACTAGGAGGATCTGAAGTTCTTCCATTGTGGATGCAAGCAGTACTGTGTCATCGGCGTAATGGGTATTGTGAATGACCTTACCATTCACTATAATACGAACATTCGAATGGTCCAATGCTTTCTAAAAATCATATCCGATTGGTTTTTTATCTTGATACGTCATTAAAGCCCCAATTGTCCAAGTAAAAATTTTACATTTGCACGAAATCAAGATTAATTACTAACTCACACATTTGCTGTAAAATGCAGTTTGCAGTTCGATTTTGGTCACATTAACGCATAGGTGCCGTAAATCATGCGGGATCAGGAGCGGGCTATCAGTGACGCAGACCGACGTCAACACCGCCCCGTGGTACGTCGCAGTATAATGAATTACTGTTTTACTATAGGTACTAGTATAGTATTATATAATCTGTGTTATAGGCACCTAATTTCTGTAGTAAATAATACATTTAGGTTAACTGATACGAAACCTGAAATAAATTGTTTCGAAATATGTATTTTAAATAATGTTCGCATTCAGTACACAAAATTGTATGTATTTTCTATTACTGTCATAGTATGAAACGTTGTAGTAGGCAGAGTCCTTTATAGTAAATTAATCAAGATAAAACTATTGTTGTTAGTTTCGTGAAGTAATAATAAAAAATACGAACTATGTAATTGTATAAAGAATAACAAAATATACGTGCCAACAAACCGATGGTTGAAACCACACACAATTTTAATTTTATATGAATTAATGTACTAAAACTATTTAAAATAAGATTCGCTAAAATCAATTTATAAAATTCAAAATATTTACCTAAAGCAATAATAATAAATACGCCTGTACATTTTTATAATGTATTTTTATCAATTGTTCTATTATTTTTATCTACTTATATTATAGATACTTTTTGTTAATTTTATATTTAGATTTGAATCCAACTTTTCAGTGATATTAATAAATATGAAGGACGTTTAAACATTCTTCGTTAAAAAAATTAAATAAAACATCAGGCAGGTAAAAGTGCGGGGAGGGGGATCTTCGTTAAGGTTTAATTAAATCGTCCTCAACGGCCTCTCGCGTTTTAATTCCACCGTTATTAACGCTGTTAAAAAGTGAGCAAGCGGAACATAAAAATGCATAGAGACGTAACTGAAAAGAAAATATTATAGTAAAAAAAAATTGCAATTATTTGAGACAAAACAACTACGCTCTTTGTTCTTCTCTTAAATTTTGGAATTCTTTTAATTTTATAGTCCTTGTAAACAAGTAATGTTAATGATATTTTTAAATACATTTTTTGGTACACTACAACACCTAGATGAACTTAAAATTGATATATTACATAAACATAAATATGAAATAAGCCTATTATACTATAAATATTATATAAATTTAATGTATTGCTTAAATATATCACACTGAAAAAAAAAATTAATAAATGAAAATAGCGAGTCCATAGACAATATGCGGTGACAGAGCAGACGAGTGGCCGCGGCGTTTCCGCAGAGGAACACTCGCGATAAGACGGCCGCCTCCCCTCGCTCGCGATCTCCACTGCATCCTAACAGTTTGGATTTTAATATTACACTTAAGTGTTGTTTCTAAAGACGTCCCTGGTTAAGTACTAATTTGTCCAAAGTTGAAACGAAGCCATATCTACGTTTCCGTAACTTCTTTGAGTAAAATGTTTTCATTACAACTTCTTAGAGGCAAATAGATTATTTGATATCGTGAATATTCAATGGAACTCGTGAAAATTAATACTTAATGTATTTATTATTATTTTTATATTAATCCATTATAAGTACCTATGAAGGTAACAGAGCTGTTTTCATTCTTATGCTAATTCTAAAAATACGAAAACCTACGAGGATATCTTTATTAACTGCTTAAATTTATGCTTGTTCTTTTAAGTTTTAATAGTCAATCACGAATTAAATCGGACGCATATAATAAAAATGCAATGTAAATACACTGACACACTCACCCTTCAAACCGGGACACAACAATAGCTAGTACTGCTGTTTTGCGGTAAAATATCTGATGAGTGAATGGTGCCGACCCAGACAAGCTTACACATAGTCCTACACCAGTGGAATATCAATATAAAGGTTTTATCAGTTGCCGACCACTATTAAAATTTTCTTAAAGACCAATCGCATTGTAAAAATACAACATATCTGGTATTTTTTTTCGGCGCACTAAGTTCTTATTAATTCAGCTACAATGTTATTTTTCAGTTATTTATTGAGATTCCTGTTTCAGAACATCCGTAAGTTGTATTTAAACTACCCGTCCCGACTGCGTATGAATAAAATTAAGGTTATCTTCTGAAGAAAGTCTTTAAAATCTTTAAATTTAAAAAATTTATGTTACTTTTTTGATATTAATCAGTACTGTTTAAAAACTTTAGTTTTAGTTTATATTTTTACTAAGAATATAAAAGTTCACAGCAACCTTCTCCGCATTTTAATGGAATGACGTAATTTACTTTAAGCCTTCTCCGGAAGGCTTAAAGTAGGACTAAACCTAAAAATAAGAATAAGAAATTCAATAGTAGTATACATTTGATATTTCTTGTATCTGTATGAATTACTCAGGGCTATATTAGCGCTTTTAAAAACCTTTGAAACAATTTTAATAACTCAAAATATAAAAGCAAATTAAATTTAATAATGATAAATTACCTTATTGTATATTAGAAAAGTGTTACCTTTTTCTGCTACAAAAATCGAAGAAAGAATTTCTTCAATTTTTGAATCAATTTCTTTAATCTTTGTAGCAGAAAGAATTGACCGCTGGTGTAGTTAAAAATAATGACTCCTACGACTTATGAATAACAAATAAACAATGTTAACAAAGATAATTATTATAAGTTTGCTAGATAGCAGTAACGTAATAACCACAAATAAAACTAACATAAGCCATTTGAGACATTAAAAATAGATTTTTATTCAAATTCAAATTAAAATGTTACATATGTCTTGATCGTAGATCGATCGATCGATAGAACTGTTTGTGAACAGTTAAGCTCTTTTATTATTACCTACGTATCTTAATAAAAATTAATATCTAACTTAGATACGGAACTTACAGCTCATTTAATTTAATATTACTACGAGTGGATTTTACGTAACACGAGCGGTATATACCCAAGTACGGCATATACTTGTGTGGGCTAAAAATGTTAGAATCCTACATGATTTATTATTTCTCCCTTCAAATATTCAGTTGCAACATTCGTCCGTAATAAAAATCTGTTGTCTCTATAAAAAGATATCATCCTGAATTGTATAAAGCTATTGATTTATTGCTGACATTCTCCTGACCGATTACGCTTACAGTGGTCATTTCAAGGAAGACTAGACAAATAGTGCGTAATAATACAAATTCATTTATTATTCCGTCACACTCATAATCCGATCCGTATTTATTTACGGTGATATACGAGTAATTTATGTGAATCACAAAATAGACCTACATAAAGAATTTAAGTAAATATAAATATATAATACTAGCGGATCACTCGTGGCTTTGCCCGCGACACAATAAAAAATAATAAATAGGCCAAAATATGTTAATGATGTTATATTTTTGCTGTGATAAAGCTTGAAGAAGTAACATATAATCAAAACTCACACGACCTATCGTATTCATGATTTGGATGTTCTTTTGGTAACTCGAAAATAGCCATATTAACTGTATTAAGCAGATAGACACTTCAATTTTATTTATTTGTATTGATTCTAAAATATTCAGATTAAACAAAAATATTTAACTTACTGAAAACATTAAGTATTTATAATTAATAATACGTAGCACCTATTTGTACACGACTTTCGGTGTTTCCATTTTGGACTAAAATTACTAAGTTACTCGCCTGGAGCACGCAACATAAAACTCTATGTAAAAACAGTCCTCACTTAAATCAATAATTATTATTTGCAACTCCCTTGGATATATTTATCTTGAGACATTGTATATTTTGCATTTTATTATTTGCACCCAGAAGTATGTATATGAAGCTTTTTAGCGAATATGTCCTAACAAACATTCTAACCCTATAAAACAAAAATTTACAAAATCCCACTCGTTTGGGTGGAATTTCCTAAACTTTGAAATACATATTCAAGAAACACAAACAGTAAATTTTCAGCAGATCAGACCATTTTTTTATACTAATGTTTCCAACCCATTTCTCCCGTTTGAGGCTGAATTTCCAAAAAAGGAAAAAATACGTATTATTTATCTCTAAACAGAGGCTTGTATATAAAATTTTATGCTTCTTACATCAAAAATGATGGATTTGCCACACAAATTTTCAGCCCTTATTTCACCCTCTTAGGTGGTGCATTTTCGAAAATCTGATTTGCGTACTTATTTATTTTTAATTAGAAGCATGTATATGAAATATCATGCTTCTAGCTTTGAAAATGACGGGTTTCCATACGACGGTTCATGCCTTATTACACTCCTTTAGGGGTGGAATTTCCAAATATCCTTTCTTAGTGCGTGTTTTCATTATAAAATGCATCAACTGTCAAATTTTCAAGTCTTTAGGCTCAGTGGTTTAGGCTCTGCGTTGAAGAGTCAGTCAGGACAAGTCTTTTTATATATATAGATTATTATATTATTTATTTAGTACTAAAATCAATATGTACTTCAAAAAAAGTTGTATATTAATGTGAAAATATAATAAGTGTTAAAATATATATATATATATTCTAAATCATTATTTCACGATGATATATTGAAGATTCTAAATAAATAAATATCGAAAGAATGTCAAAGTAAAGACTTAAATATAATGTAATTCACAATATTACATATATATATTGTCAGTCGGTATTAACTTATATTAACGGTAAGTGATAATAACTTCTTATGTGAGGGTAAACCGCTTCGTAGCGTAACGTGACTTCGCCACTATTACCGCCGCGGGCTGCCTTACCTGAGAGTTACCAACCTAACGCCATCTAGCGTATACAGATAGTTCTTATAATAATTTAGCAACTCTCAAGTACTAATTTAAATTATATTTAATATATTATAATTAATAATAAATATTATCACTTCTGTCGAGCACCCCGAGACGGACAGGTTTTTTTTTTATTATGATAAAGGATCTGAACTAGGGTTGACCTCCACCTATCTGTTTACCGGATGAAAATATGTTTTTCTTAAATTATACAATCAAATAAAAATATGAAATGTTTGTTGTATGATGAATTCAAAAAATAATGAAAAGAAAAGAATAATTATTTTCAGTTAATTATAACTGGTCATGACCATATTATACTGGGCAGCCTAATCATGAAATGTCAATCCCTGGGTGAAGATCAAAACGACCGTGGTGAAGATAATCCCTAGTTGAGATCTCCAGCTATTAGCATTGATGAGTGATGATATTATGTTCAATTTTAATCTGTGTACCCTAGTAATAGGTGCATTTTGCTTGTTTTTCAAATGTCAACACAAAACTGTCAAAATTGCGTGGTCGAGGATGACTGATGTAATAGTGCACACTGCACAGTAGATGTAGCGGTATGTCAATGCATGATGCACAATATTCAAGTAATCTTTCAAATTACGAGTGGACATGCAATCATCCGTGATATCGGCTACTTTTTTTATCCTAATTGTGTTTAGACATTGCCTCCACTTTGTTTGTGACGTAAATGACTGTGCAATGGGCTCGTGAATGTTCGAATTGAACCACGCAATTTCTAAGAATATTTATATCAACAATGGCTGGAACCACTTTACCCGAAAGGGTTGCACAGATATATTATACATATGGTCTCTTCTGTTCGTCATATCCCTTTGTGGCAATAACATTTGCACTCTCAGTTATCCTAGTATGTTGGTAAGTAGCCTACTAGCAACAATTATTAAAAACTTGCACATCATAACATTATTGTGCAAACTTAGTTTGATATGCTTAAAATGTAAGTATTACCTTATTTCTTATATATTTTGTGTGAAAACATACTGTTAACTCTTTACAGCTATCCACTATTAAATGTTCCTCTACCAGGAAATATACCAACTGTTGTTAATCTGAATAGCAATGAACATCACATAGCAACTGACTGCAGTGCCAAGAACTGCCCTACAGGCTAGTATAAGTTTAATAAATAATGCTAATAATATAAACATCTTATTTATTTTACATTACATATTATTACTTCATGATAATATACTTACTAGATTTTTATACTAGGCTACACATTGTAAACAATTCTTCTTCAAGATTCAATATGAATATATTATTAGAAGTTGTGTTAATAAGTAGATACTTATTATAGTAATATAGAATATACAAAGTAACAAACTTTATTATGATGATTGTAATTTCATCAATCTTCAAAAAATGTATATGTCACGGTCGCATACACAGGTCTTGCAACTTCAGTATGGGGTACGTTGACATAATGACGCTGTTAAGTTCAATATATGGCCGCCAGAGGCATGAAAATTCGTGTAGTAATTATCCCGAACACTTTTTCAAATCCAAACAAAACAGTTAAATAACAAAAAATCCACAAAACTCAACAAAACAATATAACAATGATTAAATAACACAATACTTGGGAGAGAAAAATATCAGCTTTGATAGCAGCAACATAGTACCTCAAGCGGATGATATTGCGAATTAGCAATTGTAACACACTCGCATCTATTTCTCACCACTGAAATTGGACTCAGTTGCAAGACCTGTTAATACGACCGTGGTATATGTATATAAAAATATCAATCAGTTACAGCCTATATTAACCTCATAAGACATTTGCGCAGTTAAGGTTATTGTTTAAATTTTAATACAATATAATTAGACAATACTATTCAATGATTTTTTATTCTGTATTACATTAATTATTGTTGACAATGCAGTATAATGTAATAGAATATAAAAACTTGATCACTAAAGCTATTTAACATAGATAAATATTACAGGTTCATCTTTCCAATTAGAGTTATTACATAATGAAACACAGAAGCTTCCATATGTGTGGGTAAAGGATAAACCACTACTATACATTCATCAAATCATAATGAGAATAGGTGGGTAAAGTAAGGTTAATGCAAGTCATTTACTCATTATCTTATTTGGTGGTTGGCATAACAACCGACATCACTAGAGGGTGGCCCAACCTAGACATTGGCTTAAAAGTTGACATTGCTTAGCATTGATTCCTTTGACAGTGCTGTTACTTTTTTCGAATTGCAAATCAATAATAACAGAAAAGGAGAAATCAGTGTTTAACTGAGCAGTTGCAACGTTTACTAGTGAATGTTATGAATGAGTTTTTTTAAACTTATTAATCTCTTATTGGTATACAGGTTAATCTATAAGGCATTAGATTCTGAGAGCCAAACCCGGGTTGGGTTATCTTTTCATATTTTTTTGGTAATAGTCGGAGTCTGAAAATTGGCAGAGTTGACATTGGCCTGCCTTTTTTTCACGCATACTTGTGAACTTTAATAATATGACTCATAAATATCAAAAATATTAAACATTTTGGTATTTAAATTTTTTTTACTTAAAGTAATTAAATAAAAATTGTTAATGAGTAAACATATATTAATCCTGAATAGATTATGTAACCAATAATCCATAATATTTAATTTCATCTCTTATTAGGAGTGTCACCGTGGAACAATAATCTTAAAATGTGGGATGCATTCAGGGCACCACTGCAAGAAGTATTTCGATTACTTGAAACAGTTCGCAATCATGAAGACCCTGAAACGTAAGTTTCTTTTTTGAATTTACACATTTCAACAGATGTATTGCGCGTGCCTTTGATGTATATTTCTATTATTTCAATTGCGTTTAAGAGATATACATGTTTTTGTTTTCAGTAAACATAAATTAAAAAGATTATTGTTTTATTAATGTCAAGTATATATTGGTATCATTCAATCTTTTTTTTTTTTTTCAAATATTACTGTAGTGCACTTGTGAAAATTTGCTTTGGTTAGTGCTAAGGCGAAATTCTTAAAGTAAACATTATTTATGTTTACAATTTTAATTTTACGAAATACTTTGACTATAAACAAAATATATACAAACAAGATATTATCACAGCTGAGGCGCTTGTGTATTTCTATATGGATGTTATTGTAAATTTTTGTTTATAAAAGTAATACATATTTGCTTCCTTATTTGTTAATTTAAAAATAAACTTTGACATGTTTGTGTTGGCACCTATATCCTAAAACTGTCTATTAAGATTTACAGATGATATATTTTTAAATATTTTTTACTGCGACTTGTATTGTGCTCTGCATTATTTATGTTAGAAAATAGATATATAATAATATATAAATGCACTCGAATGCTTGCATCAAGTCTCTTGCGAAAGTCCATTAGTTGCTATTGGAATAAATGTTTGTAAAGCGTGTATTTTGTCAATTCTATCTTGAATAGATTTGACTTATATTAATATATATTCCGAAAACTTTTGAAAACAATATTATCTATTGATAAGAACAATAATATACTTATTATTGATTACTGCGACTGAAAATTAATATTTGTTATTTATTTTTGTTTAATTTTGATATTTATAAATATATACATACATATGTGTATTTTTTAAATTAAATTTATTGTCAAGGGGGTAACCACTGTAGATATTAACACTAAGAAATATTAACAATCGAACTTCGCTAATGCGCCACCAACTTTGAGAACTGAGATGTTATGTCTTTGGTGCCTGTAATTACACAGAATATTAATTATCATTGTCTATGGGCGTTGGTGACCATTTACCATCAAGTGACCCATATGCCAGTCCGCCAAACTTGCTATAAAAAAAAAATTACAGGCTAACTCACCCTTGAAACTAACTAGAACAAAATAATAATAATAAGTATTGCTGCGTGGGGGTAGAATCAATGATGAGTGGGGGTAGCTGTTACCAAGCCACGAAGTAACTTATCTAATAACTTTATAAAAAAAATAATAATAATACTATCAACTATCCATACAATCGTTAAGCATTGTTTCTGCTTGTGAATGATTTACAATTATTCATTTAATACTTTTATTAAATGTTTTCAAGCTCAGGTATTTAAATTTATCGTAGTTGTTTAATTTGTGAGAATGATTACTGATTTTTATTAAATAACTAGCTGTGCCCGCGGTTTCACCCGCGTATAATTAATAAAAATATAATGAATAAAAATCAGGACTATACAACAAAAAAATAATCTTTAATTTCGAACCAGTAGTTCCTGAGATTAGCCGAATCAAACAAACAAACTCTTCAGCTTTATATATTAGTATAGAAATTGATGTATCATTATAGCCTTTAAGACAAGCCGTAACACGTATAACACATTGTTGGCAGAAAGGAAACACTATTGCAGCACTGTTACCAAATCGAAGGTATTAAGCGTCGGGACAGCAAAGCGAGTATCGAGCGCGTCTTGCCGGAATATAGCTGTCTCCTTCTCTCTCCAGCAAATCTCTGGCAACAAAGTCTTCAATCGTTCTCATTGGACGCTAATATTGTTAATACAATTTATGCATATCAGGTAAATTATAAATATATGTATATATAATTGTAAAAAGTTCCTATGTAAGATGTTATATCATACTGATAGTGACTCACTCGATCTTTATCACACATTTGAATTGAGTAATTTTTTGTTGTAGTTTAATTAATTGGGACAAGGACCAACAGCCGGATTGTCTATAGGCGGCTTTTCCAATTATTTTTTATGTTTGGTTTTGTTCTAGACATCCATGCCTTGTCAACTTGTTTATGTGCTGATTAAACTAATTAATTGCAGAACGCGTGCCAGATTTATCCATGCTTTTTGCTAATAGTTCTGCTATATACTATACTTATATATATATATATGTTACTTATAACTACTTTAAGTACATATATTTAGTTATATATATGTACTTAAAGTAGTAACTTGATTTTTAATTTTATTTCCATTGACCCGATAACGACATCGGCGACATTCAATTCAGTAGACGTTGATGAATACCTTAGATTATTTTATACCTCGACCAATGACGTCATTTCAATTCAATGTCGAAGTTATTATGTATTTCTACTATTCGTGCCGTTAATATATTTATGTATAGATAATTAAAAAATACACCTCAATTAAATTAATAAAGGGAATTGTAATATTTAAATGTTAGTGTAATTACCGTATAATTATACCCACGCTACCATTGCTTTCGACTTATGACGTCATGAATAAATTATGTACTAAAGTTAACGAAATAAATAAATTAATTCAACTGATATCAAGAACCCTGCGCATTTTAATTTAGCGAATGTCTCTCGATGACTATCGGATAGCATTAAGTAATGTATTTTTAATTATTATGTGAACAGAATCTTCAAAAAGGCAAGGTGTCCATAGCGGAAATGGCTTTTGGTATGCACCTGCGTGACGCGGGCATCAAGCGGTATCCGCTGCGTGTCCGCCCCCGAGTATTGCAATACGCCGTCACAATATTCTACCAGCACGTTGACCAACGGTAACTTAATATTATATTACACACAATTATTGCCACTGAACGACATTGTCCAATTTAAATACGTTTTCAACATTACAGACTAAATTTCTCAACTAAATAATTTTGTTAATAATAACGAGCCGATGGCATTGTTGATAGAATCTTAAAGGATTCCGGGCAAGCCCCACATACTTGCATGTGATTCATTTGTGTTTTCGCAACCGATGATCGTGGGTTCAAACCCGGGCAAGCACCACTGAATTTCATTTGCTTAATTTGTGATTATAATTCATCTCGTGCTTGACGGTGAAGGAAAACGTTGTGAGGAAACCTGCATGTGTCAAATTTCTCTGAAACTCTGTCACATGTGTATTCCACGAACCCGCATTGGAGCAGCGTGGTGGAATAAGCTCCTCAAAAGAGGAGAAGAGGCCTTAGCCCAGCAGTAGAACATTCACAGGCTGTTACTGTACTGTATTTGTGTTTTCAACGGTGACGGAAATTTGCATGAAATTCCGCGACACGTAAATCCGTGAACTCGCTGTGGATGCGCGTTCTGGAATAAGCTCCAAACCTTAAGAGGAGAGGAGGCCTTTCATATTTATTAAAACATATATTATCATAGATTTTAAAGAACTTTCTAGAAAATTAAATATAAATTAAATTATGATTGAATAAGACTACTTATCTAGACTATTTGTTGTATCTCTACACTTATTGATAGTTTTTGTATTAGTTTCCATTTGGCACTATTTTTCTAGTGCGGGTTTTCCTATTTCATTATTTTTCAATAGCAGTGTCATTGCTCTCAATCAAAAGTCTAAATCTAATATTGATTATTATTCTTGCAAATAATATTAATTTCATATCATAATCTCTAAAAGTTACCAAAGATTAACTGCTGTTAACAAGGAATAAAAATGGCAAGTAACATCAATAACTGCAGAATAACAATTATTTTTTAATATTGTCCGTCTATGAACGTTTAAGTATTAAAAATGTTCGTATTATTAAAGACCCTTATTTTGTTGTTACTTAGCTATATAAAAACCGTTAATAACTGTGTTTGTCATGTCATGTTTAGCCTTATCTAGCTTGTTTAGCAATATCCGTGTCAATAGATATTCTACCGCAAAACAGCAGTACTTTATATTGTTGTGTTCCGGTTTGAAGGGTGAGTGAGCCAGTATTATTACAGGCACAAGGGACATAATATCTCAGTTCTCAAGGTTGGGGGTAAGGTAAGCGATGGTTAACTTCTCTTACAATACCAATGTCTATGGGCGTTGGTGACTTACCATCAGGTGGCCCAAAAGCTAGTCCGCCTATGTATACAATAAAAAAAAATTGAACACAGATAAATATGTAGTTAGCTAGTTATCGGCTTACACAGCAATAATTTACATGTACTGAGATGTGACCAGACTTGCACAAAGCCCTGCCATAAAGTATAGAAACGTTTCTATTCCATTTAGAAATATATATGTGTGTGCATATTTTATTTATGTTAATAAATATTTTTTTTCATAAAAATTGAGCATAAAGAATAATCTTATATCTTTAGCACGAGCTCGATTCGTCTTTGATCTGTTTTGTGTATCTAAAACATTAAATTATTTTTTCTTATTTTTATTAACGAAATCTTTTTTTTCTATTACAGGTTTATCGATTCGCTGTCAAATAAGCTTAGAGAAATGTATCCGTTATACCAAGACACACCTCAAACGCACTCCGATGAGGTGACCCTCGTATACTACCCGGGACAGTTTAATTACCACGAACTTGTACCTCTGATGATAACATTTGTGGGCATTTTTCTCTACGTTTACTTCTCGGTACGAAAGATTGAATTTATAAAATCCAAATTCGGTCTCGCCGCCTGTGCTGTGCTCACGATCGCTGGGAGCCTGTCGATGTCTATGGGGATATGTTTCTATTTCGGATTTTCGCTGAGCTTGCAAGGAAAGGAAATATTCCCCTATTTAGTGATAATTGTCGGCCTTGAAAACGTGCTTGTACTTACTAAAAGCGTTACATCGACGGATTCCAGACTCGACGTCAAGATTCGACTCGCTCAAGGCTTAAGCAAAGAGGGATGGTCGATCACAAAAAACCTTTTAACAGAGATAACAATACTAACAGTTAGTTTTTTTACATTTGTTCCATTTATTCAGGAGTTCTCAATATTCATGATCGTCAGTCTCATATCGGACTATTTCATTCAAATGGTGTTTTTTGCCACAATACTCGGGATAGACGTGAGACGGATGGAATTCTATCCGGAACAGAATTCAAAGTTACATTTAAAGGAGTATTTCAGCGCAAATAACGCCCTCAATTGGCGATTTAATAAGATTTACTCCGAGGAAAATCATTTTTCACCGCAAAGAATGACCAAGTCTAAATCTCACCCCAGACTTAATGGCTTAGCACAGAACAGTCCAACAGATGTGGTAGCCAAAAGGAACTCTGGTTCGAGCGGTCAAGATAACAGAGTACCAAAAAGGATAAGGCTCGTCAACATGTGGGCCAGGACGAGATTTTTCCAACGAGCCTTCATGGTTTGGATGCTGGTGTGGATATCAATGATAGTGTACAATTCTGGAATCGTCGACTACTTCATAACCACGGTTGAGAAAACAAACGGCAGTGCAGAGTATCAGAAACAATTGAACGAGAGGAATGAGTCGAATAAGGAATTGTATATTATGTATAATAGCAGTGGCCGGCATCCTTTGGTCTTTTCGCCGTTATTAGAGCCTACAGAGTCAGTGAAGGGAAACGCGGACGCAAATGATACAATCTTATTAAAGCATTCGTCTCATTACTGGGCTTTGTCCAGGTAAGCATTTACCTTATCCTGTTACACTCGAACTAATCTATGAACTAACTTATGTCTATTACCTCGTATCGGTGTGAGTAAAATATATTGATAAACAATAGATTAGTTGGAATTATTATAAATAGAATTGATGAAAAAGATAATATTAGTTATTTTTCAATTAATAATACTAAAGATATTTTTATATCATGTATGTATTATATTATTTTAGTTGCAATAAAAGTTTTTTTTTTTTTTTTGATCTATCCAACATATCCTCAAAAAAACTTTTATTGCAACTAAAATTTGACTCACATTAAAGTAAATACATTCGTTATATGTGTTGAATAAAATCGTAAAATTTAAATTCACCAAAAAACAAAAAAACTTCATCTTATATTAAAAACATGAATTAATAAGCCATATTAGTTAATAAAATGCATTTATTAAATAATAAAATTCGTGGTGTTTATATTCTTTGATTTGCATGCACCACATACAAATTTAATTGTTCATGCATGATAAATATAATACAATAAGTCTTAATTACTGACTTTTTTGCCGATTCTTCTCGGTAGAATTTACATTCCTTCGTAGATTTATATTTAATTTAAAGTAAAATGACAAAATATCTCTTAAAATCCTGCTCTCTCTTAAAATCGGTCTCTTAAAAAATGAAATATTTTTGGATTCGATTATACTCAGCTTCTTATATATGCTTTTTATATTATGTATTATATTATATTTAAATGATATATAAATAATAATAATAATAGTCCTCCAGACCGATTTCGGCCACGGCGGCCAATCTCAAGAGAGATTAGCCAACTGCGCAGGACATATTATAGTGCTCAAGTGTGTGCGCAAACAGGTGCACTCACTATTCCCTAACTCTCATAACCCGATGGAACGGCAATCCGACACGACCGGAAAGAGTTCCAGCGCAGGACCAACGGCTTTACGTGCTTTCCGAGGCACGGGAATGTACGCACTACCAAATTCCAGACTCCGGGCTGCTACTGAGAAATTTCGACAGAAAATGTCAATAACATTTTATCGGCCCGACCTGGGAATTGAATCTAGAACCACCGTGTCTGCGGCCTTACATGTAGCCACTAGACCAACGAGGCCGTCATATATATATAAGTTAAAATAACAATCATAAAACCACATGCTTCGCTGGCTATCTTATAGTCTTAAAATATATTTAATGTTGTTATGTAATTCATAATAATATATAAATAATATCCTTATCATGTATTACTTGTAATATCATTATTTATTATTGTGATTATAAATACAAGCGTAAATGGATTGTGAAGTATATACTAATCTATAATTATATTAGTGAAGGTATTAGATAACGATACTAAGAAATATTGCTCACTATTAATGTGTTGTCATGGGGTTTATTAAGAAATATATGGATATATAAGAGATTACATAAGAGGAACATTAATTTACATGATTATATAATTTCTCTTTTATTTAATGCACATCTAATTTCACATTTACTACAAAAAAAGTATTAATTGGAAAAGACCAACTAAATTCGTTTATTCGTTATAATGAGTAAATGAAAAGCCGAGATGGCCAAGTGGTAAGAACGCGTGAATCTTAACCGATGATCGTGGCTTCAAACCCGGGCAAGCACCGCTGAATTTCATGTGTTTAATTTGTGATTATAATTCATCTCGTGCTTAACGGTGAAGGAAAACATCGTGAGAAAACATTGTTTGTGCATGTGTCAAATTATTCACTGGTATTCTGTCACATGTGTATTCCACCGACCCGCATTGGAGCAGCGTGGTTGAATAAGCTCCAAACCTTCTCAAACGAGGAGAAGAGGCGTTAGCCCAGCAGTGGGACATTTACAAGCTGTTACTGTACTGTTACTGTATGACTTGACTCCCTTAATACATACATACCCGTAGAGTATATATTTAATTTATAAAAACATTTAATCAGTAATTTATTGATCTGCCGGGTCAGTTATATACATATCATAACGGTTTATTATGAGATATCTTCGAATAGCTTATGTACTAGATTATCTGCAGGAAATCATACATATATTATGGTTATAATTACTACCTATCTAAATCTATTCGAGCCAATCTCGGGAACTACTGGGTGGCATTTAATTCCGGTGGATTCATTTCAGTGTGGCATTTTTCAATTATCGAACGTTTTACGGGGCTTAGGTACGTGATTTAGGAATATTTTATAGGAATTCGGTAACTTGATTATGTGCTAACGTGTGCTGTGTCAATCAATAACATTACAAGAAGTTTGAATTCGTGGTCGAATCAACGAGTTTAGAAAAGTCAGTGCGCTATGTGTAGCGATTAAGTGCTACCCTGTGTTATTATTTTAATATAAAATACTACTACTAAATTAACTGTATGTGCTTATATTATTATTAAATAATTCGCCTTCACTTCGTGTATCAAGGAAATGATAATAATGATAATGCCCCACCTACCCATACCTATATATCGAGATTTGCCGTCTACCCTTTTTTTATTTAGACTATCAAATTTCCGCACACGCAGTAGTGCCTTATTCTTCTTTTGTGATTGAGTAGTTTTATGTGTCTGCATGTTTTTATTTCCATGCACTAGCATAATTGAAATTTCAAATTGCGTTAGTATTTGTTTTATTTTTTTTTATTTATGTCGTCTTTATCGCGAGTGACAGTTGTTTTACTTTTTCTTAAAATTAAAATCACTGACCTTTTTCGACTAAATATTGAAAACAGTGCTACCTAGAGAAATGCAAATAAACTAACATCGTTTGGTATACAAGAATCAGAATTCTATAGGGTTTCTGGCTTTGACCTTTACAAACTCTGACTCTGAAAAGACTATCCTATCATAATTCTCCAAAACTTCCTTCGATAACAAATGAACGGTTAAACAAAATTGATTACCTGATAGAAATAGTATTAGTTTAGTATTAATTATTGTGTCGTAATATAAAAGTTTAAAATTAAAAATTTCAGATTATCACCATACCACTGGTCATCGATTCTTTCGCAGTACAATGAATCAGTGGCGGGCAGGTATGTGGTGGTGCTACCACCGGTTCTGGTAAGTCACCGCGTGGGACCAGAACTAGCAGCCGGGTTGCGCCACCCGGACGAACGAGACCCGCCGCCGCTCCGGTGGCAGGCGTTGGCAGCTGCTCTCGATCCCATTGAAATATTACCTGGTAAGATTCCCAAATAGTACAATTGTAAAATATAATTATTTCTTATAATATTTTCTTACATAAAAACTAAATATGTCCGCAGAGTTTGACCTAATCGACGGTAAGAGCCCGGCCCATCAATGGGGTAAGGGAGGTGATCTGCCGATATACCCGACTACTCCCATGGAAATACTTCTCGTAGCGATCCTCTGTATAATAAGTGTAACTGTTATTGCATATATGATGGTTGGGCTATACAGGTAAGACCGCATTTATATGTAACATATTACATATGATGTTTATTGTAAACTATCTTGCGAAAGAAAAATAATTTAAAGTTTTAAAATGTATAACTAAAATTCTAACTGAGCCCATCCTAGGAGATAATGATCGAGTGTTAACTCACTTCGGTTTTTATATAATACATAACACGCAATTCACGCTTGTCACTAACCTGAGTTCAGTTAGGTATCCCTCTCAGTATAACAAACTCTCATCATTTATTACTAAACATATATATAGAAAATGATAGAAGTAAATAAAGAATCAGTTTTTTTAATGCGACGATGATAAAGCAGAGCCTGTATCTTTTTTTTACAAGTAGTTAGTTCTATATAGTTAGGAGACTCCTTGGTCCGTACAACAGTATTATAAGGATGATATTAAGGATGATCCATCAATCTGTTCAGGCTTTTAAGAGTTATGGTGGAATAAAGAAACCCACATACGTACAAGAATCCTAAAAACATCGTCGTTTAATAAAAAATGTTATTCCTATATTAAAGACGTAATTGTCTTGCTTGTGTTATTTAAAAAATGAAACGTTATATATTTAAAGTTTTGCACATTAAATAATTTATATATATATAAAAAGAAACGTAATTAACTTTGTCTGTAGTATTTTAGTTATTTTGTTCATATTTTTAAGTGAGAAGTGTTTTAGCATTGAGATGAATTATTACTTTAGCATTTATTTTTTTAAACATCAGTATATATTCTTGCCACCTGATTTTTCTTCAATAAATGATATAAAATATCGTAGTCATTATATGTAACATACATAAATTTTATTTTTATTAAAAAGGTTTGCCAGCCATCCCAACACACCATGTACTAAAACTAAAAGCAAAAAGCGCCCGACCAATAAGCAATAATAACAGAAAAAAAAAAAAAAAAAAAACCCGTGACAAATATACGAATAAATAATAGTATGCCTAAGGACTCTACCTCCCATATATACGAAAGCTACGTCTTATATATGCGATAAAGTTGTCCTACAGTATACTAAAGTGCATAGAATCAATACTAACTCGATCAAGGTTGAGTGGGCGACACGGCAGCATGAAATTGGAAAAATCAATATGTGCTTTATCTAAATACACTTTTACAAGTAGACTAATGAGCAGTACCGACATGAACATCAAAATAATTTTCGGTAATTATTCGGTATCACGCCACCAGCGATTTTGGGGCTGATTTTTTTTATGACTTCGTTATGTCTTGGTATCGTAACTGGTATTATTACGACGGCGCATGACAGTTTAAATAAAAAAAAATCTAAAAAGTTCCTAAAAACTGGCCTTCGGCGCTACGGGATGAGCACCTTCGCCGAGCGTAACAAATCACGTCAATTCATTAAAAAAAAATCACTGATGTTGCGATACCGAATAATTACCTAATTTTCTATTATCATAAATGAGTTTACATCATCAACTATAGGTAAACAAAATGCATTCACTATGGAAATCTGTTAATATTTTTTATCATCTATACGAGTAACGTGCCTTGTTAATGGTTTTTTTTTTAACAAATTTATTAAATAAGCTGTAAATGTACGGAATTTTATTAGATAAACGAATAGTGAATACCTTGCACGAAGATGAGTCTTTATTGAATTCGGTGTTGTGCATGTTCTTTTTATTTCGGTGTGGACCGAAGAATACGTGACTCATAAGAAGGCCACGGTTTCAAATCCGACAGGCACCATTGAGTCGTTTAAGAGCAAAATTTCTACTTAAAAATTCATCACACGATTGGCTCTTCCACTGCGAAGTAACGCAATGACATGAACATCAAGTGCTAATCTCTATACAGGAAGACCAAGCATGTCATACAAGACCATACTTTACCTTGTCTTAGCTTTTTATGTATATATGTAGATTGGTAATATAAAATTAACTAAGGCAAATTAAAAAAACCTCTAACATCGATAAAACCTCGACAGATGCGTGTGTTCGCGGCACTATGCAGAGTGGCGTGCTTCATGGAGCGAAGACGACGAATATAAGAAGATTATAGCCAAGCAACCTGCCGTTCAAGTAAGTATCTAAACTCTATCGTTTTATACTAACTATAAGGATATATATATACCGGAACCGAAATACGTCGACGGGAAACCTCACGATGTTCTTTGCGAACATACCATTCTACCGAACTTCGACGAGTTACATAGGCCTTTGTCCAGCAACGCGCTCCGTTTGTCTGATGATGATGATGATGAAATATATTCTGGAACATTTTCTGTATTTCCTAATTTTAACATGAAATATAATACGGCAAAATTTTACACGGAATTTTATTTCGTACCAATACGATATGTTCATATATAATATGATAATATTATACCCCTGCTCATTTCAGTTGGTAATGGAAGCTGTACCGCTAGTAGTCGCTGGTCACAGTCAAGAAGTAGAGTGCGTCGTGACTGACGGCGAGAAAGTGGTCAGCTCGTGTCTACAGGGCAACATCAAAGTGTGGGATTCGTTAAATGGTGAATTAATATCGAATATAGATCGTTACACGTAAGTACATACATTATAATATAATCTACCAATATCTAAATTATATATATGAGGTCGTATAATTAGAAACACTACCAACGGTCCTTGACATTATGTAAGATACTTCACCGCAATCGTTTTTATTTTGAAATTAAACAATAAATAGGACAACAATATGTTCAACGATTTATCATTTATTAGAAAAACAATATAATCCCATTACACAAGTGCAGTTTCAATATTACATTATGGACAAACATTTAAATCAGTTTTAAAGTAAATAATGGTCAACTAATAAGAAACAACAACAAAAAAAGTATAAAAAACAATATTTTTTGAAGTTTTAGAAATTAGTATTGTTATTTACGAATTAGCTACTATCCACAGCCTACCAATAGTTATAATTAATATTTAGTGGCGTATCCCTTATTTTCAATAACAGCACTGCAACGACGTGGCATTGATTCAATCAATTTCATACATTTTTCTAGGGGGATTTAATTCCATGTTTCAACAAATGCTTCGTATAGTTCGTTTTGACTGGAGTTACGTTTGTTTGAGACTTTCTTTTTAACATTATACCAGAGATTTTCTATCGGGCTTATATCCGGACTATTTGCTGGCCAGTCTAAAACGGATATACGCTGTTCGCTAAGGAAACATTTGACGCTATTGGCCGTGTGTTTAGGATCCTTGTCATGCTGAAAGATCCAGGTTATAGGCAAATGATCGCCCGAGTAGGGAATCATTGTGTGCTCTAAGATATTTTTGTATTGCCATTGATCCATTGTACCTTCAATCTTCCGAACGGGTCCAACTCCACCGTGCTTGACTATACTTCTTGTGTATTTATAATTAAAATCATTGTTTACAGAACGTCTAACATAGCGCTTTCCATCGGAAAATAACACTTTTTCCATTCTCGTACCGTCCAATTAACATATTTTTTAGCGAATAATAATCGCTTCTCTCGGTGTTGCTTGGTAAGAAGCGGTACCTTTCGAGAGATTCTTCCAAACAATTTAGCTTCCACTAATTTTCGGCGTATCAGTCTTGACGAGATGTTTCTCGGGTCATCAGGTGGAAAAACTTCATTTTTAATCTGGTTGGAGCCTTCACTTGGGTCTTTTTTAGCAACACGAATGATTAGCGTATCTTCTCTGGGAGAGGTTTTTCTTGGCCGAGCCTTTCTAAGAACATTTTGAACAGTTCCATGTGTTTTATAATGATCAATTGCATTAAAAACTTTCTTAACAGAACAATGTAAATGCTCAGTTATTCTTCTGTACGCCCACTTATGATCTATAATATATAAATTAACAATTATTTGCCTAGTTGACGCGTCACAACTTTTATTTTTGCCCATTTTGAACAAAATAAAATTCAGATTAAATTTTGAATTGCCGCCAAAATAATAGAAAAAGAAATGTTATTCTCCAATTTCAAAAAAAGGACGAGCTATGGATCCTTTTTTAAAATGTTTCTAATTAGGCGTCCAAGCGGCCAGTAACAGAAAATAAACTCCTACATGTGTAAGACTCATTTTGTAATTAAAAGTAAGATATGTTTTATATTTTATGCATTTAATGAGTTTTTTATTTGAGTGGCTATATTATTGCATGAGTATTAATTATTGAATGTGTATATTTTTTACGAGCATTTGTACATTGAAGTAATACTTTCTTTATTCATAAGAAGTGTTTCTAATTATATGACCATCACATAATATATGTATATATTATACTGTATTAACCTTACATTCTTACACTATTTCAGTTACTTCAAATATCAAACGGAACTTTTTGATAAAGTTCATTCGAAACGAAACACCTCTAGCGAACAAGAACTTACAATAGAATGTAAGTTTTTTTTTTAAATATTATTACCGGTTGCTGCGCCTGGTGGCCTTTACCGCTCCGCTCCCGCGAGTCGGATCGTGACGTAATCTTTCTCAATAAATAGTATTTTTAAATCCAATGCAAAAATATGTATACCAAAATTTAACATTTAAAAATTGAGTTTCATGTTCGCTGCCAAATATGATCTTACATTAAAATAATATTGAGTATTTTTTTTTTCATTTTCAGCGTGTCAGTGCTCTGATGAAGTCACTCTACAAACAAATGAAGTAAGTTAAGTTATTCATATAAATCCATTTAATCCATTTCATATGACTATTTTTAGGGTCCCCGTATATATGTATAAAGATAGGTTCACTCGTAATTTTAATAAAGTAGACGAAAATGCTTGATATTTGATCCAGAGTAAGTAAGTGAACCAAACACGAACGAGTATCGTAAATTAAGGAATTCCGAATAGACTCGGATCTCCAAGTACCCCAAAGAGTTGTCAACGAGACATTTGAGAAAACTCTAGTTCACCCGAATCAAATAGTTGCACAGACCGACCCCGATAAAGGTAGAGAATGACTGATATGATTTCTTAGACTCGAACTAAACTTGCCATAATAAGCTAGTATCAATTCGAATATCGTTTTGATTTTAGAAATCGGAAATAGAAAGGTCAATTAATATAATAACACAAGTTTAAAAAACTCTATTTCATTCATTCTTACTTAATACATTAATAAATAAGCTGTTGTAGATTCAAACAAAAAAATGGCGTATTTTAAAAGTTGTAGTCGATTGTATACTAGTAATTTACACTTACAATACAAAACAGTAATTACCTATACAATTTACTCACAAAGCTAATTGTAAAGTTTATTTTTTAAACATCCTTCATTGCATCTCAAATAGTCTCGACAAGAAATTAGTACGTCTATAGTTCTAGACGTTTTCCGGTGCATCATGAGCTGTGTCCGATCACAAACTGGGTGATACCGTGCAAAGAAAGTACGCCTGGACCGCGATCACAGTATTGTTGCTGTCATAAATAACGAGCTGCAGCATTGACGCTTCCCTGATGATCATACAGTAAAAACGTAGTGTTTCCGTAAACCGTAGGTCCTCCCATACAAGATGTGCGGGAGTGAACGACATGACGTTTTTCAATTGTCGAGAAGTAAACGTTACATCGCTTTGTATGTGTTTTCTCCAGAAAGAAAAGTGTGCGTGATACAGTGCGATATGTTAAAACGGTCGCTGCATTTTAATATTGATTGTTATTTGTTTTTTCCATAAATGAACTGAACAAACACAGGCGACGCGAGTGCAAGGTCAGTGCGAAATGGGCGTGTCTGAACAATGGCGACGCAATTAATAAATGGATTTTTTGTGACCAATATAATATTTATGTGTGCTGGTCGAGGAGAGGTGAATGAATGAATCAAAATTTACTTTCGATCAATAATTTCGGTTTTTTTATAGATATATTTTATAGGTGTAATCAATAACGGCTTTAATAGTATTTGTCGGGGACTTTCGAGCATCCAAAGGCTGTCAGTGGTAAAACTTGTATTAGTACAAATAACGCTGTTTATGTACAGCAATACTGTGAATCTTCGCTAATTTTTACCTTCCAAAGCCGTGGCAAAAGTTGAATCACGGCGACTAAAGGTTTGACTAAGGTTATGAATAATTTTCAGCTTTTAACGGACAATGTATTAGAAAAATAAACGAATCTTCCTGTGACCATCCATATCCATTCCAGCAGACAAATGCGCCTATAACAAGGAGAACTTATTGCCTGTGATTTTGTAATTTAATGATAATTTTAATTATTCCAGAATGTTCCTCGACTTAGAAGAGGTCTAAGCAGTCACCTGAGCGGCTTAACATTTCGAGCTAATCACGCGGACAACTCCTACCTGTCTGCAGCCGAGAATACTAAATACGAGTTTGCCAAAGCCTACAGGTAAACATTTCATTACTTTCAAACCATTTTCATTTCCAAATTTATACATAACACATGCATAAGCAACGTAGGTATATATGTAGACATAACGGATATTCGAATGTCTTTGACCATAATTATGGGCTTTGGATGGCTTTGGATCATCCACGGACGTGTACGTGCAGATGACTTTGTAATATAAAATAAATTACATTTACTAAATTGCGAAAATAACTAAACAAAATGTTTGATTAAACAAAAAATTACAGATTTATAATCGTTGGCTTTTCATTGTAATAATGATATTACATTATACAAAGATTATATGGGAGCGCACCGCGTTGTGTCTCTTTTAAAACATCGTAAATATTAGGACATTAATAACTTCGAACTTCGAATGATATATATAAGTAATGAAATACACGAATTCCACAAAAAAAAACTGTCTCAGAAAACCTAAAGTAAATGGTTTCCCTAAAGGATTGTTTTGTAATTTTACGAATAACATTTGAAGACCTTAACGGTAAAAACCAAGTCGAAGTGGTCTTAATAGATATGAATAGGGCATTTAAATATATAAATTATCTTTAAATATATCTGTATTATGTGTAGACTGTGTAAGTAAGTATACTCTATTCAAATTGAAGAAGGTAAAAGGAAAACAAACATTTGTTAAATTGTGGAAGACAAACAATTCTTGAATCTTCATTTTTAACGTATGAATTAACTAAAAAATCTATTTTTTTCAACCCGCCATTCTTTCCTTACACTAACTATTAAAAGCACAGATTATTATATCGACAAAAGCGTTCGTAAAATAAACTTAACAATAAAAATAATAAGAATATAAAATCAGACCAAGAAGTTATATTCGCAAGAGTTTTCTTTTTTATTAACTACATAGTTAAAATAAAATCGCGCCCTTACAAACAAATCTTTTTTTTTTTTTGAGTTTATATTTTGGTTTTTTACAGAGACCTCTATTACACTGAACATAGTGACCTATACGAAGTGAACGAGAAAACGAATTCGGAAGTAAATAATTTGTGTATAAACAAACAAGACTTAAATGCGCCTTTTAAAGATAGTGATGTTAGTGATGAAAGTGTTTTTATTTTCGACAGAAGTGATGATTCTATCAGTAGTTTAAGAAATAGAGGCGGTAGTACAATAAATGCTAGAACTTGTAGTGATATGGAAAATACAGCAAATTCAAATTGGAGGGGTAGGGCGATGCGGGAGTCGCCCGTGTGGTGTATGGACTTTTGCAATGACCTCGTTATCTTGGGGTGTGCTGATGGGAGATTGGAGTTCTGGGAAGCTAGTACTAGTAAATTAATGGTAAGTCAAATTAAATATAATACAAATACGTCTTAACAGTATTATTTCCATAAACAAAGACGAATCACAAGAGGGGTAAAACTAAATAAATAATTTTGACACCGATATCATTAGTCGAGATCTTGAATAGTCTATGATATTCACTATGGATTCGCGAAAAGGTTGTAATCAAAACTTCGAAAGTTAAATGTGGTTATAACTAATTGAATAGTGGTGGTTAGTGGAATAGTGTATTATAGATAAGGATTAATTAATCAAGAACTGTTTATAGTGCATAATACAGTAAAATAATTAGAAAATCGTATGCAATTTGTAAATCTACGGTTTACGGTTACTTTACTCTTACTCCGTTTGGAATAGGGTATGGGCAATCTTATTTTCGTACGCACAAATATATATCCATGTAGTAATTATTGTGTCATTTTTATTTCTAAGTGAACTATACACAGCTTGTAAACTATTTCTCTTTTTAAAATACGATTTATTTATCTATAATATACAAATTACATGAAATAACCTCGATAATTGGGACCGAGACTAGTTCGGACAATCGAAACGTTAAAGACGACATCATAGATATATTAAAAATTGACATAGATATTAACGTTGAAATGCTTTTTTATATTTGTTTGTACGGATTTTTTCATCTGACATAGCTGTCTCGGTATTTTAATAAAAACGTAAATCAACAATTAGTTGAACACGCATTTAATATTTAATTTTCCGTTTTATGAATCTAATACTGGTTAAAATTTTGTATATTCGTCCTCACAGTTTATTGCTAGATTAAGTCGACTGCGCACCGAAAAAAAAAACATTCATTGCCATCGAGAAAGATGATTGTTGATATTTATATATATATATATATATATATATATATATATATATATTGTTATTTTTATTTATTATTATTATATTATTTTTCATATTTTTATCCTTCTAAGAGTAACATATATCCTCTTTGCCATACATTGTTGACGAATATCATGCTTTTCCATTACGACTTCTCTATTGCAATTTGTTTTACATATCAAATATTCATTTTTTTTCTTAATGGCATGAATATTCTACCGCACAACAGCAGTATTGTTGTGTTCCGGTTTGAAGGGTGAGTGAACCAGTGTTATTACAGGCACAAGAGACATAACATCTTGGTTCCCAAGGTTGGTGGCGCATTGGCGATGTAAGCTAACATTAAGAAGATGGTTAACATTTCTTTTACTGCCAATGTCTAAGGGCGTTGGTGACCACATACCATCAGGTGGCCCATATGCTCGTCCTACCTACCTGCCGACCTATCCTATAAAAAAATAATATATTGTATTGTAAATAATATGTTATGATAATTATGCTTTGTAAAAAATTCTATTAAATCTCTTTGCATGTTCTTTTGTTACGGCTTTTATTTTGTACTTTATGAAATTAAATGATTTTGCACTAACAGAATGTGTGGTGGTTCAGCGAGTGGCGCTCAGGCGGGAGAGGAGTGACGCACGTGCGTGCGCTGTCGGGAGCGAGGCGCGTGTGTGCGGCATCACTCTCGGGCCACCTCGCGCTTTTGCGGCTCGACGCATACAACGCACAGTCCGGTGCACATGTCGACTGGCGATTCAGCACTGCACATAGGAGAAGTAAATATCTCTTATCTTAGTGAAGTCCTATTCTTTTAATTACTTATTTATAGCAGAAATGCATATGCCATTACGATTATCGAATTAGACATCCGAAATATTTGACGGGACGACAAATATGTTAGTCCGACCTAAACCACCAACATAGAACAAACATAATTATATAGATATATGAATAGATAAACATATTTAAATATATATACAGTGGTGGTCATATAATTAGAAACACTTCTTATGAATAAAGAAAGAATAACTTCAACGTACAAATGTTCGTAAAAAATATACACATTCAATAATTAGTAATCATGCAATAATATAGGCACTCAAATAAAAAACTCATTAAATGCATAAAATATAAAACATATCTTACTTTTAATTACAAAATGAGTCTATCTTTTAAATAACTATCTAACCTTGCATAACAGAGTCCACGTAATCCATAATGTTCACACTTTTTTAGTAATATTAATGAGAATCCATCAAATGCCTTAATCGTGTCACAGAAGATAGCATGCAGGATTTCCTTTGTCAATTATATTGATTATATGCCTCATCAATTCAAAGGCCACCGTTGTAGTTGATTTCTCCTATTCAAACAATTTTGTTCAAACGCCAGTTAGATACCAACATGAATCACCAATTATATCAGAAAGTTTTTACAATTACTCGTTCATTTATATTGGTATTTTTTTAAATATCAGCGGTCTTGCTTATAAATGTTGCTTAGCAAGATAAGTTAAACAATACTTTGTCTTCTTCTTCCAAATGTCAAATCAAGGATGACAGAAAGAGAGAAATCAATATTTAATTGAAAACAGACTCTAAGTAACGTTATAAGTAAGACCATATTTGATCACAGATTGTTCGACAATGTCACAAATCTCTGATATATAAGCTTACATTTATAGCTAAAATCTATCGAAAATGTTAAGTATGTATAATATAATTTTTCTTTTCTTTATTTCATAATCAGCACACAAGCGGACGGGCTCTGCGGAATCAATAAGGAGTGCACACGGGCTAGATGATGATCATAAAGGGCGCATGAGCTTCTCATACGAAGGAGACCATACTGATAATGATGGTAAAAACTTTAAATACATATTTTTACTATAATAAAAATAAATATTGTAAATGTTATCGTTACAGTTTATATTGACATATATTTTAATTACTACAGTCAATTTATAAATATTCAACTCATTCTTAACAGAGATAGTCTGCGTCCAAATCGCACAATGTAGACCACACCAGCAACCAATCACAGAGCTGCATTCAGAGGGCGGTCGTATCCTCACTGGCGGTCAGGACCATGTACTCAAGGTACTGACAAAAGGTATTCTCTTAATCATATCGCTTCATCATGATATTATCGATTTAACAATTTAAATAAATTAAACATAAAAATCTAAAATTCATAACTTACATAATTAGTTCTGCTTATTTAACTCTTACAGTATTTTTATTTTATTTCGTTAAGGAAACAAACAGTACAAAGTAACACATTTAAATAAAATACAAAGACAAAAAATTTACCAATACAGTTTCCAAAAGTAAACAATACGTAATAATGCAAGCAAAAGAAAAAGTAAGTGTAAATTACAATATAATCTAAATCAAAAATTAATAAATAGGATAGTTGTTTTAATAGGAATTGAAATGTTGGATTAGAAGCTTTTGAAATGGCGTTACTGAGGAAATGTTACAGATGTATATATCTTGGAAAAACTATTAGATTATTCTGTTCTAATGAAATCTGGTTGTAATGAAACCAACATATGTATAAATGGGATGACAAAGTTACTATAATGAGTAAATAGTAAAAGCAAAAAATACACACATGTGTGCAAAAAATTAAAAAAGCAACGTTTCAGGAAAATGCATAATCAGAAATATTGCGTACATGTTAATTGTGATCTGAATTGCCTGATATTCGTATCACTATGTTATTATATAGTAAAAATTTGCTATATATACAGGGTTATTTGAAACGACCCAGGAACCCCATAGGACTAGATAGCTAACACCATAAGCAGCAACTTTAGTTCTAGTGCCACCTGATGGTAAGTGATTACCAACGCCCACAGACATCGGCATTGTAAGAGATGTTACCATCGCTTACATCGCCAATGCGCCACCAACCTTGGGAACTAAGATGTTTTGTTCCTTGTGCCTGTAATTACACTGGCTCACTCAACCTTCATACCGGAACACAACAATAGCAAGTACTGCTGTTTTGCGGTAGAATATTTGATGAGTGATCTAATTCAAATATATTTTTCTTTTTAAAAATAGTATTCTCCTGATCGTTTCTCGAGTACCACTGTTTGTTTCACTGTTAGTTCAGTAAAACGTTACTATAAAATAATAAGATACAATATAAATAACTTCAATGCCGTTGAATCTTATGGGTGTCGTATCCCAACTGTATTGGAAAAATGGCTTATAATTAATATGTTATGGATAGAGTTCGTTGGTATTAGAAATTGTTTGTCCAAATCGTTTTTGATATTTGATATAAATAGTTGCTTCCGAAATTATATTTGATATCACATTAAAAAGGGATGATTTTTTTTTTTTCAATAAATTGTTATTCATATTTTGACTATTTAATTGCATGAGTATTAAGTATTTTTTGTTCAGTTTGTGTTCAGTTCAGTTCTTAGAATATCCATCTATCTTAACATAATTTAAAATAATTTGAGGTATAAATCAGTAATATTTGTATCCCATCAGGTATTTTCAAGTTCAGATTTGACGCCGCTACTGACACTGCACGGTCACTGCGGCCCTATAACCAGCTGCTTCATCGATCATGCCACGCCCACCATCGCAGGCAGTGGCTCGCAGGACGGGCTGCTTTGCGTGTGGGACTTGCACACGGGTAACTATTGTTATTTTAAAATTTTATAATGTTTATAATTCAACGCGAACAGTCGAAACACAATTTCGTAAGTAAGGAATATTTCTTATTTTAATTCTTAGAAATAAACTAGTTTCCGCTCGCGACTTCGCGCGCCTGTAATTGGGGGGAGATGTTAGGTACCAAATATCCTTTTCTGTAACCCTTTGTGACGTCCATGTAAAATTTTACTATGATCGTTTGAAGACATGAAAGCGTAGTAGTAAACTTCAATATTAGTAAATATAATTTTTTTGAAATTAGTAAATCACAATGAATACGTCTTTATTTAGAGCAAACACTTGCTTGTATTAATGTTGAATATAAATAAATAAATAATGAATCGTTTAAAATAGGGGCGTGCGTGTATAGCATGCAGGCGCACGACGGCGCGGTGACGTCACTTGCGTACACTGCATCGTACGTTGTCTCTGCGGGCGCGGACGAGCGTCTCTGCATCTGGGACCGGTTCCAAGGACACATGCTTAATTCAATACACATTGTAAGTACATCATTAGAATATCACGCGACGAGATTGGGCGCCGCGGCACCAAACCAAATCGCTCTGCAGTCTATACTATAAGTACTATAACTATAAGTATGGACGCCGTGGCCAAATCTGTAACGCCAACGAGACGTTATCATCGTTTTATTAAATGTAAAAAAACAGATGCGGGCAGCAATACGCCGCCAACCATCAGCACAAAAATGGTGATCTCCTTATCTAACAGTACCTTAACTGTGTGTGTGTGTGTATGTATGTGAGTAGTAAGTGTCATTGTATTTATTATTTGATAAACCTTAGGCTATTTATTTCGAATCATTGTTCATACATTCATACACATACCATAACTGTATAATAAAAGTTAAAGCTATAGTGAACTTACAGCCTATAAATGTCCCCCTGTTGAGCTTAGGTATTCATTCCCTCATTTAAGAAGGTTAGGAGCTGATTCCACCATGTGATTTCATTAGATTGTCAGATTTTGAGACACGAGATGAATTACGCACACAAATTAACCAGAGGAAAGCACTGTACTTTAAGTTTCCTGTATACATTTCAGGGTCTTAACTATATGAGTCGGATGCTGCCCCTTACCCACACTCTTCTCGTGATGGGTGACCGCAGCGGCCTCACCGCTTACGACCTGAGCAGTGGTGACGTCATAAGAAGAGTGCTATTCGGTGAGTCACGTTGCTAGAACAAAAGCTAAACTTGCTAATAGCTGCTATATCGTGCACAGATATTGATGAATATAACTTTATCTATAATACATAATTATTAGTTTATTTTGGTTATGGTAACTCGTAAATAATTTTTTTATTAACTGACAAAGGTATTTCGAAATCAAAAACACGTTCTTAAATTTTATTTATATGCATAGATGATATTTGTCTTTATACAATACTTTTGATATTGTAAATGTTTTCAGGTCAGAGCGACGGGTGCATCTTTGTACGACAGATACTGCCGCTCAAGGACGCAATAGTGTGCGACTACGCGAACCAGCTGCGCATCGTCCGGTTCCCGCTCGTCTCCAAACTCGACATGAAAAGTGAATAACCCTGGCTGTCGACGTAGGTCGAGTCTCTCTGACTTACTAAGTAGACTTTCTAAGTGTCTTAAATATATATGTATACCGCTTACACCGAGTGTAAAGTGAAGAGTTAAAACAGAAGTTATTTTTGTTAGTAAAATTATTTTTATAGTGTACTACTAGTGTAGTAGTCGTTTTATGACCATTCGACTTTTAGTCAAATAAGACAAAGTGAAATTAAGTATCAAAAGTCTATGTAAATACTTTTTATGAACTTTGACTTCATTATGTAGGTTCGGGTTATACTTATGTACAAATATTATAACTGTGCCCTTCGGAATTCAGCCATACAGATTGTTATGGTAAAATTCTAATCTATAATATAGTTAGAAAATTGTAAGTTAACAGAAATATATACATTAACTAATGTTACTTAAACTGCAAAGTATAATATATTAAATGAAAAACAGATTAATAATTAAAAACTTAGAACTATTTAAAAATCTATAAATGCTTATAGTGGTAACATTAATGTTTTTACTAAGATTTTTTTAATACTTTGTTAATATTTGTCATTAAAATGTAATTTCAGAATGGTACAGTTAGAATTTTTGAGTTGTAAGTCTGTAGAATTACATTCATAATTTATTTAGTACGTGTACGTATTGTATACTTTTGTGTATTTATTTTCAATTAACTTATTAATATTCACAATTTCTGAGGTAGCAATTATATTAATAAATTATTAGTAACTTAAAGAACATGCTTTATGTGATTATATTAGATTTATAATTTGATACTATACATATAATTTATTAGGTAATGAACGTAGAAAGTAATTTGTTTACAATCAAACACTGATCTCACCAATAAATACACTATCTGGTCTATCTTAACAGTAAAAAAACGCACTCCTCTCTGATCTGATAAAGATACGCGTACAAAATATGCGTGTTGTGAAAACGTATAAAAGCAACTCAAGAAAATTAAGATAATACGATTGTGTATCATATTTCAACAGGCATTTTTTATAGAATTAAAGTATTATTTTTCTGTGGTATTTAATTTTACTTGAATAATAACCAGCCATATTTCGTAATATTTCCTAGAAGCGTAAGGTGAAAAAGATGGTACACCTTGCGCTCGGTCGATCGCAACTGCTTATGTTTATAATTGTTGCGTAAAATGAAATATTTTAGTTTTTTCATAATGATCTAACATATACATATTAACACAATACATTTCTTTCCGTTAATTTTGTTTCCTATACAATTTTAATTGTTGGGAGGTCAGTGCAATAAATAAATTTTTTTTACAGCGTTGAATTTTCTAATTTAAACGAGTGTGTCGGACACCTTAATTTAGAAAAGAAAAAAAAGAAACAAGTTATCTATATTTTTTTAAGTTATAAAGATATGTTTAAATGTTATCTGTCATGCCTAATTATAGTCTTGTTGTGGCGTTAACACACAAATATATATACATAATTCACAAAAGGCTAATTGTCAATTTGTAAACTAAAATTAATAGCGTTTTCGATGTACAAAGGTGTCAAAACAAAAAAAAAAATATAAATTCATGTAAATTAATTTATTAACAAGTTTTATAGAATTTTGTATAAATAATATATATGTCACCGTAAAATTGTAAATACCGTTAGATTATAATCTATCTCGCAAGATTGTAAACTGTCGAAAGTTTGTGAACTGTAACATACTGCTTACAATTTAACGTATTATTATTCGGTAGATTGTAATCTATCGAAGTGAAACTGTTAAATCACAATCTTACAATTGTCAACTTGTAACTCAATGTTAAATATAAATTTCATTATGCAGAATAAGCATAGGATTACAGCAGTTCCAGCAGACGTTGTTAAAATCTTACATAGTAAGCGGTCATTATTGGCATGTTTCGCTTACCATTAGACGTACATACTTCCATTAGGTCATTACATCATTAATTTAATCTTTGAAGACGAATAAAATTGTGTTTATGATAAAACGTCCGTTGAAAATATATGTAAATATTGTTACCTGTATAAAATAATATGCACTACATTAATTAATAATGTTTTTCTTTACCTTGATGATAGTAGTCCAATTTTTTTTCAAATAATGTACATATATTGTATATACAGTGTTATTTGTAACGACCCAGCAACCTCGCAGGACTAGATAGCTAACACCATAAGCAACAACTTTTGTCCTACGAGTTCGGACATAATACATGACAAAAAATAATTTTACAAGTTTTTGTCGTAATGTCGTGACATTTGTAGATCTATATTTCATTCATAAAAGCAGGGACGACGCGACGGGTCGATCTTTGCGATGCGCGTAGACTTATAAACTTTCAAGCGGGAAATTAAATTAATACTTATTTTTGTATGAAAATAAAATCTAACAAATTATCAGCAGCATTGATCATAATAATTATACAATTTCAAGTACTCGAACTAAATATTATATCACCTTAAGTCGGTTGTCAATAATCCACGGGTAAGTAATGAAGTGTGTTCTTACAGAATGGCACTGTTGATTTAAGCTTGGGTCGAATATAAAAAAAATGTTACGTTATCAACCTGCATCGGAGCACCGAGTTGCAATAATCTCCAAGCATCCGATCGGGGAGGCCTTTGCCCTGCAGTGGAAAATAAACATCTTTTACTTGAAAAAAATGTCCTTATAAATCAATAAATATTATTTGTTATTACTTATCATTTTCTTTTTGCATATTATGATTATGTGTAAGAGACAAAAGTTATCAAGCCACTCATCCATTGAGTACGATTGTCCGTAATTTAAAAAAAAAAATGTTGTCTGTAAAATCGACTCACGGACGATAATTTTACGTGATAACGTCATAAGAAAACATTGATGACGGACGCATCGGCCGATGGAGTGGAAGAGATTTTTTTTTATTTTATTTATTTCATAGGAAGGCGGACTAGCATATGGGCCACCTGATGGTAAGTGGTCACCAACGCCCACAGACATTGGCATTGTAAGAGATGTTACCATCGCTTACATCGTCAATGCGCCACCAACCTTGGGAACTAAGATGTTATGTCCCTTGTGCCTGTAATTACACTGGCTCACTCACCCTTCAAACCGGAACACAACAATAGCAAGTACTGCTGTTTTGCGGTAGAATATCTGATGAGTGGGTGGTACCTACCCAGACGAGCTTGCACAAAGCCCTACCACCAAGTAAAAGATAGATGCGTCACAAGCCGGCGTTCATCGACTTATAAGCCGTTATCACGTCAAAAAAACACTGACACAGTAAGCAATTTTTTACAACCGTAAACTGTTGTTGAATATTAAACTAATTTTCAATCCAATCGAGTAACTTAATAAATAAGTAAAACTAAATAAATTTGATATACCTTTTCTCACTCAATTTTAATGTACTAATATTTGTTGCTAACGCTCCATTCACATTACTTGTTTTTATTCAATCAATTGTAAGGCTCTGGCTGACATTTTCCAGTCTCCTAAAATGTCTAGTATGAAAGTGACCAGTGTTCCATTATGTCAAGCCATATATGTCCAGTTTTTCATACTATCTAGAGTCCACATATGGCAAGCATAGTATATATTTGACTATTATCTCGTTGATGATAGGATCGAATGATTTAATGTTTGATTGTAGAAGAATTTTACGTTGAGTTATATATTTACTACCTGTGCCCGCGGTTTCACCCGCGTTTGTCTTAAATAAAGCACGAAAAGCAGACTTAGTTTTATTTTCGTGAGATACCTACTAGTATGTATTGGTTTTCGCCGCACTCGGATCTAGGTAAGGCAACATACAATTGGCCATGAGCAAAACAGTATTCCCTTAAATCTATTCCGAAATAATTGAATGTCTGTCCTATACTTTATTTATTGTGACTGCAAACGATACCATCACAGGAAATTGTATCCTTTTAAAACTGAAAGGGAAATCTGTACTTAAAATAAGTAGGTACTTATCATCGTCTAACCATTAAAAAACCAACTGAGTATTAAATTTAACAAAACAATGAGAAGACCATATTATATGCGACGACGAAACGAAATGCCTTCCTCCTAAACTTTAATTTACAAGGTTATTTACAAACCGAAAACCTACTGAACTAACTGTTAGAAATATGTCAAAACTATAGAAAGTACTAAAAATTGTCTAGGACCTCATGTCGATGTCCTTTCTTAGAAGAATTAATATTATGTTTATAAAAACGAATTCGCATATAATGCATTATTTTAAAACAAATTTTATTGCCATAAAAAGATTAGTCCACCTTAAAAGACAGATATGATATAGAACTTTTTGAGAGGAACAACTCCGCCATACATGATTGTTGCGTAACTTCTAAGATCTAAATAAATATAAAAACATTTAACTTTAATCGCAACAATGATATGAGTAACGCTTAATTGAAACGGTCTATCCAGTGGTAAACCAATTATAACTATTAAAACTGTAATGTTTATCAAAATTGTTTGTATGCATTGAGTAAAAATCGGGCCACGTCAACATTATAGAAATAAGATGAAAATTCAGTGACTTAAGTTTAGCAAAAGAAAATAACAATGTGTAAACAAAGATATATGTCGAACCTGGATAAGCGACAGTTCAAGGGACCGCCATCTTTTTTTCGCTTATAGAGGTTTCACACTAACCCGAGTTTCTAGCTTATAGAGGTTCAGGACTGGCCTTTGTCACTTTTAGAGGTTTATGAAAAATATGTAGTGATAGACACCCAGTTTATTGAATAGGTATATTATAGATGTTTGCAAAAAAATCACACTAATATTTACTTGACGGAATGCGTTAATTTCTACTGCGTTTCCGTTTTTAAAGTGTTTTTCGAGTTTATAAATTTTATCAAATATTGTTATATCAACTACCGCCGAGGATTTAAAGCGTCTTGCTTCTTTGGAATGTTCTCTTCTGTATTAAAAATCTGTGATCGGTCGGCTTCATCTTCATTTTCGCTGTAATTTCGGTCGGCACGTGTCACACAATTCTCTGCTTTTTCGAAAGCTATATCATGACGCTTTTTAAAATTAGCCGTTACTAGCTGAAAAGTTCTGAATTCCCAATTGTCACATGGTAGCTACGCCACTCTCTTAACTTTGTTTTATTAGAGTCACAATAAAAAACTGTAACATTCATAAAAAAATAAGACACATGGCAAGGAGGGGGGAACGTTTGGGAAGTGATTGGCAATTTTACTAAATAATTATTTTGTGTACAAATTAAGGTTTACTTTATCGTTATAGTAATTTCATTTCATAGTTTTGTACACTCGGAAAAATAGTTATGACGCGCAAAACCTTTACCTTTTAATCTAAAATGAATATTTAGAAATGTTTTTTTTTTAATTTAAATTACAATAAGTGACAGTTTATCTGTTTATTTCAAGTGTTTAGTAAGATTAAACATTATTCCTGTAAGTATTAATAATACAAACATTGGTTAAAATATACTTAAACTAAAAAATATGGATTACATTTGTTAAACTGTTTACTACTTGGTTAATAAATATTTCCATGACATGCATTTATTTGGCGCCTCTAAACATGACAGTTACTCAACCTAAAAATTATGGATTACATTTGTTAAACTGTTTACTACTTAGTTAATAAATATTTCCATGACTTGAATTTATTTGGCGCCCCTAAACATGACAGTTATTTAACCTAAAACTATGGATTACATTTGTTAAACTGTTTACTACTTGGTTACTAAGTATTTCCATGACTTGAATTGATTTAGCGCCCCTAAACATGACATTTACTTAGCCTTAACACTATGGATTACATTTTTGTTAAACTGTTTACTACTTGGTTACTAAGTATTTCCATGACTTGAATTTATTTGGCGCCCTAAACATGAGTTACTTAACCTAAAAACTATGGATTACATTTGTTACACTGTTTACTACTTGGTTACTTAATATTTCCATGACTTGAATTTATTTGGCGCCTCTAAACATGTCAGTTACTTAACCTAAAAATATGAATTACATTGGGTACACTATTTAATAATATTGTGAATTTGAATTAAATAATAATTAAAAATTTTGATGATTATAATTAAGTGGTAAAGCTCTAGCCTCATTACCTTCTTCATCGGATTCTAAAGCAGGGATAATATCAACTGTGTGAGGACATTCGAACTGATATCCTAGGCTTTTAACTACGATATTGAATTCAAATCCAGGTGTCAAAAACCTATCATTTCCGTTGTTCCATGCCTGGTTCGCATCTGATCTGCAATAGATCGAGAGTACCGGTGTCCGCAAGCATTGTGTGGACATATATTTCATTTTTCCAATATGGAATTCTTCATCAATTCCCCAATCTACAAGCTGAACAATAGCAGTTTCATATGGTATCGTCACTTTTTTTATAAAAGCTCTTTCATATATATTTCTGCTGTCATTTTTTACACACACCAACGTGCCCTCAATCAAATGCTCAGGCGAAAGCGAGAATTCTCTTCTTGCGTAAAATGTTATGATATCAATTTCTTTAAGGTGAAAATTGTAGTCGCTTACTCTGGCAACATGAAATTCATTCAGTGAATCACCTGACAGTACCCTTACATGTATCTTTTCACCAATCATGATATTTTTGAAATCGAAATACATGATTTTACGTCCAACAACAGGATTCCAAACGATAGCGTCAAAATAGTATCCTAGTATTGAATATCCGCCTATAGCTAGCAGCGTTGCAATGCTTTCTGGAGTAGAATTTACCAACTCAACCAGAAGCTTATGCTGTTTCTTGACTAAAATTTTCATTCGAAGAGGTTCAATTGCCGAAAAATATTTAAAAGCGTTAATCGTGTTTAACGAAAAGCCACGGGTGTGATCCAGAGGGTAACAGTTGGCCAACTGGCAATCAAAAGCCAGTGGTGGTGTATATCTTAATGCGTATGGGCATTCCCACACATGTTCTATCGGGATTAATTTTTCGGTAAAACCGTAATCAACCGCAAATACATCGAAAGCCAAGTAATACTCAATGTGTGATACACGAGTAATTCGTCCTCTCATATATTTACGACCTCCACACGAATATCCATAATTAAATATTATTAGGTCGTGAATATGAAATATTGTTGTCCTGGCTGTAGGTTCAGTGCACTCCCACGCTTGGATGAGGGGTCTATATTTCATTGGACGAACGTAAAAATCGAATGGATCTAAAATATACGTTACTTCTACCAAATGGACTTTCTCCACATCGATATTATTAATTGATAGTTCCGCTAGTAGTATTTCGATTTCATCCATTTTAATCTAGAGTAAATAAACAACGTATTAAAGATAATATCGGAAAATAATCTAAATCACAGTTAGCTACCAAGTATTTTTTTTAAATAATAATATCAACATAATTTACATGTAATATTTGAAAACATAAAGTAATTGATACCTTGTATTTAATAGACGACATTTAATAACACCAATAAGCCAGCCACCAATAAGCAATATTAGAAAAATATAACAAAATCATAAATAATGTTTTATTTACCAGGCATTTTACAATATTTATTTCAAAAACGTCTAAAGAATAATTAAGTCGGACATACAAAATATTTTAAATACAAGGATATGGATAAAAACAACACAATTTTAACCAAGATTTTTATATAATTAATATATGCGTACAGAACAATGCGTTACAGCCATACATAACAACCCAAAATGATAAACAATAAAAACAAAATATAATTTTGTTAGAAATAATTCGCTGCTTATAAAAAAGGGTATAAATTTTGCATATTACATTTAGATAAATAAATATACATTTTAACACCAATGAAATAAATACACCAACGTACATACATAGTTAATAAACACCACACAAAATAAAATCACATTAATAATGATATTGGAAGCAGTTACCCGTATATTTCGCAGTGCCAAAGGTTAAAGTTTGTATCGATTTCCTTGCAAGTAAGCTTAGCCCAAGAACGTATTCATTTTGCTTCACCCATAAGTTATACTAAATAGTGTTATGGATTTCAAAACTCCAGCTGTTGCTTAAGTCACCCCTATCTATCACAAAATCTGCAAGCCAAAGTTTGTAATTGCTTCTATGATAACACCAGTACCGAGGTAAGAACTTCAGCGACACGATCGATACTTGAACGAAGTGTTACAGGGCGGTACCCACACTTAGTAGAGTGAAAATGACAACTTAACAGCGACATCTAATGAATGTTGGACGACATCAATAATGACAGACACGGTCGTATACACAGGTCTTGCAACTTCAGTATGGGGTACGTTGACATAGTGATGCTGTTAAGTTCAATTTACGGCCGCCAGAGGCATGACAATTCGCGTAATAATTATCCCGAACATTTTTTCAAATCCAAACAAAACAGTTAAATAACAAAACAAAAATAACAAAAAATCCGCAAAACTCAACAAAACGATATAACAATGATTAAATAACACAATACTTGGGAGGGAAAAATATCAGCTTCGATAGCAGCGACGTAGTACCTCAAGCGGATGGTATTGCGAATTAGCAGTTGTTACACGCTCGCACCTCATCTCTCACCACTGAAATTGGACTTAGTTGCAAGACCTGTGTATACGACCGTGATACAGGTCTATCAACGGAGCCCAATTTCAGTGGTGAGAGATTGGTGCGATTGTGTTACAACTTTTATTTCGCAATAACGCCCGCTGCACGTCGTTGCTATCGAACGTGGTTGAGTGACACGCGGCGTATATTTTTCTCTCCCAAGTATTGTGTTATTTAATCATTGTTATATCGTTTTGCGGATTTTTTGTTATTTTTGTTTTGTTATTTAACTGTTTTGTTTGGATTTGAAAAAGTGTTCGGGAAAATTATTACCTGAATTGTCATGCCTCTGGCGGCCGTAAATTGAACTGAACAGCATCAATAAGCCGATGTACTAATGTTGTTGATAGACCTGTGTTACATACGACCGTGAATAATACTTCACATCAATTTTCAACGATTGTTATAGTTTTGTAATATAAGTCTAGTTTATGTTCTTTATTAATATTTTGTTATATATTTAACTATATTTTTTCTTACTTAAAATGTTGCGCAATAAACATGATTGTGTTTTTAGTTGTAAAAGTTTAGGTAAGATATTTATATTGTTTTCTTACGCTTGTGTTTTCTTTATACTAATATTTATGGGTTGGCATTAGAAATACGCATCCCGATTTTGCGTGTAATAAGTGTTGTATTTTATAGAAGTGTGTTCCCTCTTTCGAATGACACCCTCCCAGAGTCTGCAGTAATTTTTTTATACGAGTTTGAAGTTACGTGCTAAGAAATGTCATTTTGGGTTGACATGTGCACTTTTAAAGTTCTAGAATACTTTTTTTATGATGATTTTGTCTTATAAATATTTACTGTTATTTTATAATAATTTACTTTATGAACGATTTCGGCTATTTTGTTTATGTCAATATACGACCGGCGACGCTATGTTGATGTTGTCATCCCATTCCTCTCGTAGTTACGTGAATGTGCTCGTGGTGTTTTTCGTGTGTTTTTTTGTGGATTTCCGAAGACTTTGGCTGATTAACGATAAGTTGGACCTGAATACAAGAAAATGATAGGAAATTATAGTTCGGAATGACATAACCTCAGAAACTTTAATAATGTATATCTCGGTAATCATGGGTTTCCGCACTGGGGAAGTGGGAGGGGGGTTTGTTTACATAATCCCCTCCCTTCCCCATCCCATTAACCCCCCAAAATCGGGATGCATATTTCTAATGCGTCCCCCTATTATTATCATAAAACTGAGCTTAACAAATAAAGAAAGCTCACATGAATTAATATTAAACAAATTAATTAATAATTTATGTTCATAATGTTACTTAAATAGAATGAATGTATTATTAATTTCAATGTATTAAAAGTTTATTGAATAATATATGCGTTTTGCGCTCTATAGGCTTAATATACGCAGATTTCCCCATCCTTTTAAAAATACTGAACTCTTTGCGGCTTGGTTAACTATTTAGTTGGTTTTTATTTAAAGGAATCAGGGAAATGAAATAACTAATTTTAATGTTTATCGTTTTTTATATTAATTAAATTACTTATGAAACACAATACTAATTTTACAATGTTGATAAAATAATTTTAAAACTACTCGAATCGATTGATTTCTTTTTCTTTTACATTATAAAATATATTACCTAACAATAATATTCAATGAAGAATATTCAGGGTTATTGGTAATTCGACGTATTCCCGTTAGGAGGTGATAGGGGCGACTATTTGCGATAATTTTAACCTCCATATGCATAATTGAACCATTTTTGAGTTATCATGTTTTTTTAGCTTTTTTCAAAATAAAATAATCATTCTATGGGGTATGGACAATAAGCAACTCACCATTATGATTCAGTTGGATTTCAGCAATGCTTTCAACAGTGTTGATTTTGAGTTCGTTCGAGATTCTGCGTTCTCTTAACGTATTCAGTTATTGACTTGTTTCACAGTTACCTTCATGGTCATCGGCAGCGTACTGATGATACATACTCATCTTGGTGCGATATTTCTGCTGGCGTACCGCAGGGCGGCGTGTTGTCACCGTTAGTCTTCTCAATTTTCATCAATTCGATTACTCATAACCTATCTTCTCTCAACCACATGTATGCAGACGATGTCTAAATTTACACTCGAGTCGACTTTGGAAAACCTTTCTTTGGCTATCGCAAAGATGAATAACGACCTCAATATAATTCTTGAGTGGAGTAAATCTTTTGGCCTTAATGTTAACCCTAGCAAGTCTCAAGCCATATTAATTGGCAGCCGTAAATAATTATCAAAAGTCGTTGTCGATCAGAAGTTGATGGACTTGCCTTGCCATCAATAATGTTTGACAATATTTTCATCCCTTATTGCGATTATGTTAAAAATCTAGGAGTGTTCCTTAATAATACTCTTAGCTGGACTCGCCATGTGAATGAAATTAGCAGGAAAGTGTTTGCAGCTCTGAGGTCTCTGCTTCGTCTTCGACATTTTCTTCCAATTCCTTCCAAAATTATGCTCGCACAGACTCTTTCCTATTCTTGATTACGCTGACGCAACCTTTGTCGACCTAACCGAAAACCAATTAAATAAGCTTGAGAGACTTCAAAATACTTTTATTCGGTTTATATATGGATTACGCAAATATGACCACAATTTCGTTCGCGTCTTAATTGGTTACCCATCCGACTTCGCCGGAATATGCACATCCTTTCTATTCTATACTGTGTATTGTTTCACCCTGTTACGCCCCCTTACTTGAACTTTAGTACCTAGTAATAACAATTAAAAAAATACTGACATAATATCATATTTCGTCTCGCATTTTTAAATTTGGACCAATAAGTGTTGTTTTAAGATTGATAAATAACCAGTATTTAATCGTTTTTATAAATCTGACGAAAAAATGAGATATAAATCGATACTTTTTTAAATAAATTTTAGTTTTTACATTTTTGGCAGATTTTCAAAAAAGCTTAAATACATGATATCTCAAAAATGGTTCACTTTTTCATCATACATCCCATATGTATTGTAGTTAAAATTATCGCAAATAGTCACCCCTATCACCTCCTAACGGGAATACGTCGAATTGCCAATAACCCTGTATAATAGGTATGAGTATTATTATTAATAGAGACACATTTTGAATACTACGCTATAAATATAGTTAAATATTTGAAGGTTATTTAACCTTAAAATTATGACTAAGTACATGTGTTAATTTTTCTAATAATATTGTGTATTGGCTTAATTATTACATTAGAAGACGTAATTATAACTAAATAAGATAAATATAAATAATATTACTCATCAAGAATGTTATCCGGTAAAGCTACGGCCTCGTCATCATCATCATTCACAGGGGAAATATCAACTTTATTAGGGTATTTGAAATTTTGTCCTAAACTTTTAATAGTCACATTAAGCTCATATCCCGGAGACAAAAAGCGCTCCAATCCGTTATCCCAAGCTTGATTCTCTTCAGATTGGCAATAAATCGAAAGGACTGGTGACCTCAAGCAATTTGGGTGCATATAGTTCATTTTTTCTACATGAAATTCCTGGTCTATTCCCCAATCCACGAGGTGAACGATAGCTCTTTCATTAGGTATTGTAACTTCTTTGATAAAAGCTCTTTCGTATTTACTTCTTTCCTTATCAATATTCACGCACACTAATTTTCCTTCAACCAAGTGCTGCGGCAAAAGTGAAGCTTCTTTGTCTGCGAAAAATGATATGATATCAATTTCCCTAACGTATTTATCATAGTCGATAACTCTGGCAACATGGAATGCATTCAGTGAATCCCCTGATTGGACCCTCACATGTAGTGTTTCACCAATCTTAAGCTCTTTGAAATCAAAAAATACTCTTTTTCCAAGTATAAAAGGATTCTTAGCCATTTCTTCAACAGAGAGGCCTATTGTTGCATATCCGTCGATAGCTAGCAGTATCGCAATGTTCTCTTCCGCAGAATTTATTAAATCAACCAGGATTTTATTGGGTTTCTTGCCCCTCACTTTAATTTTAACAGGTTCTGATCCAACTAATTCTTTGAAAGCATCATTGGTCTGCGTCGTAAAACCTTCAGACTCCATTGGGTAACAGTTAGCGAGGCGACAATTATATGCCAGAGGTGGTATATTTGCCATTTCTTGTGAACATTCCCATATATATTCAATCGGAATTGATTTTTTCGTAAAGCCATAATCAATGGCAAATACATCGAACGAAAGAATATTGTCAATTTTTAATATACGGGTAATTCGTCCTCTTATGTATTTACAACCCCCGCGTGAATAGTCCAAATTAAATACTACCAAATCCTGCACATTAAATGTTGTTGTCTTGGTTTTAGTTATAGTGGACTCCCACTCTTGGATGATGGATCTATATTTTGTGGGCCGAACGTAAAAGTCGTATGGATTTAAATAGTGCGTAATTTCCACTAAATGCACAGACTCCGTATCCAGTTCTACTGCTTCTTCGATTTCCTCCATTTTAGTCTAGAGTAAATAAACAACATTTTAAAGATAATACCAAATATATCATACCTTAATGTATCAAAATATGAAAAACAAATTACAATTAGCTATCAAATATATTTTTTTAGAAAACAAATATCAACGTAATACATTTGAAATTAATATCTGATATCTTAAACTATTTGATAGCTTTATTTAAATAATACATGTGATACAAGACATTTAATAGCATCAAGACAATAAATCAAAAATATGGGTTATACATACATTATATTATTTAGTTTAGTCAGTATAATACAATATTAAAAGTGCAACGTATGTGAATAAAAAAATTTAATCTCTAACAAGGATTTAATTTATACATGCGTAAAACGGTCACACAAAATGCAAAATAATAAATATTAAAATGAAACAGTAATAGCTCAGAAATAATTCGCCACAAGTAGAAATAAAGATTAATGTTGTATATTATCAGTTCCGATGTATAAAAATATTTTATTAAACCAATAAAAAATACACCAATATGCCTGTGGCGTTTATTAACTACATAATGTAGTTAATAAACGCCACAAAACAAAACACATAAGTACACAAATTGTACTAGAAAATGTTACCTAGATATTCGCTGAGCAAATGGAGTAATGTAATTTGATTCTTAGTCGATTTTCTTGAAAATTATTGCGCTAAGCTCTTCAATTAATTTTGGTTTATTATTCTTTCTACAACAGAATAAAGACAAAACCGCTTTGATTTTGTTTTTATTGATATTATTCCACACATTTCATTCGGTTACCACAATAGGACAGTTAAATTAATTCATCAATATTCAATATGCTGATTTCTTTATAAGCACCACTATCGTTTTAATAACTAATAAGTTAGACATACGATCGATAATTGGCCGCTGTGTTGCTAGGAAGTAGCTTTTGATTTCGGTAAAGATGCACTTTGCACTTTTTGGATTTTCATATAGTAGAAAGTGGATTAATTCAATACAAAAACAATCGTATGTTTAAAGCATATTTTAGGCAAGTCACAGTCTTATATTATACGCTCAAATCACACTATTGCTACCAAGAACTGTAATAAACTTTTTAATTAAACTATTAAATAAAAACAGCATAAAATAATAAATATTAGTATAGTAAACTTAACTTCAACGACAATAATTTTTTTAGTTACTTATGTAACATGCCGAATGATAATGTGTCTGATATTAATTTACCTTATAAATTTAATTTAAAATCGTAGACAAGTAAATAGTGCTTTGCTCTTGCGTAACTTTTTGATGATGATTAGATGATTATCGAAGTGGATAAATGTTATGTATCATTCAAACTAAAATATTTCTTGTTAACTAACATTGTTATTGTATACTCTGTATTGGTTACGGCCTACGGCTAACGTCATTACCTGATTTACGTCAGGCGTTATTGTTAAGATCACGGTCTTGTATGCAGGTCTATCAACCGAGTCCAATTTCAGTGGTGAGAGATAGGTACGATTATGTTAAAGCTTTTATTTCGCGTCAACGCCGCTGTACGTCGTTTGCTATCGATATATGCGGTCACGAGCTGGTTGAGTGACACGCGGCGTCAGTGGTGGCAAATTTGGGGACCAATATTCCATATTTAAGAGCAGAGGTTCCCAGAATTCCGGTGGACCCTCTGCAGCTAAATCTACTAAATAAAAAAGTGATTCCATCCAATTTGTTACTATAGTAACAGTCGCTGACCTTTTTTTTTTTCGTCAGCGTGAAAAAAGGGCGGCAACATCTTTACAATATATCCACCACTGCGTGGCAGTAAATCCGCCACTGCGCGGCGTATGTTTTTCTCTCCCAAGTATTGTGTTAGTTAATTGATTTGTTGTTATTTTTGTTTTGTTATTTAACTGCCAGTAAGGTGTTCGGGATAATGATCAATCGTCATGCCTCTGGCGGCTGTAAATTGAACTGAACAGCAACCATTAAGCCAACGTATCCCCACTACTGTTGTTGATAGACCTGTGTATACGACCGTGGTTAAGATCTTAAGATGACATAAAAATAAAATACTCAATGCAGAATACATTAATACAGATCCGAATTGCCAAACCCATATTTTATTTTAGAAATAATTATTTATATTATATATAAATAAAATTTAAATATTTATAAAGGCAAATATTATTTTTAATAAAATAGCACTTTTTTAACACTGGAAAAACGCATTACGCGTTTCCTCCACGGAAACAATAGTTGGTATGTGGGGCTCGTCGGTGTTAAAAGCACCGAGTGTGCCATGAACATCCGAATAGCCACTAAAGACATGACTAAAAAAACACATACATTTTTATAATTAATATTGTTTACATAATGCATGTTTCATTAAGTCCTTTATCAAACTTTATTTATAATTATTATTATTAAGTTTTGTAAAATTTCCGAACATTCTAAATTATTAGATATTGCAAGAAATAAAACATTCAACAATCAAAACAAACAAAATTTATTTAATGCCTTTCCGTTTCTCGTTTCACATTGGTATTAATAATCTTTTTATTCAATGGAAATTATTTTTTATAATAACTTAGATCAAGTTTATATGAATACATATTATCATGTCTTGTATGTAATTAAACTTATAACATAAATATTTTAATCAATTTAGTAATATACATATTCAAACACAAAAGTGTAAGTTACAGTCCCTGGCCAAATTATTAGACGCACTGTGTAAGTTTATTTGCAGTATTTTTCTATTTAAACTTAGATGTAATGCACTTATATTCAAAATATTTATTTTAAGTCGCAAGTCGTTTAAGTCGCGTTTGCCAATACGTCAGTTGCGGGCGTGTTTCTTTAGCTTTATGCACGGTGTTTATTAGTTTTACTGTTTTTTGCTACTTAATTATTTATTTTTATTTTATGTGGAGTCTTTAAATGAAGGCAAAGCCTCTGAAATGGGCAAAAGAATGGCTTGATAAAGATGTGGACTTCTAGAGATCGGTAAGTTATAATAATTCCATCATAAGTAATATATTTAATAGATTGAGTATCATATTTAATATTACGAGTTAAATAAAGGAAGACCAGCACATATTTATATAATTTTTCTATTTTTTACAGGCCAGCTTCAGTGACGAAAGCTCGTTTGAAATTTTGCCAGACAACAACACAAGATCAGTTTGTGCGTCGTCGTCCTGGAGAAATGTTTCATCCTGACTTTGTCGTTCGTGTCGACTGTTAAACACCCTACAAAAGTGATGATTTGGTCAGTCATCAGAGGCAAGGGATGGACGTTTGTACGTGGTAAAAGGGATAATGAGGCAATACCAGTACAAAGAAATCCTAAAAAATCGGTTGATTCCCCAGCTCGGAGAAACGTTTCCAAATGAAGAAACATTCATTTTTAGGCAAGATGGAGCTTCCTGCCATACAGCTCGTATACATCATAACTGCTGCATAACATCCCTTTATTGGATGAGCCGGGTTATAGCCCCGATATGAACCCGATCGAGAAAGTGTGGGAGCTGATGAAAAGAGCTGAGAAGTGGCTAAAGATGTGTTCACAAACAAGATGCAGCTCTTGGAAAAGATCATGTGTGGAATCATCATCCTCAAATGCAGGAAACAGTACAGTCATGCATTGATAGCATGCCGCGTAGAATTAAAGCTCTCATAGAGGCTAAATCTGGCTCAACGAAATATATATATATATATATATATATGGCATATGACGGCGGACGAGCATATGGGCCACCTGATGGTAAGTGGTCACCAACGCCCATAGACATTAGCATTGTAAGAGATGTTAACCATCGCTTACATTGCCAATGCGCCGCCAACCTTGGGAACTAAGATGTTATCTCCTTTGTGCCTGTAATTACAGTGGCTTACTCACCCTTCAAACCAAAACACAACAATAGTAAATATTGCTGTTTTACGGTAAAATATCTGATGAGTGGGTGGTACAGGCGAGCTTGCACAAAGACCTACCACCAAGTAATTAAAAATTAAAATTTCAATATATTAGTGTTTTTTTTCAAAAGTTATTAAATACATTTTTTTTTTTAATAACGGTGTTTTATTTGTGATAAAAATAGATAATCAAGCTAGTAATAAAATATATATACATTGCATCTATACAGTACAGTATATATGTACAGTTTTGTTGTCTTACAACAAAACTGTACAGTTTTTCATGATAATTAATATTTTTCATTTAATCATATATTGCGTGTAATAAATTGGCCAGGGACTGTATATGAAAACATTTATTTGGTAGTTTTGGAAGAATTACCTTGTAATGGTATTATTTTTACTATATTTGGAAATTCAAACTCCTTACCCAGCTTTTTAATTTGAATAAGAAATTCAAATCCAGGATATAAAAAGCTGTGCAGTGAATTGTCCCATAATTGTTTTTCATCGACTGAACAATAAATAGCTATAACTGGCATTTTTAAGAATTGTTCAGGTATTGGTTTCATATTATTTATATGTGCTTCTTCTTCTTTTCCCCAATCTACAAGTTTAACCTTGGCCTTTGTGTGATTTACTGTAATTTCTTTTATGATTGCTCTTTCATAATCACCTATGTCATTTTTAACACACACAGGTCTTTTCAATGTTAGTCCGTCACTAAGTTTGGGTTCTCTTTTTGTGCAATATGTCATTGTACTATATTCTTGCATATAATTACGGTAATCAGTAACTTCAGCCACATAGAATGCACTAAGTGATTTACCACTTTGTACTCTTACATGTAATGTTTCATTCATATTTAAATTTTTAAACGTCAAAAATATTTTTTGTGGTTTATATGTAGGCACGCTACTAATAGCATTATGAACATAGCCCCAAGTGGAATATCCAGTCAAAGCCATCAAAGTGGCAATGTCATTTGGGTTAGAATTTATCAATTCTACAAGAAGCTTATCATATGTCTTGTCCAAGATTATCATCTTGGCTCTTTCATCTTTAACATAAAATTTGAATGCATCAATAGTTTCTTTAGACCAATCTTTACCACCAAGTGGAGCACAATTTGCTAGCTTACAGGATAAAGCTAAAGGTGGAATATCGGACAAAGCTTCTTTACATTCCCAAATAAGGTCTATCGGCACTGATTGATGATAGTATCCATAGTCAACAGCAAATATGTGAAATGTGTCAGCATTTTCTGCATAGCATATTTTTCCTCGGGCATATTTTGGTTGTGTACCTGTATGATCTATATTATAAATAACAATATTGTGTACTTCCACAGACCACGGTCTAAGTATTGGTTTTGTTAATTCTAACTTTTCAATAAATGTCTTATATTTAGTCGGACGGACATAAAAATCATGAGGATTTATTGTGTGAATTATATGTACCCAGTGATTGGTGTTAACATCAAACTGAGTGACATCAATGTTTTGCATTATTAATAAAAGTTCATCCATTTTGTATCTGTAAAATAATAACACCAATTAAAGAGTTGTTCCAAAAATTTTATTTTTTTTTAAATATAATAACTAGCTCTTGGCTGTTATCACACCTGATGGAAAGTGATGATACAGCCTAAGGTGGAGCGCGCTTGCTTAGAAGGTGCCTATTCACTCTAGACTTGAAGGTACCCATATTGTAGGTGGTGGGGAATACGGAGGTCGGAAGGGTATTCCAGACCTTAGCGGTGCGTATCAGAAACGAGGAAGCAAATCGTTTCGTACGCGTGTGTTTTATGTACGTCAACTACGTACGGGTCCAGATCTTTTCGATGCCTCGCAGTTCTGTGGTAAAAAGGTGAAGGGGAAACCAAATTAAATTTAGGAGTGAAAGCATACGCTTTATGTCTTTAATAACTAGACTTATTATTCATACAAATGAAAGCAAAATAAAAATGATACAATAACTTTTATTAAAAATAAAAAAAATCTTGATATTTCCTATGTTTGTTAAGAAAAGGAAATTAAAATTATTGCTGCTTTATAGAATCTTATATGCTTATATAATTTAAAATATAGTTAATTTATATTTATTAGTTTAAATAGTTTATTATACAAGGTTAAGTAATTACTTGTCTTAAAAAATACAGCAATAATAATTATAATCAGCATGTATGTGTGATACTTCCTTTTCTTTTGCAAATGAATATATGTGAATTATATAGGAAGAAATTGAATTTCAAATCACTAAATAAATTTGTTCAAATTGAAATATGATGAAGTGTATTTTAGTGAGTACATTAAGTACTCACTAAAATATTCATGGAAGCATTCCTAGGGAAAGGCAAAGACCTAGAGATTGAATTATTATTTAACTGCAATAGTATTGATATCTATTTATTTATTTAATTAAGTTATACCATTAACTAAACACTTATTGTAATGTAAAAAGTATTTCATCTTAATGTGTGATTTGGTTTTGCAAGTATATATAAAAATATTTATTATGGAAAAAGAAAGTAACAACTATAATATTTAATTTTAAATATAAAAATAATAATAATAAAAATCTTTAGAAATAGTAAAACATTTTTTTTTCTTTCCTTGTATAAATTATTTTTCCTTGATTAATTAAATATCCTGTGTTTAACTGAACATTGACTTCTAAATTATCAGATTATTTTTAGCTTCAGTGGGCAACGAGGTGGCTACCATAAATAAATTATGTTCAGATCACTGTGGACAGCTATCATTATTTAACTTTCAATTAGAAAAATTAAACAAGCCTCGAAAGATAGTGTTTGTTCCATTGAACAGAAATTTTAAAGGATATTGGAAGGATTGACTTCTCTTACAGTCCCTAAATGTTGATAGAAGCCATATATTATCTTATTTGGTCATTCAAACGTGGCACTCTTCAAATTTATATTTAACTATTTAAGATAATCGAGCAGGAGATATTACAGTGCACAAGTGCGTGCACAAACACAGATGAGATCTCTATTTCCTTACTCTCATAACCCGATGGTACGGCAATCCGACACGACCGGAAAGAGTTCAGGCGCAGGACCAACTGCTTAACGTGCTTTCAGAGGCACGGGAGTGTACACACTTCCAAATTCCAGACTCCGGCCTGCTACTGAGAATTTTCTGACAGAAAAACCCAATAACTATTTATTGGCCAGACTTGGGACTTGAACCCAGGACCACCGGGTCTGCGGCTTTATATCTAGCAACTAGACCAACAAGGCAGTCATGCCATATGAACTAAACAATTAAAAGTCCCGTCCGATATTCATATATAATTCAAGATACATACTTCTGTATAATTTTATAATAAAAAGTAATTAAAAAAATACTTAATTTAACTGATTACCTACCTTTAAATTATCTTTTTAAATTCAGATATTTTTTGTAAGTGTATTAATGTCGCAACAATTATTTTTAATACATTTTATTTATGTAATTATTATCAAACATGTACGATTCGGCAAAATTTCACATATAAGACGCGAGACTACTGACTAGAGTCGGGAATTAAAAAACATAAACATAAACAATAACTTTCAATTTGACCAATTTATTGTCAATAGCAAGAAGTTAACTGCCAAGTAACAATTGAACCAACATGAGAAATGAAAAATTAAAGCGACGGACGGTAGCCTTTTTGGGCAAGACTAGGTATAGAATATTAATCTATTTTTTAAACTCAGTTATATATTTTCCATTTTTTATTTGAATGTTAAGTTAGCCTATAATTGGTATATATTTAAGTAATTTTTTTGAACGAAGTTCTTTTACGCAGCTTATAGTAGAGTGAAATGGCAGTGGCCCAAGGTCAAGTCATATAACGAAATAGCGTTCACACTGTGCCTAGTTTCAGTATCAGTAGTAATCAGATCGGACCTTAAATAACATTAAAATATCCAAGGCATCCTGTGTCCCAGACTTTAAAAAATATTTTTGATGAGCTTGCAAACAATTTATTTGTTAAGGGATTTCTTGTAAAGCCAAATTGTTTATTATGAAGCAATATTTGTATGTCAAAATGTCCCATCAATTGATTTAAAATATCTTTTTAAATATGTTACTAAGAGAGGTTGAGATGGTGCTATAATATTTAGGGTTTGAAGTACTATCTTATTTCAAAAATCAGGATAATCTTATTATAATTAATTAGGCCAAGAAATACGTCACGTTATCATTAAACAGACTGTGTATGTAGATATTATGATATATTCATGTATTAGTTAAAGTATTATAATATTACTTAATGAATATATTCGTATTAGCTAATACTGACAAATATCGGTATTAACCCATCCCTACTGAAACTGCTAGTGATACTGATTTTGTAAAAGAAACAATGGTAATAGTAAAAATGATTAATATTTACAAGTGCGAGATTGTAGTGAGAAGTTTTTATTTTCCCCATTAAAAACAAAATCCGTCATTTGTAAATTATATTTTCTTGATAATGTGTATTGAAGAGCTATTTGAAATCTATAATCTATGGTCAGTAAATAGGTAAACTACTTAAATCAGTATCACTAATCAGTTAATCACACTCGCTTAAGTAAAACTTGATGATTGACATTTGAAGTGAGCTATCAGCTACGAGTTGTAGTTCATTTAGCCGATTTTGATTTAAAAGAGGAAACTAAACTACTATTAAAAAAAATGACACAGTAAGTTTAGGATTACATTTTTTTATGTGTTTGTTTTACGTGCTGCTATTTGCTAAATTGATGTACATTTAAATAATGACGCTTATGATTTAATATATTACAAATCATGTTATAGCAATGTTCATATGTAGGATAAAATATGATTACTAATAATAAAAATCTTTAAATGTAGTGTAAAATATCAATTAAATATTGTTTAAATTCGTTTATTTTACGAATTATTTCCGATTTCTGAGTATTTTATATGACGAAATTGGCGTATAACATAAATTTATTTCCGCTGCAATACTCTTTTATTATTCGATACTAATATATAACATTATAACTGCTTATTTAATTTAAAAAAACTATTTATTTTAATCTAAATTAAATGTGCCTTATATAACGTTAAGTGATCACTTTGAAAGGCAAATTCATAACAAGGTTATTTGAAGGTGACTAAACACTTTCAATAGCTACAAGTGCAATTATAACTTGATACAAAATTTAAACTGATAAAAAAATGATATTGCGATTGACCTAAGTTTGCTTAATTCTTTGATGATCCTAAACATTCAAATAAAAATACGTATAATATTAACAGCATATTTAAAATAAATATTTCAAATTTAATAATCTCTATGTGAGAATTATTAAAAAGACTAATTATGCCGAAAACTAATACAAAGAGGTATTTTTTTTCGGTTTATTTGGTTACTTGTTAGAATGCTACTGCTATTTGTAAATCTTTTATAATGTATATGACCCAGACTGATTTCAAATTATACTCTTATATATCATACAAAAACTATGCATGTTACGATAATAGACTAAATTTAAAGGGAGTGGAACTGTGAAGTGCTTTGTCACCTCTGAAATGTGATGCATCTTCTGGTATAAGTTGTATGTGTATTGGATTAGTGGTTACTTCTGTTCAGCATTACAAAAAAATAAATCTCTTGTCATTTATAGTATAAATTTTAATTAAATCTATCATATACTTGGGAACCATAACCAAAACATACAATTTTTCAAATGTGTAACACTGGTAATATCATAATTTGATTTTGTTTTAGACCTAAAGCAGATATTGCCCTGATTGGGTTGGCTGTGATGGGTCAAAATTTGATTCTGAATATGGACTCTAAAGGATTTGTTGTTTGTGCCTTTAATAGAACAGTGGAAAAGGTAATTTGAATAAAGTTATGACTTTGACAAAGTTTTGATATAAATAATTATATGCTTATAATTCAATATGCACAGGTCGACCAATTTCTTGCAAATGAAGCAAAGGGTACAAAAATCATTGGTGCAAAATCTTTGGAAGATATGGTAGCGAAACTAAAAAAGCCGAGAAAAGTTATGTTGTTAGTTAAAGGTATTTATCTATCTTTATATTATTATTAACAATAAGAAACTGTTTGCATGGGAGCCTCAATTATTTAATATATTGACATTACTTATAAAAACTACTAAAATGCTGTAAACTAGCAATGTACCAATTAAAATTATATGATACAAAGAACTACTTATTCTTCCATTACCATTAGGTATAGAGATGCATAAAATAATGTTAAAATATACATACAACATATTCACAAGTATTATATGTAGTATTGGGGTATAAAAAAGTGGGGGTACATTTAAAAAAAATATATACAAAAGATCTTCAGTCGTTAGGTCTTTTTAATATATGCAGAATGATGAAAATACCTAAAATTGAATTGTTAATATTAAGTACAAGTTGTTCGTTTCTGAGTGTGTGTAATTTATTTACAATATTTTTTGATTAACAAATATATTTTATAAGGTTGGTGCAAAATAATGATACTAATAAAAATATTTTTGTCTTAAAGCTGGATTTGCTGTGGATGAATTTGTAAAGAAATTACTGCCTTTACTGGAGAAAGGCGACATTATTATTGACGGGGGTAACTCACAGTACACAGACACTCAACGTTGGTGTAAAGAATTAGCATCCACTGGTATACATTATATTGGCATGGGGGTGAGTAAATATTTTAACTCTCAAGTATTAAGCTGGTATTTCATTCATTATATCCAACATAGGAAGTAAATTAAGGGACGATAAATGTTGCTGCTTGAAGATATCTTCCTATTAAGGAAGGAATTAATATATTAACTGTAATAGCAATTTGAACACCACAATATTTCAGTAGCGTTTTTCCAGTGCAGAATGATTATCACAATATTCTATTTTCTAGAGGTCAATTTTGGTTTCAAACACATATTCATTGCTACTTTATTGTATGTATGACCATAATTTAGTATTAGAATAGCTCTTAATATTGAAAATGATTGATGTTATTTGTTTATGTATGGGTTAAACGGTAAATGCTTAAATGCATTTATTCAAGTACTATAAATTATAATAAATTTAAACAACCAGTAGTCTGACTCTGTGCTATGCCTTTAAGATGTGCAAAGTTAATAATATTTTTAGGAGAAACAATCCAAACTTATTAAATCTCTTTGATTCACAGCTGTGTGCTGGTTCAGCATTAATCTTTGTACAAGGTACAAAGGTTTCAATATCTTAGATGGTATGGTTAGCTGAGCAAAGAGAAATTGTTTATAATCCTAGCAACAGTGCTAGCTAAGTGTTCTTTAACCATAAAGTTGCTGATTTTTTCTTGTCTGTCTTTCTAACATAAATAAAAAAAAATCATAACTAAAAGAGTTTTATTTTAATGTCTGGATTCTAAATTTCAGGTAAGCGGTGGTGAGGATGGCGCTCGCTACGGACCTTCACTCATGCCCGGTGGTCACCCGGCAGCCTGGCCGCATGTGAAACCAATTTTCCAGGTATGTGTCACTTTTTTATATTGAAAATGATTTGTTTTATAAATCAACTTTGAAATAACAGAACTTTTACAAACATAGAAACAGCTTAAATATATAAGAAATATATTTGGCTTAATTATTGAAATTAATGCATGATAATGAATTCATCGTCATTGATATACAATCAACTGAAATTTAAATATATCCATATCCATATTCCACTCCAGTACATTAAAATACATCTTTTTTATATTTTATACTTGTAAGTACAATGAATATATTTTAAAGAAGTTGGGTATATATACATATGTACGATTATTTACCTTATTTAATGATACAAAGGTCATACATGGGATTTTCCTTTCCTCGTTATATATAAGGAAGTGAAACAAGTTGGAATGATTCACTAAATATTTATATGGTATTACATAATGAATATTATGTAATAAATAAATAAATCAAAATAATGACTTGTTTATGCCACACTTCTGGATAAAGGTCTCTATCTTCTAACCCGTTAAGATACTGAGTTGATCAATCACTTGGCTGTATTATGGGTCAGTGGATACGCTGCTTTCGAAGTTCACCGTCGAGCCCGAGATGAAAAATAAATATAAATTATGAAATCATAGTGCTCGAAATGATTGGAATTTAATATAAGTAATAATGTGAATGTATTTCCTATATATTATATATTTGATGAAATTTTATATTGTGTTAGGCAATAAGTGCAAAAGTGAATGGGGAGCCATGCTGTGACTGGGTGGGCGAAGATGGTGCCGGTCACTTTGTTAAGATGGTACATAATGGTATAGAATATGGAGACATGCAACTCATATGTGAAGCATACCATCTTATGAAGGATGTGCTCGGTAAGAATAGTATTTTTGTATTAGAATTTAAACCAAGTATTTTTTTTTTTAAACAACATCTCTATTTTTTAGCTTTTCTTAATAGCAGGGACTCTCAGGTTTCTTTTTCACATTGCTAGGCGTCCTAAATATATGTAAATTTTTAATTTGACAAATCTACAGACATCTTGTTGATGCCTTTGGTGTATTTTTCGCTTATTTTGAATAAATTTATGAAAGTTTGTTCGTATACTCTTGAGCTTGAGCGTTTGCAATCTGAAAAATATGTTATAAATGCAAAATATGGTTGCAGGTATGGAGCAGGACGAGATGGCTAAAGTATTTGATGATTGGAATAAAGGAGAACTGGATTCATTCCTCATTGAGATTACTCGTGATATTCTGAAATTCAAGGATGCAGATGGTCAGTTTTATCTGAAACTAGTATTTAAATTGTATGGAAATGTTAATTTTTCATTTAATATATTGCCTTTGTTTTTTAATCTATAATATCTAGAGGAATTATTTATTCCTTAGATTTGTTAATTCCTTCTATTTGATGTTACTATTATTGGTTTTTACGACAACTGTTCCCTTCGATGTTGTTGTAACAGATTTCGACTAATAAATATTTATTATTGTTTTTTTTTTTGTAGGAAAACATCTGCTACCAAAGATTCGTGATACCGCAGGTCAAAAGGGCACAGGAAAATGGACAGGAATCAGTGCTTTGGAGTATGGAGTGCCAGTGACACTAATTGGTGAAGCTGTATTTGCTCGCTGTCTCTCTGCTTTGAAAGGTATATTGAAACTTGTTGTATACATATATATAATCTTAAAATATAATTGTGGTTTATAATATATAAATGAGCCGGTCCAATAAGTTATTTATTCACCCTTTAAAATGGTACTTAGGCTGACCGTGACTATATACAAGACATAATATTGTTTAGAGGAACGAGTTACTGCGAGTAAAAGTTTGCCGGGTTCCACTCTCAAGTTCAGTGGTGACAAGAAACAGTTCCTCGAGCACTTGCGAATGGCTCTGTTCGCTAGCAAGATAATATCGTACGCGCAAGGCTTCATGCTTCTCAGAGAGGCTGCTAAGGTAAACTTTAGTTTAGCCATAAAGATATACTTTGAAAGCTAGATTCTTCAAATTAGACAAATTCCATTTTGATTAAAATTATATACGAAGCTATGATTTTGAATTTCAAAACTAACATGTTACTTTATAAACAATTCACCATGTTTATATATATACATATATATAGGCAAGGACAAACCTGTTATAAAGTCTTACTGGGAAAGCTAGTGCTTTCTTGTTCTATTTATAAATTCATTTTTATTTTCTTGGTTTTTCAATAATTTGTTAGCCTATACTCAGTCTATGGTTACATTGTATTTCATTAAATAGAGAATGTATGTATGTACTCATTAGGTTGTGAAGTTTAGTTTAACTGCCTCGTTGGGATTGTGGCTTGTACTGATCACGAGCAATGAGGCCGAATCTCGGGTCGGACTATCAAAGTTAGCTAAACTTCGCCAAATCTCTTTCTGTCTCAGCATCTCACCGTTGCGTTGTAAAGGGCCGGATTAATATTTTGTTAATTGTAATTTTACAGGATAACAAATGGAATTTGAACTATGGAAGTATAGCTCTCATGTGGCGCGGAGGATGTATCATTAGAAGCGTATTCCTCGGCAATATTAAGGTCAGCTTAAATTTTATTAATAAAATTCGTGTTCGCATATGTGTTTGGCTAATTATTATGATTTAGTAATAGTGTTTGTTCATTTGAATAATATGAATATGTATGCATGTAAGTATAGGTTAGTACTGGCCGTAATTGTCGCTTTAGTCTGTACATAATACATATTATGCAATACATTTTATATTTTTATCTCTATGGAAATTTGAATTTTGCGATATATTCAATATTTTATCAATACTAATAATAATAATATTAATATCAGTAATTAAAAACTAATAATTTATCTTCGTTCTAATAGGAGGCGTACACGAAGAATCCCCAACTGTCTAATCTGCTCCTAGACCCATACTTCTGCGAGCGCATTAGCAGCTGTCAGCCTTCACTGCGTCAGGTCGTGGCCCAGGCGGCTTTGCTCGGAGTACCCGTCCCCGCTTTCAGTGCTGCGCTCGCTTTCTATGACGGATACCGTGCTAATATGTTGCCGGCTAATCTATTGCAGGTAAAATGTTATTATTTATAGAATTAATTAATAAAATATCTTGAATTTCGTTACTTCTTTAGAAACTAGGTTTTTCTTTTATATTATTACCTAGAAGATAATCGAATATACTAAATCATACTAAAAATACAATTCAATTTACTTTATGTAACATACATTACACTTGCTTATTGATTGTCAACAAACAGGAAGACTGGAAAGAATTGGTAAAGGACATACATTTATGTTTACATTCATTTATTGAAATGTCAGTGATTTCATTTCATTCATCTATAAAGTTGTTAGTTATGTATAATACTAATCTTAAAAACGCAAACAATCCAGTGTTTTTAATTGAGAGGCTTCTTGAGAGTGTACTTTTATAAATTAATAGAAGAATCAGTTGATAAAGCCATACAATTTCTACATAGACATTATGTAAAGAAAGAAGCATGATCTACAGGATTGTATTATTATCTTGTAAATATTGTGTTTCAGGCACAAAGGGACTACTTTGGCGCCCATACTTATGAGCTGTTGGCCAAGCCAGGAGACTTCATTCATACCAATTGGACTGGCCATGGCGGAAACGTCTCTGCCTCTACTTATAATAAGTAATTTTGTGCATTCCAGAACTGTATTTATCTCAAAAGACGTGTAATATCATAAAATTAATGTATTTCAAAATAATTTAAAGCATTTTAAAATTTAATAACCCAGTGTTAATTTTTAAATAAATTTATATTTTTTTAAATATTTATATATCGTTACCACAATTAGTTTGGTGGCCTCGTGCTAAAAGGGATCATTTTATTCCTTAATTTTGGTAATTCCAATAGAAACAAATAGTATTTATTGTTTATTTTATATACAAACATGTATGTCTTTATATTGTTGGTATTATGTCAGGCTTATGCCATTTTAGCACAACTATATCGTTTTAAATAAGACAATGTGGTTTACATTTCATTCAAAAATGTACTTTGGCCCTTTTGGCACCAAGCCGCTGAAAACTGTATCAAATATTGCATTCGTTGATGGTTTTCGGGTTATATTTATTGATAAGATTTTATACTTTTATAAATAAACTGTCATTTGATGATGATCATCATTGATGTCTTAATTATTTTCTGAATAAATGTTTTTTGTGATGTTGATGAATACAAAAGTTATGTTTTAATATTTATTTGATAGTTTCTATTTGGGTGGATGGGCTTAGAGAAGTGAAAATTTATGTTTGTTACTTGTATTTGTAATATGTTGGGACCAATTTTTATACTTATATATAAGCAATATATAATGTTAAGCAATAATGTAGAGAAGAAGAATAAATGGGTGCTTTTTAAAACATATTTTCTTTAAACATATATAAACTTTGCATGTTACGAACTTTTCTTTCTCAAAGAGATATCAGGAATTTTTAATAAAATTCTTGTCACGTAAATTTCTAACTATGTATTATGTTTAATTCCAGCTACTTTATGAAATTAGAGTTTCTTTTTTTAAAACAAAATATGTCATATTTATAACAGAATAAGCATAATGATTGATGACAGATTTTGAAAAACTGTTTCATTAACGGATGAATCATGAATTTAGCTTATATATATTTGTATGTACATAAAGTAAAGCCTATGTCCACAAGGAATGTACATTACATTGCAAACGGTAAAAAAAATGAAGCAGAAGTTTACTTTCCGCATACTTTATATATACAAATTTGCACTCAATCTATTTTATATTAGTATAGAATATAGATATAAATCAGAATTTGATAGAATTTTTTTGATGGAAACCATTAACTGAGACAACTCAAAACATCTCACAATTTTTGATATTTTTACACTAAAAATATAATTTAATAAATCAAAAAGGTAGAGCTAGAGAGTGCTCTTCGGAACCTTGCTTTTTATCTAATTAAGAACACTGAATGCACTGCACACTTTACTCGGTGGTAGAGCTTTGTGCAAGCTCGTCTGGGTAGGTACCACCCACTTATCAGATATTCTACCGCAAAACAGCAGTACTTTGTATTGTTGTGTTCCGGTTTGAAGGATGAGTGAGCCAGTGTAATTACAGGCACAAGGGACATAACATCTTAGTTCCCAAGGTTGGTGGCGCATTGGCAATGTAAGCGATGGTTAACATTTCTTACAATGCCATTGTTTATGGGCGTTGGTGACTACTTACCATCAGGTGGCCCATATGCTCGTCCGCCAACATATACAATAAAAAAAAAAAAAAACTCATTAAAATTTTAATCTATTTTCCTTTAGCGAAATCTCGAGATTCTATTAGATGTTATGATTTACTTGTGAAAATGTTATTTTGTGTTGTCAAAGTGTTATTTTAATAGTTTAATCGATGGAACTATTGTTAAACTTATCAAAAATTCTGGAACTATTCTGGATGTGATTAGAACTGAAGCTTATTATTTTGTGAGATACTAACTTCACACATTTAAATTTCAATTTAAAATTAACGCCGAAACGATCACCGGCGTCATAGCATCTACTTATGCGTCTGCGCATGACGAAAACTAAATCATATATTATGATTATGACCTAGAGTACAGGACGATGGTATACCGATATTGATTAAACGTGACAAATATTTAGAAGAAAGAAGTCCCTTTTAGTAATCTAGTTTTAATACTTATTCCTATATATTACAAAATCATTTGGAAAATGATCGACTTTATCTGGCAGTTCAGACCTCAGGTAAGTAACTATTTTTTTATGATTAAATCTAGATATAATGGAATTGACTAGTTTATTGCCTTCCTTAATTAATATTTAAACCGTAGTAAAAAGTGCACACCATTTCTAGTTGAGTGCAATAACTGCCAGTTATTACACTCGATATTTTGATCCAAATTAATGTTGATCACAATTTAAATTACATTAAAGGCAAGGAAATAAAAAAGAACAACATATAACTACTTTGTAGATTAGCTATTGTTCTGTAAATTAAGTGCTCTAAGCAAATAGTTTTTTTTAATTGGTACAATTTTTTCAAGATTCATTTCTTTCAATTTTCAGTTTTACTATTTGGATAACAGAATATAAAAAGTATACACAAAGGCAGATAAATCATAAAGTATGGTATATTTTAGTCCATAACATAGATTTTTATTCATAACTGTTTATATGTTTTTTTTTAATTTTATTTTTAAAGTGATAACTTTTTATGGGAGGGTAAACCACTTCGTAGCGTAACGGGTTACGGTGCCACTATTACCGACGCGGACTGCTTTACCTGAGAGTTACCAACCTAACGCCATCTAGCGTAGACAGATAGTACTTATAATAATTTAGCAACTCTCAAGTACTAATTTAAATTATATTTAATATATAATAATTAATAATAAATATTATTACGTCTGACGAGCGTGCCGAGACTCACACGTTTTTTTTTTCTTGACTGTTGACTTAACTAGAAGCATTTTGTGGTACTCTCTAAATTTAAATCTAAAACAGTGATATTTAGTGTAATTTATAGTATTATTTTATGATGGATGCCTCGTTGGTCTAGTGGCTATATATTAGGTCGCAGACCCGGTGGTCCTGGGTTCAAATCCCAGGTCGCGCCAATAAATAGTTATTGGGTTTTCCTGTCAGAAAATTCTCAGTAGCAGTACCTTATTGCCGCGACGTTGCATCCAACGCATTGGTACACTTGTTCAGCGGTAGTACCGCTTTCTCCAACACTCGTCGTCCAAACACTAGTATTTATAATACTTTTCTGTTAGCGCTAATAGTGATTTTAATATAATACTTGTATTTACAAATTTAAAACGATGTCTACTAGAAATTGCGTGGGCTGCTTGAACATTATTAAGATTAAAGGTTGTTTAGAATGCTCGAAATGTCACAAAAATTATGATTTACTTTGATTAACACAAATTTTAATTATATTTTAATAAGAAAGGCGTCCACGAGCTATGAATGCGGAGCAGAGACTTGGAAATGTCCAGCCTGCATTAACAAATTACCCAAATGCATAATTTCTAATACACCCTTGCACCCTCTATTTGAACGCACATCACCACAACGTTCACCTTCACCAGTCAGTCTGAATGTTACAATACGTAACAAGTGTGGTTCTTGGAGTCAGTCTCAAGAATCATCAATGAATGAGGATAGTATAAATCTTTCTAGGAGTGATATCACTGAATTAATACGATATGAAACTAATAATGCCGTTAAGGAGGTTCTTGCAGATTAATTAGCAAAAATGAACGATCTTATTTCTAGGTTCCAGCAATCGATTACTTTTATAAGTGAACAGCAAAACAAAAGTTCTTTTATACAGAAAGCTTAAAATACGAGCGAAAAAAAATGTATCGGTCCGTAGTACTACTAAAAATTCAATTAAAAATAAGTTTTTAATCTTTAAAAGTAGAATGGTTGGTACGAAGATTTTTTAGTCTTATTCATCGCAAGGCCGCCTTTTACGCTTTTGAGTCATAGTACACATATCAACTCGGAAACGGATCGTAACCGTATCAACTCGAGCGGTTCAGTATTCTTAGTATGAAACTTCCTACTGCATAGTACACTAATCGGAATCGTAACTTGCCTCGGGACAAGCTCACGAACCGTGGTGCAGCAGGCGCGTGGTCAACCAGCGGTCCCCGCGCATACGGCTTGCGCTCGCCTCTCCGTTCGGCGCACTTGCGTCTCATCGACCATATTATATACTGACTCCCTTAGAAATTTTGACTTAACAATGTAGTCCTAACCCTGTTTGACGAGTAGTCAACGCGGTAATTCAATTATCGCTATTTAATGAAGCAAAAAAAAAACTAACATTATTTATACGCTAAGTACCTACTTTTTGTCTTTTTAATTGTGTAAGTGTTGACAACGAACACCGAGGTACGGATAGGTAAATCCCATAGGGTTTTTGTAACATCGTTCTTAATGCAGTAGAACATATAAGAAAATGTATATTTATAATAATAAAATAAATGATATTACTAATCCCATCAATAAACACAAAAAAAATTGGTAGAATTACGTGATATTTACGAATAAGTTTTGACCACAGACGATATTATTATTGATAGACTTATTCTTTGTCAAATAAAATTTGCAATTGTCACTTTCTATTTAAATAAAATTTAAAATATGTGAAGAGTATTGTGCTATATGTAAATTTATAAGTACTGTTTAGATGTTCTCTTTTAATAAAACATTAAATGTTTTAATCAAGAGTAAGTGTGAGTTTCTAGTGCTTCAACACATTTCTGACTATTAAACATATGTGAATAATATTATATTCTTAATTTGCAGATATTTAGTATAAAACAACTTTGAGGATGATATATGGACTATTATTGACTTCAATCATAGTTATCTTATGGGCACCTTGTTTGAAAAAAGGATTGTGGGCGAAGCCGGGCCCAGTGTATGCTAAAGATCGTAAAAACCGATTATTTCGAATAACCGCCACGGGAGAATGTTGTAAATTCTATCCTCACAACAATAAATAAACCTTTATAAATAAGGTCTAGTAAAGTATTTTTTCTGTAAGGCTAATACGGGAAAATAAGTAAAATAATTTAAATTATGTAACGAGCTATTTTGCTTATTTTATTTTAAATAATATAATAATAAAATGTTTTGAAGGTCTTTTATCATTAATAAAATTATTGTTTTTAAATTTATTTTATATAGTCTAATTTAAAATAAAATTCAAGGTATGGTGTATATAAAATAAACAAAGAATTAGTAATATTGAACATTTATTTGTTAGTATTTAGTTTTTTTACGCTATGATACGAGACAGTAAATATAAGTTATTGTCGTTAAACAACTTAGTGTAATAAAGCTTTCTTATAATATAATACTAGGTAGGTAACTATATGACAATTACATTGATTATACTTTTGTCTAACTATTTAATATTAAGCACATCAGGTGTTTGTATGCATTAAACTTTTATTAAATATATAAGAATTTATTATATTTTTAATGATTATTTATTAGAGAATTTTATTACATTATAAAAAAATATATTTAAAAAGTTATAAAAGTACTTCGATATATTCCTAGCTAATAATGTATTCTTAACTTAAACATCACAAATACAAAGGTTATGTTATAATAGTATTTAACGTAATTATATTAATCTGAGTAATAGTAAAATATCACATGGCATTCTAATTGTATCTAATACTTTAAGCGCAAATAAGCTTTTGAAGCTTAAAATATTTTTAACAAATACGTTTATCGTTATGTGGCAAAACTTAGCTGCTAAAAATTTTAGAATTAACATGCTTTGAAACAGGAATGAAATGTAGTTTACAATTTTACTGTCGACGACTTACCATCGACCTTATTAATAAATAAAACTTACACCTAATTAAAAATATTCTACACTTTCGGTTTTACTTTAATAACAAATTAGTATGATCTCCAGTTCATATCAATTCACGATCATTAGCTTATGTCAAGTCCAATTAAGCGGTAGGTATTGGTTAATCGAAGGGCGAAATTACTTGCACCACTTGAACAACTTGTCCCATTTGGATTTTTTAGTAGTTTCGCGTAACCTCCTAATAAACCACCGAAACCGTCATCTGCTCAAGCTAGATCCTACATAATCAGTAGTTGTAGAATCTGTCATCTCTGAAATAGTACTAATACTAGCCATGAACTCTTCATGGAGCATTCCACGAATCGGTTCTTTTATAACTAGTGTTTTTTTAACCGTTCTTGGATGTATCTCTTTAAGACTTAGCCAATTATCGTCATAGCTAATAGGGCTAGAACTAGAGCTTCGCGTTTTATCCTTAAAAATAGGATCAATAATTTCGATTTTAACATCTAAAGTTTCAGGGATGTGGCGCGTCTCAGGGCTCTTCTGTTTCTCGCTGGGCTCATCTTCGGTAGGATTACTTTGCTCAATATGACTGAGGCTCGATGATTCTTGTCTTGGATAATAATTAGTTTTACTGTCTCCACAGACTGGACTTAGCTCTTTTTGGTCTGAATAAGTTTCATCTTTATGACTGGGACTAAAACTGCCTCTGTGACTGTGACTGAAGCTGCCTCTATGACTGGAATCGTAGCTTTCGTCTTTGATACTAAAACTAAGACTCTTTTCTTTCTTCATGGAATCTGAGTCCTTGCTTTCCTGCGAATATTTATCTCTACGTTTTTTAACGTTACTTCTTCTATCAAATCCCCTACTGATTGACCTTGGTATTGCGCCAGTACTCTTGTAGCCTGTACCTGGGCTGATTTCCATACTACTTCTATCGAAACTGTCTCTTTGGCTTTGACCAGGGCTGTAACTTATTTCCTTATGACTAGGACTTGTGCTTCTGTCTCTAATACTCCTGTCAGTATAACTAGTTCCAGGGCTCTCATCTCTGTAGCTAGAACATGTGCTTTCTCCTCTTTTATGTTGATCTGGCGATTCATCTCTGCGGTCAGGGCTCGGACTTTCGCCTTTACGGCTGTGACAAGGATCTGATTTACTATCTTCATCTTCTCTAGTTGTACTCCTAAAATTAGATAAGAAAGTAAATCATTTAGTTTTTTTATAAATAAATACGGTACAATTAAATTTAACAATAAGTGTAATTGTTTTGATTAACTTTATGTTTATTTTTTAAACTACATTAATTCTGAAATTCAAAGTGAAATATTTACGATGAAATATAAAATTATTTTATGTACGTAGGGTATGCTTAGCTGAATGAAATAACGGACACGATAAAATAAATAATATCAAAGATATAAATAAATATATACTTAAATATTTGACGAGCCGGTTGGTGTGGTTGCTAAGGTACTTTCACGCCGTAGATCGTGGGTTCGATTCCCACCCAGGACAGACATTTGTGTGCATGAACATGTCTGTTTGTCCTGAGTATGGGTGTAATTATCTATATAAGTATGTATTTACAAAAGAAAAGTAGTATATGTAAGTATATCAGTTGTCTAGTTTCCATAGTACGAGCTCTGCTTAGTTTGGGATCAGATGGCCTTGTGTCAATAATGTCTCAGGATATTATTATTATTATATACAGGCTCATTATAAAAGATTTATAACTTCGCAAAACCATATAACTAACATCAAAGTAACAACTTCTATTATATGACTTTTAATTATTCACTACTAAATAAAGGTATAGAGTGAGTAACAGAGAATAAAAAAAAAACTGAAAAGAGTGTATTTGGAAAATCAAATTGAGCATAATAATTATGTTGTTGTTTATGGTGTTAGTAATATATATATAAATATATACTAGCATTTTGCTCGCGGTTTCACCCGCGTATTTTCCGTTCCCTTGGGAATACGATGACAAAATGTAGCCTATGTTACTCGCTGATTATGTGAGCTTTCCATTGGTGAATTAATTTTTAAAATCGGATTAGGGATTTAGGCCTAACAAACGAACAAATATACAAACTCATATTCACATTTATAATATTAGTAATTAGTAAGGACGGCTGTCTGATAACCCAGTCCCTGCGCCTCATATATTTTGAAATTGAAGTTCTTCTCCTCTATCGCATCCTTGATCTTGTAGAGATTCTTTCTCGGAATGTGTGTATGTCAAGTAAAAGGCCTTAGTGACGTCTCTGTATGGATCACTATCATCATCTTAGATGCAGGGACTATCTAAATAGATCCATTGGTCATATGCACGTCAATAGTTCTTATGAGATGCTAGACAAGAAATTTGGATGAAGATGAAAATGAAGATCGTTTGACATCTCCGATGTAACATGTCGCGGAATTCGCGATAATATGGGTTATCATGGTTTCGAAGTGGTTTCGAAATGTCACATTTATCTCACCTTGACAGCCTCACAAAGCCCCTTGTGTTTTCCTGTCATCCGTCCCGTTTTGAATGCCATCCCCCCGAAGCGAAAAATGAGCTGATAAAAATAAACTTAATAAAAAAATATATATTAAAAAAAAAGACAAATACCTATTGAAGTTTTCGTTTTTGTGCATTCTATCAAAAGAATTAAGTAATCATTTATCTGAATATTTTCTCGTATAATGATTAAATTACAATTTATTGATCAACAGCAATCCTCCAACAGCAAATCCGACAAGATCGGAAATAATAATAATAATGTCCTCCAGACCGATTTCGGCGGACATGCTGACCATGGCGACCAATCTCAAGGGAGATCTAAAATAGTCTATCACAGAATCACCGGCTTTACGTGCAATTTGAAGCGTGGGAATGTAATCATTGCCAATTTCCAAGATTTACGATGCTGTGAGACTTGGTTGTAAAAAAACTTTTATTGGCCCAACCTGGGGTTTGAACCCAGGATGTCGGGATCTTTACTTTATAAGCCATATAGGGGGCATGGATTTGACAAATAAATTTTAGTAACTTAGAAGAATAAACAATTGGCAGTTCGAATAAGTTGTTGGTAGGTATTTCGGACAAGCTTTTTTAAATTTATTTTGCGACTTCTTATTTTTATTTTGGTGAAAATAGATTTTGTATATTTAGAGGGCTTTATTTAAGACACTAGTTTTATTCTGTTCCTTCCACTTCTTCATGAGGTATTGGTCCAGCTATGGTAGAAAGCCTGGCTTGTGTCTTCCGCATAACACTGAATGTTTGTAACATATCATTGCTATGATAGGATACTTCAGTGGATATTTTTCCGTGTATAATCCGTTGATGAGGACTTTCATGCTCTACCCCTTAACAAAGCTGTATACCCAAGAGTATGTAATCTAGATAGCTTAGAAGCTTTGAAAGAAGAGAGACCTTAGTCCAGGCCTAAACTCTAACTTCTCCTTACTTTCATTGGCACCCAACTGTGAGTAAGGTTCGCATTCTGTAGTAAATCATCAGCGTTCCGCACATGACGAAAGTCCTAAAATTGGTTACGAATATGCTGGTATTCTTCTTTCCTGCTGCTGGTATTCCAATTTTATAAGTAATAGATAATGTAAAAATTCATAATTTATGAAATAGTTATGCTTATAGTCTTACCTGCTGCTTGAAAGTTTAGATTTCTTGTCGCTTTTTTCGGAAAGTCCTGGTTTTTGACTGCTACCTTGTTCATCCTACATTTAATTCTTACATTAGAATAAATATCTTGAAATCTAATATTGTTGTTCCAAGGAAAGGGTAAACAAGAAAAACTTAATTACTAACTTTAAACATATTCATGTCAGATAAAATATGAATGTCAGATGAAATAAATTGTTGGTAAAATTTGTGTGCCTTTTTTAAAGTTTTGGCAGTGTTCGCTTGCAAACTGATTATGAGCAGTACTACGTTGACGCAATTAAACATTTAAAAAAATATGCAAAGCATGATGTCCTATATTCTTTCTGAAATTTAAAGTTATCGTACTTTGTATTCAATATTATATAATTACCTGTGGTTGACTATTGTACTGAATAGTGTCGAGCTGCGTCTGGCTGTTCACGTGACCCATTTTCGATAGCGGTGGGTTTTTAAACGAGTATGAGAACGCAAGACTACGTTTTAGCGATCCCCTAAAACACAACCAAAGTTGAGGTAATATTACAGAATCGATTTCATGTTTAGCTCTTAGCGCTGTACCATGTGATAAAAAATTAACACTTATATATACCTGGTAGGACTTGGCGGTGGATAGCTTGAACCTCGACTGTCAGGTGTGAGGTATTGTTGCGTTTGTGTCGCCATGAAACGATTTCTTTGCAATACTTCATGGTGTGATTGGTACAATTTTTCTGATGCCGTTGGTTGTGTAGGACTGTGAGCACATATTGTATAATAATAGTGTATTAGATTAATGTCGTGTTTTAACATCATATGATCAAATTTAGTTATGCTGATATTATATTTAAACGAAAATACCTTGTTGTAGATCTTGGTGTAGAGGGTTCGATAGTGAGATCAGGCAAGCTATAAAGTTCGACGGCGTTCTGTGGCTGCACGCACAGAGTACTTTGCGTGCCGGAAGAACATACTGAAGTCTTCGACGGCGATGGTTGCAACTAAAAAGTTTTTATATGTTACATGAACCAACCTAAAAATGCAATTTCATTCATATGTTTATATGATAGCTGTAAGCTTCTTAATAGATTATGTTTAAATCGTAATAATATATTAGGTTTAATCTATTATCGGTAATCTATCTTTACCCATATACTCATTACTGCTATTTGCAATATTAAATTACCATATTATGTATAATAATTTATACAAGTCAAGCTAAGTCAACAATTTTTCATAAAAACAATTAACAACTATTTTAAGCACAAGTCAAGTACGTTAAATATAATCTAAAGACGAACTTAAAATATTATATGTATTTTTTTTTTATCAAATACTTTTAGGCAACATGTTTTAAGATATCGAGTTAGTTTCTTAATGTTGGTGTTCGTATTGCAAAATAATTACCGTTGGTGTTGCCTGTAGCATTGCCATTTCATACTCGCTCTCAGATACTTTAACTGTGACTGGTAAACCATCTGAAAACACAGCTCGATTACTAACTACAGACACTGAGAACTACAAAATCTCCTCAAATAAAAAATAAAAAACAACGAAACTCGTTGCTATTGATTTATTGGTACTACTTGAATATATATGATATGTTTGAGAAATCATGCTTATTTGAACTTTCAAAGACTAGCCGGAGGAAAACCAATAACTTTTACTACATCCTGGCATTCGGAAACGTGACTTCGCAATGTATCCGTATAGTACCAGATCAATGAGGCAGTTAACATATTAAGATAATTATAATATCGCGTAACGTACCAGTTGTATCAGGTGGTGGTGGTAACAGGCGATCCGGAGTAATACTAAGGTCTTGAACTGCCCCGCTGGGACCAGGCTGCTCGACGAGTGACCGAAAACTGTGTGTTAAGAACAGACGTAGCGATTCGTAAATACAATATAATAAATGTAAGACTAATAGGTAATGTTTGAAATATATAGATATAAAGGTCTTTTATTTTTTTAATTTTATTGTATCTTTTTTTTCATAATTGTCTTACCTTGCAGATGGCTGGATGCTGGGTAATTCAGACTCTTGCGGAGTATCAGCTTTTTGTATACGTGAAGTACGATGCACGATGCTACATTTTTTATAGCGTCCGGGTTGACGAACGAATGCGCCTAAAAGAACTACAATTCAAAAGTTAATTATCTTGATCTAATATATATATAAATAGAATAAAATATAATGTATAATAGTATGTATTAGTTTACTATATAAACTATTACTTTGATCATTCATATAAGGTGAACCGTCGAATGTTTTAATTTTCAAATATGTCTGTGAAATGTTTTGGTCATTTGAAGCCCCCATGCTCCGATGTGTCATAGCGGCAACGCGTTCGTACGCCGCATCCTCTACAATTCTGTCCTCATGACTTGTCTGAAATAGTAAATTATTATAGACATTCACTCAAAAAGCGATTTTCCGTTCCGTTGTCCGTTAGTAAGGAGAAACAGACCAACCTACCTTTGAATTTAAAGATTCTGCAACGTAGCTGACTAGAAGTTTATCGACTTCCTTGCCAGGGAAATTTGCCATAAATGAGACAATTTCATAAGTCAACTTTGCCTCTTTGAATTTTAATAGCCACGTCTGTAAAAATTATGTATTTATAGTATATATTTTACAGGTACAGTAACAGCCTGTGAATGTCCCATTGCTGAGCTAAGGCCTCTTCTCCTCTTTTTGAGGAGAAGGTTTGGAGCTTATTCCACGCTGCTCCAATGCGGGTTGGTGGAATATACATATGACAGAACTTCAATAAAATTTAACACATGCAGGTTTCCTCACGATGTTTTCCTTCACCGTCAAACACGAGATGAATTATAATTATAAATTAAGCACATGAAATTCAGTGGTGCTTGCCCGGGTTTGAACCCACGATCATCGGTTAAGATTCACGCATTCTTACCACTAGGCCATCTCGGCTCAGATAAAATAGGAAATGTAGTTAAGAAGAATTTATTGATCAGAGATTGCTTAATTCTGCTTTTTGTATTGCATAAATGCGAAACCTTCCTCATTTGTAATTTACAAAATATATATATTTTGTGATTTTTTAATAAAATACTTTTAGCTTATCCTTAGGTTTATCCTCCTTTGGCATCTCGGAGAGGTAGAAACTGCCGCATGCGGACCCTAGATCATCCATCACTATGTATAAGAGGCTGGAGATGTCTTTCTTATCTTTTCCAACGAATTTCGGGATCTGAACTAGCTTGTCAATCATATATTTAGGCCTGAAAAGAAACAAATCAATTACAATAAACAGTTGCGATACATTCAAACAAAATTCGCGCTGCGCGAGCAACAATAGCACTTTAGTGACGTTTAATTAAAATCAATACTTTATTTTTTATTAAAATAATAACAATCAAGAGAGGTTTACCTAATCTGCTTATACTGATACGTATAGCCTCTAGCTAGTTTCCGACAAACTAGAAGCATATCAGTAAGAAGCAATACACGGACATCAATCTGAAATAAAACACAATATTTTTATCTGGAAAAAGCAATTTAAAAATTGTTATTACAATAATTTCGGTTAAATCTCTTACGTTCCTATTTTTATATAAATTAAACGAGAAAGTAAATATGCTTAAAATAGATTCAGCATTCGCAAACGCATCAGTTGATTATACTATAAAATTCGCAGGTTTGCATTTATTAATAGAACAATATCGCATAGTGTAGTAAATAATTATTATTATTTGTATTGAATCTGAACAATTCTACTATTGTCGGATGCAAGAATTAGAAGAAGATACAAGATAATTCAAACGACAACGAGACAATATAAAAAAAAAGTTATATCTCCCGTAAACTATGCTTCAATAAAAAATACAGAGAAGATTTAATCGTATTATAAGTAAAATGTATTCGTGTCGATGTCGTTCAGTTAAGACTCGATAAATTATAATTGAATGTCGAAATTGTAAATGCTTGCCTCCTTAGCGCCATCCCGAAAGCGAAGCTCTCCTTGATGAATGACGTTTCGGCCGTGGCTTGGGAGGCAGTGGAGCATGGGCGATTTTATATTCAATTTGGAAAACGATTTGGTAATTTTCTCTACATCATCGTCTTTCAGACCCTAGAATCAGTTAATCCGAGTTATATCAAACTTAATTCAATGTATATTATTATAATTTATCGATATTTAAAACATAAGTGTAGTCCTTACAAGGTTGAAGTCTTCGATAGCGTTTTCTAGAAGATCCATTTTGTCTAATTCCTCTCGTTGCCGTACGGAACGGTTTAAGTCGGTGAGATTATCTTTTGTCAATTTTATCTTAAAAATTTAAGTAGTATATTATAAATTAATGTAATAATAATATTAAATGTGTCCAAAAATATTTAAAAAATATGTAATTCGATTCTTTATCTAATCCTTAATTGTTCAAAAAGGAAGGAACTAAAATAACAAAAAAAATATATATATATAATATCATATCATACCATAGACTTAACTGCTAAAAACTCATCGACTTCTTCGGTATCGCTAAGAATTCTTTCTAACATCAGACTGTACTTAGTCATACGTTGCATTGGCTTCACCAAGAAGTCACTCAGTTGCAGTCTAAAAAAATTATGAATAAATATTCACTTACAATATTCAGTTACTAGGTAAATGAGTACTACAAAGCTATAAAAAAGATGAGATTGTATTCAATACAATAAAATTTAATATTTATATACCAATATATTTAAATATAGTACAGTACAGTAACAGCCTGTGAATGTCCCACTGCTACACTAAGGCCTCTCCTTTTTGAGGAGAAGGTTTTGAGCTTATTCCACCACGCTGCTCCAATGCGGGTTGGTGGAATTCACATGTGGCAGAATTTAAGTGAAAATGAGATGTGTTTAAAGGTGAGATTAAATATTAAGATTAAATAATAAATGTCTCACCTATTACAATCTTTGTGGCTAGTACACCATGTTAGAAACGTCGCGAACTCAGGTTCAATTTGCTGTTTCTTGCGATAATATTCCTGGATTTTACTTTGCTCAACGACAAATTTTTCATATGGCACAAAGATTTCTTTAAACATCGCGAAACCATCAACCATACATAACATGTTGAAACTGAAATGACAAAAACAAAAAAATCATGTAAAGTATACAGAAACGTATGTTTAATTGAATTGATCAAATAATATCTCCTTAGTTATTATTATAAATATTTCAGTTTCAAATTCAATCATCAAAGCTGATGATGTTGGCGATTTCGACGCGTTCGCTTCTTGACAACGCAATCGTAGTCTTCACGACATACGGAATATTTAATATTAATAAAAATGATTGCTCATTTAGCGTTTTATAGATATGACAATTGACAATATTGGTTACATATACATATACATAATTAAATTACATATATGTATAGCGTGTAATTATATATATATATATCTAATTTAATTAATCAATTTTTTTTTAATAAGTATTTTAAAAATTATTACATAAATAGAACCGACACACGATACCTAATGACCACTTCAGGGGTCGGACACCAATTTTGTTACATCCTGTGTCTATATATGTAATGTTAGGTCATAAAAACATAAATATCAAATGACTACGCATTACGCGTTACGTGTACAGTGCATCTCATCTCATAAGATGGCATTTAAAAAATCTTCATGATTTATTCAAAATTCATACTTACGGTGTTGCATTTTGAACAGCATCCTTTATCATAGGCACGTAAGCCAGGTTCCAGAAACTAAGACTAGCGTTTAGCACATCGGGCAAGTTAGAAAACAATTTGGCCGTGTCAATGGACAACATTTTTCCTTCGCTTTGTAAGCCGTGCGCCGCACCAATGTAAACCTGACAATTATTTTGAAATAAAAATATATAAATCCAACTTGTTTGATTAATCAAATAACAAATAATTCACATGTGTATTAGGTAGAGGTACTTATATAAATAAATAATATAATCACTGTCTTGTATGTTTAATAAAATGTAGTGAATGTAACTTGCAATTTACTTAAGTACACGTTTTGTTAGTTGTAGTAGTTTTATTAAAATGTATTATATTATGTATTTAACTAACGGTTATATTTTCTTTGTGTCTTTCGCCTCGTAAAGCCTCTTCGATGGTCTGTATCAGAATATGAGTGAATCTGACAAAACTACGTGGAATGTACCCTAGCTGGATCTTATGTATAAATTAACTAGTTGCATGTCATTTATATAAAATACAATATTTTACTTATTTTACAAAATGTAACCACTGAGATTTTGTCGGTTCTTTTCAATTATTTAATAGAATTGGCACCTGATCATTCACTGGATAACTGTCATACGAGAGCAGTATGTATAGCTTAAAAACTAAACCGTCATTTTCGTTGTAAAAGTCGTACAGAAATACTCTAAAAACAAATAAGATTACGAACAATACGTATTTATAAATTGTATCTTCAAATTTTATTGTAAATACGATAAAACGTAAATAATTTATCTGTGCGTTTGTTTGTAGGCTGTTTATTCTTCGAGTCATGAAAAGTTTACCTTTTAAACTTTTTATGGCCTGGGAGATATTGACACAAATTTTCCGGTCATATGTACCAGTATGGCGACTCTACAGGGGTTTAATTACGTAATGACGAAAAGGAAAATGATGTTCATAGCGCTAGTACCGGCGGTCCAATCGCGTGGGCGTTAATCGAACGTGTCGGATAAATTACGGAAGTCAAACGATTTTTTTCACAAAAATTCTTGTATTTTCCAATAATTGATGAAAAAAGAAGTAGGCGGTAGCGTAATGTCATACTTCTCAGTTCGTTTAGCGACAAAAAATAATACAACTTTGCGGCGGTGTGGCGGCCATTTGGAATCGCCGGAAAAGTAGGAAATGGCGGGCTGTAAGTCACACCGGTTGTTATTACAACCATGTTTATTTGCCTGCAGATGCAGTTCATACGCTTGATGTTATTTTCACTTTCGAAATAATTCTGTCATACATGATTATTGCGTAACTTTAACCGTTACCGCAGCGTACGCAACTAAAGCTCTCAAAAGGTATACATTTTTTAGTTTTTTGGTTTTTGGTAATTTTGATCGTAGCATGATGTTTTATAGCCTAAAGCCTCCCTCGATAAATGGGCTGTCCAACACAATTTTTTTTTTTCAATTTGGAACGGTATTTCCTCTGATTAGCCGGATCAAACAAACAAACTCTTCAGTTTTATATATTAGTATAGATATAGATTTGTACCAATATTAATTTCACTTCGTTGCAAATCAACGAAAATAATTGAATAGGACGCTAAATTTGAAACTCACCCCTTTTCGGGATTTCTTTTTTAGATTATATTGTGTCAGTATCAATTGACCCGAGCAATTTTCCGAAGATTACTCTAATTTCTGAATACCGCATGTAATTGCAACGAAATTGCGGCAATGTTGGTAAGACTATTTATATATAATATCAACGTTATCGAATAATTGATAACGTATTGGAATACTAAAAAAATTGCATCTAGTGAAATAATTTGAATAGAATCAAATTATGATGATTTATTCAAAATAATGCAGGAACTTGCTGGCTGAAGGCTACAGTACAAGCCCTTCTGAATAGGTAACACTCACTAGTCAATTATTCTACCTTTAACACGAATATTCTACGAAAAGTAGTTTTCTTAATCTTTTGTTTTTAAATTAATCTCGAAATAAAGTTTTACTTCGGGATAAAAGCCTCCTGCTAAGTAGCAGTGAATTTATTTATATAGAAGACGAAAATACTTGTAATTCATGCCTATAAAAAATATAAAATGGGTAGAAGCAAAGCAGCTACACGTTTAGTTGATTAACACTGAAAGGCGAGTGACAAGAGCGCGACCAATTTTGTTTGTTAACAGCGGTTGCTAGCGAGTACGAAGCTTGTCTGTGAGACTACATTGAGAAGAGAGGGGAGATTGAATATACTGCATACGATTCCACTTAAGGTCGTCACTTATCGCAGAAATGAGTATCGCAGTCACTTTATAGTGCAGTTAACGGGGTCTATATATTTGATATTTCCCGCCTGACGTTGTCACCGCTCAGAACCACTTACTATGGAACCATTACATTCTTTGACGTGCCAGATTTTATCGAATACGAGTCTGAATTTCACCCGGCGAACATTCCATTCATTTTTTAACGCGACGAGGGTCACATCTCAGGGTAAAAATGAAACAAAACATTTGGCCAAAAGTTCGTTATGACTGTCGAAACAATGCGGGAAAAAATAATTTCTATGAATGAAAACATTGTTATAAACGCCACTGCATCTCGTATTCGATAATGTAATTGAATGCTGTGACCGACGTGATAAAGAAAAAGTTTTGTTATTACAGCTATCTACCTCAAGTTAGCCACAGTGTCTAATTAACTGATAGAAAGTTATGTATCCTTATATATATTATTTTTATGATTTTAACAATTTAGTTACATGGTAATATTATTATTTGGACTCGTAACTTTTCTTTTTTAGTCAATTTGACTTACAAGATGTTATTTTGTCATGTTTTTGGTGTGGTTAGCTGTGTCCATATAAATTGACACGAAGAAGTATGAATACTTATTAAAATACGGACGAATGAGTATTAGGCTAGTGCAAATCATTCTTCCCAACTGCACTAGCCGGCGTCGCGTTTGGAATCTACTACCACTTACCATCAGGTGGAGTAGAGAAGTTTACCCTACCGTGAATTAAAAAAAAAGTGGTTGATATTGTTGGTGGTATAAACACGCTTTTATTAGGTATCTATGTAAGGGAATCTTTCAACGAAATTTTCACCTACTTCAAGACGTTCAATTGATTTGAAAATTTGCACACGTATTAAAGACCGATGACAATACAAAACGTAACTGTCACCCTGTGACCCCCCTCCCAAGTGCGTTTTCGTGCAGCCGGGCCGAGGCCGTCCTGATTGAACCCCCCCACCCCATAAACTTTCTTACCCCCACATGTGTATGTTCCCTGATTGGGATAAAAATCGATATCTGGCCTCGGCAGAGAAAATCGACAGAGATTTTCGAAAAAAAAATTGTGTTCCGCCATTGTACCTATATATAAAATCCACCCAATCCAATATATTGGTGAGAAACATGCACGTCGGCACGTCGGTGGCTAAAAACATCATGTCGCTAGCGTCAACCTCAGGGAACCAGGCACAACTTTTTGTATCCATACCTTTCTATCGGACCTCTGTGGGGGTTGACCATTTAATTGTCCTTTAGTCGTGGGAATAAAAATGAATAATGTAACTACAACACAAAGAAGAAGGAGAATTTTTATTATATTTTTATAATAACTCTACTTTTATACAACAATATTTACAACAATCAATATAAAGAACCCCACGCTTTTTTTACAATTAAATTAATTTTCTTTTTATGACGATTAAAGTATATTGAGTTAGTAGATTTGCTATGGCTGTTGAATAAAATATCAATTAAAATTATTTTCTGCTTTTTAGTTTAATTTGCTGTTAAAGCGTGTTTTGAGTTTTTTAAACTATAATTTATTCTATATATGATCCTCCTTGCAACGTTATACAAGGAATGATTATAATTTTACTTTAAATTTGTAGATAGCCGTTTATTGTTAGCTGCGGTTGATTTTATACGAATAATCCTGTAAATTACAGAAATACTTAATATATAATAAGTTTTAAAATTTTAATTTTATCTAATAGGTCGCTCGATTTAAATTGGTCAAAAATAGCACTTGGGCACTTATATTTAGATAAATGTTATTCAGTCATGTATGTTATGTTTGGTCGAAAAATTATGTATGATAATTTGATAAACCAGTAGTAGGGCTTACAAAATTTATATCCTAAACAGGGATGAGCAACGTGAGAACGTGATTGTGATATAATATGATCCTAATACACATACTATGTTCTGATCCGAGTTGAAACTTGAGGTGAATACGAAAATTTCTATGTCATATTGTTATTATAATGAACGTAACATATTCAATAATGATTTAGTTTTGTACGAAGCATATTCGTGGCTAAACACAGATTCAAAATAAGCGTTGCGAATATAAACCACGTTCACTAATTGAAATACTTTGTAAAATATTTAAATTAAAACAGATTTAAAAATGATTGAATAATGGGCTCGGCTATTGTAGCATGAAAAATGTTCAACAATGAATTCTCTAGTAGATACTAGAAGCGAAAAATATAATAATAAATGCAATAGCATTTAGATTATAATGTGTTTTCTGTCAACAATATTATATATTTTTCTATTTTAAAATTGTTCACTAGTCTAGTTCACAGCATAGCCTGCATAGTCTGGATGGATACCTACCGTCTAATCAGTACTACGGCCAATATGTTTTGGAGTTTCAATATGCCAAGAGCTCGAAAAATAGCAGTACTTTGTATTGTTGTGTTCCGGTTCGAAGGGTGAGTGAGCCAGTGTAATTACAGGGACAAGGAACATAACATAACATAACATCTTAGTTCCCAAGGTTGGTGGCGCATTGATGATGTAAGCGATGGGTAAAATTTCTTACAATGCATTACATTTATTATTATATTTTATGGGCGTTGATGACCGCTTACCATCAGGTGGCCCATATGCTCGTCCGCCTACCAATACAATAAAAAAGAGACATATTATCCTTGATCCTGGCGATTCGCTTGCGGTAGACAGAGTACCTGTGTCTTTGGTCGAGGAGGACAATTAACAATCACTTACAATAAAAAATCAAATAAAAGATATTTTTTTTATATCATATATTGATTATATTGTGAGGAACGTAATACTCCTGTACGACAAGACTGTCTATCAGCCTGGAAGTATCGAGAGTTCTTTTTTTCAATGACCTAAAAAAACTTTTCAACGGAATGGTTATATAATATAAGAGTCATTTTATGAGAATTAAAGCTTTTAGCACTATTGGATTTTCTCGAGAATAAATATTTAGTTGAATAGCACGGTGTGCGAGTACAGTCAGCTTCATATATAAAGTAACAGTCAACATTATCAAATACATAAAAACATCTAAAGTGATCAATAACATCAATACAACCAAAGTCGTCAAATTAATTGAACCATCCATGTTGTTCAAATATATCGGAGCGCGAACATCGTCAAATATATGAGTACATTCAAATCGTCATTAGAATAGTAACAATCAAAGTGCCAGTGGTTTCGAAGCATCCAGTAGTCAAAAATATGGAACAGACTATGGAACGCGCGATCACATGTTCTTTGTGTGTACCAATTTTCATCAAGATTGGTTAAGCCGTTCTTGAGTTATAAGAAGACATACAGACAGACAAAAATGAAAAAAATAGTATAATATGAATCACTATTAATCACAAAATTAGGTGAAAAAAAAATGTAGAGACAGAACCAATAGATTTATATAGTAGTATAGATTTTATTTTTATATTAACATTTGAAGCGCTGGTAATGTAAGCACTGTGACACAGCATCGTAGGTTTTTATTAACTGGACTAAATCAAGTATTACTTTTTACTTTTTTAAGTATTACTTTTAATATTAATTAAACATAGTATTTTTGGTGTACCATGACTTCGTTACGAAATTGCTTACTTGTCAACAAAGAATATGTATTAAATTTAACTTTACACAATCAAATGATATTTGTAAAGCTTACGTTTTAATAAAGTGAGATAAATACACTCTATCTCCTAAAGCATATTCATCATTCAGATAACCTCGTACCCTCGATATTTGAGGATTAACCTTCGGCCAGCTAACTTGAACCACTGATGAATGACTTTTTTGCGTGCTATATCGGTTGAGATACGCCAACGAAGGTACAAATAAGGATTTGTACAAGAAAGAATATTTGTTAATAATATTTTTATTAACAAATTTTCTTTCTTAACAAATATACATATTTTTGTATGAAAAATTTTGTAAGCTTTCTTTTTATCGATAGATATTGTTTTTATAATAATATATTTTTTTATTCAAATCAAATGAAATCAAAATATTTTTATTCGAATTCGAATTGATTTTACGAGTAGGTACCATCCTTTGAATCGTCTACTACAATCGGTTTGGAATGTGGTTTCTAGCAAAAAGTACTAGCAAGAAACTCAGTAGTTACATGTTTTTTAAACGAGATATCAGATACGGAGTACTGTTTTAGATTTTTTTTAACAGAAAGGTACAGATTTGAGATTAAACATGCATTTACTACTCTACAAACGTTCAAATTACAAAGCGAAAGCTTAAGCCGATTAGTATTTAATTGAATTTTATTTTTATTGTCATAAACTTTCCAATACATGAAAATATCGTGTGATATATTAAATGAAAAAAAAAACAGTTTAAGTTATTTCACTTACCTCGACCATAGTTATCAAATGCTTCAAGTATTCCGCCTCCGTGTGAACAAGTTCGTTAATAGCTGCTTGCCGTATCAGTTCCTTTTCTGATATTTCTGCGCAATAAAAAAAATGGTGTGTGTTGATTTGTCAAAATTTGGACCTCTATATATTAAATTGTTTACAATATTTTCACATGGGAAGCCAATAAGTTAAAAATAAATTACTTTTTCATCTGACTAATATTATAAACGTTGTAAGCCAATCGCAGTGAATTTCAACAATATAAAAGAAATAATTTAGCTTTAATGTCAATTCAATTTATTTAATCTTAAACGAAGCAGAATTTATATTGTTATTTTATTTCCTAAAATTAGTTTCGTTTAGGACTGACTGCAAAATTCACAGAGAAAGCAAAAAATTTTTAGCGCCGTAAAATTAAGAAATTCTATATCCTTAAATGTAATTACTGTATATTTTATTCAGCATCGTATTTATCACATAATATTATAGTCGTACTTTTATTTTATAGGTATACATATATTGTTGGACTTACTTCCGAATTTCCGCAATTAATTGTTATATAATTTCACATGATAATTTAGAGTTTCCGGAAGCATGAAGGAATATTATGTTGTATATTTATTGACATATAGTCGAAAAAAAAAAGAACGTAATCCCCAGGTGTACCATGGAAAGCTCGCGAAATGAACTAACGTATTTAATTTCTGTAATTATATAAGAATACAGAAAGATGTATTATTTATTAAGATACCTTGGTTATACTCGTATGGACAGCTAGATTAGTTACAATTAAAACTAGTATTACACGATACACGATTTATAAGGCTCTCGCCAAAAATCAATGGCATTCTAAAATAAATTCTATCTTTTATTTTTTTCTTTACATCTATCCATTTTATATTACCTTATATTGGCACTTTGATACTAAATAAAAACGGACTAATTTCTGACATTGTCCCGACGTTCGTTAAAGATTCTCTTAATTTTATGGGCTATCTACTGTTAGCTGCGTCGTAAAATCATCGTAAGGAATTTTCTAGGTCGATGTATCATTTGCAATATTATTTATTGTTAATTATATTAAATAAATACGCAATGTTATCGGTAAGAAGTTGAGGTTGTTTCCGTAAGGTATCCGGTTCAGACTGACATTATCTTTTTAATCGATTATGATTATTGGGTTGTGTGAGGTAATTTCGCATTTGTGTTTTGTTAAACAATTATTATTTACTAATTACTATCCTAAAACTACGATATAAAATTCAACATAACATAGTCAAAACAATAATACACTATATATAGTATTGCTGTAACATGAATACTCCGTTTGTACGGTGAGTGAGCCAGTGTAATTACAGGTACAAAGGATGAAGTTTATATCCCACGGTTGGCGGCGCATTGTCTCTGTAAAGAGCTTATACGATTACTTTTTGCAATGAAAATGCCTATGGGCAAAGGTTACTAATTAATAATTACCATCAGGAATTTGCTTTCATATTTTTGTTATAGTTTAAAAAAATATTAAAGAGGAAACCGACCTTAATTCTTGAAAAATATATCAAACAATACATTGATTACAAGTGGGTGATATTGAGTACAAAATATATTATTCGAATCATTAATAGTAATTACAGGCACAAGGGACATCACATCTTAGTTCCCAAGGTTGGTGGCGCATTGGCAATGTAAGTGATGGTTAACATTTCTTACAATGCCATTGTCTATGGGCGTTGGTGACCACTTACCATCAGGTGGCCCATATGCTCGTCCGCCAACCTATACAATAAAATAAATAAAAAATAAAATTTTGCACTAAGTTTACATATTATTTTATCTAACTATGTCAGTATATCGTTGCAATAACAATGTTGTAACAAAAATACCTGATTATAGTCATAACATAAATTTCTTGAGAAAGCCACAATGTCAAAAAAAGATGAAAGATTCGGGCAGCAATTAGAAGGAGTTGCTCCTATTATGCTTTGTAAAAGTGAGGCAAAGTCAAAGAAATATTTCATTAAGGCTAAAGGTATCTGAAGCTATTTAATTTCTTTTCTCTTATTGCTTCTTTGTTAGTAAATTTGCCAGCGTAATGTCTTTAATTAAGACCATAATTCTCTGTTATTGTAGACACAAATCATCGACAGAACTTTAACAATTAATGTTTCTTTTCGTGTCATGATTCCTTCAAATCGATATTGTAGCTAATTTTGTGTCTAAAACTGCTTTATTGTGTTTTCATTTATCCTCTAAATATCAATATAATGTTGACATTATGGCTAGTTTATATGACCAAAGACCTAATAAGGTAATTTCTCGACGTAAAACTCACTAACTATTTAGTGGCTTGACTTGTGGTTTAAATGAGAGGGAAATTGTACTAATATTTAACCATTACGATACGTTCCCGATTCTGTTCTTCACAAAAATAAACCACCGTTTAAAGGCCCAGGATATTAGGATCTGTAGCGTTAAAGCCAGTTTCTATGCTCACGAGGTATACAGCACAGAAAAAATATTATTTTATGAATTTATAATTATTTATTTAATATACGGACTATTATTAAATTAAAGCATTTTTTTAGTTCTGCCTCCACCCATATTACTCGATTTGGCAAGAGGCGTCGTACGGACCGCCAATTAATATCTCTGCCGGGCTTGGTAGGTCCAAGCCTATTGCCTATAATATAATTCTATTTTTTTTTATTAAGTTTTTATAGCACACAATTTACAAACATTATATAAAAAAAAACAGGTAGTACACAAAGTAAGCAAAGGCGGCCTTAACAGTTAGTGATCTCTTTCAGGCATTATTTTAGGCAGTAACATTAATCGGGAGAAGTGTGCAATCAACTTATAATTATTGGTCAATTATTTTTTTGCTTTTTTAGATATTTATTATATAAATCATAGTCAAATATTGATTTTATAATATTGACTCATTGCTTTAGAGAAAACACCCACTAAATTCCTCAATCTACCCTCACTCATCCTCTTAAATCCGGTCTTATTGAAAGATGGTACAAGGAACATACCAGCTAAAATTTTATATTTGTAGGGATTGCCGTTCCGGAGATAATGTCATCTGCTTAATCCCCTAATCTAGAAAGTTGTACTTCGTAAAATCTGTATACTGAAGTCTTGAAGTAGTACAATTGATATTTGTGAGTCTTCTTGTACGAGTTATCACTTAATTTTTCAATCTGTTCAATCATTCACTCTCTTAGGAGTTTATTTCCATAAAATTTGTTTTTATTTTATCTACACGTAACATAATGTCTAGGAAGTTATTGAACAAATTGCTCATGCCTTCTATTTTGTCATACAAATATTTTGTGTGTCAGTTTTAACAGTGCTTGCCAATACTTTTGCATAGAAACGATTACGTTTCCAACTGCATTGATGTCAATTAATATAATTAAACAAAACGTACCTACTTGGGTTATAGTCATTGTACTTTTTACTTTGACCCGATGTTGGGACTGAATTGCAGTGTGACTGATTCAGTCGTGATCACGACAAGGTAACCTTATAAGTGTGTCCCATATTACACCGCAAAAATGATATGTGGCTTAAAAACTATAAACTATGATTATTTAAACATAATTTAATAAATATATTTAATTAAATAAATTTATTCAATTATATACTCTTCAAAGTAAAATATTACTAATGAGGATATTTCACTGAACTTTCAACTTACTTTGTATGTAGAAAGCAAATCAAATCAACACTGGCCAAGTGATTTCAAGAGCTCAATTAATTTTAATTATTTATGCGGCTAAGCATTGTCTGTTATAAATAAGGCGAAATATTTGTAAAAAAAGATAAAAGTAATATGTATTCAGAATAATTATTAAATAATAGAAAAATCACCCACCCAATCAAATGTTATCAATAAATATATAAGTTGACTTTTCGTACGATAATGTTATTTTTAAGGAGTATATATAAGAATCGGTTGCACTTTGGTCTGACTTAAACTTTAAATTTAATTTTAAGTTTGATACGTAATGCCAGTGGTCATTTAAAATGGGGTCAAGTAATACCTTTAGTTGAGCAGCTTTACAAAAAGAGTTAACGTAGTGACATTACGATAGATTTTATTACGTCCACGGCGTAAAATTCCAACCTTCACTATAATTAAGGCATCAACCTATCGCTGCGTTATCAGCACGTTTCATGGTTGACTTATAGAGTAAACATCGGTATAAATTTAAAAATAGAAATAGTCATCAACATTTACAAACCTTAATCTGTAAAAGAGTATGTAACGTATTATTTATTTATTTATTTTTATGTCAACAATTTGCCATATTTCTTTCTTGCATTTATTTACTTTTAGATAAATTAAAATATGAAATTTTCATTTCAGGCTTTAATGACATTTAACAAGCGTTCGACGTTGCGGCGGCAGATTTTCAAAATAGATTATTTGCAACATTGGGTTTACTATTAGGTAACAAACAACTGGGATTTACTATTAGGTAGGTATTACTCGTAGTAGCTTATAAATAATGCCATCAAAGCTAAGATCGTATCGTGAAAATTTTTAAGATATTCCACGATATATTATTTTATGCTTAAGTTAAATTAATTGAAGGACACTTAAATAAGGTAAGACGAGTTCCTGAATAAGAATTTACTTATTTTAAGAGTCAACGTATATTTATTTTTTACAGAACATTTTTGTTTTTTCCGCAATATGTAAAATGTTTTAGCAATATATGTTATATATGTATGCGTTGTCTGGTTGATAGGTAGTGTTTCGGGTAACTGTTTCAAAGTTTCCGATACGTCGCTGCGAATAGCAAAATGTAAAAGTGAAACAAATCTGCGCGTCCTATCGTTGAATGTTTCATATGTCGAAATGGAGCGGTGGGAAATTTTATGAAGATTTACATTATGTTTGAGATACATTGTATAATATTAACAGAAACATTTTGCGATATTTCGGATTAAATTTTGCTCAAAATGCAATTGGCCTGTAATAATTAAAATTACTTGAAAATGAGCAAAGTAGTTGAATAGTATATATAATACGTCATATGATGATATAGACTAACCAACTGCACGTGACATATTATATACATAAGTGAGTGCGCAAATAAAAGTACTCAAGCACTCATAATTCAATAGGACGGCAAATCGGACTCAATCGATTCAAGAGCAAGGGCTTCTGGCAATATATCAACAAAAAAGCCCAATATTTTTTACTGGCCCTGTGATCAGCAACCTTATAACAAGCTACTAGAATAGTGATATCAAAATGTTATTATTAAAAAAACACACACTACTTGAAATTTTCTGAGAAGCTTACGATTTGCAATACGAAATGCAAAGCATTCGTTTTACATTAAGCGAAAATACGATATTTATGAGTAAATTTGCTGTTATCAATCCCCATCAATCAATATAACTAGAAAAATAACTAAAATACATATTTTTGCAGCTCCCAGGGAAAGGAGAAATTAAATATTGTATTTAATTGAAATTTGTAATTCTAAATGTATAAATAAAATAATTCAAATTTTTCACAAAGTTATTCGTCGCTTAAATTGAGCCGACAAATGTAGACCTTGAAATATTGTTGTGGTTAGGTTAGGAAATAATAATGGGAAAAAATTATGCCCCAGCAAATAAATATACGATCCACGATTTTATTTTGGAGTCTAATCAATGCCCTAGATTGAGAAGTGGCGTGACAACTGGTACCTAGGACCAATAAAATATAATTTTCTAGCTTTTAGTGCATTATCTGCATCATCATTATCTTTCTTTTCAAATACAACCATTTTAATTAAACTCATTTTATTTTCAAGTTTTTAGTTTATAGTGCCTCATTATTACAAGTTTTCTTTGCTGTCAATTTGTTGCAGTCTAACTTCTCAATACATAATCTATTAATATAATTTTTCATGGTGTACTGTATTCTTCTAGTTAAGCTCTTTCATTTGATACACATACGGCCGAATACTGAAACGTCCCTCAAAGTTAATATTAACATTGAGAAGCTCCTAAATTAGTATGCGAAATTGTAAATTAACGGCGTCTCAAATAATTAAGTTTCATTTAATATTAAAGTGATTGCCTCGTTGGTCTAGTGGCTAGATATAAGGCTGCAGACCCGGTGGTCCTGGGTTCAATTCCCAGGTCGGGCCAATAAATAGTTATTGGGTTTTTCTGTCAGAAAATTCTCAGTAGCAGCCCGGAGTCTGGAAGTTGGAAGCTCGTGAAAGCACGTTAAGCCGTTGGTCCTGCGCCTAAACTCTTTCCGGTCGTGTCGGATTGCCGTCCCATCGGATTATGAGAGCTAAGGAAAAGAGAGTGCACCTGTGTTTGCGCACACACTTGTGCACTATAATATGGCCTGCGCAGTTGGCTAATCTCTCTTGAGATTGGCCGCCGTGGCCGAAATCGGTCTGGAGGACCTTACTAAAGTGACGTTTCAGTATTCGGCCGATATTGAAGTGGTTGAGAAAAAATAATATAATCCAAAATTTTGTACCGGTGGCTATCTTCGATTTGTAATTTTTCATGATTTACTGTATTCTACTACTGAAGTCCATAATTGAGGGGGTTGTGAGAAAATATGTAATCCACCAGTTTATGGCAGCGGCTACCTTGGATTTACATAATACTGAATATATTGAATTGTATTGTAATCAAAACTAAAAGTGCGTACTGAATTTCAGATCAATCGGTCAGGCAGAAGAGGGTAAAAATTCGATTACTAACTTTAACCCAAAGGCCAACAACAAATGTGTCAAACATAGAAAAACCGTTTAAATAAACAGGTCAAGCTTAATAAAACCGTCTAATAAAAAGGTATAGAGTGCTAGGTATCCAGCTGCTCAGGAACTTAGAGTAGCAGGGTTAACTCTGTCCATGAAAAGCTGACTTTATAATATTAATATAGAGAGGTCTAATTTGTGACAAAAATATTTAGTTAAGAAGCTTTCTATAACACTGTACTATTAATTTTAATTTTTCAGTTGCCTTTTTATTGAATTGCCTAATCATGTGTTTTATTTTAATAATAATTTTATAGTAAGCACTTACCTTTCACATCGTAAATTTCTTGGAAGTGCTGCAGGTTGGTTGCCCACATGAGGTAAACGAAGGATTCTTCGGGAATGGGTTCAATGTCAAATCCTTGTAAAGTAGGCACGCCATCCTTAGTGTACTCCTCCAAAATACCCGCCACCTCAAGACGCGCCTGGGAAATATCCTATTATTTTAGTTGTTTTTCCCAAATAAGTATATTTCATTCTTATATAAAAACAGAAGTGCTCCACATATTGGTAACCGATCACCTCCGTAAACAAAGATATTGTCGTAGTGTAAGAAATTTAAATCACTCCTCAAACTATACACAAGTCGCCCTGTGTTGAATCTAATATCCTATGTTCCTTGTGCATTTAATAACGCTGGCTCCCTAAATCTTTAAATATGGACATAGCAACACAAAGTATTTCAGTGGAAGGTAATCCTCGTGCTGTTACATTTCGTTTATACTTTACTATTCTTACTCGGTAACTTTGACGCCTTAACTTGGCGCTTCGCTTGGTACTAAATTATATGCCAACTCATCAGTCGACCTAAATTACACCTAATAGCACGGTAAGAACTAAATTTTATGTAAGTTAATTTAGCTTCTCTTCTAGATATAACTGTGCCTCCAATCCTATTAATTAAAAACAAATGGGAAAAGGCGTCGTATACATACATGCTTGTTTGTACATTTTAATACCGTTTATGTAAGTATTGAATAGACAAATAAGTACAGCGTTGAAATCCTTAAATTTTAATGTTAAGATAAATTCTCTTAGATATGAGGATTATGAAAAATAGTCGATATAATCTGGTACATTAAGTTAAAATTTGTAAGGCAAAGGTCTTTTCCCCGCAGTAAATAAAACAACGCAGAAAAGTGTTATTAAGTTGGTACCTTATATATATATATACACTAGTAAAAGTAAATATTATTCAAGACTATCAGGTCGCCCCGAGTTTACCAATTATCTTAGTATATATTATTGTAGTTAAGGATGAGTATAGTACTCATCCTTAACTTAAAAAGCCGAGATGGCCCAGTGGTAAGAACGCGTGAATCTTAACCGATGATCGTGGGTTCAAACCCGGGCAAGCACCACTGAATTTCATGTGCTTAATTTGTGATTATAATTCATCTCGTGCTTGACGGTGAAGGAAAACATCGTGAGGAAACCTGCATGTGTCACCTGCATGTGTAGCCTGCAATTTCACTGAAATTCTGTCACTAGTGTATTCCACCAATCTGCATTGGAGCAGCGTGGTGGAATAAGCTCCAAAACCTTCTTCTCAAAAGAGGAGAAGAGGCCTTAGCCCAGCAGTGGGACATTCACAGGCTGTTACTTTACTTACTATAAAAATGTAATACATTATTTTAGGTATCATCAATAGCTTTTGCAGCGCACTCCAAACAATGACTTTTATACGAAAAATTTAAATAGCTTGGATTATTGCAATTTTAGTAAGACCTCTAGTCTTTGCTATTAACTGATAATGTAGCTTTCTGTAAGCGCGTAAGTGTTAAATATTTTTAAGTAGTTTTTGAGTTTATCAATTACAAACAAACAATTCAAAGGCTACACCTTAGAATATTATTATTAGTATTAGTAAATATAGAAGTATAGATAAAGTGTATAAAAATGTAGCGAAAGAATTTGTAATTAAAGAAATGAAAATAAATAAAATTCAAAATATTCATAATTAAATATGATCCGATATGGTCAATGGCCGTGGCTGGAACTCGTCAGTTTTACCTGAAAATTACAGGTTACAGAACGATGTATAATTTTATACCTCATTTATGGTGATTTCACAAATCTGTTATCTAATATTCTGTCCAAATATTATGTTAAGGAGATCGAATGTCAATATTATTATGGTTATTCTATTATGTAGCTTGAGTTATTACTAACAAAATCACCATTCAAGCTAAGCTTTAAAGATGACTAGTAAAATGGTTCGTACCTATGTTGCTTAACAAAATATTGTTAGCGTTATTATCTAACTAAAATTTAAAAATCGAATTAACAAAAGTTGACTAACGTAAACTTAAATAAATTCATTTTTAATTCAGTATGAAAATAACTAACCAACTAATCGGACAGTTCCAGTTGCTTTCGATTTATAAATTCGACTCTGATAAACGCCCTCCAATACGAACGAAGTTAAATTTTTGTTTTGTGTTACGTTAAGCCAGTCGGGCACGGTAAAAGCAAATATATTCGAGTTTGACCTAAGCTACTGGGGGCAATTAACCGCAAACGTAACCTTACAGATTTTTTAAAGAAAATTCGTTCTAATACGCTGGCCTTTACTTGGCATTTGTTGACTGGAGTTGCGTAACCTTTACCTAACCATTATTTCATAACATGATTAAGGTGACGATATTAATACTTATAAAAATTGGAAATTCCTTATTATATCACAAAAGCCTTTTGGTTTAAACTATATACGAGATATTCTTACCAGAATAAACGTTGAAAAACTCATTCGTCATTTATTAAAAAATACTGACAAGTGTAGAGCTGTCTTGCGATATAAACCGATTATCTATCTTATCTATATATTATATTATTAAAATAATAAATATTAAAATACTATATATAATTAAAATAATGACATTGTTTCCACTTCTAATGTAATTAATCTCGTAAACGAATCGTTAAGCCAACAGTCTGTAAATGAATGAAACACACGAATAATAAACACACATTCAAGTTTGAACACATAATCTTCGTATAAGATTCATATGTTCTAACCACTGGCCCACATCGGCTACACAAACTATAATGTAACATTATTAAACGAGTATTCTGTTTACCTAACACATGAGATAGCAATACAACAGTTTTGTCAAATAAGATCTGACGGATTTTATCAAAGAACAAAATTGGGCTCAATTATACCGTATATAAAATAAGGTAGTAAGGTAGCGATTATGTGAAATGAAGAAATGTATCTCAGTGAAGGTTTTATATTTTGTAGGCTTGAGGTCAAATTACTCGCACTCGGTCGAACCTCATTTAACATCTTAAGGCATCATCAAGAGCCACCAACTACCTCAGCCAACATCTTCGTTCGAGTTTGATCGCACAACTATATGAAGCAACATTTTGGAAAGCCGTTTATTTATATGACGCGTTATAACAAAAATAAATAATATACAAAGTTTACCTTTATGTCGATGTTATAAATGTATTTTTTTTAGTAATTATATATATATTTTTGAAACACAAACAAAGATGAGGCCTTTGTCCAGTAGTGACGAAATTTATCGAAATCTGGTATTATTTTTAACTTACTAAGCTAGCATACCGAGCAAAAGTGTCATTGGCTGTTAAATATTTCTGGTTTTATTAAAGCGCTGAATAGTGACAATGGTTGTATATTAACGTCTCCTCTTCTAATGGCAAAATCCGGAAAAGAAAAATATAATCAAATCAAAGGGTAATTTTAATGTTATCGAATAAACCTGCGGTTATATAGCTCATACGATTAGTTCCATTAGCGTGAGCAACTTTTATAATATTCAAACATGAATTAGAACTTCGACTTTCGACCTTACGACACGCCCAACGATTCGATCGCCACTAATGACTGCGAATCAAGTCCGATATCCTACGAGCGAATTTAATACGAAGGGAGCGGAGTAGTTTTTGTAGACAGCCGATGTAACGACTAATATTGTGTAAATGCAAGGAATGCAATGTTACGCCAAACTGAATCGGATGAATGTTTTAAAATGCAGTACAGTTACAGACCGTTGGTACCCAACTTCTGAGAAAAAACAATTGAAAAATGTTTCATAATATAGTATGTAGTCTATACTAATACATGATAGTCTTTTTTGTAATGCAGTCTTCGCAGTTTCAATAAATTTAAATATCGATATGACAAGCGTATTCTTTATTTTATATAAAATACATATGCATATGGATATACAAAATTTTTCTTTGAAGCTCATTTCTTGCATCGCAACACAAATATCGAGACTACAGTTTTCAAGAGATACATTAATCGATAATTTTTTCAATTTAAAAAAATCTATACACGTAGAAGCCCTGAGAAGATATTGTAATACGCTATTGTGAGTAGAACATACGAACTGAATCTTCGTAACTATCGTATAATCTGAGATTAAGTTTATGAAGTTTTATTGAATCAGAATCGCTTACACTAATTTTATATGTCAAAGAGAAATAAAATTCGTAATAAGCGTTTCGTAATATTTTATAGTTTTATCTTACTGTGGATATAACATTTTATTATATGTATAATATTTTATTAATGTGGATGCGCCATTATATCCATACTGATAAAAAAGCCGTAAATTAGTACACGATTTATTCTAAAATTCATTGATTGAATGAATGAAAACCATTTAGTAATAATAATTTAAGACGATACACAAAAAAAAAACAGACATATGGAGTTGTTGATGATTTTTGTTATTAAAGAATTAAAGACAATGAAGAGAAAGGCTAAAAAGCCACGGAGCGGTTTTCATTTGCACTCGCCGTTCGTACAGTTCTTTTATTTCTAAACTCACGAGACCACAGTTCAGTTCGGTTACCGAGGACGTCACGGTTGCGGTTATCGTTCGCAAACTTGGCGGCCGATTATCGCACGACGAGCGGTTACACAATTCATATTTTAGTTAGCGGGCCGCCCGCCAACCAATTGCACACATCGTATCTGTAAAAAAGTATTCAGTTTTTTACATACTACATATCTGCATTTTATAGAAGCCGCAGCGGGCCCGCAACCTTAGCCTAAGACTGTTTGATATATAACCATGTATAAAAATTTCAATGTATCAAATTTCAATTTGATATATAACCATGTATGTACCATAATAGAGGTCAAATAAAAATAAGATTATTGGTGAGCATGTTACGTTAAAAATGTCTAAAACATTAGTCTAGGTAACCAAGTAACCTTTCAACATAATATTTTAGATGTTTTTTATAAAAAAAATTAAATTTCCAACTTTTTTTTATTTTTTATTTATTTATTTATTTTTTTTCTCTACTCCACCTTATTGTAAGTGGTAGTAGAGTCCAAACGCGACGACGGCTAGTGCAGTCAGGACGAATGACTTGCTCTAGCCGCCCCCGCCTTGCCGGCCTGCAAGATGCCTCTTCACGCCTCGTTTGAAGGAACCCAGGTCATAAGAGGAGGGGAACACGTGTGCTGGTAAAGAATTCCATGTTTTGGAGGTGCGACAAAGAAAAGAGTTGCCAAATTTCTTTGTGCGCGATGGAATTGATGTCACAGTTAGGCGGTGACATCGAGAGCCAGCACGCGTAGACTTGTAAAGGAATGGGGAAGCAGGAATGAGGGAGAATAATTCCTCTGAGCACTCGCCGTGATACAATCGGTAGAAAGCGCTCAGTGCCGCTATCTCTTGACGCAATTGTAAAGGCTCGAGGGTGTTGGTGACCTTTACGTCGCCAATAATGCGAATCGCACGTCGCTGCAACCGATCCAAGGCCTCCAGTAAGTACTTAGCGGAGCCATCCCAGAGGTGCGAGAAATATTTGACGCAAGACCGCACCTGTGTTTTATACAACAGGAGCAGTTGTTGTGGCGTGAAAAAACGCCGCACCTTATTCAGGACTCCGAGTTTCCGTGAAGCTGTTTTTATAACAGCCTCGATGTGGTCCCTTGGATTGAGGTCGCACCGAACGTCAATTCCCAGTATGGCGACTTTGCTTTGCATCTCCAGCGTAGTGCCACAGGGGGAGGGAGGAGGCGAAAATGGTGACTTTTTCGCTGTGAGAGCACATACCTGTGTTTTCTTGGCGTTAAACTCAACAAGATTGTCAGAGCCCCATTTGGCAATGAGACCTAACGTCCTATCGAGTTCAACAACAAGATCCCACCGCCTCTCCTCGGTTTCCGCCCGCCCAGCTACTGCGCGTCCGTGGTATCCCCCGTGCACTGTACTATCATCTGCATAGCAATGTTTTTTTTTTTTTTTATAGTTCCCGGGGTGGCAAATGACTCTACTTCACCTGATGGTAAGTGATAGTAAAGTCCAAACGCGACGACGGCTAGTGCAGTCAGGACGAATGACTTGCACTAGCCGCCCCCGCCTTGCCGGCCCGCAAGATGCCTCTTCACGCCTCGTTTGAAGGAACCCGGGTCATAAGAGGAGGGGAACACGTGTGCTGGTAACGAATTCCATGTTTTAGAGGTGCGACAAAGAAAAGAGTTGCCAAATTTCTTCGTGCGCGATGGAATTGATGTCACAGTTAGTCGGTGACATCGAGAGCCAGCACGCGTAGATTTGTGAAGGAAAGGGGAAGCAGGAATGAGGGTGAATAGCTCCTCTGAGCACTCGCCGTGATACAGTCGATAGAAAGCGCTCAGTGCCGCTATCTCTCGACGCAACTGTAAAGGCTCGAGGGTGTTGGTGACCTTTACGTGGCCAATAATGCGAACCGCACGTCGCTGCAACCGATCCAAGGCCTCCAGTAAGTACTTAGCGGAGCCATCCCAAAGGTGCGAGCAATATTCGACGCAGGACCGCACCTGTGTTTTATACAACAGGAGCAGTTGTTGTGGCGTGAAAAAACGCCGCACCTTGTTCAGGACTCCGAGTTTTCGTGAGGCTGTTTTTATAACAGCCTCGATGTGATCCTTTGGATTGAGGTCGCACCGAACGTCAATTCCCAGTATGGCGACTTTGCCTTGTATCTCCAGCGTAGTGCCACAGAGGGAAGGAGGAGGGGAAAATGGTGACTTTTTCGCTGTGAGAGCGCATACCTGTGTTTTCTTGGCGTTGAACTCAACAAGATTATCAGAGCCCCATTTGGCAATGAGTCCTAACGTCCTATCGAGTTCAACAACAAGATCCCTCCGTCTCTCCCCAGTTTCCGCCCGCCCAGCTCCTGCGCGTCCGTGGTATCCCCCGTGCACTGTACTATCATCTGCATAGCAATGTATGTTCCCGAGAGAGAGCATATCATTGATATGCAGAAGAAAGAGTGTGGGGGATAGCACAGACCCCTGGGGGACCCCAGAAAGAAAGAAAAAAAGAAAAAAAAAAAAAAAAACTGCTGGACTTCGGCTTTCTTTTCGCCGCACCGCACTGCTCCAATACGGATTGTTCGATTAGATGTCTTAGATTTTTATCCAAATTACGCAAGTTTACTAACGATATATTCCTTGCCAGGCACAAGATTTAAGAAAATTAAAAACATTAAAAATTCAGTGGTGCTTGTCCGGGATATATTTTAAAATTTATTACAGATTAATTATAAAATTGGTTCTAAACGAGCATATTAAATCTGCATCTGGGTTCTATAAACAATTCCTCTATTGCAATTAACTTTTCCCCAAAACAATTTTTATATCTAAAATAGTCGAGTCTTGTTACGTAACTACATTCGTATACAAAAAAACACAAAAATATTTAAGAATAATAAAAAAGAAATATCATGTTAATAGTAAAGATGACTGCTGATATAAAATAATAGTACTTACAGACTAATACTGATATACCAACAAAATTGCAAGCCCAAGAGTAATTTACTAATATAATGACGATGTCATGCACTTAAACTGCTCGAGTAATTCCTGGTATTAGTTATTGTTCTAATATTATATTTATTTTATGAAATAATCTATCGATTTTATCAATTTGACCATGATATGTGTATGTAGTCTTAGTAGTAATAGACAGTGATAGTATTAGAGATCTATGGTATATATATTAATGATGGATCACTTAAAATTTTCTGAATTTCTCCTATTTTAATAATCTCAATTTCAATCTACAGTGCAAACTGCACAGGAGAAATTACAGTGCATAAGTGTTTGTGCGATCACATGTGCATTAACTCCAGGCTACTTCTAAGAAAAATTTTTTGACAGAAAAGCTGAGTAGCTTTTTGGGTTAGATACGGGATTTGCACTTAGTACCTTAAGATCAATACTTTTACGCGTAAGGCATAGGCCTAGGTAAAGAAAATAAAATTCTAAGCAAATACTGCTAAAGGAAAAAAATTATGACGGGAACTGGGATTTGCGTCTGGCGAACGCGACATAAGGCACATACATACTCTTTAAGAACTTAAAAGCTTAAAATACCTCCTTCAATCTAATCAGCTCGGAGTTGAAACTTGCGTTTAAAATTCTACTATAGGTTTTTCAGGAATAAGTGGAACAAAAGCAAAAGTTGAAATAAATATTTGCTTCAATAAATTGAATATGAAATCACTCTTTTTCAGCACATGACTCTACCATAAGTACGAGTACATATATAGCTTTCGAATATCAACTGCGCTCCAGATTATTCGCAGATCTAATGATTTTTTTAATCTTTTTGAAATACAGTATTATTTATTGTTAAGGCTAAATAATCGTGCAGCTCAGGAGTTGTTCGATGATTTCTTTTGAAGTTACGAAATATTTGAAAGTATTAAAATTACAAAACATGAATAAAATATAACTAGAGTTCAAAATAGATACGTGAATACAATTAGCTTATATATTAAAACTTTAACTTTTCCCCTTCGTTATCGGATTTATTTCTCAGCTTCCCGAGGAAATACGTGATAACAATCAAATGAACGAATCGCAGCGACATCGATATGATCATAAAAAATAGACAGACGCAAAAATAGGAAATGTACTTTGCGTAAAATGGAAGCGAAATAAATGTAAAATCTGAGTATGTATTTTAATTGTAAATATTTAAAGATGGCAAAAAATGCAACTTCTTCAACGCGAATCAACCTTCAATCCTCTTATCTAAGTAAAATTATGATTAATAAATTTATAGCCCTAAAATGTGAAACTGCTGGGAATCCTCTTCATAAGGAAAAGCTTTGATGCACAACAAACATGGGGTACTATTTCTGCTAACACATGCAGGTTCCCTAACGCTGTTTTCAGAAAATATAAGCTTAAGCTTTACAACGGGGATTTATACGTGATCTTTAGAAAATATCCACGTGTATTACCACTAATGATGAATATTTTGATGAATATACATATGTAAATATATAATGTAAATCAACGTAATTTATATTATTATTTGCTTTTATATCATGGAAATTTACGAAATACACTGTATTCGTGTATTCTCAAATTAAAATTTGTCTTGTGTAAGGTGATTATTACACGTTCAAACTAGCATCAGTTTAAACCGTAATCGTGGAACAAAGTTTAATCAAAGCGGATTGAAGGATTGATGGCCAATAAAATAGGTGACCATTAGACGTTCAATCTGCCATCAGTTCAATCTGTACCAAAATTTAATCCTAAAACCTCGGACCAAAATTTAATCAAATCGGATTGGCGGCTAATATTATATTGAAATAATCTTACTCTACTTAACTACACGCAATTAATTATCGATTGAAAGTGAAGTGTTTGGACAAACTATTGGAAATGTTTACCAGATTATTCATTCTAAAAACTGTAAACAAGAAACATGTTAAAATCGTCGAACGTATAGCGAGAATGACGGAGAGCTGATATTATAGGATCAAACTTATATGAATCGTATTAAGGTGACAAATTAACTGAAGCTGCATTTGTAGATTGTCTAACAAGTATTGACTTCGTTGCTCAATTTATAAAGGATTCACTTTTTATCAGTTCTAGCCATAGTGAAGATTGTTTTGTTCACAAATTGATTTTTAATTAATATTTACTTTATTCTATTGTGTGTTTCCTCGCCTTTTTTGTAATTAACTAAGAGTTCACTAGAATTGAGTGCTATTGTACATTTTTTGTTAGTAAATAAATAATCTGCAGAAGTCTTTGTCAAATTTTGCACCGCTTGTGAACTTCATTTTAGAATTGTCTGTAGATGATAACGTAAAACTTATATCTGAAGACGTAGCGCTTTTTGAAGAAGGTTTTAGTTCAAGTATTTTGAACTGATAATTTCTTATGGGAGGGTAAATTACTTCGTAACGTAACGCGTTACGGTGCCACTATTACCGACGCGGACTGCTTTACCTGAGAGTTACCAACCTAACGCCGTCTATCGTATACAGATAGTACTTATAATAACTTAGTAAGTCTCAAGTACTAATTTAAATTATATTTAATATATTATAATTAATAATAAATATTATCACTTCTGTCGAGCGTCCCGAGACACACACGTTTTTTTTTATTTAGTAACGTACAAGAGTACGTTAATAAATATCTTAATTGTTGTAACAGGGATAATAATAGATAATTAATTTGTCGCTATTCCGTTTTGGCTTCGAATCAAAGCGAAGACCGCCGATAGAAGTCGTTAAGGTACGCTTAATGTAGACGTTCCTGAATGTCGTTGAATCCTAAATAAATCACACATTTCAAAATACTACAAATAGCAATTTCTTATCAACTAAAATTAGATTTAAGATCTATAGGCGGGAAATTGTAAAGCGGAAAAACTATGTTTAATTAGTGCACAAGCAAATGATAACATCAACAACTACAAATAATAAAGAAGTACATAAGTATTGGTCCAGCCATCGAAAGATCAAATACTGTACACGGTGGCAGCATGCCAACTCACTTAACTAAGTTTTAATGATCACCTACATTGGAAGTCAACAGCACATCATTAGATAAATCGTAATCTGGAAATCCTAATTCTCCCATTTGCAAACATTCTGTCTTATGATCGAGTCTTAAATATTTTAGACTAATAGAAGCCGTTTTGATTAGGGTCACAAATATTTGGACAGATTAATTTTATTTTAAAAGAAATTTGCGAACCGTCTGGTACATGGTTTTAAAATATTTTAATATTTAAATAAATTATTTTATATTATATTTATTTAAATGAATTAAATTATTTTAAATACTTATTCAGATTGGTAGGTTCCACATTTATTTTGATTTTTTTTTTCTATTGATAACTAGATTAATAACATTATTTCTGTTAATTGTGTTTACTTTGAATTCAGATTGAGCATTGGTTTGGTGCTGAAAGTAATATGTACAAGAAGATGAGATAACGTTGAAGTGTTAACTAAAATTAAAAATAAAACAGTTAAATTGCAAAATAATATTAAAAATTATAAAAGCAATCACGCAAATCTAAAGTAACGATGCTTTTATAATTTACAATAACACAGCACGTGTACATCTCATGCACTGACTTACATCTGGGCGGCCGCCGGCGGGCGACCGGGAGCCGCGCATGGCTGGGCTTTCGCTGCGGGCACGCTCTCGTCTTAGGGATTTCATTTTTTTTAAGGAACCACTCGTTTGTTAATTTGAAAGAGCGGTAAGACCTGTATGAAAAATATTAATTGTAATATTTTTTCTTCTATATTTACATAATTATACATCGACGTCTCACGATCATATTTTTATATAATATGTATGTTTATTGTCATCTACATTAGTGTCATTATCGCATCGTATTGTTTCTCTAAAACATTTACAATTCTAATACTTTTTACAATTTACTGCTAATCAGACAAAGGAAGAATAATGGTAGATATTTCAATCTCGAATCTATTTAATGCTGAACACAAAATTTAATAAAAAAAATAAAACCTTTAAATGTAAAGACTTAAGTACTTTATCACTTTTAATTATTTAAAATAAACCGAATTACATCAAAATTAAATTTAAGGCATTATTTTTTACATAAAAACTGCATGGAAGACCATGCTTTAAAAAAATCCTGTCTAATAAAAGGCTATAGAAACAACGCAATTAGCTTATGTCCTGTTCTTGGGGCTATTTCTTAGATAACAACTATGAAGTGGCTACCGTGCTTTGAAATGCACCGGCTAACGCGATGGGGGACGAAAGAGCTATGGCCTTTAGACTGTAAATTATAGACCCTGCAATACGAGTGTGCTATCTTGAAATCAGAATGTTATTTTTATTGTTTTGTAACGATATAAATAATTAAGTCAAAATATCAAATGATATTTTAATTGATTTAATCAAGGATATAATATAGTTATAACCATACTTTTATTGCCATCATAACTAACCATATTTTTTTGAAGAAAATTCGATCTAATTTTCAATATCTGGTAACTAAAACTTTTAACTCGCAAAAAACAGCCAGGCTGACTCTTGCATTTTATTTGTTAAAACTAAACGTGATTTAAATTGAACACGACTGAAATCCAGTTATAGTTTGATATTTCCCTTTTATACACTGAAAATTAAAAGCATTTCAGCATTCATTATTTCCTCTACGAAAAGGGTGAAAAAACAAATTGTAACACTTCGTGAAACTCATGGCAGCGAGTCACACTAGCTGTACGTTTATAATTAAAGATTGTAACTGTTTGTGAGCGTTCCAGTACTTTTGAAATGGCTAACTAGATTTCGAATGTACTAACTCTTTTACTGACATAAAGCAATTATTCACAGTGATACCATATTTTGGACGGTACGATGTGCGAATAACAATTTGTAGTTGTAGAATTTGCGAAATAAGATTCTATTTGATTTAGTTTTATATTTTTAACATTATTTTTTTAATTTACAACCTACACATATATGTATACGAAATGAAATTGAAGTTTCTGCCTGTGATTTCAAAAGACTTGCCTTTTATAAGACTATTTGTGTGTTACCAAAACCAAAATATTTTTTTTTTCGTAATTATTTCTATCTATCTACTTGTCCGAGTATTATGTTCTAAACGGTTCAAAAAGTAAAATCACACAAATTAACCGCCGGTAAATCCGTGGGCACACATTTTTGTCCTCCTAAATAGCTTGATTGATATTAACGGCCGGTGGCGTATATGCCGACCGTTAATATCATAAGTTTTTTTTTTTTTTGATATAAATAAACACTCTTAATATGTTTTAGTTCAATATATATTTTTGACTCATAAAGCTCTCAATTTTTAAAAATATCTCGAGATAAATATATTATTTATGCTGACGAGATTTGGTCCGGTAGCTAGCAGTATTATTAAATGACAATGTTTCATAAATGGGTCCATTTGAAGCTTTATTTTGAATCTTTTATGCATTTACTGTGGTATGGAATTACATATCTTATATAATTACGAAATAAATTCATATATATAATCATAAATTCACGAATATTAATTGGGAAGCTAAACCAATATGAATCCTGATCGTAGCCCGTAACTCGTAGCCTGTAGCGTAATACAGCAATAGGCAGTCTGTGTATGACTTTGTGTGTTTTGTGCATGACTGTGTTGATTAGTGTTTTACATAAATTCGTATTCAATGATTTTTATTATAAGAATATTCTAAATAATAATAAATAGTGATTGTTTTACTGTGCGTGACTGTGCGTCAAATTGTAGGGCTGTTTAATTGCGTCGGTGCGTAATAATGTTTGTGTATTTTTTTAAATATTAATAATTTTCATAAATATATAATTTAAATAGTGAATTCCTTTTTGTTCATTTATATATTTTAATTGATATTAACATCTTACATAATTCATAATATAAAATTAAATTATTACAAAATTGTTTAAAATTTTTATTTAATACTGAACGTTTTATTTCATTATTAATTAATTTTAAATTTCAAAAATGTTCAATAATTGGATATTAAATTTTAAATAAATAGTTTAATATTTATAATTCCAACTTTACGGCTTAAAAAACGTTTTTTTATAAAAAAAAATAGTTTGAAGAAGTCGCGATTAAAAAACATTAAAGGAGAACTTTTAACGCCCAAATTAATATTTTTGAAATATTTGATGAGTTTGGTTTTTCACTTTTTTAACTTATACTAATGCGCTGTAGACTTACCTTTGCCGAGCTGAGCTATATTGCTCTGGTTCAGGGGGTTGCTCGTAACGCGTCGGCGGCTGGAGGAGTTCTTCTGGTGCCGAGGGTAGTTCACCCCGGCTTATATACCATCCGGACCTGCGCCGGTTACCTGCGCATCTTACCTCCTCACCTCTAACCCACCTCCACGGGGTTTTAACGGCTATCTTTTATTATAAATATGTAACAAACACTGATTTAAACCACTAAATTTTGCGCTTGTAAAAGTAATGTTTTAACTTTATTTAAAGTGGCCGGGTTCTAAAAACAAGTCATTGATTGGTTTACAGAAGTCGTTTCTTTTTTAATTAGTTGTTTTAGTTTGAAATTTTTAGAAAAATAAACATTACAAATAATTCTACAAATATTTATGCAATTGATAGTTTTGACGGTTCAAATAACGGTTAAATCATATTATTATGATTATTTTATATCATTATTTTATAACGTAGATCTTTAAGACCGAATTAGTTTTATTATGACGTGAATCATAACCAGACCTTGTCAAACTGGTCAGTACTGGCCCAATCTAGCCATGAGCTTTAAGCTTTTAGCATTAAGCTTCAGCTCTAGCTTTAGAAGGGAACAGATTTACCAAGCAATAGGGCACTTACGGGCTCTCACTTTACTAATACGATTGAATTTCAATACTGATATTTTGTTAATATAATGGCTTCCTTAAGACATTTTATATAGAGAGTAGAGTATACGTTTCTTTGAGTATTATTATTTTTTTTACATATTGTACATGTTTATTTTTTTTACATATAAAATACGTTAACTGAGATTTCCCTTTTTCAATTTCCATTATCAAACAATACGACTGTAACAGTATTTTATTGGAAACATTCAACAGTGCAAACGAACTTCAGAAACAGGGTGCGACGGCAACAAGTACAAAAAAGGACCCTTTGATCCTCAGCGCTAACTATATTAAAGTACTATGTTTTGTGATATAACGATAGTTTCTGAAATCAATTCGTTTGTATTAAATATTACTAAGCTATTGTTAGCTCATTGTAGGCATATGGATATTATTATATACTAATAGTCTATATTCATGAAATCGTTTGTTCTGTTTTAAATCTCGAAAGCTGAAATTTGAAACATAGATGATCGTATAAGGGGAATGTAATTGTGGGTATCTTGTATTAAATAATATATTTTAGTTACTAGCTGAGCTATCCGTAAGAAGCCAGTTATAAGAGGTATAAATATCCAAGTCCTTATTTAAACATATTTCGCGGGTGTTTAGTTAAACGCTGATTTGTCACTTTCTGCCATCATTATGAGGTCCTCCAGACCGATTTCGGCCACGGCGGCCAATCTCAAGAGAGATTAGCCAACTGCGCAGGAGATATTATAGTGCACAAGTGTGTGCGCAAACACAGGTGCACTCTCTTTTCCTTAGCTCTCATAATCCGATGAGACGGCAATCCGACACTACCGGAACTCAGGCACTCTACTAGAGTTCAGGCGCAGGACCAACGGTTTACACTTCCACCTTCCAGACTCCGGGCTGCTACTCTGAATTTTCTGACAGAAAAAACCCAATAACTATTTATTGGCCCGACCTGGGAATTGAACCCAGGACCACTGGGTCTGCAGCCTTATATCTAGCCACTAGACCAACGAGGCAGTCATCATTAATTTGGCATTCGACAGAAGGAGAGACCGTATTTCTTATATGAACTTACGTTTATCTTATCAACTCCTGAACGTCATTTATAATTGTTAATAATCATGAAATGTTGCATAAACGTAATACGAGGGGGTACAGAAAGTGTACCTGACACCTTCCCCTTCCGCTCAAACGCGGTCGAAGCCGCGAGCAAGATTTGATATGATAATAGTTCATAATATGAAACCAGAATTTTAATTAAGAATTTCATCCAATATCAACATTTGAAATACAGGATCAATGCTATAGGTGATTATTTCTGAGTATGTTAAATTATTTTATACGAATTCGTTCTGTGGTGCAAACTCCGTTGTATTCCGTTAATATTTTCATATTAAAAATCTGTAACGTTATATATTAATATTATATATAAATACATATATTATATTTTACCGAGAACTATTTAAGCTTTTTCATGATTGCAAAGGATTATAATTACGCATACCTATAACATAAAAAAATATAGATACTTCGAGTTATAATTTTCAGTATCGTGAGTTATCCGATTTCAAGCATTGTTTAAAATAATTCTATATTTTTTATAAAATCATATTAAACAAAAAAATCAATCCGTTTACCTTTTCGTAATTAAATCTGCAATTCTAAGAAAATAATCATATCATAAGAAAAACCTTTTCCTTAACTAGACTTTAAGATAAGTTAAATTAAATCGCACCTTGAATTGCTTATATATACATTTATAGATATAAATCTATCAAGAAACTCCTCGACTCTCATCGCGCCACTAAGATCAAACAAGGGCCCTGTAATTAATGAAATCTTTGAAATTTGGATTATTTTAAAGTATCGCATTTTGATAATAAAGATTTTTTGTGGCTTTTTCCGGCTTCGCTCGGACAGTATAAGGATCTACATAAAACGTTTATGTCGTTATTTATATAACTATTAGCTTACGCAGCGCACGCAAAGTATTTTTGTGAGATATTCAACCACTCGTATTATGGTCATATTTTACCAAAATTACACAATATCTAGTCGAATTATACACTTAAACCTTCCTCCGAAAGAATTTTCGGTAGTATTTGAGTTAATCTCGTTCAGACAAACAGACATGGCGGGGTGAATTTGTTTCATAATACGTAGTGACATAATTTTATTATAGCTCGCTCACCTGCTTTAAGCTCACCAACGGGTAGTGTGCTTGTGTCGAATCTTGTAATTTGAGTTTAAATCAATTCCATACAACCGATTTATGTAAAATTTTGCACCCGCCTACCGATTACTAAATAAAAAAATATATTCATTTAGCTTATGGATAGTAAAATTGTCTGATTTTTATTCATTGTAACACTACTTTCTTTATTGTTATTTGAATACCCTACTAACCGTCTATTCTAAATTAAGTTTCGTCGTAAATTCTATTATCAATAATCAAAACAAATTTGTTCTTAAGTAAAATAACCGGATATTTGTATGGTAAATATCATTTTACACACATTTCACGAATATTTCGTGTCGGCATGCTGCCGGTGAGCGGATTTCTCTGGAGGATTGACATAAAATCCAACAATGTCTCTATTGTTCAGGTCGCCATGTAGGTAATCGTATAAAGTTACGTCTCGTGAAAATGCTTTATAACGATATTTCATTAAACATTATTCATACTTTATATAAATGTTATGATATTCTTTAATTATTAGTTTAATTATAAAATCATTTATCATTAAATTATATTAGGTCCTCACATATGAATTTAGCGTTTTGTCGTACTGACCACTTTGATCTGAAATATCTCCTCTTTGGTTAAGAATTCCAAATTCATATTTATAAATTCATTTAGCTGGTACATTTAAGTTTTGAAAACAGGCATTTATTTGTTTTTTCCTCATAATTTTTTTCCCCCGTACAAAACGCCCATGTATTAAGTACGATAAGTCCCAGAACTGTTATCAAGAGGAGAATATATCATAGTCCAGCAGTGAAGCGGCAGTAGGTGTCATAAAAAACAAATTTAATTTCTCATTAGAAAATCAACATTTAAATATGATTTAAGTTAATCCACGTATTACAATAAATACAAATTACTAGTACACAACTATGGGCTTGCTTAAAATTCTGTTGCAAGATTTAACACACAAATTGTAATGATACGCGGTCAAGTTAAATAAAAGCTCGTAAAAATGAATTTCCTCGAGCACGTTCTTTTATTATCAATAAAATTTAATTTTAACATGGCACGGTTAAGTTTATCTACTAAGACAAAACAATAAAATATGATTGACACAAGAAAATCGATCTTGGTGGTCTTTGAGCCCGCAATATTTTCAGAAACCACTTCTGAAAAATAAGACAGAATCAGGAATATTTATATCTTGAAATCGGTTCAAAAGGAAAATATTATCTAAGTTACGGGCAAAAATAATAATAAGAGATATCTTAAATCAAATCTTTTCAAGTTTATGATCTGGATTTCTTGCGCGTGGGCTATGAAGGGCCTTGAACTTAAGAGATGTAGACGGAAATAACTAATAAGTAAAATATATTTCACAGTAATTATAAGCTTGTAAGAGGTAAATTATAAAGATCAAGTAGCATTTATATTGAAGGGGTTACATAATGCCGTTTCTTTTATAATTATCCTTAAACACTTATTCAAATTTTATCACTAATGTTTAAGGTCGAATTTCGACCACTGGGCGAACACTAGTTGATGTTAATGTTCAAGGCTGTTGTTACTTATACCACAATGCATTATACAATCGACAAAGACGGTATCTGATATTGTATTTGGTTAACTATTTATTATATAGCTTTGGTAAAAAGATTATATAATCAATATAAAATGAACTGATTAAGATTAAAATATATAAATAATTATATTTTTAAATACTAATATAAAAACACTAAAATAAATCAAAATAAGTTTTAACTTTAAAGTAATTAATAACAGCTAAATAATAGATATATGAGTATAGATAGGCATTATAAACTAAATTTTAGTATTAGTAACTTTCATACAATTTGGTATACTACAAATATATGAAGTTACGTTAGTGTAGGTATTGTTATAAACATAAACAACTTAAACTCATATATCGTGAATCCTGTTTCGTAGTTTCGAAGTTTAAACAGGTGTCTGAAGCAGACACTGGCTAAATATTCACTGGTATTTCAGCTAAAGCGGTTTTATCATTTTGTATTGAACTATGTAGATACAATCACATTGTGAACAGTACGAATTTCACAAAAGGGCAGATGATTGTAATATTAATTAATCGTAACGTCGAATGTTATAACCAGATATTATTTTACCTCTTAATTGATAGTCCAAATCAAGTTACAAGTAGGGTAGACCCCAAGTCAACATAATGCAAGAAGTGTAAGTTTATTTAAAACATATAGTAAACAGAACTAAACATATTTTTCCTTTGCGCCAATAATTTCATTTCACATTTATATATCGAGGGATTTGAAGCTTTTAGCTTTAAAAAGAAAAAAGTAATCCTCGAAAGCAATCGAAGATGCTGAATAGCGAAATTTTAAGAAAGGGTGCGAGTCCAGCCTTTATAAACCAGCGGTTTTGCGTGTTACACGCGATCGGCCCATAAACAAACTTCGACATGACGTCAAATAAAACAACAGAACCTTATAACGCTATTATATAACAGGATAATACTCTATCTATATCGACGTTACATTGTTGGAGAGCTTGTATATTTGAACAAGCTCAAGCTATCATTCGGATTTGAATAGTTCTCCTTTGTGCTAGATAGCTAGTTAATTGACAAGGGTTTTAGGCTATTTCGTTTTACGCTACATCCCATCGGTAGGTGTGTTTAATTAAATGCACTCGATTGTAATCTCATAATGTCTGAAAGAGATATGTGTACTAATATAATAAATGCGAAAGTAGCTTTGTCTGAGTTTCCTTAACGCTTTTGATGTGATTAATGAAATTTGGTATGAAGTAAGACCCCATGGAAAGACAAAGGCAACTTTTTTATACCTAACACTTGATCACGAAACCTAACAAAGAAAAATATTAATTTCAAGTAAGACGCATTGCAAATAATTCGAAATGTGTTTTTTGTTATTTGTATTGCTATTGAACAGAAATGCAGGAAATTAAAAATTTAACGTAATCCGTAGCTCTCTTTGTCTTAGCACTTTCTCGCAGCATTTCTTTGACAAAGAGATTTTCTAATAACTCCGCGACCCTTTACAGTCACCCAGTAACCATTGACTATAATATGCGCTAGATGTTTATCAAGCTATTAGTTATCGTGTTAGTTGTCATGGGTATATATAATCATTACCTTAGCCAAGTTTTCATCAACCGTATATCGGAAAATCTGTTCATATTATATTTTCAGTATTCTGAATAATGTTTCTCTTTACGCCTAATTAAGTATTAATAAATCTTTGTATTCATTATTAATATGATGTACGCAGGCTTATTGCAATATCTCAATAATTATACAAATCTTAATAAGATGTACTTACTAGTACTTACTAGTACTATTAGTACTTACCAGTACCTACCTACTTAATTTAAGAGATTGGTTTGTATAATTTTTTTTTAATATAGTGCAGTAGTAACACCCTTTGAATGTCCCACTGCTGAATGAGACTCTCTCCCCTGTTTTTGAGGAGAAGGTCTGGAGCTTAGTCCGCCAAGCTTCTCCAATATGGGTTGGTGGAATACACATTAGGCGGTGAAATTAGACACACGCAGGTTTCCTCACGATGTTTTCTTCACAGTCAAGTACGAGATGAATTATAAACACAAATTAAGCACATGCAAATTCAGTGGTGCCTGCCCAGTCTTGAACCCACGATCATCGGTTGACTCAGGCGTTCTAGCTATTTCTTATTTAGTATATAATGTTAATTATGTTTTCCAATAAAATATACCTATGTATTATATTATTAGTGTAAATAAATAAATAAATAATCCTTATTACAACCCAAAATTGTTTTTTTCAATGTTTCATCATTTTAATCGAATAAAAATGTATTAAATTCATCATTAATTAGTGCTTTGTATAGATAGTGCAGATGATTTATTATATATATGTATTTATATACAGTGGTGGTCGTATAATTAGAAACACTACCAACTGTCCTTGACATTATGTAAGATACTTCACCGCAATCGTTTTTATTTTGAAATTAAACAATAAATCGGACAACAATATGTTCTACGGTTTATCATTTATTAGAAAAACAATATAAATCTCATTACACAATACTTTGTAATGAAAATTGCAGTTTCAATATAACATTACGGACAAACATTTAAATCAGTTTTGAAAAAACAACAAAAAAGTATAAAAAACAATATTTTTTAAAGTATTAGTCATTAGTATTGTTATTTCCGAATTAGCTACTATCCACAGCCTACCAACAGTTATAATTAATATTTAGTGGCGTATCCCTTATTTTCAATAACAGCACTGCAACGACGTGGTATTGATTCAATCAATTTCATAAATTTTTCTAGGGGGATTGAATTCCATGTTTCAACAAATGCTTCATATAGTTCGTTTTGACTGGTGTTACGTTTGTTTGAGACTTTCTTTTTAACAATATACCAGAGATTTTCTATCGGGTTTAAATCCGGACTATTTGCTGGCCAGTCTAAAACGGATATACGCTGTTCGCTAAGGAGACATTTGACGCTATTGGTCGTCTGTTTAGGGTCATTGTCATGCTGAAAGATCCAGGTTATAGGCAAATGATCGTCCGAGTAGGAAATCATTGTGTGCTCTAAGATATATACCATATATATCTAATATATATAAATCTAAAATAATTATACGACCACCACTGTATATATCTGACTAACTATACAAGTTACGGTACTTGAATATCTCACGAAAAGCGGCTTACGTACGTCGCAGAAACAACGAAAACCAGCTTCTTACAGGCGTACTTAGGGCAGTAAATAATACTCATTCCGCAAAATAACAATATATGACGAGCCCGTTGGCGTGGTTGGTAGATACCTGCCTTTCGCGCCGCAGGCCGTGGGTTCGATTCCCACCCAGAACAAACATTTATCTCCATGAACATATCTGTTTGTCTTGAGTCTGGGTGTAATTATCTATATAAGTATGTATTTACAAAATAAAAGTAGTATATGTAGTATATCAGTTGTCTGGTTTCCATAGTACAAGCTCTGCTTAGTTTGGGATCAGATGGCCGTGTGTGAATAATGTCCCAGGATATTATATTATATTATATTATATAATGCATAATATGTAATACCCCTTGAAATAAATGCCGTTGAATGAAGTTAAAACAACGTTATAATTATTTTCATAATAATAAAAAAGTGTCACTTATTACGCATGGATTTCAAATTACATTATCGACTTCCTGACTCCATTATCAGACCAATACGGTGCTTCAAGTCATATGTTCTGTTCTTATGTATCAAGTAAGGCTAATCTGTACTTGTATTTAAACTTTATATCTATGTATAAATAGGCAAATATAAAACAGTCCTGTACTTTAGTAGATTTTTGCTTGGTATCTATTTAGTTTAACCAATTGTAATATAAGAATAGACAAAAACTGATGTTTTTGTCTATTCTTATATTACAATTGAATTCATTTAATTTAAATGTTTCAAACCAATCCTAAGTTTACATACGTAAGAGAGAAAATCATACTGAGAACATGTAAATTATCTTTGCCCAATGACGTAATTATTGTAGTTTCCTGTTAAGTTCCGAACATGAGCTTGTAGATCGATTCTGATGCGATCGCTTTCAGAATATTTATATATTGTAAACTGCAGACGATTATGAAATCGCACAAGAAAAAATGAGTGTGTTCTTAGGTGTGTTTTTTCTTTGCCTTGATGGAAGTAAGTGATTCTTCAATAGTGAATAAAAATAGTTTTTTGTGAACCTAGTTTGTCATTGGGAGGGCTTGATGCAGACGTGTCGGTGGGTACCGCCTCAGCAATTACTCTACCATCAATACTTGTTGTATTGCTGTGTTCCGGATTGAAGGGTAAGTGAGCTAGTGTAATTACAGACCCAAGGAACATAAAATCTTTAATCCGTGGTAAGATGGCGCTTCGAGGCACTAAGAAGTGGTTTATATTTCTTCCAGGAATGGTATTGTTTGTTGCCACTGTACACTGAGATTCTTAAACCTAAGCGTATCTTCTACTTACTTAAATATTTGTTACTTACAAAAAAAATTTCACTGAACAAATATTAAATTTTTGTAACATAAACGTTTGAAAAAAGTGTTATATACTTATGAGTTATAAAAAAAATTAGAATGAACATAATATCCAAAAAATATAATAATGAGAATACCTGGCCATTTTCAAGAAATTGAAATTTTTTTCTCGAAGTGGAATCTTGGTGTTTTAGCTGCATAGGCATCGGATCTTCTCCAGATACCGCACGTTGGTAGGACAATCTCCGACCCTTGTTATCGTTTTGGCTGTACAAATCGTTTTCTGGTATGCAAGAAAAATCTTGATAGGAATGACATGTCAGCATTTCGTTTTTCTCGTCTTGTATCTTTCTTTTCGCGTAATTAGCTATTCCTTCACTTGCTATCCATGACACTCTAAAGCAAAAGAAAATAAATGATATTATCTATATTATGAGTTATGTAGCGTTCAGTATATGAAAACATTATTTTTGCAATAATTCTATAAAGCCAAGCAAGAGATCCAAACTGGATTATCTCATGTAAGCGATTGAATCCGAGAAAATAGATTGTAACGTCTTTGCAAAAAATATTTTTAGAGACTCAGGGATTTTTGCGACCTTTATATTGGGGGTTCAATGTGAGCTCCCGAGTGGATAAATTACGTCATTCAAGAGGTCCTGACTCGCTATTGTGAGTAAATTGTATATTCATTTATGTCGAGATTCTCTCTTAACTCTCGAGTGAATAGACATGCTTCGATTATCGTTTCTGTTAATGGTTAATAAACTATAATATATAAAAACGTATTTAGTTTCAGATGAATATGTTTGTCCTAATTTCTAAATATTTAATAATATTTATATATTATTTTATCGAATTTATCAATATTACAGCGAAGATATACCTTTAATACTATTTACCTATTCATTCGAGATGCCTTCTTGCGCTGCTGACGGAACGGAGCGTCCAATCCGGAACTCATCGAGATAGCGCGGGAATTCAACATTGCTTCTTTTAAATAAAACTCGTTTAAGCCTGTGTAAATACAAATAAATACCAATAAATAAATACCAATAAATACGATACACAATTTAGTACGTTTCCCTCTTCACACAACCAATGTGGATCCAATTATTTTATAAATTATATTTTTTATAAATATTAGATTATTATATTTTGTAATTCGAATATTTATTTTGATATTTTTACTGGGTGGTAGGGTTATGTGCAAGTCCGTCTAGGTAGGTACTGCACACTCATCATATTTTCTACCGCTTAATAGCGGTACTTAGTATTAGTGAGCCAGTGTAACTACAGGCACAAGGGGCATACAATTTTTGTTCCCAATGTTGGTGGCGCATTAGCGATGATAGAAATATTTCTTACGCTCCATTATCTATGGGTGGTGGTGAAATCTTACTATCAGGTGGCCCATTTGCTTGTCCACCTAAATATGTATGTATGTAATAAAAATAACAACAATATGAGTTTAGTGCATAGTGTTAAAATGTACTCTAATTACTGGAGAATACAACATGCACCAAAGTGGTGTCGATAAAATTAATTCAAACAATATACAACACAACTAGATGTTTCATACTTTTGACAGCGCAACGCATTATCTAAAACATATTCCGTCGAGCCTCGTCTCGTAATTCGTCGTCGTAAGCATTCGTCAAACTAAAAATTTACGAACTTCTTTCTCTAACTCATTCTCTCAACTGAAGAGACGCGTTAACGTAGTCGAGAACTTTTCACGTTTTACAGCTCTGTAGGTTTAACATTGCTGAATTTATGAATGTATGTACGTCTAAACTGAATTTGAACAACACGTATATTACGAATGTTTTTTTTTAAAACCTAAGATAATTGAGATGGATCAGCGGTTAGAAAATTTGAATCTTTTCCGATGATTGCAAGTTCGATATCAATTCATTGAGTTTTCATGATTTCATTATATCTGCGTTGCATTGGAGCAGCTGGGTCGATTTGAAGATTATTTCGAACAAACAGAATGACAGAATAAAATGGTGTCTTAGATTTTGATTGCAAATAAATAGCCATACTAACTTAAGAGACAATTATTTTGAAATCGCAGATAGTTTAGACAGTTCAATGTTATTAATCTGTATACATATAATTTAAGATGTGTAATGCTAAGGCAAACGACTCATGGAATGGTTTTCAGCCGCGCCCGCAAGTCGTAATTTCTATATTAAGTCGTTTGGTTGCTATAGCCCCAGGTATTAAAGGGTATTGTTTAAAAATATTGTGAGATATATTTGTTAATATAATAAAAACTTACTATTTACGCTATTAGAATTTGAGTATGACTCTTCAAAATCAGCAGTATTTGGACCATGTAGTGTAGGCTGGCTTCCAGCTAGGCTGGTTTGTGATGACGAGCTTGGTAGGTTTCCGCTCTGCATGTATGATAAGCTGGAGGTACTGGAGGTACTGCGCACTATTGGAAACGGCGGCGTTTGCAAACTTGTTCTGCTTCCATGCGGCTCCTTAAATAGCAAACTATCTAGTGTTCATGACTAAAAAATAATACATTTTCCAAATTAAAAGGTAATTCAGAAAATGTATGGTAAAGTTTAAGTAAATATTGTACCTTTCTTTCGCCCATTTAAAAAAAATGTAAAGTATATTACATTTTGTTTCAAGATCATTGAAATAATTATTAATTTAACAACATACATGTACAAAGCATACCAATATTCTTTGTCGTTTATCGATAGAACTAACATTAACTCAACTATAAAATTGATAAAGATATCGTAAGGTAGTTATAAAAAACAAATTACGTTTTATGTCAGTTAATATACATACGAGAATATGTGAAATTTAATCATTTATTTTAATTCAATTGGTATGGGCAGTGTTTGTGAAGGTGGAATTTTGTAATTGATTTTAACTTATTCCTGATGAGTAATAGAGAATTTAAATTTGTAAGAAAGTTCAAAATTGTAAAACAATACAATAAAATGAAAAGATAAAACAATTTAAATCGCGGTATTTAATTTTGTTTATGAATAATTATTACTCTTTTTAATGAGTTTGGAATACAATAACCCTGATATATTCATTTACTACCTATTAATCAAGCATTATATATTTTAATCATAATTCAATTCATATTATATTAATATTATATAAATTTTATTACCATCACTTTATACAAGAATAGTTTGTATATAATATTTACTGCTTGACAGTAATTTTTCTTTATTAGTCATTAAATTAAGAACTGTATTTGATAAAAGTTAATTGTAGGTAAATTTTAAGTGTTGTTTATTAGATAAGAAAACACTCGCTCACCTGTTCCTGTAGTGGAGGACAGTTCGTTTCATTAACTTCACTTGTATTACAGTTATCGTTTAATGATTGCAGTGAAGTTGACATGGAACCGCGACGTTGTAAAAAACTATTTTGTCTTCTAAACATTTCGGTCGTGTTTCTAACAAAACTATCCAATTTCTTCCTAAAGAATGAATATTTCCTTTCAAGTGGAGATTTTCCGATTGTATGTAAATCTAATTCAGATTGCGAGAAACCATCTTGTCTAGATAGTATCGTATGGTCTAAGGATAATTTTCTATCTCGATTCTTTTCAATAAGATTTCCATTAGATAAAGACGCAGTTAATTTATCAATTACATCATTGTTCTTTATATCGTTTATGTCGCTTTGAATATTAATTAGAGAATTCCTTTTTTCAGTAGGCGCCAGGTCAGGCCAGGTCTCATTTGACGTAAAATCACTTGCTTCCGCAATTTCGATTTTGTTTATATTAAAATTGTCTGGATTCAATTCATTTTCATTGGTATTCACTTCACTTTCTACACGATCTTCTAAATCAGTTTTCGTAATATCAACATCTGGATTTACTGCACTCAGTGGTTCGCTTGAATTTTGATTCATTGAGGACTCTTCAAAACAATCCTCTTCGTTGAAGTCTTTGCTGTTCATGATTTTACTACCAGGAGGAGCCTTTAATCTCATGCTGCTATTCATTTTGACACTTCTTAATATTTCCTTTATCTTAAGGTTTTCTTTTATACTCTTCACGTCAGTAATAAATAGAGTCTGTTTGTCCTTATCCCTCACTTGTTTTTCCTTTTTTAACTTTTGTGTCGATCTATCCATATTCACACATTAGAATAATTATCACATAAACACTTAAAATTCATTTTACACAACAAAGGGCAAAATTTCCTAAATTATTCCACATGGCCATTGAAATACTTATCAGCTGCGAGCGCTAACGTCACACCTGTATAAATCGTTTAATCGCAGTGGAGCTATTGTGACGATAACACTTTATCGCTATATCTTACACGGCATAACTTTAACAGGTTAGAGAATGCTAGAAAATTTAAGATTAAATATACTAGTGTTACAATATTGGGGCTGTCATAATACGGCTTATTTTATAAATGTAATCTTACTGTTAACCGTATAAGTATAGTTGTCATCGATTGATTTCATTTACACCCACTAAACTAGATAATATACAAATGATATCGAGACTCCTTGAGATTATCATTGATAATAAGTCACATATATTCATTTTTATCGATTCTATCTGGTACTAGTGATCGCTATATATATAAATGTACGCATTGAAATTGTGTTCCATTTCATTTACGTGCGAAATATTATCGACATTGCCGGGTACTAACAAAATGTTCTAGTTAACTGTCTACTTTCCGTGCTCAACTGTGTTCGTCTTTAATACAATGTTTTGAAAGACGGTATCCGCTTGCTATTGTCAGAGAAATAAGGGGAATATTATAAAGATTTTTTTCAAATATATTTTATTCATTTCTATTTTGAATTTGCTTAACATTTCTAATTTGTCTAACGAGAAATATTAGTACTCTTGTCGCAAGGCCAATTTGATAAAATATTCAATGATTTCAAAGTACGTGTATTTATTATACGTACAGTAAGTACGTCCAATCGTAAGTACAAGTTATCGGATCATTATTTGCGGATCATATTATATTTCAAAATAGCTAGGCTTTTATCAGAGATATTACTAGTAATGGCGTCGGCCATTAAAGATTTTTACAATAACCCCTTATTTTTCATACATAATATATATTGTGTGCCTGACAAATTGACACTTTTTAATAACAGATTTATATTTCAGAGACAGATTATATTAATTATAATTGTAATTAAGGTATATCAAAGCTTATCACTACTAATTATAATGTGTCGAAAACAATTATGACGTCATGCATGGCATTACACAACGTTTCTTGTCAGTTTAGCAGCGTTCGATTAAATGAGACATAATGAGGCAAAATGTCGGTTCCTGTTTTAATATCAGTTAGTATTATTTTAATTAAATGTAAATATAATGTGTTTATAATTAGAACATATGGCCATACAACAGCATTTAAAACAAAATATCAAAAGGAGATTTGTTATTTGTTTCTAATATGCACAAATTAATAGACATTTTTAAATATTTACAACGTTAAAGATGTTCTCACTCTAGAAATGATTATAAACTTCCATAAATATACTATCAAGCAATTTGCATATTGATGACCTGCAACGGGACTGATGTTTGTAAAGAGAATCGCTGGCAATAGTTTTTTTTTTTTATACTTTAACAACGTTATCAAATACAATTAATTGTGATGTAAAGTAATGAAAAGTAATAGTCTGTGAATGTCCCACTACTCCCACTGCTGAGCTAAGGCCTTTTCTCTTTTTTCGAGGAGAAGGTTTGAGCGTATTCCACCACGCTGCTCCAATGCGGGTTGGTAGAATACACATGTGGAATTTAACACATGCAGGTTTCCTCACGATGTTTTCCTTCACCGCCAAGCACGAGATGAATTATAAACACAAATTAAGCTCATGACAATTCAGTGGTTCCTGCCCGGGTTTGAACCCACGATCATCGGTTAAGATTCACGCGTTCTAGCCACTGGGCCATCTTGACTTCATTGATGAGTTGTGATGAAAGTTACATTCATAGCAAAACAAAATAGCACATTCTAATTTCTTAAATTGTTTTAGACGGATATGTATTTATAATACGATTTTTAAATGTTGTTGAATGCGTTTTCGCTAGTACAGAATAATTTTTTGACGATGATATATTATGAAGATAAGTTGGACTTCAATGTGTATTCGATAAAATAGTTTTAAACTGAAATACTAAACAGTCTGACTCAAACAAAATTGGTTTTCAATAATTGATTTTAGTTCATGAAAAATCCTGATCATAATATGTATGATGTTAAAAGAGTAATAAAATTACATCCAAAACTAGGCCGAGAGTGAAATATTAATATAATGAGTTAAAACTTAAATTAAAAAATCGGCAGCGTTTAACCCGTGCCTTCGTTCTTGTTAAACGAAGTCAGAGCCGCTCATCGGACTATTATATATAGTAAAAGAATAGAGAGTGCACCTGTGTTTGCACACACACACACCTGCTTCATAATATTTACTTCGTTATTATAGCATCCGTTGCGAAAAGTAGTCGATATCGGATAGGTGGAAATTAGACAATTAGGGCTTTGTGCAATCCGGTCTGGGTGTGTCCCACCTACTCATCGCATATTCTAACGCCAAACAGTAATACTTAGTATTGTTATGTTCCGGTTGGAAGGGTGAGTGAGCCAGTGTAACAAAAGATCGGTGATGATGATGATGAATGAATGAATGATTGTATAACAAAACATGAATTTGGACGGAAAATTAGAAAACAATCTGGATTTTGGAAATATAAAAAAACGAGAGTATTTTGATTATTATATAAAGCAATATCAGTATCTTTATTTTCCTTTGTCTAGAGAATAGGCGAGTAAAATTTGTATATGATTTACACATATAGCCAACATAATAGTGCCATAAGAAACATTAAGCACCGTGTCCGCCACCATGGTTGCGCTGCATAGTCAATAGAGAGTGCGTTGAATTTTTAAAAAGGGTTATTATGTTATTTCCTCATGTCTGCCTCTGAGGCTGAAAGTCAAAATCATTCTGGAAATAAAAAAAAATCCACGAGACGCACATTCTGGTCATTACACCATTGCGGGACGCAGTTGTGCAAATGTAAAAAAAATTAAGTTGTACTACGTCAATTTCTCATTTTACAAATATATAATTTTACCAATTCCAAAATTTTACTAATCCAAAAAGGCCGAGAAATAGAACCTTAATTAACTTGGCTAAATCGATTCGTATAAACTTTAATCGTTATCGATATGAAACATGAGCAAATAATATACAGAAATGCTCTCCAGCTTCCCAGCCATTTGGTTACGCATTAGTATTCCAATTCAAAGTTACAAATAAAATATTGTATGTATATATAAACTACATTATAATTTCAGGAGATGAAATTGTTAAAAACATAGATTAATTAAATTTCCTCACTAATTATTTTTGTTTATCTTGTACTAGAACTGTTAATAATGCTGTAATCTAAATCCTTTTCGTTTTTTATTTTATTAAAAAACCAGATTTCGGCTCTTAGTAAATTTACTTTTCGCAAAGTATTACATCGCCCGTCGCATGCCACGGGAACTTTAAGCATAATATTATGTAATATATATTTAAATTTTATTCTATAGATTCAAATTAACATTATAATACTATTCACTAATATTTATATCAGAAATCACTTTTTTTTATTTAAGTTAAGGATGGTTTTTTTGTTTTGTTTTTCGGTAATTAGAGAATTTATATGTTTTGAATGTTAGGTTAGCCTATAATTGCTTATATATTTTGTTACAATATTTTTATACATGCAATTAGACAAATGTTTTTCTAAATATCTAACATTGGCTTCCTCCTAGATAAAACAAAATAAAATAAATATAATGTTTGTGAAATCAAGCGCTGTCATTTCGTTTAGTCGAGAGAAATATTTGTTTTCACTATGTTTGCAAAATAATTATATTGCAAGAACAAAAGAACAGTAATAATTCCGGTCGTTGCAGCTAAAATAATAAGATTGCGTTGAATTTTCAAAATTTTGTTAGCTATAGATGTTCTCTCAAAATTATTAAAAACGGAGCCATAAAAGATTTTTATTTTTATTTTTTTGATTGTGTAGGTTAGTGGCCGTGCATGTAGGCCACCTGATGGTAAGTGGTCACCAACGCCCATAGACAGTGGTGTGTATATTTCTTAAAAAAAAAACAACATCACCACTGCGCCACCAACCTTGGGAACTAAGATGTTATGTCCCTTGTGCCTGTAATTACACTAGCTCACTCACCCTTCAAACCGAAACACAACAACACAAAGTACTGCTGTTTTGCGGTAGAATATCTGATGAGTGGGTGGTACCTACCCAGGCGAGCTTGCACCAAGCTCTACCACCGAGTAAAAAAATAAAAACAATTAAAATGGATCTAAAAACAATTCGCAAATCTTTGGAGGAACAAAGTTACATTTAAAGTATAATCACCTCTTTGTCTTAAAAAATTTTATTTGTATGAGTTGATTTTTTCAGAAATTTATTTCTGTAAAGTGTAATCGATAATTATTTTGTTTTATTTTACGCCCACCGAAGCACATGTAGAGACTGATTAATACTCTCCTAATAGATATTTCAAAATAACTGCATAATAAATTATTTTAATGTTAATGTTTTTTATTTTTTTGTCTGTATTTCTGTCTGTTTGTCCGGTGTAATCTAAATAAAACGGTTAAAATTACAAATTGATATAAATGAATAAGAAGTATTTCAAGTTTTCGTTTAGTTTTAATTTCATCAAAATCTTTTGAGTCTATCAAAAGTTATAAAAACGTACATTGTTTTGTTAATATAGGCTCTTGCTAGTCGTCGATTAATTAATTTTATTCATCCGGTAATCGGACGACTTGACACTTGGTATAATATATGTTGCGGCTATATATATATATATATCGGTATGCTAAATACTTCAATTTCTGAACGCGGTGACCAGATTTTACAAAGTAAAGTGACCTTTTGCTATACACATTAGCATTCACGTTTCATTCAAAGAAGAATCAACAAAAGTGGTTTAAATATCCACCACTCACGAGTCCTATGTTGACTTACACAGAACAGAGAGTAACTTTTAATATGTGTAGGATGGATCATGATAAGAGCTTAAAACTGAAACATTCAGTTCTTTAACTTCTTGATCTTTAACATGATCAGGAGAACGAGTGCAGCAGATCTTCAACTTTTCTTCTTCTGTTGAGGGCAAAGTCGAAAAAAGGCGCGGCATCAATTATAGGTGATAGTATCAACTACACGGGAAATTATGTAAGGTTTGGGAAATAATTTTGTTTATTTGTATTGTTTGAGATGTTTGTAACCACAATAGAGCTGAATCTCTGTCTTCAGACTAGTCACATTCCTTTTCCATATTACTTGAAGCAATTAGTGGTCTTCCAATCAGGAAGAGTTCTGCGAAAAGGAACTCGAAATCGATAGATGCAGAGGATAGTGGACGCAAGTATTGTTAAGGACAAAATCCACGTGTTATTTAGCCATAACTCATTTTATATTTATATTTACCGACTTAAAGCAACCTTGCCAAAAACCGCCGAAATAAGTAAGGTGAGCTTAAATAAATCGAAATCCTGAGTTCCAAATTTAGATAAAAATTAATTAAAATATTTGAAACCAGGAATTAGATTATTAATCGTGCGAATTAATTTGTTGTATCTTACCAACAACTTTTTCACAAAAAAATAACAATTATAATTGAAATGGTTTTAATCCAAAAACTGTTGCAACACGTTTTATTTTATAATTTATAGTAATAAAAACAGAAAGTTTGTCATTGCTAATTCTTCTTCTCAATCTACATTAATTAGTAGTTAATTTATAGTATTTAATATTTTTCCCGTTTTAAGGAATTACTAATATTCTTATTTACTCCTCCAAATAACCGTAAAGTAAATCGTATAATCGTGAATCCTAGCACAAGGCTAGGATCATAGTCAAAGAGTCCAAATCAAACATGTTATTATATTTTTTCAAAAATTAAGTCACCAATTTTAAAATAGAGGCGATTATTTTGAGCGAATGTATATCAATCGCCTAAATAGTCTGATGTGTAATAAAGTAGAAAGTAAAAGCAAAAAATATATTCTTGCGTGGGGTTTGTTGAAAAATGCGTTTAATATACATTTTCAAGTTTATTCAATAGTGATTTATAAAGAAGTTTTCTAATCAGTCGACCAGATTACGGACTCGTGCTATTGAAATAGTCCGGCTCTAAATCGGCTATATATAAGTCATAACTGCTAAGATGCACTCGTTGAAGACTTTTGTCTTCAAGCACTGTGGTATTTATGACGAAAAGGTTGACCAAGTTTCCCATACGCTGCTCAGCCCAGCTGTACTCTTCTACGTATCTCCTTATGGAAGTTGTTCCGATTAAACAAAAAAAAAAAAAACAATTACACAACAATTTTCTATTTATGCTTATGAAATTATTCTTAATAATACAGATCATTTATAAGTTATCACCATGGCGGTTAATGACTATCTGACACCATTATATGTTTTATATAAGTTGAAGTAACGATTGACCCTTCTTTATAGATCTACTAAGTTTCCAAGTGATACTAACTTGGATTGGTGCTCACCAACCAATCAACTACAAGACACACAAGTACAAGAGTAACTTCTCGCAGTGACACTGTCTGTTAAATGTTAAGGCAGATATATGTGAGGTGGATTTCATTTTAGTTTCAAACAAGTTTTTCTCACTGATCGTTATCGAAAAAACTTTAGCATATGAAACATATGTTAGGCTGCATCAAATAATGTATTATAGTATTTTTTCACTGAGTAGGCATAGGCGCCTGTTATTGACTAATTCGATCCCAATAAGACTATTTTCTCGGCCGTTTTTCACAATCAAAAAGCTTTTATAATATAACTGTTTTGGAAACGAACGAATTAACACTTTAAGATAGAAGTAAAGTTAAAGTTTGTTCTTGATCATAATTTATTAATTCAGCCTGATAGGGCTATATTAACACATAAATACTACATATTGAATTAAGTAAATCGTGAGGACTACCCTGACTGAATTTATATCACGGCGGCCAATCTCAAAAATAATTTGCGCAGTAATTATAGCTCACAAATGCCAAACACAAGTGCACTCTATATCTCTATCAATCTCATACTTCAATAATGAAAAAGAGACTGAGAGTTAATTAGTTAAGCCTATCTTTTTTATTGATCTGACCGGGATTCGAACAGGATATGCAGCATTACAAACTAGGCTAACGAAGTAGTTAATGTAATGTGCACAAAACGCCGTTTTTAAAAATTATATATATATATTTTTTTTTATATTACCCGGGAGGGCAAATGACTCTTCTCCACCTGATGGTAAGTGGTATCAGAGTCCAAACGCGACGACGGCTAGTGCAGTCAGGAAGAATGATATGCACTAGCCGCCCCTGCCTTGCCGGCCCGCAAGATGCCTCTTCACGCCTCGTTTGGAGGAACCCAGGTCATAAGAGGAGGGGAACACGTGCGCTGGTAAAGAATTCCATGTTTTGGAGGTGCGACAAAGAAAAGAGTTGCCAAATTTCTTCGTGCGCGATGGAATTGATGTCACAGTTAGGCGGTGACATCGAGAGCCAGCACACGTAGACTTGTGAAGGAATGGGGAAGCAGGAATGAGGGAGAATAATTCCTCTGAGCACTCGCCGTGATACATTCGATAGAAAGCGCTCAGTGCCGCCATCTCTCGACGCAATTGTAAAGGCTCGAGGGTGTTGGTGACCTGTACGTCGCCAATAATCCGAACCGCAAGTCGCTGCAATCGATCCAAGGCCTCCAGTAAGTACTTAGCGGAGCCATCCCAGAGGTGCGAGCAATATTCGACGCAAGACCGCATCTGTGTTTTATACAACAGGAGCAGTTGTTGTGGCGTGAAAAAACGCCGCACCTTGTTCAAGACTCCGAGTTTCCGTGAGGCTGTTTTTATAACAGCTTCGATGTGATCCCTTGGATTGAGGTGGCACCGAACGTTAATGCCCAGTATGGCGACTTTGCTTTGTATCTCCAGCGTAGTACCACAGAGGGAGGGAGGAGGGGAAAATGGTGACTTTTTAGCTGTGAGAGCGCATACCTGTGTTTTCTTGGCGTTAAACTCAACAAGATTATCAGAGCCCCATTTGGCAATGAGTCCTAACGTCCTATCGAGTTCAACAACAAGATCCCTCCGTCTCTCTCAGGTGACACTATCATCTAACAACTAGTTTGTAGCACAATGAAATTGAATAGATGGAAACGCTATCTTACCTTCAAAGCTTCCAATTACATAAAGAAATTCGCCTTTATATTTATGTGTAGATCGGTCTTGCTTGTAAATCTAGTTTGTCCCATTATTTTTGAACTTTGTAAGAAGCTTGCATAATATTTTGAATATACTTTCCTACTTAAATCATTCAGCATCATTCGTTTGATTGCCATCTACATCTACAACTTTTAAAGATCAACAGCGTGGAAGTATTTGTGTCGAAGTTGTTTGAAAATTAAAAGAAACTTCCATCGTCGCTAGGACTTCAATATGTTATTGTCACCGATATCAGCGTGTCTATGAAACAAAAGCACTCATCTATCTATAGAAAATTTCCGTCGAATGACCATTAAAGTCTTTAAGGCAACCAAAATAACAAAGAAATGTTCGATAGCGAAAAGTGTAGTGATGTTGGTAACACGTATAAAGTCATGTCAACCACATATTTTGTGCAGTATTTTAACATGTCTTTATTTCTATAGTAGGGCTGATATTACAAACATTAAAAATAAAATCGCTTTCGATGATGGAAACGATTTACTAAAAAATACACTTTTGATGGGGATAAATGGCATGTCCTGATTGATCGATATCATTTTGCTGTGTACACGATATACACTGAGTGCATACAAAGGTCGTTCTCACGAATGTCCAGCAGTATAATAAATCGAGTAAACGACAGTTTTTTGTATAACTTTTAACTGCCTATTAACAAATCAAATCTTTAGATAAGCAAGGCTTCTTACTGAAGAAAGACTTCATTGATTATAAAAAGCGTCGAGTTTGTGTTCGATGATTGCAAAGAAGTGGGTGCCTCTTAGTAGGACGTTTTTGAGGCAGTTGGAAAATAATTGGATATAGATTTCACTAGACAGTGGTCAGATGTGCCCAAGAGTAGAAAGGAGTGAATAGGTTACCCAATTAGTTAGGGTAGTAGTAGTGTGATTTAAAAGTGTATAAGCACAAATCAATCACATTGTATTACTTAGATTAGAGCTTAGATCCTAAGTTTGAAAAAGTATATTTTGGTTTTAATGTCGGACTCAACCAAAAGCATTTGAAAAATAGATGTTGAGGTAAGCCCTCTTTGAAATATAGATATAAGTCAAGTACTGAAGTAGAATGATGATTATATTTTAGAGATGCTTTTTAATCTTAGGATGATTTTTCCGTCTAGCGCTTCCACCTTATAAATAGCGTCCTTTAAAATAATTGAAATTTAATTGGCGCTGTTGGAGCTAGAGAAAATAAAGGAATGCGCTAATATACGCCATCTTTAAAAGGCGCTTTTATTAAATTACTCTGCTAATCAAATTTATAAATCCCAATTAATTAACGTAAAAATATCCGTTAATGCCCTCTAGCTACAGTAGCGCCATTCTGGGTAATTATGGAGCCCTTGTTTCATACATTTCAGTAGACACTTTTCCGGTTGATGATTTATATGAGAGTATCTCATCATGTTTCCGTTCCTTACCTCTACACTCTTTATTTGTAGCCTATTCGCGCAAAAATTTTAACGTTCCACAGATAACATAACAGAGTCGATTTCAAAAATACCGATGTATTTGATTGTTATAAAATTGGGTCAACAGTCGTAAAGTAAGGTAAAGGTAAGTTAGGTATATAGTTTAATATGTCACATATTTTTTCTATATAAAAGTGATAGATACGTATAATGTTAACCAGTAAGAATTTATATCCAATTTATTAAACAAAAATGAATATTTGCAACTTTTAAAAGTAAATGATAGAAATTACATAATCATCATCGTCAACAGCCAATTATAATTCACTACTAGACTGGCTGCCTCTTCAAAGGTGCGTCAAAGGTCCTGGATCTTCATCTATTGTACCCAGTCGGAATAAAATCACATACACATAAAAAAATGTTTAACAATTAACGCCATTTCTAAGCTATATTTGTAAGTGAACCTGGCCTAGCTTGGACTTTATAAAAATATTACTGAGAATTACTTAAGTGACCAAGTACTGATCAATCAATGGTCTTGTAGATGTCATAAAAGTGCTACTATCTTTTTTTAAATAAGGTATTTGATTCATATCAAATTATTTTATTTACATTTTATTTTAAAACGACGTGCTAGGTAACCAACGTACTTGATCCTATTTTTCTTCCCACTCTTTTATTATAGTAGTCATTTGGTGCTCAAAAAGGGTATACCTGCGATAAATCGTCCAGGCAGTAGACCAAGGGTTTTCCTATATATTAACGAAATATTTTTCGTGAATATATACGAAAAACGCGTGGTCGTGTCTTGGTTTGCGGCTCTCATACGCTAAAAATATTAATTCTACAAAAAAAAGTTACTACATTATGAAATATATAATATAAAAATAGAAAATTTTCTCTAGTTTAATTTATTACATAACTATTTTCACCGTGAAATGAGTTGGAAAGGAGTTATTGTCAAAAAACTGGTTTTGTGCGCCATTTTTCCAATAGGGCGGCGCGAGCGGCAAAGATACGAGATGGCAAAGTGAAAATTCGAAAAGAGCACGTCGAAATCTATTGAATTACCAATTTTCAACACTTCCGGAATTTGTTCCTGGTAGAACTACCAAATGACTCGACTATTATACGAAACATAAGTTCTTAAGTTCAAGATAAATGCATTTCAAAATAAATATAAAACTAGTAGCAGTTAGCAAACGCATTATGCAGTAAGAAACACTTTCTAACAAATTTATTTGTCCTCAGTGAATACATAATTTAAAATGCAGAAATTGAATTAAGTTCAGGAGAAATATCGGAATATTCAAAAGAGATTTCAGTCCACTATATTTTGCAGTTTATGTCAATCATATTGTTGTTTTTAGTTCTAATAAAAATATTTTAGCACTAGTACATTTAGGCCACTGAGATAATTGAATATAAATCCATGCGCCTTTATTACCTAGTATGGAAAATTAGAAAAAAAACATGTAATCCTTACGGTGGATATATGCGAGTAGCGATACCTGGAATAGGAAGGTGGGAATTGATAAAGAGGAGCTATGTTTTAAAAAATATATAAAACGACCGATTATTACGACAAAATTGCCGGATTAATTTGGGTTAAATTTATTGGTGCATTTTATTTTTTGTGTCTGAAAACTTGGCTTAGAGTTTTAGAGTGTAATAATAAATTGTTCAAACTAGACGATATGCAGAGGAGCTATTTGATTATGTTTGCTTAATCTGCATTTTATATGACAAATAATGCATATAACAAATAATTATAAAATCGTTTGTCCTGATTGACTCTCAACGCACATAGGTAGGTTTATTGAAGCACATGAAAATTCAGAAATGCTTGCCCGCTTTTGAAAACGCAAAGTTAAGATGTATCTATCTATTTATCTTCTTGAAAGGGGTAATTGTAATTGCGTTAGTAATTACGGCCTTATTTATACGGTTAGCAAATTACTTTTTCTGCTTATAATAAATATTAATATTTTTACACAGATTACATTATGATCGTGTAACAGATAGTAATATCACTTTGAGATTTGTAAAGTATTTTAAAGGCTTAAATCGAAACGTCGAGTACAGTCTAAAAGGAAGTCGCCTCACGACAGAGTATTTGTCGTGCTGAAGACACTAAGTTAAAAGTGTTTGTCGTTTGACTCTTTCTATAAAATAGTATTTATTTATACTGACCACTACTGAAATGGTTATTCATATTATTTTAATAGCGATAATGGTAAAATATTACAACCATATTAATAAAAACCATATTAATTTGAATTTGAAAAATTCTACTATTGTTAACTCTTTGATAATTAGTATTTGTGTCTTACCGCTAATGCCTTATTAGCCGTTCCCCTCATAAATTACGCGAATACGCTATCTTATTCTTTAAGTTATTGTATTTACAACGACTGCAGTACTTATTGTATTTTGATGAAATATTCTTGTTGTCCATACTTCACAAATTATTCCAAAGTTTTTTTTCTTTTAATTCAATAGTGACCGATGTTACTAATTATTATAAAGCGCAGTAAAAAAAGGTGAAAAGGCCTTAGCCTAGAAGTGGGACATTCATAGGAAAAAAAAAACATGTCACTGCAGAAAAAAAAATTCTCATCATGGAGAAGTTGTCTTATCGGAGTATCTGATTTAAGAATCAGACATTTATTTAACGTACGCGTTACGAGCGACAAGTCTTGTTTTGGAATAAATATAAACCAATAGTAATGTACAAAAAATCGCATTTTTCAACCCTAGATTATATAAAGAATTATCTTGTTTTTGTCATTAGAGGTCACTTCGTAATTTTCTGCTATCGTGAAAAAATATATCATGTTTTTGATTGATGTCAACCCTTGAAATTATAATGTAGTCATTCACACAGTATTTTATTTCTAACTAATAAATGGATTACCTCCACAAAGTAAAGACATAATTAATAATGCTGTTTTATAACCACTCAACTTAAACTTAAATTGTCATTTGCAAATATTAATAAGATTCCCGAGTATATATTAATACATAATGATTCATCGTTAGTTTTTAATATAATAAGAGTATATATGTATATAAATCTATACCAACCAAGCTGAATTTAAAACATTTAGATATATTTATGCAACCCTCAAAACTAATATGATTATCGTATATTACGACAAGGACAAAGGAAGATCAGATTAAATTACAGTTCCTCTGTATTTCCATTTATATCCCACCGTGTGTATACTGGGTCTTTAAAGGAACAGTCAAAATTTTAAGCTCGAAATTCTCGCTTATTTATAGAGGCAACGCTTCGGTTACACGCCCCCCCCCCCCTAAAAAAACTAGGTAGTAGTAGTGACTAAACGCCCAAGGGACGGCTAGGTCTCGCTGTTTATCAACAAACGCCAGTGAATGCAAGGCGCTTCCGTTCCCTAAAAGGGTCAGTATACACAGCGTGTCAGTATTTTCGAAGATAAGTGAATGGTGTTATATTTTATTTTTTTCTATTTTTCCAGTTTTTGTATACTAAAGTATATGTTGCACGTATATTACTCGGTGGTAGAGCTTTGTGCAAGCTCGTCTGGGTAGGTACCACCCGCTCATCAGATATTCTACCGCAAAACAGCAGTACTTTGTATTGTTGTGTTCCGATATGAAATGAGTGAGCCAGTGTAAGTGTACAGGCACAAGGGACATAACATCTTAGTTCCCAAGGTTCGTGACGCAGTGGCGTCGTTGTTTTTTTTAAGAAATATACAAACCACTCTCTTTGGGCGTAGGTGACCACTTACCATCAGGTGGCCGATATGTGCGTGTGTGTATGATGCTGTTGCGACTATTTTTTACGTCCTTTGACCTCGGTAACAAAACTGTTTTTGTTTCTTTGGCGCATCCGTTTTTTTCCATTCTTTCCACCAGATTTTGAAGATGGTCGATTGACTTTTGCAACAATTGCGCACAATAATTTACTTTTTCTAATGATTATATTAATATATTATTCCATTTGTAATTCAAATAATAAAAAATCATTTTGTACCGTAACATTACCTTTTCGTATATTTGATGACATGCATGAATCTATAAAATATTCCCCATTTTCAGGTGCTTGAATAATTCAACTTATTGGAACCCACGCAAAATTACTATATTCTTTCGAAAGCTCATAGTCTAAGCTACAAAAGCCTAGAACCGTTCTTTTATACGTGTTTTTAGTAAAGTTACGAATTTGTTAACAAAATTCCGACTTTTCCCCTTTTTAGATGATTGTACATTTTTTATCAACAACGGTTTCAAATTTTTGAGTTTGGTAGCTACTGAGCCATGTAGGAGACACTTCAATAAGCAACCCAGAATTTTTTCAGGGTTTTTGGAAGCCTAGAAAACTTTGTAAAACCGACTATAACACCGACTAAAATAACCAGTATACACACCGTGCAGATATAGCATACACACGCCGGGATATATTTATTTGTATATAAATATATATTGTGTGTGACTGTGAGGAGACCTTAGCCCGGCAGTGCTATTAAAACTGTTTTTGTACTTTTATTATATACTTTTTAACGATATGTTCGTTCATATTACAATATCATAACATTTTTATTCAACGAGTTTTAATGTAACAGTTTGTTTTCAATTTTATCTCGTAGTTGCATCTGTATAAGATGACCTACTGTGTATAATGAAATACTGACACAACGTTGTAGGTGGCGACATCAGGATAACAACACGTTTTACAAAATGTACTAATTAAGCTTATAAGCTTCCATTATAGAGTTCAAATTTCAATGAAATGCAAAATTCCTTGTATTTTCATAAACGTTTCTATAATAATTTCAAATAAGTTATCTAGAAAAGTTGAACATCAAAATATATAAAAATTAAAATGAACTGAATCGACTTCTTCACTATTATTTTCTGTTTTAATAAAATAACAACTTTCAAGTCAGTCACTTCTTCGCTGGAACATCTGGTACATCAAATTCGCTGACCTGCGCATCCACAAGTTGCTTGCTCCGCAACTTGATAACTGCATGGCTGGGCACATTAGGATCCTCCATTTCGAATTCAATTAGACCTAAACATTAAAAAATGCATACATTATCAATTTAGAGAATGCGCACAGACAGTCAGAAAACAAATTATTTAGACTAAGAGTAGACCGAGGAAAAGTCAATCGATGTGGTTCCAATATGAAACGTACATTTATAATAGGGAATATGCATGACTTTTTTATGAGTTTAATTAATTATTTACATCTTTATAAAGTAGAAAAAAATATAAATAGGCTTAAAAATATTCAAATTATTTTTCAAAGTGAAATTTATAATATTGAATAAATTTGAACCGATCAAACGCCACCATTTACCGCGCGCTTTGAATAACGTCACATGTCATGTCTCGTGTTTGTTTACTCTAAGCGATACAGTTACTTCATTCACATTTTTATTTTATATCAGTTTTAATTGTTATACATATCATGGAAGAAGCTAAAAAACCTCTATACAAGTATTGTATGCTATCGAAGTGCAAAAACGCTATTAGAAATACACCGATAAAATGTTTTTTCGTATTCCAAGCGATGCGAAAGTACGAAAACAATGTTGTAAGATGAATATCAATTTAACGTAAGTATGCTATATTTATATATACAGCTTAGTGTGAATTTATCAGAAGTAACTTTAGATCTGAAACAAACAAGAACGTAAGTACTCAAAGTAGTTGTTCATGTATATCGGAATCGGAATATTGATTTATAATATACATGAAATCATTACATATTTACAAAAAGTAAATAAGCTTATCATACTCGAGTGAATTTCAATAATACAATATTACACGTAAATTAATTATTATGATAAAGACGTAAAATAGGAGCTTAGGGCGTTGATTACTAATAAAAAGTATTTATTAGTGATCGAAGGCTTAGGGGCAAGGCTATGTATAAGTTATATTTAGGTGTTTTATAAACATCTATACATATAATAAATCTGTAACTGGTCGATGTCTGTACATGGAAGATAAATGAGTAAAACTTTTATCGGGGGTCTTTATAAACACAATAGAACCCAAAACAATGATTAATAAATTTTTTGTCTGTTTGTCTGTTTGTCTGTTTGTCTGTGCGTTTGTGCACGCTAATCTTAAAAACGGCTTAACGGATTTGAGTGCGGTTTTCACTAATGTATTGTGGCTAACTTCACTTAACATTTAGTGTTTGTTTTATTTCAATCGGTTCATAAATAATAAAGTTATGTCAATTTAAATATACACGTAGAACATTTATTAAAAAATGGTTATGGTCAAACTGAAAAGAGATTAAATATTACATGTAATTTATACTTTTGCTTATGATTTATCCTATATTTTGTCCTATAATTTTTAATCTCTTTATTAATTTATTATAAGTTTAGTATCCCTACTAAAAATCAATAAATTATTATCTGTAGGAAAAGTACGCGCACCTGTTAGTTGTCAAAATCAAAAAGTTTTGTTAACAATTTCGTGTTTTCAGTAGCTTCGTGTGTTGTTTTTGCATAAAAACTAATATTGCATATATATTGTGTGTATCTTTATGATCTCATCTTATATCTTTCATAACAGTACGCTTTAAGACTGCGTGTGAGCAAGTCAGTTAACTCAGTGACAGTAATTAATACGTAATTAGTATATAGGTGTATAAACAAAGCCTAAAAAACAACTATAACAATAATACATGGTTTTAGAAGTGCTTGCTTTAAACATAAACGGTATATCACTTCTTAAAACTTTAAATAGGTATAATTTTTTCGTAAATTCGTGTTTCTAAACAACGAAATAAATAACAATTTAACGCGGAAAAAATGGCAACCATATTTTGAACTATATTTATTAGCCTCTGGATATATATAAGGAGTATTAGCCACTGGTTATGTATAAGAAGTGTAAATAGAGAAAAATAGCAATTTTGTTCAACATTAAAATAACAGAAATTACTTTAGAAGACCTCATTAATAAATGTAACAAGTATTTCGAACCGAGGAAAAATTTAACTATGGCCTGACATGTATTTTTTATGAGAAAACAAAGCAAACACGAAAATATAACCAACTTTATTACGAGTCTAGAAAATTACAGTTTAAAATGCGATTTCGTTGAATTAATAGTCATTGGTCAGTGATAAATTTACAGCGAATATGTGTTAGAGTAGCTCGCCAAACATCAAAGATTATTACAACGGTCTGATCTGTCACTAAAGAAAGCTATAGAGATAGCTAAAATAGTAGTGATCGAACAACAAAATACGGAGTGCATAAATAAAAGCACTGAGACGTCGTCATCACCGTCATCATCTAATGAATATCAAGTGATGAAGGGGGAGTAAAAGGGTTAAACAACACACAGTACAGAATAGAGAAGATGTGCATATTCCTATGAAGTCAGACGGGCAACTAATTAAGAAGAGAACAAAATTGTGAAACGTGGTTATATTTGCCTCATCCCAATATAAACCGCATAAAAGTATTTTGTAATCTCTCAGCTTAATTCAATTGGTCTTTGGCTACATCAAGCTTGCGACAGCATAATCATGAATAGGAAGAAGTAGATCTGTGCAAACATATAATATATAATTAAGTGTACTCAGATATTGATATTATATATTTAAAAAAAAATCACTGCAAAAATAACATAAATAAGATAAAAATAATAATGTATTAAATGTATTAATTTATATAAAATGAATGTACCAACCCATCTTAATATTCAATATTTTAGTTTGTTATAAATTTTGTACTGTAGTCATATTCTTGCTTGCCTTTTAATTGTATTTGGTTAAAAAATATATAAATAATATATATATCATTTATTTACTGCATTTTATTGGCCTTACTCAATGGAATAATGCTTAAGCTATGTGATTTCATTTATATTTTGTTTTTGTTAAATTTGTGTTTTCATTAAGTAATTAATTATATTTGATTATAAAAAAATATATATCTTACTACACCTTTACTGATTATGATGGTTTAACTGTTTGATTTTATATATGTTTTGATTATTTTAATGATTGTGTAATTATTGTTGGTGGAAACTTAGCTAATGTATGTATATATTTATATATATATATATGCTATAAGTGTCATCTCATTTTTAACACTTAACCTACCAGAGCGGTCAAATAACTGCTTTTGAAACTTTAATTAAAATTGTTATATAGCTGCTTTTGTTTGTATATTATATATTTTTTTCTACATAAAATGGCCGCTTAAGCAGCCTATTCAGATGTGTGTCAAGTTCAATGGAAAACATTTGTTTTAATTCCCTTTTTTTGTTTAATTAAATTAGTAGCCTTGGTTAAGTCTGATTTTATTTAGTCTCTGACAGAAGAAACTTTTCCTTTATACTTTATATTGTACACATAAAATAACATAAATCTATAACAAAAACGAATTAATTAATAAATTATCCATACATATAAATAAAATTGAAGTTTCTGTCTGTTATTTCAAAATAACTGCCTGTTTTAAAGGTTATATGGCTATTTACGATTTACCAAAACCAAAGCAATTATTTTTTTTATTTTTTTACTGTCTGCATGTCTGTATCTTTTAATCGTCTAAAAATTGAAAAAACCGAATTATTATAAGAACTATTTCAAGATTCCGTTTAGCCTTTATTTCATCAAAATTAGTTGAGTCTATCAAAAGTTATAAAAATACGTATTTTTGTTGATATCTATTCACATAATATTATTACTCTTCCTAACTGATTCATTAACGCAGAGCCTAAACTGCGGGGGTTAGAAACTTGAAATTTTGGCAGTTGATACATTTTATAACACTAAAGAGTTGAACGATTGTTTAGAAACCAGTCATTTTTAAAGTTAGAAGCATGAAATTTAATGAACAAGCTTAAAAATAAATAAAATAGTATTACAGCGTTTTTGAAAATCTAAATCTAAGAGGGTAAAAAAGGGGTTGAAAGTTTGTATGGGGATTCCGTCACTTTTGGTGTAAGAAGAATGATATTTAGTATTAAAGCTATGATGCATACGTATTTCGTCGTTTTTAGAAATTTAACTCCAAACGGGAGAAACGGGGTAAAAGCATTAGTATAAAAATTAAAAAAAATAGAAATATACTATTTGAGTTTTTTGATTGAATTAATAAACATGAATTTCAAAGTTTTTAGAAACTTTCATTTTTGTTTGGAAGAGTTGGGTGCAAATAATGAAATTCAAAATACGCAATATCTTATATCAATATCTCTTAGGGAGAAATATACGAACTTCACTATGTTGGTGATGTTTGGATAAAAAAAACATATTCCATTATTGCCATATGTACCACTTAATTGGTATTCCCTAAGCTTATATTATTGTAAAGTTTCATTAAAATCCATTCAGTAGTTTATGCGTGAAAGAGTAACAAACGTCCATACATCCATTTATTTATTTATTTATTCCATACAAACTTTCGAGTTTATTATATTAGTAAGAAGTAGGATTATTATATGCCCTATACTGAACACACATACACTATACTGGATGGGCGAATAAATCGATTGGTAAATGTTTATATCTTATTGATTAAAAAATGATAAAATCCTTATTTTACCCGTACGAAGTCGGGACGGGCAGCTAATTACTCGCTGATAACGTATCTTTCTGTAGGTAAAAAAGGTTTTTAAAAACAGTACAGCAGTTTTTTAGTTTATTCGCTACAAACAAACATACAAAAAATCTATTTTTACTTATTTATAATATTAGTATAGATAAAGACCACGCGCGAGCGAAGCTGCGGGCAACAGCTAGTTTCTGAATAAAAATCAATGCTAAGGACTAAAAGATACCATGTAAAATAATAAATCTCCTTTGATCTCTGTCTCGCAAAATCGAGATTTGATGCAAAATGTGCTGTCGTCATTAATGCATCTATATTTGGTAGATTGTCCGATTGTGCTTTGACAAAACCGCCGCCGAATGAATATCGACGCTGATAAATCTAATGCTCAGTAGTCATCTGACGTCACATTTCTTTTCGGTCAATGGTGCCGCATTTTGTAAGTTTGTATTTTCTCTCCCTTATTTTTCACTTTTTAAACAATTTTTCATGTGTTTAAATAGTAACTAAATAAAAAAATGCCTTATAATTATAATGTGATGATAATAAAGATTCGAAAAAAAAATATTTGAGACAAATTTAAATGTTATGCATATTACCTATTGAGGGCATAAAATCAATTTTGAGTAAAGACACAATATTAAAAGGCCTTAATCAACATGACGTACATATCATATTATACTGAACATATTGATTTAGATATAATTACATCTAGGTATTCATTATTTTATTAGTTAATCCAGGACGACCGTGCTTCACTCGGCTATAGTATTTGGTTATAAAAAAAAAAAACTCTTTTATTTGTGATAATTTGCGTTTTTCCGGGATTGATGCCCATACAAATTTAAAAAGCTAACCTTATTAGATGATACAAATTTTGAGCACAATGGTTAGACGATTTGGAGTTTCCGTGATACTCGAAAAATAAATGTAAAAGAATTGCTCAATTAATATTATTAGTCATAAAATATCGATCATACTTACAAATCTTGTTTAGGGGATGTTTATTTGAAGAGTGATTTCTTTCTTTCTCTGATCATTGATTTGTCATTCGAAAGAAGAAGACAAGAGCATTGATTAACTAATCATCTCCTAAATGACATTTGTTGGTAAAAACGTATGAGCTATATAATACGAGCTAGTCAGGAGCAAGTGGCTGTATTTGTTTAATATGAAAAATGTTAGAGCATCACAACAAATTATTCAAACATGATATATTGCTTGCATGAAACACGAAGCTGACTTTTATGTGTACAATACAGCCTTGGTGAGTTTGCACTTTTTAAAAATAATGATGAGGCATCTTTTTCGAAGGCCAATGAGAACGTTAAGGCAGGCCAAGCGTCATGCGTTAACAAAATCTTTGGATTAATAGGTATATATATTTATAAATAAATATTAAATCAAAATATAAAATATATTTCCTGGTACCTACCCAGACGAGCTTGCATATAGCTCTACCACCAAGTAAACAGATAAATGTACGTTAACATTTATCTGAAAAACTCAATGCACTTTGTATCTTGATACAAAGAATACGAGTATTTGCGAGATTCACATTAAAAGATATTGGAAGAATATCTTTTAATGTGAAAAGAATTTGTTCGTAGAAATTGATTTGTGATATAGAGATTATTGGTTTTGTCGAAGATTGTTTTTCTCCACAGACATGAGAATGGTATAAACTTATAACTCTGTTGACATTATGCCTCGAGAAACTTGCGACTGCATTAACATGATGTTTATTGTAGAAATCTTTTACGATTCTCTGTCAATTTACTTATACTTATGTAAATATTATAAATATAGAACTAGCTCTGAAAGTGTTTGCTTGGCTTTCTCGACTAAGTGGCTGAAACTGCTAAAATTTTTGTATGGTATATTTTGTTGAGTGCATTCGTGAATATGATCATCGGTGGATAGATGAATGGGTGAAACAAAATTGTATTTTTAACATGACAGCTAATCTGATTACTTAATTTGAACAACATATTAAAGATTTTTTTTGTCCGAAATAAAGTTTTTCATATAGTTAAGACGTATACGTTGATATTTTACGTTGATACTTACTCCATCAAAAAGGTATTTATTTATTCAGGCGAAACTGTATAAATAAATTTGATTTTACACGAATACATATTTTATTTTTCTCGCTGGAAAAAAGTGTTTACGCGTTTCCCGCATGTGGAGAGGGGTGTATGTGGGGCTCACAGTGGGGAATACCCACTAAAAACAAGCGATATCCTCTCCGGCCTTTCGGGTGGTGGGAGAGTCTACGGGGTCGCTTGCGCATACTACCGTGACGCCCAAATGATCGGCCCACTTATGCGAACCTCCATTTATGGGGGGGGAGGGGCAGGATACAGGGGACCCACCTAGGGTTCACTGTATCCGGGACCCCGGCGGCGTGGCTTATAAACCTTGCCACATTTCAAAAACGGGCTTGAAAACAGATCTTTTGGAATAGGTTCATAGATTTACACACAGTACACACACAGTTACATACAGTTTACAGTTTATATGCATAAAATTCAAATATTTTAAAATTAAGAAGATTGTCTTAAGTAAAGCATTTGTTATTGTGTGTTACAACAATAAATTATTAATTAACACATTGAAAGCCGTAAGAACGTATTTCAAATCATGAGCAACATTCAAATACAAACATACCAAAATATGCCCCATTTTCTGAAAAAGTATTTAGAAAACGACTACGAGTATTTTAACTACACTATAAGTACACTATAAGTTTGCGTATATTCGCTAAAGTCGTATAGACCTGAACATCTGAAGAGTCGTCATCGTTATATTTGTACTGCTGCCGTCTTTTTAAGCGTGCATAAGTCACACGATTAAGAAGTGAAGTCTACAATTAAAACCACAGCAACAAGAAGATGTATTTTCTTGGCGCGGTAAGGTGCAAGATGCGAATATAATTATGTCATCTTGGCCTGAGGATAACGTTCTTATGATACTACACATATATCAAAGCAAGTCTTCGATTTTGCTACCTCCTAGGTAACGATCATAAGGCTAAAATAAGCAAAAATAGAAGTATCTGGCCGCTTGGGGGGACTAGGGGTGGAAACGGATTATGTGGAAGTCTTACCAACTAAAACCACTGCTATGGCAGGCCTCGACACAGATCAGAGGCTGCGGAATCGTGTTGATATAACGCATACGCGAGCATACCCGTTTTACTCCACTCGTGGGTCCTCTGAAATAGGACACGCGAGGCCTCTTTCTCACGTCTTTTAAGCCCTGGGAGTGTCGGAGTTATGGCATTGATGTCCATGCAACGGTCACTATTACGTAATTGAATAATGATTAGTTTGTATGGATGGTTGCTTGATAGTGCGCATACAGACGGAAGTTTTAAAGCTGCTTGACATGTTATTTTCTTCATTGTTTGTAAATATCCATCTTATTTCACTTGTCAACTTGTAGGACGGAGCACTCAATAGATAGAGAACAAAAAAATCCTTTGTTATGATTGTCAGATAATAATTAATCACCATTCTGTACTTAAGGTAGTACCTTAAGGTAGCTATTAAATAGTACACGTATTTACGGCACTAAGAATGATGACGTGCGTTAAGTGCTCGGGTCACGATGGATTGAATGTCGAGCGTATATGGTATATGCTTTTTAATTTATGTATGCTTAAATATTTGCCTAATGAACTTACGAAAACAGTTTTAGTTCAATTCAGAAAAAAAACGGATGAAACGAACTTCCGTCGTCCTCTGCTATGTAGAATGCAGTGTGGATTGACCGAAAAGGCAAACTTATTAGCGTCTTTGTTTGTGAACAATTCGCATCGACCATTACAACCTAACCCGTTTTAAGGTGAAGTGAATATTTTATAGGCTTGCTCGCTTCATCTTCGACATAGATTGAGGTCAAGAACAAACTTATATCCCATAAAAAACGTTAGTGACTACATCACTGCGAAGCAAAGTACAAGAACAAAGTACGACTATAGCGAATACTGTAGCTACAGAGGTCTGTGAAATGATTTGATATATTGAATGTTTATTATGTTTCGTGGTAATAAATGACTTCTTATTTTTATTCCGAAGACATTTTATCGTAAGAATATAATTTCATGAAAATTATACAACTTCTATTTTGAAGTTAAAAATATTAATAACAAATGACACTAATGTATTCTGCTGGCAACTCGAATAATATTCTATTTTAATATCTACAAAGATAAAGATTGAGAATGTTAGCTGTATAGCGTGTTATGTGTTGTATGTAATACAAATAAGAAATAGCTGAGAGACGAAATGGCCCGATGGTTGTAATATGTCAATCTCAACCGAAATTGCGTGCTCAAAACTCTACAAACACTACTGCATTTTCGTGTGATTTGTGATTATAATTTATCTTGTGCTCAGCGGTCAAGGAAAACATCGCAAGGAGACCTTGCACTATTCGAATAAGTATCTGCTAGACTTACACGTGTCATTTGGCCGACTATGTCACAAACTAGGTATATAAAATATATTTATATTATTATATTATCAGACAATAGTGGCCACTTTTATGTTTAGAAATAAAACAATAGTGCTTGGAAATATTACAAGATAAAAGAAGAAAACAGATCAGATATCCAAGTAGGCAACGTAGAGCGTGATTTAATAGTTATTAGTACCTATTGAATAAACGAGCTGACATTGATATGATGGCATACTTACTCATTCTATTATAATATTTGTTTACTTCTCCTTATCAAAGAAATATATCAACAAAATGTTCTTCATACATTTTAATATGAAGAAAAATAAACGCATGAAATATCAATAGTAACCAAAACTTATGAAAACAGTTGTTCAACCACGAAGGTACCAAATCTATTTAGCGGAGAATAATTTTACCTAAAATTACTTAGTATTAAATAAATAATAAATGCTCGTTTGTCCACACGTTTAAATACATATTCTAGCTCCAAGCAGCAATGCTTTTTATTGTTTATTTCCGGATTGAAGGATGATTTGGCAGTTTGCCTTGTCGTCGTCAGCCAATTATCATCCTCTGCTGGACAAAGGCCTCTCCCACATTGAGCTAAAACTTTTGATTTTCGGTTTTCTGCATCTAGTCGGATCTCTCCGCTTTCGTAGGGGTCATCAGTCCACCATGCTGGGGAGCACCAGGGCCGATCTGCGGTCTCTACTCTAAGACTCGTCTGCCCCAACGGCCATCTGTCCTACGCTTTACGTGACCAGCCCACTGGTACTTAACTAACTCCGGTTTTACGGTAACTCCGATCCTTTTCCGGAAAATCTCATTCCTGATTTTATCGTGCTCTTGCTCCTCTGCTTTTCATGCTCTTGTATCTTACATGAGCATTGCATGCTCAGTAAATGTCCACGTTTCGGCACCGTATGACATGGCACCGTCCAGTCTGCCTACTTATTTTAAATAAATAAATAAAATAAAATTTTCATTTGCTGTGAAAACACTATTAATTAAACAATATTATGTATAATAACTATCTCACAATTAAAACCATAGCTCGTGGTTTAAATTGAAGTTCTTGATAAGATACGCACCTCAATTACCTTGCAAAGTGTAATGCAGTTTGAAAATTCCTGTCACTGGCATGCACACGAAGTGCATGTCAGATACAAGAATTGGTCTTTAAGTTATTCGAAGCAGCGTTTCGTAGAGAAGCCCTATATTTTCAATCTGAGGTGATAACAGCCAAGCGCTAGATTATATAGTTAAAAAAAAAACTGAGGTGTCGTTAAAATTCCCAGCATTTTTGATTAACGTAACATTATACATTACGTATAACTTTAGTAAAATTTTACTACGGTTTGAAATCTCTAGTTCCTATTTATTTACGAGCTACCTTGCACTAAATCAGCTTAGATACGAAATTGGTGTCAACAACTCATTAACACATTTATCGATTTCAGGTAATAGGCGCATAACATTGTCAAGGAAGTTTAGTTAAACAGCCACCCTCGGGCGGTATCTTAAAGTTTCGTTAAGGCTTATTAGCCTTGGTTTCCACGTAGCGAACTTTATCATAGAGAGTTTTTTTTACGTTGCAATAATCTATATATTTTTAATTGTACTATATATACTGGTAGTAAATCTTTTAGGAAATTTAGCTACCCGATCAGTTTATTACAACGTCCATCATCAAAATCATATATTTTGTTTAATTGAAAAGGGATAAAAAAATGATCTCGTTATGGGTGGTGCAGAACGTGAGTTTGAGGCCCAAGCGGATTGAATCCATTTCATTTCACACGTAAGTACTATATGGCAACTTATAATTTTAGGATTAGCTTAATTAAAACATAAAAAAATAATTTGTAAAGAAAATACGTTATTACAATAAAAATTTTGTCAGCTATGGAAAAAATATTTACCACGATGGCTTAAATTTGAAATAATAAAAATCTAATAATAATTATTTAAAATTCTTAAAATTAATATTTTATTTTTGTTAAATAACATACAAAACATTAATAAAGTAAAAAAATAACAGCCTGTGAATGTCCCACTGCTGGGCTAAGGCATCTTCTCCTCTTTTGAGAAGAAGGTTTTGGAGCTTATTCCACCACGCTGCTCCAATGCGGATTGGTGGAATACACATGTGACAGAATTTCAGTGAAATTTGACACATGCAGGTTTCGTCACGATAAAACATTAATACTGTTCATATATTATTAAAATATATATTTTTTTATGATTATACATAAAATAAAAGCAACACTAAATATTATTAAATAAATTAAAAAAAGAATTATAATAATAAAAGCTAAAATTAATTAAATAATATTGCAATATATAATTATCATACTCTCATTCATTGTAATAATTCAAATGCAAACAAATATATTTCATTCTTGGAATTCAAACAGTGTTAATTTCCTCGCTTTAAGGGGGAAATGTCTATTCACTTGCAACATAATTCGGCCGTATGTGTGCGTTTCGGTAAATGTAATTACGTGACACTTAGGCACACATTAATTCTAAAGTTACTTCAATTTTGAGCGGAACTATAAATGAAACTATCATTCTAAGCATTATTATTCTTACATCCTTATATATATATTATATAACAAGTACTTTTTTAACATCCTATGGAAGATTACTGAATACTTCTGAATTTTCTGAATTCTTGTCTAAATAAAAAAAAATACAAATATTACACGCTAATTCTACGAAATTCAATTATGATTCATAGCATAATTTATTCAAGAAGACCTTTAAGCCCTCATTTCAGGCGTCGATTTATCAATTGTCAAATCTGTCAACTACTTACAGGTAAGTGCCTGCATCAAAGATTGATTCGACTAAAACTAGACTACAATAAACTCGTTTTGAATTATTGACGAACGAATCAATTTCAATGTAAATACAAGTAAATATTGGTTGCCGTTCGTTTTCGCTTTCCCGAAAGCGAAAAGTTTTCTTATGCTGCAGTATTCTTGAAACCAAACTATTGTTATTATACAGAATATTATTATGCTGTGTATATTTATTAATGATTTTTAACGATATTATGTTTTTTGTGCAATAAAATCGTATAACTCATATACTGTACAAAATATTGTGGTTAATATATTTTGACTCGATATTTGTTATGCCTTTAGTAATAAAAATATCCTTAGGTCTGGATGCCCATGTCTATTACCATTAGTGTTTTCTTTTGTTAAATTATGTAGTACAATTTATGTATTAGTTTTAAACATAAATTTTGTTCATTTCAATTTAGCAAATAATAAGCTAAATATTTTTTTTATTTTGACATTCAACCTTCATTCGAGATCTGTAAAATTGTTACATTAAAATATTTTATTGAATAAATTGTTTATAAAATTTTTTTTGCATACCATGATTACGTAGATCAATTTAAAAATGTTGTCGATATAATTTTAAAATAAAGAATCAATTTTGTCGACTATAATTTAGAAACGAGAAATACGAAATTAAAATAATAATTGCATTAATTATTCATCACCCACTTCGTCGAATCGATATAGTCTCGCCAAATCACTTAACTCGTCATTCCCGTCAATTATTCATTATTCACGAATCTATAACAGTCTATTATTAAAACACACAACCCAGTCATTGATTTAGATATAAAAGCTGATAAATTAATATAGCTTAACAATATTTGATAAAAAAATATATGTTACAAAGATGTCGATCTCATATCTCATACCAATCTCACCCAAGCGCCCAGAAATATAGTTTTAAATACCATCGTATCTTAAGTTGTTAATATGGTTATTTGCAGTATACGTAATCCAAAACAATCACTTTTTTATTTTTGACTGTCTGTTCCTCCAAGCTAATCTTTAAAACGGCTAAAATTACAAATTGAAATAACTGAATTATAATAAGAAGCATTTCAAGGTTCCGTTTTGTTTAAAGTTATAAAAACGTACGTATTTTTGTGGGTAAAATATAATATATATATATATATTATGTTGCGGCCATTAGCCCATAGATGCGGTGTGTTAAATATGTCAATTTTCGAATCGCTGTGTCCACATTTTCGAGAGTGGAATGACTTTCTGTTCCACATAATAGCATTCTGTCGTCTTTTCGTCTGATTGTTTTGAATTTTGTCACTAATTTCAATAATACATTTATATTATGAATATTTTTCATCGGAATTTTAAAGATCATTAGTTTTTAATTTTAAGGTTACCTTTTTTTTAGTTGAAGGGTTTGCATTCAATTGTTTAGTTTTATCCTTATTTATAGTTTTATCAGATTAAAAGGATTATAATTTTTACAACATTTTTATGCTCATTATCAATATAACATATAATTAGATTACATTTACTTAAGAAACCAAATTATATTATATACATTTTTGTAGTTTTGAAAAAAATAGAAAACTTTGTATTAATCTATAAGTACTAGCAATGTCGCAAAAAAAAAACTATTTTCGCTCAGCTGGTTTTTTCTCAGTTTGCACCAGTACAAACTGTACATAACCATCTGTAATTAAGTTTGCCCCTAAAAACATATTTTACGTCTATATCATAATAATTTATACATAATATTATATAATTGAAGTTCACTCAAGTACAGTAACAGCCGGTGAATGTCTAGTGGCCTCTTCTCCTCGTTTGAGAAGGTTTGGAGCTTATTCCAAAGCGGGTTGGTGGAAAACACATGTGACAGAATTTCAGTGAAATTTGACACATGCATATTTCCTCATGATGTTTTCCTTCAGCGGCAAGCACGAGATGAATTATAATCACAAATTAAGCACATGAAATTCAGTGGTGCTTGCCCCGGGCAATCAGTGGTGCTTGAACCCACGATAATAGGTTAAGATTTACGCGTTCTTACCACTGGGCCATATCGCTCAAGTATTATAGGTTTATATAATTTTGTAAATGTTAGATAAATATGTAATGATTTAATGTACATTATAAATCGATATTCCAATTTACATGAACAATTTTCTTTGAATACTTAAGTACTTGTTTGGTTCAGATCTAAACTTACTTCTAGACTAATTAACACTGCATATAAATATAGGACAAGTATAATATAACATAAATATAGAAACTTAGGTTAAAATGATCTTAACAACAATATAAACAAATATGGAGGTACATTATTCCTTCTCATCATCTTACAATATTGTTTTCGTAATTTCACATAGCTTGGAATACGAAAAAACACTTTATCGGGTGATATTTCTAATAGTGTATTTGCACTTCGTTACTATTATACAAAACTTAAAAGAAGTTTTTTTTAGATTTTTCCATCTTTATAGCAATTAAACCCGAAAATATGTATGAAGTACCTAACTGAAATGCTTAGAGTAAACCAAACGGAACATGACATGAGACGTCATTCAAAGCGCGCGCAAATGGTAGTGGCGTTTGAGTGGCTCAACATTATTCAATGTTTTAAAATTTCAGTTTAAAAATAATTTGAATATTATCAAGCCTATTTATATTTTTTCTACGTTATTTAGATGTAAATGATTATTTTAAGTCATTAAAAAAATCATGCAAATTCCTCATTCTCTCTCGTAAACGTTGTAAGCTTTCGTATCATCATAATCCACACGATTCATGACAACCACTTGATAGCAAATTAATGAGATAATTGGAAGACATGTTGCATTCCCAGGGTAAGTGCTCCACGTAATGTGTTACATTAATAAATTAATTCCAAAGAACCTTTTTTTTTAAATCATTATAATACTAATAATTAATATAATAATATTTTTTTAATATAATACTGATATAAATGTAATTAGGCTTTGTACATTAAAACCTATAAAGTTTGTTGGTTAGAATGGTTGGTGATTATTTATAAATGAAGTTTACTGGTACCAGTATATTATATCGACAGGGTTTTTAAATCTCTAGAAGATATCGTTTCCCGTCTCTCTCGCTATTGAACTAGCTTATAAGGAATTTCAACAATACTTTAGAGTATGCGTCTGGCGTTCATCTTTAGAAGCTGAAATATTGTAGTCTATAATAGACGACATTTTTAAAATAATTTATAAAAGCGAATACATATACGGTTATAACGGAGAACTTAAAGGAAAAAATATGTAACGAGTAATTTATTTAATTTTAAAATAGTTTAAATAAAAGTGCTTATGCATTTATTAAATTTTAATTATTAAAAAAATAACGTTTGCGTTATTTTAATTGTATGTGTTTATTTTTATGCGAGGAATTGTTTAGATTAGTCCTGGCCCCTGAATTTCACCACCAGATATTCCAAATTCTAAATTTCATCCTCACCACCTCTATGTCTGGAAATCCACAACAGCGCGATTTTAAAGGCATTTCCTGCCTCGCAAAACCACTCTGTGGAACCAGTATTCGCCGGAAAAGATCTTACTTACTCCTTACAGACCGGCACGCCTTCGGATGTTACAAATGCTCATGGGCGGTAGCAGTCACTTTTCGTCTGGTGAGCCTCCTGCTCCTTTGCCCCCTGTGGTCTGACATGCCTCAAACTTTCTCCAGAGGAGTTTCCAAGGGTTTCCCCATTGGCCGAACAGGACAGGGGTAATATTATACAAGCTGTACCTACCTACCTAGTTGTACCTGCTTAGTTAAATGTTATAGATAGCCAATATAATAAAATATGTCACCAAGTTACAATACTTCATGACTTTTATCAAAATATTGTTAAAATACACTAGAAATTCACAATATTTATATTATACGTATCGAATTCGATATTTTTAAAAACTCTATATGCAAGCGGAATGTGCAATTATTTCCCTTTGAAGTCCAGAAAGAATGCGCCAAATCCATAAATTTAAAAAATTGTAGTTCGAATTTTGCTGTGAAAAAACATGACACCTGATATACTCGTGTGTATTTTTCACGTTGATTTGTACATGGAGCGTATGCGATTTTTGTAACGAGGAAAAATAAACATGCTATCATATATCTCAATTATTTTAAAAAGCTCGTCTGGGTATGTACCATCAACTCATCGGATATTATACCGCAAAACAGCAGTACTTGGTAATGTTGTGTCCCGGTTTGAAGGGTGAGTGAGCCAGTATAATTACAGGCACAAGGGACATAAAATCTTATTTCCCAAGGTTGGTGGCGCATTGGCGATGTAAAGGATGGTTAACATTTCTTACAATGCCAATGACTATGAGCGTTGGTGACTACTTACCATCAGGTGGCCCATATGATCGTCCGCCCTCCTATGCTATAAAAAAAGGTCACGTGATGTAGTTAGTAAGTAAATAGCACTGTCTACAGAAATTGGTACTGTAAAAAATAATTCATTCAATACACCGTCAATTGGCCGCTGACCATGACACCAAAGATGTGTTGTGGCTTTCCAACTGGATCACGGTAATGCAATTGCTCTTTGGTGTTAGAATCAGGGGTCGATTTGATAACTTGGATCTGGTTGGTCTATATAAACTCTACCCTTATATTAAATACTCTACCTGATATAAAAATCGCTATTTTTCCGCCTTCAATATTTTACCACTCTAGAACCGAATATACTCGGCATGATGGAAACCCTGGGTAAGGTAAGGAGATGTGGGTGGCACCCACTCAAACGAGGTTGTTCTAGAAAAATGTAAACTTCCCTCGAATGATCGTGGTTTTCAAATAAACAAGTGCCATTGTTAATTGAGTTAACAACGAGTTGAAAAATTTTAAGTAAAATACTAATTAATAAATTACTAACGAACATTTTTATAAAAATATATATACTGTATTATTTTGTAAATATTTTTTTATTTTCATATTTATGGAAAGACTTCTTTTTCATTTTTATTAAGTAAACAATACACTTTTGATTATTTATGATTATTATATTAAATTAAATTTGACTGTTTATCTTAAGAGAATGTGATCAATAAAACCATTTTATCTTTATACATTTCTTCATTTCAAATTCATACTTTTGTTATATAGTTAGGAGACTCCTTGGTCCAACAGTATTAAAAACAAAAAAGAAGCGCGCTAATTTTAATCTCCTCCACCTTGTTAGTGCACATAAAGGTAAAGTAATTAATTAAATATTGGCGTGACTTATGATTTGTAATGTGTTAAAATGTGCTATTTGGATTTAAAGAGTAATTGAGTGAGTAATTAACATCAATTTATATGATTTGGTGTTTCTATTTAAGAATAGACCAATTCGAGGTTCTTATAAAATCTGTTTTCACTTCTGGATGCTAAATATATATAATGCCGTTTTAAAATTGCGAAGCTAATTTTTTACACGGTAATGAGAAGCCGGCCTTTAAATATCTAGTGAGTACCGGCTTTATGTAAATAACTGCAATTTATGTAAATTTTTGCAATCTTGTTTATTATTGGCTTTTTAGTTAGTTATATATGATTATAATATACACCTGACTACTTAAGCCTATTTAGGTTTGAGCGCGGATATTGATGGTTCATATAAAAACTTATAATGAAATAATAACTAAATGTGAAGAGTAATTAATATTGTACTCAGAATTTTAATTGAGATTTGTATATATATAGTATATACACAATTATAAATACATAACATTTAATCATAATATAATACAAACTAACCTCCTTCTGCTACAACGTCTTCTTTATAATTATCCTTCATAAACCTGGCAAGTATGTTGTGGTAGAAAAGACGAGCGTTGCTCTTGACTTCATCATCCACTTCCATTTTGGAAACCGCCTGGATCAGTAAGTTTATCTTCTGACGAGCATTTAGGAGTAGTTTGTCAACTGTGACAAATATTATAATTAAACAAAAATATTAAGGAAAGAAAAAATATTTTTACTGTTTACATTTAAGTAAAAGTTTATTATGATTTTTCATATCACTTTCAAGTTACCAGTTCATCGACTATAATATCGACTCGCCTGAACACGCGTTACGATACGACGCAATAGTCGATTTATTAATTTATTTAACACATAGAATAATAACGCTTAGAAGCATAGTGTCATATAAAGTTTCGCACAAAATTGAAGCAACTTTAGAATTAATGAGTACGTAAATGTCACGTAATTACATTCATCGACACGCACACATACGACCGAATTATGTTGCAAGTGAATACACATTTCCCCCATAAAGCGAGTAAATTGATATTGAACTTGAATTATGAAATATATTTGTTTGCATTTAATTAATTTGAATTATTACGTAGGTTGTATTCAGTTTTCATTTTTTATTTAGTATTGCTTTTATTTTATGTATAATCATAAAGATAAAAAAAATAAAATTATTTGGACAGTATTAATGTTCTATATGTAATTTAAAAAAGTTAAAATAATAATTTTAAATAATTATTACATTTTTATTAATCTTTTGCTTACAAATTATTTTTATGTTTTGATGAATGTATTTACCTAAAATTATAAGTTGCCAAATAGTACTAACGTGTGAAATGTGATTTTCTTTTCCTTATTTTTTTTATGAGTAGCGTTGTGACTCCCTTTTACTATGCAGTAAGTATTTTTTTAATAAATTGCGCGAGATGTTTACTGTTACTCTTTATCGTGACGGCTGACGTGCCGTCAAATGTATTGAGCCTTTGGGCTTTTGGCCAATTGAATGACTTCAATTCGCTTGGACCTACACTCCTTCTAAGCGTTATTATTCTATGGATTAACATATCATATCATATCGTGTAAGACTCATTCTGATTTTAAGGGAAATTTTAAAACTACTTATTTATTACTTATTTTAATATTTCACGTTATTCATTTAGTTTCAGTAATATTCCAGGAAACTTATGGAGAATATTATCGAATATGACTTTTTTTTTATTGTATAGGTAGACGGACGACCATATGGGCCACCTGGTGGTAAGTGGTCACCAACGCCCATAGACAATGGCATTGTAAGAAATGTTAAATATCGCTTACATCGCCAATGCGCCACCAACCTTGGGAACTAAGATGTTATGTTCCTTGACCTGTAATTACACTGGCTCACTCACCCTTCAAACCGGAACACAACAGTAAAAAGTACTGCTGTTTTGCGGTAGAATATCTGATGAGTGGGTGGTTCCTACCCAGACGAGCTCTACCAACGAGTAAATATAATTTGAATTATCAAATACAAAATGCACGACAAATTAATTTGAAATGAATATTCGTAAATATAAATTAAAAAGTAGTTGAGACGTAATGAAAGATTTGTATCGTTACGTTTCTTCGGCGAGAGAAGCGTACCGAAGCTAAATAGAAATATATCCTTCAACGATTCAATTTAATCAAGTGCCCGACTAGATATTGCGATTAACGACGCGGAATCGAAGACGCCTCTTGTATTTGACTACGATTGTTTTGAGAAGTTCTACTTACAGTCAGCTTCGAGTTCCGGAACTGGTTGGAGCACATCGTCGAGTGCATATTGTAGGGCTGTGGGTGCACCCTTAAAAGGTTTTTGCACATTTGGCGCACCTATCGAAACATTAAAAAATATATATAATTAGTTCAATAAAATATTTAATAAGGCAACCAATAATCTAGACTAATTAACAAATAAACAAGACCGTTAAAGCTTTTACTAGAAGCCTTTAATTGAAAACCTACGTATTAACATTAAATAGAAATAACATTGTAAGAGGTTCCCAGTGTTGCGTTTTCGTGTTCACTCTGCGCTTGACACCTTAATATCGCTTGCTCTCCTACATACTATTCAGCGATGTGACAAGTTTGTGGTATAACAATTACTGCGAAACAGCAGACATCATCTTGTATGTTTCAATTTAAAAAGAAACGTCAAGAAAGTAAAATTAACTACAAGAGAGAGCGTAGAATGTAAACGAGCTGTCGACACTTAGTTAATTAAACTGGGGTGTTGGAAAGAATTAAACAGCAAAAACCTTATTACATAACTAACTATTTAAAAAAGGATCATGTTATTGTCTTGTATAAAAAATGTATTAATATTTTACACAATAGATAGGTAGATAAAGCATGTATTTATTGCTAATCTATTAAGAGAGTTTCAATTGTACAATATTGAATAATTAGTATAATACATGGATTATGTAATACTCTGTTACGAAAACCATGCAAGCCATTTGATCATATGCTGATAATAATTGCTAGTAATTGGTATAGAGCTAAATATATTCGCATCGCCTCAATATCCCAATAGCCATGGAAGTCAACCAATTGATTATTATAATGATACTAAATACTGAACATATAGGTAAATAGCTTACCCTAATATAATATAATATTTAAAATTAGAACCGCATATCCGCAAACAATAACCTTTAAATATTTTATCCTTCAAATGATTTGAGTGTAAATGTATAAATATATATTTAAATAATGTATTAATAGCTTTTTAGTCAAAATTAATTTTAATGCCCAATTAGATTTACCAATCGCCAAAAATGTGTGTACCATACATTAAAATAATTATAATTTAAGAGCGCGCTTAATGCCACCATCATTTCATATTTACCCGCGCGTCGTCTCTCGTAGACCGCGTATACGTAATCTCATTTTTATGTTGATTCTACCTACAACAACGGATGTATATAGTAAGCGTCAAAAGTTATTATTTGAAATATAAATAACCCAAAAACGATTTACAATAAAAACACTAATGTAAGAGAATGTAATTAATTATCTAGATTATAATAGAATTAAGAATGTAAATTAAAAAAAATGAAATTGTCTCCATGGTTTTCTCAATCGAGAAAATTATGATTATGTGCTTTTATGTTTCAATGACTTTGACTCTTCAAATTATAAAGTAATACCATAGTGTTATACGTACAATATTCTATATTTAACTTTGAACTGGATTTATTCATGCAAAATCAAAATATTGACAATTTTACGCTTCACATACATGTTTATACATTAGTTGGTATATTTAGATAGGCGGTCAAAACAAATAAATATAGATTTACATATTTGTGTGGACTACCTGTCTAAATACTCTACCGGCGAATAGAAATACATTGTGTTGCTGTTTTACGGTTTGAATGGTGTGTGTCAGTGTAATAAGAGGCACATCGGCAGGCGATCGTCATAACATGACACGGATAAAGATTATCATGAGGTCAATTTGCAACTTTTTCAGCATTTACATTTACCTTCTTAGGAAAATATGTACCTAAGTAAAATAATGTGTCGAACTCGAGATGTAACAAAATACGATAGCCGAGCAATTATAAAAAAGTAAAAAATAAAATTTTGAAACTATTCATATCAACACTATTCTTATCTAGTGCTATCGTTATTGTTTTTCTTACCAACGCTAGAAAGAAGTTGGTTTATCTGCTGCAAGGAAGTCTTCATCTCGATAATAAGCCGTCCTTTCTCGTCAAGCAGTCGTGTAATATTTTTTTCTTCACGCTCCTCAACCTCTAGCTCTGCTCGATAACGTTTCTTATCCTGTATATACCTGCGAGTTATAAACAATAATAATTATTGTTATTAAGTTACCTTTACATTACATAATGAACAAAAAACATTTCGATACCATCTTGAGGTCATTTATTAATATGTAGCCCACTTTCGAAATTTCGGCGACCCTAATCCGAGAAGTAGACATAAAGTGAAGGACACTTGAAATAAAAAGGCTTCGTCAGAGATTAATTTAAAAAGCTTTTATCGTAGCTGCTTTAACAAGGGGAAGTGCAAAAATCCGCGGTATGGAAAGAATACAAAATAAATATTATAAATATTTTATCATTATTTTTTATTAAATAATTCCCCTTATATATTTTTTTCATTTCGTTAAAAACAAAAGTGGTTAGAGTATAAATGAGGTGTAGGTGAACAAACGGTTCAACCCCACATTTGTATAAAGCAACCACCACAAAGGTACTCTTACAAACTTTATTTTTGCAAGACAGTGCGTCTTGCAAAAATAAAGTATCTTTGGCAAATTGTCCTCGTACGTTTTTCCTTCATGTCTCAGTGTCGCAAATATTGAAGCGTAAATAATTTCCGTTTATTTTCGTGATCTGTGGTTGATTCTGAACCTTCTGAGTAGTGTACTCATTTGGTTTAGTTGTATGAACTTTCGTTTTGTCTCAGGTTCAGAATGGTGAATAGGTAAAAGATCACTAACGTAATTATTTTCAAATCTGTGTAAGATCCTTATCATACAGACCCAAAAAGTGCGTAGACACATAAAATCGTTGTTATCATTGATGTGACGTAAGCATTATTTTCTTTTCAGCACCCATCTTCATACAAGGTTATCACATAGGATTCTCTAAATTATAATACTCCAACTAATACAGGTTTCGATTCGATTAGGATTATAATACAATCGCCTCTCCTTTTTCGTCTGCCGAGGGTTGCCTCAATTAATGTCTCAGTTACTATAACCTTGTTTGAATGGCCCACGCCACATAACGAACAAAAAACAAACAGTGATTTCCATAAATGGTCCATCTCTTTGATTTGAGTGGATTTGAATTAGTTAAGGATTTTTTCCAGGCCGATTATATTTTTTTTCCATTATAGCATTTTATTTCAAGATTGTCTTGTTTTTATAATGATTTAATTTGTAAACGAATGACGTCATAAGCTTATATGGTGCATAAGCTGAAATTTAAAATAACATTGGTATCAAGTAGAAATCCGTGGATCCCCTCCCCTTCCCTCCCCTTCCCTCTATCGCTGAACTTTTTATTTGTATTGTTTTAATCTCAATTATTATTTGATTAGCTAATTTCTTCTTGCTAAATTTCAATTTATACAGTTAATTGGCAATTGTTGGTTGTGGTAAGTGACCGCTTACCGCTACCACCTTAACTAGTAATCACTCGAAATTTATAAAGTTTAAACCACTTATTTTACCAATAAAGCACCACCATCTGCGGACCTAAGATGTGATATTCCTTATGCCTACGGTTCACTTACCATTTAAATTCAAACAGAGCAATACAAACTTTAGCAGTGAACCAGTACGAAGCTATACTATAGATAAAGACTTATAACAGACTTATAACATATTATTTTGTAATTTATTTCTTATATCCTCATAGACAAGACTTGTAAATAAAGCTTATATCATGTATGTGTGTATGTAAAATCAAGTTAATATTATGTATTTACATTTGTATGCAATGAATCGCACTGACAATATATCAAGGAAATACATTCGAGCTCGACGTACAATTGCATTTTGTATGCAAATAATCCCTAATATGTCTTTTATGTGTAATCCAATACACACTACAATACGATACGATACAAAACTCCATCCGCAAATTTCAAATGCCTAATAAGACTTGGCATGAAGCAAAATTGCTAATCTTGTTTTCGCTATTTAGCATGGATAAATTCAAGTCAAAGTTAAAATAATGTATGTATGTATACGATAATATAAAGGTTTGAGCTTGGGGGAGGTGAGATTATCTTCGCACCCTGAGGAGACCCCAAGTTCCCTCCCAAGGGAGTCTATCTGAAGGTTTGCACTGCGTGAAAAAAAATTATAAGATTTTCTCGATCCAAAAAAAAAACGAAATACCCTCTATTTTTTACATTTATTTTATTTACTAGCAAGCCATCTTGACTTCGTACGGCTAGAATAAGCGTCTTCATAAAACGTTTATATCTAAATACATATTACTATATTCTCATCTTCCACAATCATCTTATTTTTTCGACCAATTTACACAAACGCTTTACGCTTTCATTTCAGCCGATCATCATGAAATATTGTATACATGTCGTAATGTGGTTACCCAGTACAGAAAAGGATCATATGGTAGGTTCCAAACATGTGGACGGTGAAGCGGGCGCAAACTATATATTTATAAATAAAACGTTTTTGGTGTGCAACAAACTGAGGGGTGAAGTTACATAACTTATTTCGTAGAAACGTAATTTCAGATCGTAGCGCGGACGTAAATGGGTAATTTTAAAGACTAATATAATGTGTATGATTAATGAAATATACATTTAAACTTTCCTCATGAATAACTCCGTCCTTTGGTAAAAACCGTATCAATATCCGTTCAATGGTTTTTGATTTTATCGCGTCCAGACAGACAGACGCGGCGAGGTGTCTTTGTTTTGTAATATGTAGTGATACTCGTAATGATTTCCATATGTTATTGATATAGTAAAATATTTATATGTCGATATCATCTACTGACATTAGCCATTTTTCGTAAATTCCATTAATTTTATATTTATTTCGAGAATAAGCTTTTGGTACTTACTACATTTTACTTTTGCGAAATACCACGTCCCCTGTCCCATGTCACAGATACAGACATAATTATGTTTGAAAAAAAAAATCACATATGTGTCCTAAATTACAAGCTATCCAGAAATTTAGAGATTATAAAATAAATATCATCGTGCACAATCTAATTAAAATTAACAATCCCCTAAATAATTTGTAACATACTGTTGTAAATGAGTAGTAAATATGCCAATTTTAATTCGAATTTATACACTTGTAACTAAAGTTCAATTCGATTGGCAAAGTTTACTGGTTTCGTACAAGCGTGATTTTATAATATTTTTTTTATTTATATACATTTCGCACAAATGCATACTGTTTTTTAAAGTTAGTACGTGAGTAATGTTTGAATAATTAAAATAATGATAATCCGCAGACCGGCTATTTATTTCATCAGTTTTATATATTCAATGTGTGAAATTATGCAGTATGCACTCAATTAGGATAATGAATATCAACAGAATATATTCAGGTTACTGGATATTTACTAAACACATATTTCATTATGAGTTACTTACTCATCATTAACTCGCAGACAATACATTATGACATTTGAATGAACCTAACAATTTTAAAGTTACTCAGTAGGAACTCGGTAGAACTTAATTATTGGCGTCCTCTATCACTTAACAATTAGAAACTGCTTGCGAACTACAACTTCAATTGGCGAAATCAACCGTCTATAATAACGTGACTGCAAGTATGAACACTCGATAAATAGTCAAATAGTCATAAGTGGGTACATTTTACTATGATTTAGTTCTAGTACTTTGTACGTGTTGAATTATTAATAATTGATAATTAAATTGTCTGATACAAGCAAAAAAATTATCTTGTGGCCAAAATTTGTATTTTAACTTTTAAGAGCCTCCGTCTAGTAATAATGGCTGGCATCTGTCAATTTAAAATATTCGATTTTTTTTCAACTAAAGTGTTATTGAATCTTTTCTAAACGGTGTATTATATCTTATTTGAAACCGAGTCGCTTCTTCTATTTATCCTAACCACCTAGCAAACCTTTAATGTGATCAAATTTTTAGTGAAACACATTATCATTAGTAAAAAATATCACATAAAAATATACTATCCTTATGGAGGGAAGAGGTTAAGAGAATCATCTCATATGGTAGAAAACTTAAAAAAGTGTCCAGCTGAAAGCTATAAATTGGCGCTAGTGTAAACAAAGGGTATGGTATGAATGTAGCAATAAGCAATTTTAAACGAATTGAAGTATGCCGAGTTAAAAAATTTAATATTATTGTCGACTAAAGTAGTTACTTTTTGAAAATTTCAACTACTTGCGTAGTACAATGTAGTAAATATAACCTTAAAGAATTATTATGAGAAAATGTGTAGCTAGAGTGATTTTATTCCATGAACTGCGTGATTTTAAAAATCGCGCTATAATTTAGCGGAAGTTTTTCTTCCCTTGTTTATTTCTCAATCTTACTCTAATAATATTTGGCGCTTCTTTTAAAATTTACCCTGATGCTAATGTGGCGCCACCTAATGTACTGATGTTGGCGGCACTTTTTCATGTACACAGATGATTCTCCTTACCTCTACCCTCCGTAACTATCCTCACGCTTCCTTTTTTTAATTAGAGTACGGTAGAGTACGATAATTTAGAAAGTAACAACATTAATGCATAGATATTATTAAATCTACTTAATGTATATACCTATTAAAAATGTAATATTTAAGATGTATATGGTAAGTGTGAACGGAACATTCATATTAGAATAAAAAATCTTATAAAATTTATATTGTAGTTTAGGTTAGTGTGTTTATAATTTAACTGAAATTAACTCGTTATATAAAAAAAGTTAAATACATGTTGCTTACATGACCACGGAATCAGTAAAGACTTAGTAAAGGCAAATAAAAAGCTTTGACATTGACATTTCAATGGCAAAGCCAATTGACATTTCGCGTCATGACGCGATTTCATTGGTCGGCATCTTAAATAAATCGATGATTTTCATTCGCGAAAAAATGCCGTCTTGAATGCCGGCATAGTTGCTATCAGAACTTTACTTAATTTAACTAGACATAAATAGTGAAGTAGAATAGTTTAGTATTAAAAATAAAGGAACTGTTTGTAGTGCATATTATATCAAAGTTATTAGCAAATAGTATGGAATACGATAATTTTATTATATACTATTAATAAAATGAAATTAGATAACAGTTGAAGTTTATGGTATAACAACAGGATGCATTTCATTGTCAGCTACGCACGTTCTCTAATAGAATCAGGTCTACGTTTGGTCTGATATTCATTTCGTACAATGAGTTGATTTATCAAAATATTGTCCTTCATATCACGTACATTCTATGCATATACAATATTTGTCTCATTTGACGTTCCGACCAGCACGTGTGACAATAATCAAATTTCGTCTAATTAAAATAGTCTGATTTGTTTCGATCATATAAATTTCGCTTATGTAACCTTTTTTGATTTTATCATTACGAACTGCGGTAATTGCATACGTTAAAATAAAAACTTTTGACAATCCCCGCAAACTTATGGTACACAAAATTAATTACACCGCAGTTCCCTACTTTAATGTTTAACAAACGTGAGATATCAAACAACATAACACAACAAACGTAATAAAAACACGAAACATTAATATTTGGTCATTGTTACATAACAAAATATCTGTTTTAAATTAAATTAATTGAACAATTTTAATAAATAAAAGCAATCGTCATTTCCAGTTCCGATGATTTCTCGAATATGACCACCAATTGCATATGAAATTCTATTTTTTTCATTTTCATAACGAAATTGAGTTTCTCGCCATATTAAGCCTTATCGGGGCTTACTGTTAAATCTCATCATTTGAAATTTTTGTTTTATGGCAAATAATTTTTATAATGTTATAAAATATTTGACGTAGTTCACATTCTATAATCTAGGAGCTAAATCTTAAAGTTTAAAGTAATTAAAATATAGTTAATATTGTTGCTTCTCAATACATATTCTGTATTGTTATGTATCTACGGAAATATGTTAAGGATTTTGTGTGAAAACTTATACAACATTGGTACAAGATGTGTTCCTTCACACGAACACAAACTAGTCGACTGCATAGAATCAAAGACTTCTGTGGAACAACGCTTTTACAAAAGGATCCTAGGAAGCGTTTAAATTCGCCGCTTCTTGTCAGGTCAGCGTATTCCTTTTTTGAATCGGTGGTAGTCTCGAATTAACCAATCAGTTGAATTCAAGTGTAACGCTTGTATGTTGAACAAAGGAATTTGATTTGATTTTTTTCAGTAAATAAGTATTTAAGAAGTGAAAGCGTAACAAAGAAACAATTTATCTTTCGCATTTATAATATAAGTTGGGACTAAATTATAGTATGTAAAGTAAGATTAAAGCTCTCCAAATGTTTGGCACCGACGTTTAAAGTACCAAGTAAATATAAAATCCCAGTTGAGGTTATTTTCACTTTTTAGTGTCTTTTCTGACATGTTTTGAAAATTCTCGCAAAGCATTCTTTGGTGACAGTCAAATAAATATGATTTTACTCAATCTAATATATCAAAGAAAAACATATCGTGGGGGCCGACCTCTATATGTAGGTGTAATGCTATAATAATATGAATAAATGTAATTGAATAGAATAAAGATAAAATAAATCAATTCAATCGAATAGATCCAACAACGCGCCAAGTAAGACCTGAATATTTTAATGATACACCTGAACGTTAATTAATCGAACATAAGCAGTTGATCTATTGATAAGAATAAATGAACATAAAAATATTTTTTAAATAAATTTAAAACCAAAAAATTAAATATATTATATAGCGTATTTCATTTAAGAGCAAGAGAGAAAAACGAAATGAGATATTATAGAAGTATCACTTGGTGGCGTAAGGATCGGTTAATGTTTACAGCGCCAATGTCTATGGCCGGGGGGGACAACTTACCATTAGGTGGCCCATTTACACTTCCGCCTATATATTTTATATTATAAAATAATTGTCGCTTTGGAAATGATAATATATAATTTTGCTCTCACTTTAAAATGCGTGATTAAATATCTTAGATTTGATCTTATTTATGTCTTGTTACATACATTATTGTCAATGGACCAGTTTTTTTTAAGAATAATTGTCATGCGTAATAATAATAATAACTAGTCCTCCAGACCGATTTCGGTCACGGCAGAAAATCTCGAGTGAGATTAGCCAACTGCGCATGACATATTATAGTGTACAAGTGTGTGCGCAAACACAGGTGCACTCTCTAATCCCTAACTCTCATAACCCGATAGGAGGGCAATCCGACATGATTGGAAAGAATTCAGGCGCTGGACCAACGGCTTTACGTCCTTTCCGAGGCACGGGAGTGTACGCACTTCCAACTTCCAGATTCCGGGCTGCCACTGAAATTTTTTGACAGAAAATCTCAAGAAAACTATATTGGCCCGACCTGGGTTTTGAACCCAGGACCACCGAGTCTGCGGCCTTACATGTTGCCACTAAACCAACGAGGCAGTCAATGAGACATGCGTAATATAGATAGTTACATTTTATGACACTTAGTGGCGGAATCGAATGTATTCGCTGCAAACGAACAAACCGAAAATAATCGTTTTAAACATAATCAAAATAGGTAAATCAGTATATGAAAAACTTTGCATCTTCTGGAATATCAATATAAGATATAAATTAATCAATCCGAAATAGGTACCTATATACTTTGAATAGAAGCCAATATCTTTAAATTGTGGATTTAAATATGTACAAGTCTTAAAACAATAAATATCTATTAAAGTAAAATAAAGTTTATTATATATTCATTATTCATAGTCTTTCGACATAGAACTTTCGTTCCATATTTATGTGTATTCAGATAACACTACATAATTGATATGACATGATAAACAAGTGGATACTTTGTAGTTTATTTTATCACTATTATTTGCTATAATAACATGGAAAATTGAAATTAAAATTAACATAGCGGCAAGCCGAGATGGCTTAGTGGTAAGAACGCGTGAACCTTAACCGATGATCGTGGGTTCAAACCCGGGCAAGCAGCACTGAATTTCATGTGCTTAATTTGTTATTATAATTCATCTCATACTTGACGGTGAAGGAAAACATCGTGAGCAAACCTGCATGTGTCAAATTTCATTGAAATTCTGTCACATGTGTATTCCACCAACCCGCATTGGTGCAGCGTGGTGGAATAAGCTCCGAACCTTCTCCTCAAGAAGAGGAGAAGAGGCCTTAGCTCAGCAGTGGGACATTCACTGGCTGTTACTGTACTGCTAGCGGCATATTGTTTTGTATTTAATAATAATAACGAATATAATAACAAATCACGAATCGCCAAAAACGAATTAGAAAATTTGTATTCAACAGCAAAAATCGATAATCGCCACTACATACAAATTAAAGTGACAATAAAGGAATCGATAATCAAAATGTTACGTTGCCGCATTCACTAGTTCCAATCAAATCATGTCGTAGCGAGAAACGCACGTGCAAAATTCTAGCTCAATCGAACCAAGGAGAGGGTCAAATTTAACTTGCAAGATTTTATTACACACAAGTTGCAACAAAATAAATTTGAAATATTTTCATTATAATAATCATGATTCCCAGTTTATTATATAATTTATTTTGAGCTTATCTTTTGATTACTAGTTAAGAGCGGGTATTAGCAGATTGTTAATCATCGACTTGATTTTGTATTGTCAATCCAGTTCAAATCCATATATTATAATTTCATGGACTGACATTAATCAAAAACATGAAATAAATCACAATTTAGTGACCTCTAATTTTTTTACTTTTATATGTACTTTATTTTTATTGCGACAAATGACAATAATTTACACATGATCCGGGGCTAACATTAACAATTTTTTTGGAAATCTGTGTTGTTTAATATTTATTACAAAAAAATTGCGTTTATTAGTTTTTTTTTTTCGAGAACTATACACCACTCTTGCCGTTACTTTAAACGTATACGGTCATTTTATTAAAGTTGATTCGCGGGTGAGTTAACAATGCTGTGTCTTTTTTCTTCGAATATAAAAACAATACGGGCAAAATCATAGTTTAACTTAAGAACCGTTAAACAAAAGTTTATAAGTAAAACCGATATATGTTAACTAAGAAGTAAATGTTGAAATAATATTTCAATAATTACAATACTGCAGTCATAGTGGTAGACAGAATAAACAATGGAAACCAGACACCTGATATTCTTACATATACTTCTTTTCTTTTGTAAATACATACTTATATAGATAATGACACCTACACTCAGAATAAACAGACATGTTCTTGCGACGCGTCAACCAGAAGCGGCAACTTTTGGAGACTGTCAAAAAGAGAAAAGTTGCATATCTCGGACACGTGCTTAGGCATGACAGATATAAACTTTTGCAACTCATTCTGATGGGAAAGGTTGCCGGGAGGAGAGCAGTTGGTCGCAGGAAAAAGTCTTGGATGGGCAACATCCGAGAATGGACGGGAATCGCGAGTGCCACCGAGCTTTTCCACCTCGCGAAGAACAAGAGGGAGTGTGCGAAGCTGACTGCCAACCTTCGCTAGTCGGAGAGGCACTTGAAGAAGAAGAAGTTCTTGCACACAAATGTCTGTCCTGGGTGGGAAGCGAACCCACGACCTGCGGCGCGAAAGGCAAGTACCTATCAACCACGCCAACCGGCTCGTCAAAATTTATTGCACACCACATGAAAAATACATCGAGCCGTGTTGTACATCATACATGGGGCGGTCTTATGGTTAATTAGATCCGGGTAGGTTGTGCAGTAAGAGACTTACATGAGTACAAGCTAATACGTATACGTTATACATACATTAATAAATATTCCATAAGCAGTACAATTAATTAAAAAAATAAATTGTAATCAGATTTTTGAATATCAGAAGCAATTTGAACACTTTTATGAATCACTAGTAAAAAAAAATTTAAATGTTTATTGCGTGAACGATAAATGATTAATTATAATTATTCTTATTACCTCTTCTGTTGATAGGAGCGCTGCTTCATTTTTGCCCAGAGGAACGAAATTGCGATTCAAAGGGAAATTGCTGCTAGCACGACATAGTATAGAATATTACATATAAATATTCAAAGTACTCGTACGAACATAACTTGATTATATGTAAACAACATCGGAGTTTAGTGATTTTAAATTTATTAAATTATTTACTGGAATGAGATCAACTACTACCAATTTTTATTATCTATAGTATATAATTTATGTCATTTTTATTAACACAAATAAAAAGTATACAAATATTCAAGTTTTTAATCACCTAAATAGGTACAAGTATATATAAAATTGCGAATATATTATATAACCCTAAAAAGTTCAACATATGAATTATATCAAAGTATTTGTTTTTTAATTATAAATTGATCATATTTTAAGTTTACTCGCAACTAAAAATAACAATTTCCTTCATTTACAACAGTACTCTACAAAACAACGTTACAAGTTTAACGGTTATCGACAAACAACAATGTATCGATATAATTTTCGGCAACGGCGCATCACTAATTTGACTGAGTACATATTTGTCTGTCCCTCTCCTCCCTCAAACTCCCAGAGAGCAAGAGGAGCATAATTGCAGGTCGGACTGACAAAACCTATCTAAAGAAAATCATCATCTTGTATTCCTCTATTTTTGTACAGAAAACTTGACTGTTTTTCTTTTTTTTTTTGTAATCATCTCGTTTATTTGCTGGACGTCTTATAACGGCAGATAAACTGAAGTACTTAAATAAACATTAGATGGTTTCCATTTCAATAATTAAAACAAACGTAACATTCAAACATAGCAGTGGTGGTTACAGATGGTGTAGTAAAAAGTGTTCGCTATAATGTCACTACCCAGGGATAAAACAGATGAATGCGTTTGTATGGACCGAACACCGCCCGCATTCCCTTTTAAAACGATTGAATTTTACTTCTGTAAACTTTCTCGCGAAACTTTATATTTTTTGGTAATTTTTTTGTTTTTGTAATTTTTAGCCATTTTTTGAGCTGATTGAATTTATATATACACAATTTCTTCAATCAACAAAATTCAAGCCGGTATAAGAATCATTTAAGAGTATTATCAGGTAATTTTCATTGTAGAAATCCATTTAACAAAATAATCTCATGGGCTCAAATTATAAAATGAAAATAATAAAACCTCTTGTAAATTTGCTACCAATCACGGCTTACATCGGAGATTATACCGTTAAGCTTCTTTATAGACAAATTGTAACAATTAAATACGTTCGGCGAATATGAAAATATGAATATAATTGGTAATCATCTACTGTATATTAATTCGTTAATTCACATATTTTGGAAGTGACTATTATTTTATAATTTTTTGACCTACTTAATTTTGAACATGTTTAATACAAAATATTTTTTAGAATTACTTCAAAAGTTTAATCAATAAAAATGCTATTTAGTCATTTTATAAGCATTATTTTTTCATTTAAGTTGTCATGATTAATAATGAAATGTAAAACTACCACCAGTATTTACATCCTAAGGAGAAACACCAAGAAGTTAGAAGATACACTTTCATTCAAATACGAATTCAACATTACGTACAATTTTTATCTCATGTACCGAAATCAATATATATGAACTCCACGTTTTCATCAAATATATTATATTCCTGTATTTTATATTCATCAATTCATCATATTTAAATATATAATAGAATATGTTAAAAATATCGGTAAACATATAACGGTATGCATATAACCTATGACTTAAATGATCGTGCAACTTAAATGTAAATCTTTATTGAATCTATACATTTGCCTATTTCTTGAGGTGTACACGATTGAATCGCTTGTATTGATTGAATTTCACGTTGTATAATTTTCTAGTCTTCACAAAGACTATTTATCTGAATAATAAAGCTGAAAATGTTCCAGACATACAAAACAAAGTGCAAGCTTATACTAAGTCTCTTTAATCCCTTATTGGATCATAAAGGTCTATGCTTTTAAATTCAACATTTGTGTAGATGCGATTTAAAATAAAAAATGTATGTGACTTTTGGTTGCAACATTTATGTTCATAGCGTAAACAGTAATAACATTAAATCGTCAAAGAGTTCAAACCATCCACGACGCACACATATGACTGTTTATCCAGTGATGCATAATAAATGTCGGATGAGTGCAGCAAGCGATTGATTTATTTATTGGTACCCTGATGACGGCAAAATTATTGGATTAAAATATACATACTAGCGGTTCACCCGCGGCTTTGTCCGTGGCATAATCAAAAATAATAAAAACAGTGAAAACAGTAAATTTCAAGCAGATCAGACCATATTTTTATACTAATGTTTCCAAGTGACGATATACGAAAAGTGGCTGGCAGCGGATGGAAATCGAGAGCTGAAGATCGAGCTCAGTGGCGTGCCATTGGAAAGACCTATATCCAACAATGGACGACAAATGGTTGATGATGATGATTATGATGATTAAAGTTTCCGACCATTTTGTCATTTTTGAAAATTCAAACCCGTTTGGGGTTGCTCACTGACTTTACACGAATTTCACTACTATTTACTAATAGAGTTAACTTGATTTCCTGTCATGCACGCTATCCAAATAGCATGGCATTTCAGTACCTCTCGGTAATTGGAACATCGTATGATATTCCAATTACTATACTACAATATTCTGTTTGATCTGATTCCTAGTACGTACATATTTCGATACAACAAGTGTGTACAGTTAAATTGGACAGGATTGTTAATTGTTTAATCTTCATCATGTTGTTATGGCTGTTGTCAGAATTGATTTAAAGAGACACACAGGCTTTTGAATTTAAAAAAATATAAAATGTCATGGGTCATGTTTACACAATCGCGGGAAATCTTAAGTAGTTTTTGTTTGACTGAGAAATCCATCAACACCATTAAACTTTAGAAAAGCCCAATTCTTTATGAATATTATTTTTAGCTATTCTTAAGACAGATCGCAATTCGCAATTATTTCGATATCGATGTATTGGATCTAGAGGCAGACATGAAATTTCAAATTAATTGATAATAATACTACGAAATGTCAGGAATCACGTTATGCAAACATAAAATGACTATTAGCTTATATATTTATATTAAATTTTTCGATCATAATCATCCTGATATTACGCTTGAAATTTTCTGCCGCTATCTCCGGGTCTATGTAGGTAACGGTAAAGATTTATCGATCATTTTTGAACATAAGACAAATAAATCTTTGATGGTAATTTTTAAGACTTCGGCGTCAGCTTTCTTGACAAATACTTCATTACAATGTGACGTTCGATGCGAATTATATAATTTAAAAAAATAACCTTTATTGACTACAAAAAACCGCTGTAAATATTAAGTGATAAGGGCATTATTTTAAAGTTTCAGTGGATTCCATCCCACATTGGTCTGACTGGTAACGAGGAGGCGGATCGATTGGCAAACTTAGCTCTTACTATTGGAGATGTTTATCATATAAAACCACACTATACCGAAGTTTTTGCAAAATTCAAATTAATTTGTTTTAAAATTTGGAATGAATACTTTAATGAGAGATCGCTTGATAAGGGGATATGGTATAGGACGATTCAATCCGAACCTCCTCATATACCTTGGTTTGTAAATAGTAACATTAATAGAAGTAAGTTAGTTATAGCATTTAGACTTAGATCTGGACATATGCCACTGGGCAAGTTTAAACATCTAATGAGAAAAAGTGACACTCCCAATTGTGAAGTATGTGGTGTATTAGAAGATGTTTCTCACTTGTTATTGACATGTGTTCGTAACCTCAGCTTGAGAGAATCACTAAAATATGAACTAAATTTAAATTTTATGAATATTGGAGCTTTTAATTCTTTTCTTAGTAAACCTTGGAGTATTTCGGCTATTAAAATATATGAATTTGTTAATGATTCTCTCAAACTGAATTAGTCAAGCATATTTGTCTATTTTTGATTTAATGTAGCGTGTAACGATGGGGCCGACATATAGGTCGCCTATAAAGGCCCCTTAAAAATACAAGAATAAAAAAAAAAAAAAAAAATATTAAGTGAAAGTAACCATAAAATGATATGTCTCGACGACAACTGCTTGGAAAATATGTTAGAGGTAAAACGGATTAAATAATTTAATCATGTCCCTATGAGGTCTCGATCTTTTCTAATCCCCCTTGTAGAGGAAGTGGACGATTGGGTCGCGCCCGATAGAGGGAACGCTTTTGGGGAGGGAGAGATCCTAATATTTCTTAACAGAACAAAATTCTTATAAGATACATATTTCAATTTAATAATATCTTATACACAGAATAATAACGTTTAGAAGGATACTTTCATATAAAGTTTCGCTCACGGTCGTATACACAAGTCTTGCAACTTCAATATGGGATACGTTGACATAATGACGCTGTTAAGTTCAATTTATGGCCGCCAGAGGCATGATAATTCGCGTAATAATTATCCCGAACACTTCAAATCCAAACAAAACAGTTAAATAACAAAACATAAATAACAATATTCCGCAAAACTCAACGAAACGATATAACAATGATTAAATAACACAATACTTGGGAGAGAAAAATATTTATTTATTTTTATTTATTTTATTTTTATTTGGGAAACATACAGTAAACACCACATACATTATACAACAATTAACCCGTACACACACCAATCAAGTTTCCACCTAAAACTAATTCATGTATAGCAGTAAACAAGCAATTCAGTAAATTATTAATATTAATTATAAAGACTCAAAAAGAAAAAACATATATATAACACAATGACTAAATTCACAAATGCATACTAACTTTTCTTTTAAATGTATTGAGCGAAGAAGAAAACATGTCCAAGTCATTAAACTTCCTATTGTAATTCTTACAAGAGCGATAAATAAATTCATTTCGAGCATACTTTGTTCGAGTAGAGGGTAAGTGAAATAAGGCATTATTGCGTGTGTTCAGTTTTGTACATCTAAAACAAATTTTGCTCAAAAGAAAAGGACTGTCATTTAAATTATGTATTACTTTATATAAAAAACTTTGATCTCGCAGTATTCGACGATCCAATAGAGAAGTCATTTTAGGCGGATTTACATCCAATGTGAAACATTTAAAATTAAGATATTTAATAAATTTATGTTGAATTTTTTCTATTGTATCAATATAAATTTTATATTGCGGATTCCAGACAACAGAACCATATTCCAACAATGAACGGACAAAGCAATTGTACAATAGGATAAGGGTTGTGTCATTTCTAAAATCTTTACTAACTCTGAGTATAAAACCAAGCATTCGATATGCCTTTGCAACTATATAATCTATATGGAATTTGAATGTTAATTTGCTGTCTAGATATATCCCCAAGTCTCTCACCTCCGTCACTCGTGTAATAGTGTCACTATTCAATTTATAATTAAAAAATATTGGATTTGGCTTTCGTGTAAAAGAAATAATGCGACATTTATTAATATTTATTTTCAGTGAGTTTTCGTTACAATAACTATACAACTTATAAAGATCATTTTGCAACAAGCTACAATCCGAAGACTTAGCAATAGCTCTGAATATTTTCATGTCATCAGCATATAACAGTATAGATGTATGATCAAAAATTTTATGAATGTCATTTACAAAAATATTAAACAGTAACGGACCGAGGTGAGAGCCCTGCGGTACACCAGAAGAAACTGGAACAAAAGTAGAACAGAAGCCCCTGATCGTCACCGCTTGACTTCTGTTGCGTAGGTATGAGGACAACCAACGAAGCAGGTCGCCATGTATACCAACTTGCTCTAGTTTATGCAATAAGATTGTGTGCGATATTTTGTCAAATGCCTTAGAGTAGTCAGTATACACAACGTCAACCTGATAGCCTCTATCCATAGCTGTGGTCACATGATGTGTTAACTCACATACATTCGTTTCAGTAGATCTTCTATTCACAAAACCATGTTGTTCATTAATCAATGTACTTCTTACGAGGGGAAAGATCTTGTCATAAATAACTTTTTCAAACAATTTTGCAATTGTACACAATTTGGATATTGGCCTATAGTTCTGAACGTTATGCTTATCTCCAGATTTATGAATGGGAACAACGTATGATCTCTTCCATATTTCCGGAATTTCACCGCTACGTAGCGATTTTTTAAACAGAATAAAAATTGGATAAGCAAGGGATTTGTAACAAAATTTTAAAAATATAGGTGGTATTTCTTCAGGGCCATATCCTTTATTAAGATCCAACCTTTGCAGATACTTTTTAACAGTGGCTACCGACAGTTCTATATTGCCAATATCCAAATTACTATTGCTACCAGGAGAACATTTAAGTGTTGGAGACGCGACAGGAATTTCATAAACGGATCGAAAATAATCATTAAAAAGTGAGCATACATCATTCCCCTCGCAAGCAGTACGATTCATTAAAAATAGGTTATTAGGTAGACCACAAGATGATTTCTTAGATTTTACAAATGACCAAAAATATTTACTATTACTGCGTATTTTTAACTCAGCTTTATAAATATAATAATCATAACATCTGATTTGCTCTAATTTTTGGCGGTCTCTTAATATACTAAATGAGTCGTAGTCAGATAACCTGCTATATATCTTCCATTTTCGATGATATTTCAACTTTTCTGAAATGATTTTTATTAAGGCCCTCGAGTACCAACACGGGTAGTTTTCGACATGTTTTATAACTTTGACGCAGACATGATTAGAAATTATCGAATTAATGACATTGTAGAAAGTATCAGCTGCATGAGAAATTTCACAATCATTAAGTATATCATACCAATCCACTTGAGCTAAAGCGTCATTGATAGCATCGTAGTTAGCATGTCGAAACAAACGTATTGTACGTTGCGATGTTTTTAAAGAAAGATGAGATGACGTTACCGTGATGACCTGAATCTGCAATGCAGGGTGATGGTCGTCCTCTACTACCAAAGGAAAGAGACATCGATTGACTACACAATCAGAATTGCCTATTATCAAGTCGAGGAACCTGCCATTACAATTTGGAATTGAATTGTATTGCTTAAATTCAGTAAAATTAAGAAAATTACAGAAGGAGTTAATTAAATGATTATCACTATTCCAATTTACAATGTTCATATGATTCCCGTTACTTGTCCAAACAGCCGCAGAAATATTAAAATCGCCCAGCACCAAAAACCTGTCACCAGGACAACACATATGTTCATGAGAAACCATCTCATACAACTCGCAGAGTGCTTCAAATTGAAAGTTACAATGAGGGAAATAGCAACAATAGATATGTAATTTTGTAGGAGGAACTGATCTTATCACCACAGCCACCTTAATAACCTCAGCTGCATAGTTATTAATTATTATAGGGGAAGAAGAATAAACGGATAAGTTCGATTTGATAGCAATCAACACACCGCCGCCCATTTTGTCTCCTCGTGCATTATAATTTCTATCGCTTCTATACACAGAATACCGCGAATCAAAAATTTCGGAATCAAAAATACCTTCATGTAACCATGTCTCGGATAAACATATTATGTCACTGTCCATCTGAATCAGATTTTTATAAAATAAATTTGTTTTTGTTCTTAGTCCGCGTACATTTTGGTAAATAATACTAAGTTTTTTATTCATAGTCAATGATAATAATAATAATTAAACCAATAAGTTTCACATAAACCTCGAAAGACTTTTGGACATAAAAAAGATAAAGCCCGATTTCATTACATTTAAAAGATCTTAGTATAACGTCGATCGAATACCCCACTCTTAAATCAAACAATAATATGCTACAAAATGAAGAATCATGCAAATGCTCGCTCATTACATCCAATAAGTAGAAAAGATTCATTAGACATAAAATAAATATTAATTGATTCAAAATTATAATTATAATAAGAAATTGATTATTAACTATATGAAAAACAAAAATAGTCCTTATACAATTTTTTTTAAATCACTAGGAGTAATAATGTGCAAAACTGGACTAGTATTTGTACGACGTATCATTATGCAACATTTTTTTACCCATACATACTCATACCGTTTTTCTTTAGCCATTTTTTTAACCGTTTGTAACAGTGTTTTATTAGCACTAGTGAGATGGTCGTTGAAATAAATAGGATTATTATTACCGGTAAACCCTATATCACTGCATTTAAGCTTAAGCTTTCTGACTTGTGATAAAAAGTCATCCTTTTTCCACCTGCATAAAAATCGTACTATAATTGGCTTCGTTTTCTTATTTTCGGTGTTTTTTGAGGCTACTCTGGTAATAAAATCAATATCAGTGCTTAGATTTAACTTCAAGTCCACTGTCTCAGCCACTGATTGCATAATGGCGAACAAATTTTCGTTTTTCTTCTCAGGGATCCCATATATTTCGATGTTTGATCTACGTGCCCACTGATCCCGGTTATTGTTCTCCGCCTCAATGGATTCCAAGCCTGATTTCAGAGTGCCAACGTCCGACAATTTACTTGATAGTAGCTTAACTTCATTTTCGCATTGTACGATTCTCGAATTAAAGTCTTCGAATTTTGAGTTGAAGAAATCAAGACTTTCTTTGACACTTAAAAATTCCTGTCTTAAAGCTTTTAACTCGTTTTCCAGAGGAATCATTGAAGACTTAAATTCTTCTTTTAAGCTTGAGATTTCTGAGTTAATAATAGATTTAACTAATTTCAGAAAAGTTGAGGAACACATACTATTATCAATTTTATTTTCATCATCAGAGGAAGAATTGACTGTGGCAGAGCCGCCTCTACGAGAGTTTATATTATCACTCACATTACATTGCGAATCGGATATATTACCACGCACAGGTGTGCTATCCTTGTGTAGATGGCGTGGCTGAGACATTGTGCACTCCGGACAGTTCCATTTCTTTTTGTAATCATGTGACAAATCCTTTTTAGATTCGGATGGATGCAAGCATTGATAGTGATAGTTATTGTGGCACTTATTACAAGTAATGCTATCCGTGGCTCCACCTCTAGTCGATTTGCAACACGAGTATTTCATTATACTACGTATTTCACAATAGTCTCAGAAAAATATATTAATAAATATCAGCTTCGATAGCAGCGACGTAGTACCTCAAGCGGATGGTATTGCGAATTAGCAGTTGTAACACACTCGCACCTATCTCTCATCGCTGAAATTGGACTCAGTTGCAAGACCTGTGTATACGACCGTGGTTTCGCTCAAAATTTAACTATCTTTAGAATTAATAAGTGCGTGAGTGTCACGTAATTACATTCACCGACACACACACATACGACCGAATTATGTTGCAAGTGAATACACATTTCCCCTATAAAGCGAGGAAATTGATTTTGTTTGAACTTGAATTATGAAATATATTTGTTTGCATTTAATTAATTTATTACGTAGGATGTATTCAGATGTAACAATTTGTCAGACAATATGTCAGACATTTTTTCATTCAAATTAATCTAACAACGCTAAAAGGTTTTCTGACAGTAAATTGTAGATTTGTATGGATATATATTGATATATATTGATATATAGTAATATATATTGATATATATTGCAATATTATTTAATTTTAGCTTTTATTATCATAATGATCTCATTTTTTAATTTTTTTAGTAATATTATTTAGTATTGCTTCTATTTTATGTATAGTCATAAAGAAAAAACATTATAATTATTTGAACAGTATTAATGTTTTATATATTATTTAAAAAAATTAAATAATTATTACATTTTTATTATTTAAAATATTAAGCAATCGTGGTAAATATACTTTCCATAGCTGACAACATTTTTATTGTAATGACGTCTTTTGTTTACAAATAATTTTTATGTTTTTGATGAATGTATTTAGCTAAAATTATAAGTTACTTACGTGTGAAATGTAATTTTCGTTTCTTTATTTTTTTAATGATTAGCGTCGTGACACCCTCTTACTACATAGTAAGTAATTTTTTAATAAATTGTGCGAGATGTTTAGTATGACACTTTATCGTGACGGCTGACATTACGACAAATGTAGCCTTTGGGTTCAATTGAATCACTTCAATTCGCTTGGGCCTACACTCCTTCTAAGCGTTATTATTCTATGATCTTATGTACTTATTTTATAAAATTGACAAAACTAGCAAAAATATTTAGTAATAAAATATTGAAAATGATTTCTTTGATTGTAATCACTGATTGAGTTAAATATATAAGTAAAGGTATATAAATAATTATTTTTATTTATACTACGTTGTGATAGGGCTTTCAAATAATGTATCCATTATTTATTTCGTGACAGTCTGTCACAAAATAAAAGTGACACCGCCCATAGATTTATTTTTAACTATAAAAGACATGCAGTTATTTCAGGACTATTTTATTAATTAAATGAAAGGTGTCTCGCTACATTGTATTTATCAGCCGTGCGAGGCAACCTTTTTAAGGCAGCTCTTAAAACTTTTCGTATAAAATAGAATGTTATTTTTCATAGAATTATTTTGATTTCGTCTTGATTCCGTATATAAATACTACTACTATTATTTTTCTAAATTAGAATATACATATAAATTGTAAACCACAAATATTTTTGTATGTATATGTATTAATATTGTGCAATCTGGTTTTGTGTAAGCTTATCTTTTTGTTCAAACAAACTGCAAAGAATTTCACCCCATTTTCAATAATTCTTAAAGTTGGCTAGATAAAGCTTTTAGCATTAAACCCGCATTCGTACAATATCTGTATTTTCTTTGTGATGCATAAAGTGTTTGGTAAATAAATAAATACGGCATTAGTCGTTGACGACTACCCTAAGCTTTTTAATTTGATTTTGTTAACAATTGTAATTTATTTTCGACTGTATTCAAAATCTAGAAATATTATTAAAGTCTTTGATTAGCTACTTTTTAAATACAAATTTTTACTGTTTTAAAAACGGTAGACTTTTAAATATTAATTTTAAACACAGTAATTTTTTTTTAATAAGAGGCAACTTTATGTTGTATGTTAGACTCAAATCTTGAAATGATTTTTCCTCTACCGGGAGCAATCAGAATATGGAATCAATTTATTAAGTTAGAAAAATTCTTAGTGATTTTTATTTAAATAGATTATCTATTGTAAAGTAAGAAAATGTAGTTATTTATTTTTAGGTAGCTCATTTTGTATCAATACGTGGAATGATTAACGGCCCAGCTATAATTTAAAATGTCAAAGTCGAGTATCAAAGCATTCAACCCAGCGTGTGCCCTTTTTAACGTAAAGCTTGTCAATGTTTCATGTACCAACCATTTAACTGTTTTTCCACGATTCATGTAGTCGTTATTTTACAAGTCAATCAGTCGACACGTGGTTGGAAACTATTGAATCTTTTTTAAACATTGTAAAACGATTTGATTTGATGGTAATTTGTTTTGTTTTACAAGCATTAATCCAATAAAATTATAACCTTTAAAAAAATATCTTCAATATTGTTTATCGATTTAAATTGCAATCTTTCAAGTAGAAAGTTTAAAGATGATACATCGTTTATTTGTTAATAATAATTAATAATTCATTTCACTTCTAAATGATTTTACAGGATTAATATTAAGGCTTAATGGTTCTTAACGTATAGTACACGTTATTGAATTACACAGAAAGATAATTGTTTTAACGACTCCTAATAGATACCGGACTGGTAGTGTTTTGTGCGACAGATATAACGCTCCACGAAATCCAACGATTCCGCTCCGAAATTAGACGATTGTCCCCTTTCAAAGGTCGATGTGCAATATTTATTGACGGGCACTATACTTAGATTCTGCAATAAAGGTATTTAATTATTTTAGTGTTGTTAATCTCTCAAATTATTATAAATATCTAAAAGGTTTTGATTATTTTTGCAAAATTGATAAAAGTATCAAGTCTTAATATGAGAAATGTCGTTATAATAACAGTTTTCTTTTTATTTGTGGGCTCATTTAGGTATAATATAATATATTATACCTAAATGAGCCCAGCATACATAAAGCGTTTGGGACGCGCTCGAAAACTCGGGACATCATTATTATAGTACTCAAATAGGAATGTCGCAATTTAATATGTTGATGTCCTTTAGATATAAAAACGGGACTTTGCTGTATTATTGGAAAAACTTTCAATTGCTAATAATTTTCTTAGGGTAGATCTCAAGGCAGAGATAACCCGAATCAGAGCTTGCTGGGCCAGAGTAATGAACGCTCTACTTCTACTGACCCCGAACGATAGCCGCTTATCCTCACTTCCAACCTAAACCGGTACAATTCCGCAAGCACTTCCCCTTGGAGTTCCCAGGGCGGATCGCGAGAATTGTTGCCACTGTCCATGCCACTGGTTGGTAGTCTCATATTTCTCTCTGATTAAAGTTCTTGAAATGGGCCGTGAAATAGGAGTCTCTATTGTAGTCGCAGAGACCCTGAAGCTTAGCATCTCGATCCGGTCCACCGTAATTGACGCTTCGACCTCGGATACTCTAATTCCTGTAACGGAATGGGAATTTCCTGCAAAACTCCTACATTGTAAGCTCGTTACTCGTGACTTTTAAGTCTCGTTACTCGAAGCTCATAATCGATTGGTTACTAGAATAGACCAGGTATACCTGATTGATTGATTGATTGATTGATTGATTGATTGATATGACTGACGTATACGCAGGAAACGGAACTATCAGAATACAGTATAATAAGGTCCTCCAGACCGATTTCGGCCACGGCGGCCAATCTCAAGAGAGATTAGCCAACTGCGCAGGACATATTATAGTGCACAAGTGTGTGCGCAAACACAGGTGCACTCTCTTTTCCTTAGCTCTCGTAATCCGATGGGACGGCAATCCGATACGACCGGAAAGAGCTTAGGCGCAGGACCAACGGCTTAACGTGCTTTCCGAGGCACGGGAGTGTACACACTTCCAACTTCCAGACTGCGGGCTGCTACTGAGAATTTTCTGACAGAAAAACCCAATAACTATTTATTGGCCCGACCTGGGAATTGAACCCAGGACCACCGGGTCTGCAGCCTTATATCTAGCCACTAGACCAACGAGGTAGTCCAAATACATAGAATACAGTATACAGATCTATTAAAAAATACTGAATTATAGTCCAATCGCGGACCAAAAACAATTTCGAATTGAAACTGAATTAAATTGAACTTTATAAATATTGCTATGTAGTAAAGATAGACAACCAAAATCTGTATGTATTATAGCATTATTCACGTATTTATTTAATTAGTATATTAATGTACATATACCTACATAGCACTAAAACAATACAAGACAAAGAGTCTCGTTACTGAAACCTGCTTAGAGCCTATAAAATGTAGAGAAGAAAGATTTTTTTTTATAGCATAAGTTGGCGGACGTGCTTTGGGGCCACCTGATGGTAAGTGGTCACCAACGCCCTTAGACAATGGCATTGTAAGAAATGTTAACCATCGCTTAAATCGTCAATGCGCCAACCTTGGGAACTAAGATGTTATGTCCCCTGTGCCTGTAATTACACTGGCTCATTCACCGTACAAACCGGAACACAACAATACTAAGTACTGCTGTTTTGCGGTAGAATATCTGATAAGTGGGTGGTACCTACCCAGACGAGCTTGCACAAAGCTCTAACCACCACGTAAATACTGAAGGAATGCTTTTGAAATAAATATTTAATTTGAATCACTTTGTTTCGGTCTCTGCGAAACCTAACAGATGTTTTGGTCTCTGCGGAACTGACATATGTTTCGCCTGTCGCATTAATTATAAACGAATTAATAGTTTTATCAATTTGACTACGCAAATTTTAACTATTTTAATTATTAAATATTAATTTTGAGCACTTCCCATTTCACAAAGACAAATTCCTAAAAAAGCAAAAGCTATCGACACACAACTTATGAGAGGTCAACATACAAAATCTTTCTTGTTCCGTGACCGGAGGGTAGAAAGAGTTAAGGCGGACATAATTAGGTTTATTGAAAATCCATTCTGTTATCTTTATCTTACACTTACTGAAATTATCATTAAAACTAGTCGGTGCTTAAAACAAATCAAGCACTAAAGAGACGAGATGTGCTCGGCGGTGGATAAGAACATATCATATCATCCTAAACCTGTCGGATGAAAATCATCAACATGTGTACACCAAGACTTTAGAACAGCTCGATGACAAAAGCTCCAAATCTTTTTCAAGCGGGTTACTAAAAAGTGACAAGTATGTATATCTTGCCTAACATTTTTTGCCTGATTTCATTATTTACATTTTTTAAAGTGCGCTTGGTTTAAATTTACTGATTGAATCACATAGATGTATATGATAATCAGGGAATGCAAGGTGCTGAAAGACACGATTAGTTCCGTAAGACCCGATCTCATTTTCGGAGTTATTTACTTGGTTAATCAAAAATAATTTTTTGAAGGTCTATTTTTGTTAATTATAATGAGTAAGTTTAATAAAGTCATAAAACCCACGAATGAATAAAAGAATACGAGAAAGAAAAATTGGAGCACCAATATTATCAATAGGATCAAGTGCTAGGTACCCATAGTACCCTTTATTATGTCATTCTATGTGATGTATACAAAATTTCATGATGATGGTTGAGTAGTAAAGATATGAAAGCGTAACAAACAATATCACTTTCAATATTAGTTATAATATTATATTAATTTAATCAATACTGTCTTAATGTACCTGTCGAGACTTATGCCCAAAAGTTTTCTAAAGAGGTAGAAAATATGTACTAAACTAACTTTTTAACCGCTTGTACTGCGGGGCTGACTTTTACCTAATTTATTATGACATAGGAGCAGCCTATTCTTTATAGTAAAAGTTTCTATGTATTTAATATTTTGTTGTACCATATTGTCATATTATACAAAGAGCGAGGTACGCGATCAAAAACTCGCGACATCATTATTATAGTACTTAAATTGAGATCGTTATAATATATAATTTCTGTGATATGCGTTCATTTCGTTTCAATTTAAGGAGCTTTGAGATGTTCTTTAAAATGAACTAGGGATTAAATTTTCGCTAACCCCCTCATACTTATATGATGCAGAAAAGCCGGAATAACCTCAAGCAGGGGGACTAAGCTTCGTATAACGGTTACTATTTTACCAATACTATGAGATTATTTAGACAGCAGCTGACCTGTGAACACCTAAGAAGAAATAATCAAGGAGATTCCGAAGAAATGTAATTAAAAAGCTGAAAATCTTGCCTCCCACTCTCGCTAGCTTAGATCAAGCGATGTAATTATTTCATCTTGGCTTATCTTAACAAAATATCGATTAAACAACATACATAACACAAGCACTTTGCCCGCGACTTCGTCCGTGAAAAATTAAAAACTATTATTTAATGTAATTAGTATCTGGTAAGACTAAACGTACGAAGGACAGTTACAGTTTGTTCAAACTGTGACATTTTTTTACTGAGATAATTTTATACCCATTATATCTTCACAACGATAAGTCCGATCCGGATCATTTAAAATGGAAATTACATGTAAATAATCATCCTTAATTATCAAACCATTTAAATGAATAAGGATTTATAATATCATGATACATATATCACCTCTATCATGTCGAGAAACATTATATCAGGATTAGAACACTATTGTTATTAGGATACTAAAATGATTACTTTTACGTTTTCTCAAGGCCTGTATAAGCATCGTCTTACATATTGTGATTCAATCGATGTTTCAAACATTTTAATTAGCATATATGTATGTATACTCGTGAAAAAATTTCGGATTTAATTTTTTTTTTCAGATATTGTCACTATAAAAATTCGCACAATGTTCAAACACCAACGTCCCAGACGAGCCCCCATCGCACCTCTGGACAGCGGATGGTGCACAACGCTTATCGTGAGGTATTTTCTCTTTGGGAGTGCTCTGGACGCAAACTTCAGGTGCTGGCTATATCATGAAATTAAAGAATGGCTGAAAATAAATAGCCCTTAATGCCCTTGCAACGTGAATATTTAAAACTATTTATAAAAGCCGTTGTAAGCTTTTATATTTAATATATAAGAAGACGTGTTCGAATCCGAGAGTGTACGCAATTTCATATCAGAATAAAGATCAGAAGTAATATAATAATAATAATATAGTAAGATTGTTTATGACATGTTTTTATAAATTTGTAAAATGCATTTTGCGAAACTTCGCAACCCTTTAATTGGAGAGATTCACATTGAGTTTGCGCAAAAATACTTAATAATAGCCGCATAATGGGAACGTTTTCATAGAACATATCGTTGTGTACATCGTTCCTTCGTACCTAAAAGAGCGTAATGACCAACAGTAAATAAAAAAATTGAATAGGCCTTACTTTTAAAAAACTCAGTCTAACGCTAATTACATCCCATAACAGAACGCCTTTTTACTTTCATGTTACGCGCATAGAGAACTTTTGGTTCATAAATATATTCATGCAAATACACACGGAAAATAAGTTATAAGTAAATCTGGAATCTAATAATTTATTATTTATAAAATTGTTTAATCTTTGTCATTTTCAATTAAAGAATAAAGACAATACAGACAACAATTGTGTACTTAAGACGTATTTATTTATATTTGCCATTGTATTGCAACGTCACGGATAATGAAAAAATGAACATAGCAAAAACATTACGACTAAACTAGACTTAAAAGCCAACACTTTGGATACTTAATGCATATTTAAAAAAGATGCACAATTATAGATGTCAAGATTTCCCACTTCATGACCTAAGTGACGTAAGGAATTCAGACTAAGAATAAAATGTAATGTCTTCCGAAAGATTTTCCGGTTCAAAAATAAAAAATAAATTTTTTTATTATTCCTTTTCATGGTATATAATACTATTTTTGCAATAATTAGTACGTTTTATTTTAACATATTCCACAAAATTTACTTACTGAACATGATTGCATTGCGCTGATGAAATAGTATTTAAATAAGGTACGCCCAATTCCTTTGAAATCGCTCAACCTATGTAATGTTAATAAATTATTGAAATTAATGTCTGTCATTTTGCTGTTTGGTTTTAATCAAAGCGATTTCAAATTGTGGTTCCATTTGAATGGACGATGTAATGGGCAACCTAAAACTGAAATTAAGTTCAGTCTTATTTACTCATGAGCGCACTACAATACCAATTCTGCCACATGCCTTTGACAAGCGTCGTCTCTGTTTGAACGCTTGGTCTAAAACTACGACGGAATTAAATATATACATAATTATGTCCTAGTCATGCAGTCGCGAGTCGTATTGTGTCACATATAGTTTTATTTGCATATTACTCCTTTAGCTCATAAATGTTAGAAAATACTAACTGCGCGGTTGCCTCTTGTCCCATGTTTTTTAGTGAGTCGAGCATTATTACTGCATGCTTGCGGTCTTCCATAAGAGCATCTCTCTTCATACTGTTGAGAGTCAGCTGCGTCATGAGACGCTCCGTTTGGTAGCGTTGTTCTTGCAATCTGTACATATTTTTTTAATAATATTAAAATTATCGCCGATTTCTGTACCCCTGACAACGTGTGTGAAAAATTTCATGATGATTGGTGCGGTAGTTAAAACATGAAAAATACATTATCATAACGTTTTTCAAATAAAAAACCAAAAAAATATATATTACTAAGAAATTCTTGAATTTAAACAAAATATTATTTTATTACAAGAACTTTACTAGTGACTTAATCTATAAGTAATCAAATCATTGTCATGAAATTTTTCACTCAATTGTAAGTAATCATATAGCAAAAGTAATGAAATATGATGTCGCTATTAATATCATTTACCTCAAAAGAATTTTTTCAAACGATGGAACTAGCGTCGCTTTCTGTAATCGTTTGCAGATTCCCATTACCTCTTCGAGCTCCCAGTGGACAGAATGTTGACTGATGGCGTCATCATCTTCATACAAATCGTCGAGATTTGTTGCTTCCTATAGAAACGTAATTTCGTTATGTATCTACCAATACCGGTTGCCACATTTATGTTATGACTTTTTTACATTTGCTTTAACTAGAGATGGCAGTTAAACTCGAGCAATATATTTGGCAATATTGAATTTGTTTGAGATTATGATAAGTCAAAGGAATTAATTAAAGGGTAATGTAAGGGTTAATGTTATCTTTCAATATATTGTGTAGTAACAAGAATAAAAGAGTTGATTGTTTGCGTTTTACATGAAAGAAAATAACAGGTCATAAAGCTTGCCGTCCCACAAGTAATATTAATTGTAGTTATAAATATATTTTATTATAAGGCACACAGTGTACTTTCAGGATACATAAAGAAAACATCAAATCGTATGACGTATTATTTTTGTTAATCTGGTGCGTAATGAGGCCTTATCGATACTCTTCCTTTAGCCTTAAATTGAATTATAAATTTATTCACACGACTTCTTAAAGTTGATTTTTCTTACACATAACGAATGGAATTAAAAAATTGTTCGAGCACGAACGTTTATTTAAATTAATAATACTTAAATGATTTATTTTATAAAAACACAACATAAATTAATAATAATAATAATATTATATTAGGTCCTTACATATGAAATTAGCGTTTTGTCGTACTGACCACTTTGATATGAAATATCTCCTCTTTGGTTAAGAATTCCAAATTCAAATTAATAAATTCATTTATCTGGTACATTTGAGTTTTGAAAACAGTTATGCATTTGTTTTTTCCTCATTATTTTTGATAGATTTACGAGTACGAGTTCTACCGTGGCACCAGTGCTGCAGAAACAGCTCGAAGGATTAATGATGTGTACGGCACTGGTGTCGCAAAAGAAAGCACGGTACGTTTTTGGTTTCAACGTTTTCGTTCTGGAAATTTCGACCTTCAGAACCAACCCCGTGGACGGCCGGAGACCAAAGTGGAAAATGAAGAATTAATGGCTATTGTGGAAGCGGATCATATGTATGTAGATAGACAAAGCACGTCAGAGATAGCTGCAGGCTTCGGGGTAAGTGATAAAACTTTATTAATCCACTTGAAGTAGACCGGGAAAGTAAAAAAACTTGAAAGATGCCTATCATGAATTGAATGAATCGAACTTGCAAACACGCGTCGACTGCTGTGTTACTTTGCTCAACCGACACAATAATGAAGGGATTTCAAATCGAATCATTACTTGTGATGAAAAGTGGATACTGTACGATAATCGGAAGCAATCGTCGCAATGGCTGAACCCTAGAGACCCAACCAAATCCTGCCCTAAACGAAAATTGACTCAGAAAAAGTTACTTGTGAGTATTTGGTGGACTAGAGCTGGTGTCGTTCAACACAGCTTTCTAAAATCTAACAAACGATTACAGCAGATATCTATTGTCAGCAACTGCAAACCATGAAGGAAGAATTAGCTGCTAAACAACCGAGATTGGTCAATCGCTCTTGGCCACTGCTGCTTCACGACAACGCAAGACCACACACTGCACAACAAACAACCACTAAGTTAGATGAGCTACAATTGGAATGTCTATGACATCCAGCGTACTCCCCGGACCTTGCTCCAACAGCCATTTTTTCTGGAATTTGGACAACTTCTTACAAGGAAAAAAATTCAACTCCGATGCAGCAGTCCAAACCGCCTTCAAAGAGTTTATTGATTCTCGCCCCCATGGTTTTTTTAATAAAGGGATCAATGAACTAGCTATGAGATGGCAAAATTGCATAGATAACAGCGGTGCATACTTTGATTAATTAAATATATTTTACAAAAAAATAAATTGACTTCATATTCCTCCTGTACAAAACGCCAATTTCATATGTAAGGACCCAATAAATTAATTACTGAAAAGCAATCATTCAATGACTATTGTAAATTAGAACTTCTCTTTATAAATCGCATATCGACAAGGTCAAATAACTTGTCACTTCAAAAGCCTAACTCGTTAAGCCTATACAATAGTTAATTCAATTAAAACTTTCCCTAACTTCATGTTTCTAGAACTAAAATAAAATCGAGTTATCCCTTGCTCATGTCAGCAACAGCTACTGTAACGATAAAAATATGTACAAAAAATGCTTTAAAACGTTTGAACTTTTAATCTAACTCTAGTAACAGTTTGCGAGAAAAAATAAACAGCAACGTAAACAGAATAATAAACAAATCTACATACATATGTTCATATATTTTAAATTATTTCACATTTACACATTTAAATCAAATTAAAAACGTTGATAGTAATTTTGTGAACAAAATATATACTAATTCGAAAGCCTCTACCTGTTTCAAAAGCCTGGTTTTGACAAAGCTAGTATTGAGTGCCTCGGGCTATTCAATTGGAGCCTACAAAGCGTAGAGATTGGAAATAAGCCCATTCCATTGGATATATTTAAGATAAACAATACAACACGAAGAGAGATTACAATTTGTCGCTAATTAATTAAGCGAGGTCAGGTTACGTTGTGAATAAAATAATTAACACTTTATAAATTGCTACAACAAAGTTGAAAAGAAAATTGTACCTCTTTTCTTATTAAATTAGGAAACGAGTCCGTTAAGAAGGCTACTTCTCTTCTTACTAGCTTCAGAGTTCTTTCTCTTTCCTTCATATTTGCTTTTATTTCCTTTTCCAATTTACTAAACTCAAACTTTCTGTCATCTAAGTATTCCATAGCTAGCTGTCCCATCTCAGTAGCCCCCATCAAGCACTTTCCTTGCGCGCGACAGTCCAATTTAAGCGCTTCCAAAACTACGGTGAAGTATGAAGAATCCTAAAAGGGCCATAATAATTTACGATTGTCTTCTTGTTATAAGTTAAGTATATTATTTTGATAAAATACATTTTAAGAACAGCGAATAAATTAAACATTTCTTATTACGTGCCTTCTTTAAGATGTCCAATATTTTCTTATACATGACCTTTATGGCTAAAGCCGCGTTCTTTTTAATATTAGCTCTTTGGACATAATTAGCGACCGCCTGCTCCTTTTTTTCGGCAGGGAGTTTTCCGCCGACTTCGTAAAGGAGACGATCCCTCAACTCAGCCGACTGAAGCTTTAAATAAGAATACGCTGATTAATATATCTCTAAGTAAATTTGAAATATTTTTAAAAACAAATAAGCTTGTTTTGTACATTTAATACTTAAAATAGCGTATTTAAAATATTTTATTCGTACATCCTTATAAGCGTACATTTTAGAATTAGTAATTCCAATATCGTTCACGTAGGCACTACTCTATATTTCAGAATAAGGCACGTGTATTAACTTGTCTGCCGGGGAACCAGCTATTGATTTACTCTCGAATAGTTTCAGTGTACTTCTGAATCTCTACCCAAAATCGATTTATTTTTAGTACTGCCGATCCACTACATATTTATTCACAAGTATAATATATTCATAAGTATGAGATACGATACCAGAAATATATATCCTCATCTATTATTTGATGATGACAAAGATTATATGTTAGATAATATGTACATTGATAAATCGCAAGTGGGTTGCCTAGCTAAATATATACTGTTAATTAATATTAATTATTTTTGACCGACTTCCCCGATTTGTTATTGATGAAAATCGAACATTAGTCGAGTGAATATTATACGAGATATTGGAAAAATATAGGTTGCCTACTTTCTCTTTAGCATAGCTATAAAATTGCCAGGTACAAATCAGTTAATTGTTTTTTTATGATTCCTTATTCAAATCGTTTGAATTTGTTCCACAAACATTCTTGTAACACATATGTGGCGGCAATTTTATTTTATAACCAGATGTTATGTTGTAATATGTAGAATATTTTACAACATAACATCTGGTTATAAAATTACCACCGCTCGAACGATTCCTTTAGTTGTAGAGGTCTCGGCTCATCGTGTTGTAAGGCGCAATTGATGGCAAAATTAAAAATTATTATTATATTAGTTTTTCAACTATGTCACCACTTTTTCCCCTTACTAGAAGTATGGCAAATATAATAACTGTCACATTGTATTATATGCTTTCCAAAAACCCAATGCCATATAGGTACAAATCGTATTCCGAAAAAAAAAATACTCCTATGCGGCGGTATGGCGGACATTTGGAATCGTCAGGAAAAGTATGACATTGGGATTTTCGTGCTGCTCGACGATGATTAGGCGTGCAAAAATTAGCCTTGTACAAAGAGGTGATTTTTTTTTTTTTAAATTAACATGTTCTCGTCGGTATGAAGTAAGCTGTAAGTCACACCGGAGAAGTATGGCATTACGCTACCGCCTACTTCTTTTTTCACTGACTATCGAAAAATACAAGAATTTTTGTGGAACAAATAGTTTCGACTCTCGTAATTTATCCGACACGTTCGATTAACGCCCACACGATTGAGCCGCCGGTACCAGCGCTATGACCATCATTTTCCTTTCCGACATTACGTAATTAGACCCCTGAAGAGTCGCCATACAAATGACATGAAATTTTGTGTCAGTTTCTCCCGGTTCAATAGAAAAACTAGAAGATAACAGTAGAAAAAAGAAATTAAAACATTCATTATATTTTTAAAATCAATTAATCAATAAAAATCAGTGATTCAATCGAATTTCAACAGCTACGCAAACACTAATTAGTATAAAAATACATATCAACATTGCTAAGCTACTAATTTATATGAATATCCTAAATAGGCATATTATATATTCATTTTTACATTGTTTACTTGATTGACTGTTACAGTTCCCCGTCTCAACTGCTCATCTATTATTATAACATTTTGCAAACACGTTGTCAGGTTTATGGAAAAGGACATAGGGTAACACCAGCCAAGCACCCCTCACACATATTATGTTAAACTGCGTTGGCGTTTAACTAGTGCTAATATCATTATAGTTATGTAATAAAAAAAATTATTTACTTGTATTTGACGAAATTGTTCCATTTTCCTCTTTTTCGTGTATCTGATTCTATCGAGCTGTTTACGTTTATTGAAATTTTCTTGATGAATACTCTCTAATACTCTCTGAAATAATTGGAATTGTTAGGTTGGTAGACATTTTAGTTAATCAATAAAATAGTCTTTGTTACTATATTTATAAGATATATAAGATTATATCGCAAACATTGTCAATGGTTTGGGGTTCTGGTGGTAAGTAATCATGTAGCTCTTAGACTATTAAATTGAAGCCACTCACTACACCATCAGTGATCTTGCAAAGTGATTACCATTGTTTGTAAGCATTGTCGTTGTAACAAATATTACTTAACACGCAATGGCGACATTGCGCCACCAACCTTGGGATTTAAGATGTTATTCCCTTCTGCCTGTAGTTAGAATGACACTTCATACGGGAATACAAATTAATGATATATTATTTAAAAAAGCAGTAAGTAATAAACATGTAAATATTTATATTATCCGTTATAAACCTTATAACAACTTAAGTCACGTTAACTGGTTTCCAACGTTATATAGGACAAATTTATCGCGTTAGTTGTCTGCATAGTTATTTTGTAATACTACATATTTTATTACGGTAAGTTAAAGTACTCCCCGAGCTCTCGGCAATTTCTATTGAAATATTTTGTTAGTGGAACCATTATGAAAATTACATATTTTCTTGAAATTATGATACGTTATAGTATATAAATGCACTGAGTATATCATTTTTATTTAAGAAATGATTACATGTATAATAATTGTAACGGATATTTTACATTACTTAATTATATAGTCTAGTTAGTAATTAGACGTGTTCACTTGTAAAATCCAAATATTTTTGTCCGTTATTTCAAAATCTTAATATGTACGCAATAGCTTTCTCTAGAGATCTTGCATTAATCATAGTAAGCAATTCAATTATCTGGATTTATTTCTTTTTTCTTTAAAATATATAATGTAAAATTAATATATTAATTATAGTTATTTAAATATTATAGCGGCTATTGATTTGAGATCCGAAAGAAGAAGTCACAGCATTGCCTAACAAGTTACCTGTTAAACATTATTTATTAACTAAAGCCGTTATGTATTTGCTCATGTTGCATGAAATTTAATTGATTTATTATCTTAATTGTTTTTAATATTTTTGGAACGAAGTTCGCGGCTTACAGTACTGTGAAATGGCAGTGGCCCAAGATCATGTCACATAACGAAATAGCGTTCATACTGTGCCTACCAAATACTACAAAATGCGATGAGGTGGCGTTTAGAAGGTCGATATAAAGGAGATTGAGGTGGTTTTTGGTGTGACAAAAATACAGTAATATAATCAATAAAATTTAAATTTTAAAACACGGTTTGAGTCAAAAAAATATCGCACATAATTTCGTTCCTGACGGGGGTCCCCCCGACCGCACAATTTTTTTGTATTTTGTTTTGATTTATTCATTTGTGATGGCTTGATTTTATTTTAATTTGATACTTTACTTTGTATCTTGTAACTATTTGTCTTTCTAATAACCCTTACTAATATTATAGGGTTTTCCAATAGGGACGCTTGAACTTTGACAGCTGATTGCGGCCATGTAGTTGAGTGACAGCTGTCAAATGCAGTGTGTTATATTCATTCCGTCCTCCCAAACCACCATGGCAGGTTACAGTGTCGAGCAGCACGTGCAAATCATAAAATTGTTTTATGAAAATGGGTCTTCAGTTCGAGCAACGTCCCGCGCACTTCGCCCGTTTTACGGTCGCGATGATCGTCCTGCCGAGTCGACTATCCGTCGATTGGTGGACAAATTCGAGTCAACCGGGTCAGTTAACAATCAGCCGGTTCCCGTGCGTCAACGTAACGCGAGATCTGCCGAGAATATCGCCGCTGTGCGCGACAGTGTCCTCGAAAACCCGCGGCAGTCAATTCCGCGTCGCGCACAGGAACTCGGCCTTTCGCAGACGACAACTTGGCGAATTTTGCGTTGTGACTTGAGCCTGCACCCGTACAAAATCCAGCTGACCCAAGAGCTCAAGGTTAATGACCATAGACAGCGCCGTGTGTTCGCTGACTGGGCATTAGAGCAGTTGGAAGTTGACGCCGATTTTGGCAAAAAAATCATCTTCAGCGACGAGGCGCATTTTTGGATGAATGGCTATGTCAACAAGCAAAATTGCCGTATTTGGGACGAGACCAATCCACACGAGGTTCACCAAGTGGCAATGCACCCGCAGAAAGTGACTGTTTGGTGCGGATTTTGGGCCGGAGGCGTGATTGGTCCGTATTTTTTCGAAAACGATAATGGTGTGGCCGTCACCGTCAATGGTGAGCGATACCGGTCGATGATAACCAACTTCTTTTGGCCTGAAATCGAGAATATGGATCTGGACAACATGTGGTTTCAACAGGACGGCGCTACGTGCCACAGAGCACACGCTACGATGGAAGTTCTGCACGATCAAGCGCCCTTAATGGAAAACCCTATATAAATGCGAAACTGAGTTTATTTGTTTATTTCTTACGCATTCACGTACTACTCGACCGCTTATCAAGAAACTTTTGCATAGACTTTGTAGGGGGTAAAGAAAAGGAAATAGGGTACTAACACCTCCCCCTTCCTCGCAGACGCGAGCGAAGCCGCAGGCGGAAAATAGTGAACAAGTAAAACCAATTTAAAAACCTAAGCCTAAGTAATTCTGTAATGGCTGCACTTATAATACATGGGCCACCTGATGGTAAGTGGTCACCAACGCCCATAGACAATGGCATTGCAAGAAATGTTAACCATCGCTTACATCGCCAATACGCCACCAACCTTGGGAACTAAGATGTTATGTCTCTTGTGCCTGTAATTACACTGGCTCACTCACTCTTCAAACCGGAACACAACAATACAAAGTATCTGATGAGTGGGTGGTACCTACCCAGACGGTGGTAGAGCTTGCACAAAGCTCTACCGCCGAGAGTACAATTGAAAACATTCAACAAATCACAAGTCGCGTCAGTAATGAATACTTACTACTTTATCTTTCTGTCGACCAACAAAATGGCGGAATAAAATTAGCGCGCGTCTTTTATTTAAAAAAACGCAGCGCGGCTTTTTTTGTAGAGGTCAAGGAAGCTCCTAACTATATTATAATAAAAAAATATCGATGATCATTATACTTAATCACATATCATTTTTGAAAATTGTTATGACATATAAATATTAAACTATGTTTGGTTTATATTTAATTTCAGCATAAAATACACTAACATGCGTTACGGATTATAATTTCGATAAACGTGTCGGAAGGTCCAGTCATTATGTCGAAAAAAAAAATGGCACATAAATGCTTTTTAACCGACACTGATAAATTTTAGATATTGTATTGGGAGGTATAGAATTCGAAACGAAATTGTCTACCAAAATTTCCTATGATCTTTCTCAGCCATCTGGAAAAATCCCATAGCAATTTTATTGGATTTGAATATTATTAAGTTTTTATTAAAAGCGTTCATTCAGGATAATTTTTGAGATTGGTTTTTATTTACTTTTTGGGCAATAAAAAAATTGACAGAATCCGGTGATTTGATGCACCCATATGGGTGGACTATATGGTGCACCCATATGGGTGGACGCTCTCACTGCTCGTAATAAGGCTCTTATGTGTAGACCGCAGAGAGTTATAGCGGTGAGAGCGGTAAGAGGTTACTGTACGGTGTCGTGGACGGCGGCGACACTTCTTGCAAGAGATCTGCCCTGGGAACTCAAGGCCGAGGTGCTCGCGGATGTGCACCGGTTCCGGGCGAAGGGCGACCGTCCAGGATCAGTGGAGGTGGGACGACAAGCCCTGATTTGCAGATGGGAAGAGGAGCTGGGGTCTCCATCAGCAGGCCTGGCGAGCAACCCGCTCCCACTTGAGTCACTGGGTAACAAGAAGAAGCGGCACACACGTTTAGGCTGACGCAGCTGCTTACCGGATATGACTGTTTTGGTAAGTATCTGCATGGGATAGCGAGGTGGGAGGTATCACCTCCTGCCACGAGTGTGGTGCGTACTGGACGTGGTGCACCACACCGAAAATTGTAAACTTGATTAAAATGTTGAAGTGTAATTTCAAAATAATCGTTTAGGTAATGGTTTACGAATTATATAGAGTAGATAAAGGCATGTCGCCTCTAACACTCTAGTGTGACGTGTACCGTGAGAAAGCTATTACCGATGTAATGGAATCATTATTACTTTGTATTGAAGGCGTTACATGCATTCCAAATCTGTTTTAATTAAACATTAACACGGACATTTCCCACAACTTTATCTATACATACAAATAAATAAAATGAAATTATCTTTCTGTGATTTCAAAATTTGCAAAATATCAAAACAAAAACAATCATTTTTTAAAAGAAAATCTGTGTGTCTATTTGTACAAGCTTATCTTTGAAACGGCTAAATATTAGAAATTTAAGTAATTGAATTATTATAAGAAGTAATTCAAGGTTTCGTTGAGGCTATTAAAAGTTATAAAAACGTACATATTTTTGATAGCTGGCGGTGTGTTAAATACGTCAATTTTTTAATCGCAGTGTTCAGATTTCCTTAGTAGAGTGAACTTCTGCTATATATATTTCGTGTTTAGTCAAAATTTGCGATGTCGTTGTTTCGTCGACATTTCGTATGACTGTTTTCAGTTTTTATTTAGTTAGGTTGCAATTATTATCTCGGTTGTAATTTTGTTCTATTTTTATATTTTCGTTTATAGATTAGGTATAACTTTTTACTTTTAAGGTTAGGTTAGTATATAGTTTGCATTAAACTGTTTTTTGTTTTGTGTTTATTGTTTAGTTTTATTTTTATTTTCTTAAGGTTAGAAGGGTTGTTATTTTTTTTTCTATTATTTGCTACTGACTTACCCATGTCAACTATATGTAGCATGTTCACGTGTAAATCACGCCAAAGATATCGTTGTCCGAAGAAATTTAAATACTACAACTAATATAGTATTTAAGGAGCCATTACAATAATTCAGTATATATTTTTTTATGTTATTTGCTCTATCAATATTAATCGCATGGTGTGTTGTGAATATTTGCTACTTCTTCCCCATTTATCACAGCTAAAGTACTCATATGACATGATTAACAAATTTTGGCCTTTTTATCCCGTTTAACTGGAGATTATGATGCATTCGAAGCCACTGGTGAAGCGCTAGTGTTAAATATATACTTCGTAGCTGTTATAAAAAACACTAAGATATAGATATATTTTTAAATAAATATAAGTCATATTTTCACATTTTCATACACTTATATAACACATTTATTTTAAGCTGAGATCGCCCAGAACACGTGTATCTAAACCGAAGATTGCGGATTCATATCTGGGCAACAACCACTCAAACATTGGGAGAAAACCCACATATGTCAATTTTTTTTTGTGTATGCGTGGGCAAACGGGCTGGCGGCTCACCTGATGGAAAGTGACTGCCACCGCCCTTGGACACCTGCAGCACCCGAGGGCTTGCAGGTACGTTTCCGGCCTTAAAATTCAAGTCCTTCTTATATTTACTAAATGCTACTCAATTCACGTTCAAAGAATAATGAATGGGTGAACAAATATGAATTTTCGATGATTAGGGTCCGATTAAGTATCACGAACAATACGAATGATACATAATCCGTCATTTATGAAAGCAATTTATCGTTGACCGTTCCATGTCGTACCGAGTAATACTACTCGGTTTTGACTTTGATTGTAATACTGTAGGTAAATGTCTAATCCACATCAACCATTACGTGCATTTCAGCGTGAATACACGTTCATACAATTGGAACTACAAAGCAAATACAACACAAACGCTGTATCGTATCTTCCATCTATACAGGATTAATAGATTGTATTTATTTAATAATTGGACGTTGCTAGATACTAGCAATTAGGACATTGATAGCGTATATACACTTCGTAAAGTTCTAATTATACGTCGTATAATTAGAAACACTACCAACGGTTCTTGACATTATGTAAGATACTTCACCGCAATCGTTTTTATTTTGAAATTAAACAATAAATAAGACAACAATATGTTCAACGATTTATCATTTATTAGAAAACAATATAAATCCCATGACACAAGTGCACTTTCAATATTACATTACGGACAAACATTTAAATCAGTTTTAAGGTATGAACAATAATGGTCAACAAATTAGAAACAACAACAAAAAATATAAAAAACAATATTTAAGTATTAGTAATTAGTATTGCTATTTACGAAATAGCTATAATCCACAGCCTACTAATAGTTATAATTAATATTTAGTTGCGTATCCCTTATTTTCAATAACAGCACTGCAACGACGTAGCATTGATTCAATCAATTTCATACATTTTTCTAGGGGGATTGAATTCCATGTTTCAACAAATGCTTCATATAGTTCGTTTTGACTGGTGTTACGTTTGTTTGAGACTTACTTTTTAACAATATACCAGAGATTTTCTATCGGGTTTAAATCTGGACTATTTGCTGGCCAGTCTAAAACGGATATACGCTGTTAGCTAAGGAAACATTTGACGCTATTGGCCGTGTGTTTAGGGTTATTGTCATACTGAAAGATCCAGGTTATAGGCAAATGATCGTCCGAGCAGGGAATCATTGTGTGCTCTAAGATATTTTTGTATTGCCATTGATCCATTGTACCGCCACCGTGCTTGACTATACTCCTTGTGTATTTATAATTAAAAGCATTGTTTACAGGGCGTCTAACGTAGCGCTTTCCATCGGAATTTACCATATTTATTTTAGTTTCATCTGAAAATAACACTTTTTTCTATTCTCGTACCGTCCAATTAACATATTTTTTAGCGAATAATAATCGCTTCTCTCGGTGTTGCTTGGTAAGAGGCGGTACCTACCTTTCGCGAGATTCTTCCAAACAATTTAGCTTCCGCCAATCTTCGGCGGATTAAGTCTATCTTATTTTTAGTTGCACCGTCAGGGCTCACCCAGGTCCATTTACGGTGACCAGGCTTCTTGAAAAAGGAGTTCATCATCCTTCTCCATAAAGTCGGCCAACATCTGGCCCCGAGGGTTGCGGTCTCCAATTCCATGTGGACCTTTAGTTCTTCGCCGAATCTTTTGCCCAGCTTCGCGTTAAAGTCCCCCATAACAACTGTGAAATGAGTCTTATAGGTATGTATGGCTCTAAATAAATCCTCATACATTACCTCGACTTCATCGTCGGAGTGTGTCGAGGTAGGCGCGTATACCTGTATGACCTTCAACGAATACCGTTTGGTGATTCTGAGTATAAGGTACGCCACCCTAGTCGACACACTTTCGATTTTCACAACGTTGTTAACGAGGGATTTGTGGACTATGAACCCGACATCACCTTGGGACAATTGATCGCCCTCGCGGAAGTAGAGAAGGTTACCGGATTTCAGGATTATCGTATCCTCTCCCTGTCGATGAAAACTGGGATCGATCAAAGACTAGTAAGAGGGTCATTGAATCTCAATGTCAAACTCGAGAGATCCCGACTGATGAAGTCTACGCTCCAATCATCACCTTCCCACATCCATAATCCTGGAACCTTTCAGCTCGAACTCCAAAACCGATTCGAATGCCTAGCAGACTGCGAAGAAGTGGACACATACAACGACAGGTTTGTGGAAGCTGTCCATACGGCAGGGGGTCTAAGGCCTCCGAGACCAGCCGTACAAATGAAAACAAAAAGATCTCTGCCTCTATCCTGCAGCTAATGGAGGAAAGACGGAAAATGATTCTGTCGTCCTCAGATGATGCCGCTAGTTATCGGCTGCTCAATAGACGGATTTCAAAGTCTCTGACTCGCGACACTCGCCAATTTAATACAATGCGTATTAAAGAGGCCATCGAGCGGAACAAAGGCTCCAAAGTGTTCGCCAGAGATCTGTCTATTGGGCAGAGTCAACTGACGAGGCTGAAAACTGAGGATGGTAGAATCATCACGTCTAAATCTGAGCTGTTGGAAGAGGTTGAGAAGTTCTACGGTCAGCTTTACACGACAAGGTAATTACCTGTCAGTAGTCAAACTGCAGATCCCAGAGCAAGACTAACCCGACATTACACCGAAGATTTTTAGAATGTAAGCCTTTCCGAGATTAGAATGACCCTCGAACAACTCAAAAACAACAAGGCACCTGGTGATGATGGTACTACAGCTGAGCTTCTGAAGGCAGGTGATACACCAATTATCAGGGCTCTTCCGAGGTTATTTAACTCTGTCATAGCCAAGGGTCAAATGCCAAAGGCATGGCGCAGAAGTGTGGTGGTGCTTTTCTTTAAAAAGGGTTATAGACCCATCTCATTGCTGAGCCATATCTACAAGTTGTTTTCGAGAGTCATTACGAATCGTCTCGAGCGAAGGCTTCACGACTTCCAGCCACCCGAACAAGCCGGTTTCCGAAAAGGCTTTAGCACCATAGACCACATACGCTGCGGCAAGTTATACAGAAGCCTGAGGAGTATAACCAGCCACTTTGCTTAGCGTTTGTGGACTATGAGAAAGCATTCGATTGAAACCTGGGCTGTGCTGAAGTCTCTCCTGAGCTCTCTCAAAAGCTTGTACGAGAACGCCACCATGTCAGTCTGACTCCAGAATCAGAACTCAAAATCTATACAACTGCAGAGAGGCGTAAGACAGGGAGACGTAAGATCTCCGAAACTGCTTACCGCTGCATTGGAAGATGTTTTCAAGCTTCTGGACTGGAAGGGATTTGGCATCAACATCAATGGCGAGTACATCACTCATCTTCGATTTGCCGACGACATAGTGATTATGGCTGAGACCTTGGAAGACCTCGGCGCTATGCTCGATGACCTCAGCAGGGTCTCTCAACATTTCTAGAAATGAACATGGGCAAGACGAAAATCATGTCGAACGTCCATGTTGCACCCACTCAAGTAAAGGTTGGAAATTCTGCACTCGAAGTTGTGGACAATTATGTTTACCTAGGTCAGAAAATCCAACTAGGTAGGTCCAACTTCGAGAAGGAAAGTCTTCCACCAGTGTGTGTTGCCAGTGATGACTTATGGATCAGAGAACGTGGTCGCTTACTATGGGCCTCATAAGAAGGCTCAAGGTCACCCAACGAGCAATGGAGAGGGCTATGCTCGGAGTTTCACTGCGAGATCGAATGGCACATCGCTCGCAGAACTGACGGCCGCTGGGGCAGAAAGGTTCACGAGTGGCGACCACGAACTGGAAGTCGCAGCGTGGGCAGACCCCCTACAAGGTGGACCGACGATGTCGTGAGGATCGTGGGAAGCCATTGGATGCGGGTAGCGCAAGACCGACTATTTTGGAAATCCTTGGGGGAGGCCTTTGTCCAGCAGTGGACGTTTTCCGGCTGAAATGATGATGATGATGAATCTTCGGCGTATCAGTCTTGACGAGATGTTTCTCGAGTCATCAGGCGAAAACACTTTATTTTTAATCTGGTTGGAGCCTTTACTTGGGTCTTTTTAGCAACACGAACGATTAGCGTATCTTCTCTAGGAGAGGATTTTCTTGGCCGAGCCTTTCTAAGAACATTTTCAACAGTTCCATGTGTTTTATAATGATCAATTGCATTAAAAACTTTCTTAACAGAACAATTTAAATGCTCAGATATTCTTCTGTACTCCCACTTATGACCTATAAGTAAATTAACAACGATTTGCCTAGTGGACGCGTCACTACTTTTATTTTAGCCCATTTTGAACAAAATAAAGTTCAGATTAAATTTTGAATCGCCGTCAAAATAATAGAAAAAGAATGTTATTCTCCTATTTCAAAAAAAGAACGAACTATGCTTTTTTAAAATGTTTCTAATTAGGCGTCCAAGCGGCCAGTAACAGAAAATAAACTCCTACATGTGTAAGACTCATTTTGTAATTAAAAGTAAAATATGTTTTAAATTATATGCATTTAATGAGTTTTTTTTTTGAGTGGCTATATTATTGCATTATTATTAATTATTGAATGTGAATATTTTTTACGAACATCTGTACGTTGAAGTTATACTTTCTTTATTCATAAGAAGTGTTTATAATTATATGACCACCACTGTATGTACCTAGATATTAAATGCTAGTGTTTATTAATTTGCTTTATTTTTCGTTAATTTTGTTAATCAACTTAGGTTTTGTTATCTGTGGTAAAATACTAAATTACTATTTTTATCTACTATGACCCGACTAATAGTTTAGTACTTTAATATTTTTTCTAGTGTAGAGGTTTCGTTACCAAATAACTCGTATAAATATATTTATATTAGAATATTTCATTTGAGAAGAGGTCTTAGCCGAATAGCAATTCATAATCATGGACCTACCATTCAAAGGAACATACAAAACAAAGAGGCCGTTAATTCTTGAAGGACTTTATTGACTTTGAACTAAATTAGGCTTCCCGTTGGAAGTAAATCTCATGATAAAATTAAATCGGGATACGATTGGTCGGACCTTATACGGAACGATTTCTCGCTGCAATTAATCATCAAAAAAAAAAAAAAAATTGTTTATTTCTATAACTTATACCTAGATACAACGGATACAGCTAGGGAGCTCCTTTTAAGTAATGGAATTAACTTGTGTTAGGAGTCCCCGCTCTTCCACAAACGGAAACAAGTACATCAAGGTAAAAACAAGTTTTCTCACTGACAGAAGGTTTCCATAATCGTAAAGTTCGGTAGTTGGGAATCTGTAGGACTTAAAGTACATCACCTTTAAAAGAGATCTTTGCACTCTTTCCAGTTCCAAAAATTTTGTTTTTGAAGTCCCACCCCAAATCGGAATACAATAGGATAAGACTGATTGTGCCAAGGCCATATATACTTTATTTAACAAGTCCTTATTAGCAACGTGTCGCAAGTTCTTAAAAACCTAGGAAGGTTTCGCATTCTGTTAGACACTAAATTAAGTTGAGCATACCAGTTTAAATTTTGATCGACCATAATACCAAGATACTTTGTTTTATCTACATTAGATATAAGCGGACATTTACAAGGTAGAGAAAATCAAGAAAGATAATTGCAACGATCCGTCACTATTTAGCGCTTGTCGTACACGAAATGATCGGTCGTTTCGTTTGAGAGGAATCACATCTCTTTTGAAATGAAACGGTCAGCATTCAACATTTGTACGAATATAATTAGACACGTCTTTTTTATAGTATTGCATTGGCAGTTTATAAAATCCAACGAAAATAAAGAAAATATATATAAGAACATGTCACGGCTCAGCAGATATACAACATCGATATGTATTAATATAGAGTATATTAAATAAAATCATTATTTAATAATAATAAATAGATTTATCTAATTTTTATAATATTATATATAAATCAAAGAAGTATATACAATAAGGACCACACACATAAGGGAGTAGAGAGCACTGGCGGAGAGGGTACATGACGTCATAAGAGAACGTTATAGACGGCATACGATTCGGTCGTACCCCCAAGGAGCTCAAATATATGTCTCACATCAAAAGTATAGAATGCTTTAAAAGATAACTATTGAAATTAATTTAATACAAATTCGCATGTAGAAAATTTACCCAACCAGACACCCAAAAGTAAACTAAATGAAAATGACGGTTACAAATAGTATTGGACCTAGTTATCGTTTAAAGTTAGACTGGCAATAAATTGATTCATAGATTGCATCAAGAACTTGTCAATGTACCCTTACAAAATTAATTTGAAACCAAATTATCGGGGGCTTTTAACTTACTAGTACTTTTTTCTGTCAGTAAAACTATAGCAATATTACAGAATGACACGAATTAATTTAAGATTCTTACATCGGCTTGGCTATTCATATACGTGAGCTGTAATCGTCTATGCTCTTGGAAAGCATTTCGTAGAAACTGCTTGTCTCCATACACCGCTACCTGCAACTCTTCACGTTTGCTCGTAATGTCCTTTCGTAATTGTCGAATATCGCGGCAATAGCGTTTTTTCTGCTTAGCCAGGTCGCCTTCATGAATCTTACGATCTCTTTCTAAATATAACCAAAAATACGTTTTATTATTATATAATTTTAAAAGTTTTTAATATGTAACGTATAAAATATGTATAAAATGAGTTTAATAGTTAAAGTTTTTAAAAAGTATAGATAACTAAACCTGATAAAATTATAAAACTTGGAAGGACAAGGAAGATCTGTGAAGTTATGAAAACTTAAATAACGCATTTCCTATTCTACTCTCAACCAATAAGTCAGATGTGACGTTTACATTTTAGCTACCTACTTCAACGTAAGTGGTTTGAAGTAGAACGAGTTTACAAGGATATGTTTTTTTTGTTAAATAAAACATTATTATTTTATACAATCATTTAAGTGTTTATTTTTTTCATCTGGAATAAAAACTAGGAACACTGCAAAACATTTGGAGTATACTTAAGCAAATGAATTATTCAAAAAGCAAGTACTGCTTGATATCATTAATAACTTCCCACTGAAATACATAGGATAGGTTGCAGAAACCGGGCCGCGGTGAAAGTGATTACTGAAGCCGGGAGTAGCGAATTTGAACAGTAAAGCTACCCGAGCAAAACGACTGTGTTCAAACAGGCTATTATTATAACTTGCAATGCTTGCAATGTAGATTTATTGTAAATTACTTGGTGCTAGGACTTTTTGCGAACCCTTCTGGATAGATCCCACCCAGTCATCAGATATTCTACCACCAAAGAGCAATACTTAGTATAGTTGAGTTCCGGTTTGAAGGGTGAATAAGCCAGTGTACCTTTAGGCACAAGGGATATAACTATTGTTAGCGGTCTCTGCCTCCCCCAGAGTAATCAACATGGTCCAGTGTATAAAAAGGCACGGTAAACTGCAGAATGGCTTCACTTCGCCTCCGTCGCTCGACTTGATCGTACGTCTTCCTTATAACTTTAAAAGTAAACTTAAATGCTAACATCAGAAGTGGGATCAGAATCTCATGTGTTCTGATCCGCTCTGCTACCTGTGGTAACGTATTGTACGATGAAAAGGATCTGGTGAGTGCGTGCAATTTGTTTAAAAGCGATAGACACTGTCTTACTGTGGGTGGTACTTTATAAGTAATTTCACAACTTACCTATATTGCGATAATTTCTTTATTTAACTACCCTGCTTTGCATTATTAATTAATCATAGTGATCTTACGCAATAATAGCTAAGAAACTTGCCTAATAACAGTCGTGTGAATGTGACTCTCATTTCAGAAAGCGATTAACGTCGTCGTCCTTAAGTCTTTCACCACCACGCGGGCCGCCGCCGCGACCGCGTGTAGTCCTATATAAGTCCACGTTATGTAGCCTACGGTACGGTGATTGGGAAAAGACCTGTATAAGTCTCACTATTTTAGCGTCGGGGTGATTTAAAAAAGACATGTGTAAGTCCACGTTTAATATGGGAACGAGGTGACTGAGAAAAGACTCTGAAAGTGCGTAAAGTAAAGTCGGAGAAGACCTGTATTAGTCTCACTCGAGCGTCAGGGTGACCGCTGTAGGGACATCAAAATAAAGGCATCATAAAGACACTTCACTTACACCGACAACTTCTATCACAAGCTGCCAGAAAGTCTGGATGAGCTTTTACGTATTTTTACTGTAAAACCAAGTTGTACTGTTTCCACAAATTTCAGACAGTGACCAGGGTGAAGGCACGAGGACGCTGCCTCGTCAGGAGAGGCCGTGTTAGCGATTTCTGCCCCCCCCAGAGTAATCAACAGGGTCCAATGTATAAAAAGGCACGGTAAACTGCAGAATCACTTCACTTCGCCTCCGTCGCTCGACTTGATCGTACGTCTTCCTTATAACTTTAACAGTAAACTTAAATGCTAACACTATCTATATCTTAGTTTTCAAATAGTTGGCGCATTGGCGATGTAATGAATGGTTCATATAATAATATTTCTTACAGCGTCAATATCTAAGGGCGGTGGTGACCATTTAACATCAGGTGGAACAATTAACTGTCCGCCAGTCTATTAAAAAAAATAGCACTTAAGCTTAACAAAAGCACTGAAGCTTAGTCAGTAAAAATAGGAAGATAATATATGGAAAGATGTATTGGATTATATGGACATAGTCAAATATTTATTTCACAAAATATTGGAAACAACTGAGGCAGGTAGAATTCTTATCAAAAATCTCAAAAATAAGTAAAATGCACCTAATTACTCTGGATATCTAATGGATGACGTCCATCAACAAATACATATTATAATTAATCAATAATAATTCGTATTCGACAATACGAATTAATTAACCTGAAAAAGTAAAAGGCCAGCCATTTGACTAATACAAGTGGTCTGTTCCAAAGTTTTGTTTCCATAAGATATAAACACTTATTCTATCACAGTATTGAAATAATCTATATACAAGATCAGTATAGTTAACAACCACAATGGTAGGTACAGGGATCGATAGTCTAATTATATTTAAAAAGTATGACCCCAGCATAAACAGAAATCTACACTTCTCGCAAAACCATAAGTACCTATATATATTACACTGCTTATATGAATATCAAAAATCTTTTTAATGTTATAAAGATTGCACTGTACTTCTAATCTAGCTTCTAATATGTTTATACAGTAATAAGTTGTACTGAAATATGAAAGCATATTTATCGATATAAATGTATTCTCATAGTGTAATTATTACTATTTGAATAGTTAGAATTCTACCCAAAGCAATCCTCACCATATAGTTTGATGAGTCCTCGGTATTGATTAATTTTATCCTTGATTACCCAATTTTCATCTTGCATGCCATGAATACGCACTTTAGCAGCGGACAACATGGCTTCAAAAATGTATATATTACAATTAAAATATCAAAATTGATTTTATAACTTTATATTTACTATAAAATAAAGTGACGTTTTATTGGATACATTTTTATTTTACGAACTCTAACGAGGTTTTATATATATGAGGTCTATTGCATATAATTGGCAAAAAGAATATTTCAACCAGAGCTGGGGAAAGATATTAAATTACAAAAGCTCACGATGTGCACTCACTGAGCAATTTTTATGAATATTAACACGCAATCGGAGGTAAACAGGCGAGACGGGTATCGTGGCGCCTCGGTAATACATCATACTTTACATTATAAAGAGTTGGGATATTATTAGATTCATGGTTATTTTCTTTCAGCATTCGCAAAAACAAGCTGAATATTAATATTAGTCTATGTTCATCTAAGTTTAAATACTCTTGGTTTTTTAAGCATTATTTTGGAACGAAGTTCTTTATCGCGGCTTACAGTAGAGTGAAATGGCAGTGGGCCAAGGTCATGTAATGTAACGAAATAGTGTAACGTTCATACATCGTGCCTCTCAAATGAACTGAATAGTGCGCCTATCATTTCATTATTAAGTTAAATACTTAAATATAACAAACTCAATCAAAAGAATTAATTATATTTAAAATACTTTCCTAACGTTCTTAAAAATACAAAAACCAAATTATAAAGGTAATACAAAACCATATAAGGACCAATAACGCTGCGGCTTACGAGCCGTACGCAAGTCCCAGGTTCGAACCTTGTTTAATTGGACGAGTAAATTACTAAAATGATATTAGAATATTAGTAAATTCCTTAAAATGGGGATTGCTATGATTAATATATAAAAAATCGTTCATTAATATTTGATTAGAGAGTGACATAAAGGAGTTAGCGGCGCTTTTTGGTGTGACAAAAATACAGTAATATAATCAAATACAATTTAAAACACGTTTTGAGTCGAAAAAATATTGCAAAGAATTTCGATCCTCACGGGGGTTCGATCCGACCTACCTTTCTCATAAAATCTCTTTGAATTTTAAAGATAGATTTTTCCATAATATTCACAAAGTTGCCATAGCAGAAAACTCTCAAGTATTACAATCAATCGCGCATCCAATTAAGCACATAGTTATAGCGGATCTCTAGGATTTCTGTATACTTTGTATCTTTTCCGAATTTTATTGAGTTCTGCAATAAATCGAATTAAATCGTAACTAAAATATTTTGTTTTAGGGAATGTAGAATTGATAACAATTATAAAAAAAATAAAAACAGCCATATCGATATCTAAATGGAGATAACTCTAATGCCCAATCCATTTGACTTAACTGAACTGAAGAGCTTTATTAAAGTTATGTGAAGCAAACTGTTTTTTAATAGTATGTGAATAATAATTATTTGGTGTTATGTCAATTTCTAGAGCAGGATAATGTAAATCAATTTTGGGCAAGGGCTTTAGGCTTTCATTTATGGAAATATCAACACAGTTAATCAAAATTAAGTCAAAAATTATGTTATAGATATTCTTTATATTGTTTTATTGGGACAAGTTATTGAGAGTCATAAAGTCCACAAAACGGTATCCGACATCACAGTTGTAATTAATAGGAGACATAATCTTGACTATGTTTTTTTTTATTGATTTTGCTAACAGCCGCTTTGTCATATCTGACTCTAGTCGTCGGTAGCTTAACAATAACATCACGTGGTTTTTGATTAGAGGTATCTATTTTTCGTACTCTAGTCCATACATCTGCTGTATTGGTACTGAAGCTCTTAGATTTATTTTCTCGTATGTCGTAATGTAATGTAATGTTGTTCAATTAAGTTAATTCTATGCGATAGATCGTTAAATTTGCTGCTTAGAAGAAGATGCCGAAAGGTTGGATTTTAAGCGATCATATTTGGCGCTTAGGAATTCCAGTCAACTTTTGAGATCATTCAATATCGCCAATTCGCTTCTTAAAGCCGAAAAATCTTTCGTTTTAATCGAATTATCTAATGAAGTTTACATCTCATTTCGAATAGTTGAAAATAGGTCAGGTTGAACTGAATTTTAACAGAAGACTCGAGTGGCAGCTATTTATCAGTTAGTCCGTTTGAGGTGTACCATTTGGCTGAGCGGATTTTACGCATGTGTTTGAATTGTAGGCCTTTTTACTTTTCTTCTACGTTTCAGACATTCCTATTTATCTATTGAATCTGTTTCTATTGAGTAAAACACAGATACGATATGTTAGCGCATTATATACAATACGAATCCTACCATGTCGAATGATTTAATAAAACCTTTTTATATTTATTGAGTTACGAACATCAGAACATTGTTTTTATGATAGTACTATTTGTCCTTTGTTCACATAAATACTGACCATTCGTTTCGATAAAATAGTATACGGCTTACACGACGGCAATAACAAACATACAAAACGTGATAAATCTGTAAAGTAAAGTAACAGCCTGTGAATGTCCCACTGCTGGGCTAAGGCCTCTTCTCCTGTTTTGAGAAGAAGGTTTTGGAGCTTATTCCACCACGCTGCTCCAATGCGGATTGGTGGAATACACATGTGACAGAATTTCAGTGAAATTTGACACATGTAGGTTTCCTCACGATGTTTTCCTTCACCGCCAAGCATGAAATGAATTATAATCACAAATTAAGGACATGAAATTCAGTGGTGCTTCCACCCACGATCATCGGTTAAGATTCACGCGTTCTTACCACTGGGCCATCTCGGCTTTTTACCTAAATAAGGTGATAAATCTGTGCAATAAAGTAATTAAAATAGTTTGTTGCTTTCAATACAAGTATTTCTATTTTATTCCAGCCATATTCCAGCAATGCGCTTGGACAATTTTTATATTTACACATAATTATTTAATTATTCATTTAATTATTTATGATGACTTTTGTTTTATTGTGTATTTTTATTGTACTACTTGTTGGTATTGTCAAATAAATAAATAAATAACTGAGCTGAATAAAATTGTAATTATGACGAGCCGGTTGGCGTGATTGGTAGATATGTGACTGTATCGTGCCTTTCGCGCCGCAGGTCGTGGGTTCGATTCCCACCCGGGACAGACATTTGTGTGCATGAACATTTCTGTTTGTCCCGAGTCTGGGTGTAATTATCTATATAAGTATGTATTTACAAAAGAAAAGTAGTATATGTAGTATATCAGTTGTCTGGTTTCCATAGTACAAGCTCTGCTTAGTTTGGGGACAAATAGCCGTGTGTGAATAATGTCCCAGGATAATTACTTCAATGTTGTTTTAAGGGTTTTTTTACAGGCGGATTATAGGGTTAATGGAACGTGATCAAGACCCATTGACCGTTGATACACAAATCAATCCCTACTGATAGGTGGGTGGAATCAGTCGGGAGTTGCATACTACCTATAAGGTCCTCCAGACTGATTTCGGCCACGGCGGCCAATCTTAAGAGAGAGAGCCAACTGCGCATATTATAGTGCACAAGTGTGTGCGCAAGCACAGGTGCACTCTCTTTTCCTTAGCTCTCATAATCCGATGGGACGGCAATCCGACACGATCCGAAAGAGTTCAGGCGAAGGACCAACGGCTTTACGTGTTTTCCGAGGCACGGGACTGTACACACTTCCAACTTCCAGACTCCGGGCTGCTGCTGAGAATTTTCTGACAGAAAAACCCAATAACTATTTATTGGCCCGACCTGGGAATTGAACCCAGGACCACCGGGTCTGCGGCCTAATATCTAGCCACTAGACCAACGAGGCAGTCGATACTAACTATACCTAGATGATAATCGTCGTAATAATTAAGTAATGTATTATGTACGTTAATAAATAAAATTAGTTTTCCGTTGTATATCAATTAGTTAATTATTTTCAAGGATCATTCACTTGAAGATTCTAATTAAATATGAAATGTTATCTTATTTGCTTGTATTTTATTTTGTTTGTAGCTGTACTTCTCGATTTATTTTACGCATTAGACAATTATCACTGCAGTTCATGTAATTTAATAAAATCAATTAATATTTAGTCAGAATTAACTCGTTGAGAATTGTTGAGATCTAGTAATCATGTAAAGTTCGAGATCCAATCACGGATGTACTTCTTGAGGCGAGGACGTATTCAAAATACATACATTTTAGCGCTTACAGAACCGGCGCTCGATTTCAAGCACTCTTAAAACAAGTTGCCTCTAGAGTTTATCTTCTGATTGGCTGATAGACATCGTCATACAACTACACATTAAACTGTGAAGGATATAAGAAGCACTACTAATTACAGAATATAAAAAAAATTATGCGATATTAGTGCCAAAAATGTTTTTTTTTATATACTAGTGCTCGTATTGTCACGCGGAAAGGTTCCCAATATGGCTTATTACTTATAACGTTACCTTATTTTCTACACTGTAAAATTGTTTTATAAAAGCCAGCGAAAACAAAAAGAAAGAACTATAAGCACAACTAAAGAGTAAAACATTTATCGGAATGGTGGCGTATCTCGTCGATGTTTAAGTGAAATTAACAGTTTAAATATAATGTTCCGAAGAAAATTTGACAAAATTCTTTATATATAACAAGATAAAATTGCAAGTTTGTTCGTAAATTAGATTGTTACCAAGTTAGAGATGTATCAATATTTAAACATACAAATAATTATTAATTACGTCAATAATTATTAAAAACACGAACCTAAAAATATTTGCAAATTGCAACTGCTGATCTATTCCTCAGGCCTGGGTAATTTTCAATCCATTCTTTTATATCAAGACATTTTCTTTACGCGTATCATACCATAGCATACTAACATTGTTTTGTTTGTTTTTCGGGCTTCACGCAAAAACTACTTCCGATATGAAAATTCGTCCTTTTTAGTTTATAATGTTAAAATGAACATGGTTATAATATAAATTATGTTTTTGTGGCGTAGAGTTTTTGAGATTTTTTTTTGCATTGTAAGAAATGTTAACCATCTCTTATATCGCCAATGCGCCACGAACTTTGGGAATCAAGATGTTATGTCTCTTGTGTCTGTAATTACACGGGCTCACTCACCCTTCAAACCAACACAATAATACCAAGTATCTGATGAGTGGGTGGCACCTACCCAGACGAGCTTGCACAAAGCCCTACTATCAGTAAAATTGGTAAAAAGTAAAGTAGTATATGCTGATTATGTCAACGTAGTCGGAGAGATTTTATTCAGGTCGAAAACTATTACTCATACACGAAAGTCATTACCACAAGATAGCCAATATGAAGAATGCAATGAATGTGCATGTGAAGAATACGGCGACTACCCCTGATGTTGGTTCCGCGGGGCACTTACTTAATCAATAAGGCTGACTGACGCGCACTCCAAGAATATGATTTCCTTAGAAATCGAGCTTACAACACTTGCTTTAAATCCAATCGACACTAATATACTTCATTGAGAATACAAACATTTCTGAGTATCATCAGACATAATATGCAGGTCGCCTTTACGTCGAAGACTAGATGAGTTATATATGAACATATATGTAAATATATTTGTACAATAATTTAGTTTTATTAGTGAGCTATTCTCCAACTACAGTTTTAACTCTTGTTTTACCCAGAATAATTGCTATTTTTACTAAAATCACAAATTTAACCGTAGTCGTCCAATATTTTTATATACTCTGTATAGTATTATATTTATTTAATGAATTATATTTATCATTTTAAGTCAAGCTTGATAACAATATTCGAATCACAATTACACAATATACATAAATGGTCACATTCGCACACAAACACACAATTAATAAATATTGCAGGCTTGTTTTCTTTTCAGTTTCATTGTAAAACAATATGTACGTAAACTGCAAAGAACGAGTACACAGTTGAAAAGGATATTTAAAAATTAAATCAAAATGTTCGATACTGATAAGAGCTGACGTATATTCTAACAATAAATATAATTTCCATTTTACATATTCTTCGTATTATAATCTCACTCTTTAGGAGAAGAAAAATCTTTGATTTGATTTGAGTAACTTAATCCCGACCAGAAACCGCTTTGTCCGTACCCCGTGATTAGCCAACAAAACCCGTGGTCGTTGCTACCCAATCGTTTATCCTATGACATTTTTTGATAATGATAATGCTACTTGTTAATCGAATAAGTAATTTTTAATTTCATGAAATATCTTGTTTCAATATAATATTACATAAATATTTTGTTCAAGGAGGTTTTGTTTGCTTAAAGCTTTTATGTACCTATATATGTATATGTCCGTATCTTTGCCAATAAATTCTATTTCGTCCACTTTGTAAAACTTATAACACGTCTTACATCTTAAATAATAAATAAGTTCCATCTCACTATTAAAAGTTAAAAGAGTTCGGAAGTTGGAAAGATATAAACTTTTAATTCGTTTTAAATAAGTGTATTAAATAATTTTATTTCGATTGATTCTCGGGATCACTTAAAAGAGCACATAATCCTCTATGAGTACCAATGCCACACCGTGTTCCGTATGGACAGTTACTGCAAGTCGCACCAGGTTCGTATATTGGAAATCCGTCAATATTACCAGCGGGTCCGTAATTACAGAATATGTAAGCCATAACATTCGGTTCTTTTTTCTTATTTTCTTTGTCGAATGAATTCAACTTACCGCGATACAAAGGCGATTCCTGATTACTGTTTTGAATCGTCGTTGCAAAGTCTTCGAGTCGTGACGATTGGGCTAATGTCATGTATTTCGTTCTACGTAATAAATTTTCTTTTTTAAGACTTTGCGTAAAGTATTTCATCGAATTATTAATTTGGGGCCGTGGTGTCCTTTTTTTTCTAAATAAGACGCAAGAACTTTGTTTAACTGTACATATAGATTGCGAACAACCTATTCGCCAAGTGGAGGCCCAAGCTGCGGCGGAATACCAATGAGCGTTGCATCCACCAGAAGCACTGCAGTTACTTGGCTTAAAAGACCAAACATATTCGGGAGGAAGAGTTCTAGAACCCGAAAACCAAGCACCAACAGCGTCTGCTAACATCTGAGCGACGGTCACCCGAGGCAGTATCGGTCTGACATCCATGTTTTGTATAACATTAAATCTTATTGTATTCCTACATTCGTCGTGCCTTTTTTGACATTGCCGAGCCCATATTTCAGCGATTTCTTCAAGTTCGTAATCCCAGTACATTTTACGCATATTAGCAGCTGGCGGTTGACCGGCCTCAAGTCCCAGAGCTATATTATCTCTGTGTCGATTGTGTAGTTGCAGAATTTGATATTTCATCCATGTTGTCATTCCCGAAGCAAATAATCTTGGACTATGTTTATTCTTAGCAACACATAAGGTATGCTGGTTTTTTAAAGAACAGTCGGGGTGAGAACAGTAATTGAAAACTCGCACCGTTTTATTACCAGTATCACAATACATTGTAACAACAATCATAAAAGAAGTTAAAATAAAAGCTAAAATATACATTTTCAATATTTGTATGAAAAAAGACAGTAAATTGTCATTACGATCTTTTGTAGTGCTTAATTCCGTAACAAAAAATATATAAGACTTATTTGATCCGTATAAATCTGTCAAAAAATAAGTTTAAAATATAGTACGTATAAGATCAAGCACAAATTTAAATAAAATTGCCTACGCTCTATAAAGAGTATCAATAACAAGGGCCATTTTTTTAATCTGTTTTGCAATATATTGACATTTATTTATTGTAATAAATCACTGTAAATAAAGAAAGTGATTAATGTTTGTAGAAAGTTTATTCAGTCTTTGGTTTTCCAAAGAATTCCTATAACGTGTTTATTTTATTGAAATGTCAATGACTGAACTATGGCTTATCAGATTATGCCAATGATTTTACGCAGTATTACCTTAGTGTTAATGGTTTTAGGATTTTTTTTTAATTCGGAAAGCCAAGAATTAACAAGAATTGACCATTTCATTATGCTAGGAGTATGTGGTGGGCTCTCCATAGTCAACTTGGGCATTCTCTTGGAGTCTGGTTTACAACTATACTCTGACAAGGTTATAGAAGCTTCCTTTGTAACTGCGGGAATTGGATTGAATCTATTAAGTACAATATTAGCTTTTAATGTATTTTATTCAGACGGTGTCCCAAGAAAAAATGAAACAATGAACATTTGTATTATATCAGCTCTATGTACAATATTTTGCACTATTGATGTTGTTTTTCTTTTAATAAATTAGTTATTATTAATACACAATTTGTTTCTTTTCTGAACAATTTATTATGAAAATGACTACTTCGAGTTTTCCTCATAAAATGTGGAATACTAGGAAAACCTGATAAAATTAAATTGAGTACCACATTGCGCATAAATTCAGCGAATTCCTGATATTCGTAAAATTTAAAATCGTAGACTCGTATTCGCAAAAGCTTAATACGATTTTGCTAGAGCAATGATGACGTCGCAGTCAAAGAATATGTAATCCACATAAATGAAATGCTGATAATATTGATAATACATACATTTCAGATTTTCTTCAACAGAAATTTAATTTAATTAGTGAGACTTTTGTTATTGTCTGGAACTATTTGGTTTCCTTTATAAATACAATAAATATTATAATTATTATATTGATATTTTTAATATTCAGGTATACACCACACAATGTTTCAGCATAAATCTGGAGATTCATCTCGATAGTATATTAATATATACAAAATACGTATTTTCATCTTGTATCTATAAAACTTTTTTTAAATTCATTTTGCATCTTGTATTTAAATACCTTTTGTTTGGTATTTTAGTATTTTGCAGATACTATGTTTGCTAAAATACTTTTAGTAATAGATAACTGATTCTATGTTGACATCTCATCACCATCATCATCATCAGACTTTCGTCGTCCACTGTTGGACATAGGCCTCTCCAATGGCACGCCACTGAGCTCGATCTTCAGCTCTCAAAATCCATCCGCTGCCAGCCACTTTGCGTATATCGTCACTCCACCTAGCCGAAGGGCGAACTACACTACGTTTGCCGAAACGTGGTCTCCACTCCAGAACACGTCTACACCAACGGTTGTCGGTTCTGCGACACATGTGTCCAGCCCACTGCCATTTCAGCTTGCTAATTCTTTGGGCTATGGCGATAACTTTGGTTCTCTGAAGGATCACCGCGTTTGGGATTCGATCCTTCAGAGAAACCCCGAGCATAGCCCTCTCCATCGCTCGCTGAGCGACCTTAAAATGGTGGACCAAACGCACGGTCAGTGTCCATGTCTCGGCTCCGTAGGTCATAACTGGTAGGACGCACTCGTTGAAGACTTTTGTCTTCAAGCATTGTGGTATCCGTGACGAAAAGACTTGACCAAGTTTCCTATACGCTGCCCAGCCCAACTGTACTCTTCTGCGTGACTCCTTCTCGAAGTTGTTTCGACCAAACTGCAAAGTTTGCCAACGGTACACATATTCCTGAACAACTTCGAGAGGAACTCCGTTAAGAACTATTGGTTCCGGATCAACGTGTCCATTGAACATTATCTTGGTTTTGTCCAAGTTCATCCGGAGACCAACTCGAGTAGAAGAATCAGCCAGGCTGCTCAGCATATACTGCACGTCCTGCATGGTTTCTGCCACGATGACAATATCGTCCGCAAATCTCAAGTGTGAAAGGTACTCGCCGTTTATGTTTATGCCCCGCCCTTCCCATTGCAGCGTCTTGAACATATCCTCTAATGCATTAGTGAACAATTTCGGGGATATGACATCCCCTTGTCTCACTCCTCGATGCAAGAGGATGGGGTCAGACTGCTGATTCTGTACTTGGACGGTCATAATAGCAGCAGTTGACATCTCGGGAGACATTATATTTTAAATGCCAATGTCGTCGTAGATAAAACTGGACGCACCATTGAATCTTTAGCCTGGGGCCAAATTGAGAGATGACGTGGCAAACAAATCATCAATGATATTTTTACGCATTTGTGTGTAATTTAATTAGTTGTAGGTAATTAGTGATATCTAATTTATGTATCTTCTATACAATAAATATGAATCGTTGTTTTTCTTGCTGTGTTTGTCTAGAGGAGGTGAGAAAGGCCGGGCGGAATCACTAGTACATGATAGATATATATTATATGATTTTATGTATATTATGATTAGATTGAAATACACTTCTAACGTGAATATGTGGACTGTTCAAAGCCAAAAGCAAAAGCTATTCAAAGCCTTCAAGGGGAAAAATACACTTATTATGTTTCTCTGTTACCCGAGCTAGTGAGAAGTCAACATGTGATAATATGAATAATAATAAATTACTTTTATGACTGCCTCGTTGGTCTAGTGGCTAGATATAAGGCCGCAGACGCGGTGGTCCTGGGTTCAATCCCCAGGTCGGGCCAATAAATAGTTATTGGGTTTTTCTGTCAGAAAAATTCTCAGTAGCAGCCCGGAGTCTGGAAGTTGGAAGTGTGTACTGTCCCGTGCCTCGGAAAGCACGTTAAGCCGTTGGTCCTGCGCCTGAACTCTTTTCGGTCGTGTCGGATTGCCGTCCCATCGGATTATGAGAGCTAAGGAAAAGAGAGTGCACCTGTGTTTGCGCACACACTTCTGCACTATAATATCTCCTGCGCAGTTGGCTAATCTCTCTTGAGATTGGCCGCCGTGGCCGAAATCGGTCTGGAGGACCTTATTATTAATAAATTACTATCATTTTTTTTAAAAACTTTTTTTTTTACTAAAGTATTTTATCTATAAAAACTATTTAAAAGATACGTATTTTATATCTAGTATTTCAGATACAATTCCAGAAAGTTTTTTGCATCTGGTATATCAAATACTTAATTAAAAAGTATTTTGCATTTTGTATTTCAGATACTTTATTTAAGGTATCTTGTATATACATCACTGAGTATAACATAATAATACAAACCTATACGGTTTGATTCATTGTGCACTATATTTAATGAATAATATGATAAACTTATTATTGTTTATAAAATAACATTATTTTAGTTTCTTTCGCCGGTTCTTCTTAGGCTAGGCTAATTCCTTTCCGAACCGGTAGTAGTTTTTAATTTAAGGGTCTTCTTTGACGTTCCGCCGCACGAAGTTTTACGTTTTTAGTGCTACTGTCGCAACTATCGAGGCTCGGGCACGGCACGCACACATATACGTATGCAGAGTGGGGTCGTCGCACTTTTTTTTCCTAAACTAAATTTTAACTTTATTTTTACTGATTTTGAAATGTTGTCAAATACATATCTATAGCGTTGAGGTGAGTAGTTTGGTATAAATAAACTTCTTGATGTCGTAATGTGGAATAATAAAAAAAAATTGACGAAAGACGAATGTGGAATGCTTTATTAAAAAACGGAACAAGTATATATACAAAAAGTGAAATAAAAATAGATCAATAGGAATACAAGAAAAACATTATATAAACATTATTGAAACAAACATTTTATGCTAAAATAATAAAAACAATATTATTATTACTGTAAAAATAAATGTTTTATTTTTTTAATTACTCAATATAAAAAAATATGTGAATAAATACATAAAATAATTAAACTTCTAAAGAAAAATATATAATTCCTGAATCGAAATATCTATTTCGATTCAGGAATAATTCTATAATCTCTCTTTCTAACCAATTGGAATAAAGCGGAATAAAAAGGATAGCGGGAATTTTGCAGCTTGACTTTCGGTTTCTTGGTTCTGCTACGGAAATCTATTACACAATAATCGACCTTACTGATGAAGTACCTAAAGACTATATTTGCCTGAGCACGTTAGCTAATAAAATAAAAGGATAGCTAAGTTCTCAGGCGATTTGATGAGGCTAGGCATTACCGAATTCAGATATCTAAAATCGGATTTTGAAATCGATTTGTAAGTCTGAAATCGGATAAATATCAATTTGCAAAACCAAAGATGACGATGAGGCATGAAAACGTTTCGTATATCCTCACTAGATAGCGCTTTGACGTAACAAAAAACTAAAAGAAACATTTTATGCTCAAATAATAAGAACAATATTATTATTACTGTAATAATAAATGTTTTATTTCTTTAATTACTCAATATAAAAAAAAAATGTGAATAAATACATAAAATAATTAAACTTCTAAAGAAAAATGTTATAAAAATGTATAATCCCTGAAACGCGGTATTGAAGTTTTTAACGAAGCTTATTATATATATAGGGTTTTCCAATAGGGACGCTTGAACTTTGACAGCTGATTGCGGCCATGTTGTTTGAGTGACAGCTGTCAAATGCAGTGTGTTATATTCATTCCGTCCTCCCAAACCACCATGGCAGGTTACAGTGTCGAGCAGCACGTGCAAATCATAAAATTGTTTTATGAAAATGGGTCTTCAGTTCGAGCAACGTTCCGCGCACTTCGCCCGTTTTACGGTCGCGATGATCGTCCTGCCGAGTCGACTATCCGTCGATTGGTGGACAAATTCGAGTCAACCGGGTCAGTTAACAATCAGCCGGTTCCCGTGCGTCAACGTAACGCGAGATCTGCCGAGAATATCGCCGCTGTGCGCGACAGTGTCCTCGAAAACCCGCGGCAGTCAATTCCGCATCGCGCACAGGAACTCGGCCTTTCGCAGACGACAACTTGGCGAATTTTGCGTTGTGACTTGAGCCTGCACCCGTACAAGATCCAGCTGACCCAAGAGCTCAAGGTTAATGACCATAGACAGCGCCGTGTGTTCGCTGACTGGGCATTAGAGCAGTTGGAAGTTGACGCCGATTTTGGCAAAAAAATCATCTTCAGCGACGAGGCGCATTTTTGGATGAATGGCTATGTCAACAAGCAAAATTGCCGTATTTGGGACGAGACCAATCCACACGAGGTTCACCAAGTGGCAATGCACCCGCAGAAAGTGACTGTTTGGTGCGGATTTTGGGCCGGAGGCGTGATTGGTCCGTATTTTTTCGAAAACGATAATGGTGTGGCCGTCACCGTCAATGGTGAGCGATACCGGTCGATGATAACCAACTTCTTTTGGCCTGAAATCGAGAATATGGATCTGGACAACATGTGGTTTCAACAGGACGGCGCTACGTGCCACACAGCACACGCTACGATGGAAGTTCTGCACGATCAAGCGCCCTTAATGGAAAACCCTATACAAGCGTGGCGGTCTACCAATTGGAAGTGTGTTCTTTAGTGTGATGCCACTACTGTTCTTAGATCACAATATCAAGGAATATGTACTTCGTTCTTCGCATTTCCACTTGAGTACTATATTTCCCGTTGAGTTGAGAGTCAGTAATTTACTGACTAATGAGGGTTTGTTAGGTGGGCCATCACGCGTGTTTCGTTTTATGCATAAATGGGATTTGGTCATTTTTATTATTTAGTGTTAAAAACACTATTTATAAATACTTTGTTTAGTTTTACGTTATCGATGAAAATAAGAATAATTTGAATTTTTACGACAATAAATTTATTGCCTCAGTTGTTGTTTTACTGACCAATATAACTAGGAAATGGACGAAATAAGTAATTATATACATAAATATTTCAAAAAATTATATTTATTTATAAAAAAATTGCAATGTATCATTATATATGAGTGTGTTATAATTATGTAACTAGTTAGAATTTCAACTCGAGTTATTTTTTGTTTTTTTATCAAACTACAAAATATACAAAATATTATCAGTAAAAATATCGTATCAAATGATAAAACACTAAAAATACCAAAAAAAAAAAACAGAATACATAAGCCGGTGCGCGTCCTAAAATTTATGATGAAGTCTCGGTGACAACTAAAACGTTCAAATACATACTAAATACGCTATTTACGCACACATTGATTTTGTATAAGTACACGGTTCGATCGCGATCTATCAATGCGGCGCAAACCGACATGCTCTCACTTCGGAGGCGCGTGGCCGACTGGTCTGCGAGGGTTATCGGCGGCTCGCATAAGAAAACGCGTACAATTTCATTGTAATTTATTATAACAAAAAATAAGAAAATGTTTATTAAAAAATGAAGACTCCAGACGTTTCTTTATAGCTTTAACTTTATTATTTGATAAAATTCATTTCTAAATTCTCGACGATTACGATAATTTCGTCTCAATAAGGAAGTGCGATTTTACACGTTTTAGTGATTTTTCTGATTTTTTTTACACTTATCCATAAACATTATCTTAAATTCGAATGCTCTACACGTAAGTTAAATTCATTGGCTAACTGTGTGATTTATTTCAAGGTTGTGGAGCATCGCTTTCTATATAATTCTATCGAAATCCCGACCTTCGAATTTCCACAAACGTCAAAGAAGACCCTTAACAATCAATAAGTATAATGATTCTATTTTGAATAAAGGATTTTGATTTGAACTACAATTTTCGACATTCATCCAATTACAATATTTTCGCCGGTTGTCAAAAAATGAAAACGCGACTAATTGTTCTACCCCCAAACAGTCATACTTTGTAATATTGTGTTCCGACTTCCGAGCCGAAAGGTGAGTAAGTGTAATTTACAAGTTCGAGTGTCATCTTAAAAGATTCTATGCTCGGTGGCGCATTCACGACGTAAGAAGTACTTTATATCTCTTTATAACATCAGGTTTATTTCTCGTAAATTTTTATTACAATATATTTTTTTTTTTTGCTGTACACAGATGTATTATAAAGGAGAACCTACACTTATATCTGCAGTCGGATCAGTAACAATGTTTTAGTTTTCGAAAGCGTATTTTCCTAAGGGCGGTCGAGTATCGAGCGATCCTAAGAGAATTATTTTTATTTTCTTTTGCAATCGAGACCAGACCGACGGCATAATTAAAACAAAGGTTCTTAGTAGTAGTCTTCCATTAAAAAAAATAGGACTTACTGTTTGAGTCAACTCCTTCCTCCAACCTCTACTCAATCTTTGAGCGCACTACTATAAAAATGAGTAATTATTATATGTTTGCTGGTTTTATTTATTACGGATAAATGCAAGCACTACTATTATCGTTGACAAAGAACCTTTATAAGATGGGTTCGACAATCGAGAAGTTAACAACCCACAACGGCCACATTAATTATTTTACAAAATATATTGACTTATTTAAATATTTGAACAAACAAAATCGCTAATTGTTTTGTTGGATTGCACTGGCAACTAGAATATATCTTGTTCTTTAATGGATAAGACCAACAAATACTTTTATTTAAAAAGTAACATAAAAAAATGTTTACGGTAATCGCAAATTTATCGTAGCTCTCGGCTCTTTCATTAGTTTTAAATAACGGTACAGTACAGTAACAGCCTGTGAATGTATGTGCAGTAATAATGAATGTTTCACGTGTACCTACCGCGGAGTTGCGTCTTCAATGCATCTGCATATTGACGTAATAATTTACCGAATGGGCAATTAAATAGAAACAGAAAAAATAATAACTAAAATATGTGTACAGTTAACATACTTATAATTGTTGTAATTAAACAATTAATAATTGATTGGTAAAACTCAGTTGTCTATATTTCAATTTCTTCTATATTAGCTCAGTTAAAAATGTATATTGGTATGTTATTAGAGGCGGCCTTAGGCATGGGCAACGTGGGCAACCGTCTACGCCCTCGCGGTCCGAGGGCCTCGCGCCTCGGAGGCTTATGGATTAAAAGCCGTGAACGCGCCGAAAAATTTGAGTCGTCATGAATCGATGTTATTGACATAATATATTTTTGCCTCGCAGGGCAGGCGTACAACTAAGTTTCCAGCGACCGGTGCACTTCCCTTCGTATGGGAGAATCGCGTAAAACGCGCAATGTTAAAAATTATAACAATAAAAGAAAAAGATTAAACTATAATGATATAATTGTCATACAGTTTTATCTGATCGTATTGCAATAGTAGGCGGAGCGATCATGACTATTAACTTATACGTGTAGAGATGTCTCCGAATTAAAAACCACAACCTGATTAGTGATTAAGTAAACTCGTAAATCATAAATACATTAATATTAACATCTTCGATAAAGTAGCTTTTCTCGTTAAAGGAGAGGGAGATGCTCGGAGTTTCTCTAAAGGTTCGAATCCCAAATGTGGTGATCCGAAAGAGATCCAAAGTTATTGACATAGCCTAAAGAATTAGTAAACTGAAGTGGTCGTGGGCTGGACACATTTGTCGCAGAACCGACAATCGTTGGAGTAATCGTGTTATGGAGTGGGGACTACGCCTTGGCAAACGTAGCATAGAACGCCCTCTAGCTAAGCGATGTGATGGAGATTGAGAGCTGAAGATCGAGCTTAGTCGCATGCCATTAGAGAGGCCTATGTCCTGCAGTGGACGACAAAGAGATGATGATGATATCGGTATCTTATTAAAATGAATGATGCAATTGTGTATTAGAAGAAAAACAAAAAATACGAACGAAATCTTTTTGCCAGTTTCAAAGAATACATAATTTTACTATGCAAATTTCAATTAAGTATTATTACGACATTAATAAATAATAACGTTCTCCTGGCAGATTTCGGCCAATCTCAAGAGAGATTAGCCAACTGCGCAGGAGATATTATAGTGCACAAGTGTGTGCGCAAACACAGGTGCCCTCACTATTCCCAAGCTCTCATAATCCGATGGAACGGCAATCCGACACGACCGGAAAGAGTTCAGGCGCAGGATCAACGGCTTTACGTGCTTTCCGAGGCACGGGAGTGTACACACTCCCAACTTCCAGACTCCGGGCTGCTACTGAGAATTTTCTGACAGAAAACCCCAATATTTTTTTTGGCCCGACCTGGGTATTTATCCCAGGACCATCGGGTCTGAGGCCTTATATCTAGCCACTAGACCAACGAGGCAGTCAGCAGTCGAGCATTTATTCAATAATGTCGTAATTATATTCAATAATATTATATTCAATAATTACGACATTATTGAATATATCACAATATTTAGGCATCAAATATTTAATTTAACAAACAACAATCATTCTTGCTCGTGAGAATAAAGCCTATCATCAGACTTTAGTTTGATTATCTGTGGATTTTAGTTGACATTGCAAGCTGACGTTTTCAGTGCTACCAAATTCTAAATTTTACCCTTACATTAGGGACGTCGTAAGAATATATTATGTAAATGTTTATTCAACATCTATACTTTTTACTTAATAAACCAATCGTATCGAATCCAATCGTATGGCTAGTGGTATCTATTATCCATAAACAATTTCATAAACATTGGCTATTTCAAAATATCCATTATCTAGTTAGGTATGATATATACACCATGAGCCTATTATTACACTGGACACAAGACTAATATCTCAACTTAAGAAGTTGAGATATTACAGTCTTGTGTCTGTAATATAACTGATGAGTTGGTTGGTACCCTACGGGTAAGGTTTCCTAAATCCATTCTGCCAGTAATTAAATAGTTTACGAGTAATAGTTACACTAATGCTTCAGATAATGGGGTAATTTCAGCACTACCTCGTTGGTCCAGTGGCTATATGTAAGGCCGCGGAAACGGTGGTCCTGGGTTCGAATCCCAGGTCGGGCCAATAAAATGTTATTGAGATTTTCTGTTGAAAATTCCCAGTAGCAGCCCGGAGTCTGGAAGTTGGAAGTCGTTAAAAAGCACGTTAAGCACGCTAAGCCTCGGAAAGCACGTTAAGTCTTGCGCCTGGACTCTTTCCGGTTGTGTTGGATTGCCGTCCCATCGGGTTAGGGAATAGAGAGTGCAACTGTGCTTGCGCACACACTTGTGCACTATAATATGTCCTGCGCAGTTGGCTAATCTCTCATGAGATTGGCCACCGAGACCGAAAACGGTCTGGAGGACCATCATTAATTTCAGCACATCTTCACCTTGCCATATAGAGTATAATGAAAGGTCAGGTCGTTTGGTCACTGTGGTATGTTGTACTTGGCGTATCTTATGACATGGAAGTGAAACGAGAGGTTCTCATTATTTTTGCTTCATTAACAAGTATCTTTAATGTTCGACTAGTGATATTTCTACAAGTTGTAGGAAAAAGACAAGAAGATTATTTGGAGGATCTGTTTGCATAGATGTGGAGGCTATGATTAATAAATAATTTTAGAATAAAATATCAGAACAGATTTAATTTATGGATCATTCGGTTAACTGCAAACTCGGCTAGCCCCACTGATTTCATGTTTTTAATTAGTATTTCTAATTTATCTCGTGCTTGGTGCGGAGGAAAAATATAGTGTGAAAACCTTCTTACATGTCAAATGACAGTTTGCAACATGTATGTGTACTAACCAACATTAAAGAACGCATTTACTTTACTTTCAGAATTAACAATGTTAACGTGATGTGGGTAAAATTTTTGATTTAGTGGGCAAACTTCCTTACCTTACAGGGTTGACATTTGATAAAAACAACCTGCCTACCTAAAGTGTAAACTGAATCGTAATTCTGTAGCATGTAGGTATAATAATATCGCACATTATGCGGAGTACCTAACAATACCGTGTTAATTGTCATATCAAGGTGGAAACTTAATATAAAGGGAAGTGTTTTTTAATTATGCATTAAAATTTATACAATTAAAAATTCATGGGTCAGTCGAAAATGAGTCTTCACAAAGCCAGGTAATAATAATAAATATAAGTTACATTTTTGTAGGTAGGTTATATTAACACCCCTTTATAAATTAACGTTTAATGTAATATTTAATTAATCAATATAAATAACCAAATATATTTATTAGTATGGAAACGCAGCAACTATTTTAGTTACTGCAACACTATTATTTATAAAAAGGTATTTTCAAAAATATAATATACTGGGATGTTATATTAACTATTAGTAGTAAAATTATTTAACAATCTTTTATCACTTTAATTATAATTAAAATGCTTAACTTTCAACGAACTATATGAAAAAATGCTCATTACCAATCTTGGTCAGTGGTAAAGAAACTTTATATAGTATATTGTTAATGATGTTAATCATATAAATAATCCACTGCTGGGTAACGGCCTGTTCCATTGTGTGCCAATTAATTATACAGTTTAGTATATATTAAGCAAAAATGATATTTATCTCAACCCATGGGGGTTGTAAGTAATGCTAAGTTAATATTTGTTATGTGTATCATTAACAACATACAAAATATTATAATGATGGCTTAGAAAAAATAGAGATTTGTCTAAATTTGAGATATATTGATTTACTTGGTGGTCGTGTCTCTTACACGACTCTGGGTATAAACCCACTCAACATATACCCCAGCAAACAGCAATATTTAATAATGTCAATATTCAAAATAGTCAAGTTGAGCCAGTTAAACTAAATTGTTCACAAGCTTGGTGTTGCATTGACGAAGTAATGAATGGTTACTTTTTCTTACAATGCCAATATCTATGTGAGGTAGAGATCACTTACCATCAAGTGGCCCATTTGATAGTCTGTATTTTTGAATGATAAATGAGATAAATTTAGTAGACACGAAAATTACTTATATATTATAAATAAAAAAACATTTATAACAGATTGTTTTATAAATAAATTGAGTCAGAAGTCAGTTCCAGCCATCCGAGTCACAAATTCTATTTTAATTATTATTATTAATTGTCAACAATAGTACATGATATGAATGTAAAGTAAAAATAATTTAAAGTAACAGACCATAAATGTCACAGTGCTAGGCAACAGTTTCCTTGCTTTGAAGGTGAATACTTGGTGTTCATGCAACCAGTTGTAGAGCTTGTGGCAATACAAGGGCAGAATTTCACCTGATACATACCGATTTCCTTACTTTGTTTTCATTCATAGCTTAGATTGAGCACCTGGAAACATGATGACGCTTTCTTGGATTTTAATCGGCACTACAAATTTGGCTAAAGCTGAAGTGATAACACACACACATAAATACATGGTTTGGATTAACTAACAATAATTAGTAATAAGGCACTTTGTATTGTAATACTTTGTAATAATTTAATGGGGAGGAACTGACTTCTTACGCACTTGAGACACCAGTTCAGGAGTCAGGGCTATTATATTTATAATATATATATATATATATGTAATGGATAACAATAAAGTATTATTAAGTATTATTATTATAACACAAATGTCAGAGTCAAAATATATTTTATTCAAGTAGGTTCTCACAGGCACTTTTAAATTTTAATATAAAGCTACCAACAATTCAGATCGATTCTACCAAAAAGAACCAGCAAGAACTCACAACTTACTCTTTTTAACAATCAAATATGTGATTATTTGATTGTAATAATCATATACATTTAAATGTATATATTGTATAAACATCATCAAATGCTAACTCCAGGCTCTTCTATCATTTATATACTTGTCTACATACTGTACACACTACAAGATAACTACTTATTTGTAATGAGCCTTACAAGTAAGGGTAGCTGAAGTTTATTATAGGCAATGAATAAAAATATAGTAAGGGACCCTGCATGGTTCAAATGAATTTCTGCCCTAGTGCTTCTATGAAGTGGGAACCCATTGATCCACATAATAATTTAATTCCTAATCGACTTTGGCATATCTTTTAATAGAATAATAACTTTGACATGATTCTTTTTGTATACTGGTCTAATAGACATATCTAACATTTGGACTAAATTTTTTGCCAAATTTTGAGTTCCATAAATTATAAGGCATATTTTTTTATTGGTAGGTAGATAACCTGCGACTGGCAGACTAAGCTTTGAACATGAAAGTTATTTCGCTCAATCCAAACAATTAATTCACAAAATTCAATATATATAATGTTATGCTTATAAATCGTCCTGCAACAGAGGTTATAGTAAAAAAATATGCTTAAACATTTATACAGAATAAATATTATGCATAATAATCATTAGGAAAGGTAAAAGGTTGCAATGTAAGTTATGAAATTAAATTTTATGCCAATCAATAGTGAACCCCATGAAATGTATGTCTGACTATTTTGAATTTAGACTAATCTTTTTCATAAACCACCATCAATATATTTTGTATATTATTAAGACATATATGATGTATTATAGTCTGTAATAAACAATAAAAAATATAATATAAATAAGTAGTAACAGCCTGTGAATGTCCCGCTGGACTAAGGCATCCTCGCCTCTTTTGAGGGGACGATTTTGGAGCTTATTCCACAACGCTACTCCAATGCGGGTTGGTGGAATACACATGTGGCAGAATTTCAGTTAAATTAGACTCGTGCAGGTTTCCTCACGATGTTTTCCTTCACCGTCAAGCACGAGATGAATTATAATCACAAATTATAAATTAGATGTTATAATATGTTGATATTAAAATATCTAATCATCTTGTAAATAATTTATTTACTTTTTGTGGTTGTATCCATAAATATAGCGGACCTTACTAAATGGCTTAATATAATAATTATTGTTATATTTCAAACAAACATATCATCTTTTACAGGATTAAAGCCTTTGAGGACATCTTAGAGGAAGACGTAGTAAATATTGAACAGCTACGAAAACTTGCTTTTAATGGTAATTAAAAAATAATTATTAATTAATTAAATGTCTAACCATGCAATCTCAATATATTAAAGTGAATGCTGTTACTTATGTCCATTTTAGACTGTACTTGGATGATTTCGTGCATTAAATCCCCAATGAGAGCTTGAAAGCAAAGGGGATAACCCGTTATATACAAATTTATGTAACAATAAAATATACAAAATTTAATCATGAATTAACCTTTTTTTATGTTAAAGGAGTGCCAGATGAAAAAGGTTTAAGATCTTTCGTTTGGAAGATCCTACTGCACTACATACCACTGGAGAAGAGTGCTTGGGAAACTACACTTCAAAAGAAACGGCAACTGTATCAGCAACTTATAAGTACTTTTTTATATGTGCATATATTTATTAATGATAATATTCATTGGTTATATATCATGTTAATTTCATTGTATGTTAAGATATATAAAATATTCAAATTATCATTTTTTTCAGATGAAATTATAGTTTCGCCTGGAGGTCCGACTGATCATCCTCTTAACCTAAGTCCAGACAGTTCGTGGAGTAACTACTTCAAAGATAACGAGGTCTTGCTCCAAATAGACAAAGATGTGAGGAGATTGTGTCCTGATATCTCTTTTTTTCAATCAGCCACTGAATTCCCATGTTCTGAGGTAAGAAAATTGTTTCCCAAACAATTAAAAAAAAAAATGATTTGTGTGACAATTCTTTTTTACCAAATTTATGATCAATCTCTTCTTATTGATGTACATAAGCGTATTTATATTGTTCAACATTTCTATATGAAGGTTATGATTTATAGTTCCTTGGTAATATTTATTTATAGATTGTAAACAGCAATGGAGTGAAACGTCTGCACAAGCGGGTTGAGCAGTCGGTATTAAAATACTCAACACTAGAACGAAGAGGGCTCGGTGTTGCCAAGGTAAGAATTAATTCCATACTCGTATATATTTTTTTATAATAAAATTATTAATCTGTAATACTGTTAAATAAAATTTTCATTGCAATTATTTATGGAAGAAACAATAAGTTTAAAAAACCTGTTAAAGAATATAATGATATGTGTGGGTTATTTAAAAAATAACACTTTATTGACGATCGTGATACCTTAGAAATGAAACGATCGAATAGAGTCTCCGGCCGTTTCAAATAATAAATAATTATTTATTAATGATAATAGATGAAAAAAAATATTGTCCCTTGCCAAAAAACTACTTTAAGGATCTATTTTAGAGTTAAAAAAATATGAATTAATTCTAAGTCAGTTGAAATTATCAGTTAAACTATATAATTAGCGTTTTGCCCGCGGTTTCGTCCGCGTAGTTCCCGTTCCCATGGGAATACGGGGACAAAATGTAGCCATGTTACTCGCTGATGACGTTGGTTGCCATTGGTGAAAGGCTTAATGGTTTAGGCATGAAAGCGTAACAAACAAACAAAGTCACATTCGCATTTATAATATTAGGATGACTAATTGACTAGGGATGTAGGGAGTTACATGTTATTTAACGCCAATCGAACCCAGCGTTCAGTTGTTAGTATTATAGATCGACGTTAGTAAATTATTAACGGGAGATATCAATTTTCTTTTTGCATTCCGTCATGATATTTGATATGAAACTGTAGATCGTATTCCTTGTACTCGGATCACTTCACATTAAGGTTAAAATATTATTTCATAATTGAACCGTGTTCGGCGTTGTGTCGAAGACATTATGTCACAGATATTTTTTTACGTTATAAGTTCAAAAAAGATACTTCTAATATATTCGGTGAATGTTTTGAATCGATTGATTTTTTTAGTACCAAAATAAAAGAGACTGTCAATTTTTATTAAATGTGATTCGTTGCATTGAGTTTACGTTAAATATGTTGCAAAGAAGAATTCTGGCAAATACATGCATATGCACTTCATGAAAGATCTTTCATAATTAACTATTTTTATTGGATGTAACGTCTCACAATAACATACAATTAAAATATGAACTTTAATCCACACACAAGAGGCTTAGTTAATATTGACTTAACATTTCCTACGTGACAGCTGAGCAACGAAATCCGTCGCAGTGAGAACGTCACAAGCGGGGACTACACGCCGTTGAACGAGGGCTGTGAGGCGCATTGGGAGGTTGTGGAACGGATGCTCTTCCTCTATGCGAAATTGAACCCCGGCCAGGGATACGTGCAGGGCATGAACGAAATCATCGGACCCATATACCACACGTTCGCGTCCGACTGTAACGTCGAGTATCGGAGTAAGTACTAAGCCTTTAGAATCTTTTTTTGTTGTATAGATAGGCGGACGAGTATATGGGCCACCTGATGGTAAGTGGTCACCAACGCCCATAGACATTGACATTGTAAGAGATGTTAACCATCGCTTACATCGCCAATGCGCCAAAAACCTTGGGAACTAAGATGTTATGTCCCTTGTGGCTGTAACTACATTGGCTCACTCACCCTTCAAATCGGAACACAACAACAGCAAGTACTGCTGTTTTGCGGTAGAATATCTGATGAGTGGGTGGTGGTACCTACCCAGACGAGCTTGTACAAAACTCTACCACCAATTCTCTCAGATATATTGATATAACCTAATTCAAAGACTTGAAAGCGTAGGGAAAAAAATGTGCTTTCTCATTTATAATATTAGTAAGCACGATTATCACCAATCTATCAATTGTCTATGGAAAGATTAGCGCACGACTTTTGTTTAAGAACTGCGAGGTTGTGATTAGTTTTTTCTTTCACCTATATAGTTTCGTATGCTTGACGAGTAAACATATTATTATTATTAACTAAAAAACAAATTATAGGTAGCGTTATAAAACGAAACATGACAACGATATGTTATCGATATTGTTTTTTGTTTATGACATTACAATCTTTATGTACAAGAGAATATAAAACAACCGTTTATAAAATATAACAAAAATAAATAGATAATAATTTTATGAGTCAGTCGTACGAAACAGACCTGTTTGATAAGAGCAATGTTGACGTAATCAACGGCGTTCGTTCGCAATCCAATCGCATGACATTTACGGTGACAAATTTATATATATAGATTGCACCCACCTTGATTTACCTTGGGAATGAAAGGATGCCCCCCAGGTGATTTCAAATTAAAAAAAAAACTATTTGTGTAAATATACATGTTTTTTTTTATCTCATAATTTACAATTACAGGCAATAACCTTTAATTGTAAATTATGAGATATAAAATAAAACCCGCTGAGTTTCTTTCGCCGGTTCTTCTCAGATCTGAGGTGTTAATTTCCGAGCCGGCGGTAGATTTATGACAATCAATAAGTTAGTATGGCTTGTGTATTGAATTTTGATATTGATTGATTTGGAATTTGTCAGTCCTTCCCCGATGTGACGCTCACTAACGAAACGGATTTTACGCAAATTCTATCCTAAATACATTTTCTTCTTATCTACCTGCGCGAAGCGGGGACGATTAGCGAAATACATACTAAGCAAAAAAATCATCCATGCTTTTTTTTTTTTAAATTATATGACGAAAATTACATGGCAACACAGGTGCGGGCAATAGCGCTCGATAGCTCTTACCTATCGGGTAGCTAAGACACGAGGTCATGACCTCAGTAGTCCACGTTTTTACCACCAACAGTGTCGTTAAACACAATTAATATACTTTATTAAGTAATTTTTTTGCTTAGTATTTTTAAAATTATTACATAAATAGAACCGACACACGATACCTAATAACCACTTCACGGGTCGGACACGAATTTTGTTACATTATCGTAGGTTCGATTACTACCCAGGACAGATATTTGTGTGCATGAACATGTCTATTTGTTTCGAGTCTGGGTGTAATTACTATATAAGTATGTATTTATAAAACTAAACTACAATATGTAGTATATCAGTTGTCTGCTTTCCATAGTACAAGCTCTGCAAAGTTTGGGATCAGATGGCCGTGTGTGAATAATGTCCCAGGAGATTATTATTATTTTATTATTCTAAACTCAAAATAAAATTGACATTATATACGTATACAGTTGAAAACTTTGTATAGTTTTTGTACATAGTAGTATGGCGACTAGAATAGTCGTCTTAACCGTCTTTTCCTCGGTGGTAGAGCTTTGTGCAAGCTCGTCTGGGTAGGTACCACCCACTCATCAGATATTCTACCGCAAAGCAGCAGTACTTGGTATTGTTGTGTTCCGGTTTGAAGGGTGAGTGAGCCAGTGTAATTACAGGCAAAAGGGGCATAACATCTTAGTTCCCAAGGTTGGTGGCGCATTGGCAATGTAAGCGATGGTTAACATTTCTTACAATGCCATTGTCTAAGGGCGTTGGTGACCACTTACCATCAGGTGGCCCATATGTTCGTCCGCCTACCTATACAATAAAAATAAAAAGTCTACATCAGTGACGAGCGAGTATGAAATTATTTACAAAATAATTTAAATAAGTTAATAGTTTTAGCTAATGTAATATTGGAAAGTTCTATCACGAAAATAATCTTCGTTTACATAATTTAAAACTTTAATGCTTATGTTTCAACAAATTATTTACACTTACTTATTTACTCATTTTAAATTGTTAACAGAACACGCGGAGGCGGACTGTTTCTTCTGCTTCACGAATTTGATGGCGGAGATCCGCGATTTCTTCATCCGCACCTTGGACGAGACCGAAAGCGGCATCAACTACATGATGAGCAAATTGTGCGAGTGCGTCAAGAAGAACGACCGAGCCGTCTGGGACCGTCTGGAGAAACAGGAGCTGAGGCCGCAGTACTACAGCTTCAGGTAACTCCCGCCTCCGGGGAGGATTATTACAATTACATAATCATCAGGTTTAATATTACCCCTTTAAGAAAAAGTTTTTTCCACAAATACGATGTAGACTAGATGCCATGTTATGAAAACAGCGTATTTTTTTAACGTATAATGACGTCACGCTATCGCGCAGCGTTTTAATAATTAAAATTTATATAAATTATCATATATGTAAAATGTTAGAATACAAAGTCCCTCCGCCGCGTCTATCTGTCTGAACTGAACTCAATAACGACATAAGCGGATTTTCATACGGTTTTTGCCAATGGATGAAATGATTCATGAGGAAGTTATAGGTGTATAAATCATTATGGTTTTGTGTTAAATGGCTGATATATGACAATGATTGTCAATTGTAAGCCAATAAATATATGCATTACGATACAAAACGTTTTATGTACCCCGCACTATGTAACCCTTATTCTACCCTTTATATGACTGAGTTCATTAATAAATTGATTAATTAATATTATATGGGTAAAATTATATTTTCTCACGATTAAACTATGTGATTGGTTATGAGATGAGGTTAAGTAACGTTTCCTTAAAACAAGACAGCAAGATTAAAAATACCACGTTGCTGACAGTTGTTTAAAAAAAAATCATTATTATTTACTAGCGATTTGCCCGCGGTTTCACCCGCGTAGTTCCCGTTCCCGTGGGAGGACGGGGACAAAACGTAGCCTTTGTTATGTTACTCGTTGATAATGTAACTTCCCATTGGTGAAAGGATTATTAAAATCGGTTTAGTTAGTGGTTTATGCGTGAATGCGTAACAAACGAACAAACTCACGCAATTCGCATTTATAATATTAGTTAGGGTTTTTGTTTGTTACATACTTCCTCTTTTAATCGTAAAATAAATCTTTACGCGTCTATGATATTACGTCTCGTCTTAAATAAACATTCACTTATTCTTATAAGGTTTTTTTTTTTTTTAGTAATATAGTGATTCAATGATGTTATGTGTACGTGCTAAATAACGTTTACATGTAAAACAAGTTACGTCATCCGTTTAAGACGAGGTTTACCGTATAATTATAATAAGCCTAAAATATCAACGTTCAAATTGAAAGTAACAAAAACTACGTCATACTTATTATAAATCTACGCTCTGAGCATGTATTACTCTGCATTGAAATATATTTTAAATTTTTTAGCATTGGTAGGACTTTGTGCAGGCTCGTCTGGGTAGGTACCACCCACTTATCAGATATTTTACCGCCAAAGAGCAGTACAAGTGTGTACCGGTTTAAAGGGTGAGTGAGCCGGTGCAATTACGTGCACAAGGCACATAACATCTTAATTCCCAAGGTTGGCGCATTAGCGATTTCAGCGATGGTTAACATTTCTTACAATACCATTGACTTTGGGCGTTGGTGACCACTTACCATTTATTTATTAATTACAGAGTATGTATATAACATACTTTACGATACCATACCATACGTTTTAGAATTACTCTTTCTCGTTACAGGTGGTTGACACTGTTGCTTTCCCAAGAGTTTTCGCTTCCTGATGTAGAGAGGATCTGGGACTCGCTGTTTGCAGACCCGCAGAGGTTCAACTCACTCATCTATATATGCTGTGCCATGATCTTGTAAGTACGATTATATACGTTTATACTTGTAATAAAAATATACCCGCTTAATTTTTTTTTATCGATGAAAAATATAAAAGCCATCGTCTTGTCTAGCAGGAAAATAACATTAGGACGCAGAAGTACGTATTCACAGACGAAGCAATCGTACTTAAGGATGTGTATAATTTCAAATTATGCCGTACAACCATTTCATTTTAAAACTCATGAATATATAAAAATTACCATACAGACCTATTTCTTTTTAATTATAATGATTTTTTTACCTCACTTTTCGTAGGAAATGTTTATAATTAATGATTATAAAAAAAATATTAACAGCCAACTGTTAAATTATAATTATTTTTATTGTTAACATTAGTTATATTAATGTACATGTAATAAATGCGGCCTAGATGGTAAATGAACTTTATTACCGACACGCAGACAACACGACGTTGCCAGATAGTCGAAATGTTTTAAAAAAGTCTTAAATGATCGGGAAGGGTACTTTTACTTGGTACCGATCGATTCAGGAACGCTTACTCTGTTATATATTTTAAATGCAGGCAAAACAATTTGTCCTTATAAATGTTATACACATCCTTAACTTATATAAATAAATAAAATTTAAATGTCTGTCTGTGATTTATTATACATATAATACAACAATATAGACTGTAACGGTATATTTTTAAGTTAACATGGCCAGTGGCGGACTTACACTTTTTCAAGGCTGTAACGATTTTGCCGCCCTATTTTGAGTATTTTTTATTTGTTTTCTCTTTCTTTTCCCGCCTACATTGATAGGTGAAATCAAGCTAACATTTTAGTTCTTCACTATCCTCCGCTTGCGAATTGTAAACCCCCATTTTTTTGTCACGCCAACGTAGACTCTAGTCAAATCTGCCGCCCTAGGCTGAAGCTTACTCAGCCTGCTGGTAAATCCGCCACTGAACATGGCTATTTGCGAGTTAAAAACCAAAACAATCACATTTTTAGTTTATACTACCGCTGTTACCTAATCATTTAAATAGTCCTCATCAATAGTTGAAATAGGCATTACGTACGTTAGAATAGTTGATTTCGAACGATTTTCGTCACAGAATTCAATGCCGGCAGCAGTTTTTGCTAGTTCATAATATATCTATTGAAAGGTATTAGAACGAGGTTTCTTATCATCTGTTACACTTAGCAAGTGAGAGATACAATGAGTCCGAAACAAGTGTGAGACTTCGACAGGAGCGATTCTTGCGCTATAGTGTGGTTTGTGTGTTTCCAAGTGTATATCTATGTGTCATAATACGTTAGGATTATGACACATATTGTTTATACATTATTTTACATAACTGTAAAATATAAATAGTGATTTTTCATGTACATTAATATATACATATACATATGTAACAAAATTCGTGTCCGACCCGTGAAATGGTTATAAGGTATCGTGTGTCGGTTCTATTTATGTAAAAAAAAAATTCTAAGCTTTTTTTTAATTTAATGACGAAAATTACGTGGCAACACAGGTGCGGGCAATAGCGCTCGATAGCTCTTACCTATCGGGTAGCTAAGACACGAGGTCATAACCACAGTAGTCCACGGTTTTACCACCAACAGTGTCGTTAAACACAATTAATGTATTTTTTTAAGTAATTTGTTGCTTAGTATTTTAAAAATTATTGTATATATCAAAATTTTATATTTTGACGTGATAACTTCTTATAAATCATGACTCAATGTCACGTTCCGGCTGAGCCAAGCGTGCAAGCGATAGAGAGGCACGATCGGCCTAAGCGTTCGGCTTGTGACGCATCTATCTCTCTTCCACTCCATCGGCCGATGCGTCCGAGTATTCATCAATGTTTTCTTATGACGTTATCACGTAAAATTATCGTCCGTAAACCGACTTTACAGACAACCAACAATAATTTCATTTTTTTTTTTTAATCTTCAGGTTGATAAGAGACCATATACTGAATGCTGACTTCGCGTCGAACGTGAAGCTGCTGCAGAACTTCCCACCGATGGACGTGTCTTTAATATTACAGAAAGCAGTCGAAATATCGTCAGGTTAATCTCTATATCAAACGAATAATATTTTATTATTAAAACTTTTATATAATACGATTTACTCTTTTATATGATTATTTTAGTTTTAGTGTTTCAAAAGAAACGAATGTCTATCGAATATATTATACAAGATCATTAAATTAACGCTTTCCACGCGAATAGTCCAAATTAAAAGCGTAAATAATATTGTATACTAAAACCCCCACAACGCGCTGCTTCTTGTATAAATTTTATGTGTTATAAGATTTAATCATTTAGGTATTACACAAAACACGTATATTTTGATTAATGTAAGTTATGTAGTGTTGAGAACATTCCAAAATTGAAAGGCCTAAGCGATATTTTGTTTTAATAAAGTATTTATAAAATATTTTTTTCGAATAAGAATTTTTAATCTTCTTAAATTAAAACGAATCTATTTTATCAATATAATTATTATCATATTTCACACTAAACTTTTTTTACAATACACTAAAAATCCAATGTAAATTTTGGTTGTAAAAACATGAGAACACCTATTTCGTTCCTAACAGTGACGTAGCTATACCAATGCAACCAATGCGGGGCCGGTCTCCTTATTCCAGAGATTGGAAATTTGATGATTCAATTTCGATTGATTAAGCAATCCACAAAAGATTCTTTTATTTCCAAAACAATTTTTCAAGGATGGGCCCTCAAAGGTATTTTTAATAAAAGGTAAGAAAAACAGCGTCCACAGGTACCTATGTTCAAAAAAAACAAAGAACTACCACAGGCTCCATGTTGTGATTACGTTGTGGATATACTAGAACTTGAGATTAAAATTAAGTGCAAATTCAGCTTAAATTTATTTACAATAAAACCCAGCTTTCAGGTGTTCCTAGTAGAATCGTCCAACGCTCGGCCGCGTAGTTTTCATAATAGACGTACTGTCCCGTACTGACGTTTTATTGCAGTGTATAAAAATTATAGTTACGCCACGGGTGCCAAATTTAAATGGAACCGCTTTCGAAGTATTACACAGTTCAACACGAACTTTGTCCTTGACAAGAAGGTATGAAATTCTTGTAGATTTATTAAAATATATATGTATGACCTTATAATTCTGCTTTTGTGTCCAGGGGAATGGTTGATAAATACTTTAGAAAATCTATAGCTTTAAATTTTATTTATTATGTATTAAAGAAATATATATATTTTTTAATTAAATTTGACTCGTCATATTACATTACAAAATAGTTTAGTATTCGTTTTTCGTTCATGTTTAAAAGTAGTTTGTCTCACTAAACCCCAAATTTAGTCCCCCCGTCATATTTTCGTTGTATTGGCCTCGTTGTTGTCCATGTCTATTATATCTTAGTGAATACGTTTTTTTCTTTTGAAAATAACATGGAGCCTAAATCAAATTTTCTTGATTTTTGCATCAACAAAAATCTGTAGACGCTATGTGACTTTTACAAACTCTTTATTTTACAAATACCAGAACAATTTAACTCCTTTTTTTCGTAACGATAACTCACAAAAAAGCATTATTATCATAAGGGTATTTTCTTTTATTTTGAAGCATAATTTATAAAAAGAAAAATCATGAAAAAAAATTTAGGACAGAAAATTTTTTTTTGTTATGTTATCTATCAATTTTATCAATTTTGACATTCGGAAAAATAGTTTGCAAAAAAAGTTAATAACGAAAATATCAAAACAAAAGTCGAATCGGAAACATATATACTAATTAATATTTATTGAAATCGGTTAAAAATCTATTAGAAAGCATAAACACGCCATATTTGTTGTTTACCTACTACATGTACAATTTCGACTAACATTATCCATATCATTTTTTTTTCTTAAAAGTTCCTAATAAGGCTAATATCAGACTGGGAAGGAATTTATCAAATTAAAACTTCTAAATAATATACACTTTATTATATTAAACCATAATATTTTTAGAATTAAAAAGTTGCTTTAAATTTAAACGATTCTAACATATTATTTATTTATATTAATTAAATATAAATTTAACTTTCTCATAAACAATGATCTGAGTTTAATTTTTGTTTATATTTCGAATAAATTATAAAATAAAGTATCGCTCATATACAACAGGCATATAAATGTAAGATTTAGGCTGTAATGTGAAAATATATTTTTTTATAATTTTCTTAATATAGATAAATATTAACTATAATTTTCATGTCAGGGTATTTTACGCATGAGTATAGAAATTTGAGTGCTTGTGTCCTACTTTAACGTTTCTAGTAATAAACTTGTATGAAGTCAAAATTATTAACACAGAGTCTGGCAAGAAAATTAATAGTTACTTTTTATATAAATAGCTATCAATAAAAAGTTTTTATATTGTATCGTATTGCATAAACTATCCAGCGAATTTGTTATATTTTAGTTTCTTTAGTTGCTATTCTCTTTGGATGTGTGTATGATGTAACCGATTTTGTTATAAAACCGTCAGTTGGCTGGCTTCGTGCAATCCAACCTACAGCTGACCGATAGTATTTTGCTTTGCTGTGTTCCGCCAACGAATACATACGTAAATAGAGGAGTAGTCCAAAAAGGTTATATGGCGCTGATGACTTCGTATCATTCTCGCTCTCGCTCTCGCTTCCTCTTGTAGACATACACGCTGTGGACAGCGTGGCGTCTTTGTTTGTTGTTGCTTAGTATCATAGCAGTTGTTCGATATTCAAAAACCCGCGGCCGTTTTGGTCGCAAAATAATCGTCTAAAGCATGCCTATAATAAATGTTGTTCCGTACGTCTGTATCTTTCGTCCCGGACTGAAAAGAGAGAATATTTAGGCTCAGTAGACATAAAGTCTTAGACCCCGTGGACATAGACAATATTAGAAATAAGAATTTGGTTATACTACTTGAACCCACGACGATCATTCAAAGAAAGGCGACCCATTGGTTCCTTCCTAAAATAAATTAATAAAAAAAATCTTATGACTTCTTTTCCAGTTTTACCTATAATGTTCAGTAATTTTCACTTTTCTTACAACTTTGTACCTTTTATATATCTCAGGCTGTTACTATTGATGTTAAATAATTCAGTGATGTTTATGTCCCTGCAATTGTATGACATATATAAAAGTAGGTACGTGTTAGTTTTCTCATAACGTTAAATAGAATAAATAATATCTGCACACTTCGTAAAATGTAGTAGTTCGTGTGTCACATGTAAAGAAAATAATACGGTTCTAGAAAAAGAAACGGTAGACATGTTTAATTTTTATTGTAAAATATAGAAGTAATTCCTGTATGGAGCAACTATATCTATGAGAGCTTAATGTCAACTATGTATATGTTTTACAAAAATGTGTGACGTCATCGTTATTCCAATATTGCAATATTGTATAACGGTGGAATGCGTTTTAATTATAAACCTTAATGGTAATTGGGAAGTAAGGGCATTATCAAGGAAATTATTTTTTTAGAGTCGTTGTGTTTAAATTTAAAGCTTTTTAATAAATTAGATAGAAAACGTTCTTACAATTGTAGATGAATAAGAAGCGACATTATGTTAGCTCCTAAAGGGTATAACAACATTTAATGAATACAATATTTTTACTGTGCGTTTTGTCTTATTTACGATTCATTTAACTAGAAGTTGTGGAGAATTATACCACAATTAATTTATTTAGTAATCTTATAATTAATTATACACATATAATAATTGCAAAAAACAATGAAATCAATTACAATTACTTGTAATGTTTATACTTAACAAAACTTCTATGAATCTTTCTCACGCATGATCTAAGTTGCAGCACGTGACATATAAAAATTTATTGTATGGAACAATGAATTTACCTCATTATTTTTTATTAAAATGTTAATAAAATGGCATTCATAATTTGCAAGTTATATATGTCAATTAACTAGGGACTTGACTGCAAACCCAGCTTTCTACTACCGCACCAAAGGTTGGACACCTTGCTTGCTGGTGCGTGGCCGGCCTTAAATTTGTGAAGCTGTGCGAGCTGATTTTTTTTTTATAGTTTTGAACTATAGCATATTTTTCAGAATATTTGTTACAATTGAAAAGCCGAAATGGCCCAGTGGTAAGAACGCGTTAATATTAACCGATGATCGTTGGTTCAAACCCGGGCAAGCACCACTGAATTTGATGTGCTTAATATGTGATTATAATTCATCTCGCGCTTGACGGTGAAGGAAAACATCGGGAGGAAACCTGCATGTGTCAAATTTCACTGAAATTCTGTCACATGTGTATTCCACCAATCCGCATTGGAGCAGCGTGGTGGAATAGGCTTCAAAACCTTCTCCTTAAAAGAGAAGAGGCCTTAGCCCGGCAGTGGCACCTTCACAGGCTGTTACTGTTGTTACAATTGTGCGGCCGATTACCTAATAATGTAAAATGAAAGGATTCAAATACCATAAAGTTATAAATATGTTTCGAAACAAAAAAGTTTTATTTGTGTCTTATGAAAGTACATTCCGAAAGAGAATTGAGTTACTGCGTTTTAGTAAACGGAACTCAATATTGTAGTATTTTGTCTAATCAATTACATACATCGATTTGACAAAGTGACAGCTTGATGTCATTAACAGTGATTGTACTGGATTCAACCAAGCTGATACTAATCACTATGAAACCGGGTACAACAGGTATAATTATTGAAATAATGTCCTCTTATATTTTGAGCCGAAACCTCTTTGAGATTCTGATGATTAAAATGACAGAGATATTGTCTACGTAGCGTTTGGGTGAATCGTCTTAGCTCTTTTTATTGAACAATATCCGTACTAAGACTTACACGGCACTTACTCGATCTTTTTTTATGGCATATTTAGGCGGACGAGCATATGGACCACCTGATTGTAAATGTTCACCAACGCCCAAAGGCATTGGCATTGTAAGAGATGCTAACCATCGCTTACATCACCAATGCGCCACAACCTTGGGAACTAAGATGTAATGTCCCTTGTGCCTGTAATTACACTGGCTCACTCACCCTTTAAACCGGAACACAATAGCAAGTACTGCTGTTTTGCGGTAGAATATCTGATGAGTGGGTGGTACCCACCCAGCCGAGCTTGCACGAAGCCCTACCACCAAGTAAATCAGGTATTAAGTAAATAAAAAAATGGTTATGAGGATATTAATGTTATAAAATAAACATATAAAGACTTCATATTTAAAGATTTAATATAAATAATTACAATGTAATCGATTTGTACATATTCATTGATTGATAATAATAATAGAAAGTAAATAGTTTATACAAATATAATGTCATTTTAGATTTAGTTTTCTATTACACATCTAATACAATGTAAAATATTGGAAACGAGAATATACTTTAGGTCTAATGTCGTGAAGTAAAATTTTACTATTTTCATTTTAATAAAGCAAACCTCCGCTTGACATTTTGTAACATATTGAACCTTAATGACAGTAATTTTATTGGCAAATAAAACACTATTAAGGTACATATATTATGCTCCAGTGCGTATGCAATATAGACTTATCGATCTCAATTCGAAATTGGGCTAAGCGTACATAACATACCTCCAATTATTATTCGTTCGGGAGACCGGCGTTGTATGATCATGATAAATGTTCTCTGAAGTTACTATGGCAACTGATTTTCTTTCTCGTGATCATAATTCAATCAATTCTAGTTCTTACAATCAAATAATACAGTATCATTATGACCTACCGTTCTGATGGCCATCGCTGCTTAGCTACTAATTACAAATAAAACATTGATTTGTATTTTAAATAGAATAATCGTTATATAATCGTTCAGAACAATGGATAGAACCAGATTGGACATTACAGATTGTGAAACTTAAACTTACTGAATACATAAAATAGGAAGCTTTCTTTTAAAACGTTTTCGACATATTTGGGCCCCGGTCTGAACTGTTTAACGAGATAAAGCACCAATATTTTAAAATAATTTTTGACACAAATAAACCGAACATGGTACTGTTCACATTTTATTTTATGTTATATAAAAATTATAACCAAAACCTTTGTGCCCAAATATAGATGCACTTAAATATTACATGCTGTAAAAATATCAAAATAAAAATAACACTTTAAAAAGCATTATTACACTAGATATTATTACTTTTAGGTTAATTTAATAAAAAAAGAAACCACGTGAATTGGAAGGTGTAAGTAAATAAATTATGCTTCACAATATATGGAGAGTTCAATAAAATAAATGTTACGAAAGCTATTTTACGACAAACGATTAATGGCCGAAATTTAAATGCCTTAGTCTAATTTCTAGGTGCATATACTCTCTACTTTGTCGATGGTGGTCACGTGGGTTCTTTAATATTACATAGTTTAGTACAATTGCAACACTCGTTGAAGCAGTAACGGCGCGGATTGTTGAAAATAACAACCAAGCATTGCTGTATCTATTAAAAAAAATCGATTGCTCTATAATAATCAGAAAATTCACATTCATACCCAATCACATTACCCGAAATGATTTTAATTATAAAATGTATCAATATCATAAACTGATACTGTTTTACCGACGGACTGTCGTCGCTTCAATGTTGCTTACACTTACAAACGATATCTATTTTGTATGTCATAATAATTTATTAGTTTTTAAATAACCACCATTAAAAAATAACCGGAGATTAATTGTCTTAAACATTACCATTCTATTCACCTATCTACATAAGGAAATTATACATTCAAAGAGAAAACGTAATCTAGTTACATTTTTCACAAACTTTTATTAAGTAATACATGAAGTTTCATTTTCACGTCCCGTTCCATCATTTCGTTTCCATCATTACTATCTATATAATTATTATATCGAATGAATTTAATTCTATAGCAGCACTATTGTTAAAATTAGTTAATTTAAGTCCATACATTTTTATTTGAAGAGAAAAACAATAGTTAGCTAAGTGCTTGTCCTGTTAAATATTTTTTTTTTCTATATATCTGATAATCTGATCTTGTTACAGGTAACTTGGCCACAGAGTCAAATGACAAATACATTTTACAATAAGGATACATTTTTACCTATACACATAGACCAGTGTGTGATGTTACAATCGAATCTCATATCTTATTAATATTATGTACATACATTCACGGTATTGGACGTAAGCCTGCAGCTAAAAGGAGTCGGGGCATACAATTATAGACAATATTAAATTTCATGGGCTGCTATGAAGTACTGTGGGGGTGCTATTACAAGCCCAAATTGGATAAGCAGTCTTAAATCCAATGGTTCCTAAATATTTATTTAATGTTATAAAAATTGAATAAACGAGATCATCGCTGCTTTATCAGTACAACCTTCATAACAGCTGACAGTATCCCGAGAAGTATGAATTATGACACCATTTAAGCATGCACATATTAAGTGAAAATATTTTCATTACTGTCGCTGATATTTCTAAACACTAGGTAAATTATAATACTTCTTCATAAATAAACATATAAAAATATACATTTAAATTATGTATTTAAACATTATTCAACACAGATTAACTCAGTAACAGATTTAAAATAAATAATAAATGTTTGATACCTAATTTAAGACATAAAACAACTCAATTTGAATTTTTAAAATGATAACATATATAATTATTGATATATTTTGTCGCAATAATTTAAAATATTTCGATTTAATATAATTTGTTTCCTTTTAGATTATATGTTTAATTAAGTTTTACTGGAGTAATCCTGTTGAGATTCTCTTTCAAGTTGTGTACTAAATCATAATTATATCAAACACTGTGGTCCGCCGCTTGTATTTCAAATAATTTTACATAATCTAAACCTGAATCAAGCATATCGCCCAGACTAGTCAAATAATGAATATACGTGTTACTGTCACGAATACTTATAATATAAAGTTATTAACAGATAAAACAAAAACAGTTACAATATGTAATGCAACCTCAAATAATAAAACAAACATATATTTAAAAAAAATTGAAGTACACTAAAGTACAGGCCAGACTTGTAATGCAATAATTTGTAATACAATTGAACACATAGACTTTCTGGATAATTTGAACATGAATTTTAGGTACTTCTTGTAGAACGAGTGTAAAATTATATAGCACCGAGTAAACACCGAAATTGATTTATGCTAGATATGAAAAGCATAGCGTGTCTCACCGGCGTTGACATGGGTTGTGGAGTTTACTGGATGGCGCAGCATTTGCACTTCTGCTTCTTCTTGATGGTCACGTGTTCTGGCTGCAGCGGCTCCTGAGGTGGAGCGCGTTGCACCTCCACTTGTCCGGATCGCACCTCCGGCATGGCTGTTCCGTTCTTAGTGCCGTTGGCAGTCTTAGGGGTGCTCTGATGCACCGGACTCGCTACTTTGGTTTGCGGAGCAGGAGGGCTAGCCTACAGATTATAGAATTGATTTAAGGAAAAGGATTTTTTTTTTGTTTAGCTTTTAACAACTGAGTCTAGAATTTATCTAAGTAAATAATTACTGCTGTTAGTTAAAATTAATTATATTTAAAAAAATCATTATATATAAATTGTTACACACATTGACATTGTTAGCGTGATCTATTTCCTCTTTCTCATCACAAGCTGGCATCTGATTTATAATGGGTGGTGTGGGTGTAATTGGCTTGCCACCCTTGATCAGAGAGACGATTTCATCTGCTTCACGGCTTAGGTCGCCATCTGGGCGGAATGGGTTATCCCAGCCACTTTCAGTGCTATAAAATTTAAAAAATGTAGTATGCTTTATTTATGACGTTTTTTTAGAGCAGATATTACCAAAAAATTATGGTACATTTATTATAAGATATTTTCTCTAATTTATTTTATTAAATAACAATTACAACAATATAAAACAGGTTCTGGCGTAACTTTTCCAACAGTATAATATTGGAAATTCCAATATTAGACAACAGGGGCGGCAATACGATATCATACAACTTCGAAATCTATACAATCCACAAAACTTACTCTGGATGAAAGTACCAAATGACCAGACGACTACCACTAATTATGCTTGCAGTCACAATTTCATAGAAAGAATTGCTATTTATTTACTAGTATTGTAGTAGACAGTAGCTGCTTATTGCGTAACATATTGTTAAACGACGTCATGGTTCTATTTCAACATATATATTTAAAATAATCTATCATTGATGTCAGTATTGAATACAATATATTTATTATAATAATTAGTCTGCTCTCGTTATTGTACATATAAATAATATACAGGGGTGGTCATATAATTAGAAACACTTCTTATGAATAAAGAAAGTATAACTTCAACGTACTAAATGTTCGTAAAAAATATACACATTCAATAATTAATAATCATGCAATAATATAGCCACTCAAATAAAAAACTCATTAAATGCATAAAATATAAAACATATCTTACTTTTAATTACAAAATGAGTCTTACACATGTAGGAGTTTATTTTCTGTTACTGGCCGCTTGGACGCCTAATTAGAAACATTTTAAAAAAGGATCCATAGCTCGTCCTTTTTTTGAAATTGGAGAATAACATTTCTTTTTCTATTATTTTGGCGGCAATTCAAAATTTAATATGAATTTTATTTTGATCAAAATGGGCAAAAATAAAAGTTGTGACGCGTCAACAAGGCAAATAATTGTTAATTTACATATATCATAAGTGGGCGTACAGAAGAATAGCTGAGCATTTCAATTGTTCTGTTAAGAAAGATTTTTTTGCAATTGATCATTATAAAAAATCATTGGACCTGTTGAAAATGTTCTTAGAAAGGCTCGGCCAAGAAAAACCTCTCCCAGAGAAGATACGCTAATCGTTCGTGTTGCTAAAACAGACCCAAGTAAAGGCTCCAACCAAATTAAAAATGAAGTTTTTTCGCCTGATGACCCGAGAAACATCTCGTCAAGACTGATACGCCGAAGATTAGTGGAAGCTAAATTGTTTGGAAGAATCTCTCGAAAGGTACCGCTTCTTACCAAGCAACACCGAGAGAAGCGATTATTATTCGCTAAAAAATAAAATCGCTAATGATTGGAAAAAAGGTTTTATTTTCAGATGAAGCAAAAATAAATATGGTAAATTCTGATGGAAAGCGCTATGTTAGACGTCCTGTAAATAATGCTTTTAATTATAAATACAAAAGGAGTATAGTCAAGCACGGTGGCGGTAACATTACAGTTTGGGGGTGTTTTTCCGGACGTGGAGTTGGACCCGTTCGGAAGATTGAAGGTACAATGGATCAATGGCAATACAAAAATATCTTAGAGCACACAATAATTCCCTACTCGGACGATCATTTGCCTGTAACCTGGATCTTACAGTATGACAATGACCCTAAAAACACGGCCAATAGAGTCAAATGTTTCCTTAGCGAACAGCGTATATCCGTTTTAGACTGGCCAGCAAATAGTCCGGATTTAAACAAGATAGAAAATCTCTGGTATATTGTAAAAAAGAAAGTCTCAAACAAACGTAACACCAGTCAAAACGAACTATATGAAGCATTTGTTGAAACATGGAATTAAATCCCCCTAGAAAAATGTATGAAATTGATTGAATCAATGCCACGTCGTTGCAGTGCTGTTATTGAAAATAAGGGATACGGCACTAAATATTAATTATAACTATTGGTAGGCTGTGGATAGTAGCTATTTCGTAAATAACAATACTAATTACTAATACTTAAAAAAATATTGTTTTTTATTCTTTTTTGTTGTTGTTTCTAATTAGTTGATCATTATTGTTCATACCTTAAAACTGGTTTAAATGTTTGCCCGTGATGTAATATTGAAACTGCACTTGTGTAATGGGATTTATATTGTTTTTCTAATAAATGATAAATCGTTGAACATATTGTTGTCCTATTTATTGTTTAATTTCAAAATAAAAACGTAGTGAAGTGAAGTATCTTACATAATGTCAAGGACCGTTGGTAGTGTTTCTAATTATGCGACCACCACTGTATATTGATTATTATGATATTGAAATCATGAGACACAGCTTGTTTAATGAAATGTTATCATTGTTATCATTTTTTTAATTAATATTTTTAATAATTTTTTTTAATTTGCTTTTACCTATTCTACAGTGCTGCTATTATATGTAACAAGTAGGTAAAGAATTTATGTAACATATAATACTTTATTGTACTCTCCTATAATGAGGTCACTATATGAACAACAATGGTACACATTTTGAATGCCAACAAAGAGTCAATTTGTAAAATGTTAGCACATAACTAGTAAAGTCCATCTATGACACACTGTATTTGTTACTATTTAACATTATAATCAAAATAATCATGAAGGCAAAACATTTTTACCTGACTTGTCTGTTATACATAGCATGGTCCGCCATGTCCACGTTCGCAGCAGCAGACAGTAAGTCTGCGTAGAGCACGTGTGACTCTGACTGTGCCGGTGGCGGTGACAGACACTGCGGCCGTGCTCCTTGGTAGAAGGATACACGGACCTTCGAACGCTCCGAACTGTAAAAAATAAAAAAAATAGAATTTATTTTTATTAATTAGCAAATTAATATTTCATTACAAGCACATACTAATATTTCCCCGCTAAAGCAAATTGTATATTAATAATATAACAATGTAACAATCAATATTTGGCAGAAACATTTGTTAAACAAATTGTTTAATAGTTATGGCAGATGGCAGAGCATCATTATAATAATCAATATTAATAACATATATAGTCTAATTTTCTTTTTTTGAGTATATATTGATTACAAGGCGCAGGCCAGCACCCTTTTCTGCCTAATAGCACATGTCAGATAATTAAATACTGTTTAAACAATAAATAATAATTTCGCATAAACATTGTTGCATAATATAGCTTTGCATTGATGACACATTAGCAAACACAACACATATGCACATATTAACATTGAATGTAATTTAGCAACTCCTGTTCGTTATAGTAGACAACTGTTACACCCACACTTTATTATCATTAATATCAAGATGCTAGTTGGCTTATGTTATTTAAAATAATTTTGTTGTTCACGTAAATTAGTCGGGAGTAAAAGATTATGTAAATGTCGGGTGGATGTTGATAGAAGTCTAACTTGTGAGCAAGGATAAAAGAGATAACACCCACATTGTTCAAGACGTTTAAACTTGTTCATTTAATGAACTCATGACATCATACATGTTTAATGAATTGATAGAGTAACAAGAGAACACAAAATTGATGGTCTCATTTATATAATTGCATAGTTAAAACTGAATTTATGAGCAAAAATTGTTCAGTAATTGAGCAAAGCTGTTACTACTAAAATATTAGTACCTAAAGGACATTAGATAAGCAGACTAAAAGACTAATGCAAATTTTTAATAGTCTCTATAATCTACACCAGGAAGTCCCTGTTAATAAATCCATATTTTTTGGAATAGCCAATATAAAATATGTCATTGTAAATTATTATCAGTATGTGTGTCAGTTCAGAGAAAAGTATTAAATAACATGAACATAGTTGGTGTTACTTAATAAAGAGTTATTATCTATGCATGAGAAATTGATAAAAATTGTAATTCTTTTGCAGCCTCTATATAGTAACAACGTTTAAATAGCCAAAATAAATTTAATAAGGATGACGCTCAGCAAGAAGGCCTTGTACTGGACCACAGGGCGGGTCCTCGTTATAGGGTTACGATCATTGATAGTAGAATTATAAATAGCATATATCTAATTGTTTGCCAATATATGTTTACTACTTGTAGCTACGTGTGAATAGTGACCTTGAGCTCCAAATTGCTGGATGGAATCAAAAGTCGCTTTATGTTTATAATTCAGTCCTAGTGACGTCATTCTGACCGAATTTTTCTCTTAATTTTTTTGCGAATTCATAAAGAATTTTCGCTACAGCTTAGTAGTATTATAGCTTTTCATAAATTAAAATGATTAACATATATAAAAATACATTTCTTTTCAAAAATCATATTATATTCGGCTGATGAATTCATAGTGCGCAGCATAACAAGTGACGTGAACTGGTAAATAACATACCTTACAAGTATTCACAATTTAATCGACGCTCACTAATATCGAAAATCACCTGTAGATAACACTTAACAGAAGTTAATCGTGAAATACAGTAAAGATTAAACACAAAACTATTATGCACTGTAGGGCCAGATTCGCTCAGCGCTTCACAATAGTGAACACGAACAGTTTCACTGCGTTCACAACATCGATCTCGGAAGTCGCGGTCGCGCGCGGCCGTGGCGAATGGAGCGAAGCGGCCGGGCGGAGAACAGTCGTGCCAACCTAGTGACGTGCTCACCATTCACGAACACGATTCACGATTCTCATTCGAATCTCGATAAATTTAATCGGTGTTGTTCGATCCATTTATTATATTTTTGTTTTATCATATTCAATAGGATTCTAAAATAATTAGTCAGAAGTTTGAAAAAAACTAAGTAATTTAAATAGAGTGTACATATTTATACAACACATTTAATTATTATAATTATACTATAGTAATAAAAAGTAATCTTGATGATTTTTTTAACTTCACACCGCATGTGCTTCACTTGTGCAATTAAAAAACACTTGTTATGATAATAATATATTACGATAGTATATATTATTATCGTATAAGTGTTCTATTTGACTCTAAGCCTTTATACAAAATTAATTTGGAGAATGATTCAGTACTAAATAAACCTGTTGTTGTACCGAAAACAAAATTCATTGATAAATAAATTTATTAATTTATTTCAATAGATAGCTCTACCATCTGAGCGGCCCACGCTTTAGTGCAGTCAAATTATTTAATTTGCTTAGAGGGCTCGAGACAATATTTGTCAATTTTAAGATCGTTCGTATCGGAATCATTAGGATGAGAATTCGCTAAAACTTGAGTAATGAAATGTGAAGTTTACTTCGTCGTTTAAATCGTTTCAATGGTTCCCGTTTATAAAAAGTATAATAGTTAACAAGGTAGGGGAGTTGGGATGCTCATGCTTATTCATAATAATATTTATGTCGATGTGAAACGTGATTCAGATCATTACGCTACATTGAAACGATTTGTTTAATATTTTTTAGAATTAAGTCATTTTTATAGCTGACACTTATCAGCAAGATTTTTTGAGTAAAAGTATTTTACATTTTGTATAAGTGCACTACCTAATGGCTACCTATTTAACTTATTTTTTTTAATAAAATTAAGTTTTTTCACGTGTATAAATGAATTATTAATTTAAGGTTGATGTATATTACAAAATAAATCGGCGATAATACGGTTACCACCATGATAATTAAGAGCAGATTTAGAATCTATAGTTTGATTACAATTATCACGTTTATAATCTTTATTAATTTAAATAAAAAGAGTTTTTTAAAAAAAAAATTTTGATTAAATTAAATATCGTAAAAAAATAAAGTCAACGACGTTCCGTGAACTTGTTTGATGCAGTCTACTCGTTACTTAATAAATAAAAAAATGAGTAAAGTGTTGACGTTTCTTAAAAAAAGTTACGGTAACACTAAAAACCGCTACTTTTATGTGAGCCGTATTGCGCAGTTCGCGGAAAAGGACCTTATGCAATTGACCCCTCCTATCGCACGGTCGTTAAAACTTGTAAGCTTAGTATGTAGGTAATCGGTGATTCCTAAAACCAAGTGTGCTGAATCATTGTGATATAATTCACGTAACGACTAATAAAATCAAAGATCGCAATTGTTATTTGTAGTCTGTTTTATAAAAGTTTTTATTTAGTTTCGATTAAAAGGTATCTATGTGTATTTTAAAACAGTTCAATTCAATCGATTTTGTTAAAATTTTGCATACTAAAATAGGTATTTTAACTGTTACCTTATTATTATATAAATAGATCATAGAACCATCTACGATACTTAAAATGTATTATGTAAGCACATATTGAAATAACATTTGAGAAGGGCGCATTAAGACACGTATTGTTTATATGCAGTTTGACATACCTACATATATATTTAAGTCATGCCCGTTGACTGCCTCGTTGGTCTAGTGGCTAGATATAAGGCCGCAGACCCGGTGGTCCTGGGTTCAATTCCCAGGTCGGGCCAATAAATAGTTATTGAGTTTTTCTGTCAGAAAATTCTCAGTAGCAGCCCGGAGTCTGGAAGTTGGAAGTGTGTACACTCCCGTGCCTCGGAAAGCAAGTTAAGCCGTTGGTCCTGCGCCTGAACTCTTTCCGGTCGTGTCGGACTGCCGTCCCATCGGATTATGAGAGCTAAGGAAAAGAGAGTGCACCTGTGTTTGCGCACACACTTGTGTACTATAATAAGTCCTGCGCAGTTGGTTAATCTCTCTTGAGATTGGCCGCCGTGGCCGAAATCGGTCTGGAGGACCTTATATAAGTCATGCCCGAGCATATTCTAAGATTGACGCCTAAGCCAACAAGGCACCCCCCCCCCCTCCCCCGAACCAAAAATAATATAATTTTACTCTAGCCGTTTCGGAATGAGGGAGGGGCTCAATGTCAAAGTGCTTCGGAAATCCGAGCCTGTTCGAGCTTTATATACATACCTACCTACACATATATATATCAACCATAAAACTTAAGTGCTATAAACTATTACCTATGGACTATTAAGGACTTGGGAATATATTAACTTGGGAAATATATTCCCAAGTTTAGGACCTGTTTAAAAATATTTCAGCAAATAACTAAGAATATCAAGTAGTTTTTGTAAAATATAAAAACATTTTTAAAGAAACAACAATGCAGACACCATACTAACTACTTGCTAGGTAATAAAAAAAGTAATAATGGCAATAAAATAAATAACGGCAATCTACATAGACATTTTGTGTGATCTTCATCCACAAGTGACAAATAATATAAAATGTATATAATTCGCCAATTCATTTGAGTGAAAATAAATAAAACATACTCATTAAAGGAATATAACGTACTCGTCTTCGACGGGCGTATACGGGAACGCAGTTTCTTGAAACTTCGGTGGCGGGCTGCACTCTGGTTCCTCTTGCAGGGGGCTCTCGAAGATAAGCGTCTCCACCATGGACCCCTTGGAGCTCCCAAAAGACACCCTGTCAATTACATTTTATTATGAGAATATTCATTTAAAGCTTATTATACTAATAAGACGTTAAATTCCTATTTATAGTTATTACGCAACACCAGATAATAAATTAGTTTGTAACTAAAGGCGTGAAATTTAATTACACAATAAAATCTGTGTCTATATTTGAGGTGTAGAGGTTCAAAGGTGAACTTAATCGATGGTTAATGTCACCTTTCATGGCTATTCATACACGCCTTTGATCACAATGATCGACATTTGTCGTCAATTATGCCTTTGTTGTCTCTCGGGCTTTTTTACGAAAGTGGTCTTTAAGATTTAGTTCAAAGCATACATATATGATATCGAAAAAAAAACAAACAAAATGTAAATGTGTATAATGTACGTTTCATTTTAAAACAAGAATGATCGCTCGATAACATTTTGATTTTATATAGGTACTTTTATTATATACCATACAACCTTTTTACACTGTAGACATTTTTGTCAAAAATCACTGTCAAAGGTAAAAACGTTTTGATAAACTAAGCCTTTATACAATTTTAGAAGGTAAGATTGTTAAATTATATAATTTACAATTCATACACACGTTATTTACCTCATCATCTATTGTAATAGATTCGTGATGCTTTGAGAAAATGACGTTTCTAGATAACGTTTCCTCAACACGACATCTCGAATCCAATCTTACCCTTAACTCTAGAACTAAGCTCGTTTTAAAAGTACACCTTGTATATTAAAATTGAATACTTTCTAATCGACCTACTTAAACTATTAAGGTAGAGCACGCGGCATCTAAAATTTTATACTTATTGTATTGCCGTATCGGTCGGAAGCTGTTTAATATTCTTTGTTATAACCGTCCTACTTAACTATAATTGACTCTGTAATTCCCTTGTGATGATAATAAATGCAATCAAGTCATATTTTGTGACGAACACTTGAGGGTGGTATAGTTAATTGTGAGCAATGAGCTTAGTCTATAGTACGGATTTTGAAGTCGATCAGAAACTTGTCAAATAATAATTTTTATTTTAAATATTAAACTTTATTATTCAAATAATGTCGAGATAGAAATTTCAATAATTGTTGTTATATTCGCAAGAGTGAAAAATTTCGCTGTCAATACAATGAATTTGAATGTTTGGTTAATTGTTAATAAATTAATGGTACAAATAACTATCACCGCTATGTTCAAATAACAATTGTTTAAACTGGTTTCGTTTATATTTTTAGGCGTGAGACGTTAATGTATTTCTAAATGATTGAATAGATGAACTATTAATTGATTCATCTCGGTTTTTATTATAGCAATGGCGAAAGATCTTAGTGGGCCGAGATATGATCCGAACACAGAGGCATTCCAGTCTCGGGCTCAGTGGAAAAAAGTAGACAACTGTCGAAAACAGTGGATTGAACGTTGGAGCTGGTTACTCGATGAAAGAAAGTAAAGTTTTGTTTGTGTGCAACGTGTAAATAAAATATTTTACAATGAAAGTCACCTAAAGGTACAAGACAGCAATTATGAGTTTTTTATTGTCGCAAATAAAATGAACAATATACGTAGGTACGCATTATACGTATATAGACGGATACTCTTAATATAAGAACGTGGTGATTATAGCTATGGATTGATTATTTAATTTAAAGAATTTGTTACTAAAATATTGACATAACCTGAATAAGTATCAGTTTCGTGACTAATGTATTAGTTAACTTACCTATTTCGTGCGCTAAACGATAGCCGTCTCTAACAAGACTATCAATAATATATAAAAAATATTATCTGCACTTAAATAGAAAGCTTTAAATTGACATTAAATAAAGTATAGTCTTGAAAATTAATACCGACCACGTATAAAACTAAGTACTTGGTAGAAATAAGTCGGAGTAGGCAATATTACAGTAATATTACAGTTTATTGCAATTGTGCTAGCGATGTTAGCGCTGCATCGCAGTAGGAGCATTCGCCACAGAAATTAAAATTATCTGTAGTTTCGTGCGAAACCAATGTCAAACATTATGATACTTCCTTGCCCACGCAGTCGTCTATGACTAATAAAATTGCCATAAAAATTAAGTGGTTTCTATTGAAAATAAATTTTCTGATTTATTTCGGATTTTTTAATAGCTTGACATAATTTTTTACAATTCAAAGATATTTTACTTGATTATTTTCGAAGGTCAATCGTAACTTAATTTTACGTAGGTGATATGTAGTGACTAGTTGATAAGAGTTATTTATACTAAATAAAATAGAATTCGCGTACATTTATAATTATAAAGTGAAAAAGAATAAACAGAAATCAATGATGCAACAGGTAAAGTGCCACATATAAACTATAAAGTATTGATTGGTCTATTAAAACGTATTCTATGATGCCATCTCTTACAGACAGGCGCAGAACGAAGCGGATGCGATTCGTCAGGAGGTTGCCGCTGTTTTGCCACATGTCACGGGCAAATTGGAATCCACGAAATCATTGAAACCAGTGCCTATCGTATCGTCGGGCATTATCGGCTGGCTAGCTGCCAAGTATGATAATTTTTTAGTAAAATTGTTATGCTCATAAAATTCTTTCACTTATTACGCAAGTTACTGTATCATCTGTATACTCAAGCTTAAAAGCTCCGATTAACTAACACTTAATAAAAAATATACTTTACGATAGTAACGCTTCGAATAAATAGTTCATTATTGCAAAATAGATATCAATACGGAATTACCAACAAGTAGAATGATAATTGCGATTTGTTAATGTAACGATAGCCAATAGGAAGGCTAAGAAATGGGATGCAATTTTTAATTTTTTTTTATATAAAAATATTTATTTTATACATTGTTTCAGACCTAATTGTGAGTTAGAAATTTACACGTCTTGGATTTCGAAGATTCCATTGAAACTTCCAGATGTCTGGGATGACAAAAACTACGTCTAATAAACGATGTTCGAGTGATATTAGTTTTTGCTTTTTTTTAACAATAATTGTACAACACAACAACAAATCATTTAGTAAAATAAATACTTTGTATTTGTTATTATTATAAAAAGTATACGATAATTTTCTGAAACTACAAAGAATTTTAGCAAAATTGTTGGAATTTTGAAAACAGTTCTGAACATGAAAACGATAACTGAATATAACCTTTACAAGAGGATATAAAATAAGGTGTAAACATACACACATTTATTATATGTAATAACTGACAGCCATACTCATAAGTCTTCAATTATTTGGTACAAACGAATTCTTTTCTTACTCGTGACGAGGAATGGAAACAAACAACGAACAAAAACTTAGCTCCGTTTGATTCTCATTTTGTTGATTATACTTTTACTGATAATGTTGCAAATTATGAAATAAGTTAATAAATAACCATCAAAAATAAAATAAATAATGCACCTTAATACATATACCTCATCATTTCAACGTGACATTGATATTTTACTACTTAATAAATATTAGGAACACAACATTCGCTGGTGGAACTCTATAGTTTAATCTTCTACCTTCAAAACGACTACGATTCCCGTCATCATGGAGTCTACACGTCGAGGTTGTCTTACTCTTACTAATTAATCTTAATTTTGTAATAAATAATAGACATAATTATCTAACATAAGGTCTTTTAGCAATGTGACTTTCCGATATTTATAAAAAGTTCCTCTACTATAATTAGTTAGAAATATAAAATTATAGAAATATACATAATCATATTCTCATTTCTCGAGGTGTATTATCGATCGATTTTTTTAATGAATTACTGCAACTGCTAAAACTCATTAAAATGTGGTGCATCACTTGGTAAAAAAAACACGTTCTAGTTACTCAGCGTATTATGTGCATATGTTTATTTGTACGTAAATAACAAAAACGTTTCGTTTTTTTTTTTAATTAATTCATCTTCAGCCGCGGTGTCAAATTTCAAGGGTTGATTTTTTCATTTGCGTGTAACATTATACGAAATTATGTTTATGTAACGTTTGATGGAAACGTTGCTGACTCAAAGAGGTTACACTGCTGTCACGTGTTACCAATAAAGCACAGATATTAAATCAATATTTTATTCTCTTGATTTTTTAATTGGCTGAACTCGTCACCTATGATAGATCATATTAAGTCGACGGCAGTTTAAATAAGTAGGTACTCTATCATGGCTATTATTGCCTTATTGTACATGTCATCAGGTTTTTTTCCTCAAATGTCGGTGTAATTCATCGCTAGTTTTTGCTGTCGTCAAATAAATTATTTAGAAAAAAATACATTAAGCGTAAAAAAGCGCTTAAACCGGTTATGCAAGAACTTATTTGAATAAAGTTTATTTTGAATTAAAATCTTTAAACGAAACAATTTTTAAAAGAAGCTCAGTAAGATAATAAAGTACCTATACTCATAAAGCAACAAAAAGCTGGTTACATAGCTAAATAATGTTATTTGGAACGAGAGTTGACTCTTGTTCATAATTATTACGCCAATATATAATATCATAAGGACCACTCAAAAAATAAAATAAATAGTGATAGTACATTATTACCTGCAATTTTTTTATTTTATCTTTCATTTGTATATAATAGACGAAATAACTATTTTTTACGAAATTCCTATTAATCGCCTTTAATATTTTGCTATACGTATAAAAAGTTGTGCAAGCCTTCCGGTATATGTATAATTTGCTCATGTTCCGTAACGATAGAGATTAAAGTTCAAATCAATACGAATCTATTTGGTTTAGTTAATTAAGGTCCGTCCGTCGCTGCGTTTTTTGAAACTACGTCTGCCTCGGGGGTGATAATCAAATCCATCATAAAACGAAAAAATCCACGAGGTACACACCGAATGCATACTATATACTGATTTATCACGGAGTGGAATTTGTAAAAAATATAGGAAAAAACCTCTACTAGTTAATTTGCTCATGGATCTGCTTGCGTCCATTTAATTAATTAATTATGACTCACTGAATACAAACAAAATATAGCAGAATTTTTACTCGCTGATTATGAACTGCAATGTTATGAAACTCATGGAATTAAGCTTATATTTATTCAATCGATATTATAGAATGCTTATGTATTATATTAAATATTTATACCTTCGTTCTGGTTTGAATTTTTCAAAATAAAATAACTAAATAAAATGTTTTGTCTGCAAATTATCAGAGGCGTTCTAATCGGTATTTCTAAGAAATATGTATATACATGAGCCCAAGAGGCAGAAATAGGAAAATGATATAACATGCCTTTTGTTCAAGCGCTGTCAATTGTAAAGGTAGAAACAACATGCTGGCAGACCATATTCCTGTGGTCTTTCATTGTCTTCGATCTTCGAATCGAACAATTCTGTTCTGGCGTGTGTGCGTATGATTCCGCTTTATAATTATTAAGATAAAAAAATATTAATCTGTAAATGTTAGAAGTCTAGATTTTAATTTTGTGTTTTAAAAAGTTTTCAGATAAACTTTAGAAGACTTTACATGACATGAGAAGGTCATATAATCCATGTAATTCATCATCGTTAATTAACTTATCTTTTTTCAATTAAAGTAACACCACAGATAAAAAAAGAATTATCTAAATAGACTCGAATCAAGGACTATCCAAAAAAAAGAGCCGAGTGATAGTCATTTTCTTTTTAAATAAGCTAAAATATAAAAAAAATATATTGACAATTGTAACACAAGAAATTAAAACTGAATGATGATAATATCATGTCCTTTAATACTAGATCAATAAGATAAAGATCATTCAGTCTTCCGGACACACAATTTTTATTTAATAATTATTATTAGGAAAGTTCAAGCTCACATCCAGGAGTCTATCTATGATTAAGTCATGCCTATTCAAATTTTTCAATCAATTACTTAAATGAAAATGAAAATCATTGAATCATTGTTAATCACAACCCGTGAAAATCCATAGACAAACAAAAACGAAGTTCAGCTAAAAAAATATTCATAAAAAAAAACTAATTTATTTCGAGCACGTGATAGTTTGGTATGATAAAAACACTGACCTTTTCAATGAAGTGTGTTTGCTTCCATTACTAAGTAGCTTATGCTTTGGTTTGTCGTAGGTCGTCGGTGTAGACGAAGATATCGTTAAGTCACTTGCAAATGAACTCGTCGAGGACTCCTTCGAAATATTTGTACGAGGTCGTCGGGCTGAGGTCTCTGGGCTACCAGGGCTAGCGATTAATTCCAAATTCATACGGTTCTTGCCAGGTACTTGGGGTGGTTTTTCATCTACGGGCACCATGTAGGACAGCATTATGTTTATATTATTAAACACACGACCGCTAATTCACAGTTCCGCGTTTGCAGTGAAAATTATGGTCACATTGTCGTTTCAAGAAGCTTCGGTCTGCATACAAATACTGCGATTCAAATCTCTTTCCTTGCGAATAGGTACGAAGATCTAGAAAAAAATATATAAGTAATTTATAAAAATCTGTATGTATGCATATACGGTGTCATGGACCGTAATATTGTTTCGGGTATACTAATTAATTGATACATAATAAATGTACGATTTCGAAATATCTGTAAAGTAAAAGCCTGAAAAATTTATATAAATTTTAAGATATTCAAGTAAAACCTACGATTTAGAAAGACTTAATGGTAAAAGTTGGAACTGTTGTGTGTTCATCGTTTATTCCGAACTTTAATCACCAATATTTCGGTAAATTTTGGTTTTTAAAGAAAAGGATTTATAGGAAGTGCAATTGCAAAGTACGGGAATAATAAGAAACACTTTCGTTACAGGCATATAAAGCGTTATATTTTTTCACGATAAGCCGCCAAGACGCAAATTGCGTCGATAAAGAAAGAGAATGACAAAATTGCTAATTGATCGTGAGATGCTATATGCAAATCTATATATAAACTAGGTTTCCGTCCTGACTTTGGGCAAGCGAAATAAGATTTTTTATATTATACATACACACGTACAGTAGAATAATAGGTATATGTAAACATGTGCCAAGACAAATCAGTTCGATTCATATTTACTTTCTTTTTCAACCGTTCCTATATTTTGTTTTTGTTCGATTGCTATTTGTTACTTATAAACATAATTGAATAGAAAATAAGAGTAAAAACTTGTACCATAAGATACAGCACATTTCAGAGTAGGTTTTAACTTATAACATTATTATAAAGCTGAGCTGTACAGTTTCACCCGCTGTAAATATGGACTATTGACGTGACAAGCGTGAAGTTCATTTTCTTCTATATACATATACATACACTTATACGTTTATGTTAGGTGCGAATGCCGGTATCGAGTGTCATAATATGTACATCGATTAAATGATACTTAATATGTTTATTGAATATTAAATGTTTGCTTAACAAACGAAATCTTAGGTTACAGGTGAAATGTGAAATAAAATGTAAATCTTGCATATTTCGGCGTTGCTTAAGTTTGTAATGGTTATTAATTATATCATTATAAATATACTGCAATATGGGTATAGTACGGACTACAGTAACAACTTTGTTCCAATTTTCTAACCAGCCGACAAAGGGAATCGAATTCTTGACCTCTTTTGTCACGACCTAATTAGTGTTGGCGACGGAAATGTACTTACACAAGAAATTCATATTAATTTTTTAAGAGTATACTAAACACGGTTATATATTACTATGATTGATTTCTAGATGTTACATAGGCAATTGGCTTCTCATTAAACCAGTATGAATGAGTTCATTAGCAAGGTTATTAGAGTCGGAAGCTTGTCGGAATATTTTATATTATGTATAAACTTAACTTAAAAGAAATACATTTTTCTATTGACCTGGGACTATTGAAATGAGTAACTGTAGATCGATTAAGTTATAAATAAATGGGTTTAAAAAAGCTAATTACAATGATTTTCTTCAAATTATGAATCTTTACTTCTTATAGTTTAGGCTCAGGACATAAGCCGTTTTGCTTCACCCGCATTAAACTTATTTCCCTCCCCGTTGGCGATAGTATTATACTCTATAGCCTATAGAGTTTCTCAATAAATGAAATCAAACAGATAAATAAATTCTCTAGTATAGACTTGGACGTAGATCATTATTTTATATTAAAGTTACAATGTTGCATGTCATATTTAAACAACGAAAAAAGCTTGGAAGGAAAATTATTTACTGATTCAGTTCATTATTAATGAGACTTCTATTAACTGAACCTTTATATATTACACTAGTTTACAGTACATCTGTTGCCGAAGAAATTTTAGCTGTTGCAAACTACATATGATATGCTATTTTCAAAAATATAATTAGAATATTTTTATCAGCTCTAGTTTCTGAGTTTCAACAATGTAGGTATAAAACAGAAAAAAATACATGTATTTTCAAAGAAAAACGTTATTAAAATAATAATTAATCATTGAGTTCTAAAAAACTTCGTTTTAAAGCTCTTCTCTGATGTGTAGACTTTGGAAAATGACGTATCAGAGCCCAACAATAGTCAGACATTAAATTCGTATCCCAGAAACCCTGATAGCGCTCTTCTGTGACGCGTGAGTCCCGATACATACGCTCTCCCTGCTCTTCGCTCACATCTCCTAAATTTTCCGAAAACCTGTCCAGGTGACTTTGGAGGAAGTGGTTCAACTGGACGTTGAACACAACTAGTACTTGGGTACTGCCATTTAGCTCGTTTTTTAGTGTTTAAGCCGTTTACGTTCACGCTACAAAAATAACAGTCTTCGAGATGATTTCGTGGTTTTCACCAAATAGTCGGTGTTCCAAATTTAAAGGCACTTCTTTTACCACTTTTCCATAATCTTTAATATTTCATACACGATTTACAAACACAATTGGGAGCCCAAGACTATTTTTCACCAACTCTGATATAATTTTTCTACAATTGCTAAACACTAACGGCCTTATTCATAAACGTTGCTTAGTTACTGTTTAGCTAAACACTGATTTGTCTCTTTCTGTCATTATTGATTTGACATACGAAAGAAGAAGACAAAATATTGTTTAAATAATCACCAGTTAAATAATGTTTATGAATAAGGCGGATATTCTCCACGTATATAGCAAAAATGATCTGGATTGTTTAAACAACGTCTCCTTGAACTACTCATGATGCAAAAACTTCAGATACTAATCTTTGCACAGTAAAATATGCCTGTTAACGATTCATATATACGCTTAAATGATAAAATCCAAAAACTAAGTAACTCGAGCTGCTCAAAAAATGCTGAAGTTAGATTTGACAAAAACAAGTCATAAGTGAACATTATCAACCACAGAATTCGCGGCAACAGACAAAAAGTTAGATTTTATAAACTAGTGTTATCTATGCTTTTACGTATAACATCTTCGTTCACTGTGTTATAGTGTTTAATTATTTCAATATGCATCGGATGTGTTCAAATGATTTGTTTTAAGATTGTTCTAGTTTTGCCTTTGCCAAGGTGAAATAAATAACTCAACTAACTAAAATATTAAACACGTTAAGCTGACTCTTGACTACGACGCTATAACTTTAAATTTTTCTTATTTTTTCTAACTATTGACCAATCTATTATGCGTAAATCAGAAAAAAATACTGTTGAAATTGTCCGATGTATTTTTTAGTTTGAGTAAGTAATGAATTTAGATTAAAATTATATTATTTTAAGCTGGTAGAATCTTTAAATAGATGCATCGCAGATCTGTTTCTGCTCAAAAACATATCAATCACCTTTATTTTAGGCCGAATGAGACTGCTAAACCGATTTTCTTAAAACAAACGTGGAACCTATTCGATACTAATTTACAATTATAATACATTAAAATTAAAAAAAAATCTGACGTCAAATGTGATTGTAAACGATCTGGTGCCAGCGCAAATCTCGCATACATTTTCTGCGTGGGCGGTTGTCTAAATATAATTCATGCCTTAATGACAATTTGAGATTCATTCATAACATTTCAATTGCATATTTTTTAGAATAGGACCTAAACGCATATAATAACACTTCAGTAAGGAATGGATTTACATAGATACAATCATAGATATAATCTAACTTGAAATAGGAATGACAATATAATAGCATTCTTTACCAAGGGAAAGGTCATCCTTTGCTATAACACAATGATACTTACATGTAGTGTGATTTTAAGTCGCAGAATGTCTTCTGTTATCTATGTGCATATTTAATGTCACCTATAGTTCATTTTGACTCATGCGAAATCTATAAGAATATCTTAAATAGCGAATAACAATAATATAATACATATGTAAAGTACATTTGTATTATACGTTATTTACATTTGTATTGTAAAATTGTTACATTCCTGTAAATAATACGATTTGATATGTAACTATGATATGACAAAATTATAATTTAAAGAAGAATATAGATTTTTACAATTGTAGAAAATCATGTGACTCGTAAACATTTATGTGAAAAAATCAACTCAATATTTTTTTCTAACGGTGACTGAAATAACTACCAAGTAATAAAGACGATAAGATAATATCCGCTATCTTGTAAAGTACATTTTTTTATAAATAATAAGGCGATTACAAATCTGAAAAATAAGGTAGGTATGATGTAGCTCCCTGGTAAAAGATTTTTTTACTGTATTTTATATTTCTATGCTTACATTATTGTCTTGGTTTTATTAACATTAATACAGTTAAAACTATAAAAACAAATAAACGTTTGCTATCGCTATAGCTATAGCTATCGCGCTCACATCAGATCGTCCGTCGGATAAGAAACAGCATAAACAATCAAATAGCATCTGTATTTTATTTTTCCATTTTTACGACTTTAACATTTATAAAAGATTCAATATTTAATGAATACATACTTCAAGATTAAGCGGGATTAAAACATACATCGAAAATCTTTATATGACCTTGACCTTTACAATGAATCATTGATAACTAACATATCCTTCGTGACTCATTTTAAGGTAAACATGATAATATTAGTATAAAATTCGAAACGAATTTGCGAAGCGAGAAATTTGACGAGTTAAAGCATGTGAATGTTACAATATTCACAGTTTCTGAGTAAAGATTGCAATCTGATATGGGATAGTCCATGTTACAATTTCAGTTCTACAGCTCAGCGCTCAGCTCTCTTATGGACGTGGGAAAGATGGCAACTGTTCCGATTCGATAAGCTCAAGTTATATGCAGTGCTGCATTCACTTATGTAAGTAAACAGTTAATTTAACACGAGTAGCGGAATTCATAATTTATATGAAACAAAGCACTTATAGTGTGAATTCAATATTATCTACATTTTGAATTACTTAAGTCTTTTATGACAGATAACAATCAAAATCGTATTTATTTTATAAGCATAGTGATATCTATGTATCTTAAATTGTTTTAATAAATTTCATTTCTATTTAAGTTTACAATGTAACTGCTTTCATCCAATTCCTTTTTTCTTTTGTTATTTAAATATAAATCGTTTATTATAAAAAACAAATCACATAGCAGATTTTTTTTAAATGAGATATTGTCTACGGGGTAGTGTTTCGTAGTTTGTAATTAACATGTAACTTTTTTAAATAACTAAAACCCGTAAACATCCTACTGCTAGGGAAAGGCCTCCTCTCCTCTTATAGAGAAGATTAGGTACAACAGTCAACAGCCTACAACATGTGTACATACCTACACATGTTTTAGAATTGTATCTGACACATGCAGGTTTCATTATGATGTTTTTCTTCAAGAGTGATCATGAATTTAATAACACAAATTATGCACATGAATACTGGCGCTTGGTCGGGTTTGAACTTTCGTTTAATATCTGCTCGCTCCAACCACTAGGCTTCTTTATTATATTGTAATCAAAATATTTCTAAAAACTTGTTTTTTTCGATGACGTTAAAAATTAACAATGATCAAACCTTCTATTTAAAAAAAGAAATAAGTAAATAAAACAGTTAACTGTTAGCCGTTCCACCCAGCGAGTAATAAATCCTAAATCTTACAAGTGCAATCTTACCACGAGTACTTGTCAGATATCGATTTATCAAGCCATTGCGTTGTTTATAATTTGAGAAACGATATAACAACCCTCATTTAAATCGTTTAATACTGATAATTACATCAAAATAACAAAAGTTAAATTTGCGTGTTGACATTTGAAACCCAATCGTACACATTTCGTGCACGTATGTAATATGTACTTTTCGTTAAAAGTGCACGGTCAATGTTACGACTGACGTAGGACATGGCGTTATGTAATTTTATACACGCAATCGAATCATTTACTTACACGAGAGCTTCGAGTCAGTTAATAAGACAAGCGTTAGTTTTGCAGCGGTCCATTGTTGATCATCCTTTTGATGACTACTTCATCTTCTTGTTTCTTTTCATGAAACAGGAAACGAGTACATCAACCGTGTTGGTCATCATGCTCATCACGGAATAATGAAATGTAGGTGGATAGATTTGGCGCACCCAGATGACGTGGGCAGGGCTCCCTATTGTCGGACATATAATGTTTGTTTTGTTTGTCCGTGTGACATCATCCACAAGGACGCAGGGACGCCGCGCTGTGTAATGCATTTCTAGCATGATCTAATTATATCCTGTGATGAGAGAACAATAAAATGCAGGCGTCATCACGGTAGATACTTACCTACTTTAAAATGGTTGTATTATGTTTGCATCAACTGTTCACTTATTGCACGATATAAGAAATATTCGAACTCAGCAATATTAATAGTAACTCTTTGAACCGGCAAGAATAACTGTTCTAGAAACGTCAAACGTCTTAAAAGTCGTGCCTAATCTATTATGTATAGTAACAAAGCGTTAGATTCTTCTCTTCAACTTCATAAAACGACTTTCCAATCTAACTCAACAACGAACAACCCGAATTTAGATTGTATTCATGGGTTCTGAACTGTAGCTAATTTAAAAGACGGGTATATATTATTCTTATAAGGAAAAAAAAAACATTGTATTTCGTTACTTCACGATTTTGATTTAAAAATTAAAATCAGACTCTATAAATATCTAATAACTATCTCTGTCTATAAAGATAATTAGATTTCTTATTTAACAAGACTTGAAAGTAATTTACCGTTATTTTTTTTGCTCTTAAGGTAGAAATATAATTTAAAATACTTGTTTTATGTTCTCAAGAGGTGTAACTGTTTGTAAAATAAAGCTCATTGAACATTACTAATATTAATGATACATAATTATGAAAGTTATTTAAACAATTACATTTTCTTATGTTAACAAAATGTTCTGATAACAAATTTAAAAGGGTGCGTGGCCGCGCGACAGAAAGCGCGGCCTCTACACAAAAAAAAAAACATTAGAGTAAAGAATAATGTGTCGTACATTCAATGATATTTACTTTTTATCATTCGAAACAAATTAATTCCATAAACAATAAACAACATGACATAATCTATAAACAACATGACGAATTAACATACTTAATTTGTACCCTTCGTGCAATATCCTTTTTTTCTTTCTGGAAACACGGCTGCTTCATCTAGCATTCGTAGAGCTAATTATCAACAAATTTTGTTAATTCTCAGTTTGAGTTTAGGCGTAGTCATTTGTTTCTATGCAGAACGAATTTTTAAATATATTCATTTAAAAAAAATTTTAGAGATAAGTATTATTTTTACGTCTGTGCACACAACATGCAAACCACAATGCCAACTGCCTCATAATTGCAGTTTCTACTAGCTTTTGTTAACAACAGATAGAAAGAAGTGTTCCCGAAGTTTTTTAAGCCATCCTTACTCCTTACTATGTCCAAGGCCCCCGCGAAACTACATCACCTAGAGAATAGCGGCCAAATAGTTTATAATATAGGTAGATATAAATAAATCCTATTATTAACCTACCTTCAAAATATTATTGACTCTATTGTTATTATAATTTAACATCGTTATAGAATATGTCTTCACTCACGGCCTTGCCAAATTTAAATATTTATTTCAATACAATGTTTTATTGTATTGTGTAACGTGTTTGTTTTGTATAAGTTTAGTGCATACAAACTGTTTACGAAATACGTGTTATAGTTTTAGTGATGACATAACAATAAGTTGATAAAAACTCATTTTTAAATGTATTTCTTACCAAAGTTATAAACTTACCGAGTACGTCACATTAGATTTAAACTCAAATAATTATAATATAAATATTCCAGACATTTCAATTTTTTTAAATTGAAACTTTCCTTTTCCCAAATATACGTTATATTTTTACAGCACTAATGCATATCGACCACTTAACATCAAATGGCACATTTGCTAGTCCGCTTACCTACACATGTTTTAATTGTTTATTATGTCAAATAGGTTACAAATAATATCCAACTAATCTTAAAAAGTAACCTATGTTACTGATATGAGATCAGATGAGGCGAGGCGAGGTGAAGTGAAGAGAGGAGAGATGATGAAGAGGTGAGCGAGGTAAGAAGAGCAGAGGAGAGGTGAGCAGAAGTGAGCAGAAGTGAGCAGAAAGTAAAGATGGGAGGTTGCGAGTTAAGCCGAACCGAGATAAAGCGAGGTGAGGCAAGGTAAGGTGCGAGATGAAACGAGATGAGAAAAGAGGAAATAAGGTGAGGTGAAGTCAGGAGAGATGAGATGCGAGGTCATGTGAATGAGTGAAGTGAGTAGAGGTAAAGGGTGATAAAGAGAGAAAATATCAATGGTTGTAAAGTTATGTGTATTTAAAACAAGAGTAATTAAGTGAGAAATAACACAGATTTTTGAAGTTGAATTGTATTCATGTATATTAACAGAATAACGGAGATGACCTAAAGAAGTAGGGGACGGAACACGGAGTATTTAGCTAAGATCGCGGGCTCAAAGCCAGCACTATTAAGTTTTGACCTTTTAATTTGTTTATATTTAATTTCGTAATGGCGGCGACATTATTGATTTTGTGAAAACCTGCATCTACAAAACAACCTCCAGTAGAGCAACATGCTCAACCTATATTTCTTCCTATAGGATAGGGAGTATGTTGTCCAGTAGTGGGACATGTGCGGTCCGTTACTTACTATATTAATATAAATGAAATACAAACTTTTATTAATGATTCCACCCTAGAAAATATATTCAGCTTATTTATAGGCATGTACTAGAAACTAACTGACCTTGAACCTGTGTGAGAAAGATTTGTATTGGTGCCTTTTTTATACCGTGACCAATCTAAAAAGTTTGTTACTCAAAATAGAAGGCCTTGTCGGTACACTTTCATCTATAAGTCGTATGAGTTTCAGTCGAGATACTGAACAAAAACAGGATGACTGCGTTTAACTAGTCTACTGTCTCAAACGCTATGGCGTAGGAAAATGTACGTTTCCTGCTGAGTGCCGACTATCGCACCTATATACTGGTTAGCGCGACCTTCCGCAATACGACTGTGATATCATTTAGTTTAAACTATATGACATATTATGGAGGCGAACACTTATTTATTAGCTAAATATTATTTGTTTTGAATAACTATGCTATCGCTACATTGACCTTTTAACTTAGTGTTATTATATCTGCAATAATTAAAATATTAATGATTAAGTTAGACATTGTAACAATATCCAACGACAAAGTTCATAACAGTATTCCAGCCTAAATGTTATAAATTTTTAATAGAAAAATTTCATTGATTTAGTCCGGAACGTACTTATTTATTGCTACATTTATTAAATACATAACCTATGTCTGGTTTGAAACTAGGCGATAACTTGCGTAATTCACGGTAGTTTGTGCCGATGTCGATGTAACAAATGAACTTACACCCAATAGGGTAGGCAATGAAAAGCCAAGGCAAAATACAAAACATGCAATTATAGGTATGTAGATCTCGCTCGTAATATAATTAATTCACAGTTCGAAATTTTTCATTCAATAAAATCCACTAAAACTATATTGATTGTAACGTTAGAGAAAAAAAGATATAAGCGGGGTTTGAATTATATCGTAGAATAAAAAACATTACCCGGTTTAATTTCTAATTATACCGCCGTAATCGTATTATTGCCGTCAGCAAAATACTGCGTAGAAAAATATACTGCAATAAATTAGATGATAGTGCATACATACTTGCACTGAATCCTATGATGATAGCTGGTGCAATCGGTGCCTTCAGGATCAGTTATCCAAGCTGCTTGCTCCGGGACAAATGTTTCAAAAACAAGAAGGAGCGAATGGATGCGACCGGCTGTTTATAAACATTGAAACAGTCAAAGAAGACGGGATGCGATCGATACCGCGCCGAGCGAATTCTAAGCGACCGGAGCCACGCCGCCGGCCCCAACCTCACCTGCCGCGCAGAAGACGCGGCGTGGGTACACAGTGCACTGGACCGCGGACGAAAGGCAATGATTGCAACAGCGCAAGAGCGGTCTGCACGTACGTACTGCACGAGCGGCTGGCCGCAGCCGTGTGTGCGCCGCCCTAGCGGATACGTCACACAGTTTTGACAGCTGGCGCACGAGGACAACGCTTTCGGCATCCGCGCCGCGGCGCCACTGGCGCTTTGCCGACCGCGCATTCCGCGCAGAAGCCGATCGATACGCCATAATGCAACGCACACAGCCCGCTCCCGCGACCTCTTGTCGTATTGCTACCTTCTTTCCTATGCAGGACTCGAGGCTTATAGACTATAATTTATTATACGTATGCCAACTAAAAATTAAAAAAAAATAATTGCGACAATTGTAAATATTTTTTGAAAAGAATAGTAAATTAAAAATAATACCTTTCAAATAAGATAAATGGACTTCAGACAAAATACTTTGCCATCATCATCAAATTGCGGCAATTTGTTAACGTTAATTTATTTACCCTATAGGTCATAGGGTATATAAATTAATGTTAACAAAGTTGAATTCAGGAAAGAATGCTTTTTTTAAACTTCGGTCGACAAAGACCAGTCGAGCAATTTAATGAAGTGTAAATTATTTTAATTAAATTTAAAGTCGACTTTTGATATAGAGATTGGCTAGTGAGCGGAAGTTATACACGGACACGATTTACACCTGTAACTTCCTTATGACGACTTTAAGCTGCAGTTTAAGTATTTCTGTGCAATTTTTGTTGCATCCTCAAAAAGCAAAGGAATACAATATGCACTTACGTTAAAAATTAAAATTCGATCGATAGACCAATTTCATAACCTTACTTTTACTCTACTCTTTTATAAAATAACGTAGGTATATCATCCGTTCAGCATTATAAACTAAGGAATAACGAAAATATTACAAAAAAAAAAATGTTTATTAGATAATAACATGTGACAATTATTTCCATACTTGATGTTTTATGACCAATTAAACTAATGTCGCAGGCCTGGTAAGTTGTGTATCTAAAAGATAAATGTTTAAATAAAACATTAATTGACTGCCAAGAAGAGCGTTTATTGTATTAAAATCTCTTTAAATTATCGTGTTATCTTTAGTACTGAGAAATATATGTATAAGCAAATTCGGAATAACACTTAGGCAATCGTATTAATTTAATGCGTTGTGAAAAGATTCGCGTTATAGTAATCCAAAACCCAACCATAACATTGGAAATCAGACTTTACGTAACGCTTATGCAAACGACGCATTAAATGAAATGTCGAAAATGTATCAACTGCACATACGGATAATATAAATACTCTTTAGTAACTACGAAGAGGTAAAATCATAAAAACCAATACAAATTAAAAATGATAGATCATAGAACACGTTACGGAACATTGATTAATCTAACACTTAACATACAACTGTAGCCTTATTCACTATTACAGTCTGTTATGGAAGATAGCGGTAAAAATTGTCTTGGCAGCATATACTTTCAAAATGTACATATATTTATAGTTGTTAATAATATTTAACGAAGAACTATTACTTCAGTAAACGTTCAGTAACAAATTGACATCGCAACACCCCGTCATCAGTGCGTTGCACGTGAAAGCAATGTACGGCATCGGTTATTTACTTTTCGATGACATCATTTTAATTGTTTTTATCAAAAATACGAACAATGCGTTTTAGGTCATAAGTCCTTCACTATTACGACAATAGCCAAATAAAAAAAAATCTTTATAATTTGTGAAATCAAAATTCAATATAAAAAATATCGATGTTAACAATTTTAGAAGATCGTCAACATACGAAGACCCTCATGCAGTGCGACATATGCGCTCATACACAAACATTACTTCGGCAACTAGGCTAGAGAAAACCAGTTATTACTAACAACTACAATATCTTACTATATTATAAACAAACACCCAAAATTTTTGTACAGCTTGTACATTAGTTTCAAGCTAACCAAAATGCTATTTGAAGTAGATAATAGATATAATGTGGCAGATATATAAGCCTGCGTAGTTCTATACAACATTGATAAAACAATGATTGAAATTGAATACTATGATAATATAGGTATTGGGAACGACGACGATGAAGGTTCAATAGACCTTGAGTTGGTTCTTGTCGTCGAAACCGGCAGAATGGCCAGCATTGCGAACTATAAAGGAGTTTCCGTCGAAATGCATACGCCTTTCTCCGCGCCTGCAAAATTATATCATTATATATTATCAATTTGTAACCCATTTTGCAACTTGTCGAGTACAATATTAAGCTTTGCCTCGCGAGTCGCTAGGTATGTACATTTTATTAATATTGCAACATCCAATCGAGTCGAATACGTTAATACTCCCGGTCTCGTCTCTTGTTAATATAATATAAAGGGCAACAAAATAAAATCAATTGCCCTTTGATCAATAAGAGGAGTGATTGTTCTGAATCAGTTGTCTTAATTCGATCAGATGACTCGATTAATAATGACTAACATAATAAATAATAATAACTAAAATAGTTCACTCAACATTTAAAATTTAAATAGTTTGAAGTTACAAAAAGAACCAACATAAATATGAACTAAATATGGAAACCATTATCTTACCGTACGAAGAGATGCTGCGTCTGTCCGAGAGAAGCCGTACAATGAAGGAAGGGGCTGGTGATAGAGGCTGAGCCATTGCTTGGGCTAGTTCGCAGCTGATACTTGTGGCTGCAGCGATGAACTCTAGCGTACAATATTATTTAATAACAATTTTTGTGTGATTACAAAGTTTAACTTAAAAAGATACACACATTTGTTTCCAATGAGATTTTACATCAAATAAATTCACAAGCAAAATATCTCATTTTAATGAAATACAATATATGAACACTTGGTATATCTCGTAAATAAATTTTATATACAAAAAAATATTGACGTATAATTTTTTGTTTTTTTTCCCTTATTCACACAAGGATCTGATCCCAAACTAAGCGGAGCTTGTACTACGGAAACCAGACAACTGATATACTACTTTTCTTTTGTAAATACATATAGATAATTACACCCAGGCTCAAGACAAACAGACATGTTCTTGCACACAAATGTCTGTCCTGGGTGGGAATCGAACCCACGACCTGCGGCGCGAGAGGCAGGTATCTACCAACCACGCCAACCGGCTCGTCAAGCAATTTCGCAGCCAAATTTAAGAAACTTCTAGAAATGCCTCCTATATAAATGCAACACACTGCATATTGATATGTTCAATCAGTTTATTTTATAAACATACATTATATTTTTTATTTCCTTTTTTACTTCTCAATGTTTGCAATTGTCAAACGAAACCAGGTGTCAAACCACCTGACTAAGACATTGACGTCCAACAGAATGAAGCGGTTATATGAAATCTTTACAGAAGAGCTAAGAAACGTTAAAATTCAGTTTTTACACGTAGCTATATGCTTAACCGAATAGATGAAATAATATTATACCATTGGATGCAAAAAAATTACTTTCATATAAAAAAGTGCTTAAACAACAACCTCGGGTTTGTGTTAGCATTTCAGTTGTTGCGAACATTCACACGTGAGTATACGCTATAGAATACGAGAGCTTCTTGAAATTTGCAAGTCCACGACGCCGAATTGATGTTCCTGGGTTTTCACCAAAACTCACGAACGGGTTCAATATTGACATTTAAACGGCTTATTTTTGGACGACCTCCGATTAGCTGTGCAATGTATAATCTCCGACATCTTCTTTATATAATTAGGGTTCCACGGGAAGTGATTTGATATGATCAATAGTGTTCTTTTTTTATGAGTCCCTCAAATGAAAATTGCAAAATAATTCGTACAACATATAAGAATTTATAATATTATTGTATAATTTATTTAACATTTGTTTTAATCTATTGAAATTTTCTCCACAGCTTAATGATGTTTTAGTGGGTTTATTATTTTAATCATTGCTGTTTTCAAGAGCGCGTATGGTCTTTCGTATTATGTAGAATAATATAATATTACATAAAATTAAATCATTCAAACCTACACAAGTAAAGGATTCAATATGGAATGAAAGTTAACTTATTTCCTCATTCGTTAACACTACAATGATAATACTGTAATATCTGGAAGAATACCAACAAAAAAACAAGCCGCTTGCAGCCGAAAAATGGCGAAACATTTTCTAACTCCCTTATTCTTAGAATTAGTAGCTGCAGCTAGTAAGTATTTAGATTTCGATCGAAGAAAGACGTCTACTGCCGTGAATAAGCGAATAACAGGTTTAAATTTTTGAAATAAAAATGAGGTGATATGTTTGCCTGCCCAGAGAACCAGAATATTATGCAATAATTTTTTTTCGGTGTAATGCGATATAACCTCTATGTTTAGTCATGCCATTGTCACAGATACTAAATAAAATTTCTTAATTGTATTTTTTCTTTTTTATTTCTTTCTTTTTTATAAAGCTGTATTAAGTACACATTGTCTGCAATGTGTGCTATATGAAACAAACTAACTTTTTCTACGATTCTTTCATATTATTAAAATATGACTATTTCACATATAATAATTAGTATGTATCTTATATCTGTATAATTACTTATACTGTTTATATACCTTGTCGCAAAAACAGCCCTGTGAATGTTTGACGGCGGTTTTATGTAGGCAGTCTTAGAGTATACTGTCTGTCGTAGCTCCTCCGAGTCTATGAACGAAGGTTCCCTTTTCCGTTCTAATTTCCCTACGTCGATGACTGTCAATACTCTTAAAACTCTCGCATATATCGTCTATCATGTTTCTTTCGCAATATTTATGCAAATAATGTGATGATGACATTTCACAACATTTAACAGGAAGCGACAAGGGCGCCTTTGGTAATGCTTATCTTAGCATTTCTTTCCTTTGCTTATTTTAAACAGTTTAGTATGATTGACAATAAAGAGTTAAATAATAATATTAACATTTAAATGTTTACTTCTTTTGTTGGGACTATCATTTATCTATTTGTTCATACTTATTTGATTCCACGATGTAAATAATCATTGGACTTTATACATGTCTAGTACATTAAAATAAATACTTACATAGAATAAAAAGCGTGGCCAAATTCAGGTTTGCATAGAAGTGAAAACTTTCGATGAAATCAACACAAAAATAATATATGATTGTGATTGTAAATGTTTATTTACCTAACCAGCCCATCCGAAGTCTGGCTGACTCGGACATTGTTAATGATCCAGTTATCGGTACCGTCATCGGTGAGCCAGTACTGCACGGCTTGGAGTAGAGACAGCGCCTCATTCACGTACGAAGGTCCGTGGCGAGATTCACTGGAAATAAATTATTATAATAGATTTTACAAAAACTTGTTACGAAGACTTAACTCACCAACATATATCCAAAATAGCGGCTGTATGATTTCCAAACAAGTCCGAACTAAAATGAATAAATAAATCAGAAATGGACGTTATTGTACTAAGCTTTCTAATAGTGTATCCTATGCTTAGAAAACGTCATAAAATAAATCCGCCATACATACATTGTATGTACAAATGTCATAAGTTTATTACCAAATAAACTTATGACATTTGTACTTTTTAGAAAAATGTTTTTATAACAAATGCAAAACCGGACAGAAGGCCGGGTGTACGTACCACTTGTTCCGCCTAAACCATACATCATCGTAGTATATAATAAAAAAGAGAATGAAATGCACCTACCTTAATATTAAAAAATGAATGCCGTATTTCAACTGAATTTAAATTTTTAGGAAACATGAATTCCGAATGGTAAATATATGCATAAAACTGGGAAAGTTCGTGATGCTTATACAAAGAAATCAACTCAATTGTCTGGACTCCGCGGCACGGGTAAACACGCTCTACAATGAAAGCGCTTTGAGGTGTTGTCGAGCGCTCTGATAAAGGGCAAAAATAATTTGCTGTCGAACCCGAGTATCGAAAACAACGTCAAATTTAAAAATGTTTAAATTTATATAACTTTTTGTAAATTTAAATTTTCCTTGTTAATTTGTTTTCCGGATTCAAGCAAATACTTCAGTCCTAAGCATATAAAATATAACAAACTACATTCTAAGTATATCAACTTATAGTTCAGGGGCGGAATATATAAGGCAAATATGATATATATCATGATATATTTTTTATATTTAAGCAAACACACTCTGATAAAACATCGTCGGTGCGAGAATTTCACGCGAACGCTAGCAATACTAAAATAAGACTTAGGTTTTATATCGAATTTGTAAATCTTCGAAACGATTTTTAACAACGTACGTAATATATATTCTATTCTTTTCTATTGAGTATGTCAACAATAACGATTTATGTTTTATTTAAATACCATTGTGTGTGAACAAGAAAGATCGCTTGGAGTGATACTAATTGTATTTTAATATTTCCTGTTTGCAAATTAGTTAGTATCTTCTTGGAATTATACTTTATTTAGTGAGTTTTAATTACACATTTGAACAGGGGCATATACCTTATACATTTTAGTAAGTAAAATTAATACTATACAAATTCTGTCTTTGCTTGAAAATGTTTCTCATTAAGAATGTAAGTAAAAGCGGTAATAATATTAGTCAAGTTGCAGCATGAAGTAAAACATCGCTTACTTGTAGAAAACGTTAAGCGTGAAATCTTGACTCATGTCGAGGAAGGTGTCAGTTGTAGTGCGTGTTCCGGCAGCGTCTACTAAATACACCAGCGCACATTGCTCTGCTGTGAATGACACTCCCTTGTACCACATCTTGGCATACCTAAGAAACGAAAGTTTATGACATTTTTATTTTGATTTCATCGGTGAATGTAATATAAATTAAGAAAATGCATATTAAACTTAAAGCGTAATTTACTTCTAAGTAGTATAGATTGAGACAGATTTTCTTTTTAATGTACCTCGCCTATATATTTTTCAGACCGAAAAGTGAAATATTTCACAAAGCGAAAAGCCATTGCCCATATCAGCATATTCCGGTAGTGATCCCTTTGACTCTTAATTGAAGTCCAATGAGTGCATTGGATCGTGATACTTCAAAGCGAACGCGAAACGCAATAATGTAGGAAAATGTAAAAGCAAAGTCAAATTAATGCTTCATTTGAAATATTTAATGTCACAGTATTTTCCAACTCGAAAGTCAATAAATACATGTATCACAACGTTGACGATACCTATTTAAATTTTATTATTCGCTATATTTAAAGGTTAACTATAAAATCTGCCCCACAGTTGAATACGATGTGTTTCTTTCAAATAAGTAGTTTATATACCATTTTGTGTTTGTAGCATGTTAAGAGTAAAGTGTCTAAAGTTACCAACAGGCAACAATTATAGAACATCGTTTTCAATTTTGGAATTATTTACCGTAATGGTAGCAGACAGATATTTTTAACAAAGCTTTTTTTCTTACAGATCCCGTTGCAGACACGACTAAACGAAATTACTGATTTGGCAGATAGTGTGTGTGTGAACACAGACATCATCATGTCATTTTGCAGTAGGTATGACTTACTTAACTATTTTTAAGTAATACTTAGCTACGCCGTGTTAAATGACTGCCAAAAATGCAGTGTAATGTTTTAGGTACATGTATACGTACATCATTTGAATTATCGTAATTAACCGAATAATAAATTATTATCTACAATTCTTAACGCGTTCAAATTAGAACAATAACTCGTAGAACGTTGGCCCAAACGGATTGAAGCCATTTCAATTCGGCCTTAAGAGGACTTTAGGTAAATACATTCATCAAAACAAAAAATAAAACAAAAGACAATAAAACAATAAAAATGTCCGCTATGGTAAAAATATTTGCCACGAGTGCGTAATATTTAATATTTAAAAATGTAATCGTCATTTGAAATTAATATTTTAACTTTTTTAAATTACATATAAAACATGATCTGAAACTTAATATATAATATTTAAAAAAAAATAAAAACTTTATGATTGTGCATATAATAAGCAACACTAAATAATTGTATTAAATAACTTTAAAAAAACTAGATTATTATAATAATAACAGCTACAATTAAATAAATAGTATTGCAATATTTAATTATAATATTCATTTATTAATTGTAATAGTTTTTAGCTTTCATTCGAAAACGCTTGCTGCTGCTCTATGGATAAATAAAATACAACTTAATCGAAGAGAAGAATGTTGCAAGCCAACTAAAGACACAATAATAATAGTTTAAGTTCGATTGTAATATGACTATGGGATACCTAGCTATATGTGTTGTTATTATTTAAATCCAAGTTTATATCGTCCCAGTTCTTACATATGCCGTCCTTATTCCATACAAATTTGCTCTTTATCACAATTTACCGTCAGAAAACCTTTCAGCGTATTTGATTAATTATAATGAAAAAACAATAATGTAAAATATATTTCGTAATTCAAATTCAAATAGTATCAATTTCCTCACTTGATGGGGGAAATGTCTATTCACTTGCAACATAATTCGGCCGTATGTGTGCGACACTTACGCACAATCGTCAATTTCATCATCAATTTTGAGCGGAACTATAAATGAAACTATCGTTCTAAGCGTTATTATTCAAAGGTCTAAACTATCCAACCGATCATCATAAAATTTTGCAAAGACTTGCCAAGTGTGCAGGGAAGTACGTAAGGATCACACCAACTGTTCTTCCCTAACACGCGCGGGTGAAGCGACGCGACGGGCGGAAACTATTTACTGATATTTCCGATGTTTTCCTACTACGCTTTAGCGAATAGATTCGCTTGTGCTTACATTATTGGGGATGACACTATGAATGGACTAGCTATTTACTTTGAAATTAAACTGATATAATATATCTTAATGGGTCTAAATAATTTCATTCATATGCAATATATATCAACTCATTGTAACTATAGTATACCTTCTAATCATGCTGATTTTATAAAGATGTATCTATTTTATATAGATTTAGTCACGAAAAAATTTTCAGAAGATACATAGACCAATGAGATACAGCTTAGGCAGCTAGCAAGCAAATTTGATAGATGACTTGCTCATGTTTTAATATCGATAGATTAAAGCTTCGGTCAATAGAAACCCATTTTGTCGGTGATTTTTTTAAAAGGATACTATTATATTATTAGCTTAATTCTGCAACAAAAAAATCTGCAATACAACTTAAAAAAGATGCTTCTATAATTGCTATCAATCAATATTTATACTCTCATGTTATTTTCAAAAACAAAGTTAATTATATAGTCAACCATTAGATTACAAGCGGTGCTGTTTGGTACGTAAGAGCAAGTATGGGTGAAATATGTATCCTAACATATAGGGCAGCAGTTTTTTCCAGTTTGACAATCAATTCCGATTAATATTTTAAATTCGACAACTCACAAACATACGCGTAAGTACTGCAGGTTGGTTTATTTCAGTAATTTTCTATAGTAGTATGTGCTATGGAAAATTTTATTAGGACATTGAAATTATATTTTTTCTACAGGAAAGCGCTCTCCGAATCATTTACAATCTTAGCTCTAGGACATCATTACGTGAAAAATTTAAAGAAATGGGTGTATTGACGGCTTCCACACTATATATTTATGGTAATACCTGCTGTTTTTGTATGGAATAATTTACAAAAAATATTCCATTAAAGCTAATATACATAATATTAATACTAGAAATAAAAATAAACGTGTAATCCCTGCATACCGACTGCATAAAGTACAGGTAATGTTTTTGGGTAACCCACATTGTTAATCTGATTTATTGTAAAAGGGCGCGACCTCATACCACGCAAACAGACTAATCTAAAATTAGATGTATCTACGTATGAGTGAGAAAAAAAGTGGATTAATATATTACAGTCCCAAGTCTTTTTTACACGCAATGGAATTCTTAAAAAAGATACCCAGCTCCCTGGAAGGAGCTTACCGGGTCATATCCAACATTCTTACACTAAAACCACTGCGGTTGCCATCCTAGCGGTATGGATCGGAAAGCTGCGAGATATCAGTATAACGCATCTTTGCCCACACTCGAGGGGTGAAGAAGACGACGCCGACGACGACTCCACTAAAGAGGATATGCCAGTTCCGTTCCCGCTCTGCCGTCTCCTTCTGGTACTTTAAGATCGGATGCGATACGACGATGTGTCATAACTGTGGGCCAGACTGGAAGGACACCGTTAAGCATACGCCATAGGTACCCCACCATGAACGCGTAGAAGCGGTCGCACGTGACCTCTGACTGCGATCGAAATAGTCCAGAAGCTCCTGAGGAGAACTCCGCCGAGCCATGAGCGGAGCACAGCACGGAAGGGGCCGCGCATACGTTATATCGACACTCGACGTTATGGCACAGCCTCTCCGATCCGTGCCTAGGACGGCCATCGTAGTGGTTTTAGTCAGTAAGGACGAGTTGATTGATATCTGTATGTTTTCAACTGCGTGGAAAAAAAATTAGTGATCATCGGCTGAGTAGTTAAGGCGTGAGAGCATGACAAATAATCAAACAAACTCACTTTCATATTTATAATATTAGTAAGAATGCTTGGATATGTCACTTGGAACAGAAATATTTTGTCTTTAAATAGAAATATATAAATAATTTTCGGTATTTAAAAGTGGTATGAGATGCTTTACGTTTTATTTATTTATAAGCGTCATACCTTATTGGTGTACTCTCTATATTCAAACGACGGCATTTTCAATTCTACTGTCGTGATCGGTGGTGACCGCGGTCGTATACACAGGTCTTGCAACTGAGTCCAATTTCAGTGGTAAGAGATAGGTGCGAGTGTGTTACAACTGCTAATTCGCAATACCATCCGCTTTACGTACTACGTCGCTGCTATCGAAGCCGATATTTTTCTCTCCAAGTATTGTGTTATTTAATCATTGTTATATCGTTTTGTTGAGTTTTGCGGATTTTTTGTTATTTAACTGTTTTGTTTGGATTTGAAAAAGTGTTTGGGATAATTATTACTCGAATTGTCATGCCTCTGGCGGCCATAAATTGAACTTAACAGAGTCATTATGTTAACGTACCCCATACCGATGTTGCAAGACCTGTGTATACGACGACCGTGGTGGTGACTATTAGTAAAACGTCAAAATATATCCCAATAGAGACGATTTTAAGTCTTCAGATTGCACGCGCTAGTAATTTATCCGATTCCTTTTACGTTTATAATAATATAACTTGACTTGAGCTCAAATTCAGCGAGCCAGTCAACCTTTTTTTTCAGTCGGAGGTCCGAATGCTGTCGCTGAGATTTTGAAGGTAGTCTAATAAAACTAGGAAAAAAATACAAACTTTAGCATCTTCGCTAGTGAGTGGTGAATTGCAGCCACTTTTTTTGATACACCTGAACCGTGAGTATTATGATCAACCTTTTCCTACTTCAATTAGTACACAACTAAAGCTATGAACAGATCATTTAATACAGCTTTTTCACAAATACGTCTCACGAGAAGTATACAAGATGATTTTGACCATCAGCCCAAGAGTCAGACATGTGCTAATATTTTATTACTTTTTTTTTACAAATTTCATGCACAATAACTCAAAACACAGCAACATGGAACTTGGAGATCAAATCCATTCGTATCGATCAGAACTTTAATTGCAATCGATATGAAAAATGAGCAAATCATCATGGGTGGTCGTAATGACGAACGAAATGTAGACAGTTGACATAGGCATTTAAAGACAATAATTATTATAAATTTCCAAAAGATGTTAGTATTTGAAGAACCGGACGTAATATCCTATTGACGAGACAAATGGACCATTCTCAATATTTGTTAACTTAAAAGATGGCGTCTGTGATGTGAGGTACAAGCACTCAGACAAAGATTTCCATGTATCGTATCAATAGATTATTATAACCCCAGCTCTTGGACTATATTTCATTATCACATCTAGAAAAATATAAAATTATATTCTTTTATTCATATTTCTAAACGAGATTCTTTATATTTAATACAAATAAATGTATCTTGTAGGTAAAAATATCACCAAAAACACCTTTTATATTTTGTATCGGATCAATTGTATATTTTCCTTTTCTCCTACAAAATATTTGATCATCAAAAAAATCGGCTTAAAGAAGCTTATAATGTACGAAAAAGATACAAAATGTTCTAACGAGAATTTTTACGATAATAAAACTCTAAGCAGACCCTAATAATAAATTTTTACTTGTTGTTTCCTTGCTGGTGCCTCGCTTGTATTTCGACCCTTGAGCCATATTGGTAGACGCGGCCGTTGGGGTGGATGAGAGCGGCTGAAGCTCCAGAACGAGATAACGCTAGTATTATATTATTTTTAGCGTTAGTCAAGCGCACTGCCCCGTCGATGGTCATATCCACCCTAGTAATAGGTAAATTTTATTATGAAAATGTATTCATACGGCTATACTAGTAGTATGTCACGTATTATATATTTTTTAATAATAATATAATTGTTAGAGGATTAATAAAAAAATAGGAAAGTTATCTATACTACTAGATAAATCTATTGGCTCTGTCTGTAATTATTTTTTTTCACCTAATTTTGTGATAAATAATCGTTTTATGATGCAGTGATTCACATTATACTATTTTTTCATTTTTGTCTGTCTGTCTGTCTGTATGTCTTCTTATATCTCAAGAACGGCTTGACCGATCTTGATGAAAATTGGTACACACAAAGAACATGTGATGGCGCAAATGTAAGATCAAATGTAGGCCATATATAAGATCGGTAAACCCTACGGTATTTTATGAAAATTAATTTCAAATCGTTAATAACGTATTTTTTTACCAGTAGCTATATGTGTGTGTTTATTATATTTTTATTAATTATACGCGGGTGAAGTCGCGTGGCACAGCTAGTTTAAATATATAACTTCAGGAAAATACAGATTTCGTCTATCACGATAATATTTTCAAAATAATGAATTTTATTTTGTACTTGTTAAGAGCTAGGTAAGTTTTCGTTGCATCGCACAATGCATTTATAATACTTACTTAACTCGATCCCTTAACCGCATACAGACAGTGCCGTGCGGAGTCACGGAAACATTATAGGTTGCACCTCCCATTCCATCAGTAACCTAAAAGTGAAAGGAAGTGTAGAGCGCGCATAGCAGATTACATTTTGAATACATTGATTTTATGTATTATTTTACAAATTGCACAACATGATGCCACATACAAGAATTAAATTTTAATTGATTTAACTAATTGCTTAATTAATCGTGGACAGACAACGGTATATCAGTAGAATCAGTACCTATCTATTAATATACCTACCTAAAAATAGCATACCATCTAGATGGTATCAAACGTATGCACTTGACGATGTCTGCGTAGAAAATTTACACTAGAGTGTAAGTTCATGCTTAAGTAGCGGAATAAGCGGGCACAAGACGCAAGAGATCTTGACTTGCTCTTTAAGAGGAATATAAAAAACAAAATCTTTTACTGTAGACAAAATGTAATGGACCAAATCAAACCAAAAATAATACGAAACAAAAAACCTTAAAGCATAAAACATTTCTACTTCCCCGCCAATTCTCACTTAGAGATTGGCTTTTAATCCAAAGTCCATTTCACTTCGCTGGCGCGATCCATTAAGGTAACCAGATTAAAGGGATTGTTATTTTATTACTTCTATACAAGCTATGATTGACTTTATCCTTTGTTATTGTAAAAATATAATACGTTATAATATCTCTAATACTACCGATGAGTTACTTTTTCAACATCACGAAGTTTTTTTTTTATTAACATAATTGTAATCACTTCTGGTTAGAAAGCTGGCGAGCATTCGATAAATTGATTTTCTATGTTTCGTTTTGTTTTAGTAAACTAAGATATTATCTACGCTCTTCTTTTGAACAGTATAAAGTATACAGATGCTTCAAGGCGTGAACAAAATAAAGGTTACTAAATTATTTACCACTGTGCCTGCTAAGCAAACTTATTTTAAAATCAAAAATGGACCACAAGGGTCCTTCTTGTAATATGTAAAATAAAATAATTCCTGAATAGGTACTGATTTAAAAAAATTGACGTGATGACAATTTTAAGCACTGCTACGTACTTGGAAAACGCAGAGGCAACATGCTTCAAGACCATCCTTTTATGTTAATTCACAGTTTATTTAATAAACTCAAATTTTTTGTATATTACATATATCCATGATACGTTATATATTTATTTATTTATTATTAATATCGATCAATCATTAAAAAATCTTTATAATTTATTTACATTACATTTTCTTCGTTTTCAGAAAGATTTCTACTAAATTCGAAGTCATTCAAGAGAATGGATAGCGATTGACAACGCACGCTACTATAGTGACAGACGTGGCGCCAAAGGTTTTATAGAAGAACAATAGTCACTATAAATTAAGTCAACCACGTGATTGAATCATATAGAAAATCTGCTAGTCAGCTCTCAAAACATTCTTGCTAAAGTTTTAACTCATCATAACTTATAGAAAAATAATAGGTACCTTACTATTTAAGACTACATTTTTAAGAAAATATAGCGAGTAGTAATTAAATAGTAACGAATCGGTTACCTTTGGTTGTTAAACTATGCATATACAAATATCATATTCCAAATAACCCACCTTAATAATGTAATCATTTATTTATTCGACTATTACTTATTTATCAAAGCAAAAATTGGTAATCAAAGACATTAAATGTGATTCTTTCACCTCCAATTCTCGCCACGTGTCAGCATGAAAGATGTCATCGCCCGGGTAGAAAGGGGCTTTGCGTTGCAATGGAGCTCTCCATGGAGGCTGCCAGCCCGAAGCACCGACTAGCTCAGCTTGTCCAAGACCACCCTCCAGGAATTTACTGTAATCTTGGAATGTTGATAGGCTTGTTTCCTCCTACAAACCCACTCATGTATTACTTTACTGACTATATACATATGAATTTTCATTATTTTTTTGACTGCCTCGTTGGTCTAGTGGCTAGATATAAGGCCGCAGACCCGGTGGTCCTGGGTTCAATTCCCAGGTCGGGCCAATCAATTGTTATTGGGTTTTTCTGTCAGAAAATTCTCAGTAGCAGCCCGGAGTCTGGAAATTGGAAGTGTGTACACTCCCGTGCCTCGGAAAGCACGTAAAGCCGTTGATCCTGCGCCTGAACTCTTTCCGGTCGTGTCAGATTACCGTCCCATCGGATTATGAGAACTAGGGAATAGTGAGTGCACCTGTGTTTGCGCACACACTTGTGCACTATAATATCTCCTGCGCAGTTGGCTAATCTCTCTTGAGACTGGCCGCCGTAACCGAAATCGGTCTGGAGGACCTTATTACATATGAATTTAACTAAATAAGTTTTACATGTCAAAGACCTGACTTCTTAAAATAGAATATTCTACAATCAAACAAGTGTTGTTTTGTTCCAATTAGAACGAACCCAGAACAAAACCAAGATTTATATAACATTTTATTTTCATTTAATGTCCTTCTGACCGATTTACCGGCTACGGCGGTCAATCTCAAGAGATACAGGACATATTATAGAGCACAAGTGCGTGCGCAAACGCAAGTGCACTCTCTTACTCTTATAATGATAATGGGTCGGTAATCCGACACGATCGGAAAGAGTTGATGTGGGCAGGACCAACGGCTTTACGTGCTTTCATAGGCACAGGAGTCTACACACTGCAGACCTAGAATTTGAACCGATGACCTCAGGCTCTGATAAACATCATATAACACAATACAATATCATATACGAAAATATACGAGAAGATATTTATAAACATCATACATGTTAATAATGTTATTGCAATAATTATCAAAACAATTTATTTAAGACCACGCCCGTAATCTTTTTCGTGATAGCATCATTTATATGACCTGACTATTTCAACTGTGTTGTTGAATTGTGACTACTATTATTATAGTTATTGCAATTATAAGTATAAGTACTAGTTATGTTTAAAACTCTTATTTTAATATTATATTCAGCGACTAATTTTGATTAATCTACTGTCCTTTAAATTTTTACTATTAAAACAATATTTCCGTATGCACTTTATAGGCTTACGGCTTAATAGTAAATCGCAGCATATATGTATATACATTCATCACCGTCTTGTAACTTTCAATAGTAAATCGTATTAACAAAAGCGGCAACTTAAATAAAAACTTGTAAAAATATTAGATGAACCAACACACAACTCAATCTTAAGGTATTCTCTCAACTAATTAAGCTTGTTGTTGTAGTGTAAAAATGAGCTTAGGTTACTAGTCCCCTAAAATGAAAAACATTTTGAAGAAGCAGTGATGTTTTATGTTTAAAAGTTAATGATTGAAACAATCAAGCATTGTCACCTGATTATAAGAATGTGCTGTGTACACGCTTCTCGGGCGTACTGGCATTACATCCTTTCTAAAGTCCGCATTGGCCATTGTAGCACTTATTTATCTGAACTGTGTTTTATTAGCTGTTTTAAAAAATGCAATTAAGTCTAACGGCACTGGCAAATACTACATAATACAAAGAACTATTCATACGGTTATATTCTAAAAGAATTAATTTGACATTTCCCTTCTATATTCAAATTTTTTAAATATTTCTCTGTGGTGACGACGTTCATAATATAAATAGCCAGTGTTACAATGTTGTTAATAAGGCCTTATATATTAGCTTAAATTGGTATGTAAAATGATAATATTGCCCCTCGTAACATCTATAAAATGGAGAATTTGTTTGCTTAAATATGAAAATCTAAGACACTTCCAGACCGATTTCTATACCTAGCTCTTTCTATTCCTTATTCGATTTGAGCGTAGGTTCCTTGATAGCTTCGATTGTGAACCAACTTCAATGCTTAATTATTTTTTATCCGATCGGTTACAGGTCTGCCGAAGGTGGTCTCGCTAAATAATATGGAAACAAACCTACCTCTTATGTAGTGAAATAAGGGAGAAAAGTAATGGATTTGTCACTGATGAGTAGTTTTTCTTTGTATATTCTCAATCTTGATTATTCTTATTTTAGGAATATATTTTAGGTTGAATTTTTGTCTTGCTTACCGTAGAGAAGGAGAGTAAACAAATTTGTTTTAAAATGAAATCCACCACCAAAAGTAATTAATAAAATATAATAATCTCATTTGGTGTAGTAAATATTTTTAAGATGTTAACTTAAGGCGGTTTTTCGTTAGATAAGATTTATATATACATATATAATTGACATCGGCTCTGAATGTTTCTTTACAACCATTGGATCTAAAATGTTATGTTATGCTAACGCAAAATAACTGGTAAAATAATATATTTTTTATTTTTTTATTGTACAGGTTGGCGGACGAGCATATGGGCCACCAGATGGTAAGTGGTCACCAATGCCCATAGAAAATGGCATTGTAAGAAACGTTAACCATCGCTTACAAGCCAATGCGCCATCAAACTTGGGAACTAAGATGTTATGTCCCTTGTGCCTATAATTACACTGGCTCACTCCCCTTCAAACGGGAACACAACAATACAAAGTACTGCTGTTTTGCGGTAGAATATTTGATGAATGGGTAGTACCTACCCAGACGAGCTTGGACAAAGTGCTCACCCAGGTACGGTTGTACAGATCTCTCCAACAAGTGAAAAACCACCAGAATGTCATCCATGTTCTGTCATCGAAGATGATATAAAAATTGTGTAGAAATATTTTATTGATATGTAGACTTTGTAGACTTTAAAAATTGCTGTTTAATCTATACATCTATACAAATAAATAAAATTGAAGTGTCTGTCTATGAAATAATGTCTTTCTGTTTGTCCGTTTGTCTTGGCTAATCTTTGAAACGTATAAATGTTACAAATTGAAATAACTGAATTATTATAAGATGTTATTCAAGGTCTTTAGTCTTTATTTCATCAAAATCGGTTGTGTCTATCAAAAGTTAAAGTACACGTACGTATTTTTGTCGTTGTAATACACATATGTTGCAGCCATTAGCCCATAGATGGCGGTGTGCTAAATACGTCAATCTCTGAATTCCGGGTCCAGATTTTTAGGAGTAGAGTGACCTTCTGCCATACAATATATGCCGACCAAATTTGCGTAGTCGTCGTTCTGTCGTCGTTCCGTCTGATTTTTTAGTGTAGTGTGTTATTTAAATTTTTTCTTTAATTTCATAATTAAAATTTACATTAATTACATTACGTATATTTAATACTTTGTGGCTTTAGGTTGCAATTGTTATCTCGGTTGTAATTTTGTAGTCTTAGCTTCTCAAGTTCTCAAGTAATATTTTTGTTTTGAATTATATAGATTATTAATTTTTACTTTACAGATTACTTATTTCTTAGTTGTAGGATTTAATAAAGTTTGCATTAAATTGTTTAGTTTTATCCTTATTTATAGTTTAATAAAATAAGAAGGGTTTTAATTTTTTTCTTTAACTTGTTGCTGGTTTTCACATGTAAGTCATGCCAAAGATATCGTTGTCCAACACCACACTTAATATAAGGAGAAATTACAATAATTCAGTTCATTTATCCATTTATCTTTAATAACTAGAATAATAATAATCAAAATAATAAAATTTTATGTTATGTTTTTTTAATAATAATCACACGAATTTTATAAAACAGTTAGTAATATGACACAATTAACGTATTTTCGACTTTTTAACCCGTTTGTTTAATTGGATTTTCGATAATAGCGTGGGCCAAATTCTAGTATTTATAAAATTCGTCAATCTTATAATTAAATCATAAAAGCATCTAGTTACTCGGTATTGTAGTTGTACATGAGCTGATCAACATTTTTTTAAATTTACTTTTAGCGTCTTCGTGCTCAAAACATTGGTAGAACAATTTAAATTAAATAAAGTGCCAAAAACATTCCTTTAACTTAATAAAACTTACTTTAAACTAAAACTATAGTAACATAGTTTATAAAATTTATTAAATTAATAGCAAGATGGGCGTAAAGCTTATAAACTACGGTAGTGCAAATAAACAAAACGAAATAAGATCGGCAACGTCGCAAAAATATCGCGCCGAGCTCCAGCTGTATCGATCCACACTGCACGTGACTTTGTGTTTTCATGCCTCTAAAACAAATATAAAACATTTTAAATAAAAATATATTCTGTTTCTGATAACATTTTAAGACAAAAAACATTCTGTTTCAGTTGATGTAATTTAGGACTATAATTAATGCTAAATAGTTAATAAATAAATACAATAATGCTTACACAATACGTATAAGTATTTAAGTTATGTAACCAAACATAAAGAAAACTAATATTAAGATTAGGAAAATATTAGAATTAATATATAGCAAGTACAGGTTATATTATCAGTAAGTATAAGTAGGTATAGGTAATTTTTTACATTTTTCGGAAGATAGTTGAAAAAAATCGTTATCACAATAATATGATGATGTCCAATCTGTTGAACATTTGCTTATCTGTTGAAACAAAAATATGTATCCTACTTATACTTTATCTTAATTACGACTTTAATCAAAATAAAATCAAATTCAAATATGGGTGAACGTTGATCTATATCTGATTTTGATTAGGTTTTATTAGTATCATAGGATCAGTAAAATATGAATCCTATTATAGCTTTTATCCTTACTTGCAAATTCATTCGAAGTTTATGTAAAGACGTATCTGGAACACGAGGATCTTTGGAAATGCGTGGAACACGATGAAGAGAGCACCTACACTAAAAGCGACGACACAAAAGCTAGGACGAAAATCGTACTACTGGTTGATCCTATCAACTATATACATATTCAAGAAGCAAAAACTTCTAATCAGGTATGGAATAACCTGCGCAAAGCTTTTGATGACTCCGGCTTGACGAGGAAGGGCTTACTACGTGAATTGATAACTACAGACCTAGAGAGCTGTGGAAACGTAGAAAATTATGTAAATAAGGTAATTACTTGTGCACACAAGCTCAGGAACATTGGTTTTCATGTTGATGATGAGTGGCTGGGTACGCTCCTCCTCGCAGGGCTACCAGAATCATACAAACCAATGTTTATGGCTATGGAAAGCTCAGGTGTGACCATAAGTACAGACTTAGTAAAAACAAAAATTCTTCAGGATGTTAAAAATGATAATGACTCAGCGGTTTTTTATTCAAATTACCACAAAAATAATGCAAAGGCTAACAAACCTTCAGGCAAAGGCCCCCGATGTTTTAAGTGCAATAGATATGGTCATATTGGTAAATTTTGTCGCACAAACAAAGGCTCAAGTCATAATGCTAAATATAACAAACCGGATGATAAATCTGATGGAACTTCTGGTTTTGTGGCTGCTTTTCCTGCTTCTCCTGCACTGGAAAAAAGCTGTTGGTACCTTGACTCTAGAGCTGCGATGCACATGACTAATAATAAAAATTTACTTTATGATTTTGAACCTGCGCCAATAAATAACATAACCGTGGCTGATAATAAAAGGTTACCTGTAAGGGGCAGTGGTAAAGTAAATATACAAAGCTATGACTGTGAGAGCAATAGGTTAATTGGCACTGTACAGGTGAAAAATGTTTTGTATGTGCCAGAATTGGCCGTTAACTTGCTATTAATACATCAAATCACCAAAAATAATTGTAAAGTAAAATTTGATGAGAATTACTGCAGAATTTATCACAACTCAAAACTAATTATGACAGGATATATACAAAACAGCTTATATGTGATTAATAATGAGACGTATGCATTATTATCTTCAGCTCACCTGTGGCATCAAAGAATGGGTCATCTGAACTACAACAGTCTACAGAAACTTAATGAGGCTGCAGAAGGAATAGATGTGAAAATTAATCAAGAGAAGAATGTGACATGCAATACTTGTCTACAGGGAAAACAAACTAGGCAACCGTTCAAACATGTCGGCACAAGGGCTTCCGGTCTTCTAGAGATAATACATTCAGATGTATGCGGTCCGATGGAAGAAAAGTCACTTGGTGGTGCCAGATATTATGTCACATTTATTGACGACTACTCAAGAAAGGTATTTGTTTATTTTATGCATTTTAAGTCTCAAGTTTTGAACTGTTTTAGAGAATTTAAGAAACTTGTTGAAAATCAGTTACAAACTAAAATAAAAATATTACGAAGTGATAATGGTAAGGAGTATGTCAATGAAGCTTTTGATAAATTTTGTAAAGAATCTGGTATCAAACGTCAATTTACTATTCCTTATTCTCCAGAGCAAAATGGTTTGAGTGAGCGAATGAATCGAACTCTCGTAGAACGTGCTAAATGTATGCTTATTGATGCCAAATTACCAAAGAAATTTTGGGCAGAGGCAGTTTCTACTGCTGCTTATGTAATAAACTGCTCACCAACCAAATCTATAAATTTTAAAACTCCTGAGGAAATGTGGACAGGTGTGAAGCCTAATTTACAACATATGAGAATCTTTGGCTGTTCAGCCATGATGCATATACCCAAAGAGAAGCGTTTAAAGTGGGATTGTAAATCAAAAGAGCTTATATTTGTTGGATATTGCCCAGAATCGAAAGGATATAGATTATTTGATAAAAAAGAAGGAAAAATAGTTAGAAGTAGAGATGTTATATTTTTAGAAGAAGATATTAAGAAGAATTTCGCACTGATGCAACTAAATAGATCTATTAATGAAGAAGAAAACAACGTAAGCATAAATGAAACTGTAGACAGTGAAGCAAGCTCATATGAAAGTATTAGCACAGTAAAGGGAAATGATAGCTTACAAATCAGTGATGATGATATTGATGATGAAGATTATGTTCCTAAAGGTAATGTCAACCTGAGTCCACCACTCACTACCACTCGAAACTTGAGACCCAGAAAGAATGGGAAAATGCTAGGTAGGCATTTTGGCCTGTGTCAAAATGTGTGAAGGAATAGTGGTTTGATGCTTGATCCTCCGACTGTGAAGGAAGCCTTAGACAGTGAAAATGCACAAGAGTGGAGAAATGCAATGGACTGTGAATATAATTCATTAATAGAAAATAATACTTGGACTCTCTCTGAGCTACCACCTGGTAAAAAGGCCATTCCGTGTAAGTGGGTTTTTAAAACCAAACTAGATGCTAGAAGCAAACACATCGATGTTCGTCACCATTACATTCGTGACAAGGTTAAATCTGGTGACATTCGCATCAAGTACATTCCTACCTCTTCGATGCTTGCTGACTGCCTGACCAAAGCCCTGGCAAAGCCGAAGCATCACCAGTTCCTGATTGGCATGGGTCTACGTTCAAGGGAGGATGTTGAAAATATGAACGTAGTCCGAACTTATTATAGCTAAACCTCTTTAGTGTCACTCTCTCTACAATAAAAGAATATGTCTGTCATTTATAACCACGCTCCGTCTCTTTATTTAATCTTTTCCTAGTCCTAACTAATCTAAAACTGCAATACTAATCTAATACTAGTTTTCATTAGATCTGACGAAAGGAAATCTCTCTTCAATTAATTTAAAAAAAATATTCATAACTGGCCCCCGTGGGCCCCGTCATGCGCGGTGCCTGTAGCAAATCCAGCGCTGATACAAAGCGCGCTTTATGGCTGAAAATTGAACTAGCTAATCAACATTTAAATTTAGCAAAGTAAATCGAAATAAATCTAAGAGTCATTTATGTAGGTCTTTTGCTAACCTGAACGACAAGATTACCTCACTGGTATATTTTCCAAAGAATAAAGCTGATATCACGAGCTGAATGAAATGTACAACAAATCAGACATTGTCAAAACAATTTAAAAAATCGGTCGGTTTCTTTGAGCAGGATATATCTCGAGAATAAATGAAGCTAGAGAGCTTAAATCTGACACCAAAGCTGAAGGTCATAAAAGCCAAGGCAGGACCACACTCAGATGGCTGGATGTCACAGAAAATATTTGAAGGAAATTGGTGTGAGGAAATGGCTTAGAGAGAAAGCTAAAAACATTTGGACAAGACTAATCAAGCAATTAGATGGTGATAATGATAAAGCCAAATATATTGTGTGTAAATTTAAGTCTTGACAGAAGAGATCCTCAAGACAGATCTTGTCTCTTGATAGATCGTCAAGAGTTTAATTTAGTTCTACGTTATCTATCATGCTATCCGTAACTTGCTTCGCAATATCGTATTGTTCGAAAGATACACATGGGCAATTTTTGTTCAAGTAGCCAAATTACATTCTGCCTCCAAGAAGCTTTCGGTAACAATATACCCATAGCGATTATCATAATTATGATGATTGGCAGCCCGCTAATATTCCCTAACGTATTTAGTTTCCCAAGGATTTTCCTTACAAAACTAAATGCGTTATTCAATTTAATTTCTGAATAATAAAAAGTCAATTTATAATAATAATAATAATAATAATAGCCTTTGTTTAACAATCTTAAATAATACATTTACATACATTTCTGAAATACTAAATTTTAATATTTGACACCAGTTTCGCCAAAATTGTCTTGCTTCCCAGCATAGGCCTCCCCTAAAGCTTGCCACAAAGTGCGATCTTGTGTTTTCCTTCTCCATGTAATGCCTGCTATTCTTTTTATGTCGTCTTCACATCTATGACGTTGTCTTCCTTTCCTTCCTTTGTATTGTCTTGGGTACCATTCAGTTACGTCCTTGGTCCATTTATCTTTTTTGTTCCTCATCATGTGACCCGTGCACCTCCATTTTAGTTTTTTAATGCAATATGTCACATCTGTAACTCCAGTTTGCTTCCTAATTGTTTCAAGTTTTACCTTGTTTTTTATTTTAACATTGAGCATGCTTCTTTCCATTCCATGTTGACAATCTCTAGTTTGCGTATGTTGTGTTCCGTTAAACTCCATGTTTGGCATCCATATGTCATAACGGGTAGAATACACGAATCAATTATTTTTAGTGTGTGTTGAGTGAGTCGAACGCTTTATTGTAGTCAACGAATGCTAGATAGTACTTCATACCATATTAATTTCCTTTTTGGATGACCTGTTTTATGGTATGGATATGATCAAGTGTTGAAAAGTCACTGCGAAATCCTGCTTGTTCCCTTGGTTGGTTTTCATCTAAAATATTTGATAGGCGGTCTAACACGATCTTAGAGAATATTTTATATATGTTGGACATCAGGCTGATAATAATAAATAATAATCAATAATAATCTGGTCTATAATTTGCTATATCGTTTTGGTTTCATTTTTTGTGTATGAGGATTATAGTTGACACTGTCCAATGGTGAGGTATATACTCTTTATATAAAATGTCATTGAATAAATCTGTGATAATATTTAGTGAAAAAGTCAATTTACGCGTTATTTAATGAACAGGTTCTAATATTTTACGAGTTTTCTATCTCAAGTCCCATCCCTCAACATCAATAATATATAATTTGACACTTCACAGATAGACAACTTTACAAGGCGGAAATTCGGCCCTACATGGAGTACTGCTCTCACCTCTGGGCGGGGGCTCCCCAGTACCAGCTTCTTCCTTTTGACCGCATTCAACGTAGAGCAGTTCGAATTGTCGACGATCAAGCTATTACCGACCGGCTTGATTCTTTGGATTTGGGTAGAGATGTTGGGTCACTCTGCATACTCTATCGCATATATCACGGGGAGTGTTCTGAGGAGTTGTTTGGTTTAGTCCCGGCCGTTGAATTTCACCACCGGACATCGCGCCAGAACTCAAAATTCCATCCTCACCACCTCGATGTCTAGAAATAGGAAAACAGCGCGTTTCCTAAGGCATTTCCTGCCTCGCACAATCACTCTGTGGAACCAGCTTTCGCCGGCGACTTTTCCGAACTGATATGACATAAAAACCTTCAAGAAGAGAGCGTACTCTTTCCTCAAAGGCCGGCAACGCACCTGCAAGTCCTCAGATGTTGCAGATGTCCATGGGCGGTGGTAGTCACTTTCCATCAGGTGAGCCTCCTGCTCGTTAAACCATTCTTACAAAAAAAAAAAAAAATAGGCAACATTTTTTATCACAGTATCCATAGCAAAATAATGGCTTTGTGGCACTAAGTTTACGCCAAATGTTTATTGACAAACTTAAATAACTTTCGGAATTGATGACGTCATTATGATTTTACTGCCACGCCCTACTTGTAGAGTGATATTTAATGATACATTATTGACTGCGAATTTTTTTTTTATTCTGGTATACAGCATGGTTTTCTCTAAAAAAAATTTAGTTATATCTGATAGTTTATGTATTAACCAACACATTTTTTTTATTATTAGTATCATTCATTTATCTCATTTAGATTATAATATATTTAATTATTTATTAATTGTACTACTTAGAAATTTTACCTATTTTGCATATTTATTACAGTCATAATTTATATATTCATAAAACTCTGAATATTCTATCTTTATATTCCTTGAAAACAAAAACTTACAATATTGTAAAGTTGATAGTATGAAAACAGCCTTTAGGTTTTTTTTTTTACAAAATAATCTAATATCTACTCATTGTTAATATTAAAGGAATTAAGACATAAATAAAATAATAATTTAAATTATTTGCAATAGGAAGTCAAAGCGATGTTAATAAATTAATTAATTGGTAATGTTTTTTTTATTCGTAGAGTGAAAGTAATTTTTAATTATAGAACTGTTGTCTCTCATTTTAGGTAAAGGTAACACTGGCATCTCGCCACGTTTCGCCAGCCCTGGAACAAGCTCGGTCCAGTCGTCAGTGATTTTTATGTTCTTAATCCTTTACCACGTTGCTTAAATAATTTGAATTAAAAATGAGTGCAACAGCACCCACCCCTGCTTACAAAATTGGAATAGTGAAGCAGGTAATTTATTTTATTTCTTATTTTCTTTTATAATAGAATAGGTGTAGTAATAATCGCGATACCTCGTGCCCGTACGTTTGCCCTGTTGGCACCGCGTCCACAATTTTCAACATAACATTGATCGATTTTTCACTATAGGTACTTAATTTTCTTTATAAGTGTAAACATAATAAAATGAATGTTCAGGCTAGTTTTATGTGATAAAACTTATAGATTTTCGTTAGAATAGGACAAATAACTTAAAAAGTGAATCTAATTAATTATTCGGTTCACTTATAGGAACAATTTTTGATTTTGACTTATTTCTATTTGTTGCGTAGGTTTTGTCGGGAGATACCGTTATTATCAGAAAACAGCCACAAGGTGGACCACCGCCGGAGAAAGTGATCGCTCTCTCTGGCATCACGGCACCGAAACTAGCACGTCAAAGAACTGCCAACAAGTAAGTCTTTAATTCTAAATTGGACTAATTTAGAATATTAGCATATATAGCGACAGTACGAAAAAAATAAATAACCATTTAAGTTAGGACTTTTCAACAAGCTTATAAAAATATGGCTATTAAATAATCTTTAAACTAAAGTGAATGGATATGTGATGTGTCCATAGATCCATGAGTTTGTAAAAACCATGTCTTCAGACATTACACATATATTTTCATTCATGATTTTATTTTCTGACTTGTGACCAATTAATTTTCCAGATGTTTTGTTACAACATCAACTTATAAAACAATTATTTATAAGAAACAGTACATTTAACATTAGTACAAACATAACATTATATCTTTCTTATCTAAATACACAAGTTATTTTTAAAAAACATAATAAGGCATCAAAACGTGTTTAGTTAATAAGATATTTGAACTTTGTCATGTTTAATACAGACATTCCCATATTTTTTATCTCGCAGACGACTGGCCATGTTTTTCCAGTTTTGGGTAGACTCATCAACTTTTAATGTGTAATTGAATGATTTCTAACTATAGTGAGATATAAAGTAAGCAACTATAAATAATAACATGTTAGATTTTATGCATTAATACTTTTTTATCATCCTATGCTGTTTTTGCGAATGTCTGAAACAAATGTTTACAAGAAAATCGACTGCAAGTATGCAAGTTGGCAACATGATACCTGGTGTCATCATATGTGCAAATTTTGTAAAAGTTCAAAATGTATTACAACAACAAAGCGAATATTCTAATAACTTACACATTTTAAGAGTCATATTTAATATCACTATTCTAATAGCAGAAACAAATTTGCTTGTTGTACGTTGCTTTGATAAATTATTTGCAACTATACAAAATAATGAACAAGTATATTAGTATGTAAACACAAATAAAAATATATAACAAATTTCAATACAGCTCATTAGATAATTAAAAATTTAAAAAGCTTATGAGTTTTTTTAAAGTTAATAAATAAAACATACCTAAAAAACTTGGCTACAATATCCACCACAGAACATTAAAATTAAAAAAAAGAAACTCTCGTACGAAATCATTAGTTTTACTTATATTAATGGTCTGTTAGAATATAAATTTAATCTTTAATTGCAATTGCTATATTGAAGGCAGCCAAGCGAATTTGCATAGCGAAGATACAACATGTAAAAATTTAACATTTAATCAATAAACAAATGCCTGTGTAAAAATTCCCTTTAAATTAACTGAAAAATAAAACAATATTTTGTTTACATACTTAATAACTTTTTATGAAAAATCTATCATATAGCATTTATTTAAAAGGATCTAATACATATAGGTTATAACTCAGGCAACACATTGAAATTTCATTGGATTAATTTTATTTTATTCATTCTTCTTATATGCTACCATGTAGAAAATCATCTCTAAGAGACCTGCATTTATCACTATTATGCCATTTGAGTATACACCAACCTGCATTGAAGCAGCATGGTAGAATATGCTCCAAACCTTCTTAAGGGGAAAAGAGGCCTTTGCCCATTGACAGGTCGATACACACTATTGGGAATTTCTTAAAATATTATTTGACTATCTATTTTCTGATGCTTTTAACTATAAAAATGGTTACAGTAAGTTATCTATAAAATATAGATATATTGCGGACTTTTTGTAGAACTTTTTATGAGGAAAAATATTCAGCTATACATTATTTTCGTGCAACTTTTTACTATTATCGCAATGCACGTAAAAGTTTTCAAGGTGCACGACTTTTTCCGACTTAGTTGACGAATATGATAATGACTGAAATTTACTTAATTTGGTAGAGCCGCGCTGCATACCTTCAGGTTGCAGCCAAATGGGCCAGCACACCTGAAGGGCGAGACCTGTCCATTCTCTGGTTGCGCATAGACTGTGATGATCACCGGCGAGTCTATTCTCGTTCAGCACATCCAACTAGTTACAGATCCATCCCACTTGCAGAAATCGTGATTCTTAGTGACTAACGCTCACCACGTCGAATGGCTTGGATTACTTACGACATATCTCTTGCCTCTTGGCCCCCTTCTAACAGAATAAAACATATTTATATAAGATACATAATATAGATCCTATTTTCAACTGGACTAAATAACATACCTTTTAGATTGTAAAATAAGTTATTAAATAGGTACCATGGTTCCGGATATTACTTTCTGCATATACATAACTCACTCTGTCTTTATAAAATATACTATAAATTTAAAACTGCTTTGCGTTCCAAAATCAGGTATGATTGATATTTGATTAACTAAATGTAACCATATTTGCAGTGACAATGAAACAAAAGATGAACCGTTTGCATGGGAAGCTAGAGAGTTCCTTCGGAAGAAATTGGTAGGAAAGGAAGTCATTTTCACCGCAGATAAACCTCCTAACTCTGCAACTAGAGAGTATGGATCTGTGTGGGCAGGAAAGGATCCCACAAAGAGCGAAAACATGACTGAAGCTTTGTTAGCTGAAGGTCTTGTGAAAGTAAGAGAAGGAGGTCGTAACATTCCTCAACTAAAAAAACTTGTTGAGATTGAAGAAGTAGCTAGATCTCAAGGTAAAGGAATTTGGGGGTCTGATCTGCAGGTAATTTATTTCAAACTTTTTTTAATGTTTATTGTTATAGTTTTTAAAAGATTGATTAACTGTGTTTTTTTCAAATAAAAAACAGAGCCACATTCGCGACATCAAGTGGAGTATTGAAAATCCCAAACAATTTGTGAACAAATTTAATGGACAGCCAGTTAAAGCTATCATTGAATATGTCAGAGATGGCTCCACAGTTAGGCTTTGCTTGCTGCCAGATTACACACCTGTTACATTGATGCTCTCAGGAATTCGAGTAAGTAAAATACCAAAATGCTTCATAAGAATATTATAAGTTCTAGCTTTGTTGTAAATAGGAGGCTATTATTGTATATTAGGAAATATATTGTTATTTTAATATAAATAGTGCCCTGCTGTGAAACAAGATGGTGATTCAGAGCCCTATGCAGAGGAAGCCCGTTTCTTCCTTGAATCAAAATTGCTTCAAAAAGAAGTTGATGTAATTCTTGAATCAGTCAACAACAACAACTTAGTGGGAACAATCTTACACCCTCAAGGAAATATTGCTGAGGCATTGTTAAAACAAGGGTTCGCAAGATGCGTTGACTGGTCTATTGCAGTGATGAAATCAGGTAAGAAATAGCATTCTGTTGTGTATATGCCTTCTAGTAATTATTATTTCTTTACGAAAATTGTTATTTATATACACAGGCGCATCGACTTTAAGAGCAGCTGAACGTTCGGCTAAGGAAGCTAAACTTCGTATCTGGACTAATTATGTCAGTAATGCCCCTGTTATTGCTGCCAAAGACAAAGAATTTACAGCGACTGTTATGGAAGTTGTTAATGGAGACGCTCTCGTTGTAAAACTACCAACCAATGTTCAAAAGAAAATATTCTTAGCCAGCATCAGACCACCTCGTGAAAAGTAAGACATTCAATATTACTATTTCACACATATACTTTGTTGTGGAATTAAAAATGGAGATTATATGTACATGCTATTTAACATTAATTGAATTTTATTTTAAAGGAATTGTATATTTTCCAGGCTCTATCTTATACAAACTTCTCTGCATGAATTAGTCTAAGAAAAATTGATAAGCAAACATTAATATTATAGATTTTCGTTTGTAGTAATATTTATTTTATTTTTAGAAATAGTCCAGACGAAGAGGCTAAGCAATCACCAAGGCCCAAAGGCTTCAAGCCTTTGTACGATATTCCATGGATGTATGAAGCACGTGAATTTCTAAGGAAAAAGTTGATTGGTAAAAAAATAAATGTAACTGTTGATTATATTCAGCCCGCTAAAGACAATTTCCCAGAGAAGACATGCTGCACAGTTGTGGCAGGTGGAACGTAAGTAACATTGATATTGATATATATATTTTTTTAATAAATACAGTACATAACAACTTTATCTGTTTTGGTTACAGTAACATTGCTGAAGCTTTAGTTAGCAAAGGATATGCAACTGTGGTTAGATACAGAAATGACAATGATCAAAGAAGCTCTCATTATGACAAATTACTTGAGGCTGAATTAAAAGCTCAAAAAAGTCTTGTTGGCGTTCATGCTAAAAAAGATATCCCAACTCACCGCATCCAAGACACTAGTGGTGATTCTGCTAAGTCCAGAAAATTCTTCCCATTTTTGAAGAGAGCTCAAAAGACGGAAGCTGTCGTGGAATTTGTTGCTAGTGGATCACGTATGAGACTTTACATACCGAAAGAATCGGTCCTTGTTACGTTCTTACTCGCTGGAATTAACTGCCCAAGAGGGGCCCGCCCAGCTATAGGTGGCGGTGGAATGCAAGAAGCGGAACCTTTTGGCGACGAAGCTCTTCAATTTACAAAAGAAAAATGCCTACAACGTGATGTAAATGTGACAATTGAAGAAATGGATAAAGCTGGCAACTTTATTGGCTGGCTTTGGATAGAAAATGAGAACTTATCTATATCTCTTGTAGAGCATGGACTTGCTTCGATGCATCACACTGCTGAAACATCGGAATATGCTCGAATTATTAAGAATGCAGAAGAAAATGCTATGAAAAAACGCATTGGCCTATGGAAAGATTTTATTGAAGTTGAAAAAGAGATTGAGAAAGAACGCTCAGCCCCTATACAGGATCGAGTCATTAAATATGAAAAAGTTGTTGTTACTGAAATTACAAATGAAGGTTTCTTCTATGCTCAAAACATTGAGCTAGGTAACAAGTTAGAATCTTTGATGGATAAAATACATCAAGAGTTTAAAAATAATGCTCCTCTTCCTGGATCGTATGTGCCAAGGAAGGGACTAATATGCGCTGCTCGCTTCACTTTGGATGACCAATGGTACAGAGCTAAAATTGAGAAAATTACTGAAGATAAAATGGTTCAAATCTTCTACATTGATTATGGAAATAGAGAGGTGACATTTATAATTATACAATACAATTAAACATCATTTTATAAAGTTAACTAAGCTGTTACTAATTTTAAATTTCTTGGGACATAATAAACAACACTTGTCTCATGTCATTTTTTCATTAATACTTTTTATTTAATAAATATTAACTAATTTTTTTTCTAAACATTTATTTTAAATGCTTAAAATATAATTCGAGAATTTATAATCAGTTCATTTTCAATCAAACTGTTGCGATATTGAGGTATAATATTTTATTGTGTCATTAAAAAATATATTTCTTGCACAGATTCTTAGTCCAACACGACTGGCTCCGTTACCGGCGGGCACGGAGAGGGACCCGCCTTTTGCGACCGAGTACGCACTTGCTGGCGTTAAGTTCCCCACCGATAATGATGACCGGCAAGAGGCAGTGCGTGCCTTTTCTTCTGATGCGCTCAATAAGAAGCTGCTGTTAAATTTGGAAATTCGTGGTACTCCAGCATCTGTAACTCTTGTTGATCCCACTACTAATGTCGATATCGGCAAGGTATGTATTTGGATAATTTAATGGTACCAAGAACGAATCAGATTTTACTACTAACTTAATGTTCCTTTTTTGTCTTATGTATCTTTTTAAAAATAACAAACCATTAATTATTATCTATCTTTATTAGAATCTGATCAGGGAAGGCCTGGTGTTGATGGAGAACACCCATGAGTATCGCCTTAGCATCATGCTGGCGGAATATCGAGCTGCACAAGATCACGCTAAGATCTCGCGCCTGAACTTGTGGCGGCATGGAGATATCACCGACGATGATGCGGTAGAGTTTGGGGCGCGTCGCTAGCGCGAACTTGTCCGGTACGATGCTACCCTCTCGCCTTCGCATACACTCTATTGTGCGACCTGCAAGGCGCCACATATTGAGAAGATCATCTTTACCCTCATCTTAGAGTTTCTGTAAAGGCAGCAATACAACGTACCAATCAATTTTGAACTAATAAACAATATAATATTCGTGTTATTATCTATCTAACCTTTTGGACTGCCTTCCCAAAAATCAATTACTGTTTTTAAATAATCGATTATGATATGAATTTTAAAAGGTGAATGTTAAGTGTTTAAAAGGACAAATATAATATTAAGCGGTGTCTATCGTAGACTCTTCTTCATTGTGCTCTCCGTTGACTCGCGATCGTGTAGGTATTCTTTACTTGTGCTCACAGTGCATTTGTACAAAATAAGGAAATACGACAGTGTGAACCGATCGAGTGGCAATTTTAAAACCCTTCCATACCTATTCTATTACAATAATCACTAGATATTGTCTACATATTTTTATATTTCACTAATCTAAAATTATTAAATATAAATAGTGAATTATACATAGATTATGATAAAAGCAAGAATTATTTAAGACTTGTCTGTATTTAATTAATAAAAATCATAATATCGTATACAAATTAATGGAATAAATGTTAGATTAATAAAATTTCAATTGTTATTTCACTATTTATTTACAATGCATTCTACTGTTGTTCTGATGTGACTTAATATTTTATCGTAATAATTATGTTGTAATGATTTAATTGCTTCCAATGTTTTCATGTTACAATGTCGATCTCTGTCTTATTTCTGTTTTTGCAAATATCTTACTAGATTGTATATTTTGTATCTGTCTAAGATTCATTCAATATATTGTAGTGGTAAAAATCAATGTGTAATGTTAGCTAAGTGTGAATTTTATCTAAAGTAATATAATATGGGAAGTCTGAGTGTAGTGGTATTGTATAAGTTTTTTTTACTTCATTATTGTTTTATATTTTACTGAACTTGTTCTTTACAATGTAAGTTTGATTTTTCGTACTTACGAGCATATTGTTTTTTACACCTACCTCTCTTCCCTAAATGTTTTTTTTGCTCCTCATTACAAATTTCATTTAATCCTTTTAGAGTACCACACGGTACGTGGATTGTTAATTAAACTTGGTATATTGAAATAAATATTTTAGGAAACATTAATTGTTTATTACCCTTAACATTATAATTGTTATTTGCGTCAATAATATTCTGAACTAAATAATACTGAATAAGGACAGATGACAACTTGAAGTAATTCTGGTTATGATTGAAGCCAGGGCCAGCCAAAATACTAAACAATATTATCTAGTCTTCTAGTTGAAAATACAGTATTTTACCCCTTTTATTTCAAACTAGCAGTGCCCGCGGTTTCACCCGCGTATAATGAATAAAAATCAGCCTAGAACCTTCTCGATAAAAGGACTTCAACACAAAAATATTTTTTAAATTCGAACCAGTAGTTCCTGAGATTAGCCGGATCAAACAAACAAACTTTTCAGCTAAGCAAATATTAGTATAAATTATAAAATACATTCATAATATTTGATAAGAAATTGATTACCCTGCCCTTTTCTAACGACAAAGACGGACGTCGTCGTTTTCTTGTTAAATTAAATTGTCGTTAAATTGTAAATTTATATTATAGTAATACTGGTCACACAGTGTAATAAGAGATCCCTCACGACAATTTAAGTTACCTATCAAAAATTAACAGTGCTGCCATCTCATATAATATCCGTTAAGTGAATGTGCTAAAGGTACCTTTGTATTCGCATCTTTCTTTTCGGATGTCAGGTTTTCTCGTTTTTAGAATTCCCAATAATCAATTGAAATCTTATCTTACTAAAAATATATCAGTATCGCCATTAAAAAAGTATTAATAAGTGTTCTACAAAAGTTTGTGGCTTTGATCTTAAGTTGAAACAAATACAATAATAAAAGTTTATAAAACTGAATAATTTATAATAGAACAAATAAAAATATAAAGCAAATATTTTAATAATTTTCTGTATGGTATCAAAACATATTTAGAACACATAAAAAACAGCCTAGTGGCAATACTCACAAACATGGTAATAATAAGCTGCGTGGCCGTTTTAAGGTACGTTCCGGTTTACTTATAATCGAGAATCTAAAACAAAAGCTGAAAACAAAAAAATACTTTAATGTGCGTAACCGAACATTTGTTTTTATAATTCCAACATTACTATATGACAAAAATATACTGTTGATATATAACTAAATCAAAAAACAAATATTGAAATGATAATTTATTAAAAAAAATACTATTCAAAACTCGACTGGAACGGAACGTTAAAACTAACTTGTTAAATGCATTTGTACCCAAGGCCATTAAAGTGCAACAAGGATCTTGTGGCAATTCAATGACACTGACATAGGTGAGGGCTAAGCACGGTCTTATATACAGATTTTGCAACGGAGCCCGATTTCAGTGTTGCGAGATTGGTACGATCGTGATATAAATTTTCTTTCGCTTCAACGCCGCTGTACGTCGTTACTTTCACGGTCTTATATACAGGTCTATCAACAACAGTAATGGGTACGTCGGCTTAATGATTGCGCTATTCTGTTCAATTTACGCCCGCTGGCTGCTGCCCGCGTTACATGTTTTAACCCCTTCTAAAGAAAAGCTTTAAAAGAAATTTAAAACTTAAATGTAAATAATAATAATAATATCCTGGGACATTATTCACACAAGGCCATCTGATCCCAAACTAAGCAGAGTTTGTACTATGGAAACCAGACAAATACATATATAAATATTAAAATAAATATGTGCAAGTTCGTCTATGTAGGTAACACCCACTCATCAGATATTTTAGGGCAAAACAGCAGTACTTGGTATTGTTGTCCAATTACAATATGGTGGCCTACGTAAAAAAATATTCGAAAATAATAACGAGTTGCCTAATATCTTTCGATATCGTTATTTTCCATAAAGCAAAGGGAAAATCTTATCGCGAAATCAGGTTTATGTTAAATTTAAGTAAAAGTACAGTCGGAGATATCATAAAAAAGTTTAAAGTCCAAGATCGGATTGATTCGGTCAAGCCGAGTGGTCGGCCGAGTGTTTTAAATACAGACCGCAGAACGCAGACAAGTGATACGAAAAATTAAAAAAGATCCGAGATTAAGTGCTCTAAAAATAGCAAGCGAACTTTCTCGGGAAATGGGAAAAAATATTTATCCGCAAATGGTTCGGCGAAAGTTAAAAGAAAATGGATACAACGGTCGAATAGCCCGAAAAAGACATTCATAAATGAGATCGATAGACGAACATGAGTACGATTTGCCAAAGAACACGGTGGTGAAGACGATTCGTGGTGGAACGATGTTAATTTACGTGACGCGATCAAATTTAATATTTTCGGATCTGATGGACGTGTTATGGTGTGGTGTAAGCCCAATACAGAGCTAAAACCGAAAAATTTACACGCTAATTTCAAGCACGGTAACGAGAATGTACTCGACTGAGACTGTATTTCGACTGCTAGTTTCGTAACGACGTAAATATTGAACGTCGGTCAATAATTTATTAACAAATAATATCTCAAAGGTGTCCGAATATTTTTGTTACACAAATATCGAAAATATTATGTTCAATCAATAAAAAAATATCTAAAGACTATGTCTAAATTTAATTATATGATAAAAAAAGAAAAATATTTGGTGCGGCACAAATAATTCAATGCGTATTACGCATTGATTTATTCAAACATTCTGTGGTGTGTGGTTTGGGAATTCCCGACAATTTCAAAGTCCCGGGACACGAGACAGCGCACAAAGTCCTGGGATTTCGCGGGACTTCGAGACAAGATTTTTTTTTGTTTTTTTTAAGAGGGATAAGGCTTTTCTGTAGCATTTTAATTGAGTTAATTTCTGGTGAAAGGTATAAAAAAAGTCAATTTTTAAAAAAAAATCACCGTATTAAACAGAATATTAATTCTTAATAGTTATTAACGTTAATTTTAGTCTTAATAATTGCTTTGTTTATTTCTTTTAAACAGTTAAATCTTATAGTTATAAAACGAACTTAGTTAAAAATCATAATAATTCTTAATAACTTTACTATTATCTAGTAATTCTAATATGTAATCATTGGTCATAATCACAACATTGTTAATTCTCATAATCACAGATTTGTTTCATAATTAATTCATCTAAATATAAATAATAAAACAGACTTATAAATCAGTCTTTTAAATAATCAACTAACACATTAAATAGACTTTTTTATATGCGATTTAATAAAATAGGCTTTTAAAAAAATCAGAGCATCAACAGCTTTGTCCGACAATCTGTTTTTGTGTTTTGTAATAATGCCACCGGACCAGGAGATCACTCTCGTTTTCAACAGATGTCGGTTTAATGGTGTTTAAGGCATTATATAGTAATTCCAATCTTTCTGTACGTTTTCTGATGGCGCTAGGCTCCTTCAATTATTTGAAAATAAAAATGATTACATAACAATTTCGTAATCTTGTCTCGTCTCGAGTCTCGTCGACCCAAAAGACCCGGGACTCGAGACAACTAAAATTACGAAAAGTCCCGGGACTTCGAGACATGAGGCGTCCGGGGACCCAAACCCTAGTGGAGTCCGAATATTTTCGTTACTCACAGACTATTTATTACTATTATTATCGTTATCTATACAAACATCAAATAGAGAGAGCGCGAATTTACTTAGTTTATTTATAAATATAACGTGAAAAGTAAATATAGGAATCAATGCTGCAACTGTTTGAAAAAAAAATCACCATTTGAAAAGTACATTATTCCAGATGAAAGTGGGATGTTTTATGTATCCATACATATATAAATTAGCTAAATTTAGGATCTCCGTCCACTAAGTTGGAAAAAGCCATGCATCATGACAGCTTCCACGGCGTGTGCTGCGTGAATAGTTACACAAAAATTATGTATAGCTGCAATGTTCCTCATGAAAAATCCACGATATAAGGATAGCTCACAGTATTCACTTTTATCTTTAAATCATGGTAAAAAATAATTAAATACTGAATTTTTAAGCGAAGCTTTTTTAACCGATATGTTATATTTACATATATAAATATGTTTATTGTCTTAAGTACTTAATTTGGAACATATTCCTCCATTAAACTATTTAATTGAAAAATATTTAACAGTCATCGTAAAAAAGCTCTCAGGCAACAAAAATAATTATTGTCACAGTCAGCGGTGCGATTGCGGTAACTCAATTAAGCACACCGCAATTTGTTGAGTCGTTAATGTTTATCTTAAATTTGTGATTGTTGAGGCCTACGTGAATTTGATATTCGTTTATATTATGCACTAGCTGAGCACACGGTTTCACCCGCGTATAATTAATAAAAATATAATGAATAAAAATCAGCATAGAACCTTCCTCAATAAAAGGACTATACAACACAAAAATAATTTTTAAATTCGAACCAGTAGTTCCTGAGATTAGCCGGATCAAACAAACAAACTCTTCAGCTTTATGTATTAGTATTGATGTGCATGTACACATACATAATAACATATTTTCTTAGTTTGGGCCGACTGTATAACAATAGATTGTTAAAAATGTATTTAAATGTCACTTGAATTGTTAAATAATTATTGCTCGAGTCCCTAACTCAGAGGTCCTGCGTCGCTCCGGAATATACGGCATGGAAGCTCTTCTAATACAACTATAACACAGATGGCGTGGCCATGTCCTGCGCATAGATGATCATCGTTTGACTTTTGACTTTGACTACCATCTACAAGAAGATCAAGACGTTTGAGGAAAACCGCCTTCAGACACTAGATGAAAAGCGCCAGTTAAGAAAAGAGAGACCTAAGCCCTCCTACACAATATACATATAACTCTGCAGGCCAACTGTACTGTAACGCATGTCGAAGGGTTGTTAAAACCAATTTTGGTCTAGCGAGCCACAATAGGGCTCATGTTAGAAATAATAATTAATTCCTAGGGTCGCCGTCATCGAAATCGACTGACTCATTTTATTTTAATTTTATTCAGGTGCTTATAAAAATATTTTTTCTAAGATTACATTTGAAAATTGGTCATCTCATTTTTGATCGTTAATTTTAATCAAAAGTTAAAATTATTAAGAATATATATAGTTAATACTGCATTTGAAAGTCGCTCCAATCGTTAAATATTTATTGTTGTACATCTTACTTACACATATATATTATATTTGAAAATTATATATTTCACTTTAATGTAAATTTAATTTATACATTTAGGAAGGTATATTATGCTATGTAGTAAAGAAAAATAATGACACCTGCAGTTTAATTTAATTGTCACAAAAGGAATAAATCATTATCTAATTCGCATTCGCATTACATTCGCAATGAATTCGCTTAACATTCGCAATGCTTAAATTTAATTTGAGAAATCGTTACCTTAGTCATAAATTAAACAGCATTGTAATACTTGACAAAAACCAAATGGTTCTCTGTTAAGTCGGTTAACGGACGATAATTTTACATGATAACGTCATAAGAAAACATTGATGAATACTTGGACGCATCGGCCGATGGAGCGGAAGAGAGATAGATGCGTCACAAGCGGAACGCTTTGGCCGATCGTGCCTCTCTATCGCTTGTTCCGCGCTCTAACCGCACAGGCGGAACGTGACAATGAGTCATACTTTTTCGTGCGTGCAACCGGCGTTCATCGATTTATAAGACGTTATCACGTCAAAAAAGTGTTACTACATTTTTAACCGCCGCTGTTCGACTTTTGTCCAGTGTCATTGCTGGACTTCGTCAGCTTTAACTGGTAGACTTTGTATAGGTTGAATCGGCCGACTTCGTTACAGTGTAACTGGTACAATGCCTTTGAGTATAATCGATAAACTTCGTATATGTGTAACAGATTAATTTCATTCAACTGTGACTGGTAGAGTTCGTTCCATTGTATCCGTTCGACTTCGTTGAGGTTTGAACGGGTAGCTTCGTACAAGTATCGCCGGTCGACTTCGGCCAGGCGGAAACGGAAAAGATCATTCAGTTGTATCAAGTCGACATCGTTTAGATGTAATTTATAGATTTCGTTCAGATAAAACTCATTAACTTCGTTCAAGTGGAACCTGTACACTTCATTCAGTCGTAACCGGTTATCATCATTCGTGCGTGACCGGTTGATTTCGTTAAGATGTAATCTGTTAATTTCGTTCAGATATAATCGATAAAATTCGTTCAGGTGTATACGGTAGACTTCGTTCTGGTTTAAGCAGTTGACTTCGTACTGATGTAACAGGAATACTTCATTCATGTGTAGCCGGTAGACTTCGTTCATGTGAATTCGGTCTATTTCGTTCAAGTGTGACTTGTAGAATTTGTTCAGTTGCAACTGGCCGATTTCGTTCTGGCTTAACCGGTCGACTTCGTTGTGGTGTATCCGGTTGATATTATTCAAATGAAACCGGTATACATAGTTGACATGAAGCCGGTCGATTTCGTACACGTGTAACCGGGTCATTTCGTCCTTGTGTAATTGGTAAATTGCATCCAGATGTGACGGGTAGACGTTCTTTATTTGAAATCGGTATATTTCATTCATGTTTAATTAGTAGACTTCGTGCAGGTGAAAAGGTTGATTTCGTTCAGGAGTAACTGGTAGACTTCGTTCAGGATTGTCTGAGATACATGAAATGTAAGAATTCTATGTTTAATAACAGGCAAAATAGCTTCTACATACGTACTTTTATTTAAACACAATTGCTAAGCAGCAAGTTTTAAATATTTTGTCCAAAAACGTTGATAATAATCAAAACGGAACATGAAACACCATCATGAAAATCGGCTAATATGTATTAATATCGTTGTATATTTACTTCCTCAGATTTTTTTTGTAAACAAGCTCATATATATATATATATATATATATTATTACTTACTTACTAAAGCATTTAAGTAGCATTTACTAAAAGTTTTAGTTTTGTTTTTAATTTATTTGGTGACTGGAACTCACTATCCTTCATGGGTTATTTAAATAACCTGTGTTAAGGTTATATATAGGTCAGGCGTCAGTAAAAGAAGCGCATAGCGCAGGACTACAACGATTGATTTATATAGCTCCAGGTGTATACATTTCTATAGACGTGTATAATTTATAAGCTTCGATTGAAATATTAAAATGGCAATATAACCTATTTTTTTTACAATATCTACGTGATATATTTATATAATTAAAATATATCAATTGATATTTTATTAATTGGTTTATACTTGAATAAAGTAATCAATTGTTTTTCTTTACATGGTTTAGTAAGGAGTGACTAAGTAGGAAAAATATTGTACAAAAAATATGTAAAATAAAATTGATAGTTATCTATAAATATCATCACATAAGTACGCGTGACGCATAATTGTAATTAGAAGGGCACGGAGGAGATCACAATAATTCTTTTCAACATTTAGGATTTTTTTTTAATAATTTTTTTAATTTTCTCTAATCACCAAACATTTCTTAATGAAAATAACACTATTTATAATGCTACACTATTCCACTTAACAACCTATATTATTATATTTGCAATTTTACTTACGTTTTCCGTCAACAGCTACGGTGCCATTCAAAAGGTTCGTTTTAACTGAACAAAAAATAAATACAGCATAAATATTCTAGACCCATAATAGTGTAGAGATTTTATGTAAAGTTCGCAATTCACTCTCCAGAGCATTGATTTTAAAACTATCATTTTTATTAAAATAATTTAAAGTTAGGGAAAACACTAAAATATGTAATGATTTGTGACTTATCTTTTTTTAGAAGAATACATTTTATTTTATTGATGCTTTACAGGTTATTTATTTATTTATTTAAGGAAAATTGAACACTTTAAATTGTTTAATTTTTTAAGTTTGTAATATTCTCAAGTCTAGTGAGATTGTTTATCTTTTTGTTTTGTTTATTACATTTTCATTTCTTCTACTCAGTCAGTCAGTCAGACATATTAAAAAGATATAGGTTACCTAAAACCTATCCTACTCGGGGAGGAGTAGGATAGGTTTTAGGTAAGAGGAGGATATGCTGGGTAACATTCACATTAGAAAAAATATCAGAAAAAAGCTAGTACTTTGGATCGGATTTTTTGGACGTGCTAACCACTATCAGTCAGATTGGTACAATGTTTTGCAAGCAAGCAATGCTAAGAAACAGTACGAAGGCCACAAAACCTCCACCAGTTATAAGTATTATTATGACCAGTTATTAGTTATTAGTATAAATTTATACTCGAAGAAAAGTACAACTATCCTTCCGGTTCTGAAAATTTGGAATGAAATATTACCACTATCCGTGGATATATGAATACAACTTTCAATAAGACGCAATGCAGAGAATATTTTTAAATAAGCAAATAGAAATGGGGTCGATTAAATGATTAATTAATCATAGGCTATCTATATATTAGTATTTACCTTAGCCATTAGCTGGAAATGTATTAGTACAATATGATCGAAGCTTTTTTTATTTTATAAGCCTTTCTTAATTCCCGACATTTTTTATTTTTTTTTATTTAGCATATTATAAATCAGAAATCCTCTCCGGTGAAGGCCTCCTCCAAGGTTTGCCATCTTTCTCGGTCTTGAGCTGTGTGGATCCAGTGTGGACCCGCGATTTTCCAAACATCGTCCTCACGGTCTTCCTCTGTAGAGCTTGCCTGGTGGGCCTCTCCATGTCGTTACTGTTTTGGTCCACCTGTGATGATCTGTGAGGCGCGCCACGTGGCCCGTCCACTTCCACTTCAGCTTTCGTACTAGGCTAAGTGCATCAATTGCTTTCGTCTCCGATCTTATTTTTGTGTCTTATCTTGTGTAGCTTTATTTGTAAATTTCTGGGTTTGGCATGCATATGTCAGGCATGGAATAAGGGCATGAGTAACTTTCTTTTTAAGCATTGTAGGTATATCTATTTTTGCACTATTTTGAAAGTTTTTTGTTTTTGTAATAACTTTGGCCGTACGTTTGAACACTTATATTCTTTTTTTAACTATTTGTATTTGGCAATAAAAACACAGAGCCGTTGTTGGTCGTGGCATTGCAGCGCCTTCTCCTGATCTCGTCATCTCTCCATCGAAGCTTAGTAAGTAGGTAAAATAGTACGAAAATTTATTTGTTTACAGTATTTGCGTTGAGGACTAATGGTGATTGGGTGAAACCCAAATTTGTTATGAGCATATTTTAAGTTTTTGACATTTTGTAATGTAGAGATTCGATGTTTCTGCTTTTATTTGGAAACATTTTCCCATGTCAGATATTTGTTTGTTGCGCAGATTTTGAATATCTAGGATACCGACAGTGAAGCAACACCAAAGACTGTCTGTCTTTGAACACAGGCTGCGGTTGACGCTTTCTGTTTTTGACCAAGGAGTTATTGATTTTGCGTTAAAGCTGTTTCAGATTATTTTTTGATAATAATAATATTATGGGTAATAATTAAATATTTATATTAATATACTTAGAAAGGTATTGTGTAGCTGGTTTCTCTGATGCTCTTTGTTTAGGTAAAAAGTGTCTGCAATTCGGTTCAGTAGGATAGAAGTGCTTGTTGAAATATCAGCTTAAGAAATGATTTCAATCTTTCTTTGGTATTTTATCTTATTTGTACGTTATAATTATTAATTAGATCTACGTGACGTTTTTTAAATTATTTATTTTTATGCCTATATTGTGTTGTGTACTATAATAATTATTATATTAGGTCCTTACGTATGAAATTGGCGTTTTGTACGGGAGCAATATAAAGTCTTTTTTTTTGTATAATATATTTAATTAATCAAAGTATGCGCCATTGTTATCTATGCACTTTTGCCATATCATAGGTAGTTCATTGATGCCTTTACTAAAAAAACCATGGGGGCGAGAATCAATAAACTCTTTGAAGGCGGTTTGGACTGTCGCCTCGGATTTTTTTTCCTTGTAAGAAGTTGTCCAAATTCCGGAAAAAATGGTAATCTGTTGGAGTAAGGTCCGGGGAGTACGGTGAATGTCGCAGACATTCCAATTGTAGCTCATCTAACTTAGTGGTTGTTTATTGTGCAGTATGTGGTCTTGCGTTGTCGTGAAGCAGCAGTGACCTAGAGCGATTGACCAATCTCAGTTGTTTAGCAGCTAGTTCTTCCTTCATGGTTTGCAATTGCTGACAATAGATATCTGCCGTAATCGTTTGGCCAGATTTTAGAAAACTGTAGTGAACGACACCGGCGCTAGTCCATCAAATACTCACAAGTAACTTTTTCTGAGTCAATTTTCCTTTCGGGCAGGATTTGGCTGGGTCTCCAGGGTTCAGTCATTGCGACGAGCGCTTCCGATTATCGTACAGTATCCACTTTTCATCACAAGTAATGATTCGATTTAAAATCCCTTCATTATTGTGTCGGTTGAGCAAAGTAACACAGCCGACGACGCGTGTTTGCATGTTCGATTCACTCAATTCATGAGGTATCTTTCAAATTTTTAGTTTCCCGATTTACTTCAAGTGGATTAATACAGTTTTATCACTTACCCCGAAGCCTGCAGCTACCTCTGAAGTGCTTTGTGATGGATCCGCTTCCACAATAGCCTTTAATTCTTCATTTTCAACTTTGGTCTCCGGCCGTCCACGGGGTTGATTCTGAAAGTCGAAATTTCCAGAACGAAAACGTTGAAACCGAAAACGTACTGTGCTTTCTTTAGCGACACCAGCGCCGTACACATCATTAATCCTTCGAGCTGTTTCTGCAGCACTGGTGCCACGGTAGAACTTGTACTCGTAAATATACCGATATTTCATGTATTCCATTGTGCGGAAATAAGCGACCCCAAAAAAAAAATTAATGAGGAAAAAACAAATGAATGACTGTTTTCAAAACTCAAATGTACCAGCTAAATGAATTTATAAATTTGAATTTGGAATTCTTAACCAAAGAGGAGATATTTTAGATCAAATTGGTCAGCACGACAAAACGTAAATTTTTTATGTTTTAATGTTTAAGATTGGTTAAGATATATATTTCTTCGTTGTGCATTGTTTCTTTATCAGTTTTAGCTTTACTTTGCAAAGCATTTTACAATTTTATTATAGCTATACGTTGGTCTCCTAGACTTTGCTTATTCTTGCATTTACCTATACTCGACACAATTAACTCACTTTCTTGCTTATACATGTTCGTTTACATGCCACAACAGCCTATTTTCTCAATCTTCAACTTACTTATTAGTGAGCTAGAGGCTTAAAACATTGAATATATAATACTGCAGAACTACATAATAATCCAAAATTAACTCACTCTCCCGCCCTTATCTACATATGTTTGTTTGTTCGCTATATTTCATTAACTCGATTTTAAGCTAACATTTTTGATTTCTCAGGACCAAATGACATTACAATACAAACTCAAAACTCTTATCAGTCTGCATGTTTGTTCGTGTTTTTGCTAAACCTTTTACACTCGAATTTAAGTTAACATTCATTATTTTTTCTGTCCGTATGTTACTCTCTTCGCTACAGCTTATTATTCACTTCTAATTAAACTTACTTCCCGATGAGTTAGAGACGAGAAATTTTAAAAATATATCATAGATGACAATTATTACATTGTTTACATTACTCAACTCTCTTTCCTGTTTGCATGTTTGTTCGTGTTTTTGCTAAAAACTTTCCACTTGAGTTTAAGCAAACTTCCAGATCAGTTAGAGACTTGAAATTTTGAACATATCTCATAACTAGATGACAATGTGATATTAAATCATTCTCTATTCCATCTATAAGTTTGTTTCTTTACTTTAAACTAAAACTTTAAACTTTTTTATCGATTGTAAACTAAATTGCAAAGTGGGGAACTAGTAGCGCTTAAAGAGCGCATAATCTACCTTGTTATTACCTTGTTGTAATATAACGAATGTAACAAAAAAAAACAGTTTTTTATAGTAAAAAAATTGATATATTCGCACTTGTTCAATTTATATAGTAATATCTCTAGAATCAAATACTTGTTTCTATGGTTTCTAGATCTTGGCGTGAAGATGAAACTACTTGAGGTAAGTTTTTGGTGGTAATCAGACGACCCAGCCGCTCGAGGTCTTGCAGTTGTCGAAGTTGACGCAGAATGAGTCGTACGTGCGAGTCGCGAAGCGTACGTAAATCTTTGATCCATTTCTCTTCACGCTCCATGTAACTTTCAGCTAAGAGCATATTAAGTATAATTTATTATGAATTAAATGTATGAAAATAATTTATTATGGTTATTTAAAAATATAAATATACCACTAGAACTGGAACTGATGCCCTCATTATTTACGTGTCTGCAAACATATTTGTGAACAATTATTTTAGGTACATAAAATTTGAAATTTCTTAAATGTTTTGTTATTTTTAAATTCAAATTAACAAAAGTCTACCTAATTAAAAACATACCTATTAAATGCAGCTATATGTTCAGTTTGTATAGCAACGCTTTGTGTTAGGACATGTACTGAGAACCCGATGGAGACGGTTGTTACAGATGTGTGAGCCACAACTTTATCAACAACTGACTTTAAAATTAATCGTAATACGTGTTGAGCTATTATCTTGCCTTCGTTAATCATTATCTGTGGGAAATTAATAAAACTATTAGATATACAATAATTTTCAATGACAACTTATGTTTGTATGATTTTATAATGCGGTTTATTTTCTACTGTATCGATTGAAAAACACTGTGTTAGGTATACTAACTTTTGATTTCTGATCGAAACCATTAAATTCATGAGATAACTTGGATATTGAAAGAAGATGCAGCGGCGTAGATGGCGGATTCACAGAATAGTACGCAATCTTATTGCAAAAGCCAGGAATATCACTGCTGGTTCTAAAAATCGAAATGTATAGTATATTATGTGACAAATAGACAAGTTGTATTCAGCCACTGCGCTAGATCACCAGGTGTCGTATAACATATTTGCATCCAGCAACAACAACGTTGCTGTTATTTTCTTTAAAATTTTATCAAAGTAATTGTTGATACCTTTTGAGATTAGTGTTCCTACTATATAGATACCACACTTTGGTGATGGCGGCCCAAAGCGGATAAGCGTTCGTATACCGTTGAATGAAATGTAAGTGTCAATGTATGCATATACGGATAGCACCAGAACAGCCCCGAGTTTTGATCAGTTTTGATCGGGCGTCGGAGTTGAGATTTAAGGTAATATAGAAAAAGTGGTGAGTTTGTTAAAAAATTATATTCAAATTCAAAATACTTTATTCAATATTGAAGTATTACACTTTCTTATTGATAGTCAATTTAGAACCGGCGAAAGAAACTCAGCCGGTTGTATTTTTTTTTGTCTTCTCCTTATGGTGTCATGTACTGCTTAACAAAAAAAAAATTGAAATAGCCATGCGGCGATCGTGTCGTTCCCAAGGTGTGCTATAATCCATAAAATCATTAATTGTATAACAACCTTTAGCAAACAAGCATAGCGTTACATTTTTTTTAAATTTAGCCACTGAGGGATTTTGAACGTTTTCTGGGATCCTGTTGTAAAACATCATTAATGTTTTTCCGTACATACATAACATTACATAATATGTATTGAGAAGCAACAGTTAATATTCTAATTTCTTTAAATTTCTGTCTTAGGGATTCTTTAGCTTCCAGGTTATAGATTGCGCATATAGCCCACTTCTGCAGTACAAATATCGTATTGATAGCGGCCGCATTACCCCACAGCATAATGCCGTAAGACATTATACTGTGAAAATAACTAAAAAATACAAGGCGGGCCGTATCAACATCGGTAAAAAATCTTATTTTCTTAACCGCAAAAGCCGCTGAGCTTAGTCTACTCGCCAATCCGTCAATATGGGGGGCCCACTGCAACTTGGCATCAACAGTAAGGCCAAGAAATACAGTAGACTCAACTGGATCCATCGACTCCCCATTGATATGTACATCAGCTTTTACATTTTTAACATTTGCGCGCTAAACTTTACAACTTTTGTTTTTTTATTGTTTAATATAAGATTATTGACACTTAACCAATGTACTTTATCAAAGATAGTATAGTTAACGTCATCATACTGCACTTGTTTTCTTTTAATTTTAAAAACTAATCATCAGCAAACAATACTATGTCATGTTTGTTCCCTACAAGAAAGGGCAGGTCGTTTATATAAATGAGGAATAGAAAAGGACCGAGAATTGATCCCTGAGGGACCTCCATACCAACTGAAACCCCAGGAGATCTTTTCCCATTAACGTCAACCTTCTGAATTCTATGTATCATTTGATTAGATAACATCTATCATATTATTAATAGTGGTCGTATATTACTTAGAAAAAAGATAAACATACCGGTATATTTTAATTGGTTTTGATGTTATAAATTGTATATGACGAGATTAATTTGTTTACCTGCTTTGCCCAAACGGCTTATCAGCTTTAGGCCCACTGTTAGGGCAAAACGGGTTTTTGAACAGTCTTTAATTTTTGACGATACATAATTATCAAATAGAAAATTACACCATTGGCTGTTTTATTATAAATTTCGATACCTCTCCTATCAAATAAAGTAAAATATATTAATATTATCAAACAACATTTAAAATTTTGCGGCTTTCAATATTAAAAGGGGTATGCCCTTAAGATGTTGATCGAGTGAGTTCCTGATTAAAAAGTACAGTAGATGGCATGATTAAAGCAATAGAACAAGTGAAATGGATAATCATATTCTCTCCTGCAACTCTTCACTATGCAAATATATATATTCATAGTACCAGAAATATTCATTATATCTTTTGCTAATATTAAAAATAAACGTACAAAGCAGGTACATCCATTTGTCTTATAAAACATACCGAATAGGAGCTGAGCGCGAGCGCAGTGGCAGCGACTGGCTATCTAAACATAGAAATTTAACCAATTATCATTTTGACATTACTACTAAGTATAGTACCTAAATTGAATTACTAATTATAGAGTACTTATAACCTACATAGTATTATTAGATAAAGCAAATATTTATTTCTATTTCGTAACAAAATATTTCTTCTAATACATACAATTCTCACGATGCGGCATGCTATGCCAACTGTACTGTCCCATATTCGTGTATCCCGAAACAGACATGCTGGCTGCTTCTTTCAACTTTACTTCAACGGTTTCACTTTGTTACACTGTATGTACTGCTAGGCGTAACTAAATTATATTATATTATAGCTGATAAAATTGTTCAGATAAAATTGTTCATTTGTATATTCCATAATAGTTAAATAGGACCGTAAATATAAATTTATAGCCATATTTTATTACCTTAAATATGCAGACCTTGAAATTTTTCATAATTTGAACGGTAAATACAACGTTTTAATTTTTTCTAAATATTGTTACGTCTACAATAAAATGTTTATTATTAAAAAGCAAAATATTGATAAGTCTGTACATAATCTAAATAATGACATTGATAATAATGTCATTTTACAAGAGTATATAAAGTTCTTACGGAAGTTAATATGGATTCTCTTTGTTCCTATGTGAGCAAAGCTTGGATTTTGCCTAGCCCTGAACTTGTATTTAATTGGATCAAGTGAGCGATTCCCGTAGATATGTATATTTTGTGTATCTTAGAAACGATCCTAACGATTTGGTCAAGTTTTGTATTCAGATAAAGTTTTACTTAATCAAATCGTCAAATATTATCAAAGTTAGAGTCATTTCCCAGATACCGTCTCCGAAAAACACAAAATATATAATCATAAATTTGATACATACATAAAGGAATTGCTTATTTAATATTAAAGCATAAGATAGATATACCTAAAGACTACGAACTAACTTTTGCAGCCACAAGAGGAGTAAAAACAAATACACAACTAAGTCATCGAGTTGATGCGATATCATTGGTCGGGATCTTGAATAATAAATTATTTTCATTATGAATTCGCAAAAAATGGCAACGTTGTTATTAGCGAAGTTATTATCGAAATTTTGGAAGTAAAATTATAGTAAAGTTAATTTTTAAGGTTTTTTACAAATAAAGGTTTCAAAATTCATTGAGTACTAAATATTGCGTAATATAGCAGAGCTACAGCAAATCGCATGGAGTACGTAAATCTAAAGTATAAACTCAGCTTAGGCTACGCTTTAACTCATTGTATTAATTATTGGATTTAATTAAATTTATTTAATAATAGGGTTTTACCTGGCCTACTTGATTATTATCGATAGTAACGACACAAGTACATACTATCGATAGACAAACAATTCATTGTTTGCAACTAATCATTTCTAGTTTATGGTTCTAGTGTTTTGAAAACATGGATGTCAATGTCATATGACAAATAGATCACGGTCCTATACACAGGTCTTGTAACTTCAGTATGGGGTACGTTGACATACTGATGCTGTTAAGTTCAATTTACGGCCGCCAGAAGCATGACAATTCGCGTAATAATTATCCCGAACATTTTTTAAATCCAAACAAAACAAAAATAACGAAAAATCCGCAAAACTCAACAAAACGATATGACAATGATTAAATAACACAATAGTTGGGAGAGAAAAATATCAGCTTCGATAGCAGCGACGTAGTACCTCAAGCGGATGATTTTGCGAATTAGCAGTTGTTACACACTCGCACCTCATCTCTCACCACTGAAATTGGACTTAGTTGCAAGACCTGTTTATACGACCATGAAATAGATACTAAATAAGTTTACTGTTTTTAAAGTGATATATAAATTCTACTGATAGTTTTAAAATTTATTTTAGTTACGTGTCGTAAAAGATAAACAGTTCGGTAAAAAAAATTCACAACGCCTATTTCTGATTTAAAGTATACAACCCAAATTGACACATTACACAAAATGGCACGCTTAAAAATTAACTGTGCCTTTAATATGTGAGAATTTTGTATCTATTTTGTATTAGTGTATACTTAATAACCGTGTTTTAATCTGAGCTGTGTGGCTAAAAGAAGAAAACAGAACCCGCCTGCTGTAACAAACACGCACAAGTATGGGGTTTTCCAATAGGGACGCTTGAACTTTGACAGCTGATTGCGGCCATGTTGTTTGAGTGACAGCTGTCAAATGCAGTGTGTTATATTCATTCCGTCCTCCCAAACCACCATGGCAGGTTACAGTGTCGAGCAGCACGTGCAAATCATAAAATTGTTTTATGAAAATGGGTCTTCAGTTCGAGCAACGTTCCGCGCACTTCGCCCGTTTTACGGTCGCGATGATCGTCCTGCCGAGTCGACTATCCGTCGATTGGTGGACAAATTCGAGTCAACCGGGTCAGTTAACAATCAGCCGGTTCCCGTGCGTCAACGTAACGCGAGATCTGCCGAGAATATCGCCGCTGTGCGCGACAGTGTCCTCGAAAACCCGCGGCAGTCAATTCCGCGTCGCGCACAGGAACTCGGCCTTTCGCAGACGACAACTTGGCGAATTTTGCGTTGTGACTTGAGCCTGCACCCGTACAAGATCCAGCTGACCCAAGAGCTCAAGGTTGATGACCATAGACAGCGCCGTGTGTTCGCTGACTGGGCATTAGAGCAGTTGGAAGTTGACGCCGATTTTGGCAAAAAAATCATCTTCAGCGACGAGGCGCATTTTTGGATGATTGGCTATGTCAACAAGCAAAATTGCCGTATTTGGGACGAGACCAATCCACACGAGGTTCACCAAGTGGCAATGCACCCGCAGAAAGTGACTGTTTGGTGCGGATTTTGGGCCGGAGGCGTGATTGGTCCGTATTTTTTCGAAAACGATAATGGTGTGGCCGTCACCGTCAATGGTGAGCGATACCGGTCGATGATAACCAACTTCTTTTGGCCTGAAATCGAGAATATGGATCTGGACAACATGTGGTTTCAACAGGACGGCGCTACGTGCCACACAGCACACGCTACGATGGAAGTTCTGCACGAGCAATTTCTGGACATGGTCATCTCGCGCGGAGGCGACGTGAACTGGCCACCGAGATCATGCGATTTGACTCCGCTGGACTTTTTCTTGTGGGGTTTTCTTAAGTCGCAGGTCTATGCCAACAAGCCGCAAACCACCGATGCCCTCAAAGTCAACATACGCCACGCCATCGATCAAATACAGCCCGATTTGTGCGCCAGAGTCATCGAAAATTGGACCTTTCGTGTGCGCGCCACCAACCGAAGCCGTGGCGGTCATTTGAATGATGTCATATTCCATACATAATGGGGTCGATAGACCTTCCAAATAAAAAAAAATTTCGCAAATATCTCTCCTACATGTATTTTCTTTTTGCATTTCAAAGATCAAGCGCCCTTAATGGAAAACCCTATACAAGCACAATGCGCCTGTGCTTTGTTACGCAAGGCGTAGGTGCTGCACATCCCGTAGTGCCGAAGGCCACTGGAATCGAATCGAAATTGTGGATAAACAATATAATTTTAAGGTAATCTTATAATTATAAGATTTTTTCCTCAAGATTTTATATTTGCTTACTTAAAATTTGAATTACCCTTCATGGGTATTATAAATACGCTTCACGCGTAATTTAATCAGACTTATTGCAGAACGCGATAATATTCGAAAATGATACAAAGTAAACAAAAATCCTAGAGATCAGCTAGAACTTAGATTAAGCAGTGATAGAGTGGAATCCTCGACAGCTGCCTGTTATAGCAACTTTGTGAATATTACAGAAAAATCCATCCCTAAAAATCCAAGGAGATTTTGGTCTTTTATAAGCGATCAGCGGAATGATTTTTCGTATTTATCAAAAGAAATGTTCCTTGAAAATAAGGTGGCTCACACTGGTGAGGATATGTGTAATTTATTCACGACGCAGTTTTCATAAGTATATTCTCCCACTGATATTATCTTATTGCTAGGTCCTGACGACAGATTTCCTTAACTTTCCATAATTAAAATAAATTTAACGGAAGGTATGATATCCAAAGCCTTAAAGTCCATAGACATAAGCAAAGGAGCCAGTACAGATGTAATTCCTCCATTTTTTTTAATCCCTACAATCCACTACATTTCCTATAATATGAAAAGCTACTAACGTAGTGCCTATTTATAAAAAAAGGTGATAAGCGCAATAACAAAAACTACCGTCCGATTTCAATATTAAACCATTTTTAACTAAATACTTTAAAAATATCCTCTCCGAGCAACAACATGGTTTTAGTCGGGATAAGTCCACGACCAGTAATCTCTTAGTTTATATGAATGACATTATTAGGAACGTGGACAACAAAACTCAAATCGATGCTATTTATAACGATTTCAGTAGCGCTTTCGACAAAGTAAGCAACACTACTTACTATCAAAATTAGAATACTACGGCATTCACGGCAACCTACTAAATTGGCTCAAATCTTACAATATTGGGCATTAATGTCAAACCTCTGTGGTTTTTATAATGCTCTTATTTTGTTTAATTGTTAGTCTATGTATTTGGATAATAATAAATAAATAAAATAAATAACAGATCACAGCGGGATATTACGCATGGTTATACATCTTTTGCCTTTGTCCCAACGTCTGGCGTCCCTCAAAGTTCGCACTTAGGTCCGATACTTTTTCTGGTTTTTATAAATGGCATCTCAAAAACTGTTAAATTTAGTAATATTCGCTGATGATCTAAAAATATATAGACCCATTAAATCACCATTAGACGTCTATTTCCTTTAAGCAGATTTAGACGCGTTCTCTCAATGGTGCAAAGAACACATAATGGATATCAATCAATATAAATAAATGTTTTCATATCAAGTTTACAAGAAACATAAATCCTATTTTATCTAAGTACTCAATTTCTAATGTAGTTTTGTCAGAAACTAATACAATTCGCGACCTGGGAGTAATAATAGATAGTAAATTAAAATTCAATAGTCATCGACACCACAATATCAAAGACTTGTAAAATGTTAGGGTTTATAAAACGCGCCGGTAAGGCCTCTTCAATTTTGAACCCTTCTTACAAAATACACATCAATAAAAAGAAATATAACGAAATTTTACCCGATTTTTAGCATCTTAAGATACCAGTTGTCCTTATCATGCTGACTCTAAAACGAGACTTGAACACTTTAATATGATATCACTTGAAAAGCGCAGTGATAACTTGATTTTATATAAACTGATTCACGGTGAAATATTATCGCCTGAACTATTCAGCATATCAACCTTCTATCTTCCAACTTACTATCATATGGACGGGAGCTCCTCAGTACCAGCCTTTTCCCTTTAATTTTACCGCATTCAACGTAGATAGAGACCGGCTCGATCCTTTGGAACTGCGTAGAGATATCGGTTCACTCTGCATCCTCTAACGCATATATCACTGGGAAATTGAGGAATTGTTTGGATAAGTGCCGGCTGCTGAATTTCACCACCGGACATCGCGCCAAAACTCTAAATTCCACCCTCACCACCTCGATGTCTGGAAATCCACAACTGCGTGATTTTTAAAGCACTTCCTGCCTTGCACAACCACTATGTGAAACCAGCTTTCACCGGTAACTTTTCCGAAACGATATGACATAGCAACCGTCAAGAAAAAAGCGTACTCATTTCTTAAAGGCCGACAACGCACCTGCAAGCCCTCGGGCGTTGTAGATGTCCATGGGCGGTGGTAGTCACTTTCTATCAGATGAACCTGCTGCTCGTTTGCCCCCCCTCTTACATAAAATATACACATGCAAAAAAATTATATATATATATAGTTTTTAATATTATATTATTTTTATTAATTATATATATATATATATATATACAGTGGTGGTCGTATAATTAGAAACACTACCAACGGTCCTTGACATTATGTAAGATACTTCACTGCAATCGTTTTTATTTTGAAATTAAACAATAAATAGGACAACAATATGTTCTTCGATTTATCATTTATTAGAAACACAATATAAATCCCATTACACAAGTGCAGTTTCAATATTACATCACGGGCAAACATTTAAACCAGTTTTTAGGTATGAATAATAATGGTCAACTAATTAGAAACAACAACAAAAAAAGTATAAAATACAATATTTTTTAAAGTATTAGTAATTAGTATTGTTATTTACGAAAAAGCTACTATCCACAGCCTACCAATAGTTATAATTAATATTTAGTGGCATATCCCTTATTTTCAATAACAGCACTGCAACGACGTGGCATTGATTCAATCAATTTCATACATTTTTCTAGGGGGATTTAATTCCATGTTTCAACAAATGCTTCATATAGTTCGTTTTGACTGGTGTTACGTTTGTTTGAGACTTTCGTTTTAACAATATACCAGAGATTTTCTATCGGGTTTAAATCCAGACTATTTGCTGGCCAGTCTAAAACGGATATACGCTGTTCGCTAAGAAAACATTTGACGCTATTGGCCGTGTGTTTAGGATCATTGTCATGCTGAAAGATCCAGGTTACAGGCAAATGATCGTCCGAGTAGGGAATCATTGTGTGCTCTAAGATATTTTTGTATTGTCATTGATCCATTGTACCTCCACCGTGCTTGACTATACTCCTTGTGTATTTATAATTAAAAGCATTGTTTACAGGGCGTCTAACATAGCGCTTTCCATCGGAATTTACCATATTTATTTTTGTTTCATCTGAAAATAACATATTTTTCCATTCTCGTACCGTCCAATTAACATATTTTTTAGCGAATAATAATCGCTTCTCTCGTTGTTGCTTGGTAAGAAGCGGTACCTTTCGAGAGATTCTTCCAAACAATTTAGCTTCCACTAATCTTCGGCATATCAGTCTTGACGAGATGTTTCTCGGGTCATCAGGCGAAAAAGCTTCATTTTTAATCTGGTTGGAGCCTTTACTTGGGTCTTTTTTTTAGCAACACGAACGATTAGCGTATCTTCTCTGGGAGAGGTTTTTCTTGGCCGAGCCTTTCTAAGAACATTTTCAACAGTTCCATGTGTTTTATAATGATCAATTGCATTAAAAACTTTCTTTAACAACACAATTTAAATGCTCAGCTATTCTTCTGTACGCCCACTTATGATATATATGTAAATTAACAATGATTTGCCTTGTTGACACGTCACAACTTTTATTTTTGCCCATTTTGAACAAAATAAAATTCAGATTAAATTTTGAATTACCGCCAAAATAATAGAAAATTAAATGTTATTCTCCAATTTCAAAAAAAGAACGAGCTCTGGATGCTTTTTTAAAATGTTTCTAATTAGGCGTCCAAGCAGCCAGTAACAGAAAATAAACTCCTACATGTGTAAGACTCATTTGGAATTAAAAGTAAGATATGTTTTATATGAGTTTTTTATTTGATTGGCTATATTATTGCATGATTATTAATTATTGAATGTGTATATTTTTTACGAACATTTGTACGTTGAAGTTATAATTTCTTTATTCATAAGCAGTGTTTCTAATTATATGACCACCACTGTATATATATAACGAAACGGCAAAGGGCAATGCAATTACTATAGTAATAATATTAATTACAAGTCTACAACTGTTAATTTAAGTTCCCAAATGAAAATAAAATAACTCTGTATGCTGGCTATAATGGCTGTGGATTCCTTAACTGTGAAAATCTGGAGCCCACCGTACTTAACACCAACAATGGTGTGCCCCAACCATTAGCCAGCAACCTTCGACTGCAGTGGGCTGCAGGGCAGATTTTTAGTGCCTATTTACCCTCATTTTCTAGTACTAGTGCTTCTACTACTAGTTCCACTGTAGCTACAATTTTAATAAAACGTAAACATCAGCGGAAAACTCATCACTACGTCTCAAAAGTACTATATTAAGATGAAAAAGATAAATCGGCCGATATTTACTATAAAAATACATAAAATCTTTTAACTCATTTAAAAGCTGTGGCCCAGATGGTATACCAGCAATATTCCTAAAAAACTGCTTCGGTACACTTTGCTTCCCACTATATATTTTATTTAATTTATCTTTACAAACCTGCATTATGCCTTCCCAATGGAAAATATCATATGTTGTTCCTATCTTTAAAAACGGGGATAAACACGACCTCAAAAATTATCGTCCTATCTCTAAACTTAGTTGCATCCCCAAGTTGTTTGAAAAGATAATATATGACATTATACAACCAATAATAAGACCTTTAATTATAAACCAGCAGCACGGATTTATTAACAGAAGATCTACTGAAACTAATTTATGTGAATTTACTGACTTTATCACGAACGCGATGGATGAGGGATACCAGGTGGACGCCGTGTACACTGATTTTTCTAAAGCATTTGAAAAAATTTCTCATTTCATTCTTCTCGAAAAATTAAGATACATCGGTGTACATGGCGACCTCCTGCGTTGGATTGAATCCTATTTGTCTAACAGAAGCCAAGTAGTTACAATTAAAGGTTTCTGCTCATCTTTTATTCCTGTGCCATCTGGAGTGCCACAAGGATCACATTTAGGTCCGTTATTATTTAATATTTATATAAACGATATCGGTTCAGTTTTTGGGCACTCAAAGTTTTTGTTGTATGCTGATGATGATAAGATGTATAAAATTATCAAAAACCCCAACGACTGCTTGGATTTCCAGAAAGACCTTGATCGTCTCAGTGACTATTGTTCACAAAATTCTTTATTCTTAAACATAAAAAAATGTAACGTTATAACATTCACCAGAAAGAAATTGGTGATTGATTTTACATACAAATTGGATGGCGAAGTAATTTCTAGAGTCAATATGATTAAAGATCTTGGTGTTCTAATTGATTCTAAGATGCTTTTCGATGAACACGTCGGTTATGTGGCAGATAAGGCTTATCGTATGCTTGGTTTTGTGCTGAGGGTCTCTGATGAATTTAAGCTTCCGTCTACGCTTATCTTATTATATAATGCGTTTGTAAGGTCCATCTTAGAGTATGCGTCTTCTGTGTAGAACCCCCAATTTAAAAATCATATACATAAAATTGAACGGATACATAACCGTTTCATCAGGGTCCTTAGCACAAAATCAATTTTTAACAAAAATACCAATTTTGCTATACCGATGTCGGCTGCTGGCCGACGTGTTCAACGTGATCAAATATTTCTATTTAAAATTATTAATAATCGTATTGATTCTCCCTATTTGCTCTCGAAAATGCTTCTCCATTGTCCGCGTCTTAACGCTAGGCGTAAGGAAACATTCTATGTTCCTGTAACCAGAACTAAATTTGCTAAGAATTCTTTTATAAATAGAAGTTGTATTAAATATAACCAGATGTTTTTAGATTGTGATATATTTCACGTCTCTTTTAATAGCTTTAATCGTAATATCAAAAATATGTTATCTAATGGTAGTATTAGTACCGATTGAACTAATTGTCATTGAATGAATTTGTCATTTCTCCCTTCCCAAGAGAGAGTCTCTTTCGTACCTAATCCCTAATTGATCGATAATTGTATCCGTTATTCCAATGCATCTACGCCTGTTATGTGTTAGTTATTAATCATTGGAAACTATTTTGGTAATGATTTTCCAATATTTGATATTCATAAAATTTATTATGTACTGTTTGTTTCCATTAAAATAAAATAAATAAATAAATATTGGCTTTATTTATTAAATATATGCAAGCATTCAGATATCTAGTATAACAATTGCAATATTTGCAATGATATTCAAATTCAGTTCAATTGGAAACACTACATGTATTTAGCACACTTGCTGAACTTGATATTACAGGATGCGTTTCTTCATGTGCATTATACCAACGAAAGAGAAAGTAGTAACGCGCTTTATAAGCACTCAAGGTTCCAAAAGAAGAATAAAAACACTAAAACATTTTTTATATGATTTATTACAGACACATTATAATAATTATTCCTCCTCGGAAACAGCTGTTATCTCGAGTAAGCTAGTGTAGCAACCTGAGAAAAGGCAGGTGAGACCTACTACTACTATAAACACGTCACGCACCAAACGATAGCGACACAATCCATAACTTGTAGGGTACCATACACATGCATCCATCAAACCAGGAAATACCATTGCCAACAGTGAGAGACAGAGAGCGCCAAACAATGCAATGAAGGGTCCAAGCTTGGGCACTGCTACAGCTACCGACCCTGCGTATGAATTAATAATAATAATACCCAATTAGATTCATCCTCAATTTATACTTTTTGTCAGAAGGCGGATTAACAATATATCGTGGAACATGCAGTAACATTAAAACATGTCTTTAATCTCAGAGTTGAGGTTAGAAAAAAAATAATGTGTACTTTTGTAAATATGATTGTCCTTACACGGTAAAACTACAAGTAGTATACGCAGCATGTAATCGACACAATAAATGTGCTTCTGGTGTCCACATGATTTCTTAATTTTTCTCCAGAGTATATTATAGGCAACAAAATTCTGTAGTGGAAATGTTAAAAATATTGAGATTGCAAATAACATCTTCGCGACTTGTGCCTTTCTGCAAAATAGGATTATAATATATTACTTACTGAAATGTAAAGTATCTTAATTTATGAAGTGTATTGTATGTAAAAGTTTATTTATTACTTACTTCTCATTCTGAGGCAAGTTTAGTGTAATAGAAGCTTTTATATCATCACCGTACTTTAGATATCCAAAAATCCCCATCAATAAGTAAAGCGACATTATGACGCACATTCCGATGTTAAATAAACCAAAAAATGTCACAAATCGCTTTGGGTTTTCCATGTTATACTCTAATGCCAACACCTACACACAAACAGAATAGAATTATAGAAAGGCATAGAAATGCATCTTAGTTAGATCTATATTTGAAGAAACTTACTACTCCAACAGCTTCAAGTGCGAATAATGTAGTCCCAATAAAAATAGGAATTTCTTTATAAGCTTTAAGTTGAAGTTTTTCCTCTTCAAGTGTTACGTCGTCTTCAATAAGATAGAAAAATATCAGAATAAACCCGAACATTGTAACTATGTTTGAAATAGACGAGAAGGGTGTAAGTAGCTTTAAGTCTTTGACTAGACCCATGATCGTAAGAGGGACTATTAAAAAGCAAAGGTGATACCGTAATGACATTTCTTGTCCATAATAGTCGCAAACCTGTAATAATATTACAATGTTTCTTAATGACCCATAAAACTTATAAAAAGTTACACAATGACTATTATGTCCTTGTGATCAATTCTACCCAAATATATAGTTTGCGCAAAAACATTTGCACTTTCTATTCCTTAACTTCCACTGTATGAGGCACAAAAATATACCAACAAATGCACATTAACAACCTTATAATTGCCGGTTGCTGGTGAGATTGTAAGATGATACCTGTTTTACATTTTCCGCAACAAATACGCAGTAAATGCAACATATGCCAAGTTGCCATAAAATAAGCACTGTATCGACAAAATAATAAAGATATGTTGCGGCCCAGCGGATGCAAGGAGGGCCATCTTTCAGCGCTAGAAACATCGATTTTGGATAGGCCATATAACCGCGTCGCCACTTCTTGCAGAGTCTGTATTGTGCTGCAATCTGAAGAAATATGTAATCAAATCGACGTGATGCTTTTCAGAGGTTTTAGCAATTATTTTATTCAATTATAATAATGAACGTATTATTTTTAATATAATAATATTAACTTACAAGTAGATGTATACAATATGTCGCGAAGGAGCCAATGAGGAGGATACCGATTATGCTGACAATGATTCCTACTCTGCCAACTGCGTCTGCCATCGCTAAGACGCCCGCGCCTATACTTCCCTTCAGTAAATGTATCATAGTGTCTGCATAGCTGTCAATAGATCATACAACTGTATCAAAGGAATTGTCAGCCATTGTTGATAGTATATAGTACTAGGTACTTGTTTCAAGATTAAATTGTTTGCCGATTAATAAATATGTTCAGCGAAAAAGACCTTTTTACATGACGTTAAAAAAAATTATGGCATTACTAGGGGAACTTTTACGGCACTCTTAATAAGTTGAAGCTTTTAAAAATTAATAATTAAGGCAAATAATGAAACCGGAAAATGGTAACAGTTTTATAAGGAATAGAGACTGACGACGTGGGCTTCTCTACTTTCCGGTGTTCGTGTGGATCGTAAGACTCCGCATCCTCCCCTGCAAGGTTTTCTCATATCAATTTAAGTAACTTATTTTTAAAATGATTGACGATTAATTTAACAAATTACCTCCTGTTATTTGATCCACGATACCAGCCATAAATTCGTAAACAAACATTTTAGGATATTTGTTTCTTTACCGATACTATTTCATTATTAATATTTTCAAATCGATGTTTTTCTATTATCATTAAAGAAAAGTAAGAAAGACGTCATAGACATTTTACAGACTATCCTTATGTTAAAAAATTGTCTTTTGTCACTGTAGTTTTAGTTTCGAGTCATTGACTAATTTTCTAATAAAATCATTCTTTCGATATATTAAGTAGTCATTATTATTAAATACAATATTTTATGAAAATGAAAACTAGTTACTATAGGGTTTTCCATTAAGGGCGCTTGATCTTTGAAATGCAAAAAAAATACATGTAGGAGAGATATTTGCGAATTTTTTTTTTTATTTGGAAGGTCTATCGACCCCATTATGTATGGAATATGACATCATTCAAATGACCGCCACGGCTTCGGTTGGTGGCGCGCACACGAAAGGTCCAATTTTCGATGACTCTGGCGCACAAATCGGGCTGTATTTGATCGATGGCGTGGCGTATGTTGACTTTGAGGGCATCGGTGGTTTGCGGCTTGTTGGCATAGACCTGCGACTTAAGAAAACCCCACAAGAAAAAGTCCAGCGGGGTCAAATCGCACGATCTCGGTGGCCAGTTCACGTCGCCTCCGCGCGAGATGACCATGTCCAGAAATTGCTCGTGCAGAACTTCCATCGTAGCGTGTGCTGTGTGGCACGTAGCGCCGTCCTGTTGAAACCACATGTTGTCCAGATCCATATTCTCGATTTCAGGCCAAAAGAAGTTGGTTATCATCGACCGGTATCGCTCACCATTGACGGTGACGGCCACACCATTATCGTTTTCGAAAAAATACGGACCAATCACGCCTCCGGCCCAAAATCCGCACCAAACAGTCACTTTCTGCGGGTGCATTGCCACTTGGTGAACCTCGTGTGGATTGGTCTCGTCCCAAATACGGCAATTTTGCTTGTTGACATAGCCATTCATCCAAAAATGCGCCTCGTCGCTGAAGATGATTTTTTTGCCAAAATCGGCGTCAACTTCCAACTGCTCTAATGCCCAGTCAGCGAACACACGGCGCTGTCTATGGTCATTAACCTTGAGCTCTTGGGTCAGCTGGATCTTGTACGGGTGCAGGCTCAAGTCACAACGCAAAATTCGCCAAGTTGTCGTCTGCGAAAGGCCGAGTTCCTGTGCGCGACGCGGAATTGACTGCCGCGGGTTTTCGAGGACACTGTCGCGCACAGCGGCGATATTCTCGGCAGATCTCGCGTTACGTTGACGCACGGGAACCGGCTGATTGTTAACTGACCCGGTTGACTCGAATTTGTCCACCAATCGACGGATAGTCGACTCGGCAGGACGATCATCGCGACCGTAAAACGGGCGAAGTGCGCGGAACGTTGCTCGAACTGAAGACCCATTTTCATAAAACAATTTTATGATTTGCACGTGCTGCTCGACACTGTAACCTGCCATGGTGGTTTGGAAGGACGGAATGAATATAACACACTGCATTTGACAGCTGTCACTCAAACAACATGGCCGCAATCAGCTGTCAAAGTTCAAGCGTCCCTATTGGAAAACCCCATATTTCACATGGTTATGATTTGTAAATTATAAAATAAATAGATTAATAAATTAATTTGTACAGCTTGTACCGTAGGTATAAGTAGTAGGTATATAATATACATTAAAAATATAATTACTATATTATGTATGTAGTAATTATATTTTATCCATTCCAGGCTGGGGTTGCCAGGTGTCTGGTTTTAGACGAATAAGTTTGGATTTTCTGTCAATATATTATATGAGTAGTGTTATGCAGTCCCACACATGACATGCAGAGTACAATGAGCTTAAAAAAGTCCGGATGTGTGGCTTCATTTATTGCTGAATCTGATTTTGTATTTCACGGTTTGGCAACCCTACTGCCATTATTTGGGGATAAATTGTACATGTTTACGTGATAAAAATATACTTTTGTTAAATTGATCCATATTAAAACGAACTTCGATTCATCTCAATAGTATAACTGTATGGATGTTTTGTCTTATTAAATAATAATAGGTAATTGGATTATGTCTAATTCCACTAGAACCCAGTATTCATTGAAGACTTTAACTAATAGGAAGAAACCTTAAATGACCCCCATTTCAATTACATTAAAATAAGGATTACATAACAATGTTAGGAAAAATATTTCATGTTGTAAATAAAACTACCAAGCTCACAAAACTATATATTGAAATTTATTAAAGTATAATATTCAGAGTTATATCAGTTCTAATACAATTATATAGTAGACGTGTCACTAGCAGACGGCAGCGGTTGCTGAGCGATGAGCGAAGCCTCGACAGAGCGGCAGTGGGAGCCACGGCGCGGACGGCGACCAAAGCCCGTACTTTTCTAAAAGCATCTCTCGCGTGGTGATTGTGATTGGTCAATAAAATTATATTTGACAGAACATGATTATAACGAGTCACACTTTTCGAAAAGATACAGAGGTGCTCTTTGAAATCAAAGTAGACACAAGTCTCACGATTTACATGTTTATAAATGATACAATACTTTAAAAAGCAACAAGTTATAGCGTTTAAAGTTTGATTATATTTTTATCATATAAAACTATTAGATACCGCATTCGAGGTTACTTCGCCATTCATTTATGTTATCCATGAATAACGACGCGTGTATCCTGCTGGGTAACGTAACGCCAATACAATATTAAAATTAGCCTTTATTGCGATTACTTTTATATTCTTATAATGTTTTAAAGCTTAAATATTAGTCCTGCAAAGTTATTACAGTTACAATATTAATGTTTGTGAATATTTCCATCTTAGCTTAATAAAAACTACACTAAAGTGATTACAGAGATTGTTAAAATATTTTTTTCTTATTGTTTTGCTTTTATAATGCCATTTTAAGAAGAATGTGGTTTTCTATTGTTGATGTCTATTGTAGACTATTGTTCTATTATATAAGACTAAATACAAACCAAGTGTAAAACTGAATCGTGACTCGCCATAGTGTAGCGTGAGGCGGAGCGCCAAGCTGTGACTCAACTGGTTAAATTACACTACCAACTAGTTACGTTATAGGATACTTATATCGAAGGCTTCACGTTACATTTTCCTTAAATCTAATTTCCGCAATTTGGTCACAAATTAATATAAAACTATACGTTTGCTAAAACTTAGTGATATATACAGTTCAATAGTTGTATAAACGTAAAATACATATTTTAAATTAGGAATAAGCATGAAATATTATTTTAGGCAAAAATCACAGACACTTTGCTTACAATCGCCATCGAAGTACGCATTCATTTTAAAATCCGTGACTTCAAATACAACGAATCGATTTCGAATTTTTTTTTTGTTACGTGATTTCCTCACGAATCACAAACTTGAGCGAACAATCGAGAAGGAGAGTATTTCATGAATATACTATCACTTGATCTATTTACACTTCGTGTATCGAGTGTAGGAATACCATAAACTAGTTCAATCACATTCAATCTGAACTTCATTGGGATGACAAACGCATTGTACATTTATTTACAAATATTTTATATAATTTTCGGTATGTAATTCACCTATTGTTGAATTGTGTACTAAGAAGTATTAAATTTAGTAGTTTTGTGAACTGTGATTGCGTATGCTTAATATACGTCATAAATATTCTGCGAACTTTTAACACAACATCTTTTTATCATCATAGACAAACGTCGACCTATCGTTTAATAACAAATGAATACGCAAAATGAACGATAAGTTTCTCAATTAATTTAAAAAGCGACAATTTAAAAAAAAATCTAACTGTAAGAGAAGTCGCAATGTTCCAAGTATTATAAACATCAACGTAATGGATAGGTGGGCACAATGACTATAATACGAACGCTAATAAAAACTAAAGCTTAACCTCACGATGAACGTAGTTAATATACACTATTACCGAGCACAATTTCGATCCCATTGAATATTTCTTTGAGAACTTCAAAGAATTGCTTACAAGAAATAGCTTGTTCAAATACGACACAGTAAAATGTGCCATGCTTTATCACTGCATTCATGACTAAAAAATTTATAAAAACCATATAAATTAAAATGTTATAGAATAATTTATAGAAGTTGTTAGGAGACGGGTCGTGTTCCACTTCGAGCAGGCGGTCGTGCGCGCGCACTCGTCAGGTGTCGTTGGGCGAGCGGAGAGAGTGCAGCGCGTTGCCGAGTCCCGACGGTCGCCGCCTCTCTAGGAACGTTTTGAGCTGCGCCGCAGAAAGCGCTGTGTTTCCGGCCTGCCACATCAATATTCCCTTATATAATTTTCGTTCCTTATTAAGATCATTATGTCAAAATAATAATAGTCCTCCAGACCGATTTCGGCCACGGCGGCCAATCTCAAGAGAGATTAGCCAACTGCGCAGGAGATATTATAGTGCACAAGTGTGTGCGCAAACACAGGTACACTCTCTATTCCCTAACTCTCATAACCCAATGGGACGGCAATCCGACACAAACGGAAAGAGTTCAGGCGCAAGACCACGGCTTAACATGCTTTCCAAGGCACGGGGGTACACACTTCCTACTTACAGACTCCGGGCTGCTACTGAGAATTTCTGACAGAAAAACCCAATAACTATTTATTGGCCCGACCTGGGAATTGAAACCAGGACCACCAGGTCTGCGGCTTTATATCTAGCCACTAGAGCAATGAGAGAGTCGCTGTCATTATGTCACAACAATTTGCTTAAATCAAGTCTACGATACAGTTTATAAACCTAGTTTAGAAGTCAGAGATTAGGGTATATTTTATACGTGCAACCTCTATATAACAAATCGGAACGAAACAAGTAAATATTCGTTATATCAAGTAATTCGTCAAACTGAGGTTTGTTATATTGAGGTTAGGTTTTTACAAAATTTGTTACAAAGAGGTAAAAGAAGCTATGTCTAAATTTTTTCCTCGTAGGATTTTCGTCAAGATGACGTTTCGCTTTTATGTTTCTGAGCCATTGCAACTTGAATCTTTAACAATAGCGAAAGTAACAACAACAATATTTTTTTTTACGAAAAAAACGTGTTGAAACCTGTCGCGACATGAATCACATACTACGGGATTAAGGGACATATATTGATGGGAACGATATCAAAGGTTTTGGGTTGACAAAATTCGTTAATTAGAGGTAATTTTTATTATGATAGTTGAAAATTCGTTAGAAAGTGGTTGTTCGCAATGTAAAGGTATATTTTACATTGACTCTTATGGACAATTGAAGGGGATTACGAAGAATTTGTTAAATCGAGGAAGTCGTTATATTGAGGTACGTTATATTAAGCTTGCTCTGTACTATCATATTAATTTAGACCTACGTAAGTTATGACATTTACATTACATTCCGTTATTGGCGTTATCAAACACTTTATAATCAACGTTTGTTTCATACCTCTTCAAACCATGAGTCACGTAGAGCGTCTCGAAGAACCAGGCGGCGATTCGGCGCCGGCTCCAGCAGGCGGCGAATGAGGGCCTGTGCACGTTCGTCTACGCCCGACCAGTGCTCCGGCGGAAAGCAATAGTCGCACTTTATGATATTCGCCGTTGTTTCTTCAATAGACTCGTCCAAAAATGGTGAGAGCTGAAATAATTTTTTTATTGATTACAAACAAATTTTTGAGTAACAAATCGTTCAGTATTTCATGTTAATGCTGTTTTAGTAACGATTTAAATTTTCGTTATTAAGAAGATGATTAAGGTTTATCATTAAATCTTCTATAAATATTTTTATCAGAATAATATATATGTATAAGTATCAGAATTAAACGAAATTTAACGAAATATAGCGAAACGAAAATATAATGTTCGAATTTACTTCTTATTTGAATTTGTCTAAAATGAAACCAACCCCGGTTAGAAATACGTAAAGGAAGACGCCAGCAGCCCACGCGTCCCATGCCGGAGCAGCCGGGCGGCCCAGCACGCACTCAGGGGGTGCAAACTCAAGCTGAGCGGGGGCGGGAGGGAGCACAGTCGTGCTCTCCATAACACCGGCGCCAACGGAACTTCCAGCGCTCCCGTCTAATTCAATCGCCGAGCCCAAGTCGACTAATTTCACTTGTGGTTGAGCTCCACCTAACTCAACCAGAATGTTTTCCGGCTGGCGGGAAGAAAAAAATATATGTTAAGGTGTCTGTGTAACTAATAAACTAGTAACATCAATTAAGTAATAGTCAGTACCCGAACGTCGAGGTGTGCTACGTTGTTGGAGTGTAGCCAGTCCAGAGCAGAGAGCAAGTGCCTTGTGTGCGTGGCGACTGTGCGTTCCGTGTACAGTTCAGGCGAGGCTGCAGCCCAGTCTAGTAGAGGGCCTCCAGCGACCAATTCTAGCACCAATGTGTGAGCTCCCGCACGTGGTACCTCTGCAAACAGCGCCAAGGCACGCACCACCGACCCGTGGGCACCGCTCGATAGGATGCGGTATTCTCGTACTGCGTCGGCTCCGCGACCGCTGACCACCTGATATTTAAAATTTAAAATTGAACTTTCAACTAGAACGTTGCTACCTAATAAAAATATTTCTATCATATTTTTGTGGAAATGTTTGTATAAGATCTAGCCAAAAAAAAGCTCACACATAGAGACATATGATATACTTACGGTTTTACAACATAAGTTCTCTAAATCAAGCACATCGTGTACATAAATGTAAGTTCAACATTATAGTAATTAAGTTCCTTGGTAGCTTATTTATTATATTAATACGTCGAAACAATTTATAAACAATAGTTTATTGAACCTAAAATACTTCTATTGTCCTCAAGTCTGTATACGTAGTGGTTACCAACCTGTTTTAGTGCAACTCGTTGGCCGGTTCCAGTGTCGCGAGCGCTGAGAACGCGCGCAGTTCGACCGCGACCGATTTCCTCCTCGAGAGTGTAGCGACGCGCAAACTGCTCTCGTTGCCAGCTACCACCGCCGCCGCAGGTCGCCGGCCCGGACGCTGAACCGACTGCTCCGCTCCGAGCGCTAACTACCCGAAAACTGTACTGTCCCGCTGGGAGCTCTTCTAACGCTAAGGTGTTCGCTGATGCTGGTGTTTCCGTCGCTCGGCGCCATTCTCCTTCGCCAACACGACAATATTCTAGATGGACCGGTTCAGACTCATCCCACTGTATCACGAGCCCACCTCCCGGATGCGCTCTCACTGCAGGCACGCCTGGTGCCCCACCCGATCCTACCGTTAAACGCGCAGAGCTCTGAACACCACCAAGTTCGTTGCTGATAAGACAGCAGTAGACTCCAGCATCAGAAGCACGACACGCATGGATCGTGAGTGTTGCCAGGCCGTCAGTACCAAAACTGATTGCAAAGCGGCCGCCGTTGCGCAAGGCATGTGTCTCTGGGGCAGTTTTCCTCCAAGAGGCTGTGGCCCTCGTGGCGAGGGCTCGGCACGCGAGCGTGGCGGAGGCGCCAGCTGCGATCGCCACATCGGCAACGGGCTCGGCGAGCTCGGGCGCACGCAGCTCGGTTACGACGCCCTCGCTGGGTTCACCGGTGCCGCCCCCGCTGCCACCACGTCGTAATTTCAAACCCCAGGCGCGCTTCGACAAACCCTGCCGCGTAAACACATACGAAGGTCATGATTCCAATATTACTTACAAACAAATAAAAAAGGCGAATCATGCAAGCTCACCCGGCTTATTCAGCGTTGTCATCAGGCCACTAACAATTTGTGAAAATAATTAAAAACTTATTTCTATTTACAATTAAAATAATAAATAATTTCAAGTCAAGCCGTATCACAAAGCACAAAATCACAGTCTTGAGTAAGTCAATTCGTCCCATTTATCACAGTCTATGTTAAAATGCATTCTTGTGTATATCATACCTATAACAAAAGAAATACATACAAGCGTTAAAATAAGAAACCATGCGAAACTAAAAAGAAAATTTATATATTTCGTAAATAAAATAGATAGTTAATTACATTTATGAAAATATATAAAAGCAGTCCATGCATACGCGACAATGAGTTTTAAGCGAAAGTTCCATTACAAGATAGAGAAAAAGCAGTTAAATCGAAAATGTTACATAGTGACGTGTTCACACACTGAGACTGAGACTGAGGTCCTGACTTTGCAAGCCCGTCACAACTATTCATGCTATTTAAATATAAGTAGTCAAATGCTTTAAATAAAATGTCGTTGAGTATTCAATATTTTCTTCAATTAGGGGCCTTGTTTACTACGTGTGCGCTACCAAAGCTCTAATTCCAGCTATCACCTCACCTTTACGCTTTTCCGGATTTATAGTCAAAAATGCCGACCGATAGAAATGGGACCGATACAATGGACGTCGTCCACAATTTTGAAAGATACAGAATGTATAATATACCTTATATAGTTTCTGTTTAACACTGGATTCTTAAGGTACGGGTTAATTCAATTTTATAGTATGTAATTTTCTCGTAAGATTACGTTTAATAATTAAAAGTATTATATCTCATATTTGGTACCAACCAGTAATAAATAAAATTATTTCCAAATGTCAAAAACTTAATATTAGATTTCTTTGTCGACCAGGTTGTTGGTAATTTATTTTCGCCAAAATAATTGCCAATTTTGCACAATTCGCCAAAGTTTGCACTAAAATTTCATTTTCTCAATTAGTAAAGATAAAAGTTTTATTGTTTTGGTTTAGGTGATTATGCAGTATTGAAACCTTAGCAAATAATTACTGTTGATTTGCTAACAATTAAAAGAGTTGCGATCCAAAACCCAGGCTGGTCGTCGTGCCTTTTGGGAGTAACTGCCCACCAGTTAATCTAGCGCCTTCACTAATATGTTTATTTGACCGGACCCCGAAGTTGGACCTACTTAATTGGATGAACTGCAACGACCGATGCCATCGGCAAGTCAAAGATGAGTGTGTGTACTGTGTCCATTCTTCGAAAGTAGCGGCGAACAGTTTCAAAATTGGTTGTTTTTTTAAATCTCGCCATTACTAATTGTATGTATGCAACTTAATTCGAGCATATTACGAAGTTCTTTTTATAAAATTATCTCATAATTTTGATACAGCAAAGCCGAGAGTATAATGCTAGTAGAGTTCGAATTTTAGATAATCGTAGTTTCCAAGGTAAAGTTGTGTATCGTATATGTGATTTACGTGGTTATTATTTTATTATTCTGTTCTAAGCTTTGTATACGATTTAATTTTACATACTTTTAGTTTATACGAACTAGAAACGAGTTACAGTTAAATGTTAGAAACGACTTCGATGTAGTTAATGGTTGAAAGTGATGTGCTAAAACATACGTCCCTTCCAAACTCAGTAGAGAGCAAACTGCAAACGTTTACTTCTTAATTCGAGTACAACTTCCTACAAATTGTCTATATTATCATTTTTGATAATTGGACTTACGTTATGATGCTGTGGTGAGGTAGGAGTCAGCGGAGCGTTACTGGGCACCTTCTTGTGGTCGTCACGAGCGCTCGAGGGCAGATTGATTGTATTGGCCTTGGCGTGGGGGCGCTGAGTGCGACCACGTAGTTCTGGTGCTAAGCGGCCCCCCATTGACGGCGGAACACTCTCTGTCTTGCGAAGCCCGCACCACCCCTCACTCATGCTATATAGGGGGGAATAGGATATTAAAACAAAAATGAAAAAAAAAACCAAACGGACTAATCGTAGACCAGCTTTTACCTATATCGAATTTTTTTAAAATAAATATCGATGTTTTTCCCACTTTACATTTTTCGAAAGCCTCTTTAATGTCAGTGGAATAGGATATTGAGGAAAAGGTTGTTTGTACCAGTTTTACAATAATCTTAATTAAGCGAATACGATCATTCAATGATTAAAGTTAAGCAATATGATAGATCTCATGAATACGAAATTCAATTAATTACTAATAATAAAAAATATGAATCAAAACAAACTACAAATGTTACATTTAATATCATATATTGCAATAATGAAAACTTTTGTACTCATCGGTATTGATGTATTTTTCAAATCAGATCTTAATAAAGATAAAAAATATTTAAAGATTTAAAGATAAAAGCTTGTTCCCATTAAGTACTGTATCGCTGTTTTAACAACCACACCTTACGAAGGCAAAGAGCGTTAGTGAGTGTAGCGTTGCTTCGGCGTTGTTAGGAGGCTCAAAGCTGGCCTCAGTATAACAAATAATATAAATAATAATATAAGCATGCGGGGCTAAAAGCATTAAATCACAAGCGTTTTTATTCACATTTATTGGTTACTCGTGTAACATATAGTCACGCAGTACAGTAGATGATAGAGGATTAGTATATTTACATGACCATAACTAACTTAGTTAACAGTATTATATACAAGATTTTTTTATAAAAGGATTAAGCATAGAATCGAAGTTTTCTAGAAAATACAATAATTTTTATAGATTTAAAATATTATACTTCAACTAATATAGATGGAAAACATGTTCAAGACATAAAAGATTTAGCAATAGTATCCGCTAAGCTACAATTCTAATTAATTTTATAAGAAACGTACGAACGTACAAGCCATCTTTGGTTTTAATAAATATCATAGTACGGAATACATAATGGATACACGACAATTCAGAAAGCTGATATCAAAGAAACGAAAACACAACTCACGCATGAATCGACACAAGATGACTGATACTTTACAGAACCGTACAAACGAAGGCAAATAATAATATTAATCATTATACGGATTACTTTAGTCCATTTATTCTTAATATTTATTTACCTTAATTTTGCACCAATTTTTTTACAATTTTCTTTCCAGGTGGAAGACATCACGACTTAAGATTTAAGACTGTCCCGAATAAATTCGAATGTTACAAGTAAGTGCGATTTATTTTATTATCTGATCAATATGTTAGATTTTATTTTTCTCTCGTATTATTCATAAAAATAAATGAAGTCTTTTGTAAATCAAACTTCATATATTAATTTCCATAGAAAATAGCGGACAATAGCATAGTTAGTTATAGTAAATATTGAGTTAGATATTTTATTACAATATTAACATCGAAAGCAGAGTTTAGTGTTAGCATATTATGTAATAGCTCTCCGAATACACCAATGCCGATACGCGCTCGATCTCGGACAGATTATGGAAGAAGTTACACGCGATGGACGCACTCGATATCCAGTCTTGCATTCGTGTACTCAGTCGCTAACAGGCTAATTTATAAAAAACCATACACCTACGTATTTTTGTCGAAAAATTTGTCACCTTAAGCTATCATATTTATCGCAACTGAAATACGATCATGTACAACTTAAATTGGCCCCATTCGATTTAAAATTAACAGTCTGAACCATGAGAAATCCGTAACTGAATTAACCCACAACTCGATGACTGTTTGGGACTAAAATTTTTAATGAGTGAAAAAGGCCATCAAACACTACAATATTCGGGTATATTTCTACGATAACTAGTAAAAATTTGTAGCGACGGTTGCGATAGGTTTAACGTTAGTCATACATCCACAGTACAGCTTACAATATAATGCTACACTGTTGTCGATATTAACGAGAAACAACTCGAGCGGATTAGCGATTTATTAATATAAAAGTTGGACGTGTCAGTTTGAGTCTATTATTAGTATTACAATTCGTTACTGAATCCTTCACACAATACTTGTGATCGACATCCTACAAACAAACTTACCGCGATTCTTACATTTTTCATACATTTTAAAATGTTCACTCCAGATTATAATTCCAGTCTTCATTAATTTAACCTTAACACTAACCAAATTGAGTACGAACAATCATGTCTATGTATATAGACAAATCGATAAAACTGAACTGAACAGCTTCAGGCATTACAATGCAAACGGAACTTATATATCGACCAGATTCAAATCATCAAATTAAATTATTATTAGGTATAACTAAGCTTAACAATTACAACGTAGTACCCATCGTGTGAAGGCATTTTTGGTTAAAATTATTAAAAAAAAGAAAGTATAATAAAAAGTAATAAATTTTAATTGATATGTTTGTGCTGACGCTATATTAAAATATCTAACGGTGCCTCGAATTAACGCCCCTATTAATACATTACATTTAGAAACGGTACTATCAATTTATCGACACTGCTATTGGAAATGAATAAACCGAATCCAAGCAGGTGTCGCCCGTCAATGTGCATTTATAAGATAGTTTGGTCGATTCTAACGATAAAAGGCAAATAAATTGTGACATCGTCGAGAGATGTTCTTATCGTCGTTTTATGTATTCGGTTTGTGACATTTCCAATTAACAATGGAAAGCAAAATATTATAGGTATTATCACTAATTACGAGTCAATTCCAAAGAGTTCTTAAAGCCTAGTGCGACTAACTATGACGTTATTATTATAAACTAAGCTAATTAGTTATAAACTGATGTTACGAGTTACGTGTTGGCAGTAGATTTATTGCGATCCTTTTACAATTATTCGTTTTGGGATTACAATATAATACTTAATATAATTATATTTTCAACGACTGTCGTCGAGATGTACTGTCTGGCATAACTCCTTATTGTTTGCTACAAAAAATATTTATTATTATTAATTTGTACGAAATCATACGAAACACAGATGAGATTCCGTATATTTTGTGACGTCATAACATATGGGGGGCGATTTCTGTTCAACAATTGAAATAAAATATATATATTCATTTGGACCATCAATTGATCACAAAATATACAAAATATTTATGTGAAAATTATATATTAAATATATCTCAGTGCGAACTATAATGTAAAATGTAAATGATTCGAAATACATAAAATAATTGTATTAGTACTATTAAACTAAAACTCTTTTTTTTAGCAACAAGTTACCTCTCTAAAAGCTTCCTTAGCTAAAGAATTACATGACAACACACTCTTACTAATGTATACAAAATTTGGCTATTAATGCGAGATAGAGAATCAATTAGAATATCGAGGTCCTTTATATTTATTTGTAGCGTTCTACGGTGTTAGTCGAAAGCGTATAAAGGCAGCGCGCGACCACGGGCGGGTACTTACGCGGAGGCGTCGCGTTGGAGAAAGGCACTAGGGTTCTCCAGCCGCTCCCCGAAGATGAGCTGCGATTGCAATATAGTGGACAGAGTGGAGATCCAGAGGTGGCGGCGGGTGTCGGGCGCGCGGCACATGAAGGTCTGCTTCTTGTTCGGATCCGTCGAGCTAATGATGAACGAGTTGCTGCCGTCGATCTCCTCCAGCTCCATCTTGTTCACCTGCATTTCATTCAGATGTTTGACGTATTCAATGTTGTCAGAATAATATAATTAAATATTATTATACAAAAAAACACCTCACGATAAAAACATGTAAAGCGTATTTATATGGAACTCACCTGAACGTGAGCTTTGTAGTTGTACGTCGGGCTTGTGAACTGAGACTTCTTGCCCACGGCCTCGGTGAAGATGACGCACTGCTGGAAGAGAAACACGTGCAACTCCTTGCCCTTGTCGTTGGAGCAGTTTGCATCCGAAACTACAAGCGGCTCTTGGAATAGCAGTTTCCCTTGAGCGGCTATGTTGCCCTGAAATTAAATAAATTTACATAATATATAATATATTCCGGGTATGTATATAGTGATAGAGAACAGTGCCGCTCTATTTCAGTTCTATTAAATAACTCTCCTTAAGTTTTTCCTTCCGCGACGATACAATATCTATCAAACTGTTGATTTTCCATTCCTTAAATAGTATGATAGTAGTAGCGGTATATGGAATATCGGACACCGCTATACCTTTTTTCCCTTTTAGTTCACCGCCCATAGATGTTGGACTGCAAGAAATATTAAACATTCCTTACAACGTTTATGTACCGCGAACCCTGGGAACTAAGATGTTCTGTCCTTTGTGCCTGACTTGTTTCACTGACTCAAAACAACAATACTAAGTAGTGCGATTTACCGGTAGAATTAGTGACGAGTCGGTGGTACCTACCCAGACATGCTAGCACAAAGTCCCACCACGAAATCGATACTCTGTTATTGGAGCTTAAGCGTACGATTTACTTGTGTCTAAGTCATATGTATCGCATGTCCCCTGATAGATTTGATACTATGATATAATAACCGGTTTTATGAATTATGAAATAATTAAATCAACAATTAATTAAAATTTGACAGTATGTCGCTGTAACGTTGTGTATTTTGTTCAATCGAAGAATTCATTAGCATTTCGCAATCACAACATTATTTGGAGAATACGATGTACGCATTAAAATAATAACTTTTGCTAGCGTTTATATTGTTTAACGATGTATATAAATATAATTTTATAAAGTTATTCATTTTCATTTATTTTTTTATCGTAAGACGGCCGATCGACCCATTGTCAACGTCGTGGCAGTAAGGTCACCTGGGTAGGTACCACCCACTCATCAGATATTCTACCGCAAAACAGCAGTGCTTTGTATTGTTGTGTTCCGGTTTGAAGGATAAGTGAGCCAGTGTAACAATGTCAATGGCTATGGGCATTGGCGACCAATTACCATCAGGTGACCCAAATATTCGTCGCCTACCTATACAATAAAAAAAAGATATCGCAGGAAGAAGACACCACTCTTTACACCGTGGAATCTAAGTTGTTATGTCTCTTGAGCTCATGTTTTCTAGCTAACTAATCGTTCATACACATCACATCACATCGTAAGCTACACAGAATTTGCTACATACGAGTCTAACTTATGTTTATCTGTACATTATTTTCAATTAATTTAAGTAACAGAAGAAATATAATAAATGACGTCAGTAATCACTGTTATTTTTCATATTCTTCCTTTCTCTAAAAACATTTAAAGTCTCTATAGACACGGCTCTGTTTTATTATATTACATTGTTATAGATGTTATAAAGGTGGATGTTAGCAAGTGGGTAACTTATATATATAAATTAACAACTTCGTTTACGACAACCAAATGTTTATTATTATACTACAAAAAAACACATAACGTATTCGCTTAGTAATACTGTTGTGCTAGTACAAATATTAACGGCTTTGCAGCAAAATAAAAAATCAAATCGCCATAAAATACTCAAAAATACAAAAAAGGTACAAAATAAAAAAAGTCGCAATTTTGCAGGAAGTTTCGCAGAGCAGATCTTATATAATATTGTCACAGTAAATATATGATATGATATAGTTAAAATATAAACAAAACGTGGACATACCGCGAAACCTTGCAGACGGCCGACGTCCATCATGTCGTTGGCGTTCTTGGGGATGATGGAGGTGCAATGCACGGCTTCGCGCAAGGACGAGATCACGTTGGGCGCGACGTTGGCTATTTCCGAGTAGGACAGGATCTTTTTCACCAGCAGGTGATACTTTTGAATGCGTTGAATTGGCTTAATCAGGAGATCACCGAGCTGAAATCATGTTGTGGTGGTCTTAGCTATCACTATAATGTCATGAAGTGTTTTCGAAGTCTACTGGTGGTAGGCCTTTGTGCAAGCTTGTCTGGGTAGGTACCACCCACATCAGATATTCTACCGCAAAACAAGAGTACTTGGTATTGTTGAGTTTAGGTTTGATGGATGAGTGAGCCAGTGTAATTAAAGGCATCTATCAATCTTGGTAACATCTTAGTTACCAAGGTTGGTGGCGCATTGGAGATGTAAGCGGTGGTTAACACTTCTTACACTGCTAATTGTCGCTGTCTATTATTGTTGGTGACCACTTTCTACCAGGTGACCCATAAGGTCGTCCGCTTACTTATTCTATAAAAAAAAAAAAATTACTTATACCAGAAGTACTAAAATTTAATTGTTGAAAAAAAAGTGTAACAAACCTGCAACTTGTGCCCCAATTTGTGCCGCAAATCTTGGAAGTAGTGTTCATGATCGGAAACGATGTACTCCGAGACGGGTTTGTTGCGACAGTAGGCCTCGTAGAGGAACATCTTCTTTTCCAGGAAACGACGGAACAGCGGTCCCAGCAGTTCGGGTGACTCGATGCAGCCTTCCAGCTCTCGGACGAACTTACTGCAAGTATCGTTCACTTATCGTAACATGTCACACAAACCACTGTCATGGTCCCATTCGGATCGTCACGAAAGCGCCAGCGGACATATCTTACAACTGATACGAGTAGAGTGACACGTATGAAACATTTTACAGATTCGCAAATTATGCAATAAAACATTCGCTTAGCGTTCTCTGTGATTTAAGCTCATAATAATTTGTTAATTTTGTTGTTTAAAGACTGCGAAGCAAAGAAATTTAAATAGAATATTATTCGTTTTTTTTTTTATTATAAATATAAGGGAAGCAATAACGACGCTTGTGTTAACTACCTCAATTATATTTTTATGATAGCGTTACGATGTATTAAACGTTGTATCATGTTAAAATATCCAGGTCAATTAATATTTTTGTATTATGTATAAATATTTTAACAACTGCATCATTGGTCGCTAGCACACTGTCTCGATTCGGTAGCATAGTTTAACATCGGACACGCCGACTGTACCGTTAGTCTAATAATAATTTAGATTATAAATGTTGGGTTATATATATATATATATATATATTTATTTATACATACATATATATTGTATGGATTGCCCGATCGTAGGAGTGCTTAAGAGGTTTTAGTATTCTTCACTAATTTAGACAATAATATTTTAATTAAATGGTGCCATGTTACTTACTCGCGATGCCACTCGTAGATTGCTTGTATGTTTCCGAAGATCATTCGGAGGCGGCGATCGCGGAGACCTTCTGGGATCGGAGGGTCGCTGTTCGGATCCTAGAAAAGTGAGACAGTCATTTTTATAATTTGAAGTTCTGTATTCGTTTTTTAAAAAACTTTTGCTTCTTTTACTTTTCTTCTTGTATCTCTCTTCTCCATTCATAATCTCAGAGGTTGGATGTATTGGTTGGAATTTAATTTAATTTTGAATTATATAACGCATTAATTTTTTTTTTCTATTAATGTCGGTTTTCTCAGCTTCGGATTAAATCACCGCCACTAAACTAAATTTTGAGACGCTTACGTCATCAATCGACGAGTGAGTTAAACAAAAACGTCCCTAATCGACACTTAATACTACTTGGTTTCAGTTTTATAAAATGTGCTACCATCATGTGCTTCATGTATCCATCGCAGACGAGGCTCAGGTCGGAGACATATATCTCCTCGGTTTCGTAGAGCTCGCGCAGCACGTACTCGCGTTTCTTGAGCGTGGCCTCGATGCAGTCGGCGTTGGCCGCCTCCTCCTCGTCCCCCCCGGCGCCGTCCGCGCCGCGCGCCGGGCCCGTGCCGCCCCCACCGTGCTGCTCCTGCGTTTACGTATTTTAACATGTATTTATATTTTATCGACTAAAAACATAAAAAACAACAAAGATCTGAGCTACATTTATTACGAAAATATTTACAAGCCCGATCAAATAAATGCCTAAATTACTCAAAATAAAATAAAACCTTTCTTTCGGATATCAAATGCAATTCTAAAAACAAAAAATGTAAATAAAAGATTTTAAACATATTTCATCTTTGAATATTATAACTGAAAATTGGTTTAAATCCTATTTAATAATATTATGATTTCTAACAGTACAAAAGAACACGAAGCAGACAAGAAAAACGTAAACTACCAAAGCAACAGTCATGCATTATTATTAAAGATGCCTGAAGTGAAGCCTGTACTTACCTAAATCTACAAAACGCAAACGCGCTCAAACACAATACGGCCTAGAGAATCATTTAATTATAAAGAAAATAAAATCTTAACTATAAATAAAAAATAAATAAACATATACTTTAATCAAACCAAATCAAATCGTCATTTGATAAGATTAAATAAAATTTAAACTTAGCGCCGCTCCGAAATGTAGTTTAATGCCGGTTCTCTTGGTTCCTACCAAGCAGTTATTTTTTTCCGACATAGGTAATGAAATGCAATTGAATAATTTTATCAGAGAGTCAGAGAATGCTTATTACTATTTTCAATGCTTTATATCAATTGATCAAGTAATATGCATTAAGTAGTTTTTTAATTAGCTAATCTAAAATTATTTGAGGAATTTTATTATAGAAGCGAAAATAATAGTTAAATATTAATTCAGAAATTAGTTTGGTCAATATCGATGGCAACAAAATGTTATATAATATTGTTCGCGACAACAACTGAAGCGGCACGAGCACACATGATTAAACACATCATTAATCTTCAACGATTATCGATCCCAATTAAAACTGCTGCAACTAAACCGTTAGTTATAAGCTGCAGGTGAATTTAATGTTCTTGTATTACGATTGTAATTTATATTTTTTACATTTACATTTTCCCTGTAAAATATCTGAATAATAAGTTTATTTTTGAACAAAATCACAATTTACGGGATATTCATGCACACTACATGCTTTGACTTGAATCGAACCATTTTTTCCTTGACTATTTGTTCTATTTCGGCGATATCGGCGGGACCACCGTTAGAATCCAGCGCGTCCATTGCCAATGAGTTCTGAAAATGTTACCAATATATAACCCAGGTGTTCAAAAGCACCTACTCGCGCCCTCGTTTGTTAGTTACAAGTTAAGAAAAAGAGCATATATATAGTTTTAAGTAGAATAATTTGAAGTACTTTATTTGAACGAATGAAGTGGCAGAGAGGATGAGATAGCGTGGGGTGTATACTGACCCGGGCGGCGGGCGCGGTGGCGGCGGTCGCGGGGATGGGCGCTTGTTGCAACACCGCTTGCGGATCCTGTGACATAATACATCATTCTATCAGTCGAAACATTCTCTGTACAAATAGTTATAACATAATAGAGTTAAGAGATTAACGTTATAAAATCGAACCTAAGTGATTCGATTTCGACACGGGAAGTATCATGAAAAAAGACCTTCAATATATGACACGTCATGATTGATAGAAAAGGCAATACTTATTGTACTACATATCGATTTTATTTTCTACGACTAAAATATCATAAGTTGATGTTTATTGAAGTCACATAGTTGCCTCAAATTGGAGCACAGATATATTGGTGTATGATCGCATCTGCGTCGATTGTCTATTCGGGCGAGAAAGCATGTGTATCGACGATCCGAGCGTATATATACTCGTGTGTATTGAGGCGCTGTTATTCGACCTAACAAGACGTTCATGTTTGATGTAATTGAATAAAGCGATTTCTCGTTTGGCGCCAGGAAATCACAGTAATTTATAGCTAAGGGACGCCATTCAGTCATATTGCGCAAGCTTGTTTAAATCGTATATTTAGTCTCGTCACAAACGTAAATAAAAATGGTACGTTTGTGACACAAATAAAGCGAGTCTCGCTTAATTGTTGAGATTTGATATTATTTCATATCTCATTTTCTAGCTCAATATTTTAATAGTAATAACGTTAAGTGTACCTGTTCCAGAAGTTAAATAAAATAAATTGTAACAGGTAATTGAAATTATTCTAACATTTTTTAAATTGATAGATTGTGCTAATCAACGTTGCTTCGAATATTCGCCGCACTCTCAAATCACACGGAATATAACCAAATCCTAAAATGATTGAAAGTTAGCTAATTTATGAATCGTTTAGTGAGCTTCACGCTTACATATTACCATACAAGTAAATACAGTAGTTATTCATGTGATTTTAATAAAGAACTTGTAACTTAAAAAAATTGGCCTTGCACTTAACAATTTTGAAATGAAAACTGAAACTCATCTAACGATCGTCGATGCGTCTAATTATTATAGTCCTAGCGACGTCTGTTAATTACTTCCTATTCGTAATTTTATAAGCAACTCACAATAGTTGGCAATTGCATAAGATACCATCTTACGTTTCAATCACTATAAATTAGAATGCAACACCACTAACGTGTTTTTCGCTTTTCTTTTTCCTTCACTCATATGGTAATTTAGTTTTTTTCCTTCATCATGGTCAATCATGGCAGAAAATGTTAATGGTAGTACATTTAGTTAGTTAGATTACATTATATAACAACAAAGTTTTGAATGAATGTTTAATTTTCAGGTCTATGATATTAGCTTGACAGTTATTTAATATATTTTATAATGTCGGTATGTGCTAGCGAGAATAGTGCCGGGTTCACAAGGCACATAACCCTTTCTCATTGTTATTTAAGGACTATGATTCTATGAAATAGTAATTTTTATTTTATTTATTTAAATGACAAATACAAAAATTTCGGTATATTGTCCATTGTCTTGAAACTCATGGAGGTATATCAGTGTCTGTCACTGCACGTTACTCTAGGAAATAATTGCATAAAAATAAGAAAATGAACATTATTAAATTTGAACGAAATTTGACGTGCACATATAAGCTCTACTTGATAAATGCCGTATGTCATAGACTAATGGCATATGTCAAAAGCCATTTACAGCTTACATTTCGTGTCATTAGAAAGAGCGGCGACTAAAGGTCCATTAAACGTAAGAATTCTATTAACGAGGCCAACACGGAGTGGCCTAGTAAATAGTAAATCGAATTGTCATAATTGAAGAGGATATTTATAGAACAAGATGCTTTAAAAGTAACTTCGAAAGTACTCTTGAATAGTTTTAAAGCATATCTACTTGTACAAGAAAATTAACAATATTCATCATTATATTAAGCTAATATATAATAAAAGCTTTAATTTATTTATAATAATAAATGCCACGTTATAAAAAAACTCATACATTAAAGCTATATGGGAATGTGGATAATTACGCTTATCGCCTTACAACAGCCGAAAGTCATGTCCTTCGCAGAATAGTATAAATTTATTACATTCCTAGAACACCGAGGTCCGAGTACAATGACGTATTATGCTGCAAAGTCTGTATGATGTGTGGCAAATTGAAATACAAATTTTACAAATTTTTAGTGACGATGAATACTCGAAAACAAAAAATGTGATTCGAAAAGGTAAGTAAGACGTTCATGATCTGTGTGAACACTTAGGCATTGAACAAAGATTATATTGTTCAAGGGACCAAAGAACTTTTGCCTTGTTCAATGAACTGAAATCTCCTTGACTTACAGATTTATCTTCAAATATATAAATGACATGTTTTAGTGATAACGCTTTTATTACCTCCTTGAAGTAAATAATTGTACGTGTGGTGCATTCTCTGCTAAAAATGAAATTACCGTCTAAATTATTTTGCCGAATATAACTGGAATCTTTTAGCCAATAAAAAACCTTAGAACATAACAGTCCGTTAAAGAATTATTTCTATTTTCAACACAAGTGAGTGGTAACACTAACCTGTATCGGTTTCATGGGCGGCGGCAGCTCAAGGTCGGGTGCGTCGTCCTCCGCATCGTCGAGCGCGGCCGCGCTGCCTTCGGCATCTTCTACGCGCGCATTTTCAGCGTACGGTAGCTACACACACGGAATTTCATAAACATATAAAAGTCAATCAACACTAACAATTCACTCTTATTAATGTCTACGTCTCAATACTACAGACTAACAACTAAATAAATAGTGTTATTATTACTGTCCGCAATTGTCACACAAACGAGTTCATAAAAATGTAAAAAAATGTTTGGTCTATTTATGATCCTACAAAAGTCAAAATGCCCTTATATTTTAATCTGATCATTTTTCTTTTCGGAAATAAAACGAGAGTGTTTTTGTTTATAAAATAATCGAGTTAGGTATAACAAAAGTATACAATGAGAAATAACAGCGTGACACTAAAATGAACAATATCGGCAATGTACGTCATACTGTCATAGTCCTTATACATTGGCGAAAGTAGTGTATCATCATGATGTCGTCACTCAAAGCATAATTAAAAAGATCATAGTTTTTATTGTCCATAAACAATAATATTTATTTTTAGATAGATAAAAAACAAAAAAATCAGAGGCGGTGATGGATGAAACTAATAATTTAACGGACATCCGACTATACTACCACTCTTAGAACTAGATATATCGATAATTAATGAAATTTAACAAATACAAATATCGTTGGATTAGCTTGTAAGTCCACAACGGCTTGAATGTATAATTAAAATAATACCTTGAGTTTCTTTTCGGATGGCACTTTCTTCAAGGAAGGTTTTTCAGCGGAGGCTGGAGACTTAGCGCCACCTGGTGTCTTCTCGCCCTTTGCCTGCGACTTGCTAGGTCGCGGAATCCACCTTCTAATGAAATTAATAAGGTGTTGCTTAGCAAGTCCTCATATAAATTCTAACCATATCAACAATATTATTGATTTTTTAAACCAAATAACGCAAATACTGTTTACTTGGCAAGACAAATTTATACTGATAATATTAATATTATAAACAGGTAATCTACTTGGTGGTAGAGGTTTGTGCAAGCTGCCACCAACTCATCAGATATTCTACCGCAAAACAGCAGTACTTGTTGTGTTCCGGTTTGAAGGGTGAGTGAGCCAGTGTAATTACAGACACAAGGGACATAGCATCTTAGTTCCCAAGGTTGGTGGCGCATTGGCGATGTAAGCGATGGTTAACATATCTTACAATGCTAATGTCTATGGGCGTTGGTGACCACTTACCATGAGGTGGCCCATAAGCTTGCCCGCCGTCAAGTGCCATAAAAAAATAAAAAAATCGTGGTATTAATCCTTATGCAATTAAATAGCTTCATAATTAAAGTTGATTACGTACATGTAAATCATCTTTAAATTATTCGAATCGAAGTTTTCACTTAAAAGTTAACTCTATTAGTTTGTAGCGACATCTATCTCGCCACATATGAAAACTAAAAACTGACGTATCCTACATCGCGATATTAAAGTTATCCGAGCGATTGAACAATATATACAAGAACCCGACAACAACCGTTGGGCAGTAGCCCACCAGACCAACACCGGTCTGGTCGGAGGATCCTCCCTTTTCAATGGTCAACACCAAAAGTTTACACGGCGCACGACATGATTTTTTCCGACTTCTTCAACCATCATCGTTATATTTCAGCAATTAACACAAAACGTTAATAAATTGTTCACCTAAGCCTTCTTCTTCCGTGAATCAAAAATAATATAACCAATTGTTTGTATATCCTAGGCTTAAATCGAATATCAAACGAATACTATAAAACTGGAACTTTATTCAATTTAATTTCAGCTGGAAACATAGAAAATCTCGTTGTAGGGCTTTCCGATTCAAAAGATTTCAAATTGACAGACTGCGATGCTCGAGTGCTTTTTCACGAACGCTTAAACTATAACAGATAGACGGAGACTTCGTTCGGACATATGTATATGTCTCGTTTTGGTATTATATACCGCCTGCGACTTCGCTCACGTCACTTTCGCATTTATAAAATTAACAAGAATTTTTCGATAAGTTAGTAAATTAATCGGAAATAAGAGTGATAAATGCAAAATTTTCAAATGAAATCATAAATGACAGGCGATTTAATAGTGGCCGTGACAAGACGTGGCGGGCTGCTACTTGGATATTTACTCGAAATACATGAATGTAATTTTATACATTAACCGCATCACTCGGATTGATTATCTACACTTTATCCCATTACAAAGCCACTTTGTGGAGAAATAATATTCATATTACACTAATCATTTACAATTTTCGACTAAAACTACACTTTTACTCGATTACAACGTTAAAATTCGTTATTGGCGCAATCGAAACAAGACGAAGTATTGTGCGACTGAGACAACATATTTATATTATATACAACCGCTAAAACCATTTCTTAGGAAGGGAGTAAGAATACTCTTACTGTATAGGCACTAGCTAGTAAAGCACCATAACGAACTTGTCCCTTGAATCTCAAGTGTGAAGAGTTGACTTCCCGATTTTAGATACACTATAAGTTTACCCAAACTCCGCATAATATTTGGGAACTTGAATTTGGAGCGGGGTTTCTTGTTTTAAAAATTGCTTGATTTTAAACTAGTTTCACAACATGTAAGCCAAATTTCATGATGATAGATTGTTGAGTAGTTAAGAGGTGCAAATGTAACAAATGAACTCACTTTTTCATCTAAAGGTTTATATTATCTTAGGATTATTTTACATTATTCATTTCTTATATGTAATTGCAAAATACGATTTATTCGAGCTCGTACATTTGAAGAAGTGAAACAACGAAGATATTACTGGTACCATAGATACTTGTAAAGATAAATAGGTAAAGGCGGCCTCTAGGTTGTGTCGTTCACTGGGTAGGCGCTACGGGCCTTGAGATCAACGTTATCAGCACATACGTAATATATTAAAGTCATTTGAATTATTATGAAATGTAAACTAGGCCATTTGCAGTATTTTCACACTTTCATTTTATATTAAAGGAAAATATACCTACATATGTAGAATTTCTTATATTAAACGCAATGGTTGAATTAAAAAAAATGCTTTCAATAAATAATTGAAGCTCACGTATGCAATAAATCCTCGAACATATCTTCATCGCATTCACAGATCGTAATGAAAATTCCGTCCTCAACTATTCAGTATTTGAATAATATTTTACGGTTAAATTTATCGATAAATGTTTGAAAAATGATATAACAAAAATGTTTAAATATATATTGAGATTTGTATAGTTTTTTATAAGGGGTTCAAGAAATATAGAGAACGTAATATTTATGCATAAAGCCGATGTCGATTGATAAGTGAACAAAAGATAAAGAAAATAATCGATAAAATAAAGAGACAGTTCTCATGCGTAATTCAATATCAATTATTAGTATTATATTCATTGTTTTTTGATATTATTATTAAAAAATATCTTGACATTCCTTGCTGAAAATAAAACAACCCCAGTGGGTGAAAACGACCTTATTCGTATAAACATATCATATTCTTATTTATTACCAAGATATAGTTGTAACTGGTATCATGACCAACGGCGTGCTTTTCGCGGCACGCGGATTCTTCACATTGCCAATCACTTATGAACTTCGGACTGTCACTTAGAATTTTATGACAGAAAAACCAAATATTTTTTATCGATTTAATCCCAGAATTCAACCCAGGACCTTAGACTTATTAGCTATCTCTGAAAATGAAAAATGTAAGACTGAATACTAGTGCCTTTACAAGGTTTTTTACTACTACTAATACTATCTACGTACGCTTACCTAAACTGATAATTTTATAATAAATACTCATATGATAAGTTTCTGTAACGCTAGGGGTATTTGTAAATGCCATAACTCTCATATAAAATGTAAATACAGTTTTAAAAATGGAACACATCTCATAACGCTTTCTCGAAGAGTGGAAATTGCTATTACCAATGCTTAACAGAGGTAAACATGTCAAATGTTAAACTTAACGTTTCATTATGCATATCTTTTTATTTATACTCAATTATATGAAGTAACAAAAATCAAACAAAATAAGGCTTCATTCGGGCACTTGACAACAAATATATTAAAAAATATATGTTATAAAGAGAGACTTGTTTTTCTGCCTACATACGTCATATATTACACAAGTCCTTAAGTCAAGATAAGATGTAAATTATCTTTATTTTTTTTCCATTAGTGCCATAATTTTTGAGAAATACGTTATTTCATAATCCTAATTATATGGCAAGAAAAATTAAAACCTACATAATGGGAATGACTATCGAAACAGATTTAGAAGAAGAAACAGACTAGGTTTGTGACTTATCGCTTTTGACAAAATAATTATGTGTTGAACGAAAACAACGAAACACTTGTAATTTTTTTAAGTAAGGTGATAGCAATGAACTTACTTGGAGAAGACAATTTGACTCCACATCCTTATATTGATATAACATAGCACACATCACAGACAATCACGTTCGCAAGTCTACTGCGTTAAGTTCACTAATAACCGACATACAAATAGTATCACTCCATTGGTGCAAACATTGTTATCACGAATTCGTAGCGTAAAGAGTAGACGAGCAAGTCGGGGACGAAGAGGGACGAGTAATATCGGTAAGATTACGACGATAATTTTGTAATCTATTGGTTGGTAGGTGACAGGAAGCGCGTCGCAAAACATTAACATCGACGAGAGCGCGATACACGGGCAGCGAGCGGCGAGCACGTCCAAGCGGGCTAGAAGCGAGCGCGCACGTCTCTGGTGCACGCCGCCGCGTCGCCCGCGCCGCGCGCACTGGGCCCATCGCCAAATTCATAATGCAACCAAACGTTCAATCCCATGACGCATCCACTGAAGAGCGGATACCGTGTTCTTATTACAATAAATCACGTCTTTAATACTTATCACTACACTTTATTATATTACATGACTTAGCAAACACCGATAGTAAAACCGATAAGATTAAACAATAATCGAACTTACCATACAAGATTGATTCAAAACAAATCATTTCATGGAATACCTACAACCACAAGTACATTGTGTTACAAATACTATATGATTCTCTAAAATAAATATTTATCTTGCCAAGTTAGTTAAATCAAATGCAATTCAATCATAATATAAATTGAATAGAATATAGACGTACTGGTGTTTGGCAACATAAAAAATCAATATTTAGTTTTCGAGGGACCATAAGGCTTCCAATTACTTAGTTAAAGCGAAACCGCCCGCAATCTGTTTAATCCAGGTACGCTATTAATACCAAGTTCATATTTGAAAGGATTCACAGTTACCGAGAGGAGCTGAAAGTAGACCATAATACAAATGCATAATATTTGTAATATAGTAGTTTATTATTAATTAATATAGTATATATGTATATTCTCCGCAACAAAACTTCACATATCATATATATGATAGTTTTTAGAGCAACTTTAAGAAGAATTTAATTATACGTTATGATTTAACTTTTTCAGCAATGCAGATTGGCTAGAACAATCATCTCAACGTTACATAAAAGTTTTAAGAGGACGTAAAAAAAAAATACATACGATTCTAAATTCAGTGAAGCTTAACCTGATGAGTATTGACGTGTTCTGTCATCTGGGCCACCTGGGTTATCCAGGCGTTATCACTACATATTATAAAAGAAAAGTCCCCCGTCGCGTCTGACTGTCTGTCGGAACGCGATAAACCATTGGTCGGAGTGATTCATGAGGAAGGTTTAGAATTTATTAACGTTTTGTGTAAATTGTCAGAAATATGTCGCTGATTAAAGATATCACTGGCCACGTAAACCAATAGAGTTATTGTATGTATAATACATATTAAGTTAGCTAGTAAATATATAATATCTAGGTGAACCGACATGTAGGAATACATTAGTCGGATTCGTGTTCATCATTTAAGACGTTAAGGATGGATATATGAGTGTTCTCAGATTCACGTTCACGTTCACACGCTTTGAAAGATCAAGCAGCGAGTAGATATTGTTGTGCATCTGATACACGGTGATAACGACAGGATGAAACAATAAATAGACAGAGGTTTCTTGAGTGCTCCCTTCCTATTCTTATAGGCTGAGAACAAGAACGATACTTGTTTAACTCTATTACTTTAACGACATTTTAAACTTGCGCTATTTACGATTCTAATCATTTAATAATTATTAACTGAAATATTCAACAATTTCAAACACAATATCAAATGAGTATCTGTATCAGAAATTATTTTATATCAATTTTCGGCCTGACCTGGACAACGTAAACGAATTTTAAAGGAGATACTCAAGCTGCTGATATTTGTCAAAGGGCTGAGGGTAAGGCCGGGCCGTCCTAAAAGTATCCTATCGGCGACCGCTAGGCTTAGCCAACGTCAACGTTGTCGGCAGGGAGGACATAACGTATGTACTTGTCGTAATGAACGAGGGATAAACCGTCTAATCTTCATCAATTTGTTACAATTTTCGTCAAAAGTTAGAAGAAAATTTAGTTTTTTTTATCTCTAGCATAGTTATTAGTTATACTATTAATTATTTAGATCGGTTTTAGTTTATCCTGTAAAAGTTCCTCAATTACTAAAGTCGAAGTGACATGTTCGCTTTTGTATGGCAATTGTACGTAAAACGATGAATGAAATAGAGAAAGAATCCTCCTATTATTTCTTATATCAGATAGCTTGTTACGGCAAATAACTACATTTGTATTGCATAAACTGTAAAATGTCGAACAATTTGTGTCCTGAGTATCCATCTCGGGACGCAGACTCCGAAGAGTAAAATAAACCAAGATAAAATGTGACTAATGGGAAACGAGACCGAAGCACAAAGCTGATAACATTATTATTTTGACCGGAAATCCTTGCTTTAGTTGAGTAATATTTTCTACGTAGTAGGTATTCTTTCACGTAACATTGTTATCGTTTGCGTAAAATTATCATACAATATTAATAAAACGTAATACTTAATAAAACCCACAAGTCTTACACTAACTGGCGGTTTATAGTTAAGTTTTAAGTGGTCCATCTTATATGTCGATTTTTAAGAACGTAGAAGCATATTCCAAATATTATACACTACCTTGATCTTAATTTTAAAAAATGTAGATTTTATTTTAAATCTATTGCAGTAAACTTTTATTATCTAACAACGTTTTAGGGGTTATAAGGTAAAACATGTACTTACGGAATTATTCCTTTTCTGTGTTTGCCGGGACTTGCGGCATTAGCACTTACACCGGGCTCCGAGGACGAAGCTTCTGTCAACAAAAAGTAACAACATTAGTAGAATGATCTGAAATTAAGAAAATTAGTAGTAGTAATATTAATAGTCCTTAAATGTCTATAAGACTAGTAATACAAAACACAGTAATAGCAACCTCAACTTTATAGCATTAATGTATTACAATAAACTAAATCACCCATCCATTTTCAATTCATTACATTGTTTTTTTTTAAGAATGTACATATCATGTCTATAAAACTAAAGCTTAAAAATTTCAATTCAAAACCAATTTCATTCAAAAACTAAAAAAAAACGCACGCCAAGTAGAAATAAAAAGGAAAGTTGAATACGACAGTTTCGTCATCAAAGTACTGGTTTAAGTGACATAGTGATTTATTGACAAATTAATGATTTATTTAACCACTTTTCAAGTTTATTAACCCCTTTTATGGATTCACCGCAGTGCAGGTGAAACCTTTAGGCAATGACACAAAGTTAACAGATATTCTTAAACAGAGAAATGTGTATCTTACTGTATTTGTATACGTGTTTTCTAAATATCAAAAATAAATATTTTTTTAAAAACAAATGTCATGTCCTTGGTTATCATCAACCTCAGCGTAATCTACTCTTATATAACAAAGCGATTTGAAATTTAAGGGGTTATTATCTCGTAATGTGTAGTAGTGCATCTACAACGGATTATAAAGTTTCGCGTATTTTTTTATATTTCAAAGAGAACGTTGCACTTCCTCATCTTTGACTTTATTATATTTTTTTTATCAAAATATTATAGTTAATATAGTTAATATACACAAGTATTATATAATTATATACATAATTCTTCGGGCAAACCACAAAGCGCACATTAATTTATTTAGCGAAACAAAAATACGACATTAAAAAGTTAAAATGTAAAACAAACAACAAACTGTTAGTAAGACATACAACTCCAAACTCATTTAAACTTCTATTATAATGCGGGATTTAACTATGAGTGAAATATTTGATTTTGTTTTCAACTTTACATTTATCGTCAAAATTGTTAAGAATAATTAAGATTAAGATTGATAAGAGATTGTAAAGAGTTTACAAATATTTTCATTGTGTAGGGTAAAAAAATCTTTTCCTTTTTTATAAATTAATTATTATAAGATGATTAGATTTATTTACCCAGAGTAGGAGTATTAACTACGACAAACGTACAGTCACCAGTACATTTGAATCGTAATAATACTGACTACAATGCAAAACCTATGGGACTAGAGACCATTTAACTCTATTATGCTGTCTGCACGCAACACGATTTAAAGCCAAGCCGAGGGTGGTCAGTATGAACACATGACACGAAATTAAATGAATTAAAATTTCAAGCGGAAATTACCTGTGTGACTAAACTGCATGGATTGTATATAATAAATATATGTGCCTGATAATGTTATGTAAAATATGAGTAATATTTTAGTATCAATTAATCAAAGCGAATCCATTAATAGATTAGACATCTCCTTTCCATAGTAATACAATTGCAAGTACTGTAAACATTTTGTCAATAATAATTTTAAATATTGTCCTCAAAAACATTTCATCAGCGTAATAAAATTAAATTTTTCATGGTTTTAATTTCAATGTACTATCTCAGATATATTTATAAAGTCGGTTTTACCCTCTAAATGCCTTCTTCAATGATACAACGTCTGCAGGAAGCAAGTGACCGGTTATCTAGTTCTTTTACACTGATTCCATATTTAGAAAATGTAATTTACTTTAAAAATGCGACTCAAAAGAATTATCGAAGTCGATTCACAATCGGCAAAGATATCGCGCAACACACGTTAAAATCAGCTGAACTGAGAGCGTCCTCCTCTTTTTATAATTCATGTTAATTATGTACAAGTATATCATGATGATACGTCGAGTTACGATAATTTACAATTAAAATAACATCTGTTAAAATAGAAGTTTAGACTCAAACTGCTGACTGAGTTTCAACGTATTTCATTGTTAAATTTATAGGACGTATATGTTGAGAAATATTCTATTCTATAAATTAAATCTCGGATTTCGTATTAACTAGATACACCGGAGATATCTACAAATATTAGCATCAATAAAAAACAAAGTTTTTTATCAAAGGTATAATTGAAGTAAAACAAGCAGGTTAGCACTGACTATATACTATAGTAAAATGTATCTCAAAATAAGCATATTTTTTATTTAAAAGAAGGTAAGACATAGAGGAAGCATAAAAATATAACTTAGTTTCTAACGAGGAATATTTTCTGACAAGTACACGCTGTTGTACTACAGAACTACAGTTAACGTAGTTATTATTCCGTGGTTCCGTAAATTAAACCTGACTGTTCCTAGTTTTTCTTTAGTCCATCAACGGTGTAAGATTTAACATTATTCTTTTTTTTTTTTGCAACGAGTATTTTTAGGTTTTAGAAGACATTTTTTGGTCACCTACAAAAATTACAACGAAGTTGAAGTTTTACAACGCAGTTTTATTTTGGATGGAAGTTGGCATGACATCCTTAAAACAGATTATCCTTATAATCTAGCTAGGATGACCACTGTACCTAGTCTTTGTTAGCTTTAATTATTGCGTAAGTTATTTCTTCTGTAGACTTAGTAAATGTTTAAATCCAAATGCGACATAAATTTATTCATAATTATATATTTTCTGTAACTCATAACTCAACTACTCTTTTTATGTTCAACAAACATTTTTAATATATACTTCTAATATAGATACATTAAATTTAATAACCGCATTTTAATGTAATAAATTCGTAGAAAATGCAATTTTGTCATGTTATACTTAATTTAAATAAATAAGCTAACTATAATTTTGCCATAGAACATACGTTTAAGAAATGAATAAGTTACAATTATTTTAAACAAATTTTCTTTCAACATTTTGTCTGTATTTACTGAGAGAAAGAGATCAATGTAAGAGTTTTTTTTATTCGCACTACATTTGTACGATCCTTTAAAATGAGACAATGACATAAAGTTAGCAGATGAATCTTAAGCTATACATTAAAACTATCATTTCTATTTTATTATGTTTATTATAGGAAGGCCACTTTTTGACAAGTGGTCACCTGTAGAAATAGAACTGAAAATATATAAGCCATTCCGTCCGTGAAGAATACACCAGCTACTACACCGGACCTCAGATGTTACGTCCCTTGTGAGAACATCTGTACATGTAACTACATTGGCTTCCTCTAAGGGGATCACAGTAATATCAACCCGACCAGCAGTAAAGGCCTTCACGGGTGTATAGCAAATTAAGGTTCTACAATTTTTCCGGCTACTTTTTTAAATAATTGTATTATATCGTAACTATTCACGTCTGAATAGGCGAATGATTCGTTCGTAGGAGTAAATCGATAATAACAATATAGCCAGTGACATGAAAAGCTCACTGCATTGCACGGTGTATAGTTTTTGATAAAAGATATATATTGCGTATATAAATATCGGCATTTCAATTATCTTTCAACGTGAGCGTTGATAAGCTTGTAAGCTTTATCTCTATGATGCTAAGCTCAGGTCCTATTAATTAGGTTGTGCGAGTTTAATGCATATACGAGAGCTTGTATTACATTTAAAGTACTCCGTCTTATGATTCAATATGGTAGATACGTTAGTTGAAAGAAGGCTAAGCGTTGGTCCATGGTACCGTATTTCGGCCGCACTCGCACAGATGCGAAGTTATATTTAAATCGACGTCTATAGTACGCTCATCAGAAGCAATGTTAAGGTTGAATTCCGGAACGCTTGCGTCATGAAAATCGCGCCTGGGATAAAGCCCTGACCTTATCTTATAAGAAGACAATACGTCCTCCGCGTGCGATCTAGCGAAAGTACTTCTCGCATAAAACATTGCAACATTTCAAGCATGAACAACTGCTGATTAATGCTAACTATTTATAAAGATAGTTACTATTATTTTGTACAGAGTAATCATTAGTAAATACAAGTAATTTACTAATTATTATATTTAGAATAAGATGTTTACAATCATTATCACAAAACGGTTAACAGAAAATAATTAATAATCACTAAATATATATCAACTTTAGGTATTTTCGACAATAATATTAATAAATAAGAACTGAGATGGCGTAGTGGATAGAACATGTGTGTTTTAACTAAATATCGGGTTTGGCTCAAAGAATCCCACAGGGTGCGGTGAGTTTTTGAGTGTATTTTATGGTTCTAATTCATGTTTTGGTCGGTGATGAAAAAAAACGCCACGAGAAGACCTGTATGTTAGATAAATCGTAATTATATGTGTATCCAAGCCAAGCTAGAACAGCTTGATGGAATAAGCTCCAAACTGTATGACAGGAGAATGGGCCTTTGCCGACTTTATAAATAAAATTGTCTAATACTTTATAAAAGCTTATCACATTCTAGTATAATAAAGTAGAAAGAATATTACTACTAGATCGTTTGTTTATTTATTGTGGATTCACGCAAACTACTAATCTGATCAACTTGTTTACTGAACTAAAAGCATTGGTGTTTTGTTAAAATAAAACCAGCAATAACACCTATCCAGCTGTCTACAATTTGTAGGAGTGTCACATCAACATCGTTTAGGTATAAAACAAATTAACGATTACTTTAGCTCCAATTTTATCTGTAACGTAGTATTTTACTCATGAAAATCCATTTAATTTTTTAATGGCTAAATGGGTATTTAAATATTTTCGACAAAAGTTCGTTAAAAGGATATGCGGTAAGATACTAAATGCCGGTACACCTTTGTCATTAATTATTTAACTATTATTATTAACCTTCGAGTATTTCGGCAATTAAAATATATGAATTTATTTAATTAGTGATTCTCTCAATCTGAATTAGTCTTAGATTTTTAACCATTTTTGATTTAATTTAGCTTGCAACGATGGGGCTAACATATAGGCTGCCCATAAAGGCCCCTTAAAAATACTAGATTTAAAAAAAGCTATTATTATTAGTAAACTGGACACTGTACAAAAGGATTGCTTTGCGCGATCTATTGTTGTTTATTCACACAAATTAGGTACATATTTATCTTCCCGAACGTTATTTAAATTTAAATGTGACGACGATTCGCTACTTATTTAACTTAAATAGTTATTCGTTTCATCATTGTTGTGAAGCGTAAAAAATTGAACCTTCTAGAACAAGAGGTCACTGCGAAACAGATCAAGCATATAGTCCAGATTCCGTTGAGAATTAATTTTAATCAAGATGAATAAAGAAAAAAATAGGTGACCATTTCAAAAGCAACTGTTTTATTACTAGTCAGTCTTAATATAAACAGTAGAATTACGAAAGATAAAACGAATGTTGTCTCTCATAAAGAGATTGTGACACACTTATTATTGGATTAAAATATATTAAACAAAAATAAATCTAATGGAGCCAGTGGCGCCAAACGGTCGTGACGCTAGACTGGCGAAAGATTCTACTTTAGAATCGTTGTCGTTTGGCTTAAAGTCTTTTTAGCTTTAGGTTACTATAAGTACTAAAAGCAAATGTCACGTGATTGCTCAGTCAACAGACGAGAATAATGCCCGTCAGTGGATATCGTTAGAGCTGGCTACAAGAAACTGATTGATTGATTTCATGCATTTCAATACCATCAACGATTAGCGCCTCAACAAACAATATGATGGTGTGAAACCATCCCAACTAATAGTATTTCTAAGGAGTTGGCGTTAAGCAGACGGCCGGCAGTAAGTCTGATTAATCATTTTTCTTGCAGTATTATGCAAAACACCGGGCCGACCCCATAAATGGACTTAGGACATATTTATTGCCGACCACATTTTACATTTATTTTCTATATTTTAACATACAGTGGTGGTCATATAATAAGAAACACTTCTTATGAATAAAGAAAGTATAACTTCAACGTACAAATGATCGTACAAAATATACACATTCAATCATTAATAATCATGCACTAATATAGCGCTTGGACGCCTAATTAGAAACATTTAAAAAAAGCATCCATAACTCGTTCTTTTTTTGAAATTGGAGAATAACATTTAATTTTCTATTATTTTGGGGCAATTCAAAATTTAATCTGAATTTTATTTTGTTCAAAATGGGCAAAAATAAAAGTTGTGACGCGTCAACTAGACAAATCATTGTTAATTTACATATACATCATAAGTGGGCCGTACAGAAGAATAGCTGACCATTTAAATTGTTCTGTTAAGAAAGTTTTTAATACAATTGATCATTATAAAACACATGGAACTGTTGAAAATGTTCTTAGGAGGGCTCGGCCAAGAAAATTCTCTCCCAGAGAAGATACGCTAATCGTTCGTGTTGCTAAAAAAGACCCAAGTAAAGGCTCCAACCAGATTAAAAATGAAGTTTTTTCGCCTGATGACCCGAGAAACATGTCGTCAAGACTGATACGCCGAAGATTATTGCTAATAGTATAATAATAAGCTAAATTGTTTGGAATAATCTCTCGAAAGGTACCGCTTCTTACCAAGTAACACCGAGAGAAGCGTTTATTATTCGCTAAAAAATATGTTAATTGGACGATACGAGAATGGAAAAAAGTGTTATTTTCAGATGAAACAAAAATAAATATGGTAAATTCCGATGGGAAGCGCTATGTTAGACGCCCTGTAAACAATGCTTTTAATTATAAATACACAAGGAGTATAGTCAAGCACGGTGGAGGTACAATGGATCAATGGCAATACAAAAATATCTTAGAGCACACAATGATTCCCTACTCGGACGATCATTTGTCTATAACCTGGATCTTTCAGCATGACAATGATCCTAAGCACACGACCAATAGCGTCAAATGTTTCCTTAGCGAACAGCGTATATCCGTTTTAGACTGGCCAGCAAATAGTCTGTATTTAAACCCGATAGAAAATCTCTGGTATAATGTTAAAAAGAAAGTATCAAACAAACGAAACACCAGTCAAAACGAACTATATGAAGCATTTGTTGAAGCATGGAATTCAATCCCCCTAGAAAAAATGATGAAATTGATTGAACCAATACCACGTCGTTGCAGTGCTGTTATTGAAAATAAGGGATACGCCACTAAATATTAATTATAACTATTGGTAGGCTGTGGATAGTAGCTATTTCGTAAATAACAATACTAATTACTAATACTTAAAAAAATATTGTTTTTGTATTTTTGTTGTTTCTAATTAGTTGACCATTATTGTTCATACCTTAAAACTGATTTAAATGTTTGTCCGTAATGTTATATTGAAACTGCACTTGTGTAATCGGATTTATATTGTTTTTCTAATAAATGATAAATCGTTGAACATATTGTTGTCCTATTGATTGTTTAATTTCAAAATAAAAACGATTGCGGTGAAGTATCTTACATAATGTCAAGGACCGTTTGTAGTGTTTCTAATTATACGACAACCTCTGTACGTTGCACACCTATTATAACGAAATGTATTTAAGTTTGTTGTAATAAACCTATTGCAAGTTTTAAGTTATGCTTGAAAATTATTTTCTTCTTAAAAGTTCCAACTCAGTAATTAATTTATGTGCCAGACAATCAACAGTTACAAAGAACTTTTTAATAAATAATAAATTCGCTCGTCAGATGCAAAACTTATGTTTAACTTTCATAAAATACGGCGACCCTATAACCTCAAAAAACCAAAATCTTTATAATTTCATATTACTAGAAGTTAAATAATTTACGTTTTTTTGGTACAGTAATCAATAAAACAATATGCCGCCATAAGATCTTTATAAAGCAATCGCATGTACGTATATACTCAATATATTACATAAACAAGATAAGTTCATACATTAAACTCAATGAGCTGTAAGAAAAACTATTTATTTATACAAAACGGTTCGAGTCACAGCCAGTCGGCGATCTAATCACATCCAGCTGCGGGAGAGGGGAAGTTTAGTGAATGAAACTTTAAATATACAATTCGAATCAGGTCGGCTCATATTGTAAGTAGTACGTACAGCAAATTATACAAGCATTTGAACGACATACCGTATTTATTACTTTAATATTTTGTTGTTGTCATTTTATAATAATTAATCCTTGGATAGTTAAACGTAAAATACGAGGAAAATCATCTAATTCGCGTTACAAGTACTAACCGTTATATCTATTTTGTTTAATATATATATGTCAATATTTCCTTATGATTCCACAATAAATGTGATAAAATTACTTTAATAATAACACAATAACAACGTTCCGTTTTAGAATTATGATCATTGCAAACGAATTAGATTTGAACGATTTCCGCATTCACGATACCATAGTCATTTGAATATTAATATCTCACATGAGCCTAAGGACCGTATAGCGATATATTATTATTCATTATTTTAGTTTTTATGTAAATAACGTAAACACTTACCATGGCGTTTATCCATCAACAGTAATTTCACCATCAAAATATGTTACGCGTGCCGAAATGAAACGAAGTCGCGCAAGACTCGACTCCTCAGTTCGGACATTATTGTGCAAGACCCGTGCGAGTTGCTATTCAATTTCAAATATGGTAACGGACGTACACACGTCCCATTGGCCAGTCCCAACATGCAATCGAATCGATCGCGAATCAAATTTATTATAAGTTACTACTAAATTAACCGTAAATGTTCATAAAGTTATTACAAATATCGCTTGTGGTCATAATGCGCTACACTTTTATGAACATCTACAGCAGTCTTTTCGGGTGATATTGAAGTTTCATAAAATTGCTTTTTAAATAAATTATAAAAAAAAATTAATAATAATGTAATAATTTCGAAGTACATACACGTATTTATATTTATCAGATAAATGTGATTGACACCTGCGGTTCGTGTTAAGGAATGCTCGATTCGTTTCGGGGAGACTACGGTAACGTGATGACGACGACGTGGTTTCGACGTTTCCGCTGGTCGAACTGTCATACCGGAACATGTCGAGCATTCAATTATCCAATAAATACGAGTAACGTTAGTGAAACGAAAATATTTAATAATACTAAAAAAATACTTACATTTATGTCAACCATCGAAATTCAAAGTTAAATTTTTGTTACATATCGAAATCAGGTCATCTTGTCGTTAAATGTAAAGTTGACTTATGAAAAATAATATACTAAAAAGTAATACAATCACGCACGCGCATTACACGCAAATCGTCTGTCCAGTGGTACAGTGAACAGTTCTTTTTATGTAGAATGAATTGTAAATATACGTATGAAAAATATAGGTCACTTTAAAAAATACTTTTAAATATTTCTTCCAAAGTGAACACAGCAAATAAAACAGCAACAAATAAAAAATATACTCAAAGACCGATTTTATTACTAGCAAGCAAAACCCGCTGCTCCGCCGGCGTGGAATTCACGTTGTGATGAAAATCTGCCATTTTAACTTACATTACACCTATTTGAATTAGACAAGTAGAATATTTAAATTATAAAAGAGTCAGTTATTTTGAAATCATAGACAGACGCTTCAATTTTTTTATTCGTATAAATACATACTCCAACTTTAATAGAGTGACTAAGGTAACTTTGTTTAAAACGCCGTTTTAATTAATTATGATACCCATTTTAAATATTATATTATTTCCCGCGAAAAGTTTCTAATGAAAATTATTTCATTCAAGCAAAAATTATTAATTCAATTAAAAGTTCATATTATTATATAATATATTTATATTTTGGATAAGCAACTTTTATTTTATAGACATTTTATTGATAAAACAGTAATGTGTATATAATAGGAAGATTGAGGAATATATTGATGATACCTCTTTAGTTTTTAAAATTAAAAGAAAACAAGTACAGTATGGCGATGTAAACAATGCTATCTGATAGTACATTGGTTTAGTGTCAATAATCTTACGTTAAACAATAAAAAAAACAAATGTTGTACAATTTAGCGCGCCAAATGTAAAAAATGTAAAAGCTAATGTACATATCAATAGGGAGTAGATGGATACAGTTGAGTCTATTGTATTTCTTGGCCTTACTGTTGATGCCAAGATGCAGTGGGCCCCCCATATTGACGGACTGGCGAGTAGTCTAAGCTCAGCGGCTTTTGCGGTTAAGAAAATAAGATTTTTCACCGATGTTGATACGGCCCGCCTTGTATATTTTAGTTATTTTCACAGTATAATGTCTTACGGCATTATGCTGTGGGGTAATGCGACCGCTATCAATACGATATTTGTACTGCAGAAGAGGGCTATTAGCGCAATCTATAACCTAAAGAGCTAAAGAATCCTTAAGACAGAAATTTAAAGAAATTAAAATATGAACTGTTCTCAATACATATTATGTAATGTTATGTATGTACGGAAAAACATTAATGATTTTGTGATAGAAAATGTGATACTCATAAGTCATAACAATGGTATAAGGAACAAACACAAATTAATTACTCCCGTTACTCGACTGCAAAGAGTCAGTAACTGTTGTGGGGCAATGTATACGCTTCTACAACATGATCCCGGAAAGCATTCAAAATGCCTGTGGCTACATTAAAAAAAATTGTAAAGTTACGCTTGTGTGCTAAAGGTATTAAAAAAATATGATTTTATGGATGAGATCACACCTTGGGAAAGACTCGATCGCCGCACTACATGATACAATAAAAAAAAGAGGCAAAAAATCAACCCGCTGAGTTTCTTTCGCCGGTTCTTCTCAGGGCTGGGTGTTTCTTTTCCGAACCGGTGGTAGTTTCTAGTTTAACTATCAATAAGAAAGTGTAATACTTCAATATTGAATATTGCTGAAACTTTACATATTAAATATTTATGGACTTTTTGTTTATTAATCTTTAAACCAAAACTTTATTCTTCTTCTGAGGTTCTAATTTTTGGTATTTATTTTCTAATATATCATTGCTAATACAAATCGTCGAAAACATATCATAGTTAAGTTAACAATATTTAGGAAGAATTAAAATTTTCGAATATACGATGTTCATACATACCCGACGTAGCGTGGTCGTTACCAACACTGTGCGCCAGGATCCTTGAGATTTTATTGTAAGCTGACCGTAGAGATACTGATCTTGTATGGGTGTCATTTAAGAAAACGGGCGCACTAGATAATATGAGGCCAGAAGGCGTTTCGCCAGAAGCTAAGGGAACCAAATAAAGATCGTCAACTTCACCAGAATCACTGTCATCGTTAGGAATCCTTGTGCTTCTACTTGTAGCCATCTTCGAATATTAACAATATACTAAATATGTTACCAATTTTTGCTATTAATTTTGGGCTGAATAATCTGAGCAATATGGTTTGAATGTATTATGCGTTGATGCATAGTTCATACAGAGTACAGAATATATATAATTATAAATATAACAGTTATAAATATTCAATACATTCGATAACACTATTGATATAGTTACCGACGTGTGTATAATTTAAACAGGATGTGTTAAATTAAAAATTAGACGGTGCTCGTGTAGAGCGTATTCAACGGGCGGGCGCGCGCGTTACCACTGCCCGCCCGACTGAAGGAAGCACGTTAGCACGCCCATTCACATTTACCGCTTTCGCTGATGCGCTTCAACAATCTCAAAAGAATTCGAGCAGCATCTAGTTCAAATACTAGCGAAATTGTTGTTGCGACATAAACCACTGAATGACGAAAACATCTCAATAGCACGCACGTTCTACGCATTAACACCACCGTTACGCCGCGCGCGCCTGAGTCGTACTTCGAAAAGCACATTCCAAACAAATGTAAAAATGTTCGATTTGGGTTGATAATAAATTAAAAAATTTGGTATTCAATAACAGTTAAATGACTATATTACGAACGTATAGCGTAAATAGATTAATTCCAACTGATGAAATATGTGAAATACAAAAGTAACAAAAAATAAATAATTCAAGTGCATCATGTCACAATATTATTACGAAAGAGTATATCCAAAAATCGAAAATCCACCTCCTACATCTTTAGAAATACGAAATATAATTCATATTTTTAAGGAATAACCAGACGAAAACTCTAAACTGTAAATTCTCACGACAAAAAGCACGGAACTGTTTTTATGCGAGGCCGCCCAGCAGTTTGGTTGGTTCTATTAAAAAAAATACTTGACGATATTACTTTTAAAATTCACTGTAAAATATAATTAACTCAATCATACGTAAAGGGAGGTAGGAGGATGTGTGCCAAGCTAAGTAATGTTATGTGGAGTGCACGCTGACGAGTGGCACTTGGCGTCGCTCCCGCGGTCTCTCGGTAACAAGCTCGCTCTCTACTATACAAATGATTATTGGCATTCGTTTTGCTTACTCTGTTGAACTGCATCAATTTATTTTTAACGGAAACTTAATAATTGGAGAAATTTTGGTCATACCATACAACGTAAAAACGTATTCTAAAGATTTGTAAAAATTACCATGGACTAAGTAAGAATACATTATTATGTATATAAAATAATCATATTTTCCATGTTCCAATAAACCGGCGAATCGTACACACGACATTTATATGGGTTTTAGTTAACATTGCACTACTGTTTTTCAAGTTTCTTTAATACGCGAGCCCTTTTACAAGTTCAAAATTTCTAGCGACCACCCGAGGTCATAATACAACTGTGTCAGTGAGAGAACGTGTTTCATTTTCTTTCTGTTGAGAATTATATTGGTAATTGACAAGTTCTGGCAGACAAGGTTTTGCCTTCTGGTGTCACTGATATTCTTAAAGAGATGATTAAAGTTGTGAATTAAATGAATTTAATCTATTAAGGTTAGTTTTTGATTTATGTTGAATAACGCTGGTATAGACTCGTTAGTAGGTAGTGCTTTCAATCTTTAGATTCAGCTCAAGAAAAAAACAACGAGTTTTAATAACGTCACAACTATATCTGCGACTGTTATGTATAAGAATAATCACTGTATATCGATTTTTGATATGATATGCACGAAATGTTGAAGACGGTCGACTTTGTGTGCTGGAGTACGTCATACGCCACTAGAATGTGTCTTTTGTAGCATATCACTTAAATGTTAAATGTTAGTCGACAACTTAGATCATAAAACATTACGTGACCATGGATCAAACCGCTAAAACGAAGACGTTTATGCTGTCACAAAACATCGACAACATATATTCAATATCATTGAAGAATGATATCAACATCCCCATAAATTTATAGATTATCTACATTAAAAGAAAATAATTTAAAGTCGTTAAGAGTTTGGTTGACATATTGTGGCATGTAAGTTGGCTATTGTCATCGATAAATACGTTCAATTTGTTTCACTCCATCTAAACGAACGAATGATGCGGGTTAAAGTGAACGAGTAATACCTTCGACTTTTATTCGTTCGTAAGTTCTTACGAGTTTTGCAGACAATAAATTACGATGCTATCAGGAATGAAACACAGCACACATTGAATGCTTAATATTTTACGCACAGAAGTGTTTTACGTAAACCACCAGCAAACAACGAATGGTTAGCTGAAATAAAGTTTACCACAGAACATTTTATACTCAAATGTAAAAGTGATAAGTGGTGGTCATATGTTTTGTATGGCAAGTGTTATTTTTCATACAATTTCACCAAAAATAATTAAAAACTAAGCTTCTTAAAAATGTACTATATTCGGATGATTATATGTTATGTTAAACAACAATATAAAATTTATAGGCAGCTGTTTGAGTATGAGACTGACATGCGGAAACGTTTCCTTGCAAAAACATCCATTATAAAAACTAAGTACTAAAAGATACTAAAAAAAGACCAGAAATATTGCAAACTAAAGTAGCCAGTAATTAGCAGTACTTTAGGACTGACAGGAAAAAATATTGTCTAACATAATACAAACTTCCTTTTGACCCCTAGTTGAATATAAAGGTTTCATTTAAAATGCATGTAAAGTCTACACTTACCTATAGGATCCTCGGATGGTTGACTGAGTGGTCGACGAGAGGGAGATGTTTTCTGATGTGGCTGAGGCTTGAGAACCGCGGCGGGTACAGCACCCTCCTGCGGAGGCTCACCAGGCACGCGCACCAACCACCAGTCGGCACGCGCAGCCCAGGCCTCCAAGACCTCCACCTGCTGCCCCTTCACCACTGACACCTCGCCGGCACTACCAGCCGTGTGCTCAGCTACCACCCAAGTCATCTCCGCCCCTGCCTATAATATACGCACATTTTAGACACATGCACAACTTATTTTCCTTAGTTCTTTGACAATCATCTTCGTTTATTTACTAAAATAATAATTGGATTATTTGTTAAGTAAACGTTTCGTTTTAGGAGGCTAGGGAGTAACTATTAGACGCGATGTACTTTCTGCCGCCGGCGATTGGAAATAATGCAATATATCTGGGCTATATGAAACAAATTCCATTTTATAAGTATCCAACATCTACAGCACGGTGAAGTTTCATGTGTAACGTTTGCATGGCAAGCAGCTAATAGCAATAAGCAAGCCAATATTTATTTGCTACGACTAAATTAAGTTAATAAGCTATTTTATGTCTCAAAAATAAGAACATGTAATTAAAATACTTTACGGCCTTTATCTGTAATGGAGTTATAAATGATCATAATATAAAGGTTGCATCGTCAAAATAACGACTATGACGTCGTCAATTATTTAATGAAAAACAAATATTTACCTGTAAAGGTAAAGGTTATTTGGCATCAATAGTTTCGAGAAAATCACACAAGTCCAATTTTAGGAAAAATAAATACTTATCACGTTTGCTATATTCATATTCATATAACTAAAACATCGTTATCATGCATGTGACGTCTAATTAATTACATGGCAATTTAAATTTATGATAGCAATTTTAAAATATTATCTTTTTCCGGGCTTCCTGGCTTTTTTTAAAGTTAATGGAGGCACGATTTCTCGGATGCTAAATTGAGTGTACTAGAGAGAGGAGTTTTAACTATCTCAAAGGCGCAACGATGCATAAGAAATAACGATAAAGACGATGGAACGCCCAAGATGATCATTATTTTAATAACCTTGACAAAGGTATATTAAGGCAACGTAAAGTAATTTATGATTTACTCGTAATATATAAAAACCACGGACCCTTTTTGTTTGAAAGGTTTCAAAATACAAAAAAATGTATTAATGAAACAGTGACATGGTCTACAAATAATTAATAAAATATATATACAATTAATATCCAGATTTGTTAATACCCACTGATTGTGATGACCTACGTGAGATAACCGTATTTACCTACTATGCGGGCTAATCGCTCCTTTAGTTTTGAGTTAAGCATCGTCAAATCTAGACTACAAATTTGCATAATTTCACCTTTTTAGGTATTGTTTTTTTTTCGGCCACGGTTGCTTGCTCTGTATCGTTTGCTTTGAATATTTGGGTAGTAAAAATTTAAAAATATATTTACGTCCGAAGATGAATGACTAATAGTTGAGATTCCAATATGATGAAAATAAAGATTCATGATTCACACACCTATCAATACGTTCAAATACCCACTACGTTTATATAGAAGAAATTTCAATGAGCAAAACGTGTAATTTAAGAAATTTTAGGACGAGGCTAATATACTGATGTAACTACCTACCTAACCTTTAATATATGTAATATTTATACATAAAAATATCTAAAATACTTCCAGTTATTAGGTATCGCAGGTAGGATATATGTTTATCCATACAACTATATATCATATCACACTTATTACCAAATTATCGAATATTATTTCATCGCTATAGGAGAAAAGTAAAAATTCCCATTTATCATAGCGAGCTTGCCTAAATGCATTTGATTTCAGTAGATTTCTACAGTCAGTCTTCGTTCTCATGACGTAACGAATTAAATCATTCATAACTTTCATTCTGTCATTCATCTACATTGTACACTTTTGTGTTTTCAACAAATGTACTCATCAATCGATATTTAACTCGTATAGGTCTACTGCTATGCAGATCATTGCGACATGATCATGAAACAAAAATATATTTATTCTTATTTTATATATCAATGTATATAAATAAAGAAGAAATGTTATTTGTTTATCATGTATACGTTGTGAAACTATTGATCGGCAATATTTATTCCATTATGTAAACCATTCTACCCGTACGGATAGCTAGTTTTATGTAAAATAATTTTCTTTTTTAGCTCTGTGTTCGTTTTATGAAGTTGTGTATGCAATTGTTCTCGCATCTGAGCCGCGGGCGGGATATCTTCTGGTTTTAATAAGTGTTTTAATTTAATAGGCTTGTAAATAGTGTCATAACAGATCCTTTATACGCCGTATTTGCGTATTATTAAAATAGTACGTGCTTGGCTATTAGTGAACCTTGAACAGATATTTCCATCACTAACAATTTATTGAAAGCATCAGATGCTTACATATCCGTAGTTGTGATTGCCGACATAAATAGCAATTTTGTATTTACGTATTGTTATTCGCTGCGTTTGCAGTCGACGGAGCGTATTATAATGTATTTCGATCTTAATAAAAAAATTACTATAACTTTAAATGCCTTAGTCAAGCGTTGTATTTTACTATTATAAGATATTTTAATCTGAATACTATAACTATGAATAATTTTAACATGAATATCAAAATAAAAAGTTAAGACCACGGAAATTGTTTTACTTTTTTAAAAACATTGTTGCTAACCTTTTATTATATAATTCATTGTTGTAGTCGTTCAAAATTAACATAAGTGCGACTGAGTTGCTATTGCAATGTCAATTATTTTTATAAATAGTCTGAAGCATACAGTAATCTCTGATAACGTCCTTTTGCAGGAGACGACAATGGGGCATCTGTAGCGGTTTTGTACTTTTTTAATAATGATTATCTTTATGCAGATAGTACTTTAGATATTTCAGACATATTCTAGCATCAACCGAGTGACCCACAGAGAGACTACATTCAAAATAGTGAACATTTTGAATTAATGGTGGATTTAAATTTGCATGATGCGTTTTATTGATTCACATGTATTTCGAAAATCTATAATGTATCAAACGTGGATCTCACTCTTTTTAAGAAAATAATGAATTAAAATATTATGTGTTTTACTAAAACTATGAGCCGGTATTGCATTGCATTAAAATAAAAATAACGAACAGACAAACAAAATTACGCGACGGAATTCAACGATCATCTGAGAAAATATATATTCTCAATCAAAATAAATTTCTACATGTTTCTGTATTTGTTTGTTTAGTTTTATTATTTTGTCTCCTGTGCCTCAATTATAATACAATATTTTGTTTTATTGATTCAATAAAATTCTTATAAGAAGTCATTTATTTAAAAGAATCGATTAATTGATAAAAATACATTAGCGACAAACGTGAGCATTAAACTTTTTAAATGGCACACTGTTTACAATAACCTCAACAACAGATGCGCACATCACCACTCAAGCGATGGGCAAAAATAAATTAAAATGCGTGCGGTGTACATTTTATATTTTCCCAAGTGTTACATTCTATACGGTAAAATTTATTGTACCAATAAAAAGCCGATGTTTTGCGACGGAATTACATATGTATATACCATAAAACAATAAGGTAAAGTGCAACTGAAACGTCCGTCGTATCGTTGAACAGGTATGCAAAGTCGGCAAAGGGTTCACAAGGGTGTGTCGAAAAACTAAGCCGGAACTCTAATACGATGTTGCATTCACCTGACGTTGGCGGCTGCCCTTGAGAAGTCGAGCTTGGAACGAGCTTGGAGTGTCAATTGTGTGCTGGCGCGAAAGTGCTGAATGGGGCGCGCTCACAGAACTCTGCCTAAACCATGGCAGCGATATTTTGCGCCGGCTTTTATGTTGTTTAGTGGGTACGGATAAGGGCGGATGCAGAGGTGGGGTAGTAGTCATCGTAAGGTCACGTGGCACCGCGAGGCGCTCAAAACGAAGAACGGCGGGCAGCGGGCGACGGGCGGAGACGTGGGCGCGAACGCGAGCGGCAATGAGCGTTGGTCGCGACCCGCCTCGTCCGATGCGGCGCGCGGCGCTGTCGCCACTGCCGCGCATTGTGCCGCCCGCTACTATCGTTCGCTATCTTACAGGCGAAGACCCGTTCATTACGCAGCCTCCGTATCGAGCTATATTTCCGAATTTATATGTCTCAGTCTTACCTTTGCGAAGAGAGCTTCTAATTGCTTTGCGCGGGAAGGTATTGCACTAATGTGGTGGAAGGTAATGCAACCAGGGCCGTCTTTAACCTATTGAAGGCCCTGGGCACATTAAGATAATGGAGCCATACATACATGAGCCGTGACATTGAAATATTTTTGTCGGTACTAAATATCGGTTATCGGTTGGTGATTTGGCAGGGACTAGGGGGCTCGAATCGATTGCCCAGTGGGAAAGAGGGACCTGGGTATGCAACAGCTTGCTTGCTTGTTGCAATATGTCAAGTAAAATATTATATGGATTTTATGGGAAATTATTACATATTTAACAAAAACGTTCAGTCTATCTAGTTTTAGTATTTTTTGTAACAAAACGATATCTTAGAGTTTTCAAATATTATTTAATCAAGACGACATTTTGTTATGTTTTATTTTACATATTTTTAAAAAAACTAATATATTTCTATAATAAATACTAAGTCTCATAAAAACAATGTACTCGCACAAATTATTTACATATACTTTATAATATGCTGTTTGCTGTGTGTCGGGTAGTTTTTTTATAACCCATTAGAATACAACTCGAACAACATGCACATAAATAACTATTAACAAACTATTGAAACCATTAATTTCCAAAAAAAAACCAAGTGACGTAAATAACAATAGATCAATACTTGATTATGTAACTTTGGTTTAAATACTTCATTTTGCTCGCATTCGCATGTGCAACTACAAAACAGTTGAAATACAATGACGTGTATCAAGAGCCCTTTTATAGATTGGATCAGGATATTGTATTTGAGAAGTTGACTGGTGGAATGAGTGAACTGGTGGTAGTATATATAGTAAAAGACTTCAATTAAAAGGTAAAACGTATTAATTTTATATATTCTCTTTACAAATAATACTTCAATTATTTTTCATTTTTAACTTTTAGTGTAAATGCAGACAAATTTAATTAATTAACATTACATATGTGAACTTTACATTATATAGCGATGTTATATAATCTAAATCAAGACGTGAAAGAATTAAACCTACGGATAGCCGACGACGACATTAAATAACAGTCTTCAAGATGATAAACGGAAAATATGTATTTATATTATCATATAAGTTTAGTCTAACCAGGAAGTATCTCTGCAAATCGTGTATATTATCATTCATCGGGAAGAATGGTCTGCACTAGCCCCCACCCCGCCTTGCCGGCTGGCACGATGCCTCTTCACGCCACATTTGAAGGACCCCAAGTTATAAGAGGAGGGAAACATGTGTGCTGGTAAGAATTCAATGCGGAGGATGCGACCCTACCACCAGATGAGATGGGAGAGAGAAGGGCAGTGAATTGTATTATTTATAGCCAAATTAAAGAAGCTATTTATATGTAATTAGTATGTGATGGTAATTACATATAAATAGCTTCTTTAATTCAGACTGTCACTAGTTCAGACTGTGCTATTGGAACGATGGGTCTAGTAGAAAACTACATTATACTAATTAAATAGTTCATACAAGTTAGTATTCGAATGTTTGATTCCAGTTTAAGCATGTAACAGGTTTATAATTTGTAACTGAAAGTCTGCTTTGCAGAATCAGTATTATACTTGTGTTCAATAATAATAAATACTACACATTAATACTGCACAATATAATACTCATTATATATGCACTACTGTATACATTACAGTATATAAAATTGCTGATTAAAAAAATATTAAGCATACATCTAACTTATAAAAATGATAAATACATACAAACTAATCACAATCGCTCTTTTAAAGTATATTAGAATTACTAATATAGCCAAGCTACATTTTAAATTATAGAAAATAATACAAGTAATTTGCTCATTAACAACTACAGGACGGTTCATCTGGGCGTTATGGATCTTGACTCTATTGTGATCTAACCTTTGAAGTTTAATTTTTGTTTGATTACATTCAACTAATTGTTGAGCTATATCTAAAAACACGAATTCTAAGCCTTGTCCAGTTTTGCATGATGTTTTGTATGTGCTGCTTATTAAGTTGTGGCGCTGTTCACAGAAATATTCTATGTTAGCTTCAGTTACTTGTGGACATGATACTTCTAAATCAGATTTCATTATCTAATGAAAATTCAAGAACTGCTGCCTCAGCAAATTTATAGTACCTCGATGTGACTTAAGCTATTGACTATTCTTACCATTCCACCAGTGACCCAAAGTTGTAAATTGACATCTAACCTCCCTAAAAATTACGCATTAAAAATAATATAACGATATTTGTAATACACATTTCTTTTGTTTTTCGATACTATATATTAACTTATACATTATTATTATTATATATATTTATACTAGCTAGCCTGTGGCTTCGCTTGCGCGTAAGTATTGGTGAAGGATAAATGGTTGCTTGGAAGTTTGTGATTGTAAAATAAGAAGCGTGAAATGTCACTCTGGCTAGATAAAAGCTAATTACGGCGGTATTTTTTTCATTAGTGAACAGTGATGGCTGTAGTTTGACTTAATATATTTTATAGTGACCTAAATGGATTGAACCATAATTTATTTTATAAGTCTTACGATCTACCATCCACGTCGTTGTTAATACTGTAAATGAACAAGTTCTTTTTTTTTGTTCCAAAATATTCAGATTAAACAAAACTAGCTTACACACGAGGAAAATTTATTCCTTTTGAGAACTTCCGTTGCGTGCGTACGGTTAAAGTTACACAATCATGTATGACGGAATTGTTCCTCTTGAAAAGTTCTAAATCTAAAATAAGTCCGCAACATCATATGTCTATCTTTTAAATTTGACTCACTATAACCTTTTGTATGGTAATCCAATTTGTTCTAAAATTATGAATTATTTGAGAAGGCGTTTTTATAAACATTCATATGAAAGTATATTTTAAGATAATTCTTATGAAAGATATCGAGATAAGATCATAGACAGTATTCAGTACTTTTTATAGTTTTGACATATTTCAATAGGTAGTTGAGTAAGTTGTTTGAAATACTCACTTTAATAACTGTTTTCAGTTTGTAAGTAACTTTTTAAATTAAAATTATACAATTATTCGTAATATACAGCCATAGAATTGTATTTTTTTTATTTGCGATCGTTTCATTCCCAAGGTTTACAATCATTTAAAAAGTCATTGATTGTGTAATATTGTTTAGCACACACTCGTTCTTTAACGATTCTGTTAAAACTCACAATTGAATATTTTTGAACTGAACGTTGAATTGAACGTTCTGAGATCCTGATGTAAAAGCGTATACATTGCCCCTTAAAAGACTTGCTAACCCTGTTTAATCGGGTAATAGTAATAATTGTAAGTTTATACTTGTGTAGGCGAATTTACATTCCCGGTGTTAACAGTATGTACGCCACAATGTCTGAGAAAATCTTGTGTTTTTGCGTACATACACAACATTATCAAATATGTATTTATTGAGAACCGATAGCCATTATTTTAATTTCTTTAAATTTACATCTTAATTATAGTAGGCCCAGATTATAGATTGCACGAATAGCCATATTCTACAGTCCAAAATCGTATCCATATCGGTCTACGAACGAACCGAGATAAATGTAAAATTTCAATATCATTGGAGAAGCTAAATCAAACTAATCCCCTAACTCTAACATATCCAATCGAATAGCGGGATATTTTGCAGTGAACGCATTGTTGGAGCTAAAAATTCTGGAATAATTAAAAATAAAGATCTTACATTACCATAGTTAAAAAAGAGCCATGGAGTTGGAAAAGTCAGTTCATTTGAAATGCGTTTAAACAAAGGAATCACGGAAAAGTTGATGTAACACACACATGGAAAAATCGAATTTACGCGAAATGTATAAATTCGGAGCCAAGTTTGATTAACGATCTTTATACCTATATAAAGTACGAAAAACATAATATGTTTAATAACGTTAGTGTTAACTAATTTGTATAAAAAAAAAAAAAAAATTATGACAGATGCCGAAATTTTTCTGTTAAAATTTTCCAAAATCGTCAAAGAAGAAACAAATGAAAGTATTTAATATTATACAATAAAAATCGTAATATCCGTGGTAAAATAAAATTTGAAAATAATGTAACAGTGCAGATAACTATGTCAACAGAGTAATATAGTGTATCTAATTAAGTTTGTAGCGAAGCCGAGACTCATTAGCGACGCAGCGAAAATTAGTACGCCTCGCCTTTGACACAACTAAATTTATTTCTAACAAGATGGCTCTTCCTAGATAACTGATAACTCATTTAGAAAGTCATGCATATTTTATAGCAGAGGTGTTATATTACGTTAGCGGGAAATGTATACTTTTATAAAGCTGAAAAATTTGTTTGGTTAAACGCGCTTATCTCAGAAACTACTGGTTCGAATTGACAAATTTTTTTAGTGTTGGACAGCCTATTTAGCGAGGAGGGCTAAATGCTATATGACATCACGCTACGACTAATAGGAGCGGAGCATCAATGAAAAATGTTACAATAACGAGAAACAATTATTCCTCTTGAGAGCTTCTTGTGAGAGAGTAGGTTGTTTGAAAATCACTAAGTATGTATTTGTTTTCGGTAAATAACTTTTAAGTCAAAGTTTATAGGTTAGTTATTTCGTTTCGTCTTCGTATAGGGTTTTTCTCATTGTTTTATTAAATTTATTAGTGCCTTTTTTAATGGATAGTTGATAAATAAGTACTTATTTATAAAATATAAATATCCGATTCGGTTTTAAAAATACTACTATTTCCCGTCAAGGTATTGTTTGCAGTCACAATAAATAAAGCACAGGGCAATGCTGTTTTTCTCATCAGGTGCGACGAAAACCGATACACTGTAATACCCCACGAAAATAAAATTAAAAATTTTGTATATAGTGAATTTCTTTAAGTTATACACGGGTAAAACCGCGTCCACAGCTAGTATTATATAAAGAGTAATCACGTTTCATGTTTGAACAAGTTTTGATAAAGCAAATTCGTCCATAACATCAAAATTTCAATAAACCTGCCCATTGTTACCACTTCGCTGAAAGTAATCTCGATATTCATAGTCACTGAATGCATTTAATACCAATTCTGATAAAACGTCTATGAAAAGATTGTGCTATTGTTTGTGTTCACTAATTGAATTGTTAAGACTGTAGGTACTTATACAGATTTAAATGGTACATGAATAGATGCACCCAAGCTTCTATCTCGGCACAATATAAAAAATACATTTAACTACTTAGTTTTACAGTAAGTCTGCCCATAAATTAATTAAATGCAAATTTCATAGCGAACAACAAAGTTGCAACACGCTGTATACATTTTCGTGAGAGTAATTTTATACGTGAGTTGCCCTTACATAATTAAATTTTCTTTGAGATATGGGGCATATGAAAAACAGAAAACATAAAAGAACTCAATTAAAACAGAATTCAGAATGGAGCGGTATTTAAAATAAAAACCTTTGTTTTTATAACTTCATTTCTACTCCTTTAATGTTTGTTTCATTATTCAATTGAAGATAAAATTTGCGCAATTAATAAATTCGCTAGCGTTATACCTAGTGAGCAAAATATAGGGAAACAAAGCTCCGGAATTCCGGTAACCAGGTCAGCGCACGGTCAGTAAAATTATCAATACTAGGATTCCTGGGATTTCTATAGGGTCATTTACCTTTATCGGGATATAAAATCAATATTGAAAGGTCTCTCGTCATTTTACTATAAATATTTTGTGATAGACTGCAAGTAAATATATTTTATAATGTAAATTGACATGCTTTCATCGCCTAAGCTAAAGACGGACGCATTTGCTCAAAGTAAACTCACTGCGTTCCAGAGTCGCAATTGCCTTGTATTCGATGAAGCTTGCGTGGAACGCTATGCGGACGTAACGTGACGTTTATTCGATTTTAATTCTAAAATGAAATATATTTAATTAATATTGTTACTGTTATCGTTTTATAACATTAATTATTACGAAGCGTCATTTTTTATTTCACACTCCTATAGATATGAAGTACGTGATTTTACAAGTTGTTTGTAGAAATGTTTTCTATGATTCGTAATACGTTAGTAAGCTTTTATTTGAAACGTCGCATAGGGGACAGTTTCGTATAGGTTTGACGTTATTTTTTTACTATTAACGCGTCTTAGTTGTTTGTCTTCATGAAATACGTAATGTAATCTGATATTTCATTGAAAGCATCATAATGTATTTATTGTTATTATTTATGACTGACACAATTCATAGCTCCGTCCAAGCGACACAAATCAAACCTGTTGTCACAAAAATAACTATTGCTCAAAGTCTGTCGTTCAAGTAAGCATTTCCTTCGGATCGTTATTTATTTTCTCTTTTCCTATTTCTGTGATCTAATGTTTTAATTAGTCTAGCTATCTGTTCTGACATTTTATAAAAGATAACGTCGAGATTTGAAAATTTTAATAAAATATTAACATTTTCAATTCAAAGATTATTCAATTACACTTAAGTGCATATAATCATATGAATACTTTTTATAAAAAAGCTGACAATGTCAAAGATTGTTTCTGTCCTATGTACTGCAAATACTGTATAATATTAACTATTACTAATAATATTTGCATTTTATAAGTAAAATTAGACATAATAACTTGCAGTATGAGAGTCTCACATAATTTATGTTGCCACGTAAAATTTTAGACTTGCTACACAACCAACACGAATATCTGACTGTAAGGTGTTAACGTTTGATTATGTGAAATGCTTAAATTGTTAAAAAGAATTACTTGGAAATAAATAATTTTGGTTCATATTGCACTGTTTTTTAAATATATTTATTAATATAATGTCACTAAGATTATAATGCATCTGTTATAGTTTCATTACCGAATTCAAAAAAGTTAAGTTATATGGTAATTATATTATTATAAGACCAAGGAAAGACATCGACTATTTTTTTCAATTTTAAGATAGAACTTGCACACGAACTTTAACCCTCTCGATCACGTAAAATGGAATGTGCATGATCTTTAATTTTTACTATCAAAATGTTCAGTGATTGACAAATTGTTTTTGTACCCTAGTGGGATATTTTATGGTATGTTCATAATTTTAATCACTAGAAATGTGTATTCATTCATTTAGGTAAGTATCCAAGTAAAAGTGAGATTTTAGCCTTATTCAATCCTCATTTCAAAAAGGGTCATGAGAGGTTTCTTTAATGATTTAGAAGTTTGCACCTTCATATATACTTACATTCTTCATTTTAACAAAACTTGTTTATTTAATAAACACTAGTTCGTGCCCCCCGGCTTCGCCCCTTTGCGGCACAGAGAGGAGTGTTAGGTTACCTATGTCTTTTTGTGTACTCCTGAGAACGCGTATCCAAAATTTCATGATAATCAATTGAATAGTCAAGACGAAAAAACATTACAAACAAACGAATAAACAAACTCAATCTCGCATGCATAATATTAGTAAGAATATAAGTAATTTATATGGCGCGATGGCAACAACACTTAATAATAATATCACATGTTTACAAGTTGCCCAAGTCGCTGGCCCAGTAACAGTACAGCTTGGAGACGGTAGAAGTTTGTTAGGGCAAACTTAACACAACTCGAGAACCGACAGACTTGGAGGTTTTCTTACGATTTTTTGCTTCAGAGTTAAAGCCAACGGAAAAATACTTATTTAAGCGAAAAAAACTTCGAAGAGATGGAGGTATTTGCCGTTGAGTTAAACTTTTGCATACAGCGAATCCGTTGCGCTGCTTTTTTATTTTTTATATGTAATTAAAATAACTTCAATACGTTATTTTAAAAATATCTGAGCAAGAAGTTTTGTAACAAGACGAATTGCACGCGGGCGTAGACGCGGTTTAGCTTGTATAGAATAATTATATGAGTTCTTACGTTATATATAATACAATATGAAATAATTACAAGCACAAGGGTCATAACATCTTAGTTCGCAAGGCTGGTAGCGCATTGGCGATGTAAGCGATGGTTAACATTTCTTACAATGCCATTGTCTAAGGGCGTTGGTGACCACTTACCATCAGGTGGCCCATACAACGTCCGCCTACCTATCCTATAAAAAAAAAAAAAGAAAAATTAAAGTAACAACCCGTAGATGCTCCACAGCTGGGCAAAAGCCTCATCTCCCCTTTAGCAGAATGGAGAAACACAGGTTTCTTCACGATATGATTCGAGCGCAAGAAAAATAAATAAATTATGAGCAAATAAAAACCAAGTGGCTGTGTTTTGTGCTAAATCTGTGCAGATCAAAAAGTAGATAATTTATTAGAATTAAATATCGCATAAAATTAAATTTTTGAAGTCGGTTAAAAGCCGAATAATATATAAAATAAGTAACGAATATCGTTAAATTATTAATTTTAAAAAAATATCTTAATTTAAAAAATCATCGGGGTAAACGGTATAGTCGACTATAGAGAGATTTGGCTGGATCTTCTAGATTATTCTTATAAATAATTCATAAAAATAAATAGACGCCCAGCGAAGCGGACAGGGCTATACCTATGGAGTATACGTCGGAAGTATGGGGTGAGTTACATGTAGGCGTCTATGTCTTCTATAATATGGCGAGCATTGATTTCTTGAAGCGAGACATTCGAGCGTAACGAACACTAATAATAACTACAGTGCTATTTAAATTTCTTGAAATTTTTTGTAATTATTCTTTTTTTATTTAAAAGTGAGTTATTTGTAAAGTCGCGGATGGAAGTCCACAAAAAAGAGCATTTTGTTTTGTGCATTATTTGTTTTCATTATTTACCTCAGATTTGGGAGCAAGCGAGAAATATTGTGAGAAAATATGTATGATTGATTGTATGCGCTAGAAGGTCTGTAAGATTGTATTAATTCGAGTGTATGTCTGTCTCTCTACTACGAATATTTCTAAATTGAACTCATACGAAACTTCTTCTTTATAGTACATACAATAAATATTACAGAACGAATAAGCATTTCCACTTCTAGTTATAAAATGCTACAGATATAAAGTAACATTTGTGACTTACCTTATCTGAGTCGGTGGTGTTACCGCTGCCGAATGATGCCAATGAGTTTCGATCAAGGTTATCTGTGTCGGTATCTTCAAAGTCCCTGTAAAATAAACTGCAGTTATTATTTTGATCTTAGTTATATTCAAAGAAAAATATTATATTTCGAATTTAGGTTGTAATCTCTTGGGTAGGAATTACATTTCTACATAAAATATTAAAACTAAATATAAAATATCATACGTTTATAACATTTTAATAAATCTTTCTGTACTTTTACACAATAGTCATGTCCGACAAAAGTATTAAACGAATCTTTCGCACGTACCGGCTCGACCGCTGCGAGCTGGCGGGCCGCGCCCGCGCCGGACTACGCGGCGGCTGCTGCAGTGCACCGCTAAAGTACGTTTCCTACAATAAAGACAATTTTATAGACTATTTCTGTTTTATAGAAAAATATATATCTGAAATGGTAAATGTACAAGGCAGTATCCTTTTACGTTAAACATTTCTATTGTCATAACAGCCAATGACAGCAATATTTATAAAAACCTCACACTTAACATTCAATTTTGTTGTAGATGACTATCGTCAGTGTGAATCCCCTTCAAGTATGATAGATATTGAGATAAATACAGTAGAACCACGATCATCCGAACCCTCAATTATCCGAACGATGACTAAGTTTATCCGAACGCTCAATTATCCGAACATTGGTGCGAAAGATAAGTTGTTTGTTGAGATTTGGCCGCTCAAAAACGCGTTGCAGCCGTTCGTCAATTACAAATTGACGATTTTATAAAAAATATATAACAAGTATTCGACTTTCTTCCGAACTAGTCTCAGTCCCAATTTGTTCGGATAATCGAGGTTCTACTGTGCATGTATTATGATCGGTGCAATGTTAATTTAATTGTGATTTTTGACGTTAACATATAACATTTTGATTAATAATTATGTATGCGTATTTAAAAAATGTACCTGTATAACTTCTCTTAGCCGACGCACCCACGTCTGCTTAACGTCTAAAGAAGGCGCCTTCAGTACGATGCGACAGTCGCTAGCCATGGGCTCGCGGCCCGTCCACACTGAGAACTTGCACTCGTCGCCCTCTATGTGTTCCGTTACACCCAACTCGGAAGTCTAGACAACATATTATTGACATTAAATCAGTTTTAAATACAATCTACTGATAAACGAAGCTATATTTTCAAAGTTTTCTGTTTAACTGTAATACAAATTATTAAAGAATAGGTTTAGATATGGGATTACTTTTTCTCGTAATATCTCAAACATATACCGTCAGCATGTTATTTGAGAAACCCGTAAATAATTTACTGGTTCCTTAAATACATCCATTTAAAAACATACTAAATATTATGGACTCTATTTTCAATTTTTAATAAGAACGTAGACGAGAATATGGGACCTATGATGCGATGTCTCTTGAGCCTTTAACCTTCATACGTCATAGTGTTGTTCCTATTTGCCGGTACAATAACTGTCGACGGTACGGTAAATGGTATTTATCCAGGCAAGCTTCAACAAAAGTCCGGCCAAATAATACAAAATATACAACATTATTGTTAAGAAGATAACAGAACGAAAAATGTGTCGTATTTTATAAATAATATAATGACTCCTAACAACCCTGTCAAATGTTTGTAAGCATTAATTGTAATAAACTTAGCATTTATTATATACTTTGTAAATTTCGCTCGCCAATCAGTTGTCAACAATCACGTATATGAATTACGTGTCATTTAATACGAGAATTTGTGTCTCGGTCAGAAACTCACCATAAACTTTGTCTTGAAAATATATTTGGCTTTGCCATGTGTGTCCTTGACCTCTTTCGCGAGCAGTAGGTGCAGATCGAAGAGGAACACCCGCCTCTCACGACATTTTTTGATGATCTGTCGAAGGTCCCATACTTGAAAGGAATCCTGCAACACCACTTCGCCTAAGCTGTCCATGGGTACGTCGCATCCCTCCAGGTTTGACAGGTGCATAGCATCATTGGCCTTCTTCGGAACTGAGAGCATAACTTCCAGTCCGTCCTGTGAACAATTGACGTGATTTATGAATCATCATCGGTTGTATGATTGTATCGCAATAATTGTTATTTATAAATTAAGAACAAAATTAAGTGAAAAGCTTTAGTAATAGACAAAACAAAATGACATAAAATAATAATAAAATAAATATTTTTATTTCTCAGTTTAATATTTGGCTAAAGAATTAAATTGACGGTAAAGCTATAACATATATAATAATAAATTCCAAAATAATTTCCATTTAGTTAGTTTGACGCATTTAAGGGTTCCGCCCATAAAATATTTTATTTATTATAAATAAATAATTATTAATATGTATACGACAACTTGAAGGATAAATATTTCCTGTTCATATTAAAAAGAATAGATTCTCTTATATTAAAGTGTATTATTATTTCATCTAACATACATATCTCGTGATAAATATGTTAGATGAAATAATAATATTATTAGTATTATTATATACGTTAATATTATATATTTTTATAATTAATATATCGGCACATACAACACCATCTTTCGAAGCGGGTCCAATTTTATTCGTGCGATGATAATTCAAATATCTAAGCATCGTCACAATCACAAAGTCTACATTCACACCAATCATATCATTCTATACCAGAAGTAGAAAGAATTGAGTAACACTTTAAAAACGAACACTGTAAAACACTACTCACTACGAATCTCGACTTAATGTGCCGCTTACAAATGAATCATGAGGAAAACATTGGTTCGAACTAATCGTCAATTGACAGCGTACAGTGGACTAGTTTATTTAATTTCCAATATCACGTATGCATTGTATAAACTTAAGTGAACAACAAACATTTTATACTGATAATACCATTACAAAGCACTGAACCTCATTAGCAGTGAAGATAAGTGACTAAATCGAATCGGAAGTAGAAAAGAGCTTAGAAATAGACAGGAGTCCCGAGTTCTTGTATACACAAGTCGAATTACTCATCGAAACAGTTTGATTATTGGATTTGCGCTTGTGATATTAAAGAAAATTAATTAACTCTCGTTCGCGATGATATAACGTGATAAAACACTTTGCCTGTGATCTTGAGAAAAGTAAAGCGGATTTTATATAAAGTTGGTTTAGTCGATAGCACTGAACCGCGATTAACGAGACTCGAGATTTATAATATGATTAAGTCCACAATATGTTTAAGTGTCAAACGGATATTGCAAGAATACGTTCCACGGTTTTGTGTATTCTCGTAAGTAAAGTTCCAATGTTGTTCCCCTCGCCCAGCTCAGATAATAAGTGACGCAGAACTCGTAAGACTAATTAACCTGCCGTAACAAAAGCATTTACATTAGCGCGGCAGCCATCGCGCTTCATTAATTAATTAGATAGTAATTATTGCAGATTATAAGATAAAATACAACATGTCCGAATACTAAGCTACTCAATTTGCTTCCAATAATAATACCAGTTGCCATTGTTATTTATTTAAACTGTCGTTAGCTTAATTAAACATTAATTACATAATATTTGTACGAGTCGTGTTATTTACGATTCAAACATATTTTTATTTTAATCACGAATTGGCAGTTGCCCACGTTTATCTAAGCTAATATTTATTCAAATTATTCTTCGATTACGGCCGAAACATTTAAATATTCTATATTTAAAACACAACAAAATGTACAATAACAAAATAATTTATCGAACATTTCGTAAATAGTTTGCAAGGCAATACCGAAAAATAAAGCAGTTTCATTAAATAATCAATGTTTGTTTATGATTACAATACATTATAACTGCAAGCAAATGATTATATAATCGTTATAAATATTAATTATTAGTCGTTGTGTACGCCACACATTCCTGTCATTAAATAATGATCGAAAACATCAAAACCAATTGATTATAAGCAGCCGGTTTAAAATGAGACTCACCACGAGTTTCAAAATGAGAAACACGATAAATTTTAGCACATATATATATATTACTATCGACATATACTTCTTATGGAGATTTTTTGTAACAAGGACCTTTATCTTATCGCGCCCTCTTATCACTGGATGCTAGTTAGAACATGATAAGAAATAATAATGTAAAAGATTAGATTATAAAAACGGATTCAATGTTCTTCATACATGAATAAAAATTATAGTATTTAAGTAATTAACTATTTAACTCGATTCACTTGTGACTATTATGATAATGAATTCAAAGGTTTATTAATTACGGTGTAAATAACAAAGAAATCGTCACCTTAATTTCTCCTTGTCCTTCCGCACAACACGCTTGTAAATCTTTGAGTAACAGTTGATATTTCGTTATTCTTTGCACTGGTTTTATAAGGTAGGCGGCCAAGGGGTGCTCAAGTTTCTTCTTGCGTTGTACCCTGTTGTTAAATATTAAAATTTATTAAAAATCGAGTAAGGAATAAATATTTCATTGTATTATTTTTCAAAAAACGAGAGAAATATTTACTATAATAACCAAATCAAGTGCTGCAGACGCTGTGTCAGGAAACCAAAACGATTGCTCCAATTATTATACAAATAAAAATTATAACATATGAATAGCTGACGGCACACACCTGTCGAAGTAGTCGCCCGCGTGCTGCACTACGGCTGCATTGCTGTCAGGCTTGTTCCGGCAATACGACACGTACATATCAAACTCGCGCGCCCATGTTACAAAGCAATGTCCCACGTCCTCGGGCATCGTCTCGTACTTGTCCAACTCGCGGAGGAATACACGCTCGTGGAACCGGTGGATCTCTTCAATATTGCCAAATATAAGTTCTTCCTAAAAATCGAACGCATTTACATATTATTCCGTTTGGATAACTCACAGATATGCTTTAAGAAGACAATATATATCGGTAATAATAAGTTATAAAGCTGAGCATTTTGGTGTAGGGCACAGGTTAACTTATATTTTATATTAAATAAAATAGTAAATACGAACAAAAAATGTTTACTTCCTATAAATTTTGGTTGAAGGGTTTTTAATATAATATATGTGGATTTAAATATAGAAAAGATGAAAATGTTATTTTCCCCAAAACGCTGTCCGCTATGATTGTGACGTCATTGGCCTGAATTACATCAATCAGCGTCAATTCATATTTTATCTATTGAAAATACGTTTTTGTATGAAGATGTGAGCTCTAAAATAAAGCTCAAATTCTTATATCGGAATAGATTCAACTTTCACCTTTTTGTATTTCAAATATTTCAAAAACCTCGAGATACTTAAGTATGCGAAAATATGTTAAGGCAGCGAATTACAATACAGCTACGTGTATACATAGAAAAGTCAGAAAAAATATAATACTTTAGCAGCTGAAAGCATGTGATAGGCACCTAAGCCGCCGACACGTATAAATTTCCAAAATCAGCCAAATGCGAACCGATAGATGTAATTCGGGCCATAAGCGCTATAAGTATTACCTTTCTGTATGGTTATAAACAAGTTAACTCTTCCGTGTCTTAAGATTTTTCATCTCAGTAAAACATCTTTAAAAACTCCTTTTATCTACATAAAGGTTGGTGTTCAATTATTTTATTGTTAAAATCATTCATAGGTATTTCGAGAATTTCCCATTGTTGGATGTTGTTGATAATTTTATTTTGTCTTTAACAGGTCAATTAAAATTTAAAATTTTTGTATTAGAACACAATAAATACAATAAAGGAAAACTTATGCCCATTTTACAAAAAGTATCAACTAATCGATTGATTAATAAATGAAAAATATTACGTGAATGAGTATATTATGTCCCGAAAGTAAAGGTTCTACAGTATACATACCTTTCCTTGAAGGGCGCTGGGCACTGCGGCGGGATCGGTCCGCATTTCGCGCAAGTAACATGTGATACATGTCTCTAAATCTTTGACATATGTACGTTCCGTCTGCAGAAGCTCAGCCATTATAAACCTACGGAATAAATTTTAAATGAATACATATCTATGAATTTAAGAAGCAAGAACAAACAGCTTACGGTAATAGAACAGTTTTCTTAGTTAAGACTCATAAACTGTTTCTAGATGTAGAGTGGTAATAACCGGAACCAGCCGATCAAAGTGCAATTTATAGCACGTAAGTGAAAAGCATTTAGAAGAACAACATGACGTCTAGTCTCATTACTGGAACAGATGTGCATTTGTTTGCGAGCGGAACTATTAAATTATTCTATATAGGTTTATTTTGTTACGGAAATAATCATGTACGGTAGTAATGCAATTGTCTGTAATACATACTCCTTGCGGCGTGCACTGCGCCGCTTGTCGTCAGCGGTCGCAGCGGGCGGCGGGTCGACGCGCGGCTCCGCCTCGCTCGTCTGTCCCGAGCTAAGCGATGCTGCCACGCCAGAGTCGCTCTCCGCTTCGCTCTCACCGCCTTCCATTGAACCACTGAATTCTGCATATCTGCGTGTGAGATGGAACGAAACTTTAGTCACATGCTACTCTAAGAAATTATACACTTTTAATAGATGTTCCACGAACAATAATAACCATTGCATGCTAAACTGAAATCTTAAAGCAATTGAACGTAGAACGTGGAAACGTTATTTTTGAAAACATACAATAATGCACGAATATGAAAGGATTTGTATTATTGAACAATAACTAGTAAGAAAATTTGATCTATTTTTCTTGAAGTAAATTAACAGCCTGTTAAGTTCCATTGCTGGGAAGGTTAAGAGCATATTCCATCTGCTCCAATTCAGACTGGTGGATTCACATGCGACACATTTTTATCCGACACATGCAGGTTTCTTCACGATGTCCTCCTTCACCACCAAGCTTGCATGAGTTTGAACCCAGAACCTTCTGTGAGATTCAGGTGTTCTAACCACTGGCCATTTTTGTTAACAGCATTAATTTAAAAGATGTTGCTTTTCGTATCAATTCGTATTGAAAATCTTTACCTTGCATCAACAGCGGCAACCCACTCCTTAATCTGCACGGCATGAGGGTGTCCCTTCTCGACGAGTCCGTCTGCAAGTTGCGCTAACAACCGCACTCTTTCGCGGGACTCGCGAGCCACGCCGCCCGCCGCCGCCGCTGCGGCCGCTCCGCACCGCTCCTGGGTCTCGCGGATCCACTCCACGGCCGCTCGCGCAGACCGCTCGAACAGAGCGAATTGTTGGCACTGCTCGAGACGCTTCTTACGTACAGTCCAGTGCTCCAAAACCTAAAACAAGTTACGTATAAATACACAAATTGTATTACCAATCTCACCGAAAACCGAAATATAAATTAGTTCTTGAATAGATATTACTGCATCCGATAATATCACTGTCACCTTAGTTTATATTTTTTTTCTTTCTGAAATAACATCACCTTAATCTTTAAAAAAAACAAACCTTCAATGATTAAAATTCAAAGCAATATATATATTTAAGTAATATTTACTGTTTGCATTAAAAAGATAAATAGACTCGTCATGACGAGCTTTATAGTTTCACATGGCGTAACTGCAACGGCAGACTGGCTACTAGCGATTCCATTGACCATAACATTAACGCCATTGTCCGCAACTTCATCCAACCGTACTGATCGCTGATCCAACCAACAGGCACAAAAATTTAAAATTGTACTAAATGTTCACTCGGTTGAAAGTAACGCGTTCGCCGTTCATTCAAACATTTACAACAACAACAAAATTATCGACAAGTGCAAGGAATTGATTTCATAAATATTTTCACCTGACATAATTTGAATCGTGAGAAGATACGTAAACAAACAATGACCGATCTCAATCGATTCAAAGTTGTTTGTGTTTATATTATTGCAATGTGTTTGAATCACACTATGAATAATGTATAATGAGCGATCGTATACCATAGGTTCAGAGCTATTTTTATAATGATCACCCGGAAAACAATAAGCGTACGAGATAGTTTATAAATAGAATTCCCATATCATGAAACGATCGTGCACACTTAAATATTATATTACCTGACGTGCAATATTTTATACAACATCACGCATTATATACGGTTATTACCTGTGGTATGTTTTATCGTAATTATTGATATTGGTAAACCTTTCGTAGATCGCCAGATTAGGTCAAAATCTTCATTCAATTCGGAAACATTGACGTTGCTCATTGATTGTCAAAAATCTGTTACATGTTCAGAAGGAAATATCTCAGAAATACAAACCAAAGCTAGGATATCGTTTCATTCTCAAAGCGTGTTATCGACTTTAAAGACGTTATTATTTATACAATTCTAGTACACAAACATTTTGAACGTTTTCTTCTAACAGATTATGGGATTGTTGTTAAAACGTATATGCTATCCTATAAAATAACTTCTAACCCAAGCAGTGTGTGCCAGTTAAGGGTGTATGTAAATTACCCCTATACACAAAATCGAAAATATTATGCAATCGACTAAATTATACTTTTATATAATTATATAACCAAATTTTTTTCAAAGTATAGAAAACCAAACATAATATCGCGCAATAATTATTCGAAATATAATATTTTCGTCGTGCCGGCAACGTTCTAGTAATTAACGGAGAACACTCATGTATAAAATGTTCACCCGAACTTTTAAAGTTAAAAAAATAAACTTTTTAGGAAAGTAAGTTTATTTGGTTCTATCTAGAAAAGTCACGTCCAATTTATCATTATCTAAGAGATACATAACATATATCAGTATTTGTATGGGCTAATAAGGGCAATTGATTTTAATAAAAGGCACTTAATGCCTCTTACACTACGCTGTCAAATGGTATCAATGCATTTGAAGTTATTTAATGTTCACATACCTTGTTTTCCTGTGCAAGCAGCGTATCGAGAATGGCGCGTGTTTGTTCGTGATGTGCCTTGCTGGCCGCCGCTGTCTGTCCGTGCACTTGCGCCGAGCGGGCGGCATACTTGAGGAAAGTTTCAGCTGTACGTCGAGCGAGCGTACAAGCCTTTAAAAATGCTTCTTTTTGCTCGCCATGCTTCACTATTAACGCGGCGACCTTTGATAAAATAAAATATTGTTAAATTTAAGATTCTGTTTATGCTATCATAATATACAAATAACGGCATCCGACCTCGAAATCTAGACAACTGCGAAATTATATTATAGTGCATAATTAGTGTGGACGCAACACAGCACACCTTTCGATGGGACCGCGATAATTGTTGTAGGACATGACGCATTATGGTCGCATCGAGTTTTATCTATTGAACTATTAAGCTCTCAGCTTTCTAACTGATAGAAAACACCAATTTTCAGTCTCATAAAATAGCGAGGTGGTTTAACAGCATTGACAAGATTGCATTTGAAAAGTGCAAATCGATTGCAATTTCTAGCAGCAGCGAAGTGACTTTATCTGCTCAATTTAATAAGTTCGTGAATTGTATACAGTATATCAAAAAAATAATCACCTGAGATGCTTTATCCAAATTCTGCAGATGTATTATTTCATCCCCGTCACTTGTTAAAGAGACCGAAGACAAAGATACCGTGGAGAGACCTGTATTAGAAGCGGATGCAGCGGCTGCAGCAGCAGCACTAGATCCGCACCAGTCTTCGTCGCGTCGGTACTCTCGTTCTAACGAGTCCAACACGGAGCAAACCTGCTCTGCCGTCTTGTAAAAGTTCAGTGAAGCTGTTACTAGCTTGTGTCTTTCTTCCGCACACGTGACTAGCCTTTGCCATCGTTCTGTCACTTCTTCTGATATTTCTCTAAAGATTAGACCAATAAAATATTTTGAGTATTTAAGACTTCTCCAAACATCTAAAAATATATATAAAGTATATGAGTGTCATGTACCTTATGGTATGTGGATCATAATGATTTGCTGCTCGAAGAGCGTCTGCCCTATATTTAACTTGCACGGCACTAGCGTGAGTTTTTTCAACGGCAACTTGGAACTGATCATGTTCTCGCTTTAACTGTTCAGCCTCGGACAGGGTCCCCGGAATAGAGAAGGATGCTAATAACATCGCCTCGCCGTTCCTGATCCAGCTGACTACCTGTGCTGCGTCTTTTTGGAATTGTCCTAAAAATATTGTATAACATTGGTATTTAATGAATACAAATGACCAAGTTCGTGGCAATAAGTTTTGTGATTCACTACGTCTCTTACCGAGTTGGACACATTGTTCAAAACGGGCACGCCTCTCCTCTGCTAACTCTTCTAAATCTAGCTGTCTATCATGAAGAAATTCGAGGAGAAGCTGTACACGAGCTTGTGCATCCATCGGGGTACCTTCTGAGCTATCTGAGCTTGATGCCATCACATCCGATGCCTCTGCAATGGCCGCAGCTAATTCTTGACCTTGTTGCACGACCTTTACATAAATAATAAGACATTAGAAAGAAAAATTGATTTAATTTAAAAATAGAATTAACCACCTGCGTCCTCTCCAAACAGCAAACAAATTAGTTGAACTATTTGACCATGAGTTCATGAGTCATTTGCGGTTCAAAGGACAGGGAAACGATTAAGTATTTGCTACAGTTCGCATCACTTAGTTAACTACATAATTATAATTTTTTTGGGCAACGAAACTTTATGCTAAATATAATTATGATACCTGAAATGTGGCATGCTGCATCCTGGCTACGCTCTCGTTGTGCGCAGCGAGCGCTTGCTCCGCTTGTTGAGGATCTCTCGGCGGCTCCGTGCGCTGCAGTTCGTCGCCCCACAGCTCGAGCCGTGACGATACCTGACATCATTGACAAACACAACTTCCTCAATTTATATTCTCGTTATTTCTAATAAATTATTATAACTGATTTCACTTTAAAAAGTATTTAAATTTATAACAGCAAGAAAATCACATCGTGTACTACCTAATCATTTTCATTACATATTTCCTTATCAGCGTGAATATTTTACAAGCCATTAAAAAAACCCATTATTAATAACAATTAACGCATAAACATTCATGTCGATATATCGATAAATAAACCGCATGAATATTTAAATAAGACAGTATGTAACAATATAAAATTAAATTTACCAGTATACGATATACGATATCAGCACGGTAGTACAAATAAGTGCATAAACTGTATCAAAGCATTTGTTTATAAAAAAAAAATAATGCTTGCCTCAAGTGCATCTCTCTCAAAATGTCTGAGCTGCAGTGTGAGCTCAAGACGGCGCTCACGGTCTGACCACAGTTCCTCAAGGGCGCTGCGTGTGCCCCGTAGCCTTTCCAGGGTGGATTCCACCGCCGCCGTGCTCGCTGCTTCCGTTTCTCCGGATGATCTTTGGACAAGATAAAATATTATTTTAAAATTTAAATAATAACACAAAGTAACGAAATAACAATTAAAATAACTTGAAACAGAACATTTACTCTCATAAGAAAAAAATGGAAAGCTTCAGGGGTCAAGTTTTTAAAATTTTACAATATGTTAATTACTTGTGTTTTCCATCCATCAATACATTGAACAAACACAAGACACAAATGTGCTTTAAGTTTCGTTGTAATTTTAACGAGATATAAAGAGTGATATGAATTGGACTACGCAGACTGAAGTCTGTTAGGTACTGTTAATAAATCAAGTAACGTTCTTGGATGTGGTAGATTAGATTTCACATGTTATTAAAAACAAAGTGTCAAAATCGTTTAATAAACGATATATGTATATTGATCAGCAACTATTCTATATACATATCTCGTTAGCATCATTTGATTGCACTTATCCTATTTATTTGGAGTCGGCGCACTGTGTTTTATGACACCGCATAAAATATGATTTGGCAGACTTTTACAGCCGGCCGACCGACTGACGCCAACCCACCATGGAGATAATTTTGCTGCTGGGTCATTTACGTGTAACTGAAGTACTAAAAAGTAATTACGTAATTAACAACCAAAATATCCCACAGCTCGGGCTCTTCTCCTCTTAAGGAAGTTAGGAGCTTATTGCGGGTTAGGGTTGAGGCGCTATTAATGGACGCAAGTAACATACATTTTTCCTTTAGGTGGCTCTTATGACACCCACGCGTTGATATAGATTGGCTGTGTTCTACACTGCTGTAAGTAAATGTTTCATACATAACCACTGATTTTCTAGCTGGTTGTTCTCTGTAGATTCCATCCAAATCGGTTACTACTTCTACTTACATTTGAAAAGCACGTACTTAACAATTAAAAGTGTATTTAAATAGGATATTCAAAAAGGATCACGTAGATATAGTTAAAAGTAAATAAATAATAACATATTTAAGGTAGCATGAGTTACTAACCTCCACCGCAAGCATTGCACGGGCGACTTGTGTCTATGCGATCGCCGATGATACTTGAGCATTTTAAACTAAAATGTTCATTTCACCGACCTTTTAACGTCAATATTTCGTACACTTCGAATAAAATCAAATCACTGACGCCTCGTTTTCAAAACTGATCACGTAACATATTATTAGAGAATAGAATAAAGAATTAACTACATAAACACGTGAGAAGTCAAGGGTGACCTATACAGCCACGGCGCCTACTGTTATGTTACGGTCGGATAATGAAGCTCTTACGCGATGTTGGCGAGCCATCGGTAATCAATAATATAATTGTCAATTCTTTGTAAAATGCTGACGTCCAGCGGACGATCGTTAAATTATTAATTAAATGTATTAAATCGGACTAATACTGCTATCGCTCGCACTCAATCAACCTTTTGTCATTCAAAGGTGTTTGAAATTCACTAATAGCTTCTTGATTATAAAATCATGAGTCGAACCTGTGTATGTTATGGTAGGGCGCCATAATAAGTAGACAGATTTTATGATGTAATATACAATTTACATTTTAAAGAACTTGCAAATGCAAAGCAATAAACTACTAAAATTTAGAATATGAATTTAGTACTTAAAAAAAGTTAGCGGTAAATATTCGGTCTAAATAATTTATGCACTTTTTTTTGTTAAAATATGTCATTTTTTTATAATTTCAATTAAAATTTAAAATTGAGTCTTTTTCTAATATTAAATTTAACTTGCAAAAACCCATATGCAGTTTCATTGGTTTTAGTAATGATAATAATTTACCATGATCTAAATAGAGTCGTTTTGTATAAAGTTATTACTTATAATTGTATTATGTATATGTGACGGATCATTTAGAAGATGAACTAATGATCGAAGGCCAATATATAAGCTAAAACATAAGATTTCGGCCAACATTTTTATATTTTAAATAAATTGATATTATTGACTTCATTGATACATATTATACTAAATATGGTATATTTCAAAAATTTGAATGAGTGATTGAACTTAACATATCGGACCCAAAACACCTACTTTACCTTATATTGTGCATAATAAACACACATACGAAAGTTAACATGTAGGCCATAGAATAATAACGCTTAGAAGGATAGTGTCCAAAAAGTTTCGCTCAAAATTGAAGCAACTTAAGAATTAATGTGTGCTTAAATTCACGCACACATACGGCCGAATTATGTTACAAGTGAATAGACATTTCCCTCTTAAAGCGAGGAAATTGATACTGTTTGAATTTGAATTATGAAATAATTTTATTTGAATTTAATTTATTTAATTGCAACATTATTTATTTAATTTTAGCTGATATTATTATCATTATCTCATTTTTTGTGTTGCTTTTATTTTATATATAACAGTAAAGAAAATTAAAAAAAAATATTATTATATGAACAGCTAATGCTTTATATTTAATTTAAAAAAGTTAAAATATTGATTTTAAATAATAATTAGATTTTATTATTTAAAATATTAAGCACTCGTGGTAAATAGTTTTTCCATACCTGACAACATTTTTATTGTAATGACGGGAAAACGTATTCCACCTATTCAGGAGGAATTGGAATGGCTTCAATCCGCTTGAACCTACGCACCTTCTAAATCGTTATTATTCAATGATGTAGACTATATTTTCTTTCAATATTTGGAGGTATTATTCTTTTAAATTGTATTTTATGCCTGGGAAATAAAAATATTTAAATGTAGCCATAAATTAATTGAAAACGAAAATAAAATTAAGGCAAAATTGATTATGTATCCATAGCTATTCCCAGCACTTGTTTAGGAGAAATATTTCGTGCTACCACGGTTTCTAATGTCGTCGGAGCGCGACATTCCTCACGCGTCGGCGGCCAATCGGAACCGAGAGATATCCATCGCTCTCGAGACCGCAGCGCGAGCGTCGCAGCGGTACTCGGTTCTCGCATGTGTGTTTACATCCTACCGCGCGATCAAGGCCCTTTTTAAATACATACATTAAGCCTGATTTATTAGGAATTTAAACTTAATTATTCAAAAAAATATGGTCTATTTATAGGGAAAGTTAGTAGAACGACGATTGATTTGTATATTCAGAAAACTATACAAAGTACTCGCATTGACCAGTCCAAATACTAACATAGATAATGTCGTTGACGTTTAATAAATAAATGCATTTCTTCGCTTAGCTTGATAAACAGTTCAAAGTGCATTTTAACAAGACGTAAAACTTTACGACGCTCGTAAAAATGTTAGCCGTGACGGACAGACGTCTATGAAGGGAGCTGCCCAACAATTAGGCCTCAGTCGTAGTTTTATGGGACGTTAAAGTGCATCGCGAGTATTTTAGATCCAATTTAATAGACATCGAATGTTGTACGTAATTAAAATTATTTTCAAACTATATATTAATTACTTTTCGTACATATAGGATAAATAACTCCTTTACTATAATACGGTAGTAAGCTCACAAGCGAAACGTGATGCGCATCATAATATAAATTTGCAACGAATACTTTTGCAAGGACAAAAAGACAGGTGAAAGTTATAGAAAAGCAGTATGAAACTGCGCATACATATGATGTTGTTCCACGACAATATTACGTAAACGTGTGTGTGCCTAAAATATCATTGTCAATACATTTATATTACAACTACAGACAATTGAAAACAAACGAAAACAATATACGATAACTTTTCTTTCTGATGTCATAATTATGACCATTAGTAATATCTCTATTCTAAAGAAATAAGATAATTAATAAACTATAATCATTATGTATAATGATAAATATTATCATAACATAAATCACCGACACCGTCAACCGCATTGTCTAGGTAGGAGGCTGGCGTTGCGTGCAGGACCAGCCATCTTATTCTATAAACAAGCTCTGGCTTCAGAGTTGGAGAGTTTGACGTCGATAGATAATAAATATAACGAACATCGTTGGGCTCCGTTGTTTTAATTTATTTTTATAGCCAACTTATATGAAGTTAATCTAAAAACAAAAAAAATATGTTCAAGACTTATTTTAAAGGATTAAAAAGTAAAAAACAGTTCTCATGACAGATTAGAAAACCAACCCTATACTAATCCTTAAGCATTAAAAAGTAAAACGCTTAATACTCAGAAGACTTTCTAAGGAGGTTGACAATATATTCGCGTGTTGTAAAACAAGGTATGTGACAATGCCAGTCAACCACGCCAACATTACAGTCGCAATCATATCGACATCAATTGTATGATGTATATATGTATCTACAATGAGATACTATAGGTATAATTTTAATTATCAGTGGTTCATATTTCTCATGAGATGTCTGAAAATATTTGAACTGTTTTTGAGAAAGATTATATTATTCTTCTCTTGTCTTAACTATTTTACGAGAAAAATATTTGCTTTAAATTTTAAAAATTAAAGTTAAAAAATATGTTTTTGCTAACTAGGTAAGTAAATAGTTGAAGTTTGACGTATACGAAATAAATAATCAAAACGTATAAAATTTACCGCCAACAATTAAAAAATTTAATATAATGACCGGCTTTTATGTCTCTAGCATTGCGGAGAAATGTATCCCTATGAACAAGCCGTGTTAAAAAAGACCTAAGACGTTAGAGACCTTGGTACCAATGGTGTAATCTAACTTCCTATTCCCATACGTCTCGACAGTTACAATGAACGTAATACTGGCTTTCTCTATTGCTAACAAAAAATACGATAATTCCTCATCACGATGTAAACAATGATTTCGCATAAACAATTATAAGTATTGGCATTAAACGAGCTCTGTTAAAAAATGTTCAATGAGAAACAGACAAACTATCAATACATATTACAAGAAGCTATTTCCCGTATTTAAGTAACAATTATTACATTTCTTCGTAAACATTACTTAGGTAATTAATTTTGTGAAATATATTATTGAACGTGAGGGATAATATAGCGTAACAGACGTCACATTTACCTAATTACTATTACGCGAACAATACGGTCTAAGCCAGGTAAAATAGCAAGATTAGCCTAAAATTATATATTTTATTATTAATTAAAACAAACTGATTTTATTTTCAGTTAAACGCTAAGTTGTGCGAAAAATGTCACACAAATATGATGACTTCTTATGAACATAAAAGGTTGATATAAAATGTATTTTACTAAAAAGGAAACAATATTGAAAGCAGACGGGTGCAGGATAAATTTAAGCCCTCGGTCTAGGTTGTTGACTTTGCTGTTTGATGTCAGGAAATGAGGGTTGCATTTCAAGCCGATGGATTTAATATCGACGTACAGTTAAGCAGGATCCGCCCGATCGTTAGTCTCGTTATTAAAAGTTGGAGAGTGAATGCGCGACTCAAAAAGGTGAAGTGATGCAGGGGGAGCGTCGGTGAGGGAAATCCGGGGGCACTATACAAAGCTAAAAACTGCTCGTATGTGCCTTTTAATTATTGTAATAGCTTACTAAATAACTTCATGTTTTCATTAACCCTTCTTTTTAATAATAGCAATGATCAAACGAGACGGTTATATTTAATGTCATTTATTAAGAAAAATAAAACATGTAACGGTTAAACGATTTGATGCTACTTGCATAACGACCTGACCAGCGCAATCATACCGGAGCGAAACAACCGTGAGAGAGTTATGATTGCGTACTGATCTTGTAAGTACCTCAACTTAAAAGATGAATTATGAATAGATCTATGAATTTACAATTATTTAACTAAAATTAAAAACATACAGTGAGATTTGTTTTTAATTGGCAAAAAAGGAAAACCTTTTATTAATCAATTTTTTTCAGTTTCGTTTTATAAACGTGTACCTCTTCGCAACTCTCACGAATTTAAATCGACAGTTATAGTGTTTCAGTATCCGTGACGAGGAACCCTAGATGTGATCCTACATAATATAACTAAAGTACGTAACAGTTTTGCAGGGATGAATGTAAACTGCAACGAGACGACTGTGGGGGTGGAGGAGACGGCGGGCACCGATCGCCGGGGCCCGTTCGCCCTCACCGACAGAAGACCGGAAACGCCGATTGTGAGACAATTTAAATCAGTCGACGCGACCCATCAACTATTGTTGTCGACTTCCCGACGTAGTGGAATTACTGTGCCTACACACCTATATACATCCGACGGCTGATTCCAATTAGGTACAAAGTTTAGCATACAATGATATCGACTAGGTTTTCTGCGACTAAATATATTTTTAAATATATATCATTATAAGGTCGTAATAATTTATTGAACGATTAAAAATAATTGGTATTTCTTACTTTAATTATCAACGTAGCGGATAAAATCAATCAGCATCATTCTTTTGTTTAATATCAATCAGAGTATCAAAAAATTGGCACAGTGCGTGTCGGACCGCTTCAAAATAAGGTTTCATAATCGTACAAATAACTTGTGTGGTCATCTACACGTCATAAGTCTAACGATTTTTCGGGTTTTTAGTAACTTTAGCTATTGAAATATCTATCGAAATACCTACAAGCAAGATATAACGCTAAATTGCGTTATAACAATAATAAAAATTATAACTACTAATTAAATCTTTTAACTAAGTACTCCAATAATAATAATAGTCCTCCAGACCGATTTTGGCCACGGCTCAAGAGAGATAAACCAACTGCGTAGAACATTTTATATGGCACAAGTGTGTGCGCAAACACAGGTGGAATCTCTATTCCCTTACTCTCATAACCCGATTGGACGGCAATCTGACACGACCGGAAATAGTTCAGGCGCGACCTACGGATTTACGTGCTTTCCGAGGCAAGGGAGTGGACAAAGTTCCAATTTCCAGTCTCCGGGCTGCTAATAACATTTTATTGGCCCGACCTGGAATTTGAACCCAGGACCACCGTGTCTGCAGCCTTACATGTAACCACTAGACCAAAGAGGCAGACTCAGATTTAGGGAAAATATATATAACGTTTAACGTCAGCATATAAGCATATGAAATATTTATAAATGAATAAACAAAATTACAATTAGTACAAAAAGTGTTATGAATTGTTGTAACTTAATCCTTATCTTATTTAAGTTTAGAAAAATCTAAACGTAAAGCCAAGACAAAAATATTTGTATAGTTCATTAACATAATAATTAATGAAATTATATGTATCCGCTTCTTAGTAGTAAATGCATTAATGTAGAAAAACAAACCTATATTATATTATATTTAATCAAGGCGACGAATAAAATACCGTGAGACTCGTTCTATAATCACAACAAAACTTATTTCTACTAATCTGTTAATATTATTGAACAAATAAAACGCCTACATTAGTCGTAAGTATAACGGTCTCCCCCACGGTATGAAGTACTGAACAATATTTTAAAGTGCCACTCAACGGAAATTATATCAAAACAAGAGCGTATGCTGTTATATTTAAACTAGGGTTTCTACCCTTATTTTTTAATAGAGACACTACGACCGCTTGCGGAACTGAACATTTTATAATAACTCATTTATTAATTATGAGTTCAAAATATTTATAACGTTTTTATTCATTTGTTATATAAAACATTATAATAAATAATAAATTAATAGTAGCTCGTCATAAATACACCAAAATCACATCTCCATAATATGAAACAATTACACACACGACTATTAATATTATACAGTTAATTTTAAGTTATTACTGCGAGAATAATTATTTTATGGATATTATGAATGGCGCGAAATACGTTCGCGGGCACTGTGGGGGCGGTGTATACGTCGGTCCGCTCTCCTTACAGATTGATACTGCGCGAGATATTGTGACGGCGCATTCAAGACTACGATCGTAACAATCGCGTAACGACGACTTGCTGGAAAATCGTAAAACTAAATATTATTTTCTTAGCGTATGTAAGAAAATGCTTTTTATAAAAAAACGTATTTTTTTTTTCAATAATGAATACTATGGTAATAATATTAATTAATAGATGGAAAACTATTACATAGATAATAAAAAAGCATGGATATTCGTTGATTGTTTTTATATTTAGAGGAGTCGGGCAAATAGACCCTAGCCATTACACTAACGAAACCATTCGTTATTGTTAAATATTTGTAAATATTACAAATGCATAAAAATAAATATACATATATTAATGAAATGGTAGCAGATCTCCGTTTCTTATTCGCTACGATAAGCACTCACTTTTATCGAAATTCATCTAACATATTCCTAAAAGGACTTAAAACCCAGTTACGTCTACGTCTATGTTCTCACATAATAACTTCATTATTTAATTTCATAGTATTTTTTACGTCCTCTATTTACAATGGTTTATCATTGTCCATAATCAATAAATATTCACGAATTAGAATATAAGAATATAAGAATTATTTTTGAATTCGTTTTAATTTGTCGAGTTAATAACTCGGTTTGACCATAAAATACTCTGGGTTTAAACCGCATTTATTAAATCATAACTAGATATTAACGGTCTTACTTGTAAACGTTTTTTAGCGGATGTTTAGTTTAATATTTATTTATTTATTTCTGTTATTATTGATTTGACTGTCGCAAGAAGGCACGGCATTGTACAACACTAATCACCCGCTGAACAACGTTAATTAAGCGTTATTATAATATACAGGATTATAGAAATGCTAACGGAACTCGGAGTTAGTATTCGTCGATGTTCATAAGTGATACAAAAATATAATTGTATTTTATGATTATTACATGTATATTGTCTTATTAATGTTTAAAAGTAACGAAGTAGCGGGAAAAAACTAGTATTAAAACGATGATACCTAATTGATATATTATGTGGATACATGATTGATACTATATTATATTATTAAAACGAAACTAACAAGCTTTAAGACGTTAGCTGATTAACGTATAAGAACTAAATTACAATTCACATGTTATTGTAAAATTGTTTGGTTAAACATTTATCATTATTGCAAAGAACAAATTTTAAAAAATATCATTAAAATATTCTTAAAATTGTTAAAAAAAAAACGTTAACGTTACGTTACGTTACGTTGTTAATGCTGAAGTGAGTGTGTTTATTATATTTTAGTCTAAGCTAGTCAACGTCATGAAATTCTGCATACATTTTATTATAGAGCCTTTTCATTCACACGCGAAGTCGCAGGCGGAAAACATTAATCCTATATTAGAAATTAAATGTGTATACTAGCGGTATACATACCTATACTTCACATACATTTAAGCATAATTAATTAAATAATCTCAATAAGGAAACATCGTGAGGAAACTAGCTTTTGAAAAAAACCAGAGGAAAATCTGTTACATGTGAATCCATCAACCCGCATTGTAGCTGCTTGGTGAACAAGCTCAGCTTAGCAGTGGTACATTTGTGGGCTTTTAAAACGGTTTTGTTCATAATTTAGTATTTATATGCGTCATCCAAAGTTATTTTAGTATATTGGTAGAAATGATAACGATCGCGCAAAACGATATCCGTCCAAACACAAGCAGTGTGTCAATACTGGTGATAGGGCATTGTGCAAGATCGTCTGGGTGGTACGCACTCAACATCAAGCTTTGTATTACTGTTTAAAGGGTCATCATAGATTGCATCGTCGGCGGCGCATTGACGATGTAAGGAATAATTAGCATTTCTTAAAGAGACAATTTTATGGTATGTGGTGACTTATAAAAATTAAATCATTATTTTTTGCTACAAGCCTACAATCAAAGCTATAAAACGTGAAGCGAATGACAAACAACTTTATTAAAAGCAGTAAATAAAAAAAAACATATTTACTTAGGATACTAAGTAAAAACTAAACGTGATTTATATAAAAACCGGGCCCTGGAAAAGGAAAATCTCAAAAAGGACACCAGGGTCCCAGTCATCCTGTGCTCTGGCGCCATTGTAGACGCCAATTATACTCCTTACGGAAAACGAGTTAGACGGGAGCTGAATCATTGCGTACTGCTTATGAGTATATTATAAGTAGGAACTGTTGACCGACATATTACTTTTTTAATTCAATAATTAAAAAAAAGAAAACAGAAAATAAAGTTTTATAACTTCATTGATAAGTATTTTTGACAAAATAAAGAGTACAGGAATCATTCGAGTAGGCTTTAATAAGGAAATTATTTTGCATTAAACTTTTTGGTTTTGTAAAGAAATGGTGAATTATTTTTAAAAAATACATAAAGGATTATTTTTTAACACTGTATGCGGTAAATACAGTCGGCTTAGCACTCCGAGTAATGAGTGTCTGACCTTTTATGGTCTACGTGTATTTTTACATTGGGGTCAGGTAACTTATAATTAGCCAGTATTAGAAGTCATTGAACACCAAGTTACACACTTAAGTTACGATCGCTCTATGTTTATTTGCTCCACGTTATCGTTTACCAATTATTCACTTCTTTTAGCAAACAATATGAATAATTAATGCCATATGGATGTGGTTAGATCTTATTATCTCAGCTGATTCGATATTTTAGGAATAAAACATAATATAATATATATATATATATTTATAATATCAATGAGCAAGGCGATATGAATTGGTAACGTGCAAATTATTTACTTTTTACGCGTAGTTTCTTACAAGTTTGAGTCATCATTAGACAAGTCTATCATTTATAACAGTGAAGCTATCACAATCGGTTAAACGATTCGGAATGTCATTTCCTCCGAGAAGAATCTAGAAGCAAATCCGACTTATTGATTGGTTTATGATTATAATTTCAAGTTTCCGTACATTATATGACATAATTATTATAAAAAACATACAAAATTGCGATGTTTCTTTACTAGGTAAATCTATTCTTTGATTAGATCGAATCGAATACATAAAACTAGACGAACGAACTTTTGATTATTTATTCAGAATTAAATAAAGTAGGTAATATTTCTCAAAGTAATATGTATCAAAAGTACCTATTTAATAATCATAGCTATGATATGGTAAAATAATCTTGAAGATTTATTATGTTTTCGTGTGTATCGTTCACATACAAATATATTATGTACAGAATACGAGCATGTAGAACGACCATTTCATATCCATTCACGCGTTAAAAACTCCGTATGCTATTTAAAAAGTCGATCCGAAGGTACCTAAAACATCGTCGTGCCGGTAACGACAAAACACAATCGCGTGTGCGAATCTTTGTAATTTTTTGAAATATCATTTATTTAATTTTTAATCAAAGTTTTCTAATGGGTTCCCGTTGTTGTTTCCGTGCCTGGAAGTCGAATTGTATACGCCTGTCCCTCAAAAAGCGTGTAACACTAGAAAGAAAGGGATAGCAGTCATTTGACAAACGAAATTTTCAATTTGAAAGTCTTTTTATTTTAAAACTTTTAAAACAAACTTTGTAATACATGACCAAAACAAAAATAATAAAAACAAGACAAAAAAAATCGTGACTAACTATTATGAATACATGGCATAAACTTTCGTAGCTTTTTTTGTTTACTGTTAAAACTCTTATGTACCTACATAAAACGCCGACAGTCATTGGATCGCTATCATGTTTACATATTACGTATAAGAGGGTGCTTTTGTAAGCTTTTGACTTGTTTACATATATTTGGCAGACGCAACGATATCTTAGTTCATATTGTGTCATTTATTAAAATATTGTAAGTTCGTGTAAAATACCTCGAAGTCTTCAAAATGATAATATATTTAAATTCCTACCAGAAGATTGTCACATTGTGCACATATTATCAGTGATTACGATTGTGAGTTATGTGTTATTAGTTCAAGCTTTGATAGTGCAGACTCTGTATGGTGCATACTCTGTAGGGGTTGATTGATTGACTGTGACGCATAAGGGCATGATCATATTTACGCGGCAATAGATGGCACCACGTTGGTCCCACAGACGAAATCATCTCGAACTGGTCGGCGGGATCGGTAAAATATTATAACTTCCGCATGCATAACAGAACAGGCAGTCCTACATCATTCGCAAACAGGAATTTGTCGATGAAAATAAGTCTCTATTCAAACAATATTTTTGCGCACAAGATTTAAATGTAGTTTGAATGTTATAGGCAGTGACGTTAAATATAACTTAGCGGAATCTTATCATAGAAAGGAATACGTTGCCCCAGGAAGGTTTTGTTGACTTTGTTATGAGTATACTTTTACTTCTCGTGTTTATACAACGACTGACGCCGATTGTATCACAAACATCGATGTTATTGTGAATGTATGTGATAATTCTTGGAAACAAACATTTACTCGTCCAAATTTTATTTATATTCTTACTACTATTGTAAACGCGAAAGCTATTTTGCTTATTTGCTTGGTTATGATTTTACGTTTTAACAACTGAACCGATTATGAAGAAATTTTGCAAACACGTCAGGAGAACGCAAGCGAAGCCGAGGGCGGTAACCAGTAGGAAATAAATGTAAATAATAATTATCTAAATTAGTATACATATTCGCATTCATAAGTTAGCTGCACGTAGTACCGGACAATGCTAATACACCATTTTCTCCATCTACGTACATAAGCTTTAACGTTTGATATGAGCGGCGAAGATATATGAGCGGCTACACTCGGTGGTAGAGCTTTGTGCAAGCTCGTCTGGGTAGGTACCACCCACTCATCAGATATTCTACCGCAAAACTTAGCGGTACTTTGTATTGTTGTGTTCCGGTTTGAAGGGTGAGTGAGCCAGTGTAATTACAGGCACAAGGGACATAACATCTTAGTTCCCAAGGTTGGTGGCGCATTGGCAATGTAAGTGATGGTTTACATTTCTTACAATGCCATTGTCTATGGGCGTTGGTGGCCACTTACCATCAGGTGGCCCATATGCTCGTCCGGCAACCAATACAATAAAAAAAAAAATTATATTTTAAGAACCATAGTTTTCTTGTATATGTTAATGTTTTAGCAGGTTTCACTTTCAATGCGCGCAGTGACCGACTGCGATGACGTTGTCATCATTAAACTAAATCTCAAAACGATGTGTAACATTTAAACAAACATATATTATATAGCATGTGGTCGTCCTGAAACAATAAACTATCCCAATACGAAAGTTCCGTTTCAATCATATTCGTGATTTTTGTGTAAATCTGGATAATATCTACACAGAAAGAAACTACAGAAATAAACAGTATATTTGTTACATAATCATTAAACAAAGATGTTTCTACATATACATACATGGCTTCCCTTACCGTCCTCGTGAGAGCGCCGTTTAGAGAGACAAGTGAAGAAACAATTCGATTGTCAACCATATTGTAAAATATGTATTTAATGCGTGCGAATTTTTAGTATTATTTGATTGCGCTACTATCTCACCTTAGATCCTGTAGTAGCGCCTCTCCGTGTGCAATGGTAGCGGCGCAGGCGTCGAGCGAGGCGGCTCTGTGCTGCGCGCACTGCTCCAGAGCTCGTCGCGCCGTCTCGGGGCTCTCGTCAGATGTTACTGCGTTCGTACCGCCCCCGCCCCCGCCGCGAAGCGTCTCGAGCCATTGCAAGAGCTACACGATACATAAATATTAAAAAAAAAATTCTATCCTATTCACATATACTTATCTACCCTTGTTCCACATTGATGCATTTGATCACATCATAACAAACAAAAATTTGCATAAGTTCAGACGGGGAGTGGTCATCACCATGGTCCTTACAAACTCTTAACTCTTAAGAAATAAATGAAGAAGTCATCCAGGCCCGAAAGTCGGGCAGCTGCTACTGCAGCTGCAGCTGTATATATTATAGTGAAACTACAGAACTAAGTAACGGAAGTGTAACTATTCCAACTTCCTTACTTTGGTATGGTTGTGTTTTTAAGAGAACTACAACTTTTGACTACTCTGTCCCGGGAGTTGCACCCAGAACCTCGACCTCTGTAACCTTGAAGGAAGCCATTAGAGATCGCATATTTATTATCAATCAGACAATTTGAGGCAAACCTATATGAATTTGCATGTTTAAAGATATTTTTGTACTTATATTAATACAATTAGAGCTCGTCAGGCAAATAGAAGAAAAAAGTATTTATTTGTATATACATAGATTACCTATTCCATACAGACAAAGCACAACAACGCATCGGAATTAAGATGTTATGTCCCGCGCCTGTAATAACATTGCTCTAATCACCCTTCCAATCGAATCACGCACAGTAACACGAAAGTATTGCGTTCGGCGATAGATGTACTGAAAATGATAGATCAAAAGGTTTTTGTAGTTTTTTTGAGTCCTTATATCCGAGATAGGTAAGTGAGTAGAAAAAGTGGGTCCGGGCACGCACTAAATGTAAAAAATATCTAAATGTAAAATTATAATTTGTGTTCATACTAAGGAAACCTACATGTACCTTACTCGCATTGAAGCAGTGTCGTCGAATATGCTCCTAGCCTTCTTATGAGAAGATAATAAGTCAAAGCGGATTACTTAGCGGATACTTGTTAATTTAACCACTGTACCGTCATGTAACGCTACCACTGAGCTTACTTCTTTCTCGTGAGTGTAGAGCAACACTGCTAGATCAAGACGGCGTCGACGACGATCGACCCGCGCCGCGAACGCCGCTACGTGCGCTTCTAATTCACGCGCCACACCGAGAACTTCCTCTGCTTCACATTCGCCAGACCGAGCCAACTCCTCTGCCGCCGACAGCAACTTTTCCGCATTTGTGTACGTGTTCTACAAAATATGAGTATTTTTACTAAAAATAATCAAACATAAATTATATAGGACTATAATTTCTAATTTACTAACCTGAGCTACATTTTCAAAATGTTCGTGAGATTTCTGATACATTCGAGCTTTGTGGAGATTCCTGCCTATGCCTGTGTTCTTAATTAAGAATTTTTCACCATGGTTACCTAACCAATCCAACACCTAGAAATAAGAAATGTCATTATCAAAAGTATCAAACATAAAAGTAGACAATGACTAAGATCAAACAAACCTGTCTGCAGTCTTCTTTGTAAAGCAGCAGCGCTAGTCGCTGGTGCAACTTTAGTCGGGCTTGGTGGTAGCGCGACTCGAGGGCGCGGTGGTGACCCAGGATCTGGTGGATAACAGCCAGTACGTGGTTGGCACCCGAACTGTAATCTGCTGCCGGGTCACCACCACTGCCGCCCGCTGAGCTAACTGAGCCCTCGTTCTATTTGACAAATAATAAAGCATTTATTTCGACCAACTCAGATCATAATTTACAAATACATTTCCATATATTAGTGGAAACTTGATTGGTTTATGCGTTATTTTATATTGTATCTGTGTAGCTGAACTGTTTGTTTCCCGAAAATTAAATAAATAAAATATATTGTTTACATAAATTCTAATAACTTTCGGGACGTCACGGTAGCATGCGCAAGCGATCCCCTGGCGCCCCCGACCAAACGTAAAGGATAGAGCTGAGTATTTAGTGGGTCGCGGGTATGTGGGCCTCAAATACCCGCGTAAAGGCGTTTTTAAAAATAATAATCATTAAATTAATTTTTACGGATAACTATAGTAAGTTAATGAGATTTAGTAAATTATATTTAACATATTGAGTAATCTGAATATGTAAAATATTGAATACAAGTCGGTGTTGGCGACCTTTACGTCGCCAATAATGCGAATCGCACGTCGTTGTAACCGATCCAAGGCCTCGAATATTGCTCGCACGGGATGGTTCCGGTAAGTACTTACCGGAACCATCCCAAGGGTGCGAGCAATATTCGACGCACGACCGCACCTGCGTTTTGTACAGCAGGAGCAGTTGTTGTGGCGTGAATAAACGCCGTACCTTGTTCAGAACTCCGAGTTTTCGTGAGGCTGTTTTTATAACAGCCTCCATGTGATCCCTTGGATTGAGGTCGCACCGAATGTCAATCCCCAATATGGTGACTTTGCTTTGTATCTCCAGCGTAGTGCCATATTAGATCGGGGCTTACGTGAATCGATTTCAATCATCGATTTTTTAGTATAAGCCCGAATCACTCCAGTCATACAGCCATAATGACCTGAAAGCGTCCGGACCGGACTGGATGCGGTTGGCCGAGAGGCAACTTAAGCGCATATTGTGAGAGGCATATGTTCAGCAGCGGACTGCGGTTGAATGATAGCGACAGATGATATTATCCCAAGATCTGGTAATACTTGGCACGATAGATTTTCTGTACACGTCTGAAGTTTCAATTGCGAGAAAAAACCACCAACATCATATGGCGTGTAAATACATTTTTATGAAATAAGAATTCGCAAAACGTACTAACGTATTTAGAAACAATACAGACGAATGACACAGAAACATAATAATTGATTTGCTTAATCTACAAATAATATATAACAATGTCATTGACTTCAGCCTGTAGAAACAGATTTGTGTATATTTGATATTCTCTTATTTATATAGCGTACACCAATACATTTTTGAGTGATAAGTGAAAGTTGTCGGTTACATTATATTTCCTATTCTCAGATTTAACCTTCTTCTTAGTCTTCACATACGTGAATTGACTTGAAAAAGTTTTCGACTGAATAGATCCATTTTTTTTAGTCAGATTTAAAAGGACAGCTATGAATTTTGCTTGTTTAGAATGATATCAAATATTAAGACCTAATACTTAAAGGTGATTTTGAAATATATATAATATAATAATAGGATACAATGCAGGCCAAAGTTCAATACAAAACTGAAACATCTCTTTTTAAATAAATACTTAAATATAATTAAATACTTATATTTTCATAAATACTTACCATATTAATCAAACTTAGATATTTATTAATATTTAAAAAAAAAAAAGGTCAGATGACTATTTTAAATAAAGTTCCTATCCTTCATTGCAATACTAAATATTTCCATAACGTCAAAAATATTTTCAAACTATTTATAATTTTTATAAGTCTTTGTTTATATATTTTTGTCATAATTAATATTTCGTTTCATTTCAAAAATTATTTTAACGGCTACAATATGTATATAATTATACTAACCATATCTGCGGGATCTGTCTGATGACAAACTTGCACTAAATGGTCAAGTTGGTACAGCAATTTTTTACTTGTCGAGTGGACCTGTGTACATAATATAATATTTTTACAAAGATTCAAGCAAACTGGGACTTTAATATATCAAGACACGTCAAAATTTGAACTTTTAAACATCAAAACCATCATGGCAACTTTCAAATGGTAAATTGCATCAGTACATACAAATAAGGCAAGATATTCATAAAATGTTTGGAAGGAAATCAGCATCTTTAAATAAATTTGTATTTTTTAAGAGTTAAGAGGTACCTGTCTCATTTACTATTTAATTACTTCTTGTTGTTTTCTAGTCTTACGGTTCAATAGCAAAGTCGACATATCGACATTCGACACGCACATGTGAAATTGTAATGATAATACAGGTGGCCACATTACGTATGTTATCCTTATAAAATCTAAATTAGTTTGTAGCTCACGATATATTGTATTAAGGGTAAGTTTCGCTTCGACTCACTTCAGTGTAAGCTTGGCACATGTGCTCATACAGCTGCCTGTGTCGCTGCGCGTGTTGTTCGAGTGCGCGCGGGTCAGAGCAGGGAGGTGCGCCCGGCCCGCCCGCCGCCAGCTGCAGCGCCACCGCGCACTGGGCGCCCCATCCACCCACAGCGCCCGCGTACGCCTCCGCCTTGTGGTGGAATACTACCGATAGAGATAGTACCGCCGAACGTTCCTCCAGACCTACATACAAATTATGCACAGTGAATACTGGAAACAACACATTTTTGCTTTAAGTACTTTTTATGAAATTCTATTAATCCTTGTAAGTCCTTAATGTCCCCGTAAGTCCTTAATGTTTTAATAATAATAAATTACACAATATTTAAAAAGCATAACATAAAAGAACAACATAACTTCAAGTGATAAAATCTTAATGCAAACAGTTTAAAAATATTGTGAACCTGCTGAAAGTTGCTTATACGCTCGTTCGAGGCGATGCGCAAGCGCTGTAATTTGCGGTTCTGCATAATGCCTTTTGTCTGCAAGACGACGTGCGGCAGCGGTGACCCGAGCGACGCTCGGCCGCCCGCCGCCCGTACATGCTGCGGCAAACCTATACGAGTTGATAAAACATATAAAACTATTTATTAAGAGATACTTTATTGATAGCAAAAAAAACTAAGAAATAAATATAAAACATATCCACACGCCCGTACTTATAATTAATACCATTTTTAGTAAAGACAAAAATATCTTGATGGAGAGATGGGTGATCACAACTAACTGTTTGGATTATAAAATGACTATGAAAATAATTTAAATGTTAATGTGTCAGATATTTGTTTCTTGGGTCTATGTACGACTACTCGGTGGTAGAGCTTTGTGCAAGCTCGTCTGGGTAGGTAGCACCCACTCATCAGATATTCTACCGCAAAACAGCGGTACTTGGTATTGTTGTATTCCGGTTTGAAGGGTAAGTAAGCCAGTGTAATTCCAGGAACAAGGGACATAACATCTAAGTTCCCAAGGTTGGTGGCACATTGGCAATGTTTTTTTTTAAAGAAATGTACAATGCCCCTGTCTATTGCCGTTAGTGATCACTGACCATCAGATGGCCCATATGCACGTCCGCTTTACAATATATACAAAAAAAAATGTAGGAAGCATTTCTGAAAATTTAACTTAATAACATTATTTATAAGAGAAATGAAAATTTTCATGAAACATCAACAAATTCTATATTTAGCGTTAGAAAAATAAAACGTAAAATTTAATCCACTTGATAAATTGATAATATGAAATATAAAACTTTAATAAAAAACTACTGATATTGGGTTCTACCGCAATATAAGAATTTACTCATAACATTTTAACATTATTAATACTATTATAAATTATACTCGATTTCACTTATAATTAATCCTGTTCCGACTGTAACACAACGCAGTTATTATTACAAATGCATTGTCAGATTTCTCAAGTTATAACCACTTGGCCTTCAATATAATCAACCATTTCATATACCCAGTAACAACTCTGAATTATATTCTCAGTGAAACTAAATAAGTTACATTTTCGGTGCTTTAAGAAATTTAATGTATTAATTTACATAATTACTATGTAAAGAAAGATATGCAGAGGATGAAAATAGTAAATTTTCGCTTTATTTAAATTACCTCGCATGCTCCTCTTGAAGGCGTTTAGCTGCAGCACAAGAACGACCGATTTCGACGTATGTTGCCAGAAATGCCGTACGATGATTGACTATCCATTCCAGCATCTGGTTAGTGTTTATTACAAATGAAAAACGGTATTAACACACATATATATATATAACATTTTATATAAAAGTATAGCTAAGAAAAAATAAAAATAATCAATCATTTTATTTGATTTCAATGTATGTTATTGATGTTTGAGTTGTAGATGTTAACTTTTAACGTTTTGTGAACTAAAATATATTATAAAATAATTATCACCTTTTCGCAATCTTGTTCGAAAAGTCTTAACTGAAAACACTGATCGAGCTGCATCTTCTTGTGTTGCCATAGTTTGTGCGCATGCGCGTGTGCTGATCGCACAGCGGACAGTTGCGCACGAAGAGCGGCAGGAGAGCCGCAGTGGAAGGCAGCCTCAGCGGCACCGCTTGATTCGGCACACGCTGCCGCCGCTGTTTCCAGTCGCTGCACTACTCGTTCGCCTGCAAAGTGCAAAATTTACACTCAAATTTTATACAGAAATATAATCTTTCTCTCTATATCAATATCATTTCAAGGTTAAAGAGTGAGTATATAATATTTGAGTATGAGGAACGCATATTGTATTGTAGATAAATACTTAATGAACCTTTCAGCTTATAATGTTATAAAATAAGGGTAAATATTATAATATTATAAGGGTATTTTATAATAGCACGTAGTGTACAACGTTTTCGATGTTTATGTAAGTATTAATAAATATATATTATAAATGGCACGAAATATAATTATTTACAAGGTAACGACACTGACTATGTCAGTAGTTAGAATGCAGGAAATAAATTAATATAAAGCGTAAATTGAAACATTTGTTTTTTGTTTAAGAAATAAGGCCAAGTTGTAATAATAAAAATGTGCTAATATGAACTACATGTGGTCGTAATTACACAAACGTGATGTATGTAATTAAAAATAATTATCGCTTCTTATAAATTAATATGAAAATTGAGGTGCTCTTTACCATGAAATGTATTTAATTAGCTTAATATCATAATAGTAAAATATCGTACCCCTGGCGTCGGAACATCGCAAACAATCAAAGCACATGTCTTTATGCCGACATATTTCGATATATTATGATTATGAAACAATCGCTTGCAACATTACACAGTAAATTCCACGCGCCAATAAACAACATATCGAACGCGGGAAACTCATCATGCGATCGCGGTCTTTAAATGTTCACAGAGAGAGCTAAATTTGTATAACCATATCACACAAACCACGAAATGGACCTTCGTGCAACGTTCTCACCGTCAGCTCGTATGGACTAACTCTTTTTACTACTTTAGCAGTTGAAAGTCATCCATGCGTATAGCGATATAATTCCTATCATAACAATTAATAAACTACATCCGTTTTCAAATGGATTAAAATATATGATCGAGATTATTAATTAATATATTTCAATATTTTTATTAGCACATTTCTGACAAACTAGTAACTTATAGATAAATCAGCTTGGAGACGTTTTCGCATTTGTAGTAGTGTAATACATAGTATAAAGATTACAACTGGAATAAACAAGTTTGGTCTAACTATCACTTGCCTCGCACCCTCGCATAAGCAGCGTTACAAGTGTCATTTTGCTTATTGTTCTTTTTTAATTATAGTTCATAATGAAGTATTTTATATACGGAAAGTGAAAACTTACGTCGCAACCTTTAGAAGAATGGTCAAATGTTTACAGACAGTCCATTAAGAATAAAAACATATAATAAAATATTTTTATCTGTTTAACTACTATAAACTCAAAAACATCTGCAACCTGATTTGGGTTATATTTGAAAACATTGTTTATATACTTTTTACGCTCTTCAATAATCTATATAGTGGTAAGCTATTGAATATAAAAAAGGCTTTATATATTATCTGTGAGGTAGTTATAAAATAACTAACCCTGTGCTTCTAGTTCGTCAACAGGTACTTTCGCCAGTCGTTTGTTGATGTCAGCATGCGCATCTATGGCTCGTCTAGCGCCAGTCACATCGTCGGCAAAATCAGCCCTTGCTACGTCTTCTTGTAAATCATCGAGTCGGTCAAGGAGTTCACCCGCTTGCCACATCAATTCTTCTAAAGCCTAAATTAAATAATTACAAAAACATTTGAATAATATTTAATGCAAAATCATCAAACAATTTAATCTTTGATATACTTACTAATCTCAGATCTATCCATTGTGCATGGTCATATTGAAGAGTACCATCTAAATCTGGTGTTAGTTGTGAACTATCTATAACTTTGGGAAGTGCTTCTAAGCTAATCATTGTTGTCTGAAATAAAATGTCATATTTAAATACATATATTTGTGCTATATAAAAATATTGTAGGGCATGTGTTTTTCTGTGTAATCAAAGTTTATTTATTTTCTATTAAATTCTTAGATGTTAAATATGTTTTCGGTTTACATAAATATAACTCAACATTTACAACTGTATTTGGTGTATAAATATATAGTTACACTGAGATTGGGTAACATGCAAGTATCATAATAAAAGGAAAATGTTTTTTTACAACAAAAATAAAAGGGCATGTAGTAGCTGTCATCTCTTTAGCCTCAAATTTCAATGACACTTATCAATAAATCACTGAGTTTATTTTGATAGTTATTCTATTCAAATATTATTACAAACTGTAAAACTCATTCATGTCAGTCAACATTATTATTAATTTGTTTACTAAAGATATAATATTACCTCAAACTTGTACTTATGTGCTCCTATTGTTGTGCGTTGCTTTTGCCAGAAATTGTCAGGTTTGACAACCAATGCCTGGTGGACGGATGAAGAGAAATGCTCCTGCAATACTTTCAATATTGGCTTTATAGCAGCCCATGCTGAACCTCTCATGTCAATAAGAATTGTAAACCCATGAGATCTAGCAGGATCACTAAAAATAAAAAACCAAAAATTATAACTTAAGTTGTCTCACTCTCTAGATTGTTTTAAATATATAGTATATAATTGTACTACCTAGGTATACTGATAAGATAATGTAGTAAACGTCGGTAGTCATCTGGAGCGACGCGATCGCGTCTCGAATTTGCAGGAAACCAAATAATAGGTCCTCCGCGACGATCCCGGCCGCCAGTGAGCGAGGCCACCCGCTCCTGAAGGAGGGGCAACACGTCTAAGGCACGTGCCCCGACCTCCATCACTGGCCCTCTTCACTAATTTATTAAAACGAGCCTAGTAAATTACAAAAGGAAATTGTTAGTTATTTAATAACATATTGTATAAAAACAAATATTACTATAAATTATCTTTAAATAACAGTTGTTTTGCAATTGTCCTTTAGGAAATATATATTTATATTAAATAACCTTGCACAATGCATAAACCTCTTAAAATAAAACAAATTAAATTTGTATAATACTCCAAACAAATTATCCAGCAATTATTCTATTCAAATATACTTTTATAAGTTCTTTTTCCTTGAAAAGTTAGTAGCAATAGTTACAAGTTATATCAAATAGGGGGGCCAAACAACCACACCTACATATCCATGGTATAGAAATAATTATACACCATAAAGAGAATGTCAAAGCTTTTCCATGAGTTTTAGTACATTGTTTAACTGAAAACAAATTTTACTTTTACCATTACTTATTATATATTTGTTAAAACATTATTTTGTTTTTCATACAAAGCAAAGAGCATTTGTTATATTTCACCCATTAAAAAATAAATTAGTAATTTTTAAAGAAGTTGCAGGTAGATATAATAGATTCGCCTATATTACCTTGAAGCATTGGAAGTGAATAGTTTATATACAAAATTTTCATTTTTTAAATTACCTACAAAAAATTTAATTAATGATTCACCCATTATATTACTCTGTACTTTAAAAATATTTATTTTATTTAGTTAATACATTAAGCCATTTTTATTTTAGTAATAAATTTTATTTATATACAATTATATAAATTCTTCGATTTTTTAGTAGATATTGAAAAAAGCTAAAAATTTAATTACAATAAATAACAAACTACTTAATTTTAAAAACTATTTAAATATATTCAAAGTTAATAGAACACAAATGTGACTGACGCGCATTAATTATCTTTCATTGAATTGAAGTTGTGTTCGTTTCGTTGCTTTACAAAGCGTAAGACCAACGCCAAGTAAAGAATAAGGGGTGTATGCAGTGTAGGTATTAAACTTAGACAGCACCAAAACAGGAACTTTATAGAAACTACACAAGCCACGAATACGTTAATTATTCTTATACTATTAGAAAATCATAAATTATTTTTTAATAAACGCCGATGACAAATAATTGTTGTAGATATATAACTACATGTCATAACAAATAACCTCAGACAGCCATCAATTTGAACTAACCGTGGTGACTCAAAGTTGCCTTTTAGTCAGGTATAAAAGGTTCGGCACACATTATTGTCACAGTTGTTATTTTCACAAAAGCAAATGTAAAAAATATATCCATTTGTGCCCTAAAAGTTAATAAAAATACGCAGACTGGTCATTATGACACTCAAAAATCACCAACTATTACAGTCAGTATCCACCACAATGGCGCGTCAGGGATGTTCAAACTTTAAAAAACCGGTAATTTTAACGACTTGATTAATCTTTACAACTAAAACATGTTTTGAACAATATGTTCTCTTTATTTCAGTATTTACTACCTAAAACATACATGTTTAAATTATTATATCTATGATCATATTAGAGTAAGAATTTTATTTGCAAGATATATTTATTTATTCGTGCCTTTTTTTCTTTTGTTTAATTTATATTGGATTAGTTGAATTACAATCTCAATTCGAAAGATCACAGTCGTCGAAGCTATAATATGTAAAGATATATTATATTATAAAATTGTGTCTCTATTGTTGTAAATAATTATAATAAAGAAAAGGTGCGGTAATGGGACCCCCATCAGGAACAAAGTTCAATGCGATATTTTTTCGCCTCAAACCGTGTTTTAAAATATAGATTTTAATTGATTATATCACATTATTTTTGTCACACCAAAAAGCATCTCAACCTCCTTTATATCGACCTTTTTGTAGCATTTGGTACGCACATTATGAACGCCATTTTGTTATTAACGTGACCTTAGGCCACTGCCATTTCTCTCTACAGTAAGCCTCGTAAAAGAACTTCGTTCCAATAATGCGTAAATATTGACCAATATTTACAAATAAGAAAAAATATATTATTAGTGCTATTTAAAAATATTTTAAATTAAATTAACATATTTCATTAACTTTTTTCTTAACATAACAATTATTTACATTCATTATATAAAAACTAAAAGTAGCTGCTGAACCAATTGTGACCGCAGGAAATGGTGGCAAAAAGGTTACCTCCCCTCCCTCTCCGTTAAATCACACTTCAAAAACGAAAACGATCTTCTGACCAGAAAATGTACCAGCCCTACTACCATCAGTAAAGGCATCAAAAGAGGTTTTAATAAAATATGTTTATTTTTATCAACAAAAACGTTTCTTTTACTTATGTTATAAGTAAAATGAACGTCGTAAGAGTTTTAAAATATAAAACGTGGTTCAAAAAGTCATTTATTCATTCAAGGCAACAACTTTAAGTTTCTGGTTCACCATGTGTGGCCAAACTTTTCTCACACTAAAAAGTTGCCTGTGTCCAGCAGCGGGACAATTATGAATAGGGCTAATATTATTATTATATAGATATTGTTGGCTAGCCTTATTATAAAGGTAATTAATTTAATTTTAGTAAATAATTTACTGACATTCGTCTTACTATTAACACCGGTCGAATACGTCTGGGTACGTCGACTATATGACGCTGTTCAGTTCAAATAGGTTCGTGCTGGATACAGATACTCAAAAAATTACTGTACAATTTTTTTTATTGTATAGGTAGGCTGACGAGCATATGGGCCACCTGATGGTAAGTGGTCACCAACACCCATAGACATTTGCATTGTAAGAAATGTTAACCATCGCTTACATTGCCAATGCGCCACCAACCTTGGGAACTAAGATGGTATGTCCCTTGTGCCTGCAATTACACTGGCTCACTCACCCTTCAAACTGGAACACAACAATACAAAGTACTGCTGTTTTGCGGTAGAATATCTAATGTGTGAGTGGTACCTATCCAGACGAGCTTGCATAAAGCTCTACCACCAAGTGAAAATTATACTATTTGTCCAAAATTATATCACGTTTGACGTTTATGAGGCCGATGCCCTCGCTTTACACACTTTTCCTGCGATGGGTAATACGGGTGACCATTTTTTTTTTCTTCTGCCTTTCACTCAATAACACTGTAATTTAAAATATTGTTTTCAAAATGTTGTTGTATTCAAACATGTGTTTAGTATAATATAATGACCACATTAGATGTAATATGCATATATTATAAGCACAAGACGAATTGTTTTATTGTGCGCTAAAGTAAAATTATTTCAATAGGCGATAGCAGCGACGTACAGCGGGCGAAAATGCGAAATAAAAGTTGTGACACACTCGCACCTATCTCTCACCACTGAAATTGAACCATTTAATCTTTGACAAATTTAATATTAACCAATCCTTACATCGCCAATGCGCCACCAACATTAGGAAATAAGATGCATCTCTAGTGCCTGTAGTTACACTGGTTTACTAATTCACCATCTCATCGAAATATAACAATACTAAGTGAACAAAAACCTTAAAATTGTGTTATTATATTATATAGGTACTTATCTAAATATATTATTTGACACATTACGTCAAAAACTAAAATTACTTTTTTATGTTATTTTATTTTAAAAACGTTAAAATCGCTTTTTTTATTTGTACCGAAAAGTGTTATGTATTTACAATAATTAATCTTTCAAATGTTTGTGTTTGTTACATAACATGGCAACATTGGCTCTACTTTTTTCATAATTTAATTAAAAAGATTTTTGGAAATTTTGTAAATCATTGTGAACGGTCATGGTCATACCATTAAAAAAATTTACAAAAATCTCTTTAAATCGAATGTAAAATTCATTTTCAATTTATAAGTAAAGTAAAAGTAAATAATTTAAATAGTTTAAATAGTTATACTCTAACAAAACACACGAAAAAAATATTCCGCGACCGCACACTTCAATATTGTTTTACAACAAATTGTGTGAAAGAGATGGTATTTGAATTGGTACGAAAAAGGAAGATGGCTAGTTTTGACACATAAACGTCAGATCAACTAATCAGAGCATTTTAGTTTTAGGCATATATTAGGCAAAACAAATAGACAGAAGATACAAGTTTGGTAGATTGGTAGGTACTATTTTCTTGTTATATACAAGCATAATGCTTTATTTGAAAAATGGGATATTGTTTATTTTATTATTGAAGAACTGTCTTATTTATTCATTAATCTAGTTAAATTTAAATTCCAATACATTTATGTTTTTCATTACGATATATAGTTTTGCGATGCGAGGGAACCAAGAGATTAGCGAAGTAACAGACCATACTTTAAGCAATCATGATTATTAAAATTTTCAATCCTAGGAAAATATTTTATTAAGGTCTTGTTAGGTACGAAAGATTCAAGTATCGAATTGTATGCTTTCAATAATATTATATAATTTTCTAACAATGATTGTACAAATACAATCTATACTAGATTAGGAGAAGATATTATATATAAAAATGAAACATGATAGAAATTAAATACAAATTTATTTTGTATTAATTTCCTCTTTTTACCTACGATCTGCCATTTGCACTTTATAATCTGTTTCGATATTTTGGGTAGAATATGTTTGTTTGAATAATTTGTTAGGTAAATTATTCAAACTTAAAATTTTATATTTATTAAAGTGATATAAATAATTATTACAAACAATTTAATTTAACTTGAATATTACCGGTTTTCGGTCAATAAGCGGGTGAAGGGTGCGGGGAATATTTATTGATCTTTTGACGTCCTAACTCCTAGTCGGAAGTCGAATCGGAACTTATACTGCAGACGAGATTTTAAATTTTGTGCTGTGAAATAAAAATATTAGAAAAAGACATCATGTGGCTGTTACGGTTAAAGGTATTATTGAGCTTGGCTTAGTATTATTTTTGTTGTGTTCGACAGTTCTTATTCGGTTTTCATATATAGTGATTTTTATATTATAATTCTTTTAAAAAAATTGTAATAATCGAAGTCATCCGACTAATATAAAATGTGATGTTAACTTAAATTATTAATTAAAATAGGTAAAGGCTGGTGCGATTTACTTTATATTGTATGTGATGGGAGTCTTTGTCATGTATTGATTACTTATTGATTGGAGATAGGCCATTGCACTTGTGAAGAATTTGTCGTCGTCGGTACATGTTTTCGTAAAATAACTTGCAATGCCGATAATGATACAAAGATTTAAATATAACACTGCAATTTTATTGATCGCTAATGCGAAAGTTATTAAACATAGCGAATTTTGAGTTTTAAAATGGCCTTGTCAATATGGTTCTAAGTCACTTATAAAAGGCATCTTGACTGAAAATTTTCAGGAGTAAACATCAAACCGTTCATAATGGATTTGAAAATTAAAGCACCGGAATTAAAATGTATGGATCCAGAGAATTTTCGGAAATATTTTAAGGCTCTTTGTTGGACTGGAACAAGGTAAAAAATAAATTTTACTAAGTTTATTTGTTTAATTTATTTGAATGTGATTGTTAAATATTTGCTTTCTGTTAGAAGGATTGACAAAAAGCCACACAAAAAGTTTGCCAAAAAAGATAGATTAAAGAGACTCAAAGGATCCCATGCTCTGGCACTCTGTTATGCACCTATTCTGCTGCCCAATCCGTCATGCTTCTCTGTATATGCTACCGTGCGTACAAATATTTTAAATCGCTGTCGCCAACTTGAAGCTGCAGCAGCGGATTATTCAGATGACAGTGACAGTGATGAGGCCAGTCCACCACCCGTCCTTGCTAAATTGCCTAAGGTAATTTTATATAGAGACTAACTATACACTTTTAATACTTACATTATGTATAAAGTTATTCCCATTTTTGAAAATAATGTTTATAGTTTTGAGCTTTGACAGTTGTATGTTTGCTTAATATAAATTTGTTGTTTCAGGTCACAGGTATTGGACTGCGCACAGTTTTTGCTCTTATATCTCAGTCCAGGTTCACAGATGCACAGTTTTGTGAATATGCGCTTAAGGCTTTACTGGATGTTCTACAAGGACATGCACCTGAAGATCTTGCACATGAACCTCATGAGGTATTTCAATATTTTTTTTCCTGTCTGTAAATATGTCAAATATTTAAAAAAATTTGTAGTTATTATTTCTATCAATTTAATTACTAATACTGTTTGATAATAGAAGTGTATAATAATCTGTGCAGATAATGTCAAATCTGCATAGCATGCTGGTAGAAGTTGCGAGTGGAAGTGGGCCTACGGGACGTACCGAGGCCCCCACATCCCTAACTTCACTTAGTAGTTCATGCCTTATAGCACTAGCAGTTGCACGTGGTGAGGCTGACCTTATGCTTGGAGCGGTCACATCTTTAATTATGACTTCAACTCCGCTCACTGAACAACATATACAGGTTTAGTACATGATATATTTAATAACATTTTGTATGGCAATAGTTATAATTACTTATAATTTACTTAAATAATCATTGAATGTTTTTGTATGTATTTATAGTATTACAGTAAATATTAAGAGCATCCTAAATATTTTTAGGTACCAACAAACTTGACAATTCTGCAACGAAGTGTACAATCTGTAATCATTGGACCTCCGTCTCGAAATTTGTGGTTAAACTTTGGAGTACCTCATAAGTCACTAGTGACTAGTTTCCCAGTGGATTTACCATCGCAATTAACTGCTGGCTTTGGAGAGCTTGTAGTTCGATCTCTGGTGTCCGACGGTTGTTTCTTATATGTTTTCACTTCAAAAGGGCTATTGAAAATCGGCTCGGGATATGGCAGCTCTATACGGCAACACGTGTATTTGTACAAATCTGACTTTTTTGCGAGTGATCGTCATGGTTGGCTTGGATATTGTCGGGTTAGTTTAAAAATAGTTTTTATTTATTTAACTGAGGGCAACTATCTCGAAATGACCTTTCGAATGGCTTCTATGATTTTAAATATTTGGTTTGAAATTTTAACATAGAAAATTTGTTAAATTCTTCATATACAGTGGTGGTCATATAATAAGAAACACTTCTGATGAATAACGAAAATTACAACTTCAACATACAAATGTTCGTAAAAGATATACACATATTCAATAATTAATAATCATGCAATAATATAGCCACTCAAATAAAAAACTCATTAAATGCATAAAATATAAAACATATCTTACTTTTAATTACAAAATGAGTCTTACACATGTAAGAGTTTATTTTCTGTTATTGGCCGCTTGGACGCCTAATTAGAAACATTTTAAAAAAGCATCCATAGCTCGTTCTTTTTTTGAAATTTTAGAATAACATGCAATAACAATACTTTTAATTATAAATACACAAGGAGTATAGTCAAGCACGGTGGCGGTACAATGGATCAATGGCAATACAAAAATATCTTAGAGCACACAATGATTCCCTACTCGGACGATCATTTGCCTATAACCTGAATCTTTCAGCATGACAATGACCCTAAACACACGGCCAATAGCGTCAAATGTTTCCTTAGCGAACAGCGTATATCCGTTTTAGACTGGCCAGCAAATAGTCCGGATTTAAACCCGATAGAAAATCTCTGGTATATTGTTAAAAAGAAAGTATCAAACAAACGAAACACCAGTCAAAACCAACTATATGAAACATTTGTTGAAGCATGGAATTCAATCCCCTTAGAAAAATGTATGAATTTGATTGAACCAATACCACGTCGTTGCAGTGCTGTTATTGAAAATAAGGGATACGGCACTAAATATTAATTATAACTATTGGTAGGCTGTGGATAGTAGCTATTTCGTAAATAACAATACTAATTACTAATACTTAAAAAAATATTGTTTTTGTATTTTTGTTGTTTCTAATTAGTTGACCATTATTGTTCATACCTTAAAACTGATTTAAATGTTTGTCCGTGATGTAATATTGAAACTGCACTTGTGTAATGGGATTTATATTGTTTTCTAATAAATGATAAATCGTTGAACATATTGTTGTCCTATTTATTGTTTAATTTCAAAATAAAAACGATTGCGGTGAAGTATCTTACATAATGTCAAGGACCGTTGGTAGTGTTTCTAATTATACGACCACCACTGTATAGTCCCGATAAAAGTTTATAAGCAATTGAAAAATCGTCCCTAAAGTTTAGATAAGTGGTATTGTATAATGACATTCACAAATTATGATCGAAATAACAAAATATTTAAACTAACCTTGTTGACAGAACAAATTGTATGTGAGAATTGGCAGGAAAAAAAGCGAAGTGCATGAAGTAGATAAAGATTCACTAGAAGCAAAATGCGTGTTGCGATTAGATCCAGGACAACCAGGACCTGTTGAGCCAAAATCGGCGGTGTTTACCGACGGTAATCTGCTAGGCTTAATCCTTCTTACCAATCATGTAAGTTTTTATTCATTGCAATACATTGTTTTATTAAGAAAAAAAATGGATTTGCCTGCTTAATTAAATATATTTGTATATATTTTAATTAGATATATTTATATATATTTTAATTAATTTTTTTTATATATATTTAATTATATACAGGATCATCTCACAATAAAACTGTACGACGCCGAAGCAACAGCATCGGAGCGTGTTAAAGGCGGAAGGTATATATTGACCGCGAGGCGAGAATTCAGTGTCCACTTGTTGCGACGACGCATTCTAGTCCTTGGCCGACCGGCTTTCGATGACGGTCTATCGAGACGCTTGATCGACTTGGACTCACCGGTTGCGTTGCAGTTAGACGATAATGATGATGATCCGTTATTGAGTATCTCCAGCGGTCAGGATTTTGGCTTGTTAACAACGACTTCGGGAAAGGTATGTCCTTTATCTTATTTTTTTTTTTTTAATAGGAAGCTTACTCTGTGTATAATTTTGTTTCTTACTCTACAATATTAACTTGATCACACTTATAGGCAAACTTAACACGCATAAAGAAGAAATAGTTTATTCTTTGTAGGTAATCTTTTACTAAAAAAAAAAACAAAATGACGTAAGCAAAAAAATGGAGGAACTATTTATAAAACAAAACATGTAAAAATTATAATAAAGAAAGAAAATATAATTATATTATATGCAAATGCAATCTATAATGCGTTACATGCCTGTATGTTTGTATGTGTAATATGTGTTTATGAATATGTATGGGTGGGTATTGTAACATAATTTCGGCGCACGTTACTAGATTACATTCTTTTAAAATAAATAAAAATTTTATTGAATTTTTAACCGCGATCATCAGTTGTCATGTGTCATTTGATTTCGACAACTAAAGTTATGTTCTTATAAATCACCTCTAACTTTGTCATTCCGTTATAATGCAATTTTTATCCATTATGCATAGATGACCTTTGTCTAAGAATTCACTTTCCTTCCGGTTTTTGAGTCGTAACGTGACCTTAATTAGTTGAAAAGTTTTTGTAACTTTCAGTTTAATATCTCGTAATATTGTTCATAAGTGTTATTTTCATGAACAACTTTTAGTATTTTGGTTAAATTGGTTTATATCCTTGAAGGATCATTTAAATAAAGATGAATGTGCTAATATTTATATTCACCTCGTGGTAAGTTTTGAAATTTTCTTCGAAATTTGAATTGATATCAATTGATCTGGTTCGGAATCAATTATGGCTCTCCACAGGGAATTCTTTTCAGGGTTGTTTTTGGAGAATAACCGGGATAAGACGTCTACGTTAGGTATTACTAGAAACATATGTTTAATAATACTAGGTTCAATAGGTTGATTACAAATTGTGAGTGTTTTTGAGTGTGTGTGTCTGTTTATGTTCGTTTTTTTGTCTCGCATGTAGTGAGAAAAAATATTACACCAGCTTCATCCGACGCACCGATAAAAACCTAAAAGCGTGTAAGCGTCAATAGCGCAATGTTCGGTTCGTCCTTGACCCCATGGGCTATTGTTATCCCCTCTGTATAACACACATACAATTGTCCCAAGCGGAACGCTTAATTGGAGACATTAATAAGAATATTAGTAATTTCTTTAAAAGGGGAATTCCTGTATAATAATTCTTAATAAAAAACACCTTTTTTTTGGCGTATGGCTATTTTTATTGATGGTATGGTTGACAAAACTTTATTTATTTTATTTTTTATTTAACTTGTCGTGTACGTATCGTTTGCCAATTGGAAACAATTAGCGGCAACAGTTTTGATGAAATGCTTTTCTTTTTTAGGTGTACTATACCGGCAAAGGCACAAGCTTAGGCTACAAAGTTGCGTCGCCGCAAACCGGCCGTTGGACACTCATGAAAGAGACGCTGTTCAACAAAAACGACACTGCTAACACAAGGAGGTGCAGAGTAGTTCAGGTAATACATCAGTAGGTACTATTCTAACTATGATAATTATCCTATTTTCTAAGGCTAAAATCAATACTTCGTTTTAAAAAAAATTATAAATGCTTTCCATAATAATGCTACACTGTCAACTTATGAGTGTTTATTTATGACAATATTTGTATATTAATGTTTAACGCGTCGCGCTTAGTCAGTATTTTGCGATGGACTCCATGACTTTATTAACGCGTACTACCCGAGTATCGATTGAAAAGTCAGATATTATATAAAATTAATTCGGTATTTTTTTTAATTAACTTGATTAAAAATCTTGACTAGGATAATTAAAAAAAATAAGATAATGCACTCAGAAAAGAGTCAAAGACGGCGGCGCATTGATTTTGTTAGTAATTATAACTCCTTCACAGTTTTTCAGGAATAAACATAAAGCTAATTTGACCTTTGATCTTGAATTTGAGCTGTGAGGCAATCTTTTTACTTACATCACGTTTCCATTGTGAGCCGTTTCTACGTTTTTGGAAAAGAACGACTATTGATATTTCAATAAATTAAAAAAAATATATGTAAAAGATCCACTTAAAGAAATAATAACTTACTAATATGAATACATATACATAAGCAGACCTTATTCATTGTGAAAATAATGAAAATGCTATTTTTCTTAATATAAAGTACTTCAAGAGACAACTTTAAGATTGGAGAACTTGCCTACAAACATTCATCCATCCTATTTAACCTCTTCGAAGGGTTAATACGTTTTTATCCCTTTTCTTGAGATTCAAGGTTACTCCGTACCAAATTTCATAAAAATCGATTCAATCGATTGTTAGCCGTGAAAACATAACAGATAGAAAGACAGAGAGTTACTTTCGCATTTATTATTTTGCGTGGACGGTAATTCAATGTACAATACACTTTTTCTTTGTAGGTTGCTTTAGGCCATGAAGGTGTCCATGCAATTCTAGTGTTGGACAATGGAACGGCGTTATTCACGGGCATAGCGCGACGAGGAGAAGACGGCGACGCCGTTAAACAAAGACGAACACCCAAACCGACGCGTCCTAAGAAGATTCTAAGGGTCTGTTTAAAATAAGAGAGTATAAATACATTTCATATTTCGTATAGACTGTCCCAATTATTATTTTACTTACGCTATTATTTGTCGCGAAATGCTCGATGTATTTGTTGCTTGTTAATATTTATTTTATGAGATTTGATGACTTTCTTTTCGGTTTATTAAGGATTTTATAAATTTTATAATTCTGAAGCTGTAAGTGCCATTACTCTAGTATGTGGTGTAGTTAGTTGGATTAATCATATTTTGTCATTTATACAGGCTGAACGTTACCATATAGTATACGCGGCATGCAACTACGGCTCGACAGCGCTGGTGACTCGGCAGGGGGAACTGCTTATGTTCGGCAAGGATACGCAGCACTGCAGCGAGTCCGGACTAGTCAGTGGATTGGAAAATGAAAACGTTATTCAGGTATGTGTACAGTTCATTACTTTCATCCTTAGGACGGTGTTAACTTCAACCCTGTTTAGACCAACTGTACGAATGTCTGGAGATGGCTTTGTTTCCCACCAAGTCATCCATCGCGTGGGAGAGACTAAGTAAAAGTTGTTAATCACGATCAAACATCGGGCAGTGGTCAAGAAGACTATTTTCAGTTGTTATTCCACTTGAAGAAAGAGTGTAAACTTATTTTAGCTATGAAAATTCCATGCGACTCGCAGGTAGCTCTGTTATGTATATACTACAAACAGTACCGGATTAATATATCTTTATTTATAATACAAAACAAGCAATTGACAACACAAATCCACTTTTCTTTCCAAACTGCCGGTAACACCTTCGCCGCTATACAAGCTTCTTGGTTCTCGACCAAGGATATTTTAATGATCGAATTTTAAGGATGGAAATAAAAAATAATAATATTATAAACGAATTTTATATAGAATTTAATTTGTGGTTGGCAACCACAGGTAATTAGGCACAAGAAACATTGCAACTTTGTACCCAAGGTTGATGGTGCATTGCCGATGTCAGCAATGGGTAATATTTTTTATAGTCTATGGGTGGTGACCGCTTACCATCAGCAGATGACTTATCTGCCAATCCGCCTCTCTATTATAAATAAAAAAAGAATATATTAAATTATAGAACTAATTCATCGCCAAAAAAGCAGTGCCCTACAATAAAAGTATTGGTTATTAGGAAGTATACATCGGTATTTTTATGTAACTAAAAATAATTCAATAGAAATTCCAAAATTAACAACATGTTACAATAAAGAGAGCTCTCCATACAATATTTTCAATTCACAGGTCGCATTAGGGAAAGCACATGCAATCGCTCTTACAAAATTTGGTGATGTGTATTCCTTTGGTATCAACAACAAGGGCCAGTGTGGAAGAGAATTCGGATACACAAAAGAGAGTACGTACATACTTATTTAACTTCAATTTTAAACAAATGCAGTAATGGTCATATCGTATTTAAAATATTTTTAATGTAATACATACGTACTGTGTTAGTGTTAACTTAAATGATTGCAATTGAGGCTTAGGAGCCCTGGTTGGGGCAGTAAATGCTATTTGGTTTTTATGTCAAGAAACTCGTGGCTCGCCGTGAAGCCACTCGTCATGCGCCTGATCTCTCTTCTCGAGAGTCGGACTGTTATTGTGATGAAATACGACGCGTGCACTATCATACCAAGTTTTGATGAGGTGGATATTATTTTGTTATAGAACCTTATCCAAGTCGAAACACGAGTAACAAAGAGGAGGCGAGGCCATGCCCTGATGAGCACACCTGGAGTGTAGAGTACTGTCGTGTTTGCGTTCTTTGCCGAGAGTGCACCGGATTTGGGAGCGGCTGCCACTGCGCCACACTGCCCAACAGGGTGCCCGGCGAGTGAGTGTATCTCTTGTTTTATATTTTTCCGTCGTGGCGCTTTGTGCAGCCTGTCTACGGTAGGTAACATAAACACATCGATTAATTAACCAAATAACAATATTTTCTATCGCTATGATGACAATATTTTTTAGAGTGTGAAAATGGAAGTTACCGCTGTGGATTAATTGGTCGAATTTCAACCTACTATCAATAAATAATATACTCTCTTCTTTCTACAATTCTTATTAAGCTTTGTTAATATTCTGAACATAGTACTGAACATGCAAGGAAATCTTTCTGCGGAATATCATTAATTACTTCATTTAGGCGATGTCTCCTAGATAAGTATATCAGTATAGTGTTTATATAATACGTGCACGTGTGGGCTCCGCGCACAGGTTATCTAAACTACACAGTCTCAGTAAACGCCAGTAAACGTCTCGCTAAAGTCTTGTATGACACGTACTTAAAATTAGTGGTATAAATTTTCGCAGGTATCACAGAGACCGCGGCATTGCTATCATCTTCAAATTATACCTTAAAGCAAAATAACTTCAGTCATAAGTTCGCCTATCTTTGAAAATATTAAGAAAATGTTGCCTTCATCGCCCTCGTTCTCTTTATGGTTTGCATATGATTAATTACTTTTTTTTATTGCATTATTTTGTCATTTTCACCTTTAATTAGCGAAACGACACTAGATAAATAATTTATGACTAGTATATTCGTAAACTTCATACTCTGTTTTAGAATCAGAACTCACTTTTGAAACGATGAGCAGATAAACTTTGTAATTTCTCTTCACATTATTGGCATGATTCTCCAAACTGTCTAAAATTTAAATCGTGTTTTAAACTCCTCTAAGAGTGTCATTATATTCATCAATCATCTGGTAATATTGCACCTTTTGCAGCCTAATCATCCGACGCTAACGAACTGAGTGCACTAAAGCGATCGCTAGTCTGGAATAGGACAGAGCGAAACGCACGCCATTTTTAAATAAGCGAATTTGCAGTTAGAAATGTACTTCTTTGTTGTTTAGGTATATAGGAGTATTCACATTTACTGTGTGAACTAAACTTGCACACACAGTCTTTAGGTTTAATTTCTTCTTTACAAAGCAAAACTAAATCGAACATACGTGCTACAGAGCACATACATGCATAATAATTTAAACTAAATTTTAGAAATTCCTCCAAATTATCACACCCACGTACATACCTTTATCTTGGCAATTTTTTCATTAAAAACGGTTAAAATTTCAGGCGAAAGTATATCTAGGGCTGAATTTACGTATTTTCGTTAATTAAATTCATTAATGTTGCAGGCGTTGTGGTTGCGGTGAAGGCGACAGTGGATGCAATGTGTGCGGCGTATGCAGGCGATGCTCGGAAGCCTCTACGTCCTCGGCTCCAACTTCTAAACCGGACCAAGATAATATATCTATTGGTAAATATTATTTCAATAAAATATAATTAATAAAGTTAAGATATTCTGCACATATTATCTATTTACTTACTGTTTGAAGATATAATTCAAATATATATTTTTTTCAGTTTACTGACTTGTTTTTTTTTCTAGATGTCTGATATGATTTAATCATTTAAAATAAATGAAAATGTTCAATATAAGGGTGGTTGCATAGTCACACGTACCGCCAGCGCAGTGCTAAGTTTCGCGCTGTCAGTATGCTTGGCTAATCAAAGATCCTAAAGTTGTTCATTAATATACTCTGGAGGAAGTCTTCTTATCTCACATTTACTATATGAAAGAAAACGGAACAGCATCACGTTTAGCGCCACTCTGAATATCACATAAGTGACTTGTTTATCTGTTACAGTCGCTTATTTTGGTATTCGAAGTGGAACAAAACGCTGACTACGAAGAAGCGCATTACGCAACTGGAAATGTTTGTGTGCTTATTGTTATTTATTGTACAGTGTTAGAATATGATAAAATGTACTTTTAAGGTAATCAATAAGGAACCTGTAATATATATTTTAAATTAAAATGTTTGAAATGTCAAGAACTTGTGAGTAACACAATGTAACATAAAATTCAATACCGTGACACTCGACAGAAAAAGAGCAGGAGCAGTCCAATGAAGCTGGACCGTCAACAGCGTCGGCTCCAGCAGTTGGACCGTATCCCAGTGCGTCGGGACCGGGCACAGAGTTGGAGCGAGAGGCCAGCGTCAAAGTGAATTGTCTGCCACCTGCTCGCATAGTCGTCCCGGGTGGACATCGAATCCTCGCTGTAGCCTGTGGACTGCATCATACCATCTTGCTATCTGAACATGGTTTGTGATGTCATTACTACATAGTATTCCATAATAGTAGTTATATTGTTAATATCATTAATGATTGTTAATGTAATGTTCTTTAAGTCGTAAGTATTTAATAACGTATATTAATGTACACACAGGCGAAGTATTTACGTTCGGATCGAATCAATGGGGCGCGTTGGGTGCGGGTGATATATCAACACATCACCGCCTTGTGCGCGTGCGCGTGCCTCGCGCGGCCGCCATCGCCGCCGGTAGCAATCACAGTGTTGTACTAACGCGCGATGGAGAAGTCTACACGTTCGGAGGCTACCAGGTCAGTACACACAGATATATACAATATCAACAACCGTAAGTCCCAAGTGATCCGTGAACCGCCCACGCCTTGCGCCACTTCTGCAAGTGATATTGTTAAAAGTTCATTCATGTAAAATTATTTTTCCTTAATGTTTCATGCTTAGAAAGGATCGCTGGGACGAGCTCGACAGGATGAACCGCGCAATGAGCGCAGTCCAATCTGGTATGCAGCGCCCGGCCGCGTACCGAGAATAGGACCACGATATGGCTGCCGAGGAGTATGGATCAGTGCGTCCGGTGACCAGACCTTCATACAGGTCTCACAAGCGATCATCAACACCGACACGCTCTTCAGCTCTACAATCACGTCAAACTCCAACAGTATTAGTTAGTCTCAATTAAATATTACATTACATTTCTCGTACCAACAATCTTGTAATAAATATTTTGAAAAAAACAATTTAATTCGTTTAACATTTTCAAATGTATAATTCTCGTTCAATTGTTATAATCTCTGCTTGCAGTAATTCTACCGAACCGACCGGAGCATACCTTTAAGTGCGTCACTATAAACAAAAATGATGGTTCGTGTCATTCCTGGACTGGGCCCGAACAAGTCGATTTTGTGAACTCGCTCGCTACTCTCGACCCTCTTTACGACGTTCTGTGGTGCTATCAGCCACAAATGCGAGTCATGAAATGTTTCAATATCATTGCGTTTGACTCGCACAATTTACAGCGATGCTGCTCGAATGATCCCGAAGCATTTTCGAATGCTGAATTCGAGTATCCGAATTACGGCTGTATGAAGAGGTTGGGAGATTTCCGACACGTAGAAACATTTGACTGGATTAACAATATGCCTGAAAAAGAAACATACAATCCCGTACTTTCCGATATGTCCATTCTTCATCAAGAATTGGCAATACCATGTAGCCCAGGTTTTCAGATTACAAGGTACCACGCTGCTTTACATTTGTTGGCGACCTTAGACTCGCTCACATACGCACACGATAACAAGTATGTACTATGTATATTTGAACTTTTATTATTTTAAAATCATTCGAATTCAATTACACGTTTTATAATATTTTTAAAGGTCACCGGTAGACGAATGCATACGTGATAATACTGTTATGCCAGTGGCACCACTGATTGATGACTATTTCACTGTTACCCGCTTCGAAAATCACGGTGGCGGTTGGGGCTATTCGGGGCACTCGATCGAAGCTATTCGCTTCATGTGCGATAGCGATATAAAACTAGGTAAGTTTTGTAACTGCTTAGTACATAAAAGTGTATTCATGTTATCCTTTACGTGCGTTTAATTTGCGAATTGCGTGGCTATTATCTTCATAAAATATATTTTTTTTAATTCCTAAACCATATTTGTACATTTTAATATGATAAACATGTAATTTTGATGTCCAGGAGGCGTTGGGTTGTACGGAGGTCGAGGTGAATACACAGCTAAGATTCGATTATACGACATCGGTCCTGACGGAGGAGATCAAGAAGGCGAAGGGGAAATTATTTTCGAAACGGAGGACGTGTTCTATGATTGTGCTCCAAAAGACAAATACCCTTTAATGTTCGAATCTCCGCTGCCTGTAGTGGTGAGTAGAATATACGTGTTTTAATTACGATCATAATATAATTAATTCAAAATTATAATAACTTTATAGTGATCTAGATATAGAAAAAAAGTAATAGAATAGTAACAAAATATAATATGGATACTAATAATAGTCCTCCAGACCGATTTCGGTCATAGCGGCCAATCTCAAGAGGGATTACCCAACTGCGCAGGACATATTATAGGGCACAAGTGTGTGCGCAAACACAGGTGCACTCTCTATGTATAATTGAATAATAAATAAAATCATTCACAGGCTGGGAGATGGTATGTAGTGTCTGCTGCAATAAACGGGCCGTCGTCAGATTGCGGTTCGGCTGGTCAGGCGATGGTAATTAACGACGATGTGGGATTTCATTTTAAAACTTCGAAGAAGTCAAATAACGGCACTGATGTTAACGCCGGTCAAATTCCCAGTCTCCTGTATAATTTGACGAGCTCGGACCATCCGGTGCCTCTCAGACATTTGGATCCCGGAGAACCAGTAATCGTTCTCTCCAGAAATGTGTCGAGGAAAGTTACAGTCTCATGTTTCCGGTCGCTTATAACACTTTTGCAGTGGAGTTGGAGGACATTCAAAGATAGTTTATTGGATACGAATGGTCAAATACCGATTAATTATCAAAAGCTTATGATAATGAAACATCAGAAGAGGTTGGTATACATTATGCGAGCTGGAATGAGATTGGTTAAATCTTACATCAAAGAGGTTTATCCACAGAGTGTCAAAAAGAGAAATTCACCCGACTACATGTCGTATTTCGAATCTATAGCGGATGCTAGAAGTTTCATTCAGACTGTAATGGCTGAACAAACGCCTACGTGTGCTTCGTTACCTCGAAAACAAGGTCGAAGTAAAGCTCACCGAATATGCTACGTGCAACTTGCTCTTGAGCTCACTAACACAGTGCTGAAGGAAGCTCATGAGACATTTACTGCGTGTTTCTACGCTTTCTTCCCAACACCCATTCTAAAATGGAACCATCTTTGCTTAATGCTATACAATGTTAAAGTAAGTAAGAGGTGTTTTGATTATTTTGAGCTTAGGTCTTATTGCTAACGATTATGGTCGTTTGGTTTAGGATGGCAACGTTCCTCCGGCTCAAATCCGCGAGCTAACAGCAACTTGTGCTGCGATGTGCCTCTCTCTGAGTCTACGGGATGTTTTGCAATACATCGTACCTCTTACCCAGAGTCAAAGAGCGCGCCAGGAGTCAAGAAGATCTGACGCCAAGGTATTTTTTAAAAACGATGTGTATTGTGCATATAATTAAACGTGTTAAAAAACTAAATATAATATGTAATATTGCTATCTTAATAATAATAATAATAATTTATTCAAGCATCATATCAAATCATAATAAAATGTGAACGATAATAACTGCTATAGTGTAAAACTGTGGTGCAGTTATTAACGCCCGCCAGCACAGCGACATTGCTCTATTTTTAGAAATATTTAAATTGCATAAATTAATTAAAAGAAAATAAATAAATAAAAATACACAATAGAATTAACATTTAACAGATTACAAAATTAAAACAATTCAAACAAATTCAACAAATAATAACATCTGATTTAGACAAAACATTGTAAGAATGAAATTATATTACAATTTGTGTATGTACTTAAATTAATAAGTTACATAATTAATGATATAAAATAATATTTACTGATAAAAAAAAAATGAAAGAATAATAATAATAAAGCAAATTGATTTCAAATTCAAAAACATATATTTCATTAATGTATTGTAATATTTAATTATAGGAAAAGGATAAGGGAAGGTAGGGGAACATCAGATTAAAGGTTTAATTAAATTTTCAGTCTCATCATAGCTTAAAGTAAGAAGCCAGTTAGTTACTTGAATTTTACATTGAAAAACGTTCATTGAATAAATATTTATCTCTTTATTTATTCTATTGTACATCACTGAACTTAGGTAGACGTATTGTTGGCCTGTCAAGAATGATACGAGTGATATAATAGTCTTGCAAACTCGATCAGCTCTACGTTTATTCTGAGCAAGTCTAGGATCGAAGGACATATGCGTATGCTTCCGCAGAATTTAGTACGAGATACGTATTCACAGCTACATGGAACATTGTTCTGGAACTCAGAACATTTGTGAGCAACTAACGAAAAAGTTAACTGTGGAAAGGCGTATCTGGAGCCTAAAGTAATAAATTGTGTTTTTTCTATATTAAGTGTCAGTAGATTACTGGACAGCCATTTCATTACCACAGCAAGGGCGGATTCAGCCCAAGTGTTACCATGAACAAGTAGAGATGTGTCATCGGCATACATTAAGATTTTACAATTAGGTATTATAAGCCTGCATAACTCATTAACATAAACTAAAAACAAGGTTGGGCCTAAAACACTGCCTTAAGGGACTCCATAGGTTAGATGCCTATCAGTGCTGACTACATTATCCATGGAAACACATTGCGTTCGGTTGCAAAGGTAGCTTTTAAATATATTTAATGCTATTCCTCAAACTTCAATTGCTTCAAGTTTGTGTAACAGTAAAGGAATAGAAACCGTATCGAAGGCTTTAGACAGATCCAAAAAGACACCGATGGTCCTTTTATTGTTACTTATATTGTTTACTGAGGTATCAACCAAACTCAAAATAGCATCCTCTGTGGACCTGCCCGTTCTGAAGCCGTACTGATTATCTGCGATTATGTTAAAGTTATTGATATAAGAAATAAGTCGACGGTTTTATTATTACGGTCGATGGTATTTTTGAGAAAGTGGTCAATACAGAGATGGGCAAGTTCAGAAAGACGGGGCTGCATAGATGGCGATTGATGGGACACTGACGGTGGAGTACGTTTTAGAGGGATGATACATGCCAAAAAAAAAAAGAAAAAGAAAAATGTTTCACTTGAAGCTGGATTTGAACTCGTACACGCCACAATGGAACGACTCCGTCTGATACGTGTGACGCGGGACCACCAATAGCGGAGACAATACACCGCAATTTAGCTACTAATTTGAGTCCATAGCAGAAACAGTAACGCTGGTGAGGGTCAGAGATGAATGACCTTATCCATGCAAGTGATGAATGCAATGTGACTTACTGTTTCTTGTTGCAATTCAGTCCGTTAAAAATGGAATTTTTATTTTTAAGACACATGCAAATTTATCGCTTATTATCACCTGACACCTGAACTTCATGTATATGTATTTTTAATGAGAAGTCACGCAGCTTAAGATTTTTAAATATGAGATTTTATCGGAGCAACAGACAATTCGTGCTTACTCGAGCATCGCGTGCGGGGGGGGGGGGATTTATTACAATTACATAAAAACTTAGTGCGAGGAAGGTATAAATATCATGACGCTTATTTGCCGTAAGCCGTTGTTACAATATTTCATATATTGTCAACCAAGTTAAATTATATATAATTTAAATTTAAAATGACGTTATACTTAAAAAAAATATTTAACATAAACAGTCTAAAAGGCCTTGTAAGATGTAACAGTTTTATTGTATTTAAACCCTGTAAAACATTTTAAAAAAATTCCAGAATAAAGATATACCTAGTAAATCAGCAACAGTTCCGCGTTCCTCTCACGCACAGAAACCACCGCCTGTTCCACCTCGAGCCAAGGGATCTCAAAGGGTAAGTCGAAAAAAAAATGAACTGCTTCTTTATAAATAGTCTTTATGTATTTGTTTCATAAACACAATGTAACAAATTTAAAAATAAAATGATTTATAGTAAAAAAATTATTATAGGCGCATGGAAACGTCGATAAAACAAGCTACTTAGAATGGCATCTACTGGACGTTATAGGTCAACTGCTGGATGTAGTGCTAAACCCTATTAAGCAGCAGATAACGCATAGGCAATGCGCACCCGCTCACGATCACGGGGAGCTACAGACGCAGGATCGACTTGCTGAATATTGTTGCAAGCTGACGGCACGCATTATTGCCGAAATGTCGATGAGCGCCTTGCAGTATAATAAGGTGAGAACTAATGTCTAATTAATGTAAGCGTAGTTAATAATAATGTTAGTAACCGACTTTATAAAATCGCTTTTTTCTTTTTATGTGAAAGTTTTTTACAGAAGCTGATGATCGGTTAACATTGTACTTATGTGAAACCTTCACATAAGTACAATATGAACCGGTCAATGTACAAAATATGAATTCATTCATTCTCGTTTACAATAAGTATGGTGTTGGTCCATTAAAAAAAAGTAATTTAATACGTAAAAAGTGTATTTAACTATACCTACAATTTTTTTATTTACCCTTGAGAGAGCTTTAAATTGTTTTGAGTAAAAATTATCGTGTATTTCAAATCCACGTCCACGTTAAATGTAATAAAATGACAATCGACCTTTTATGTTATTTGTAGGAAGACCCGGAATCGAAGACGCTTAAGCACCTTGTGACCGCTTCACGCTTCATGCGCGTGAATTCGATGCGGACGTGGAGCACGGGTAACGGCAGTCCAGACGCGATCTGCTTCAGCGTAGACAGGCCAGGAGTCGCGCTCTCCGGCGCCTGCGTATTCGTTGGCTCAGGGAAATACGACTATTCCTTAGAGCTCTTGCATGATGTAAGTATTTTATATTTCATGAAAGGTGTGCGTGTTCAAATTGAGACAGACATTGCTTAGTTTTCATGCGCTTAATAAATAAATTCATCTCGTGCTGGGCCGTCAATGAAAACACCGCGAGAAACCAGATGGATGTGTCGGATAAAATTCGGCCATATGTTTATCGATCCAGCTGATTAGCGTTATACGCTCGAAACAGTTTACTCAATAGTAGACTGGGCCTTTGCCTAGTTGTAGACCATGCTGTTTTTTATTAATTTTTACAAAGGTAAAATAATGAATTTCGAGGCACAGTTTTTTTTATTTGCTATTTTTTTAATTTTATTAAAATCATAAATTAATTGTTCATGACAGATGCGGACAGTAACAGAAGATACAAATGCAGCGCACTGTTGGGTTAGCCTTGAAGTGAAGGAAGGAACATTTACATCAGATGACGCTCTACATGATGTGGTGCACCTGAAGTTTATTAGACCTGTTCTGCTCAAGGTTATATTCTTGTATTATTACTTATTAACTGTATTAGTTTCGCGCAATGAATGCATCAGAAATATTTTTATTTATTTATCGATTTCGGAGAGATTTCATGAAAAGTATACATAATTTTCTATCGTAATATTTATCGCATATTTGTCTAAAAGACAACTCTTATTTTGTCGTAATTAGATGAAAAAATAGTTATTTCCTAAATGACATGTGATATTAAAGAATTTATTGGAGGAATATCGATGAAGAATTAATATCGTAGTTTTCATTTAAATTTTATTTTAATAGGACGATATTCGGTATGCGTTGCGCTTCTGTTGCGAAGGCGCGCGTACTGCTAGTGGAGACTGCGGACTGCCGGCCGTCACAGGCCCGGATGGCACTACGTTTCACTTTTCCTCTTGTTCACTCAGTTTCAATGGAACTACCCTCGCCCGTGGACAGCTACCATCTCTTATATATTATAGGTAAAGTAGATCATAGTGTTAAAAAAAATCATGTCCTTCGGACCGGTTCCTCGGTTGATATCTATTTCTTCAAAAAAGTTTTATAAAAGACAGTTCTTTTGTATGATATTGGTTTAGATTTATTATCAAAAAATTTAAAAAAGTCTAAATTTAGGACAAAATGGATAGATCGCGGCAGCGACACCGCAAACACCGGCGCCCTAATCAACACGGGCTTAGTGGTTCGGAACGTGCAGCGTGTCCAGGACGACATGGACTGGGAGCGCGGCGCCGCTCGCGAGACGGCCGTGGCGGTGGCGGGCCAGCTGGCGGAGCGGGGCGGCGTCCTGTTGGCAACGATGCGCGCACTCTCGCCGGACGACCTGCGACGTGCCGCGCCCGCTTTGGCTTCGGCACCCGCGCTCAACATTCTAATGCCGTACGCGCTGTCCAGTCTCAGAGGACTGTCCGATACCAAGGTAAATACGATTATTCTTATACCACAATTATAATTAAAAATATACGTATGCAGTTTCGTTTACCTAGCTCTTCTCTAAATTAATCCCCATATTCGCTAATTTTGTTAAGTAATGATTTACGGATTCTATTAATTAGTATCTATTGTAAACTCTTATAACTACTGTAATTAATATTTTTTTGTTTTAGAGCATTATTAACTTACTCGAAATCGTACATAAGCTACTGCCGCATGTAGCGGAAATAAATCTTAAGATGCCGACTAACGATGAGAACCCTACAAATACGACCAGTCACTACTATACATGGGTCGAAAGCGATCATCCATACAAGCAGTCTACCGTCATCAATAAAAGGTAAATGAAACCAGCAGAAGGTAAATTTTAAGGTTAAGAAGGATGCCGTTGTGGACGACGCTTGGACAATGGATTAAGTTTATACTTCTTGTAGTACCAATACATAGTGGATTACCATCACCACGCGTAATGAGGAGACCTGGTTATTTATCGGTTTACCTTCTATAAATAAGAAAAATCGTGTTTTCTCTTCTGGCTTAAGAATATTGCCATATTGATTGACATTATCTAATTATAGTCTGTGTTGAATTTGTTGACAATGTATGTATCAATTATAACAGTTTCATTAGAATATTCTTTCTTTATCTTGTTACTTTAATATATATATATTTTTTGTTAAGGGTGCTCTTCCCTCCTCAAGTATCATGGATGACACTAGAGATGGATCCACGCAGCGTCACCGCGCAACCCGAAGACACGCTCACGATCTACGCAGTGGCCGGCGCTCCGAAACATAAGTGTCACTGTGAGAATGATGCGCACATCGCAGACCCGCCCTTCCGCAAGGTATATAAGGTAGCGATCGTCCATTCACCCATTCATTGTAATCACACTGCTACACTACACTGGCTGGTCTATGTCGAATAATGCAGCGATGTCTCTCACTGGTGACCGTGTTCGGTATACGTTCCACAACGATATCTATAAACCGAGAGCTATTTTGAGTCGACAGCGCTGTTTAAATTATTCAATATATGACCCAGTCTTACCTAGCATGAACAAATAATAGAATTGTCGAGTGCTAATTACAGTAGTACTAATGCGTGTGATGCACTGTAGGGAAGGACACATTCGCCGTCATTCATTTTCATAATAGATTGAATTAGCGTTATAATTCAATTGATTAGCGTTATTATTGCACGGCGAAAGTTATTCATAGATTTAGATATTTTGCTTTATAAAATACGGTAAAAACCAAAAAAAGGCCATGTTATTTGTATTAGAAGTACTTTGATTCGATCGATAAATAATTGCAAAGATATTTCTAGTCGTCGGTCATCTGTTCATGATATAAAAATATATATATAAAATGGGACTCGCGATATTCTGTACATGGATGTTGTATTATAACAATAAATTAATAAAGAAGGTATTACAACAAAGTTCGGATCGTTGCAGCGGTTAATACAACTAACGTCAGAAACTGGAGAGGCAGAAGAATTGGAGGAGAACGTTTCTGAAGCACCGTGTATGCATTATAACTGTACGTACGTCAGTGTCGCGCCAAAGTTCTCAAATAAGTAAGTATTACTAAATATTATCCATGTCATAATGTTTTTGATTTCTGTAGGCTTTTTTAGTCACATTTTAATTATATTATATGACTAAACTGAGCTTCGCTATTAAAGAAATATGTTTATATTCGTGTTAAAAATAATGTTCGTTGATAGAGGGCTAAAATTAATGTGTTGTTTCAGTCCCATTGAGTGGCCGCAAAAAGCTTTGTTAGTGCCTGGAAATGAAGTTATTTTTTCGCTGGAAACTGCGTCAGATTATTTGAACGATTACAACAAAACCAATAAGTAAGTACATCAACATACTTTAGATTCAATAGTTATGTGTGATTACTAGCTTAGAACATTTTACAAAACTAAATTGAATATAAGGAACGCACCAAAAAACATACTTTTGTTAATAAAGTGACGAAAGTCGCTTCGGCTACCGATGCCTGTGCGTCGGCTACGAGGACAGCCCCGTAGCGGGCTTGAACACGAACGGTGCGAGGACTGGCGGCGGCTCTCTGGCAGCGCTCGAGATGGAGCTCGTGCACCTCGCCGCCACCTGCGCTACGCGACTACTCACCCCCGACTTGGACATACCGCCGCTCACCCAAGGTAATACCATCACACCCAGTTCGCCATTCATTTGCCCATATCCTACTTATTTGGCAGTGTGTTTGGGAATGTTTTCGCTAACGTGCCTGTCTCATGTTCTAATCAATTATTTATATTCATTTAAATTCAATACAATAAAATGCGTTTCTTTCAACGAATAACAAGTGCAACGGGAGCGGTCTTATCTTGCTTCAAGGTATCATGCTAATGTTGCACCAAACATCGGCATTATTCTGACTCTGATAAATAAATTTAGTATGGCTTAAGTTTTATTTAACCATTTGTCTTAGAAAGCTTGTTCATTTGCTTGATGTTAAGGCTTTGTGCGAGCCCGTCTGAGTAGGTACCACCCTCTCACCACTTATTCTACCGCTAGACAACGCTTAGTATTGTTGTATTACGGTCTGGAGTTTGGAGCCAGTGTACAATAGCACATTGTCCATTGCTTCTTAATTTTAAGTTGTCGCTTTGGCAATGTAAGTAATGGTATACATTTCTAACAGCGCTAATGTTTATATGCGGTGTTAAAGACTTACCATCAGATGAACCATTTCCGTCAACCTGTTATAAAAAAAGTAAAAAATAAATATATAACCCTTTTTATGATTGTCTACCTGATAAATACCATTTTCTTTTTTTATAAAGAAATTAATTGAATATTAATAAAAAAAAAAACAAGTTAAATAGCGTTTATAATGCGATTGTATTTGGTTATATAATACTCTATTAAATATGGATGTTGCATCATTCGTTCGTCCCCTGCGTTCGTAAATGTCAAGGCTTTTGTATGCACTATGATATCAAAGAGCTCGCGTCAATGATTACTTCCTCAATTGTTACAAGACATTATATTACAAAGTCCTATTTCAATTACAAAATAAGAGTTAGTGAAATAAACATATTCAATATTTTATAATAATGATATTAAGTAATATTTCATAAATTTTAAGATTGTCGATCGACTTAGAAATGATTTTTAATAATTTATTTCACGTAAACGTAAAAATGTTGCTATGACTCATTAGGCCCTCGATTAGGTGATTATATGGCTCGCTCGAGTGGAGCGTCCGCTCGTGACCAGAATGCAGGGCTGCAGGTGTTACTTTGATCCATTGTACTCCAGCTTTGTGATATACTTGATTAGAATTTCAACTTGTTCTTACATTTTCAAACCGGTCAAATATTACATATTATGACTTGTATAGTGTACTATTATACTTGGAATCTTCGTAAAGCTATTTGTATACAATAAATTTTGTAATTTATTTGCAACGATCGAATTCGAGTATTAGTTTAATAAAGAAGTTGTTCGAATATTAAAGAAATGTTATTATCTGTCAGCTACAATAGTTGAGGTGCAGATGCTCGCGATGACGTCGAACTCGGGAAATGGCGACGGGATGGCCGCTGACGAGACAGAAACACTGCTGCTGTCTCGTGGCCTGGAAATAGGTCCGCCGCCTGGGATCCAAAGTGTGCTCGACGGAAACCCTCTACTGAGGTCAGTATCTGCTTGGCACTAGACATTAGCGGTCACGTGGGTATAGTATGTCTTATACACAACAACACTTACCGTCGACCACCTAAATAATTATAACCTAAGCACCTGATCACTCCGTAATGGTTGCCCAAATAGAACCCACGATCTTTGGTTTAGTTGTGTGTGCTTTTATAGCAGTTTTATTCATTTACTTAAAAATATGCGCCATGAAGATACGTTTGTTCAACAATTTTTTTTGTAGGTTAATTATTATGGCTGGTGGGGGTATAAAGCCTGTAACTTGCGATACGAACTATGTGGTAAGCTGTTATGTGGGTATTTTAGTATATGATATGCTCACATTTCCTAGTTATGTTCGAAATATATTTTCAAAATGAAAACATAAAATATACAAGTTGTCTGTCGTTGGAATATTGGACACTTGGATACATTAGTGGAAGCAGGCTTGACAAAGTATAGACCCCTTTTCTCAAAGGAGCTATCAAGGCTTTAGAAGCATGCCCACGGCATGCTTTTAGGGGCATTTCTGTGGTGTTTCGAATTGGTATAAATAAACAATTAAAACAAAAAAAAATAATGATGTCTGTCTCTTCAATTTTTTCTTAGTAAACCGAGCAGTGCTATTATGGTGCCAACTGTGATCATTAATCCAATTATGGAATTATTTTATTATTATTATTAATTCAATTAGAAATTTTGCTCGCCAGTCCCCTAACTAAATAAAGTACTAATAAAACAAAAGAATTAAATATTTAGGTACGTTTGGGTAAAAAAATTACTTGTTTTTCTTTACATACCTATATATACGTGTTTACGTTTACTGCCGTATGTAATGACGTACCAAAACTGTAAACATTCGCGACGGGGACGACCCATCAGCGCAGAAGGGATGATTGTGCAAACGTATGCACAATCACAGGTCACTCTATTTCCTCATTTCATTACCCAATTTGGCAATCTGAATTAACTAGTTAGAGTTCAGGAGCAGGACAACAGCTTTACGTGCTTCCAACAGTACAGGAATGTAAACGCTAGCAACTCCCTAACAACGAGCAGCTGCTGAAGAATAATCCAATAACTTTTGATTGGGCTTCGAACCCAGGACCTCGCATGCAGCTCTACTTAAAAGGTTCGTGGATACTCTAGCGACGAAAGAAACGATGCAGCAACTACATCATTAAACATCTATATTAAGGTGTACTTACTATGAGTTTGGAATGTATTGAACGTTTGATTATTTGAATGAATTGAAGGTAAGTATTCATTAAGTAGTGGAACAAAAATTCAAATGACATAAAAATTGCATTAATTAATTCATCTCCCTTAGTCAACTTCTTGTTTCTGTATTTGTATATATCATAGAATAATAACGCTTAGAAGGAGTGTAGGCATTCAATTGAACCCAAATAGGTTCAATACATTTGACGTCTCGTCAGCCGTCACGATAAAGTGTCACAGTAAACATCTCGCGCAATTTATTAAAAAATTACTTACTATGTAGTAAGAGGGTGTCACAACGCATCTCGCAACGCCAAAAATTAAGGAAAATAAAATCACATTTCACACGTTAGTACTATTTGGCAACTTATAATTTTAGGTAAATACATTCATTAAAACATAAAAATAATTTGTAAACAAAAGACGTCATTACAATAAAAATGTTGTCAGCTATGGAAAATATATTTATCACGATTGCTTAATATTTTAAATAATAAAAATGTAATAATTATTTAAAATTATTATTTTAACTTTTTTAAATTGCATAATATAAAACATTAATACTGTTCAAATAATTATAAATATTTTTTTATAATCTTTATGATTATACATAAAATAAAAGCAATACTAAATAATTAGAGATAGGCCGAATGTGGATTGAACCGAAAACGAAATTCGGCCGAACATTCGGTGAAAATAAAACAATTCGGCCGAACTTCGGTTCAATTTCATTATAATTTATACTTACTGCTATTTGTTAGAAGAATACTAAGTTTATTTCATTTTTGTTTAATCTGATAAATATTATACAGGGTTATTTGAGTGCTCAAATGTAACATTATCTAGGAGGTTATTAATGTTTTCCAAATAACCCTATATATTATATAATATATCGGAGAAGAAGATAATTTAATTTTTATCACATTGGAAGTTAAGGTTTACTTGTTCCTAGTAAAATAAACGACCATGAATATATAAAGGCCTAGTTTTATGTTACAGTTATGATAGATAGTATGATATCCATTAATTTCAGTCAAAATAGTGCAAGACTCTCTTTTTGCACCGAATGTTTTGCATTTAGACCGAATTTCGGCCGAATGTCGAAGTTCGGTTCAAACTGCCGAAATTCGGCCCGTCCCTATAAATAATATTAACAAATAGGTAAATTAAAAAAAAGAGATCATTATAATAATTAAAGCTAAAATTAAATAAATAATATTGCAATATATAATTATAATACTTTTACAAACAAACAGTATCAATTTCCTCGCTTTATGGGGGAAATGTGTATTCACTTGCAACATAATTCGGTCGTATGTGTGCGTGTCGATGAATGTAATTACGTGACACTTACGCACTCATTAATTTTAAAGTTAACTTCAATTTTGAACGAAACTTTATATGCCACTATCCTTCTAAGCGTTATTATTCTATGGTATGTATCTAGTTCAGTCGAATAGGGATATAATTTCGAGATTAAATATAATAAGATACTAACTCAAATAAATAGTTGTTATAACATTTTATATTACATGTTATGTTATTTAAAAACTCTCATGTGTTCTCGTGGACTCGGGTCAAAATATTCAAGGTCAAAAGTTACGAAAACGTGTTTTTTTCGTAAATATCTTGTTTCACACGCTGTAAAAGGCTTTTTAAGTTATTTATAATAGTCATATAACCTTTTAAACAATCAAACGTTATTTATTAAAGTTAAATATTTAATGAAAATACAATTATTTATTAATAATTTATGTCGTTTTGGTATCGAATACAGGTATTGATTGTTTGAAATTTTTGAGTGTTTAAACAGTGTCATTTTAGTCGGCAACTTACAATATTTAATTCCGATGTTTATCTAGTTTTCCCCTCATTTTAATGTTTTATTTGTTAAAACAAATTTTTGTTTATTTTAGTTTATATTATGCTCAGTAATGGATTGATTGGATATCACTCACTCATGTCTAAGTAGGGAAAATCTAAGAAATTACACGCCAGGCAGTCAAATTTAAATTACCCTTTTTTCTGATAACGAAGTAAAGTTAGGATTATATAACTATTTGTTTTAATTAAAAATACATAATTATTTATTTAAGGGCACAGTCGACTTCTATAGGAAACACTATAACCGTCCAATCATGCTCGCAGGACTGAATAACAAACGTACAATCAAAAAATCTTTCGCATTTATAATATTTAGTAAGATCGGTTAGAGGAAGGATACACAGCAGAGTAACTCGTATAAACAGAGTAACAAGTGTAATATATCTTAGATAAGCTTTTATCTACCACCTATAAAACTACTACTTTACTTACTTTTTCAGTTAACGTGCAACACAAAAGGATTGTTTTTCACATTTCTATCGTATATACATTAATCTTACAATGAACAATTGCCATTTGACCTCCGCAATCGTTTATCGCAAACAATAACATATCGGGTTTAAATAACTTTTCCACCTCTCGTTAAAGATTACATTCTTTGTGTTGTTTATAAGTAGTTAATAAGCGGGGTCAATGGCTCGATAATTCTTTAAATATATTTCAGAATCCAATTTCTCGTTATTCAACTTACTAATAATAAAAACATGTACATATATACAAATAAACAAAGCCGTGTCAGTCGCATTTAGCAAGCGTTCAAAAATTTTAATGTGTGTTTGATTTAAAGGCACACGTAATTATATTATTAATTAAGCTTTAATTAGACATCAGGTTAAGCATTATATTTTCTTTATAAATCGAAACGTTGTTGACACAATTATATTCAATATCTTCATTGCATTCGCTTAGCAAGGTCATAGCGTCAGTAGGTACTATTAGTGGCGCAGTGTCAATAAAATATGTTTACACCAGTTATACATATTTATTTATTAATTATAATCAATTATAAACTACGCTACCTACTAGCACATGGAAAAGTGACTTAAATGATCTTTTAACTTAGGAAAAAATCTTATCGATCAAAATTGGATGTTAAACAACAAGAAATATATTGTTATAATTAAATTAATTGAATTAAAACAGAGTTTAAAACAAAATCTGATGTTTTATCATTTACAATTTGCTAAGATTAGATAGAAATTGCTATTTACGCATGTGGTACTATTTATTGACTGCAATTTTGACAGATAACAATTACTATAGTTATATTAGTAGGATTACTATAGTTTCACATCAAAATGATCTTGTATAAAATATATATTCGGGATAATACAAATTCGGTAAGTCATCGTAACAAGTTAATATTTACGTTAAAGCATTCTGTCAAGTTATATTCTTTCGCTAAGCATAAACAATATTAAAAAATGAAACTTTGAAATCAATCGATTTGTACTTTATTGACTTATAGTAATATACACTTCATATAACAACAACGTAATAACATATCGAATAATACTGATCGAAAGATATAATCAATCTTGGCACAATTTTACGATGACATCTTGAGGTAGAACACAATATTAATATGTGTAGGCTCCATCGATTATTTTTGACCAGAGAAGTTCTCTGGTTCCGGAGATCCAAATATCTTATAAAATAACGCAATACATTCATAAGTCCGTTGTCAAAAGTTCGGCTCTTTCTACTACAATATGAAATTCTGTTTCTCTGTACGTCTTGCCATCAGGAAGAACTATTTGTACTTTTTTCTTTTTTTCATTCTCACGTCTCACTATAAAAAATATCACAATAGCCGCTAATAGCATAACGAATATAATACCTACAACGACGAAAATCCAGAAGGTTTGCTTAAAAGACCCACAGCGACTGTCCACGTATGTCGGCAGAGAAATGTAGTGACCTTCCAGATCGTACCAGCAGTTCACGATTCCACCTTGTTCGCTTAAAACTTCCCGCCATTCCTCTGCTAACCCACAGCTACACTTCGCGTTAAGATTTAATCCATCGATTCGACGCGATAATGTTGTCTGGTTGTACACAAGTGAGGAGGGCATCACGGTACTCATTGTATTGTTGTCTATTAACAGTTCCTGTCGTCCCGCAACTGACAATAATTCTCTGTCTACCGTTAACCCTAAAAAAGCACCTTTACTAATGGTTGACACCGTGTTATTTCTAAATGTTACAGGCCCCCTTGAAGTTATGTGAAAACTATCTCCTTCTAAAACACGTATTATATTATTTTCTATCAATACTCTCTTTGGTAAACTGACAAGAAACGTTAAACTAGATAAAGTACCAATTTTCACTCCTTCGATTCGGAATAGATTAGTCACTTCTACGTCTGACACAAATCTACTCGGTAGGGTCTTGGCTTCACCACCGCGCAATATGAAGTTAGCAGTCGTGAACTTTTTGAAAGCTTGTATCTCCACATTATTGAAAACATTGTTCGTAAGCTCTATATTCTTAACTCCAGTTAAACTGGAAAAGGCATACGGCTTCAGAGTGATCATTTTACTGTCGCTGATCAATATATCGTTAATGTGACCTTGAATAGCGTAGGATGAAATTTCGTTGACGGTGCTGTTGATTATTTTTATACTAATACCGGGGTTCATCTCGCTATCTCTAGGATAAGGAGACCAGGCTAAAGCTCTTTCGCTTATAACAACATAGCCAACATTTTTGAGCTCTATTGTACGTAATTGAATGAGATTTCGGATTGATTCCGATAGAAAGATAACGCGCTTACAGCCCTCGATTATAATAGCTGTCACTGTCGAAGGTATTCTGTACGCTCCGTCGGGCCGTAGCGTCAGCTCCTGTTTAGAAAAAATAATATTTGTTTTATAATAATAATTAATAAAACTATGTTTAAAATAATGTATAATACTTTGGACGGATACAATGCTTGCCTCATATTCTGCGGTGCAGTGACATATGAGCCTCGTGAAGGAGTCGCATCGACAAGCGTCGTCTTCACAGGCAGTAGGAACAGCGCGCTGCGCAAGCGTTCGCGTCAGCAATAATGCTATCAATGGCCACCACGTCGCACACCGCATTCTGACCATATCACGTCACCATTGCAATTCGCCTGGGGCCCTGTAATAATACAAATTAGACACACATTCTTATTTACACAACTTCTACCAGTAAAGACTAATAAGTGATATAGTTTTTATCATAATAGGTTAAATTATCCATGTAAATCGGACATAAATGTAGAAATATTAATTTTTGTACACATAATACAAGTGGTATAATGACGTCTTCCTGAGTGGAGTAAACTGTGCAGGAGCTATATTGCACATACACTTTTAAATTTCCTTCGTACATTACATTTTCGACAGGACGGCATTCCCACATTACCGGACTTATAATCTGCATCCGAACGTGTATAAGTATAATAAGACGGCAAACATTGTTATCTGTGGTTTCTTTCACTTACTCATGTTTCCTTTAGAATTTGTACGAAAGATAGTATTGTGTGAATAAGTAATATGCTCTCTATTTTGATGTACTTATCATTTACATTACATTGATCGAGTCCAGTATTTCATTTATGCAAATGTAACCGAAAATGGACGTTTGAATTCATTTTATAGATTATCGTAGTATAATTTGTTTATATAATTTAATACGAACTTCACACACGGTTTTGCCTCGGGTATCTCATTCATCATCAGCTACCATTGTTAACCTAGAATTGTCGACGTGCGTGCTTTGATCGAAATTCTAGAAGCGTTACGCGAATTAGTTATTCTTAAGAGTTCGGGTGTTATCTGTTGTCGAATTTACAAAATTGCTTGCTATTGCTATTATTACTCAAAAATATATTTAATAATAAAATATTCAATCGAATCGTTGTCTGTCTTATCAATTTTATTTAAATAATCAAATTTTGCAACGAATATATCCATATACGTGTTCACTGTTCCTTACCTCTCTAAAACAGACATATCGTTCCCAATAAAACAGAGGATATAACTTCAATTATATTTTGTATTAAATCACTAGTCACCTTGATCGCACAAATAACGTATAGTAATACGTGTTATTCACTCAAAGCAGCTATATCTATGTGAGTCAGATACGTTTCGTTATCGGACGCGTTATCAGATATGCTGGGTAGTTCACAAATATTCGGTACCTAAGTAATATCTATGTACGTATACAAGTGTGATTGCTATAGAAGCTAAATTATAAAGAACTAGAAAAAATGATTGCAGCTTGTAATTTTACAGATTAATTAATGAAAAAAAAAGATACATTGTAAGCTTCACTATTTTGAACCAAATTTCTTTTTAAATTAGTTCGAGTTTACTTTATGTTACGACAATGTTGGCTAATGACGAGCCGGTTTGCGTGGTTGGAAAGATACTTGCTTTTTACGCCGCAGCTTGTGGGTTTGATTCCCACCCAGGACAGACATTTGTGTGCATAAACATGTCTGTTTGTCCTGAGTCTGGGTGTTATTATATATATAAGTATTTATTTACAAAAGAAAAGTAGTATATGTAAGTATATCAGTTATCTGATTTCCATAGTACGAGCTTTGCATAGTTTGGGATCAGATGGCATTGTGTGAATAATGTCGCAGGATATTATTATTATTAAGTTACTTTTTACAGAACTGTAGACCGGACGAATTTTAATCTAAATATTATCAAATCTGACATTTATTTTACAAACCTAGTAAAATAACATACTTTGAATGTTTAAATAGCCTTTACTGAGAAACATAAATCTAGTTGAAATTGTACTTTATTTGGCATTTTATAACTCGCATCGACATTCCTTTACTTCGCGCCGCGCCCCTTGAGATAACTGACGTGATATTTATGTATAACTCAAGAATGTCTTTTAATAAGAGAACTGTGGTTACTAACAGACGCGTCTTCTGGCTATGCTAATTACGACTTGCCATGACGCTATTTTAGAATTTAAAATATATTGTTGGATTCATGTTTGCAGATTGCCGTTGTCGCGGTATTTTAGATGTCTGGCATAATTCTATCATTCGAAGCGATTTTATTTATTTAAATTAGTAGCGATATTCAATTTGTCTAAATAGTTGTGATATAATTAAAAAAGACGAAAGAACTCGAAAGTTGAATATTCGTTATTCATTTGTTTCATATTAATCTTCCATTGAAGGGTTATGTTTTTAAGCTAGGCAATCAATTCTCATTACATTTGTATTCACTTTTAATATTAACGTTTTATGTATAAACATCATTAATGTATTTATATAATATAATAAATATATATACACGTTTAAATATAAATTATCTTTACGTATATGTATGTCGCATTTCATTAAGCGCATTTATCATTCAGATCAAAAATTCTTCGACGTTTTTGCAATGTAATCCATCTTCCTCTACAATATTACGCGGTATGTCTTATCTACACGTTTTATATATTCGAAAATACATTTAATAATTTCGGAATCATCAACCTGGGCATGAACCTACGTTACTGAGTCAAGAGGACCGTGATTCATAATAAAGTATCTTGAGTGAGTAAGACTATTACATATTATGCCTTTGTTGTTTGCAGAAGTGTACGGCATTTTAAAATTTGCAACGTTAAACGTAAACGTTTGATTATTATAAAAGAAAGTAGATGTCAAACACAAAGTTTAGCTCTAATAATTTAATTGTATGATTGAGTCATATATATTTTCGCAGATTGATTGACGGATGAAGTTAGTCCGATACTCACGAACGTAGCGTGAAATTATATAGTAGCCTTTAAGCATCCTCAATAAATATTTTATTCGAATAAGACTGCTAGTTCATGAGATTATTGCAGTTAAATATTGTATAAACATACATATTTATATATATATAAATTTGATATAAGCCACATTATTTTTATAGGTCTAATTAAATTAGGAACGAAAGTTTTTATTTAAAAAAACACAAATTTTTATAACGATACCAAGTTAGTCGTAATTTTTTTCTAGTAAATGATATTAAGTAGAAATTATTGTCATAACAATTACATACTTGACACCTGGTACGTCTGCGTGAAGCGTGACATCATATTAACAAATGTAACCTCTTCAATGGCAGATCTTATTTGCACGACTTTGGAGTGGTTTATTTTAAAAATATACAATTTAATTATAATAATATTAATTCGTATCAATAAAGTAAAATGAATATCCCATCGCTGAGCTTCCTTTCATATTAAACAAATGTGTGGCACTTATTTTATTTAGCTCTGCAGCTTTATGTATACACATATGCCGTTCCATTCCACGAACACGTGATGTATTAAGTATTTATTGAAGTATTGGTATCATTATCGCGGTTTACAAATTAACAACTTACGCACGATTTTCGATCAAAACCTCCAGTGTTTAATCCACTAGGTAATCTCAGCTCTTTCGTATAAATATTTATTTTAAATGTTTTAATCTGTAATGTCAGCGAGAAATGTTATTGTTATTATTTCTAGAAGGTATCGTTATCGCAGTCACAAATTTTATGTTTGATGATATTTGATACGCACGCCAAGTATTGTTTGTTTTGCCTTATATCATTCTAAATACAAAGTCATGACGGATACATTTAAATTACTCGACATGATAACTTATCTAAAAAAATCATAACTTCGTTCAACGAATATTTATGCTTTACACATTAGCAAAATTCAAGGTTTCTTGCTTTAAATACGTGTTTTATTAAGATTACGTCAGCTACTGTTCGATAATGCCCATAGACAATGTTAGTCTATCAAATATAAATGAACAATAAGAATTAGCATCTATTAATATCTTTCAATTTTATATTTATTATTATCCATACCAAAATCTGATATAGTATCTAAAAAGTAGATAATTCACTTTTTCATTATCAATATCCGCCCATGTTTTTGGAACTTTTGAAAACAAGGTCGCCATTTGTGAAATAATTAAAATTAAAGACCTAATCACTTGCCTACATGTCTCATCTCTATTTGAATGGGTATGCAATCTTTTGAAAACGGATAAAACACGTAGACACGCGCTTTTATTAACGACGAATACAGACTGAAAAATAAACCTTAACAAAGTTAACATGAACAACAAACGTCACGGTTGTTCTTTACTTTCAAGGAATTCTGCAAATCAGGACTATTTTGTCGCACATCTTTTAACTTTCATTACGTCCGCGTTTACGGGAATTATATTTAATGATTTTCCTAATGAATAAAATTAAAACAAATTCAATAATGAACTCCTCTGCCATTGGCCAAAAAACGATTATAAGGAATATAAAATGTCTAATGCACACCACACGTACATGAGCACGTTTGCGCTCAGGTAATGGCTTAAATAATTTAAATAAACTAGTGTTACCAGCCACCTACTTACTACTTCCACTGTTCACTGTTGAGCCCTCAACGTTTAAATTGAAACAACAGATTAGCCACTGCACAATTAATGAAAATTTAAATTAAAAAACACAACAACAAATACCGCATTTTAATAAGTGACAACCGTTTATGTTATTTCGAAATAAGGGTTTCTTTTCATCGAAACATCCATCTCGACAAACTTGCACAGATCGTAACGAAACGGGAACGCGCATGCGCCGCGGGCAGATGGGCCATCTGATGGTAAGTTGTCATTAGCGCCGTCAGAAATATTTTATCTTGGGAACTGAGATGTGATGTCCCTTGTGCCTCTAGTTACACTGGCTCGCTCAACCTTCTAGTTCTTCGATACTAATTGTTACTGTTTGGCGGTAGGCTATATAATGAGTAGGTGGTATCTACTGCGATGGGCTTGCAGAAAGCTCTATAATAAATATAAAATTGATTGTGTCTGCTGCTGCTGATATTGGGTTATTAACAGTTCGACTTATTGTCTAATAAATAAATTATTGGCGTGTTAATTATCTTATTTTAATATTCTTGGATTTGTGGTTCAGGTACTGATCAAAGTATTGCCTTGAATCTTCACCAAATTGTGTATTTTTTTAGTCAAATAATAATTTTATTACATGATTTATTAATGAGAAGCCTTTTTAAATAACTTAAAATGAATATATTTACGGACCGACCGAATTTAGGCTTTCTCTTTCATTAAAAACATAGAACACACACAAATGTTAAATACTCATTATATATTTTTATTCAAGATAAGTATCATACTGATTTCATAATTATGGTATTTCAAATAGTTCTAAATCTACGTCATGTACGTCGTCAATGTAACTAAAAGATAAATTACCTAAAACAGGTTGTAAAAACTTAAAACAGCTACCTTTGAGATACTCGTGACTACAAACAATTAATTATATTCTAGAACTAGCTGTTGCCCGCAGCTTCGCTCGCGCGTGGTCTTTATCTATACTAATATTATAAATAAGTAAAAATAGATTTTTTGTATGTTTATTTGTAGCGAATAAACTAAAAAACTGCTGTACTGTTTTTAAAAACCTTTTTTACCTACAGAAAGATACGTTATCAGCGAGTAATTAGCTGCCCGTCCCGACTTCGTACGGGTAAAATAAGGATTTTATAATTTTTTAATCAATAAGATATAAACATTTACCAATCGATTTATTCGCCCATCCAGTATAGTGTATGTGTGTTCAGTACAGGGCATATAATAATCCTACTTCCTACTAATATAATAAACTCGAAAGTTTGTATGGATGTATGGACGTTTGTTACTCTTTCACGCATAAACTACTGAATGGATTTTAATGAAACTTTACAATAATATAAGCTTAGGGAATACCAATTAAGTGGTACATATGTCAATAATGGAATATGTTTTTTTTATCCAAACATCACCAACATAGTGAAGTTCGTATATTTCTCCCTAAGAGATATTGATATAAGATATTGCGTATTTTGAATTTCATTATTTGCACCCAACTCTTCCAAACAAAAATAAAAGTTTCTAAAAACTTTGAAATTCATGTTTATTAATTCAATCAAAAATCTCAAATAGTATATTTCTATTTTTTTAAATTTTTATACTAATGCTTTTACCCCGTTTCTCCCGTTTGGAGTTAAATTTCTAAAAACGACGAAATACGTATGCATAGCTTTAATACTAAATATCATTCTTCTTACACCAAAAGTGACGGAATCCCCATACAAACATTCAACCCCTTTTTTACCCTCTCAGATTTAGATTTTCAAAAACGCTGAAATACATTTTTATTTATTTTTAAGCTTGTTCATTAAATTTCATGCTTCTAACTTTAAAAATGACTGGTTTCTAAACAATCGTTCAACTCTTTAGGGGTAGAATTTCCAAAAATCCTACCTTAGTGGGTATTATAAAATGTATCAATTGCCAAAATTTCAAGTTTCTAACCCCCGCAGTTTAGGCTCTGCGTTAATGAATCAGTTAGGAAGAGTAATAATATTATGTGAATAGATATCAACAAAAATACGTATTTTTATAACTTTTGATAGACTCAACTAATTTTGATGAAATAAAGGCTAAACGGAATCTTGAAATAGTTCTTATAATAATACGGTTATTTCAATTTTTAGACGATTTAAAGATACAGACATGCAGACAGTAAAAAAATTAAAAAAATGATTGCTTTGGTTTTGGTAAATCGTAAATAGCCATATAACCTTTAAAACAGGCAGTTATTTTGAAATAACAGACAGAAACTTCAATTTTATTTATATGTATGGATAATTTATTAATTAATTCGTTTTTGTTATAGATTTATGTTATTTTATGTGTACAATATAAAGTATAAAGTAAAGGAAAAGTTTCTTCTGTCAGAGACTAAATAAAATCAGACTTAACCAAGGCTACTAATTTAATTAAACAAAAAAAGGGAATTAAAACAAATGTTGTCCATTGAACTTGACACACATCTGAATAAGCTGCTTAAGCGGTCATTTTATGTAGAAAAAGTATATAATATACAAACAAAAGCAGCTATATAACAATTTTAATTAAAGTTTCAAAAGCAGTTATTTGACCGCTCTGGTAGGTTAAGTGTTAAAAATGAGATGACACTTATAGCATATATATATATATAAATATATACATACATTAGCTAAGTTTCCACCAACAATAATTACACAATCATTAAAATAATCAAAACATATATAAAATCAAACAGCTAAACCATCATAATCAGTAAAGGTGTGGTAAGATATATATTTTTTTATAATCAAATATAATTAATTACTTAATGAAAACACAAATTTAACAAAAACAAAATATAAATGAAATCACATAGCTTAAGCATTATTACATTGAGTAAGGCCAATAAAATGCAGTAAATAAATGATATATATATTATTTATATATTTTTTAACCAAATACAATTAAAAGGCAAGCAAGAATATGACTACAGTACAAAATTTATAACAAACTAAAATATTGAATATTAAGATGGGTTGGTACATTCATTTTATATAAATTAATACATTTAATACATTATTATTTTTATCTTATTTATGTTATTTTTGTAGTGATTTTTTTTAAAATATATAATATCAATATCTGAGTACACTTAATTATATATTATATGCTCGCACAGATCTACTTCTTCCTATTCATGATTATGCTGTCGCAAGCTTGATGTAGCCAAAGACCAATTGAATTAAGCTGAGAGATTACAAAATACTTTTATTCGGTTTATATTGCGATAAGGCAAATATAACCACGTTTCACAATTTTGTTCTCTTCTTAATTAGTTGCCTGTCTGACTTCATAGGAATATGCACATCTTCTCTATTCTGTACTGTGTGTTGTTTAACCCTTTTACTCCCCCTTCATCACTTGATATTCATTAGATGATGACGGTGATGACGACGTCTGTGCTTTTATTTATGTGCTCCGTATTTTGTTGTTCGATCACTACTATTTTAGCTATCTCTATAGCTTTCTTTAGTGACAGATCAGACCGTTGTAATAATCTTTGATGTTTGGCGAGCTACTCTAACACATATTCGCTGTAAATTTATCACTGACCAATGACTATTAATTCAACGAAATCGCATTTTAAACTGTAATTTTCTAGACTCGTAATAAAGTTGGTTATATTTTCGTGTTTGCTTTGTTTTCTCATAAAAATACATGTCAGGCCATAGTTAAATTTTTCCTCGGTTCGAAATACTTGTTACATTTATTAATGAGGTCTTCTAAAGTAATTTCTGTTATTTTAATGTTGAACAAAATTGCTATTTTTCTCTATTTACACTTCTTATACATAACCAGTGGCTAATACTCCTTATATATATCCAGAGGCTAATAAATATAGTTCAAAATATGGTTGCCATTTTTTCCGCGTTAAATTGTTATTTATTTCGTTGTTTAGAAAAAACTTCGGTAGGTAAAACGTTTGAATTTTTATCTGCCGTTTTAAAACTTTTGACAGGAAACATGAATTTACGAAAAAATTATACCTATTTAAAGTTTTAAGAAGTGATATACCGTTTATGTTTAAAGCAAGCACTTCTAAAACCATGTATTATTGTTATAGTTGTTTTTTAGGCTTTGTTTATACACCTATATACTATTTACGTATTAATTATTGTCACTGAGTTAACTGACTTGCTCACACGCAGTCTTAAAGCGTACTGTTATGAAAGATATAAGATGAGATCATAAAGATACACACAATATATATCCAATATTAGTTTTTATGCAAAAACAACACACGAAGCTACTGAAAACACGAAATTGTTAACAAAACTTTTTGATTTTGACAACTAACAGATGCGCGTACTTTTCCTACAGATAATAATTTATTGTTTTTTAGTAGGGATACTAAACTTATAATAAATAAATAAAGAGATTAAAAATTATAGGACAAAATATAGGATAAATCATAAGCAAAAGTGTAAATTACATGTAATATTTAATCTCTTTTCAGTTTGACCATAACCATTTTTTAATAAATGTTCTACGTGTATCTTTAAATTGACATAACTTTATTATTTATGAACCGATTGAAATAAAACAAACACTAAATGTTAAGTGAAGTTAGCCACAATACATTAGTGAAAACCGCACTCAAATCCGTTAAGCCGTTTTTAAGATTAGCGTGCACAAACGCACAGACAAACAGACAAACAGACAAAAAATCTATTAATCATTGTTTTGGGTTCTATTGTGTTTATAAAGACCCCCGATAAAAGTTTTACTCATTTATCTTCCATGTACAGACATCGACCAGTTACAGATTTATTATATGTATAGACGTGGTCGTTAATGTCAATTTATTTAACTGGTGTCGTTCATTAAAAATATTTTATATGAATAGTAACATTTTACTAATGGTAATGCACATAAATACATAGAAAAACACAAAATAGTAGGAAAAAATTTATGTTAAGCGCTAATTGATGAAAGTAATATTAGGAGTATATTTTTAATATAATTAAAAAAGTTTTTTTTAAAATGAAAGACGAGAAATACCTTTCTCTTATAGTAAGTGATTCCCATCGCCCATAGAAACGAATACTGCAAGAAGTATAGCCACTACATACACTGACATCGGTTCTAAGATTTCACATTTCTTGTGCAAGTAACTAGGGTTTTGAAAACTCGAACAAAAGAATATTGTGCCTAATATAAAAAATCGAGTTGGTGGAAAAGAGTGCGGCACGCACGCAAGCTGCTCTGCACAAATCCCTACGACCGGACATATTTTCATTAAGTCTGTTATGTATCGCAGTCATTTACGGTAAAATAAATATGTTACTGACTGAGACAATAATTTTTACCTCAAAGTAAATTCAAAGTTCAGGATAGAACCGGTTTAACCGATCCTTTTCCTCGTATGATTGTTAGTTAAGTGAATGTGTATTTATTTAGGTACGGTTTAACTTCGAACCCGTTTTCTTTTTTTAAATTGATTTCATCAAATGTAATATATTGAATTATAAATTATTTTTATTGGTAAACTTTAAATACAAAACAAGATTGTTTTGCTTTTAATTTTCAATTTCAGGCACGATTATGAATCTTAATTTTAATAATAAACAACTAATTGATTTATAAGAATAATTATATATTAATATAAACATATTAAAATAATTAATTGATTTTTAATGTCAGTTGAGGTTATGACGATGTATTCGTTAATCGAATTAACGTGAACTGTATGCTTCCTGCGACGAACGAAGCCGCTATTCGTACGATGAAGGATCATCACCCGCTCCATAATAGTGCATTAGCCAAGTAAATGTTTGATTTAACACGACACAATCTCTAAAGAATTATGTAAAATAAAATATTTTTTATGGATGAAAGAAAAGTAATAGATAACAAATGTAATTGTCTATTATGTCGCTAAAGACAAATATAGAACTCGAAGCAATGTAATTAATTATATTAAAGTCAGAGCGGAGAGAGATTTTACCCAGAGTTTTATCTTTTAAAAGCAAAACCAACGCCAACGTGAATTACATTCACGACTTATTGCATTTGAAGTGAAGTCTTATTATATATTTTTTGCTACAAATGGAGTCTATATTTACGAGATGGCAAATAGAGAGACTGCCAGTTTATAAAGTCTTAGGGATACCCTTACCACGCATAAACATGTTACGACGTCGTGTCGTGGAAACTGACGGTGCAATCGTCTCGTTGTATCGTGGCCGTATTACAGATTTAGGGTAGTATTTATTTGATGAATGGCGTCTTACCTTACAATGTGGTACGTTACGATGTTCTGAATTTAATTTTTACAATGTGCAACGTTGATTTCCACGACACGATGTCGAAAAGTTACACGATGTCGCAACTTGCCATGTCACGACGTTGTAACGTGTTTGTGTCGTAGTCCTTAGAATTATTCTTTACTTTGTGTCGAATAACAATACAAACGATAATAATAATTGAAGAATATTTCATACATACATAATCCCGTTTTATGAGATATCAGAATTATATTAAACCTAAAAGTGGATTTAGTCAACATACTCGTTTTGTAATGAATATAAAAGCAATATTTTGCACACTAGTTCCTTCTGGATATTGTTTTCTTTTTATTTAAATTATAGCTTATAATATTGTGCTTTTTAATTAATGGTATGCATAGAATATAAAAATAAATCAAATATTCGAAATCAATGAAATGTACCAGAGCTTTACGAATTCGTGATGTTTATACATCGTCATATTTTCTAATATATCAGGCAAAAATTTAATATTAAATTTATTGTTGAATAGATTCATTGCTTGTGTAAATCTTGATGCGTCCTTGTAAAAGTATGTAGCACCTTTAAAAATAACCTACTTTTATTAATATACTGTGATGCAAACGAAACAACAATCAACTTTATTAAAAAAAAATCGAAGGGAGTCTCCAACTCTTATAGTATTTGATTTATATACATTACTACTTATCTCTAAGATAAAACAATAATTGTGCACCACTTCGGGAATTCAGAATATTCGATACGGGCGCTGTACGACTACACGTAGTCTGTGAAGCCTCGACATGGGCCGGTGATTTTCAAAGGCTGAACTAGGGTTATATTAGCTGGGTTGGCGTAATGTGAGCGCCTCACGTGTATTATATTATTGCATACTATATAACTAAATTAAAAAAATGAAATACTTTATATCCGCGTTCTACCTTCCACGATTCATATTTCAATTATTACCCTGCCATCGAGCTATAAAACAACACTAACAAAGGAGGACAGGGGATAGAAGTAACGTTCTATTATTAACATTTATATTAATATTTTACCTTTAAACAGTTGCTCTTTAATACTAACATTATATATAAAAATAATAATTTCGAAACTTAAGAAGCATAGATTTGTGTTGACATTAACAGCTTATAAGACTTTAATTGAATTAATTGTGGTGACTTTTAATTGAATTTTATTAATATTTTAGTTTTATGTTTATTTACTTTGTACAATGTTATTTGTGAAACGATAACACGTACTTATATATGTGCCACGAAACGCAATTAACCCGCGAAATCGCACTGCTTGCTCGATTTATGATATGATTGGCATTTCATCGACTAATGTTAATAACACATTTTGCTTGTTGTACAAATCGAATGTTTTCGCTGCATCGAAAAGGATTTTCATTAAATCGAGCTTCATATGGCCATTGCACTAATGAGTATACTTTGATAAAATTTTAAGTAAATTGGTTGCAGTGGTTCAACGAAATGTATAAATATTACACATGAAAGGTATCGTATAAGGATGGTATTAACAATCTGGAAAATCATATTATGTCGTATCAAAAATACATATTATCTACAGGTGAGATTTTTTGTATCACCACCATTCCTACACCGACTTCTAAAATATTTATCAAAAGAAGCGTATTATACCGTTTAAGTCATAACGTATCAAATGGGAATGTAATATTTTCAAGTGGCACATGTTTTGTTTCAAAACTTTGATTACATGCCAAGTTCCACCGGTACATTACCTACGTTTATTTGTAATATCATAAAATAGGAAATTATATTACCAACCTCATAACAGAGTAAAAACATCGGCAACACTTTTTAAGTTTACACTTGTCGTGGCAGTTCTCTCGAACACTATCTGATCTCATCCGTATAAAGCCGAGAAGACTGGATCAAAGGAAATTATCATTTGAAGGCACAATATTACGCATATCAAAAATAAGCATGCGTCGCGTCAGTTTCCGCGGTTGCGACTGAGCGGCGAGCGCGAGCGCCGCTCCGGGCCGTCGGTGGTGACCGGTGCGCGAGTGACGGGCGCGGGCGGCGCGGGTAACGCGAACTGCGTTTGCGACTCCGCTGGGCTCTATGAGTGACCTTCGTATCGTACCTACTCACGGCAAACACGCACCTATAATCTAGTAGGACTGAAGTAAGCCGCGATATCTTTATTGAGATGAACTCGTGACAACTTTGTCTCATCGGATAGAGTCCTCACTTGGAACATTATTTTGATTATGCAATTATTCTATTTTAAACAACTGTTACCACAAACGAAAAAAATGTTTTGCTGATATAATTTGCTAATTTATTTATCTCTTTTAAAACGAAATGGCCAAGAATAAAATATATTTCAAAAGGTGATGCTTTGTTATTGATGATTTTTCTATTAACTAAATAAATATTTTAGTATCATGACAAGTAAACTACCACATTTTGAAATACGTATAATTATTATTGGTCATTTAGTTTTATTCATTAAAATCAAAAACCATACGGAATAAATAGATTATTAATTAATGTATGGAAACATTTTGTATATTTTAAATAATTGTATGAAATATGAATAGATACAACGCAGAGTTTACTTTCTCCGTAGAGATGTAACTTATCGTTAGTAGAAATGACAGATAAATGAACACATTTAAGTTCGGCTAAACACCTCATCGCACGAAGACGTTATGCAGGCTTCCGATAAAGTAACACGCGTCCGATACATATAGATCACATACGATACTGTTTGTTTATTCACAGCTCTGATCGTAGACTAGATATTTAAAAAAATATATTTAAAAGTTATTTCCGTCAGTGATTTAGACTTAAACTTAGATAAGTTATTGTCACAACAGAGTATGTTCAGCTTCGCAAAGTGTATGTAGAATATTCTGCTACGTTGCTCTGATAATGTTCTACGACTCGAAATGAATTTTAAACTAACTGTTTAAAATTAAGCACTATACGGTTCTTGTCCGAGTCGGTTTCACCCTTGAAATGTTAAATTACTCATTAGTCCAAGAATTTTAGACATTCGCTCTGCAAAAAATCCCGCTACTTGATTTTTCGAATAGATTTTGTTAGGTTAGGTTAGTTCAAAAAATCGGTTTTATACTTAGGAGGTACCCCTAAGTATAAAACCGATTTTTTGTCATCTCAGAACTTTTTTCTCTATTGTTAATATTTTCTGAGATATAATTAGTTAAAAACACTTACTTTGGCATTTCATAGAATTATCTTAATACATTTTGGAAATAAGAAAAAAAAAATAAGTATAATCAAGGTTGGAGAACTAACTATATCTCGGAAAATATTAACAATAGAGAAAAATATTTCAAGTAAAAAAGATAGGAAATTTTAACCTCCACAAAAAGAGTTCATACAATTTTTAATATAAAACTCACCGTTTCAAGATATTTGCAAAAGACGTTTTTCAAGATGGCGGCTAACGTTCGCGTCTGGTGACTAAACTGAGTTTTGTCCAAGGAGTTTTATACTTAGTAACATAATCCAATCGAAAAATTTAGTATCGGGATTTTATGCAGAGCGAATGCATTTTTGGTGTAAAAATTCCTGGACTACACTGTATGTTGTCGCTTTACTGAAAAGCCGCAAATTTACCACATTCTGACGCATTCAGTGGACAATGAAAGTGGTAAAACGGTCGGTACCTTTTGGAAGTACACCCGTTTATTTATTACTTTAACTATTGTTGAAGTGAAACTCCTTAGGCGGTGCCGGCGATTCGACAGTCGATAGTTGGTAGTATTAAAACTGTTTTATTTATTCCAAAAAATAACTAGAATATCAAGTTCAATGGATGCTCATGATTATAGGTCAGCACTTATAAACCATTAATCAAAGAATTGGATTGAAATTACATTGTTTTTGTAATTTTTTTATAGCATAGGTAGGTTAGTACGTGCTTATGGGGCCACCTGATGGTAAGTGGTCACCAACGCCCATAGACATCATTGTAAGAGATGTTAACCATCGCTTACATCGCCAATGCCCAACCAACCTTGGGAACCAAGATGTTATATCCCTTGTGCCTGTAATTACACTGGCTCACTCACCCTTCAAACTGGAACACAACAATACCAAGTACTGCTGTTTTGCGGTAGAATATCTGATGAGTGGGTGGTACCTACTCCGACGAGCTTGCACAAAGCTCTACCACCTAGAACTCGTCCTCTATAAATATGCCAATGACAACATTACTATAATAGTTACAGCTACCCTAAACTATTTATAGAAGCTATGATAACTAATTTTAGGTACATAGGTTGTAAAATTTTTGGAATCGTTTTACATCGTCATTACATCATATTATACTTAATACATATTATGCCGAACTTTACTACGTTTTTTTAGTAATTTTATTGTTATGCTAGATCAAAATCTTCGTTTCGCATTTGAGGTTATATCGAATGTTAATTGGAAGAGAAAACCTAAGTGTGTATACCGAGAGAATAATCATTTCAGTCATACTTTATAAGCGCTAATATTATATAAAAGCGTAATTATATATCATTTTAAGTTTTTGATATATTTTTTTACTTTCGTTACCGTCACCATTTTTTTAATTATATATGAAATGTAAAATTATTGTACAAGCTTTTTTTTCAAATGTGCTCCACTGATTCTGTTCCAACAGTTTGGTACATATGTATGTATTAATTTTTATTCACATTATAAAGATAGGTTTCTGCAGCAAAACATTTTATAAGTTTATAAACAGTATTTACAAATTAGATAATGTATTTTATTCATGCCGCTGTCGGCCTGTCGCAGCGGCTTTGCACCGGATGTTATATTTTTAAATCGTCTCGGCGCCCGGTATATCTGAATTACAGACTCAATTCTTAAGGAAAATCCATCGAACATTATTCTGTGTATTGATATTAGGTACTCGCCATGAAATTGTGTTGGCATACCTACACAACTTTTAAACGTACAATCTGAGCATGTTAATGATATTGTGTTAACTTTTGCGTTTGTTTAGGTATTTTAAACTCTAGTAGATCGAGTATGCTCAACTGCAAGTGTAATTGAAATACCGTAGCTATTTAATTTGTTCATATTTCGGTTTTATACATTCTTCAACGATACTGACTTGCCTGTAATTTATAGGTAGCTGTGAAACCGGATTGTGGCAATTTACATATTGAAATATATATATAATGTTCTATTTAGTGTCATTTATATGAACGCGTGTTATATATATGAAAAAAATAGTTTAATAAACGATTCAAGTAATAAAATACACAGATGCTATTCAACATTTATTTCATACGTAACATCAATGAAATGACAAATAATAAATTTAAAACTTTAGTTGCTTTATTACGATTACATATGACATAAAATAATAACCCTTTTATGAATAAATGTCTCATCGTTCTTTTTAAAATTTCACGGTTTTCTGTTGTTTATTTTAAAAGTTACTAAAGTTCACATTTATGATTGGAATAACTACATACTTCTTGATTAAATATTTAACATCTATGAAGTGATAATATAGCATATTAATAATTAGAAGATGATTGAGAAAAAACTTCTAGACACATTATTACTAAACCTTGATTGCACGTTAATTATACATTTCATTTTATTATATACATATTAGAATTTGATCATACGTCTTTTTAATATTGACATTTTAAAATATTTAATGTAATACAAATTCGATGAACAATACTTGAATAGTTTCATAAAACAAACGAACATGCCTTAAATTATCTACTTAGGTTCATGAACCGAAACATGTTTTGCGAAAGTTTGGTAAAATTTTATAACTTGTAACGTTGGTAATATTCTGAGTTTCTTTCGCCGGTTCTTCTCAGGTCTGAGGTGTTTGTTTTCGAACCGGTGGTAGATTTATGACAATCAATAAGTAAGTGTAATGCTTGAATATTGAATAAAGATTTTTGACTTTTGACTTTGACTTTGACTAACAGTCAATAAATGATAGTAATTGCAAAATAATTCTTATAAATTTTCAAATTTATATAAAAATATAAGAAGTATACTAAAGTAATGTCTTTGTAAAAGATACTCTAAAATCACTCACTAACCTTTGGGACGATAGTGTGGTAAAAAATAATTACTTAGACATTCTGTAGATCAATGTACAACGTAAAGGTTGATGTTTATGGAATAGAATGTACATAAATTTAACTATATAATAATGTAGGTAACTACAATTTGGTATTAGGAGTTATATTTTGTAAATAACTAAACATTATTTTTTATCAAATGCCTAAAGGATTATTATTTCAGAATGTTATATAGAACATTATAGATTAACAAATATTAATTGTGTACAATAGACATTTATTTAAAAGATATACAAGATAAGCGACAGATAACTATTCTATAGATCTTACTTCTAATTAAATATTTTAATAAAGATTATTTACAAAAAAAAAAACTTACAACATTGTCTGGACCGACACAAATAATCGTATCGAAATAATTATTTTAAATAAACAAACTAAATATCACAGCAAAGAAACATTAAGCAATCGTCGCGCTCATACTTTCATCAGGAGCACTAATATACTTTACGCAATTAAACTCGAGATCGCAATGATTATTACCATTTTGCCTGCGGTGAAATGAGATTCGCCACTTGTTGCTAGTTTAACCGTGTCGAAAAGACGTACCCTCGCCTGGATCTACGTTTCCAATAGGTTTTTCAGGTAACGGCCTGTTTATCATTTTATTAGAAGCGTTTGAAGCTGTAGATTTATTGGATTTTATCGTGGACATTAGTTGAGGGCTGCCAATAGTGTTGTTAGGTGATTTGACTGAAGGACTGGTGCTGGTATTTGAATTCATTTTATCACGTACGGCGCGGAGATAAGGACCCCGAGGAACAGCTTGTTCGCCTAAAACATCGGGTATATTACCCAGAAGAGTCTTCTTTTCTTTGTCGCAGTTAGCTATTTCCGCATATAAGTGAACTGCAAAATCTTTGGGCTCAAAATATTCATGTACTAATGCAGTTTGCCTGTTGTATGGTGATAGCGGGGTCAATTTGTCCAGAGATGGAGTACGAGTTCCTACACTGATCATCTGTTTCTTATTTTTACCAATCCGTGGGGTTGTGTTTTGGAAAGGTAAATCGTAAATATTTTCTTCAACATTTAGCAAGGTAGGAGTGTTGTTATTGCAGCTCTCTTCGACTTTAATTAGCTCGTAAAGATGTTCAATCATTTCTCGAGCTTCGACATAATTTTCAGGATCTTCTAGTTTTTCTTTCAAGTTTTCTAATAATTCTTTAGTTAGTTCTTCAGGTAAGGTTTGAGTCGATTTATTTTCAACCTCTACTACTTCTTGGGTATATACACTTGGAATAGTAGTTTCTTGAACAACGTCCTCGACGCGTGGTTCATTAAGCCGGTGTCGCTCGGAATATTCATTAACAGATAACTGCGAAATGGATCTAGCATTGTCTAAGCCATTGTTTAAACCGCAAACGCACAAACGATCACAAAGGGCGCCACATGATGAGTTAGAAGAAATTATGAGATTTTTCAAATTTATGCAATGCCCTCGGCGTCTCATCCATCTAATGAAACTTATAAACATAACTATGATGACACAGGCTAAAGCAGTGACAATGACTATACCAATGATCTTCTTGTCCCTTTCACTTATATCCCCTCGAACGTTCTTTTTATGAGGGAATCTCGGATTCTTTATTTCGGGAACAGTCCCTGAGTCAGGGTTTTTATAAGTTTCGCATTGAATATTTGGTTTGTCATTACAAACATTATCGGCGAATTTCTTTAAAACCATGTTCTGTTCGGGTACATTAAAACAACGAGCAAAAAATTCATTAACAGTACAGTAACTTTCACTTTCAAATGGTTCCCCAGAGGAGGTCCCCAAGCCTGTTGCTAGCCAAGAACTAATATTGCAATAACAGGGCTTACCAAAGTAGTTACTTTCGAAAATAATATTATCCCCAAATTTTGAGTATGCCTGGCCTATAAATCCAAGACTTCCGGTATGCATATCTTCAATTTCATTTTCTACAAATACTAATTCATGTATTGAGCCACCGGGGGCAACAATAGCGTTTGGTGCTAATTCGTCAAATGAGTTTCTTTCTATTAGAAGTTTGTTCCATGAAGAAAGTTCGAACCCTTTCTCATTGAATACATGAAACACACTATCGACGATAACGACTGCAACTACAGTGGCATTAATGGCGCCTGTTTCTATATTGTCAAATCTGTAATGAAAAGAAAACAAAAAAATTATAGAAATGAAAATAAAATAATGAAACAAAATAAGTAAACATAAACTTCGAATGTTATTAAAAGAAAAAGTTTTAACACTAACCTGGATCTTGAAATATTCAAATTGGCCACAGCCGACTGAAGTGACTTCGAAGCAAATACTTGAATTTTGCACCCATGAAAATACAAATTGTTTATAAGAGATTTTGGTGCAAAAGATTCTCCTTCAATGCGATGAAAGGTGCAGTTTGTCGCCATTACTATATTATATGTGTTGGCAGGGAAAGCTCCAGCTTGAATACTGCGTACCTCAACCGATTCCAATGAGATCAAAGCTGCCGAAGAGCCAAAGGTCAATTCCGGAAACTCTGTGCTCTTAATATTCTTCATTTCAACCTGAAATATAAAAAACTTTTTAGAACTTTTAATTATTTAAAGTATGTAAGCTGAATTCGCATTGCAAGTTTAAATAGCATTCGCTTCGTACATATAAATTATTAAAACAATATATTACTTATATTCTAAAAAAAAATTACTGACCGTCATGCCTGGTCCGTGTTCGCCGACGTTAGCTGCGGTTGGATCTAGCATAAAGGTACCGGGACCTAACTGCAGGTGGCGAACATTGTCGATTTTAATAGATAAAAGCCACGAAAAAGCTCTGCCCTCCAAAGATACGTAATCGCAGTCTCGTATTGTCACAGAGAGTGGCCCTGAAAGCATCCCAAACATATATTTATTTAAATAAACTAAACATTATTCTTAAAATAACTGTAGACATTATAATATTGTAATATATTTTACGTAAATATAAATATATCAGTAATGGTTGGAAATTGTTTAAGATAGCACGTGTTGTTTTGTTAACACGCATTGAACACGCCTCTATTGTCTACGATACATTCACGCTTCTGTATTATGAACAGTTTGCCTCATGAGTCATTATCCTGTAAAACACGATGCGGAGTCGGGGAAACGTTATATTTTTAGAAACCGATACGTATTCGAAGCTAGCTACGGCTACCTACAGTTTGAACGACAGCCATCTTCTTAAGAATTGTATGGTCAGTCGGCAATATTATTGTTGTTGACTAATTACTGTTTGACGAATTTGTTTTAACAAAACGTTGAATAAATTCTTTATACTTTACACTTTATTCCGATTATTATATTAATGTAAATCGGAATAAAGTGTGTTTTTAAAAACAGTATAAGAAAACATATATAAATAATAACTTGGCTAACTCCTATTTATTTATAAACAAAATACGTGTTACTAAAACTCTCTATACTAAAAGCTATCAGTTATGCGCTCGAGGGTTAGTGATCAAATTTTTTTAATTATATTTATTTATGTTTATGATAAACATATTGCTCATTCAAGTCTTGAGGAGATCACTTTACGGAGATCGTATTCTCTTCTTACTTGGCAATTTTATCACAATAGCGGTCATTCTTTAGCACTTTAAGTGGGTTTGTCGGTCATCAATAGAAGTAACAGAAAACGGCACATCAAGCACTTATTACATTTTCAATGTAATCATTGAGTCAATCAAAGTAGTCTTACCTAATAATTAGGGCAGGCCCCACTATATAGAAAAATTAGGTTATGTATTTGGTATTATATGGAAGACTTTATTTACGCTTACGTCAGATTTTTTTAATAATGGAATACCATTGTTATTGAAGGTAAAAACTTCGAAGTCACGTCAACGTTAAGATAATTGAAGTAAGCGCAAGCCTAGATGATAGAGAATTTTATAATATATTTATCCTTACCTTTCTTATCTTCCGTTATTAATATATAAATTAGAGTTGTGCGTTATATTGCTTTTAAATTAAACTATATGGAATGACGCCTTTTCCATTATTTGCCTAGAATGCCGACATTTCACGCATATAATGAAGAAAAAGGTGTGTCAAACCATGAAAACTTTGTATTCAATGTACAATGAAATAGTATTATTTAATTATTTTTATAAAAAACTAAAAAGCATCTAAGAAGTATAAAATGTAAATGAAAGTTTTTATTCATATGTATTATATACCGATATAATTTATACCGATATTATAATTGAAACAGAAGTACAAAATTTTCAATTTCTAACACCCAGAACAATGAACACTTACAATAAATTAAGGAGATTATCATGAGAATTATAATTTTTATACACAAGTTAATGTAACATAACTGGTGATAAAAACGTCACTGTACATACATACACGATCCTTATAAATGGCGCAGGCGCAGAAATAGTTAGACTTAGTCACCGAACGCACTGATTCCATGCTGTAAGTGCATGTAAACTTTACTCTTCGTACAAATGCGTGCGACTAAGACTGTTTAAAGATATATTTTTTATTTATAATATTAGAGATCCATGAAAAAATGTTATCAATTGGTAATATGTAATCTTGATATTTATATAATCGGATATTGATGCTATTAATTTATTTATACAATATTAAATATATAAGAGCGTTTTCGCGTGACTATGTGTTCGCTTTCGTTTTCTAAGCTCTTATAGTCTATGTTGTGCATTGATAGTTAGGAGATTACCTTATCTGTATATGATGAAGAAGATTATTATTTGTTAGTTTTTACAAAAGCTTAAGTAGCGTCTGCTATTTTTTTATAATTATAAACGACGATAATAAATATTATTTCGACCTTCCCTAGAGCTGTTGCAAATTCGTAACTTTTAATACCAATGATGTTGTTACAAACATCGAGATTACAAAACGTAAAGTATTTAAATTTGCAGCAAACTCTTTAGCCAATAGTTGAGCTTAGTTATGGACTGAACCATATTGAACTTATTGCAATAATGTACATAGTTTACGAATTGGTTTCCGGTTTGTCAATTTCAGATAATACCTACCTCTCGAGTAATATCAGAGGTTATTTTAGGAACAAACTAGGTTACCTGATCTATTTATTGAAGCATCAATTGAATTTATTAATAATTCTGTTTGGTATAACAATTTTGTGGATTTCACTTTTACGCATATATTAAGAATTTCCAGTTATTCAGTTGTTTTAGTTAAATTATTTTTTAACATATCATCATACTAAAATTATAAGGAGGTAAATTTTATTTATTCGTTTTTATTGAGTCACGTAAAATCTATTACATAGGCTTTAGTTATGCGATTGATAAAAATTTTCATATATCATCATTCATTTTGTATAATAGGTAATGTTTGAATTTTATACCTTATTTTTTCATGCCAAGTCGGAAATGGCAACTAGTTTGCTATAAAGAAAATTAGGTACAGCAGCCGAAGAAAATTTTATCAAATAAATTAAAATTATGGTACAATTTTTTTTATTTAAACAAAATTTTCGTTAAATTTGAAGGAAGTGAAAGTGTATTTCATTGTTTATCTCGTTTTGTCAATGTGTATAAATGTTTGGGTCGTGCGTCATTGCGCAGCTTTGTTCCATATGTTACCATTTTCATATGTTACAGCGCCGTTAAAAAAATAAACCTACAAAGAACGATATGGCTTTTTGTTCAATTATTTTTCTCTAATTTACCTAATTATAATATCAGTGGATATCAGTTATGTACTGCAAATTGCTAAATATTAATGATAATTTTGTCCGTAAATTGATTTATGTACAATTTCTTGAAATAACTCGTAATATTTGACCAGAAGCTTGTATTTTATCTTAATAAACAATTGTTCTAATTACACCATTAAAATTAACGTCGATTCGATTCACCCATCCCTTCAGTTATTCGGGTATGTCGATGTCGTGTAATGTTCAGTAATTTTTTTAAGTCTACATCATATTGACTTATTGTGCACAGTACGTTTTAGTATCGCATTTTCAATAAATATAATGTCATTTATGGTATGGTAGGGTATGAATTCAAGGGTGTAAATACAGAAACAGCTTAAATTCAGTTCATTGAAAAATATTTAAGTTTCGTGCCAAGTATGTTGTTTGTAGAAGAGGTATGTTTCTAACGCATTACAGATAAGAATGATTGTGTTATTTTTATAGTGATCTAGTCAAAGTAGGCCGCACTCTTAGACTTGATGTCTCATGTACTTGATACGAAACCGCTCGGACTGGTTCGTCCAATGATTGCAGCAAATCTCTCTTGTATAGACGGCTCAGTCATGGCCACGATTTAGAATCTATAAAACTTTTTAGCATCGCCATCAAACTAAAACAATTGTTAAAATTATAATAAAACTTGCTAGAGTTAAATAATAATGAAAAAATAGTGACATGTAGATCTTGAATTTTATGATTTTAAAATTTTACTTTAAACCTATTATCCGGTAATTTTTCTTTCAATAATACGGCTTATAATATCTACATAGTAAAGAAAAACGTACTGAAAGGAGTAGAATCTAAAGAGATTAATTTTTCTGGACTTGCGTATAATACAAAATTTACAAATCTACATCAATTAAAAATGGTAGCTTGGAAATCAATAACAACGTAATAAAGAACTCAATAAAATCAATGACGTGTAAGTACAGCTATTTATAAAATTATAGCAACCCCTTGAAGGATTAATTTGTAGGGATTAATTTATATAAGAAGAATAAAAAAGTACTTTCCTGAAATTGGGTCATCTCTTTAGTTTGCCGTATAGCATTATTACCTAGATTTAAATTTTTATTAGTGATGCTATCGACTAAAGCAATAATATAGAATTTTGTTTTTAAATCAACAAGGGTTTATTCTGATGTTTATGAAATTTTAAATTTGAACAAAATGACAACCAATGTTACTTTGAGCGTTTTTCAATATTAATGTATTTTGAATTTGCCAATCCACGCATAGTCGTATAATTCAATATGTTTATAATGCAGTTATTATATAAGGTTACTAAATAATTTAATAAATTCTTAAGTTACAAGCATTGAATTAAAGAAAGATTTCGATAAATGAATTCGTAATTTTTGACAAAATATTAAAAATAATCCGACGTAAAAGTTGATTATCAGGTCTATTCGGCCACGAGACTTGCGTCTCCGAACCGGTTATACTGATATGAGCGGCCGAACGCGCAAGCTTACTTTTACAGCTCATCACTACTTTGTATCTTTTACTGTTATGGTGTAGTAAAAAGGTTTCGTTTATAATTAACGCAGGACACTTTGACTTCAAATTCCAATAAATTGTCACGCAAAGCTTTTTAACGTAAGGTAGGTAGGAAGTGTGGAAAAGGGCAACCATTCCTAAATCCTTATAAATAAAGCAATAGAAACAGTTGAAGCCCAGCTGATCCGCTGGGCATACTAACCAGTTTATTGCATTCTCTGAATCAAAACATTAATGTTAGTAGAACCCGCGCTTCGCAAAGCCGGATAAATGAAATTCATATTCTACAAAATATAATTCATCATTAATACGATATCGCGTTTGCATTGAATTCATATTAGTAAAACATTTCGCATGGCAGCATATCAAAAATATATATTTGTATGCGTAAAATATAGTAAGTATTATATGTTCAAATATGTATATATATATTAGATTGAAATTTACAACCAGTGGCAATCACAAAATGAATCAAAAGTTATTTTATGAAAGTAATTTGTTTATAGTTTCGGTTTTAACAGAAGCAATATTTCTGAATAACACTGATTGCAAAAATATCATGTGTCAAATGAATATTACCTTTAATGTTGCTGAAGGTCTTCGTTTCGATACTCAGAACATCGCAATTGTCGATTTCTAAGTATAGATTGATGATGTTGAGGTTGACGGCAGAGGCGGTCCGCATGAGGACCAGCTTGTTGCGTGATAAGTGCACGTGTCGTGCGTCTTCCAGCCGAGAGAGGGAATTCGCATCTATCATTAAGGCTTCTGCACCGGCCACGGTTAAAATTTCAGTGCTTTCAGGTAGGTCGCCTTCAAAAATGTTCAGTTTCTGTAAACAAGAGAAATTATTAAAGTATTGGTAAAAGTCTACAGCTACTAAAATTGATGTACTCTATAGTTTGATATAAATTAGAAAAAATTATCCCATCTCTAGACAAACACGTGATTACATGAATTCTCGTTACGTTATCAGCTGGTATCCTTATTCATACCACATCTAGCTTAATTAAGTCTGTTATCGCGAATGCCTTATGTTTTTGTTAAAGCGGATATTGGAATGTAAAAATAGATAAGGACTGACTTATCGTATAATATTATTATATTTTATTTATTTTACAGTTATCAGTAACTTAAAAAGATATTTTTACTGCATAAGGTCCTCCAGACCGATTTCGGCCACGGCGGCCAGTCTCAAGAGAGATTAGCCAACTGCGCAGGAGATATTATAGTGCACAAGTTTGTGCGCAAACACAGGTGCACTCTCTTTTCCTTAGCTCTCATAATCCGATGGGACGGTAATCCGACACGACCGGAAAGAGTTCAGGCGCAGGACCAACAGCTTAACGTGCTTTCCGAGGCACGGGAGTGTACACACTTCCAACTTCCAGACTCCGGGCTGCTACTGAGAATTTTCTGACAGAAAAACCCAATAACTATTTATTGGCCCGACCTGGGAATTGAACCCAGGACCACCGGATCTGCAACTTTATATCTAGCCACTAGACCAACGGGGCAGTTTTACTGCATATAAATGTAAAGAAACATATATTATTGAAACAAATATATAAATTACATTCCTTTAATGAGAAACTAGGAATTAATTTTTCATATTCAATATCTATATTTAAATATTATCTATTAAAATATTTAATGTTTTACGTTAAGTGTCGGTCATTAAAACCTTTCCTATATGCGAGTACTAATATGACGAACTAATTCGCACTTATACTTAATTCGACGAACACGTACTTAAAAAAGTTTTAGTCAAAATTCAATGTCATGTCAGAAAAGTGCATTGAGACAGTGTGTTCATATTTTGTCCATAGCAAAAATACTTTATTTTTTTATTGTATAAGTAGGCGGACGATCATCTGGGCCACCTGATGGAAAGTGATCATCAACGCCCATAGACAAAGGCATTGTAAGAAATGTTAACCATCGCTTACATCGCCAATGCGCCACCAACCTTGGGAACTAAGATGTTATGTCTCTTGTGCCTGTAATTATACTGGCTCACTCACCCTTCAAACCGGGACACAGCAATACCAAGTACTATTACTGGTATTGTTTTGCGGTATATTTCTGAAAGTGAGAGTGTAGCTTTCATTTATTCTCATTGTCTATTCAAGCACCAACGGTCAAATTTCCGTACGTTCATTCGTTAGTTACAGTGATAGGACAAAAGAGACAATACTTCGTCGTTAGTTATCGATTTATTTTGTTATTCAAGATAAATATTTGCTTCTTGTATGCGCTCGATATTTGTTATCGAGACGTTCACATTCATGAGCGCTGGCACAGATAACATCGTCGGCCTGACTCATTAATATTATGCTACTTAGCATAGAAAAATATTGTGTAGATACGTTATTATTTGATTCAATAGTAAAATAGTAAGGTTAAGTATAACTATATACAACAGGAGGTTAACATTTATGTCGGTTTTAAATATACACTATGTTTTATCACAATATTAGGTACAAGAATAAATAATATACTTTGTTGTTTACGAAGAAACATTTCGTTGAAACTACAAAAAAAGTAAGTATAGATGACACGTCCGCTCTCATACGCGATCGAAAATAAAAATAAACTCTAGCACAGACAAATCATTCACCCGACTATTATTAGGTATTTCCAACATTCTGTCGGTTTGTTTTATATATCAATAAATAAAAGGTTATTGCATAAAAATGTTATTCGACGTCTGTCATATTTTTTTGTACTGTATATTGGATTTGTAATCGAGTTTCATGTAAACTCGATGAGTTGTGTTTACAATTTCTGACTCACAATCAGAATCGAGTCTGAGCAGTTATGTTTTGCAAGTTGCAACACCGTTTCGTGCAACATTCGCCTTTTAAGGACTTGTACTGATAATAATCGCTACAAAACCCACTGTCGCTTCCATTTATTGGTCACGTGTTTATACTAATTTAAAAAATAATCCACTGTTGTTTAAATAACAATTATAAAATCATTACGAATTATTGTTAAATAATTTATATAAGGCAATTGTTTTTAAATATCAATGACTTCCATTTCTTTATTTTTATGTCAATAATATTAATATAATATAAACTTTTTTTTTTAATAATTTGAATAGCCTTTTATATTCTATTGTTTGTAGTTTTCTTACAAATGATTTTAGATAACATATTGGAGTATTATCTAAGACGGCTGGTCGTGAATTATTATTGTATGCGCTGACGGTGCCGTTGCTACTTGTATATAAATTAACCATGTTGATAACATCTGTTTTAAAACAACTTTTATAATTGCATAACATTAGCGGTCGTCAAACCATGCTTATGCGTTGTCGTTATGGGACAACTTCTTAATAGGAAATAAATGATTATTACTCGTTCGTTCGAAGCCTTGATCTGTTTCTTGTAAGTTCTGCCATTTAGAGGAGGTCACGGAAGGATCGGCGAATACAATGCCCGGAGATTTTTGCTTGGCCCAAGACATAATTCAGTTGGAACAATACGTGGGTGCGATCTGCTCTAATATATATTTTATTATTCATGAAAAATGGTTCAATGTCAATCTCTAGACTTATATTTCTAGACTATATTATTAACGTTTAACTTAAACGAATTCAACAACAATAATAATTAGAAATGATTAAAATCACAGTGTCGTTTGTCATATGCAGTCGACAACTTAAACAAAACATACTACGCGGCTCTGTTAAATAATATATGATTATAACTCACTTAATGATATACTTACAAACACGATAATCATTATTACACAGTAGTGAAGAGAAAGTTGAATAAATATGTACGCCATCTCAATTATTCGCTTAAAAACGTTACGAACATATGAAAGTATTAAAGTATGTACGTTGCAGATACTTTCGGATTTCGTTAATAAAATCAATCAATCAAAATATACTTTATTCAAGCACTTTTGATAGATTAAATTGAATGTACAGCTACCATCGGAACGGAATGTAGATTTTACTGACAAGTACAGTCATATGAGTACAGCCATATGAGGAGTAAATGACTGTTACTCTTTTCGAAATGAAATTACAGCCCACTATATTTATACAATTAACACATTATAACACATATGTATCTTGTAAAGAATCAACGAATGCTAGCTGTACGCGTAATATTATCGCCATATGACCTGGTTAGTTGTCGGGCTGGTCCGAAATGATTCGAGTGACGTGTCCAGCTCGGTGAGACGTTACATTACCACCGTAAATGACTCGCGCGCTATGAGATAATGCCGTGCCGAGTGTACACCAATTGCCGAGGACAAGTGCTCCGATGTCTCAATGTTGCTTTATAATAAGTATCGTTATTCGTTAGTATACCTACGCGCTTCTCGGCGTACAGATTGTAGTAGTCTTCGGATAAATGGTTATATATTATGATTATTTTCTTGCTAATGTCGGTTTCGTTTCTACCAATTATTTTATGTTAAATTATCACCAACAGCATTAACATCGATTTAGTCAAATGATGTGTTTTGTTATAAGTTCTGTCTCACGAGTTATATATGTAAATAAAGCAAGCCAGAAAATGATCGGTACTCTATGAGCGTATACGGTAGCCGTGTCGCTATAATATTCATTTTAAGCATTTTCGTATTTTACAATTCTGAGCATGTATTATTTTTATTACTTAAATATTATATATGACTAGAGGTGCTCCGCGGCTTCACCCGCGTATAATTAATAAAAATATAATAAATTATTTTATTATTACTATAATAACACACACGTGCACACACATACACACACACAAATATATGTACAGACAGAACCAATAGATTTTTATAGTAGTATAGATAACATTGCAAGTAGAGTAATTTGTGAATAAATTGGATTTTTTTTCTTTAAATATAGCTGTTTTTATGAATTAATCGAAGAAATCGATTCCATTAATTCAATGTTCAAAATAATCTCCCTGAAGACTGATGATATTTTATGAACTTTAAAAATATCTTAGTTAAATCAAGTTCGAAAGTTAACAACGAGCAGAGTCGATTTAATAATGAAATTAGAAAATAGCAGGACATCGGATTTGTGAGGGGTGACGGCAATTTGAGACATTTCTGATGAGCTTCGTCATGTTTCATGCATCTATTCAATAATATACAGTATAGTATGACAACATCATTATTATTATTTCAGTGACAGTACACATGTTCTCACATTATTTACTTATAGAAAATAAATAACTGATGTAACTAACGATCGAGACAGTAAAAGTGTTGGTGTTTATAGCGATTATATTCTTAATATAAAGTCATGTGGGCATTTTACTTTGAGAAAAATAATAATGTGATGAAATATATTTAATAGACGACTTTCTGTGTGTGTGTTAAAATATAAATAATGTAAGATATTTTTATGAGCGGCTATTTTAAAAACACGACCTAGTTTTTATGATAGAAAGTCTTCCTAATATTTGAACGAATCATGCATTTTGTTACCGCGTAAATTAAGGTATCGTAGTCAGTCTCGTATCGTCGCGGGCGCAGGAAGTGATCTCTCATTACGGTTTTTTTATGGTTTGTTCGTTGCTCCCGCAGGCGCGGTCTGCTGCTTGCCCTGCATACGTGTACGATGCGCGCTTCCTCGGGCTGTCTCATTTTGTATTTTATTTGTGTCGGGCTCGACTAAAATTTATAGAAACCGATTGAGTAACGTTTTCAAAAATTACGTGATAAAACTAGTACAAAACCTTATACTAGTTATATCACGTGATTGCTATAAATTAGAAAAAAATATATGTTACAAAGATAAGTATATTTTAAATAAGTCTTCTGATAACTAATCTAAACAAATATTTCGTTTATCGTAGAAATTTAGTGATAATAAAACAGTGTTAAGATTTCAGGCATTTTCTTTACAGGCTCTAATTTTCTTTAAACGATTAACAAGGATATATAGAATATTCAGGAAATATAATTAAACGCAAAGTTAAAGAGCATAGTTGTGTTTGAAATCACTATTAACTTAATAAAGTGATCGGACGAGCTTCTCGCTTTTACTCGTTAATGTCCGTACCCTTCTGCCCCTTTGATAGCGTCGATGTAATTTAACGGGATACAGAGAGAGAAGGACGATATGTGAATGTGAACCGTATAAAATGCGCAACAAGTGTTAAGCCGGCGAGACGACCTATAGTGATTAGAACAAGTAAATCTTTCCTGAAGATTGCGTGTTCGTACCCAGGCAAGCACCACTGATTTTGTTTATAATTCATCTCGCGCTGTACGATGGATGGTGAAGCAAACTTGCATGTGTCGGATGAAAATGTGCCACATTCTTTTCAAAAGGAGACTTGATCTGAGCCCAACGGTGTGACATTTACAGAGAGTTACTTAATTTGACTTTGAATGTTTAAAGTGCTCTGATAATAATCTGTACCCGTAAGTAGTTGACGTACTTAAGACACCTACAAAAAGATGTGCTTCCTCGTTTCTGATACACACTCAAAGATCTGGAATACTCTCGCGACCTTCGTTTTCCCCACCACCTACAATATGGGTACCTTCAAGTCAAAAGTGAATAGGCATCTTCTAGGCAAGCGCGCTCCACCTTAGACTGTATCATCACTTTCCATCAGCTGTGATAACAGTCAAGCGCTGACTTTCAATTATTTATTGTAACGTATTTAAACGAAGCATGTAATCAATACAATGTGTTTTCAAGTTTTCTAAGAAAAATATATTTCTAAGAAAGTAAACAGGTTCTATGCATAAATCTTTCAATGCTGTTCATAAAAGTTATTCACAAATACAATAGCTCCTTCAGTCAATTGAAGAAGTATAAAGTAAACATTACATTTAACTTTTAGTTAACACCATTTAAGTATTGTTCCAGTTTTGAGCTTAACATTCTTTATTTGAATTCATGTAGGTATGTCATGTCTCATCGATATATATCTATATAAACATATAGTAAAAAATGTATCTCATCGCTCTCTGTACATGGAAGATATTTGATTAGAACTATTATCGGGAGCCTTTATTAACGCAATAGAACCCAAAACAATGATTGTAAGAATTTTGTCTGTTTACCTGTGCTTGTGCACGATTATCTTAGAAACGGCTTAACTAATTTTTTAACTTTACTTAAAATTTAGTGTTTGTTTTATTTCAATCGGTGTAAAAATAAAAAAGTTATGTCAATATAAAGAATCACGTCGAACATTTCTTTGATAAAAATGCTATAAAATAAGTGTTCAGTTGAATTGGCTGAAACTTTAGCTACTTATAAATGATAATCTGTAAAATGATGATGATTGAAAGGTTATAGGAACAAAACAAAGTTAAAAAAAATCGACAGTTTCAGAGATTTAGATTTCCAATGTAAGTTGAGCCCAGATCTATAGGATCAATCATATTAAATAGGTTTCAGCTTATGCTGGATTCTCCGCGGTTAAACGCGCCCACGCGTATATTGTGAAGCGTGCCGATTGCCGTGCTGTTGCCTATAGCATTGACTTATTTGCAGGGAACGTGAGTTATTTCCACGTCTATCGGAAACGCATGGCGCTCTATGGTAACAAGGACCTGGTAAACCTCTGTCTGTATTAGTTTGTTATAGATTTTTTTTTTAATGTAGGAGGCGGCAAACTATTTGTAGTTTCACCTGATGGAAAAATATATTTATCTAGCTATTGCCCGCGGCATCGCTCGCATGTAAGTATAGGATAAAAGATATATGGTTGTATGGAAGTCCTGTGATTTTAAAGTAAGAAGCATGGAATGTTGTTATGGTTGGAAAAAAGTATATTACGGCGATTTTTTTTTATCAATGAGCTTAGTGATACCTATAATTTGACTTAATATATTTTATAGTGACATAAGTGTGGTGTACCAAAATTTATTTTATTTGTTTTTAGAATAATAATATGTACATTATTTGCGAAGTCGTTTTTATAAACATGGTATTATTCTAATGAAAGATATCGATATTAGATTATAGACAGACTTAATTAGCTGTGAAAGTTTTGTTTGCAGTCACAAACAATAAATCACAGGGAAAAACATTAAAGTATATCCGAATAGATTTAAGGGAATGCTATTTTTCTCATGGCCAATAAAATTGTTGCCCCCTCTAAATAAATATATCTATATGATGTGAGTGAGTGTTGCTTTTAAAAAATTTCATTAATTTAAATGCTTTAGGTACATATGAATGTAATCAGTAATGCTCTTTGCGTTACCCAAATATTACCTTTACAATTTAGTAACGATAATAATGGAGCGTTTTTAAATATTAATTATACGTACTTTAATAATATAGTTTTGATATTAATTTCGCAATTTTATTTCACGGGATCCGTGAACGTTTGTGTTAAATAACTTATAAGATTAATTATGATTTAGGTATTAACGATATTACGTCGGATAGTTTTCAGTAAGAAGCGGTCGTTGCAATATTCGAAGCAAGTTTTGAAATGGTCGATAATCAAGATCTTTTATTTTGTAAATTTAGACATAGATTATTAATCAGTTTTCTTATAAAATTATCATATTTTATATTTCTAGTCGAGCCGAATTTTTAACTATTGTATAAAGTGAAAATTATTTCTTTTATATTTAATATGGCTAAGCGCATTTTTAAATTTGGACTAGCCAAATTCGCGAGTGCGTGCGCGACGTAAATAGCCCGTACTCTCTATTCACAGTCGTCTGACTAAACGAGTCGTGTTGTCCTGTTCTAGCGTATATTGTTCGTACGAATAGCAGTATAATATTTGGGGCAAATAGTTTTGACCATGCCGGTGAATGTTATAATCACCAGGAGACTGTGAGCTCTCTGATAAGTTATTATCATTAAATAGGCTTGAAATACAATTTTTATTTCTAACTATGATAAGTTTCAACTTGGAACTGTGTCTTCGATAGTAAAATTAATCGAGTGAATTACTTTTGTAACTGTCATTAAAATGTATAATGAGATCATTAGTTTTATTGTTTGTAACAAGTTTTTAATCAAATATGGCCTTAAAGTTGAAAAACATTCATTTTATCTTTTAATTTTAATACGTAAAATCGATGGATTCTGTTATTTCCGTTCAATAATGACTTGTGACCGTGATCCAGAGATGTTTACATAAATAATATTTCTCTGCATTATTCGAAATGCATAGAAGTTAAATTGGGGTTTTAAACGTAAATTAGAATTAAAGCAACAGACAGCTGTGCAGTGGAACATAATACGAGTGTGCTATGTGTATGTGTGCAACGCGCGGATACATTTTACGCATTGAACGCGTGTGCGTTTGTTCAGTGCCACTTGTTGCTCAGCACTCGGTGTCGGGTTCGTGAACTGTCGCTCTTACAAGAGGAAATTATGGCCTGTTTATAAGGTCCAACACTGAGCTCACACATAAGGGATCAACTTCAGGTAGTTGTCTTTGTGCAGTCTTAGATAGATGATTTTTTTTTGCCAATTTTATTTAAATAATGTTTATGTATTTCTTCTTTTATATTTTTAGCTTTTTCCATATATCTATCTCTTGGTTTTGTTTATTTTGCTTTAAAAGTTCTTATTAATTTCTTATACTAATATTTTGTACAATTTACAATAAACCCGTAGCTAAAGAATAATAATAAATCTTTCTATGGAGATCAATTATTGAAGTTATGCGTTAGAGCTTAAAATACTTTTGTCTCATTACCTATTTTAAAGTTTATTACAAAACGAAAAAACTAAACTCTCAGTAAACACATGTAGTTTTACTTAAATTTACAGAATTAATTTAAAAAAGTAAACACTATATTGTGTTGAAAGTTGCCGACGCCTGACAAAAGTATGTGTGACGTACCACATGCTACGAACACTTTGTTTGAAATCTAATTGAGTACCTGGTTATGAGGAACAGAGCAGTTGACATTGGTCCGCAATGGGTGTTTTGCCGGGACACACTTGCAGTAAGATAAATTGCACACGCCGGTATGTTCGGCAATCACAAAGGCGATTAGCGCCTGGAGCACGAACAACGCGGGGAGGCGCGACATGTTGCCGCGCAGGAGCGCGACCAACCGCGCGCTACGACCGTCATGCACAGACTGGCTACTATTGAGAGCCGAGCGTCCACTATCGCTACCGCCTTTACAGATGCTGGCTCAACGATAGTGATGCCATTTATTAAAGCACGCCTTAATTATCGATATCGATAAAAAGGTTTAATTAGTATCATGCCAATGATATTTGCTAATTGCCATCGACACGCGCACTTACTTACAATTTGGTTATTGTAATTATTGTTAAATGTTACGATAATTATAATTATCAAATCGTCAAATTGGATTCCTTTATGCTATATCTAATAATTGTTTTACAATTAATAGTATAATGCAATGTTTTGTGGATGTTAAACGAACTACATAATTTATTATTTTTTACTTAAATATTGGCAATTAAGTAACGGGTAATTTAAAATAAATGTTAATTCAAAACTAAATTCTACTATTCGCTTAGATATTTATTGATTAGCAAATTAAAACTGTCACCGGTTTGGGAAAGACAATACTCTAACCTGAGAAGGATCTGTGAAACTCAGCAGAATCTTTTTTTTCTTCTATTGATACCAATAGAAATAATACTTTTGAATGTAATATATTTAAATATAGTCTGGTGGTAAAACACGTAATAAATATTATTTATGGCCAAAAGCTTAAACAAAGTATTTTTGTTTAATAATAAATCAAACATTGATACAGATTTTAAAAACTCTACCAGTATTTCCGCCCCTTGCACTTTTATACCAATCAGAAGTCAGAACAGAGGTAACTTGCTTTGACCTAGTGGGGGTTCTAAGTCTCTTCGAAGTGCAATCAAATGAATCCTTCTTATCATATAATTTAATTTAACAAAATAACAGAATAATCTTTATTATAATGCTTTGATGTATTTTTAGAATTTTTAATATACTTTTAATTTGAATAAGCAATTCCTACAGACATAATATTCTTAAAGGCTATTTTTATTTATTTATTTTTAAGGAAGACAAACAGTAATAAAATAAAAAACATCACATTGCAAAAAAAAACAATCAAGTCTTCACAATTTAAGTAAATCAAAATAATTTCATAGCAGATTGTTAAGATAGTAGCAACTAAATAATAATAATAATAAAAATAACAATTACAATTTATAAAACATAACAATTGAATATAATATTAAATTGTATAAAATAAGACCAAATTAATAAAATTATTATGTAAGGATTTTTTTTAAACTGGAAATATTATATTTAATTTCTTTTAATAACAAAAGAAATAATATCATTGAATTTATTGTTGTGAATTATACATGATCTATAAAGAAAGCTGTTGCGTAAATACTTAGACTTGGTTTTGGGAACATCGAACAAAAATATATTAAATATAAATATATTACCAAGTAATAATGGAGATTCAATATAATTATTCAATAATTTAAAAAGAAAATGTTCATCTTTTTCTATACGACGTTCTTTTAGTGTCAAAATATTGAGATTTTGAGTATTATCGTGAGTCTTCATTAAAATATATTTAAGAAATTTATTTTGTATTGTTTCGATTTTATTTTTTTATACAATGGATTTCAAACTGTTGAGGCATACTCGAAAAAAAAGTCTCCTTTTGTCATATCCCCTCATTTCGAGAATACTCCCCTCACTGCCACAGCCAGTATCTGGATACTTGGCGTCGAAATTTTGAACGTTGTTCAGGTTCGCGGTCAACTGGTCAACTGGTCAACAAGTTAAAGCCAAATTGGCTTCCAAAAAGCTTGGAGTACTTAACAAGGCGAGACAGAATTTCACGTCGGCCCATCGCCTAAATCTTTACAAGGCGCAAAATCGGCCCCACATGGAGTACTGTTCTCACCTCTGGGCGGGAGCTCCCCAGTACCAGCTTCTTCCTGTTGACCGCATTCAACGTAGAGCAGTTCAAATTGTCGACGATCAAGCTATTACCGACCGGCTTGATCCTTTGGATTTGGGTAGAGATGTTGGGTCAATCTGCATCCTCTATCGCATATATCACGGGGAGTGTTCTGAGGAGTTGTTTGGTTTAGTCCCGGCCGCTGAATTTCACCACCGGACATCGCGCCAGAACTCAAAATTCTATCCTCACCACCTCGATGTCTGGAAATCTACAGCAGCGCGTTTCCTAAGGCATTTCCTGCCTCGCACAATCATTCTGTGGAACCAGCTTTCGCCGGCGACTTTTCCGAAACGATATGACATTGCAAACTTCAAGAAGAGAGCGTACTCTTTCCTCAAATGCCGGCAACGCACCTGCAAGTCCTCGGATATTGCGAATGTCCATGGGCGGTGGTAGTCACTTTCCATCAGGTGAGCATCCTGCTCGTTTTCATCCTCTTACATAAAAAAAAACATAAAAAAAAATCTTAAGGTTTAATGTAAGTCCATTTGGATGACAGAAGTGACAAAGGATATTTAAATTAATTTAAATTTACGAATATCAGGTCCAATGAAAACGGTGTTTTCGTTGGACCTGACATTTGTAAATTGCTCTTTTATTTTAGATTTTGGACCATTACAATCAACAGAACCTTAGATTAAGCTTTTACAAGTTTCATTAAGCTCAACTTAATATGTAGAGGTGGTAGAATCTTTTGGGGTCAACTAAAGGTATATGAAAAATATTCTTCTTGCTGGGTTCCAAAGTTTTTTAAGGGCCTTTATTTTTTTGGGGTAATGTTGATCCCTTGCTCTTCTGTCCCACTCACAAATATAAAACATGGAATATTTTTTGTTGACCAAGTGACGGAACATAGAGATAGTTGTTTAAATCTCCATGTTGTGTGTATGAGCCAACCATGAGCTGTATAATTAATGTTCTCGAAATTTAAATTAAGATTTTCGTTAGTTTTCTTCATATGGACTGAATTCGCAACAGACAACAAAGCATAAATATTACATTAGTGTAATAAAAACATATTTTAAACTTTTTTAAGAGTTAATAAAATATTTTATTGTTATTTAATATTGAATTGTATAAAAATGGTGGGTGATACAACCTCTTTGTTATTTTTTTCGGAATCAGCACACCAAATTATATAGGAATTAGATAAAGTTAGGTATTAAGAAGTTTTTTAGTGTTGGCCTGTGTAATCTGTACTAATCTTCGATATAGTTTAAGCAGTGCTGATAAAGATCTAATGTCGATCCATCGCAAATCGACGTTTTATCGACCAGTACCTATCTGTCGCAAAGCTATAGCTGACACACCCTTTTTAGATAATGAAAAGAAAATAAATTTTATATATTACTTGTTAACAGATGCATATCGACTGAGCGGCAGTTCCTGTCAGATTTCGTAGCAGGAGCAGAGAGCACAGCGGGTGGCAGGCTCGCACAATGGCTCGCACCGGGTGCGCGTGTGGAGCCTTTACGTTGTGAGCTGAAGCCACCTTCGGTGCCCGCACGACCGGCAGCCCGTATCAGCTTACCTGTGATCATTCGAGACCAGTATGGGGACATAGTATGTTCTCCAGCACTCAAAGTTGAGGTAAAGAAATTGACAAAAAGTAGCTGATTTAGTTTATTTCGCTCTGAGATAGGCTTTTATGCAACAGTTCTCTAAATGATACTAGTGATAGTTAGTTGAGCCTTCTACTACTCGTGGAAGCCTACTAATCGTGATTAACTGTTAAGTTGATACAGGTTCCATGGGAACCCTGTTCCCGGGAACACAATAACGAGTGGTTATTGTGGGCCGCCACATATTGATAAATTGGCTCCCTCAGAAAATCTTCAATTATGGCGATAAAGAAAAAAAAAAGGGAAGTGGCGAAAATAATCGTCTCAGATATTCGCGTATATTTATATCTGGTGACAGATGGGGAAATCCTTATGGATACCCTCCACCAAGTTAATAGAGGGTTATGTCGGACCTTTAGCGACTAAAACCACCTCTCACCACGTCTTCGCTCCACAGGGGACGTAGTTACGGGTACACTTGCGTATTCATTCGCGACTCCGCCAGCGGTTGTCAATTAACGAACGAAGGGTTCGTTAATTGAACAATCGCTAGCAAAAACTCCTATTATTTTGCTACATGCTTCTCTAAATTGGTATGCTTTCTTCTGCTATTTCTTTTTGCGCGATTGCGGCCTCGCAAAAGGTGAGCATGGCTTTCCGCTGTCAATCATGGACTTCACTACGGCAGGCAGCGATAGGTCACTACCGACTGTTGCGATTAACGTTTGCCGCGGTTGTTCCCATGCTGGACATTCCTGTAGCGTGTGTAACGCTGTGTCCTCATTTGCTTTGCAGGCGTGACAAATTGGTGTTGGTTCCCTCCCAGCAATTTTCCACAAGTATCGTCCAAAGTATCCGTGCCCGGAGAGCATTTGCACAAGGCAACAGTGGGCGTTGTCGTTCCATCCATTTCTTCAGTATTGGCCGTATTGCTTATATTGTATTGTGACCCGCCGTTGGCTCCATCAGTCTGTCTTGATATTTGCGAAGAAGCAGCGACTGCTCGGTAGCTCTCCATTCTCTTTCAACTGCACTACGTTCCCGACATTCGGAACGTCGAAAATGTGCCGCAGCGAGTACTTCTGCCTCCAAATCCCAAGGTGGCGAACAGGCTAGAACACATGCAGCTTCAAAGGATATTGATGGTTCTTATTGCCATAATGCGTTTTGGTCTTTTAAGAAGCGTTCTGTTCTGCTTTGAAAGGTTTGTAGCGAAACCTACCTCGCCACATACGAAAACTAAAAACTGACGTATGCTACATTGCGATATTAAAGTTATCCGAGCGATTGAACGTATATACAAGAATCCGACAACAACCGTCGGGCAGTAGCCCACCAGACTAACACCCGTCTGGTCGGAGGATCCTTCCATTTCAATGGTGGATGAGGAGCTTTACACCCGGAACAAAAAATTCCCAAATGGGAGCCCCATAAAGCGCCATTGAACGCACTACCTCAGTGTATAGGAGACGACATCCTGCATTTGGCCCAGATAAATTCGGGAGAAGTCGTCCAAGCGCTTCAGCTGTAGCCTGATCCGAGAATTTCCATCGGCTATCGAGGACAAGGCCGAAGTACCGCATAGTCGACCCGATAGTGATACTTACTCCTTCGACTATAATACTGGCTCCTACTGGAGGCTTTCGCCGGGGTCCATGAAAACAGATGGCTTTGGATTTATAAAGTGCCACCTCCAGTCCCAACTTTCTAATTCTCTCCACTATTTGAGCTACTGCAGTGGGTTGCAAGGATGGCAACGGGATTCATACCTACACCATCAAAATCACGATTTGAATAGCAGATATTTATTTAATCTGTACAAATATCATGAAGTCTTAATTTTTTTTACTGTTTAAGTCTGTTATGAAAATGAATTATACTTACACATCAAATATGTGTTATTGTTTTATCTATTCTATTATACTATCGTTGTATACTCAAATCGCGTGTTATCTTTATTAAATACATTCATTTAAATAGAGACGACATTAGCGAACTGTATTTGACAATTTTTCAATAAGTTAACTAGAATGGTATTGTATTGCGCATACATGCTTTTTCAATTCATTTAGAGATTCAAAATTGAATCTAATAGAAATAAAAGAGAACTCCATTTACAGTTTTTTCACACATTTTTAGTTCAGCTAGTGAAGTTAGTTAAAGTGATTAAAAAGTATTGACGTAGTTATGGACCGGGCCAGCCAAAGTTGAACTAGCTTTTAAAAAAACTTCGTATGTACTATGTGTACTTTGACATTTTTTACTACTGCGTAAATAGTTATCGAACATAATAATGAGTAAATTAACTACATTCTTAAACACACGCAGATGGTATTGTTTTGTACGCAAATATTTTTAATTAAGTAAATTTTGTTCGGTTAAAATGAAAAAGACATATAGGCTTCGAAAAGTGAAATAAAATTTACAATTTGCGTTAGTATTTAAAACGAAATAATCATAATGCCTGATCAAGGTCGGCCTTTTCGTTTAGTACATGTTATACAATAACATGGCGATCATAATTGGTTCAAATTATAAATTAAAAGGAAATATCGTCAATAATCAAAATTCAGTATTCATTATTCATTAACATAACATCAACAATCTCAACACCTGCGGCTGTATAAATATTTTAGTGCGCTTCGGATTTGTGTTTCTGTCTTAATGCAACTTCTATTCAAACTGATATTTTTAGAGGTATCAGTGTATTTGTAGTTCACCTGTATAGTCTAATCGTGTTATCATGTCGGTCTGACTAGACATTTGATTTGTTTTATATTTAAACCATAGACGAAATGAAGAATGGCAAAATTAGGTATCATCGACATATTGCTTATCTTTATTTTAGAAATTAATTATGTATGAATTACACGAAAATACATTATTACACATTTTAATAATTTCTAAGTCTCTGTCTATGGTTTGAAAATAACTACCTCTTTTAAAGTTAATATGGCTGTTTGAGAGTTACCAAAACCAAAACAATCATTTTTTAATTATTGTCTGTCTCTTTGTTCGGTCTAATCTTGGAAACACATAAAAGTTACAAATCGAAATAACTGAATTATTATACTAAGTATTTTAAGGTTCCGTTTAGTCTTTATTTCATCAAAATCGGTCTAGTCCATCAAAAGTTATAAAAACGTACGTATTTTTGTTGTTATAGTAAATGTTGCGGCTCATAGTAGCGGTGTACTAAATACGTCAACTTCTGAATCGCGATGTCCAGATTTTTCAGTGGCCTTCAGCCAAACATAAAAGTATTCTGTCGTCTTGTCGTATTTTCGTATGTGTTTTGAGTTTTTTCCAATAATTTCATTATTACATGAAATACTTTAGGTTACAATTATTGACTCGGTTGTAATTTGATCTATTAATCTTAAGTTAATATTTTTGCTTTGAATTTTATAAATTATTACTTTTATGGTTACCTATTACTTTTATGGTATCTATAGTTTTTAGAGTTAATAAAGTTTCCAATAAATCGTTTAGTTATAACCTTATTTACTGCTGCTTTACCCGTGGGCAACCTATATGTAGCATGTTCACGTGTATGTCATGCCAAAGATATCGTTGACCTAGCAAATGGAAATATAAAACTAATATAGTTATATAAGGAGGTATTACAATAATTCGATATTAATCTTTAATTACGAAAGTTTATGTATATTGTGAATGTTAGTTCTTTCTTCACGCTATATAACAGCTGAAATTAACAGTTTGTCTATCCCGTTCAACTGGGTATTCGATTGTAACGCGGGTGAAGCGTAAATAAGTACCTTTATAAAATTAAAATTAGCTCTCGGATAAAGTATGATCACGTGGTGGTGGCAGGAACGCTCGAAGCATTTCTCTGTTGAAACGCAATTCCGATTCTTTGGCGAAAATGAACCAGCCCTTCTGTCTACTATTTATATAGTTATACTGTATTTTCATATAAAATTTCTTCGTAGGTGGTCGTTCAACGACTAGAGGACAGTATTTTCCGGTCTAATCAAGCATCTGAAACGGAGCGTCGAGCTAGCCTGTGCGATGTGCCGTACCAGCCAACCGTGAAAGACACAATGTGGTTTCACGCTATTACCATGATGAAGGTATTACAATTTTCATAGTATAATCGAAAATATTGAGCTCAACTTGAGACTTTAGAAAAATAATGATTGCTTTATTTGATATTCAAATAAAATTGATGTAACTAAAAATGTCTTATTTATATCAACAGCAATATCAAAACTTTTCGTTCGAGGAGTTGCGCTATGCAAGCGGAGTCTGGGGCGGCGCGTGCACGCTTCTAGAGGGTCTGGGAGGCCGCATACCCGCTGAGCGAATCGTCGTGGACGCCCAGCGCGATGGCTCTTATTTTGCTGTTTGGGTGCCACGTGCTCCTGGGAATTACATTTTTAGATGCACACTAGATGACTATCCTACGGCACAGGTACGTACATATATGTAAACCCTCCATACATATTTTTGTTACCTACAAGCACAAGGTATATGGTTTCCTAGTTACTAAGGTTGATATAGCGTTGACGACTTAAAGAAAAAGTACATATTTATTCAACATAGAAGCATTACACTTCCTTATTGACTACCAAGATAGAAAGTGTTACCGGTTCGGAACAGTAATACCCTGACCCGAGAAAAACCGGCAAAAGAAACGCAAACAGGTGGCCCATATGCTAGTCTGTCTAACTATTACCAATAATTAATTATATATATGACATAGAACCCGAACAGGATTCTCGGGCATATGATGATGATCATAATATCTATTTTTTTGTCTTATAGCCATGTAATAATAATAAGGTCCTCCAGACCGATTTCGGCCACGGCGGCCAATCTCAAGAGAGATTAGCCAACTGCGCAGGACATATTATAGTGCACAAGTGTGTGCGCAAACACAGGTGCACTCTCTTTTCCTTAGCTCTCATAATCCGATGGGACGGCAATCCGACACGACCGGAAAGAGTTTAGGCACAGGACCAACGGCTTAACGTGCTTTCCGAGGCACGGGAGTGTACACACTTCCAACTTCCAGACTCCGGGCTGCTACTGAGAATTGTCTGACAGAAAAACCCAATAACTATCTATTGGCCCGACCTGGAAATTGAACCCAGGACCACCGGGTCTGCAGCCTTATTTCTAGCCACTAGACCAACGAGGCAGTCTAAGCCATGTATGGGTTCACGGACTCACGGCGAGAACTCTGGTACTATCCTCACTCGCGATGTTTCTCAATTATATTCTCGTTCCCATCTGGTATGGACTACTGTGCAGCGGCCTTGGTTCTTTGTGCGGTAGCTTATTATATAACCTAGTTAATGTAGCAGTAAATTTATTGCATCCCACAGAATGAGCTCAGCTTGGAAATGTTCAATGAACTTCAATTCTAATTCGTTATTCCATATGTTTTCTTTCAAAAGTGAACAAAATACAAATTACAAGGACACATGCACCTGATGCTATTTCCTAGTTCGTACTGGGACCAAACAAGAATGAGATAGTGTTCACTTTCTCGCCCGAGAAATGCTATGAAGTGGGATGAAATACCGACACCGATCGGAGAACCGGCGAACGCGAGAAAGAGGTCTAGATAAAGCTCTCACATTCACGCTTCTCGGGTGTTCTCGGGGTTCCTCGCCGTGAGTCCGTATGGGCTCAAAAGTCAAACTGAAAATATTTATTATAATTTTCTGAACGTGTCTTATAGGATTTAAAGGTGGAAGTGGTAGAGTGTGCTGGCGAGGACACGATAGCAGACCGCTGGCTGGGATCAGCCACCTATCGATTACGTCGATTCGCCATCATGGATAGTGCAGGATTGCGCATTCGCGCCGGGCCCAGCCTGCAGGCCGAAGAGATGAGTCGCGTGCCAGCTGGAGCCTATGTGGCAATTGTCGAAGAGGTTTGTTAATCTGTCACTATTTTTTGTCTGCTACATTAATTTATATTCAATAAGAATAATTAGTACCTGGGGGTATTCAATGTATACATATTTGTTACATTTTGCATATTGTGATGATCATTGTATAATTAAGATTTGGTGGTGGATTTGGCTTCGCGTAGGCTCTTCGGTTGGTACTACTCTACTCATAAACTAATTATTCTTTTGCTTATTATTTAATTATATTTTATTTTTATCTCTTTTCTTTTTTTCTTTTGCCGGTATAGTAACATGTCCGAAAGATATATCTTCGACTTCTAATGATCTGATATCATTTAATATCGAAATCGTTTATACTCCGACAATGACCGTATTCCTAGGGTTAGGATAATTAATTACCACCAGGTTGCCTATTTGCTACATTTAATTTAGTAATAAAAATATTTTTGTTTTAAGTTGACCAATAAAGACGGGACGTGGGTACGACTCAGCCACGAGACGATGCAGACGTATCTGGAGGGCTGCGCGACCGTCGCATGGTGTCTGCAGTACAACAGTCATCTCGACCGTACGTTACTTGTGCCCGTTGAAGATGAAGACCCGCAGGTAGGCATTTGTGACAATAATTTTGATGATTTTTAAATGTCCCTTTAAATTTAGACGATTGAGTGACAAACGTGAATTTTATTTTCTAGTGTAAACTATACCACATGTCGCTTGAATTGGAACGGATGTCTTGTAGAGACTGACATAATTAAATTATTATAATCAATACATTATTTACTATAAAGTATATTGTTTAAATTAGGTATATATAACTGCCAAATGCCAAAATGGTCGATAAAGGACGAATTGTTACATTAAATATACGTGTAGGTATATAAAAAAAAAATCTACGCGTTGGGAACCCACATTAGGTACGTGGGTCTCGCCGCCGCCGAAGGCGTCGAAATACTCGCTAAAAAAACAGCTTCCGTCTCTTCGAGGGGGCGTCATGGGATCGCTTGCGCATCCTACCGTGACGCCCCAACAGTTGGCCCGCCTAAGCGCGCGCGCGCTTAGCGTCGGCGCCACCTCCTCGGTCTTCTTCGGCGGAGTGGGTCAGTGGAGGCACTCACCTCACGCCCCCTAATATTTATAGTATTTTTTTCCTATGCGAACACCCAATGTCAAAGTCGGGGACATTAACTATACTTATATTTCATTTCATAAAAGACTCCTAAAAATAAACTTCACGTGTTTTGTAATTGTCGCTCTTTGCTCTTTTTGGAAATATCTGTAATGGAAAACAGTTTAACAATCGTACAATATTTTTTGATAATATTAGGTCCTTACATATTAAATTAGCGTTTTGTCGTACTGACCACTTTGATCTGAAATATCTCCTCTTTGGTTAATAATTCCAAATTCAAATTTATAAATTCATTTAGCTGGTACATTTGAGTTTTGAAAACAGTCATTCATTTGTTTTTTCCTCATTATTTTTTTCTTTGGCATCGCTTATTGCCCAATGGAAAACATGAAATATCGGTATATTTACGAGTACGAGTTCTACCGTAGCACCAGTGCTGCAGAAACAGCTCGAAGGATTAATGATCTGTACGGCGCTGGTGTCGCAAAAGAAAGCACTTTTTGGTTTCATCACAAAGCACTTCAGAGATAGCTGCAGGCTTTGGGGTAAGCGATAAAACTGTTCTAATACACTTGAAGCAAATCGGGAAAGTAAAAAAACTTGAACGATGGTTACCTCATGAATTGAGTGAATCGAACTTGCAAACACGCGTCGACTGCTGTGTTACTCAACCGACACAATAATGAAGGGATTTTAAATCGAATCATTACTTGTGATGAAAAGTGGATACTGTACGATAATCGGAATGGCTGCTAGCGCTCGTCGCAATGGCTGAACCCTGGAGACCCAGCCGAATCCTGCCCTAAACGAAAATTGACTCAGAAAAAGTTACTTGTGACTGTTTGGTGGACAAGCGCCGGTTTCGTTCACTACAGTTTTCTAAAATCTGGCCAAACGATTACGGTAGATATCTATTGTGAGCAACTGCAAACCATGAAGGAAGAACTAGCTGCTAAACAACCGAGATTGGTCAATCGCTCTAGGCCACTGCTGCTTCACGACAACGCAAGACCACACACTGCACAACAAACAACCACTAAGTTAGATGAGCTACAATTGGAATGTCTGCGACATCCACCGTACTCCCCGGACCTTACTCCAACAGATTACCACTTTTTCCGGAATTTGGACAACTTCTTACAAGGAAAAAATTCAACTCCAATGCAGCAGTCCTAACCGCCTTCAAAGGGTTTATTGATTCTCGCCCCCATGGTTTTTTTAGTAAAGCGATCAATGAACTACCTATGAGATGGCGAAAGTGCATAGATAACAACGGTTCATACTTTGATTAATTAAATATATTTAAAAAAAAAAATGGCTTTGTATTCATCCCGTACAAAACGCCAATTTCATATGTAAGGACCTAATATTAAGAGAGTACTCTTATTTAACTACTAGTAAATTTACTCGTGTCTGTATAATATATTATTAAAATTATTTTAAATTATTTTTAGTCCTATTTTATCAATTTATAAACTAACCGTGACGTAACTAACCGCAACACATACCTCGTCGTGGATTACAGATATGTTTAAGCTCTACCACTTTACTATAGAGAGTATTAATTCATATATCTATGTATTACAGATAAGGAACATTTGAACAACAAACGCATTCGCTTGACCATTTTTTTATTTCAATGGGACAATATATAGCCTTTGCCCGTTCTAAGGTTTCTACATATTGGTACAATCTGATTCGCTTTTATTCTTAATTATTTATTCTTAAACCGAGTCTAAACCTTAAATATAACGAGCTCCAATTGAGGTTTGAGATTCGTAAGTGCTCTCTATTACACACGGTGTAGATTGTAGGTTATTTACACAATGAAAATAAATTTCAAAAATAAGCCGAAGGAGTGGTATGTTATTTAAAATAATCGTGTGATAGATAGCTTAGATGTGGTATTTTGAATATTTGTATCTATTACATCTAAATGTTTTAAATTTCTTTTAAAGAAAACTGAAAATGCTTATCTGTATATTCACTTATCTACAATGCAAGTCACACGTTCAATGTAAGCGTTCCCTAACCAATAGGAAGCGAGACAAACTTTGAGTTATTATTTTATCGTGTACAGGAGGAGTACACAGCTAACTATGAAGTGCTTAACGAGGCTCGAGCATTACTTCCTCTTTGGCAAGAAGAAGACGAGGCAGTTTCAGCTTCCCCTTCTCATAGTAACGGTAAATATAACGTTTTAAATTACGCTCAAACGTATTTGTACTATTTACTTACTAATATATATTTCGTATGTTTTTAGCTTCTTTTGTCTCCGATCAGATTTCAGAGGACCAGCGCTTCCCTTTTCCAATACAAAATGAACCTGCTAAGGAGGTAAGATAATATTTATAAACTCGTTAATAATCGTTCCGCTACCTACAATGTAAATCAATAATTGTACACTTTGAAATGATACAAATTTTGTAATATCATAATATCAGAATCAGGACTTATTAATTATTTATTAAACCCGATGTTACAATCGTTGCTTGTTTGTATTTACGCCAATAACATAACAAGTATCAATTTAACAGTACAACTAAAATTTTACGCACGTTTGTACTTACTGTTTTATTGCAAGCACAAATAATCTTGGATATACTTATATAATATCTGTGTAAATGCAATTATCTTATTATAAATATATCAAAAACGATATAGTATTCACAATAAATAAAAATGTAATTAATATACAAAGGTCTAACAAAGAAAAATACTTAGGTTTGATATTAGATTCAAGTGACGTTCAAGTAACGAACCTCAAAACGTCACATGTTATGTCACGTGTTAAGGGAAATTTTGCTTATGGAAACGAGCTTGATTCTTTTTTACCAATAACTAATTTGAAAGATGACGTATTTGCTGGCTTATATATTTAAATTATTTCTATTAAAGAGCGAAGAAAACAATCCATATATGTTTGGAGAACCGAGCAAGCGTGGTCGTCTGCTGCGCAACCAATCTACTTCTATGCCTACCCCTAGGTTTGTAATCAACTCCGTTTTTAACAAATGACGATTCTTTAATTTGTATAAAGGTTATTTGTAGAGTATATATAAAGGAAATGTGTAGGGGTGTCATTAAATAGTCCCTGGAATTAAAACCAAACTTTTGATAGCTTCTCTATTCCCCACAAAAGCACACTTAATGAGAAGCGAATTATTATAAATATAATTATAACTAATCGTGAGACGGAAGTGTGGCGGGCGAGTGCAGGGCGGGGAAGCGTGTGGGCGGACAGAGCGAGCGTGGCGGAATTGGTGCCGATGGACGTGCTGGATCGAAAGGGCAGCGGGGACGCGGGGCTCGGTGGGTATGCGTGCCCCTCGCGTCCCTCTCGCTTTCTGCGCATGGGCCGTGCGCTCATATAGCCCCCTTCAAAGAGTTGGTGTCCTGCAAAATAATTAGGGAATCTAATTCTTCGTCCCGATCGAGAAGTCTTTACTTCCTCTTTACCGAACCAATTTGCAAGCCTGACAAAAGCTGTGCTGCGAATAATGATGATACTTCAATTAAATTATGTCCCATTTTATTATCAAAATCTACCTAATATGGATGCGTATATCGGTGCTTATCAGAACTCAGAAGTATAAATAAATCAGAACTTGAGGGCTCCGCTTCAGGTTATTCGCCGTACTCAGCTTATATAATAGATAAACCGATTCTCGAACACCATAAATCCAAATGAACATGAAATCGCTTAATATTTTATCGGGAAATATCGTCGATCTTGCTTCCTGCGCCTGCTCCGCGCGCTCGATCGCTATGTGTTGCGCCGCCAGAAATGTATTCAGCTATCTAACGTACGATTGTCGTTTGTCACCAGACGCATGCCGCGTCGCAACAATGGTAACAGTGACGAGTGGGAGCCCATGAAGCACTGCTCGAGTGACAACGTAGCAGTGATGCAAGAGGTATCAATCTTTAAGTTATTTTTTTTTGTTCTTGTGTTTAATAATGTAAATTGAATGTCATAGAAAGACACCTAAACTAAACGCTCTTAAAAACTACTCAGCTGATATAACATTTTAATGTGTGCACATTTTAAAATTTTCAAGGTAAGTATTCGAATTAAACATGCTTCGTATATTGGACTATATAAGAAGCTGTTTTAATTGTTTTTTTTTTTTTTTAAACATTGTTGTATTAAATGCGCTTTAGACTGATATTCTGGAGACAAAAGAAGAAACCATGGCGGGCCGCGTGGCGCAGACCGGCACACAAACCTCACCCGACTGTGTCGTCGCAGATGTCGTTAATGCTCAGTATGACGCGCCGAAGGTTCTTGTTATCTATTATTTCTTTTAATTTATTCAACCTACTTTAGTTCACCTAATGCACATTATAATTTGTTACTTTCATATTTTAAAACAATCTTATTCTTCTGGTCAAGTGAATTACCATTTACATTAAACACATTTAGAGGGGTTAAACACATAATTTAAAAAAAAAATACATTTTTTGGGTCTCAGTCGATATTTTGACTAGTATGTATGTACGTCTGTCCATTTGCTTATTTAGGTATAAATATCACCTGGCATCGCACAAAAAACATTACATTAATTTTTATTAATAATAAAATTAAGATATAACTTGTTAGCTTACAATGAAAACAGAGAAATGCGCTTTTTGCCATATTCAATTAATAAATAATATTATATGCATCTTTTTCCGCTTCCGGTAAAACTTAATAAAAATCTAGACAAACGTAATGGAACAAATACTGTGTGACAAATCGGTCTTTGATTTTATATAAATTGTATGTACGTTTTCTCCCTGAAATCTGTGCGTGACTGTCTTGCCAACTATCTTATTGAAGGATTGTCCTCTTTCAAAGATCATACATATGACTGTTTATTTTTTATTAATAAATGATAAACTATGACTTGATTGCTGAATTAAACGACGTTATCGAATTACAGGTAGCTTGTAATCTGTATTTTCCGGTTTTATCACGTTAAAAGTCAGCATTCATTAAATTATTCGATTATCTGTTTTCGCTGGTACGATAGGTTAAGATGAAACCTCTGAAATGTGGCTAAGGTTAAATTGGAAACGCGTAAAAACATAAGTCTCCACATTGAGTGCGAGCGGGTAGTGGCAAACGCTACAGAACCTTTTTATTTATAAACGTTGCTTAGTTACTGTTTAGCTAAACACTGATTTGTCTCTTTCTGTCATTATTGATTTGACATACGAAAGAAGAAGACAAAATATTGTTTAACTACTCACCAGTTAAATAAAGCTTATGAATAAGGCGGTAAATCGTTGCAGTAATTCACTAGAATTGAAAAAAAAAATCTGTCTTTATTTAGTTTTACTCGAAAGCCGATGACATACATACATGCAATGTCTGTTTGAAAGAGAAAACTTTGCGTTAACTAGGTTAAAAAAATGGATTAGTTATGATTTTATTTTAATTAGTTATCCCAATTAGCTATCCTAAATAAATATATGTATATTTATTACCGTTTCTTATTTTGGCTTGTGTTTGTTTTACAGTTTAGTATCGTAGAAGTGTTAGTTGATCATCCTTTGAAATTTTGTTAGCAGTGGGGCAAATTCGAAGACAAAGGGTAATGTTTTTCAATTGATTTCAGCATTTTATAACTATGTACAGTAATAAGGTAAGAATGGTGAGCAGGTGCGGACGACAGGGCCGTGCAGACAGCGAAGCAACGAATAGCTGATGCGATTGTATTCATGCACAATTTTTTCGAAACTCCTAAATTTGTGCAGGAGTGGAGCTCTAAACGGTTGTCCTGGGAGCATTTACGTCCGTCGCGCAGTCGACGTAGTGCGTCGCCGCCGCCGCTGCCCGCGCGGAACATGCCGCCGCGCAAGTTCGCACTCAGTCCCGCGCAGGCTGAGTGTCTACGTGCTATTTTCGCTGCACTACTTTGGCACGAAGGTAACGAATTGCATTGCAACCATTTAGTAACCGTAAGTGAAAATAAGGTCGAAGATAAGAATCTTGTGACCATAAAGCAATGAAAGGATTGGAACAGTTAACGTGACGAAAGGGTTTGAGTATAGGGACTATTGAGAATTTATCAGAATATTTCTGAATCTTCAAATATAGTAACAACGTTGTGGTTTGAAACTGCATCACAGTTATATTTTTATAATGAATAGCCGAAAACAAAAAGTAAGGTTAAAGATCTTTATTCTCATAAGAACATTAGTTCACTTACATGAGATTTACATAGTTTTATACACAAACATTGATATTAGATACATGGAATTACTGCTAGTACTACTTAATATTATCCAAAATATATTTTTAAGTCTATTTTTAAAAGCATTTAAACATTCACATTCCTTAATATAGTTTGGCAAATCATTATATAGTTTAACTCCATCAAAACGTATTTTTGTGTCCGTAATTTAAAGTTCTAACCTTAGGTATTTCAAGTTTATTATTGTTTCTTAAGTTATGCCTGTTTGATTTTTGTGTAAATGTTATGTTTGAATGAATACTTTTAGATAGTATCTTTTTGATTAAAATACATGTGTTATAAATATACATTTGATTTAGGTTGAATAATTTAGATTTTTTGTACAGTTCTATCGATGGTGTGAAAAAGTCATAGTGAAAGAGTACTTTTATAATTTTATTCTGCGTAGTCTGTAAGATTTTAAGATTAGACTTTGAAGCTAACCCCCAAATTTCAATTAAGTAATCAATGTGTGACTTTACCAGAGAATTGTAGATAATACTTCGCACTTTTTGTGGTATACAGTTATTAGATTTTCGGAGTGCTCCTATAAGCGATGATAGTTTTGATCTGATATGCTCAATGTGTGGTTTCCAAGTCAGTTTATCATCCAACCATAATCCTAAATATTTCTCTAAGTTTGATCGTTGTATTCTAATCTTGTTTATGGTAAGAACCGGAAAATTTGTATTTTTTTATTTTTCGCAGTGAAAATCATATATGATGTTTTTGAAGTATTTGTTGTTAAGAGATTGCATAGAAACCAGTCATTAAGCAGATCAAGATCTCTTTGAGCCTCCCTAACTATGTCACATATTGAGTGGCCATAGTAGAAAAGGCAAGTATCGTCTGCATACATTGTTAGGTGTCCAGTTAAGCAAATATTCTTAATATTGTTAACGTATATAAGAAACAGCAAAGGCCCGAGAATAGAACCTTGTGGAACGCCATATGTTATTACTTGCGGTTTACTCGTGTAATCTCCAATTTTCACCAATTTGTGTCTATTATCTAGATATGAAGCAAAAATACGAAGTGCTGCATTTTTTATACCTATATTGTTCAATTTATTTAGTAGTTTTACATGACTTACAGTATCGAATGCCTTCTTTAAATCGATGAAAATACCTAACGCAATATGTTTGTGGTCAATATTTGTTTTTATTTCAGTAACTAAGTTAACAACAGCCGAAAGGGTACTTGAGTGAGGCCTAAAGCCAAACTGTTCGTTTATTAAGAGATGTTTGTCGTCGATGTATTTTTGGAGTCTAGTGTACAAAATTCGTTCGAAAATTTTTGACAATACCGGAAGCTCAGAACATTTTAACATTGTTAGAATTAGCTAAGATCACACTACACAGTATAAATTTGAGTGACGTATGAACCTTATGATTGATATTATTTTCCAACAGAAAATTATATAGATACTGTTTAGTAATGTATAGAAATCTTAGCTCTATATATTTTTTGGAATGTAGTTCTGTATGTGAACACTTTCTTCAGTGAACGAGTTTATTGTACAATATAAAATGTTTACTAACAATGTTTTATAAAATTCAAATTATAATTTCAAACTACTTTCAATATATATTTTTTATTTATTAGGCATAGTGCATGATGCGATAGCCTGCGCTGCGTTCTTAAAGTTCCACCCACAACTGCCTAAGGCAGGCGCACGCGTCGTGACACGGCCTCCTCACGACACACCTCCGCCGAGGCCCCAACGTCACTCCGTTGAAGTAACTAATGCAGGTGTGTAAAAGTGCCACTATTATTAGGTTGTTATATTGTTAATCGTAAGACAGTCGGTTATTTTCTCATGCACCGTTCAAACTAGAAACTTTACAAATTAATTTTTGAATAAATTCTACTTCAAAAAATTGAACTGCAAATACATTATTCAAACCATTTAAATGTTGGTTTACAGGACAATACTTGCATATTCACCCACCCACAATGGAGACTTTGACACGTTCCGACAACGAGGTACCGAGCACAAGTCGAGAACCTATATCTGAAATAGACGCCCCGATTAATGAGGAGGAAGCCGGCTCTTCAAACACTGCTGATCCTGGTTCGTATAATTAGCACCATATATAATACTATTTTACTTTCTAGGGAATCAAATCCTAACAATGCTTTTTCGTATGAACAATGTAACTGACGTTTTAAATCATCAGGTCCATCTGTGGTGAACGTCTTGCCGCCCTCTCTGCGTGCTCTAGTCGCGCTTTGGGATACACTAAATGAGGCTGATCAGCTGATTGCAGCTACTGATAAGTACGATACTGTTTTCACAATTCGAATTATATATTGGGTTGATAACCAAGTTCCCGCCTTTTTTATAATAATACTGCATATGTCATTAAATGTTTTAATATATTGTTATTCGCACGAAAATTCGCATCAAACGATAAAGAAATTGGCCAATAGAATATTCTAACACTGTATTAGAGAATTCGATGGGAAAAGCTTAGAAGTTTGGAGCATGGGATTCGCAAATGACATTAACAAAAATCAACGACCTCCCAATCTGCGCTGGTTAGCTTACTCGTCACCGCTCAACTCACATACACAAGCAACTATTTCTTCATTCGGCGACGATGAATAGACCCTTTACAGTAATTTAAAGCAGCGCAAGGAATGTTTTAGCCACTGTGAGCAAGTGATTCCCCGCGTTAAACAGAATCTTCATCCGCGTATAACGATGTTGTACTTATAGTGGGATCGGGAAGGGATTATCCGTTACGAATATCTTGAATTGAACTAAACGGTCAATGCGAAACTACGTATGACGTCGCCATAATGACCATGGAAGTCTTACAAAAGCATGACTGGGATTTCAGTTGTATTGAGGCACTCCCTGTACTGTCCCGATTTGGCACCAACGATATACATCTCTTTTAAAATCTTTCAAATGCCATGAGCAGAGTTTCGCTCAAAAAAAAACCCGCTGAGTTTCGATTCGCCGGTTCTTCTCAGATCTGAGGTGTTACCGAGGTCTGTGTATTTCCGAACCGGTGGTAGATTTATGACAATCAATAAACAAGTGTAACACTTCTACATTGAATAAAAAAAATTGTATTTTTTTTTTTGATTTATTCAATACTGAGGCAGAATTTAGAGCTTGGTTGAATTAATTTGTAGTCGAAGTGGGCGCATTCTACAAAAGAGGTATTGGAAACAACAACAACGGCTGTTGATTTTAAATTAAAATAAACCTTAAAAAATAAATTTAAAAAAAAACAAAGTAAACGCCAGCAATTTATTTGCCAACCCAATATTACTGGGAATTATGTCTGCTTATATTAGTGTATACATTATATTTTTTGTCTTAGGAATAGAAAAGATCTCATCGAAAAGAATGAAAACGACGAATCAAAACCGGTTCGCAAGAAGAGAGATTATAAATATGGAAGAACGCCACTCATGGGTAAGTTTTTTTATATGCAATATTCCATATACCATTTTGTCATTTGAATTGTTTTAACGATGTTTTGCGTCAACAGTTTCCTGCGAGCTTTGCAGTGGTGGTATGGTGCCTCCGCCGCTAGCGGCACACATGCGACACATGCATCCCGGTTGCAGGGCGCCCACTATACGCGGCTACGATCGCTGCGGACAGTACAAGCAGGCGGACGCCTTTCCCAGCGATGGCTCCCCGTCCGAGTGTGGACAGCTTTCTCAGGGTTCGTATTAAATTTAAGTCAATTTCACAAATTATTATTATGTTATTGAGAAAGAGTACAGTGATTTTTGATCGATTGTGTCTTGTACGTTTCTGATGACTTCTACTGGTTCACCTATTTATTAGACCGTGAGAAAATACGTGCGTGTGAACAAGTGAATTTAAAATAAACTAGGAATATAAAGGGCCAAGCAACGAATATTACGAACTCCAGTACACCGCATCAGAGTCTATGCCAAGAGCTATGGCTTACACTAAATATTAACCCTGTTCTAACAGAAGTTATTTTTCCGTAAAATACATTGTCGACTTATAAACAAAATTTTCATTTAATTAATATTTAATGCTATAAGTCATTTCGAATTAATAAGAATTGGTGATGACATTGACGTTTGTGACAAGCCAAACAATTGTTCCATGAATTGCTTAATAAGTAAATAGTAAAGCTAGGTGGAATAATTATTCCAATTGAAGAAGGACTAAAATAAAAAAATAAAAAATACTTGTAATATTTACGCACTTCATACTATTATCGAATAGCTTTGTATAATAACGCACTGTTTGCAGTTCACGAATAATATATATATATATATATTAATTTATATTTCAACACTATTCCACTTAACAACTTATAATCCATATTGTATTTCCAAAGGTCCAATAACAACTTCACGGACATTCGACCAATGTCAATTCACTTCAATTCAATGTCAAAGTCGTTAGTTGTCTTTACCCCTTTGTGGATGGAACAGAGACGGACGATAGAGATATTGTGATCATGAATTAAGATTTCAATGTTTATTTGTTATATAATTTACGTATATAATAATTTGGCATTCATGTAAGGTAATGTTTAATTGATTCATTCATTTCGCTAAGATACGTCCTTTTTAGATGTCAAATCTATGCTAATATATAAAGCTGAAGAGTTTGTTTGTTTGATCCGGCTAATCTCAGGATATACTGGTTGTATATTTTATAATATAGTATAGATAATTCAATCCACGATGACGCGCTCAACACTTTTTCCATATCGCAATAATGAAAGTGCACAATGTAGCTATATGGGCGCACGCACAGTCGGTCAAATCACGAAAAGATTTGTAGTCAACTGGAAATATGCTCTACTACATATTACCGACTTCAACTAGACTAACTATTATACTTATACCATATAAATATTCCAATAATGCATAGTATTTTGTATGATTCTTTACTGATAATGTTTATTTTTAAATCCAAGTATTTTTATTTACAATTTAAACCACGAGCTAACCCTGAATAGAATAGAATAAATGTTGTTATGACGATGTCACAATATTTTAGCATTGTACATCCTTGAATGTTATAACGTTTTGACGAGCCAGTTGGCGTGGTTGGTAAGATATTTGCCTTTCACGCCGCGCAGGTCGTGGGTTCGATTCCCACCCAGGACAGACATTTGTGTGCATGAACATCTCTGTCTGGGTGTAATTATCTATATAAGTATGTATTTACAAAAGAAAAGTAGTATATGTAAGTATATCAGTTGTCTGGTTTCCATAGTAAAAGCTGCTTAGTTTGGGATCAGATGGCCGTGTGCCTGAATTGTTAATTTAGAAATCTTTAATTCAGAGCCTGATGAATCACAAATAGTTTTAGTTAAACTAAGTTCTATATCACTATTTTGTTTGCGGAATGCCAATTCTGCATTTCTAATTTACTTTACAAGTAATGCCATCTATTATAATATCTAATAATGTTAAATAATAATAAAATTTTAATTTGACTAACTTTAACAGCAAAATCTAATAACTGAAAATAAGAACAATTTGAACTCGATATCTAATAATTAATTTATAATAAGAATAATTTGAATTTGACAATCTTGAACAATATTGGTTAAAAAAATACCATCACATAACTTGAGCAGAGCGACTTTCCCGGTGACTCAAGATCCGCGTCAAACTTAGTTAAGTTACTGAGCGATGGACTGATGTCAGCTCGAGACCTCGAATAATAGTGGGACATGTCTTCGTAGATTGAATTATGTATAATCAACAGTTTGATTTAGTGACGCTATAATATTAAATTTATAAAAAAGCATTTTACTTACACTCGTAATTGTGAATCAGTCTCTTCTTTTTGTGATTGTGTTATTTTTCGATATATTTTTTTCTTTATTGTATATATTGTTATATTTATCTTTGCTCTTACATCTTATCTATACATTATCTGTGTTAAGTACATTTTTGTTTTTTTCTTTACTTTTTTATTTTGATCCTCGCAACCCGCACAGACCTTATTGGTGTGAAAATTCGAGCTACCTTAGTAGCGTACCAATTGTGGTACTTATACTGCGAGAAATGCCGCGAGCGCGCGCTGAAAGCCCTCGCGCGTCAACGGACCAGACTCGGCACAGATGGTTCGCGCCACCCACCACTGCCCGACATCGATCACAACGCCATGAAAGACAACGCCACCTTCCTGCTCGATTTGGCGCCGCTTATCAACTCAGGTATTCTACTATGTCTCACATTATCAAATATTCTCATATAATACAGTTTATGAAGTTTTGTAAAACATTAATTTTAATTTTACAATTAAGGGTCATAGCACACATATCAACTCAGAAACTGATCGTAACCGTATCAACTCGAGCCGTTTAATATTCTTTGTATGAAACTTCCTACTGCAAAGCACACTAATCGGAATCGTAACGTAAACGACTCGCCTCGGGCCAAGCTCACAAACCGCGGTGCGGCGCGTGGTCAACCAGCGGTCCCCGCGCTTACGGCTCACGCTCGCCTCTCCGTCGGCGCGTTTGCGTCTCATCGTTTATTTCTATTTTCTTTCGTTCGGATTCAAACTCATCTGGTGCCAGGTCAAGCAGCGGTCGGCAACCCGTAAGCGCGGTGTCGCATAGCTGTAGCTGAGTCGACGTATCAGAGCTGCTGATCCGCTTCGGTTACGTGCTTAAGTTAGATTGACGCCTGTTTGACGGCGAGGCGAAAAGCGATACGGTGGCGATCCCTTTCCGATTTGATATGTGTGCTGACTCCCTAAATCGGCGTACTCGTTACCAGAATCGTCAAGCAGTTCTGGTTGGCATGAAATAGGTGGACGGAGTCCACCAACGCCACCTGGTAGTATTTGGAAGCCGGCACCGGCATTCCAGTGTCTTCCGGCTTTAGGCGCTGCACCCAAGGCCACTTCAACTGTACCCGACACAGCAAAGTATCATTCGCTGGGAAGACCACCGCCGGCGACTTCGGTACGTGCCAACTGGTATTTAGATTAATTTTGATCGGATATTCCATTTTAATGTATGCAATATTTTACTATGTGCGTTAACTAGGACGAGCCACCTTCAATGTCCGGTACACCTAGTGGCCAGTGGGCGCGTGTGCCTCGCTCCGTGTCTATGGGGCAGGCGGGCGGGCGAGATCTCGCAAACGCGGCGCATCAGCTTCAGGACAACGTCGAACCAGACCCGCAGGAGACCCTCTCCGGTTATTACTCAATTTTAAATAAATTCAACATAATTCCTTTAGTATTTTATTTACTTCATACAAATTATAATGACATAAAATATTTGTAATATTGGTTAATATCGAAGATTACAAAATAAAGTGTCAAGACACGTCAGTCAAAAACTATGACGCATTAAACAAGCACAATATTTTTATTAGGAGCCGGTTCGTCTCTATTGGCCCAGCCAAGTGCAGCTTTACAGAAGCTCGTTGGTGGAGGAGAATGGGCAAGCGAAGGTAATGCGGTCTCTGCTTTTGAGTCTCCGCAAGTGGACCCTGACATGATCATGCGCAGTCCAGTGCTCACCTTTATCCTTGCCAAACGCGACCTTCCATCTTGCCGACAGAAGATGGATGCTGCAGTCCGAATAAATACAATAAGACAGTACGCTTTCGAGGTAAGTAACAATTACATAGAAGTAAGAAACTTTGTATGTCATTGTCTTTTAACGTGGGTTTTAAATTCAAATACGTTTTTCTTTCAAGGTACTAAATTGGCTGCTCCGCTCGACCTCTCAACCAACTAGCGTACACGATGTTATGTGGTGGTTTTGCAACGCGCTCGATAATTTCGCAAACATTGTTCCACCGCTACGTCCTTATGATGATAACAAAGAGGTATTACCTTGTTTGTATTTAAATAATTTTATTGTAATGTATAAGTTCTATAACAAGGCAACAATAGTATAATGTTCGTATTTGTTATTTATAGAATACTTTCAATGATTGGAGCCGATACCCGACTCCGACAGCATCGGCAGCAGCCATATGTCCCGGAGGTCGAGCAGCGAGAGGGTCGCGCGCGGCTTTCCACGCTTTCCTTGGTTCCGTGAGCGCTCTCGCGCCGTCGCTGCCTCCCGCCAGCGCTGCAGCGCTACAAGCCGTTCGCTGTTGGGCGCTTCACTACTCGCAGCACGATAGAACATTCTTGCACCGGTTAGGGTTTTATACTGTCACTTAAATAAGAACAAATATTTATATTACTGTCCTCTTTTTTTGAGTAGTAATTACATTATGTTGATTTATAGTAAGTGGTGATCATTCGAATCTGTTAGCCAATTTAATTTCTTTGATACACGTTAATCGTAATATTTCTATTTGTACTGCATTTGAAAACATATATATAAATATTAAATTTAAACATGAAAGTGATAGGTTTGCTTAATTGTGTGTGATCTGTTATTGCGGCCGGGATCAGATCACAAGTGTTTAGTGTGATAAGCAAGATCTTGTCACACGCCGAGGACAGCGCGTATGAGGATGGGTTGCTTGGTGCTCTCCAAGAGAGTTATCATAGCTATCTCAATAAGGTACTGCTTTTATTTACCTCAATAGGAATATACTTAACTAATAAGTGAAAACCTACTTCCCTTCGAATGTAACGTTTAATATATATATCGTAAATCAGAGTGCAATTAATGTATCTTCTTCTCTTTTAGCAACAAGATATTATATGGACTTGCCCCGATGTTACTGGCTGGTGTGAAGTGAGCGTATCATCACGCCCCGGAATGGCAGGCGCTTTGACTGACGGCAGCACGGAGACTTTCTGGGAATCGGGAGACGAGGATCGCAACCGAGCTAAATGGATCCAAATCTTATATTCTGGACCATCTCATCAAGATCGACCGCATATATTGTGTGTTCATGTTGACAACAGTCGAGATACCGTGGTAAATCTTAATTATACATTATTCATAGCATAAATGAAATTTTGTAGTTATCAAAATAATAATTCTTTGATTTTTTTTATTTTACAGAATAAGACCTATTTGATGACGTTCTTGTATAGCGGTGGATCAAGTGACTTGATTCATATGCAAGATATTGAAGTCGATTCGAAGGCTGCTGTTTGGGTTTACTATACTTTACCGAGTAAGTATTCATTTGTTTTTCTCTTTAATGTTACACAAACATTATTTAAGTTGCAAAAAATACTACTATATAATATATTTTTGTTAAACAGGATCATCTACTGCATCGGTGCGTTTGCGCTGTGAATTACGCGGGCCAGAAAGCGCTGTGCGCGTGCGTCAGATACGCGTGCTCGGAGCGCCCGTCGTGGATCCTGAGATGCGTTCTTCGATGCATCCTCTGCATTCACTGGCCGAACGAGATACACTTCGAGTGTTCCGACTTTTAACATCACAAGTGCGCACATGGAATTTGCAAATTTCCCTATTGATAATACTCCTACAATCGTAAGCGGACATACGAACAAGTATATTTATTGCACAGGTGTTCGGCAAACTTCTGGAGTGGGAGCAAAGTAACAGCGAGTCTGGCGAGGGCGGTGGAGCCGAAGAAGCAGCAGGAGATGACAGCGATTTAAGAGAGCACGTTGTTGGCATTTTATTTGCCGGACATCAACTCACTTCACTGCAGCGACAGGTTTTTTGTTGATTATAATAGATATCATAAATGATTTATTGTACAATGAAGAAAAGGGAAATTAACTTTCATTATATGACTATTGAAACAGATTCTGTTGTGAATGACTATAACGTTTATTAATTTTGTTAATAACTTTTGTTGCGGTATCTAAACGCAGGTGATGTCGCACATCGTGTTTGCGATCGGGTGTGAAGCGGCCCGAGTGCGCGACGACTGGGAGACTGCTCTCCTTTGCGCGGAGGCGGCTGACCGTGAGCCCGACGATCTACCACGACTGCCTCTTGTCCACCACCTGCAGGACAATTACTGTTTTGAAATGCTTTCGCTGGTTAGTTGCTTAATATTTTCTTACCAATAGCAATGATTTTTAAATCGCATACACAATATAGCTAAGAAAAATTAAGTGGACGCATCTTCAGCATTCGATCAAGGTTCATTTAAATTAGTATGAGTACGTCAAAAATAACTTATTTTTAATGTTTAAAACAAATTTGAGTATTCAGCTCAGTGTAGATTGTTCCTTTTATTTGTCAATTTAGTTGCTGGCACTCAGTGGCAGTGCCGTGGGTCGTGCACACCTCGCCCAACGCACTGAGTTGCTAGCCGACTTGCTGGCTTTACTGCACACGGGCAGTGAACGCGTGCAAAGACAAGTAATTCCTGTTACTATTATAATATTGTTTGGATTAATAAAATCATTTATATAACTTATTTTTTCTATTGATATTTTTGCTATTGATTGTTCTTAAAAAGAGTTTCTACAAAATAATTTTTTTAATTATATTATACTAAAAATATTTTTTTTATGTAAAGGTAATATCATTACTACGACGCATGATTGCTGAGGTGCCGCCGCAAAAAATGTTAGTGGCTCTCAGTTACGGCGGAGATATAGCGGTTAGGTAAGACTATAGTCTCAATGTATTATAGAAGTGAACTAAATTTCAATTATATTGTTTGTATCGCGGATATCAGGGTTTAGATCAAAGTATGCGTCGCCTCATATGCGGTTAAACTGACCTTATATCTAAGCGGCGCCGTGTGATTCATTTAGTCTCTTCGCAGATGTCGAATGACGTACATATTACTCGGTGGTAGAGCTTTGTGCAAGCTCGTCTGGGTAGGTACCACCCACTCATCAGATATTCTACCGCAAAACAGCAGTATTTTGTATTGTTGTGTTACGGTTTGAAGGGTGAGTGAGCCAGTGTAATCACAGGCACAAGGGACATAACATCTTAGTTCCCAAGGTTGGTGGCGCATGGGCAATGTAAGCGATGGTTAACATTTCTTACAATGCCATTGTCTATGGGCGTTGGTGACCACTTACCATCAGATGGCCCAAAGGCTCGTCCGCCAACCTATACAATAAAAAAAAATAAAAAAATATAATTGTATAATATTAAAAATAACGAATCGTACTGTTTTTTTTTGTAAAAATAGCGCCATCACTATAAATATGTCGTAAATGTCGTTATTTATCGTCGGTTAAATAGTAATTTCATTACTGTATATTAAATATTTTGACAATACCAATTTCTTAAAGTTGTTAGTTATTTTCTGTAATTTTCATTATCATTGAAATCCATTGATTTTCATCAATTTACTAAAATAATAAATAATCTTAAAAAAAATCAATGTTAATATTATTAAATAACATTCAATTAATAGCTATTATATTCCATTTTATTAAATAATTATTTCACATTTCATTTAATATTTTTATTATATGAAAAATATTTGTAAAATTTTATTTTCAAACCAAAGAAAAAGTACAAAATTTCGATAATATTATAAAAACTACATACTAATTACCTGGATGTCCCTGATGATATCTGAGTGCGTTAAATTACTCCAGGAGACTGCCACGCCCTTTTTGTAAATATAATACTTAAATGTTCAAAACTCACTGAAAACAATGATGGCACATCTCTTAGATATATATGGTTTGTATTTTGTTAATTAAAACAAAGTTGTTATAAGCCTCAATGTTTAATTTGTACAGAATAACTCTACTGGACCACTTAGTGAGTTACGTGGGCAAGGCAATTACGGTGCAAGTCAAGGTGAAAGGCGGAGGCACTGTTATACCTGGCACAGTGAATATGGGAAGCAGCGTCAGCCCAGTCCCGCCTCAGGTCTGGTTTATGCGCGGAGAAACTACAAAGAATCACGCAAATCTTGTTGTTAAACTACTTATGGATATGGCAGAGGTGAGATTATAGATAATACTAATGTACTAAATAAATATAGAATATTGTCGTATTTTTACGTATGTATTATTATATGAAAAGATATGAATTAAAGAAACGTAAATTGATAAATGGTTTTGAAGTGCAAAAAAAAAAATGCTGGATCCATCACAAGCGATACTAGTTTCTTTGAATCTAATTACAGATAATATTTTCCCAAAATCGTACAGTACCAACTTACCAAGTTAAACATAGAACTATAGTGTGACCACAAACTCAATAATTCATTGTGTTACTTTTATTTAGTAAGATTACTAATATTGATACGTGTTTGCAGGACAAAGTCTCCAATTCTTGGGGCATGGAGACACGCTCCGCTTTGGTGCAATATGTTCGCGGGGTTGCGCTAATCGACGAAATGGATCGTCGCCCTCCACGTTGTATCACATCGGCCAGCGTGTGGAAGGCCCTGGCATCTCTATGTGTCTGTGACCACCACCATATTGAACTGTGAGTGAACTAATCTCTATCACAATCAATGATTTTACGAAACGTATATATATTATAGTCTAACAAAACAAACGAATATATATTCCGCGACACGCACGCAGTCACGTACGCAGAGACACATACATGAAACGTAAATAACATTTCACTTCCTTGCTATGTTGTATGAAAGAGATGGCGTGTATTAACAAGTACGAAAAAGATGGCTACTATTTGTCGCTCTTGGCGTAGACTTACTAAAGCATAAAGACAGAAGGTAGAAGTATTTCACGTGTGTCGTACTATTTATATAAAAACAAAGTAATTTATTTGAAAACTAGGTAGATGGTTTAGGTTATTGCATAATGGCATAAATATCTACATTATTGTAATACCATTCAAATTTCAATGTATTATTTAATTATGTTTATTATTACGATATTTAGTTGTGCGATACACTTCTTGAACTGAAATTTTTCGAATCTAGATAAATATTACCATGTACTCTTTCGAGTCTTCAGTTTGCGAGCGCTAGTAACATATCTGCTTCTTTTTACATGTATAATATCATTGATCACAGAATAAACAAATCAAACGAGAGTCGAGACGCTCGCGGCCGTGATTCTGCAGCTGAAACTCGACAACACTGCACCAATCACGATGACGGGTCTACACAGGCTGTCATAGAGTGTCGTTCATGCGGTCCGCTGTGCGCAGAGTGCGATCGTTTCTTGCACCTCAATAGAGCTGCACGCAATCATCAACGCCAGGTGAGTCGTATACACACCTCTCTTATGGGCTATAAATCTACCAACAGGCTTATTTTAAAAAATGATTCGTTTTCTAAATTTACTAAGTATTTTAAATGTTATAAATTTTACTCATTCGTTAGATATGCAAAGAGGAAGAAGGCGCCATTCGCATTGACATACACGAAGGTTGTGGGCGAGCCAAGCTTCATTGGCTGCTGCTGCTAGTTGACCGCCGAACGCTCAAGGCTTTGGTTGAGTTCCGCGGACTCGAGAATGCGAGCGCTGTGCCGGCTGAGACAGAAGGGACCTCAGGGACGGCTGGCACGTGTCGCTTCTGTAGCGCAAGGGGAAGTACTGGACTACTGGCCATAGGAAATGTTTGTGCTGATCAACAATGCCAGGTAAAACACTTCAATAATTCACTTTATTCGAACTATTCAGTAAATATATTTTGTCTTTTTGATTCAATTGATTTTTATTACCGTTTGTGATATATATATTTCTAAATATAAAAAAAAAACAAAATGTTATATGTATTTTCAATCTGGAAATGGTCTGGTGTAAGTATCTACCGTAAATTATAAACAGGAACACGGTCGCGAGGCCTGTCTCCGTGTGCACGGTTGCGGTCACACGTGCGGCGGCGTGCGCGATGAGAAAAATTGTCTACCTTGCTTGTACGGCTGCGCTGGATCCGAATCATTGCGACAAGACGCAGACGATATGTGCATGATATGCTTTACCGACCCTCTTCAGGCTGCGCCCGCTATTCAGGTAATGAGAATTGTAATGAATATTGATTCTTGACATCAACTTCCGAAGTCGAAATGAAATGTCACTGTTAATATATATAAAAAATGTCAATTATACACACGATAAAACTTGATTGAAGATTTTTGGTTTTGTTAAACTTTTACTGTTTGTTAAAACATCATATTAAAACACTTATGTGAACACGAATATAAATTATATTTTTAGTAACATAGTGCAATCCAATTGTTTCAGCTGACTTGCGGGCATGTGTTCCATCTACACTGTTGTAAGAAGGTCCTGGCGAACAAGTGGGTTGGGCCCCGTATTACTTTCTCTTTCTCGCAGTGTCCTATATGCAAGGTAAGTTAAGTAAAATGAGATACACATGTATGTTATAATTATAATATTTATCGTTTGAGTGGAGTTGAAACAACATTTACGTTAGTGATCATGGATTGTATCCCCCTTAATCCCCCTTGAATACGTCATTCATAGACAAGTAATTTTGTTATTTTAGCGTTTGAAACTATGTTATTCTAGTTTAGATTAAATAATATGATTATGTTCCGCGATATTAAATCAAGCAAGCATATGGTATAGAATAAAGACAAACAGTTAAAACAATTGTACGAATAGGAGGATATGACTCACTGGACTTTGGAAGAACTACTGGCTCCGATACGTCGGCTAGCCGAAGAAGTTCGTCGCAAGGCGCTGATGCGGCTGGAGTACGAGGGGCTGGCGGCGGGCAACGCTCGCAATCGCGCTCAAGAAGATCCCGCTATATACGCCATGGAACGCTACGCCTACTACGTTTGCCATAAGTGCGGCAAGGTTACTGAAGTCGTTTTCTGTCTTTTAGTTTGTAATATTTTATTTTATATTGACATCCATTGCATTCCTTTGTTACCTTCTGGCCTAGTGGCAATTGAGTTTGTCGCAGTTTTATTGAGTTATCATACTTCACAAGTTTTCTTAATTATTATACTCTGCTGTTTAGTTGTTTTTCTACTTTTTAAAGTATACTTATGTTAATTTTTAAGAGTCTAAATACCACTAACATGTGTGTAGAATATTATTTATAAAAGTTTATAATTGTTTAGATCAAGCGAAACGAATGATCTTTCTGATAATGTGGATTGTGATACATAAACGAATCTGGTAATGCTGCAAATCCAATTGATTAACTCAAAAAACTCGTTCAGGCGTACTTCGGCGGGCTGGCGCGGTGCGAAGCGGAAACAAACGGGTGGTGGGAACCGACGGAGTTGGTCTGCGGCGCGTGCAGCGACGTCGCGGGCGCTCGCACGTGCCCGAAACACGGCGCCGACTTCCTCGAGTACAAGTGCCGTTACTGCTGCTCCGTCAGTATCAACCACCACATACCACTCACGCTTGAGTTTCATATAATCGTTTTTTAATGTCGAATCAAATGTGTATTTGCAATACGATTGTAAACACACTTGGTTCGTACAATAAAATAATAAAAAAAAAACGATTCATCTTTATTTCTTATTATTTTAAAACGTACATATATGAAAATTGAGAGAAAATTATTTTTTTGAAAAGGAAAGCCGTCGAATATTTCATCAGCCATTACACGAACGACCAATTCATATTAGTCATCAGTACGTCAAATTTATTTTGTGATTTTTTTCCTCTCATCATTTATTCAACAAGTCTTTATTTACTCATTTTTTTTAAAAGCACTTGTTTTACTTATTTATTAGTCTAAATAGATCGGACGTACAAGTATATTATTGTTCTCAAAAACATTAATATTTTTAAATAATTTATAGTAAATTTATTATTTATATCAAATTTGATAAATAATTAATACTTTTATTTTCGTAAAATGTGTCTACGAAAATATTATTATTTCACACGATGCTTTAACAAATATTTTATGAATTCATATTACATCAGGGCCAACGTTTCATGTATTCTATCTAATTTCTTTGGTTTAATTGTAACATTTCTGCAACATGTCCGGTGTTCTAAATCGGTTTGACGCACAAGCAGCTCACTCACATTATCCATTCGTCTCCATTCGTCGGCTTCTTTATCAAATAAGTCCTAATTAGAAATAATTAAGATATTAAAAACTTCATGCGTAACAGGTGGCAGTATTCTTCTGCTTCGGCACGTCGCACTTCTGCAACTCGTGTCACGACGACTTCCAACGTGTTACGAACATACCCAGACATCTATTACCGCAATGTCCAGCGGGTAACTACGCATTTACTATTTTTGCATAATACTTTATAGAAACTACATCTTAATGCTTCGAATACAACCGTGTCGTCTAATTATCATTTCAGGACCCAAAGGAGAGCAGCTTCCCGGATCAGCAGACGAATGTCCTCTCCACGTGCAACATCCGCCGACGGGCGAGGAGTTCGCTCTCGGCTGCGGAGTCTGTCGCCACGCCCACTCGTTCTAAACCAAAAACTGCTCGATCAAAATCAATATAAAATTGCACACATTTTATGTATTAGCAATACACCAACTAATATTTTAATGTATACCGGAAAGAAAACTAAACCACCCCGGACGGACAGATCTTAATTTATGACGGAAATAATCGCTACCTTCACTCATCGGGTTTTACGAGACACCCATCATCAGTTAACACTGACGTATTGACATTTTTCTTTCTCCGAACCAAGTCCTCGGAACGAAATCCTAAGAAGCGATCAACTGCAATGCACACAACATAGTCGTCATGGTATCTTCGTCCTGCGAGTGCAGTGAAATTAATCACGCAGCCGCCTATGATGAAACTTAATTGTTTACCTTTACAAAAAGGAAAACATGTTCTTAAAGGAATTATATGAAACTACTGAGCCGATTGTTCCTAGTATCAATTGTGTACAGTCATCGACGGCAATTTATTTATAATTCGATCGGTATTTGTTAATATATATATATATATATATATTTTAATAAATAATTGTTTGTACTGCGTTTTGGTAGTGATATTTATAACTGTCCAGTCACTACGCGTTTTATAATTGTAGCAGATATGTTCAGTTCAAGGAGTGTTTTGGTTTTTAATTAACGTTTTTAGATTTAAGAAATAGTTGGGAGAGTTATTTATTAATAAAATATAATGTAATATAAATTGAATCGAGGTCCTATGTTAATTAAATAGTTATTCGTTTCGTAAAAAAGTATCAAATAAAGCTTCATAAATATTCTCACAGCTTCCACCGTCAAAGACAATGTGGACTCGCTCGTAGTCGACATTCGCGTGACCGAGCACACTACTCGTAGATATTAATTGTATTTAACCATTCTTCGAGTAGAGTTTTAGGAATAAATGTTCTAAATTCATATTGTTTCATTTATATACGTACACGTGATTGTAATTTTATGTGTTGTAATGATATATAAAGCAATAATATACACGGTCACTTAATATGAAAAAAGCTAAACGCGCACATTCCATCAGTGAGAAACTTTGTTATTATATAATATTATTGTAACATAAAAAATAAAGTAGAAGTAACGTCATTGCTCTTACTAATGTTATAATTGATGTATAAGATAGCATTCATTGCTCTTTGAAATTAAAACTGCGTGCGACTTCACGTTTTCAATCAGACCGTTGTATGTAATTTAGCAGTTTCCGAATATATGTATAACCCAAGATTCTGTGAACGCTAGACCTTCCTTATTATTATGCGACCACAATGTGTTAAATAGATTTTAAGTGTTTTTTATGTATAATTTCTTGCATGATAGTTTATTATAAGTTACCACTTGCGACTACAAATCTTTTACTACGTAATTTAGGTTAAAACTTTAATTAATAGGTAACTTTTAATGAAATTCCATTATAATAAAATTTTAAAATTTAAAACGAGAAATATATCTGGCACCTGAACAGTTTATTTAAGTTTTAAGATGTCTGCCAAAGGGTTGCCACGATGTTAAGTTTCTGGCAATGTATGACGTGATTACGAATATTATTCCGAAGAAAATATAAAAAAATGGCGCTTTATAATTTGATAAATTTAAGTTTATTTAGTGGCAAACCGTTCTTACCTGTGTTGGGAGCAAGTGCTCAGAAACTTTCGGTTTTTATATAATAAGGAAGATCATTCAAGGGCTCTTGGGCTGATATAATTATTACTTGTGACAAGATCTTACAACTCTTTCGTAACATAATTCTCTACACTGTCTTTTAACTCTACAGAGTCAGAGTAAAATATTCAAAAATAAGTTATTACGAATTGTAATAATATTGTGTATCTTTGGTTTTTAAATATTACACAATTATAATAAATAAATATTCAATAATAACGCAGATATTAAATTGCGGCAATGAGTGTATCGGTTTTGTGTATTACCATAATATATTCCTATAATATGTATTAGCTGTAATAGATGTTAAATAATCGATGTTGTAAAATCCTTCTCTGTATAATCTTGTTTTTGATTGATTTTAACATTAGTTTTATAATTAACTTCTATTATTATTTATTTAACTATACTTACGATGTTAATTTTATTGATATTATTATTATTTAAACTACTAGGACGAGGCGAGTCTGTAGCGGAATAGGTTCAGTGAAATTGTAACCGAAACGATAATGTTGTCATTCGTTAGTCCTCTCATAACCTGGGACGGGAATTGGGCGCCACTCTCGTCCATTTTAACTCAACACACTGGAGCGTCGTCTGAAGTCAGAAAAGTTACACGAATGGAAAATCTAGACTGTATTATGGAAGCATTATAAATAATATGCATCACGATTCGTAGTGTCTACCTCGTTATATTTATGTCGGCCTGTGTTTCGGTTTCAAGTGTAATTGAATGTCGTGTCATCGTAATAATATATGTTGCAACGATTTAAACTACATTATTGTGTCTCTTCAATAGGACTCGTGTATCAATAATATCTCCATACGTATACATAAACATACACATGTAGAAAAACAGAATGCATCGCCTCAAAAGGCCATTTAACATAAAATGACGATATTTTAGATATTGGAGGAATTATTGAAACAGAAATAGATTAATACTGTCTCTTAATATTGATGTGGTATATCAATTTATGTAAGTTTTGAGAAATTTCTCCTTGTTCGCGGACGAATCGCCCTCCAATAACCATGGTAACTGACAAGTGAAAGGTACTAAGGCGTGGACCTCTAAACTATACCACTCTGGTAAATAGTCAAAATTGTCCGAATAATAACTTATCTATAACTTGAACATAAAAATACTTTTGGCATATGTAATAAATTATTTTTTAAAATATTCACTCACGGAATATATGTCCTGCTATTATAATATTGGGTGCACCTTAGTCTTCTATGTAATGAATGATAAATAGGTTATGGAGCTAGGTAAGAAATTTTTCAATAAAGCTTACAATACGTACTGTTTTGTTTCATTTTAATCGCATCCATTTCCTGGGTCTGCGACAAGCGTTCACTTGAATTGTATAATTATAATCTGATATAATAGTGGCTTAAGAGCGGGTACTTTTTTTTTGTTTTTGAGGCTGGGAAAACGCGTTTCCCTTTTCCTTCCACGGGAACAGTGGGGGGGGGGGGTATGTGGGGCTCGCCATATGTCCAGGGCACCGAGTGTGCCCCGGTCATCGGAATGTGGTTCCACCCGGAACCACTTCCGCTAGTACCTCGACCTGGAGTTACCAGCGCGGATCGCTCGCGAGAAGTGTCGCCACCGTCTACGACACCGTACGTTAACCTCGTATCGCTCTCACCGCTTTGGCATCAACTTTAACTTTGACCGAAGTTAAAGTTGATGCCAGGCCGCCTCCTGGAAAGTCCGCCCTGTCACGGTGTTGAGAGTGTCATCCGCATAACACAACACTCTCAGCCCGGAAAGGACGGGTGTTCGTAGGAGCCAGTCGAAACTGGCGTTCACAAGACTGGGCCGAGAACAAACCCCTGTGGAACGCCGCAGTCGGTCCCGGAAGTATCCTCCTTACACCCCCTAACAGCCTTCTGAGATAGGAAGACACCCCGTGGTATCGGAATTCTTCCCTTGTAGTCTTGAAGGCGTGAGCTACGTCCAGCGATACCGCTAAGGCCATGTACCCTCGGTCTACCGCTCCCATGTTCTGGGTCTTCAGGGCGTCCAAGGCATCGATGGTTGATTGACCCTCAATGAACCTGTACTGAGCCTCTGAAAGACCCAGAAGAAGACGGGCAGTGAGAATCTTTTCGAAGAGTTTGCCCATCTTATTCAGCAGCAAAATTGGCATGTATGTTCTGCATACAACCAAAGCCCAAAGAACGGCCCTCCTTCGGCATCAGGACCAACCTTCCACTAGTTAGTACTAGAAATGGTCAAATTTGTACATACACACTTTTAAAAGGGCTAAAATGTGCGAAAAAAGTTATAATACAAATTGTAAAAATAAAAAATTGTTGAATTTATTTAAGCGTGGTCGTAAAATATACATAAATAATATAAGATATAAGAAAAATAAAACTGAAATTCTTAGTTGTTGTAAATATGAACATAAAACAAAAATTTTTTTTGTTTTGCATTAAATTATACTCTTTGGATGCCACCTCATATGGTAAGTCGTTGCGAATTATCGGAGGGCGTGATGCAGCTCCAGGCGAGTTTCCGTACGTCTTGAAAATGGAAATAAAACAAGAAATAAAGGAAGGTATTTTCCTTTATTATCATGTATGTACATGCAGCCTATTCAAGCCTACTTGGAGCCTGACTGCTGCACACTGCATCGACGGATTAAAAAAATCTACAACGTTGATGCCACTTTCCAAAGGAGTAATTAGGCATAATTTATCTTCTGACCAAGAATCTTCATTTAGAAATATATTGTCGATGTTTAAAGAGCCAAATTATAAACATAAATTAGAAAAGGTTGAAAATGATATCGGCCTCATATTATCTGAAACAATATATGTTTCTAGTTTCGCTAAATTGAGTTCCGTCGATTATGTCACTTTATACGGTAGCAAAGTATTGTCTTTAGGTTATGGCAGGACCATAGGTTCCAATGATTCTTACGGTGACGCTCATAGTATCAACAAGCCGTTACAAGTTTTGGATGCAGTTATTATTAAGTGTTCATCGGATGCTTATTCGTCGGCATTTTGTTTGGGAGGAATATGTGGCTTATGGCCTGCTTCGCGTCCTGGTGACTCCGGCGGGCCCGTTTTGCATGTATCCGGTATTGTGGGTGTTTGTTCAGGATCTGATTCAATAAATGCGATAATGAGTAATCACAAAAAAATAAGTTTGAAAAATAAAATAAATTTAAAACGTAAAAATGTTGCAATGTTCACACCTGGAAGTAGTTATATCGATTGGATTGCGAACGTCATAAATTCTATTTCGTCGTGAAGGTTTTATACTTAACTTACCAATTTTTTTCATACAACGGTTATTAAATTTGAATTATGTTAACGATAAAAAATGTTATGTACCTACGTCTTAAATATTAAAATTGTTATTAAACTCTTATTTCACCTTAATATTTTTGTTTGTTAAAAATAATTGACGTGATTGATGTTCATTATGGTTGATCCGCGTTTACTGATCTTTGAGAGTAGACCGTAAGATTTGGTTAATTAAAAAATTGGTGCCTACTAAAAATGTATGTAGGTAATTTTGATTTATTAGCACAACCCATGCAATAGTTATTCTACCAACGACATATTATAGTAATAATAATAGCTCTCGTGGGTTCACCCTGTCGATTGTGCTCATATGAAGCAGATACTACCTGTATAACCTTCTACCTTAGTGAGATAATGTTAAAGCTATATTTACTACGAAATATATGTTGTAAATATAATAAATATGATTCCACAGTTTCACTGCACTTCTGTTAGTTTGATTTTGTGTGATAAATGGGAACTTCAGACAATTACTAACAATATATAAATATATACTTACTACTAACAATATATAAATATATTGTTAGGAATAAGGATGGAAATAGGGTTTTTTAAAAAGATTAATCGAAACCACTATACAACAATAAAGTAGAGGTATATCGACAAGTAGAATTGACACACAAAAAATAGAACAAAGGAATCAATATTGAGCAACTTGAAATATTATTCACGAGATATCCGATTCAACCGAGTCTAAGCTAGAGTTAAACCGACAGAGCTATCGCTTACGACCGAATTGCAGAACAATAATGCCTGGCGTACGTTACTCGAGCTGCTTTTATAAGGTGACAATAAATCTACCAACGAATTTAGTATTAAAAGTTAAACACCCAACAATAATAATAATAATAAATAATTTTATTGCACACTCACAAGGAAAAAAAACAAAAAAAAATCAGATACAAATAAAAAAAAATTATAATAAAAAAATAAAAGCTAAGGAAGGATGATGCATGCAAGGAGCGGTCTTATCACTCGAGTAGTGATCTCTTCCAGTCAACCCTGTATTCAGATGCTAGCAGGACATAACGAGCGAGTTCATTATATATACATACATATACAGGTTATTGGTAATTCGACGTATTCCCGCTAGGAGGTGATAAGGGTGACTATTTGCGATAATTTTAACCCCTATATAATATGAATACGAATTTCCGCCTGCTTCCTTTGTGATCATTTTTTTTTTCAGTTTCTTTGAAATAAGTTCCTAGTTAGTATGCATTTTTGGAGAGCTAAAAATATCGGCATATCAGTGGAAAAAAAATTTCAAAAAAATATTGATATAAAATCGTTTTTCGTCTCGCATTTTTAAATTTGGACCGATAATTGTGGTTTAAAGATTGATAAATAACAAGTGTTTAATCGTTTTTATAAATCACAACAAAAATGAGATTTAGATTGATTCTTTTTTTTAAATAAATGATTGATGATGCATTTTTGACTTATTTTGAAAAAAGGTAAAAAAACATGATAACTCAAAAATGATTCACTTTTGCATATAGGGGTTAAAATTATCGCAAATAGTCACCCTTGTCACCTCTTAACGGGAATACGTCGAATTACCAATAACCCTGTATATAAATATACATAATACATATATACGTTTATATAAAATACAAAATATCAATACATATATAAATAAATAAATTTATAAATAGTACAAAATAAATAACACATTATTTTGTAGCAGGTCACATTTATAATACTATATATAAGAAAAATAACCGCTACAATGGCCAGAGTGAAGTGTGAAGGAAGTGAGTAAGTAAGGTTAAAGCGATAATTAATAGTTTTTAGTACAAAGTTTGAAGATGGAAATTAAAGAAAATTGACGGATATCGAATGGAAGTGCGTTCCACAGTCTCACTGCCTTAGCCGTGAAGGAGTTAGCATATTATTTGGAATGGCATATGGGCACACTTGACTTATTATCACTCAACATTATATGATGTATAAAATTATAATCATTCAGCGCCATGTAACGTGACAGGTCAGTTTTCATAAGTCTTAAATGACCATTAAACTGGAATGTCAGTTCACTAATCTACTTGGAATCTGACTGCTGCACATTGCATTAAAGGATTAGAATATAAACTTCGATATTACCAATAAGCGTAATGAGGCATAATATTTATTTGACTACTCTAGAACGCGGTTTTAGTTTTTCATTTAGTACACTGACAGGCAAATTAAAAATAGGTGTGGTAATAGGTAATAGGTGCTTTACTCGGTGGTAGAGCTTTGTGCAAGCTCGTCTGGGTAGGTACCACCCGCTCATCAGATATTCTACCGCAAAACAGCAGTACTTTGTATTGTTGTGTTCCGGTTTGAAGGGTGAGTGAGCCAGTGTAATTACAGGCACAAGGGACATAACATCTTAGTTCCCAAGGTTGGTGGCGCATTGGCAATGTAAGTGATGGTTAAAATTTCTTACAATGCCATTGTCTATGGGCGTTGGTGACCACTTACCATCAGGTGGCCCATATGCTCGTCCGCCAACCTATACAATAAAAAAAAAAACTAAATTTATAATTACGACCCACGCAATAGTTATTCTACCAATGACATATTATAATAATAATAGCTCCCGTGGGATCACCCTGTCGATTGTGCTTATATGAAGCAGATACCACCTGTATAACCTTCTACCACCTTAGTGAGATACTGTTAAAGCTATATTTACAACGAAATATATGTTATAAACTATACGATGTCACAATTTTTTTGTTTCTATAAATAGTAACTCCAAACAATTAGATATATTATGTATAAAATTATACTCATATAGCGCCTCGTAACGTGACAGGTCAGTTTTCGTATGTCTTAAAAGTGTACCATTAAAGTAGACATCAAGAATGTCGTTTTCAGATATATTAACACTTGTACAGTCAAGTAGTTCACTTGGAACCTGACTGCTGCACATTCCATATTATTACCAATTCGTGAAACCGTAATTAGGCATAATTTTTATTTGACTATTCTTTCACTCAGTTTTAGTTTAATTAGTAACTGAGATATTGTAAGGGCATAGCGGACAGGCAATTTATTAACGCTTAATTATAGTTTACGAGAGTAAACAAAAAAAAAGTCAATGTTTGTAAACAATTTATCGAAGATCAATCGGTCAATTAGTAAATATGGAGGTATTTACTATTTAACGATGTTATTCGTAGAACAATACTCGATTGGTTTATGCAAGAAGCGTCTAACAGCGTTATTATCTGTAAGTAAACAGTCAGTGAAACCACTTGATATTTTATATCGAATTTGATAAGTATCGTAACTAAATGAGATCGATTCGCCGCTACATTCGGTATCTCGTTATCTCCTCTATCTGGGACGATCGCGGCCTAAGAATCACACATTCTGTGCACACTTTTCTCAACACTTGTAAATGAAGTGGTCAAATGTTGTGTCAATTCATGTAAAGTTACCTATCCATAAAGGATGATTACTTGCCGCAACTTTAAGGTACGGATACATTAGTTTATTTACTAATTAAAAAATGAATGAAAATGTTCATATTATAGTTAAAAGCTAAGTTATAATATTGCGTAAAAATATTGAAACGATAGTTATAATATTATAAAAAATAATAATTAAAAGAGAAAAATATATTTTACCGTTTCAAAAATATATTTATTAATAAAAATGTTTGTTTTCTATACAAGAAGTTGTTAAGTTGGCGAAAGATCGGCCCCCATCTTTGTACTCTGGCCGTGGCTTTGAGCTTCAATAATACTTGGCGTACACCGAGAGATGCTTTTCGGTATGGCGGTCTGCAAAGCATGCTATTGGTCACTGTGGCGACGGCAGTGGTGGCCCTTCCTGTGGTTCTTTTACATCTCGCTGTAGGGCAACTAAGTCAGCAAGACGCTGTAGGTATTTGGAGAGCAGTGCCCTTCTTTAAAGGTAAAATTTATGATAGTAATAGTAGTATGGTTTACTAAATAAGATTTGACTTACAAATATCCAAGTTTGTAATAACGGAACACATAAATATACACACTGATGTGTTGTTTGAGTTCACTTGTTGAGCATCTTGAAAACTTCACTTAGATATTATGAATATTTTATTTGGTTTAATAAGCAATATTTCCTGTACAATTATATATAATGATATAGTATACTTATTCAATTGAAACAAAAACAGAATATTATTTGTTCAATTAAGCTTGTCTCACGAGAACATTATGGAATCGATTAAAGTTATTGAATTACTATTCGTAATTTATAATTCTTTATAATTAAAAAACATGCGATCGGTAGCGAGTTGACAGATAGAATACAACAGTAATGACTATTAGTCACAATTGATAAGTAAGTCATATTACAGGCTTATATACGTATATAAATATAATAATTTTTTTTCAGGAGTTGGATTTTTGAGGTTATTAATATCGTTCTTATGCTCCATATATTCATTGTTATACGTGGCTGTGTCTGTTATGTATATGTTTTACACATTGAGTAATTCTATACCATTCTGGGAGTGTGCCGAGCAATCGTATCCTTCTATACAGACTGTCGATGGTGTAAGTAATTAAAGTAACAAATATTTGTACGTGTAAATGCAATGCGATATAATACTGGTGAAATTTAAGCGATTGCTTTAGATTAAATGTGTTCTTGTAAGCGTAGTATATTGTATGCAATGATTTGTTCTTAAGCGATGGAATTAATCAGTAGCTATTCTTTGAGAAAAAACTCGAAACTCACTACTAAATCCGATCGTGTAACGTCAGAAAGTTATAGTGCAACACTCATTAAAATAATATGTCATCTTAAATCGATTTTCGACATTTCACGTTACGAAGAAATTCCTTACATAATAGCACTTTTAACAAGCTAAATATGTATAATAAAAGATTGAATTATTTCCAGTACATTAATTGTGAATACATAATTTTTGCATATAAAGATTTATTGCTAATTTCAATCAGGAGATATGCTACGTAAAGATGCATAGAAAAACTCTTTTCTAATTTTAAAATTTTCAGGTTCAGGATGATGACGTCAAACTTACGTATAACGCGACAGCGTGCTTGAAGTAAGTATTCTTACGACAGCTATTATAGAGATACTAGCTGAGCCCGCGGCTGCGCTTGCGTTGTATTTTTTCTAGGCAAAAAATCTTGTTCTGCTATTTTTATAATGACGGATTGGAGTAAGTTTAAATTATATACATATCATATAAATTGTTAACGATCGTTAAAACTTACATGTTTTCGGGATAAAAACAAATTTTCACATTTGTAATATTAGTAGGATTATGAACTATTACACGCAACTACTTGCGTTAATGCTACCTGATATTATATATCTATAAGCAATGTCTCATTTGCTGTATATGTTATGTGACATAATACTAAACCTGTAACGGTTAAAAATAAACTTCAAGTCACATAAAAGTTATAAAATTAAAGTCGTTGAAACTGCAATCCAATGATTTTAAATTAACATAATTATAATTAGCTATTTGCTTTTTTTAATATAGACTGTATTATTATTTACTTATTACAATACTTATATATACAATTATACATATATATTCTGCCTATGAAACTGGTCCACGTTTCTGGTGACCTGGCGCTTATTTAGCCCAAAGACTGAGTCTAGCCGTGCAGAGAGGCAATAGTGACAGCGTCTTGGGTACAATGCCACAGGACAAAATTTTTGACGGCGTGTTTTTTCTTTAAAATTTTAATGTGTAGTTTGTTTTTATTTTAGTTTTAGAATCTAACAGTATATAGTATTTTATTTTATTGTATAGGTAGGCGGACGAGCATGTGGGCCACCTGATGGTAAGTGGTCACCAACGCCCATAAACATTGGTCTTGTAAGAAATGTAAACCATCGCTTACATTGCCTATGCGCCACTAACCTTGAGAACTAAGATGTTATATCCCTTGTGCCTGTGATTACTCACAACACAACATGCAGCCCGGACAATAACACAAATAATACACAACAATAACATGTACTGCTGTTTTGCGGTAGAATATCTGAAGAGTGGGTGGTACCCAGATGAGCTTACACAAAGCTCTACCACTAAGTAAAGTAAAAGTAACAGCCTGTGAATGTCCCACGGCTGGGCTAAGGCCTCTTCTTCTCTTTTGAGGAGAAGGTATGGAGTTTATTCCACCATGCCGCTCCAATGCGGGTTGGTGGAATACACATGAAAATATATTTTTATGTACTTTAAAATTAAAGAAACTAGTGTATGTGTTCGAATTATTAAATACGTAAACAAAACAAATAGGCATTAATGATACCACAGAGATCAATCCACGATTCTGTTCAACTGTAAATTTACATAATTATATTTCAGTAGGTGTAGACAAAGTTATAAAGCGATTGTCGTTTTCATTTGTAGAAAAGATCAAAATGTATGGTAATGGCCTACGAGTATATTCGATCGATATTATCATGTGACAAACAATTGACGTGTTCCTTTGAATAATTTAGACGAAAGCGATGTTCGAAATCACTTCTAAAATAATATTCGAATCAACTTTGTCTATTCTCCTAGAATTTTTTTCTACATAGTGATAGATAACGATATTTTTATGATTTGCGAAATAAATTATATGCAAGAACTTATAACTTGAAATATATTTTACTGGTAGGGTTTTGTGCAAGCTCGTCTGAGTTGGTGTCCACTTACCATCAGGTGGCCCATATGCTCGTATGCCTACAGATTCTATGACAAAACACCAAAATTACCTGAGCCCGGATATGAACCTTGTGCCATTCGTTTAAAGTATATATTTAATCAATAGAGTCACGTCAGGTTGCTCCAGAAAGATAAATAATTAAAACATAAAGATACAAATACAATGGTAGAGCAACACTGCATTTATGTCTTCAAATCCGACAGATATGTTTCCACAAACCCAGATAAGATCATAGTGGTGGCATAGGCTCCAAGCCTTCCACTTACGATTTAACTTGTTTAAGAGAAGAAGCATTGAACTGTTATTTTGTTTTATTTTTTCAGAGAGACATTCTTGGCACCTGTCAACGATCAGCCGGAGTATTATGTGGCTCTAGCGTTTATTGTTATTGTGTTTTGGATAGTCTTTCCTTTTATGTGAGTAATGGATTTAATTTATCGTCCTTTGTTACATCATTTTTTGTATTACAATACCTTCCTAATATGCTTTATTCACTAGCTATTCAAATTTGACACATAATTGCTTATTTATTCCTATTCGTCACAGCTACTCAACTGGGTTATTAAAAAATTTACATTATGTTTTACAATTTATATGTTGTCCTCATATAAATATGCTTAGCCGTAAAAGCCCAGTGGAAGGGCTACGTGAATATTAATTAAATATCACAGGTTCAAATTGGAGCTAGCATCACTAAATTTATCTAAATAAATAATAACCAATTCTGAACACTACTAAAACAGTTTGACGAACAATATAAATTTGAAAACTAATGAATATATATATATATATATATATTAAGATATTTTTTCTTGAATAGCCAAATAGCTGAATAGCTAAACTAGACAAAAAGAAAAATAGTTTTTTTATAAATATAAAAATATTTTGATATCATATTGTCCAGCATTCTTCCGCTGCCCTAAGCCTAAACATTAAATTAATTATAATACACGGCATATTATATTGTATTGAATTGTTTTTGTCATTTTCAGCCTTTACAACCCCGTAAAGCTAATGAAACGGGTGCTATATGTGTTTGGGCCCTTGGTACTATTACTAGCGATTATAATAGTCAGTGTTATTGGCGACAAACAACAAGTTGAACAGTTCAGTAATATCAGCGATTGGAAAAATTATGTGCGGCCAAACATTTGGCACGGTGCGTTAGTACAAGCGCTATTAACTTCTCAAACAGCGGGTGGATATCTGATTTCTTCGGGCGAATCAATATATGCCGATGTAGATGTTCAGTGGTAAGACTTCTAACTGTTCCTTTGTGTTGGTTCGCTGGGTGAAACAACTCGCTTTATATTCTCAGCCTCGAATTTGGCCTAGGGAGTTTTTTGATCGATTGCCAAAGTGCCTTGAACCTCATACTCCGAGTTTGTATATTCTACCACTAAACTGCATTTCAGTCACCATTTACCACCACGGAATATTTGCTCGTCAAATTTATTTTTCTTTTCTTTAAAATATTATTCGTAATTACAGTACAGCATTAAGAATTTCAAAAATTATAGGAACACGCTTATATTTGTGGCAACAAACGTTGTAGCAAGTTGGGCGGCCGTTTTGTTCTGGTTCGCGATAGGAGGCGAGGGGAACAAAGAAACCGGGAATTTGGCTGTGCTTGTGGAAATTTACAAAGTCGCTGTTGAAAAGAATCTTAGCAAAGTGTGGCCGCTTCTTTGCTTTGCTATGTTGACGCTGTCAGGAATCATAACTATGGTATGGTCTTGGATATAATACATTGATATCTAAGAATTAGCAATAAATTATGAATGATTGATTGAAGTAGCAGATTGACGTTCGACAAGTATAATAAGAAAGCTATATATAGTAACAAAAAGAGTAAAGTAATAGTCCATTCATGTTACTGCTTGGCCAAGGCCTCCTCCTCCTTCGAGAAGGAGGAAATCATAATTTTATGTTTGGAGCCTATTTATTTTGTGTAGCCTATTTATTGGGAAAATATATAACATCGACCCACGACGTGGAGCAGTAACAATTAACGCGAGTGCAACCACGCAGATCAGTTAGATTCTGACATACTCGTAATTGGTTAAGTAAGTCACGTTTCCAGATGTCCTTCAGGTCCAGTGACGCTATAATATGGTATATGTATATATATAATTATATTTGTTATACTATAAGATACATTGGTAATAAGGTCCATTTGATCGCAGCTAACCTTTCTCCACCCCCTTTACGATCGTTACCGACGCGTGGGCGGCTACAAGTGGCGTCATGTCTCGATGGGCAGCTCTGCGGTCAGCGCAGTGGGGGTTATAGCTTTAATGTCTGTGGGAGACCATGCTATTTCCGTCATTGAGGACGTCGTGGTCCCCTCCCTCGTCAGTGTGGCCACTATCCTGGAGATATCAGCGTTTGTTTTTATATATGGTAACGAGATTTTATGTCCTACCTAGCATTAATTTGTATTTATGACCATACCATAATTCGTATATACAAAAAATCGAATTGATAAATATTTTTGATATAATATCATAGTTGATAGTTCATTTCTTTAACAATCTATCTAAATACTATCTAGTTTTATAGTTCGTGAAATTTTGTGTAATTTTAGAAAAATAAATCGTCAACAGGTTGGAAAGTGTTGATTGAAGACATTGAATTCCTTACTGGCAGAAAAATAACAAAACTTTGGTCGATGAGTTGGTGTGCAGTTCCTGGTGTAATTGTTCCTTTTACTTCATGGTGGACTATCTTTTGGTTTATGACGAAGAAAGACTGGAACGAGGCCCCTTGGGAACTTGCGGCAGTTGCTTCTAGTATCTGTGTAGTTTTGATATTATTTTTCACATTCGCCGCTATATCAGTATCGAAACAAGTTCAATATGATTTCATCGGGGTAAGATTCAGTAGTTTAGTACAAGTAATTATATTTCTTAAGCGCGAATGGTTCACGTTTGACATTAATGCAAAGTGGCTCACTTATTTCCCGTAAATGTTTGTCTAAGGACAAGACCTTGCGAAATCATAACATTTGCCTGCCTTGTAGAACGGTTCCTCAAGTGATCTCTTTAAAATACATTTAAGGAAGTACAGCATTTTGGCTTTTATTGCAGAAACTGAAGTCATCTTTTAGTCCGTCGAGGCACTGGGGACCTCGGGACCCTATTACTCATCATTACTGGCTGGCGAGACGAGATGAAGGCGGCCAAAATGTACCACCTACGAGATATCAACGACGACAATTAGGACAGTTCTCCGGAAGTTCTAGTTTCAATGACGCGTCAAGGTTTTACAATATTAAAGAAGAACAAGTTATTGGAAATAAAAAGAGATCGAACTCCGACGATTGGCTAGTCCAATATAGAAAACATTATATCGCTGAATTGTGTCTAGAGAGATGCGAAACTCGTAAGCGTTCGAAGTCTCTGGACTGGGCTAGTTTACCACGGCTAAAATTGTAATGTAATATTCTACATGAAAGAATATTCCTAAGGGAACATTTGATATGCTCCGTTCTAGCGACAAACAATAACATTATATTTGGTGTTAAAAGGGAGCTCCTGTGTTTTATAGCTGTTAAATTGTGTATGTGTGCGTATAATGTCTAGTCACGTTTTCAAATACAAAGTACTTGTAAATTGATATCGGGGATTACCCGTTATTGATATCAAAGTTAGGAACATAAAACCAATTATATTAAATAATTTATTTACTAATTTCTTTTTGAAACTTAAAATTCATACACTATCTCAAAATATCTCACTTGTTGGGAGGGCTTTGTGCTGTGCTTGTTTGCGTAGCTACCACGAGCTCATATAACATCCACTCGTATAACAATACTTAGAATAATTATGTCTCAGTATGAAGGGTGAGTGTCCCAGTATAATTGCAGGCACAAGATAATATGTTAATTACCGAATTCAATGACGCTGATATAAACATAAATAAATGATTAATTCTTATACAGGTGACTCATTTGTTAGTCTGCTATACTGTATATGATAATTGTAAATGTCAGTTATATTAACGAGTTAAGATTTATATTATATGTAAATTTGTTCAAAAACGTTATTGGATAAATGAATGCTGGAAGTTGAGGTTTTAAGCTCTTTATACTTTCACTTTATGAATACTTCCTTACTCAAGTACAATTACTATTATTATATATTGACGTAAACATGCTACGTTGAAGTGCCTACTGTGTACTTCAAATTATTATTGTGAAGATATCACCAGGAACACATTATTATTACCTATATCAAAATTATATAAATTATTTAAACATTAATATGCGATTTTAAAATTTACATACTATACAATTATTCCTTTAAACAAACAAATTTAGAAACCTTGAGGAATTTAATCATGGCGATCGCAAACTACTGGACTTAAAATAGATGTTCACCATAATCCGCTGTTTACATATATTTATATGAATAAATATTGTTTTATACATAGAAAAATATTTAATCTATAAGAAAGTTTTGCGTATAACCTTCATAACGATCCGGAAATAAAACAGAGCGGCCTCTTCAGAACGTGCCCTGTCTACGTGACTTTTGTTCTCGTCGACCTTCCTCTAGGAAGATGACTCCGCTCCGCTCTATAAGGCCTCACCTATCCTTTGTTATTGCAAGATTTACCGATAACGAATTCGCGGCACATATCAAGTGCGTCACTGAAAGGATGCGGTGAAATATAATTGCTCATTAAACTTTTTTGAACGTGTCGATTGGAGCCATAGTTGGAAATTTACGGCGTGAGATATTCTGTTCGAAACGGCATTACCTGAAAAAATAAAATTGATAACTTTTTTATTTGTCATTCTCCTATTATAATAATTATTATATTACATTAAGGAACATTCATTACGACCAACCTGGATTCCAGTATTATAAACTAGCGAGTAGACGAACGACGTAGTTGCTGATGATACTACTAACAATATAAGTAGCCAGATGATAATTTATAAGTGGCTACGTGACGTGAGACACAAAAGTATCCTGCGTAGTTAAATAAAACAAGTTAACATATTGTTTTTGCATAACACGCGAGAATGTAAATAACTATATACCTGTAGTTTTTGGATACTATCCGTCTTTTTTCTTCCTAGTCGTTTTTGATAACTAAAAAAAAAAGTTTAAGAAGAGTGACATTAATTTTTGTTATCGTAACATTGAAATAAATCATTTACCATGAAGTGGGAAGTTTTATTTTACTTTAACATTGAATAAGATTTTTTTTCTTCTGTGGATTTTTTCTGATTAGAACATCATCTACTTAATATATATGATATAAAATTATACAAAAATTAAAAAATATTTGCGATCGAGGGTGAGGGTGGCTTTGGCCCGTTTGGGTGGCCCGACTGGGAGTGTGATTTTTTTTAGAATAATTGATTATTCTACCGGTAAACATTGACATTTTGTATTGCCATGTGTACAGCTTGAAAGATGAACGTGCCAGTAATTACAGGCACAAGGGATATAGCATCCTATGATTGGCCTTCACGTCGACGGTGCTGGTATAAGATTTTTTACGTATATTAATACTGATACAGCTCTCCACAGACTTCTCTATTGGATTTATTGTCTTTTTTAGTGCGCTTACATGTAGGTTTAAATAATTGTTGATATTATTATTATAGGAAATAAATGGTTATGTTTTATAAACATAAAACTTTTAGTGTTTGTACAAAATATTATACTTGTACGTATAATTATATTTCATTTATATTGTACCTACACATAAATTATTTTATAATATTTTTTTCTATTAAACGTTATAATTATATAACTAAAAAAACATTAACAGTATATTATGTCCCAGACGTGACGCACAAGCTGTCGTCATCGTAAAACTTTTAAGGCAATAAAATTTTCCAGAAAGGAATTGAAATACCTTTTATTTAATTAATGTAAAGGAAGCCCGCTACCAGCGATTACTTTTAAACTTGCTGATGTTTTATATTTTTTAATAAATATATAATTTGTTAGAACATCTCAATTTTAACCACTGACTGATGAATGAGAATCTGGTTTCTAACCCAGGCAAATACAACTGAATATTCACGTGATTAACGTGTGCTTATCTGTTGCTCGGCGGTGAAGGAAACATTGTGGGAAACCTGCAAGAGTCAGATGAAAATCTGCACATATGTGACAATCCACATTGGAGCAATAATGCTTAAGTTAAATAAACTCCTAGCCTTATTCTCAAACGAAGAAAAGGCCTTAGCCCAGCTGTGAGACTTTTACTTTACTTTTTTGTTGTAAATACTCGGCGGTAGAGCTTTGTGCAAGCTCGTCTGGATAGGTACCACCCACTCATCAGATATTCTTCCGCAAAACAGCAGTACTTGGTACTGTTGTGTTCCGGTTTGAAGGGTGAGTGACCCAGTGTAATTACAGGCACAAGGGACATAACATCTTAGTTCCCAAAGTTGGTGGCGCATTGGCGATGTAAGCGATGGTTAAAATTTCTCACAATGCCATTGTCTATGGGCGTTGGTGACCACTTACCATCAGGTGACCTATACGGTTGTTCACCTTCCTATTCAATAAAAAATAATATATAGTGTAAGATAATCATATTTTATAATAATATAATATATTGACACTTAAATTCTATGATAGTAAAATTTAGCATGGCTTTCATATAAGCATATATATAAATGACGCATTACGCGTTCAAACAGGTAATAATTTGTAGCTGACTAATGACAATGGAATAAGTAGGTAAGTTTAATTATAGAGACGTCGATTTTATAAATCAAGATTACCAAATATTTATATATGTTTATATTTACTAATATTATATAGCCGACTGGAATAGGCAAGTGCGTATATATGGATAATGAACAATATAAATAATGTTCGTATCCGTTTGTGAAATGATTAAACAGAAGACCACATTATCATGTTATAATGTGTTTTGTCTTTGAGCATTTGGATGATTTTTAATTAAGTTGATATATTTTAAAGTGTCATTATTATTGTTCATAACGTATTTTATGTTCGTTACATGTTTGTAAACTATGTAATTATATTGAGTGCTTACACGACGGACCCGGACACATACAAATTATAAACATTTTAAAACTAATATCAAACTTTAATTAAATAGAATTAATTAATTAAAGGATAGGAATATTGTAATCAAAAGTCGTCAGGAGCTGCTCAGCGAATTAGCGCTCCGCGACAAGTCCTCATTCGAGTTTGGATCAGCGCGCGAAGCGGATCGCTTTGCGGTTACGGTCGTGCGTATCATAAACAACTTGAGATTTGTGGGTTGTCGTGAGCTTGAGTGATGTCGAAGGATAGCCCGAGGCTGAGTCGGCTGGGGGTGCTGGCTCCCGCCGCGCTGTCGGCCTGCATGGATGCTTCGGTGCTGGCGGTGCCAGCCGCTGGCGCTATAGTCTCCACCGTCCTCAAGGAACTCAGCAAGGCTTTCATGCTTAAAAAGTGAGTCTTGTAAACAATGCTAATATAACAATGCACCATGTTTGTATTCATTATTTAGCTTAAAGGCGCGTACCGTTTTAGTCTACGTTGTTTTTTACCGGATTAAAGAAAATCAAAAATCGTTTTTCTTAAAAATAAATTGTTTTCACTGCGCTAAAAATAAATTGTTTCACACTTTCAAATGAAAGTAATTTATAATATGTCTTTTGTAAGTGTTTTATAAATTACCTATAGCTTTTTTATACCAACCATATACTTGTGTTATTATTAGTACGGTCGATTATAGGCTTGTCTATATAAACTTTTGGGTATTGAAAATATTTTAATTTTTTTTGTTATATGATTAGAAAATATAGTTGTTTTCTCCGGCATACTTGTTTCCTTACCGGTTTTATTGATTTAATTATACGTTTATATTATTTGTATTTTTAACACAAAATCAGAAATAAAATATATAATGTTGACTTGTCACATAATTATATGAGTCAGATACTTATATGTATGCAAAATAAGTCTAAATAATTACAACAAGACAGGACAGAATATAATAATTTTAGATAAATCTATAATAACACATTTATTTAAAATTATCGCTCGGAACAAACATAAATTCAGTACAAGATCAGTCAAACCGTTGATGTATGACTTTTTTTAATTTGATAAATGCTATACATGATAAGATAAGATAATTCACATAATTAATATCTATGCTATTAAAGTATCAGAAATATTGATATCACCTATTCAACGGCGCTTTTTAATAAAAACTTTCTTTACAATATCAATAATAATAATATCCTGTGACATTAGTCACACAAGGCCATCTGATCGCAAACTAAGCAGAGCTCGTACTATGGAAACCAGACAACTGCTATACTACTTATATTACTTTACTTTTTGTAAATACATACTTATATGGATAATTACAAAGAGACATGTTCATGCACACGAATATTTGTCCAATAATATTGATAATCGATTTAGTGTGATACGCTATTATGATGCTATTATAAATTTATTTTATTTACATTTATGCCTTAAAAATAAAAATTAAACATAGTTACCGTACAAATCGTGACCGCGTGGAATGGTGGCAAGAATGCTAGCAGCATTTCCCCTTTGAATCGCAATTCCGATTCTCTAGGCGAAAATTGAACCAGCCCTCCTGTCACTAGTAGAGGCAATAAGACGGGGTGTAATATTTGGGAAATATACTTGTTAGAATTATTACAATCAATATCGTATAATATTTCTTTTCACGAAAATCCACGATCGTTTACTGCAGCGAGCGTCTAGTTTGTTCTTAAATAATAACTATTCTAATAAAGAATCATTCGATGATAGAAGAATTAATTTTGAAACATTTTGTGATTTATGTGCATCGATAGTGTGCTATGCGATGAATGCTAAATGACGTTTACTCTGTTTTAATATATTTTCTCGACTATGATAATATGTTCTACGATTTAAATAAACACAGCAATTACAATGAAGAATCCATTTAATATATAAGGACAGATCGATAGACGTGCTTAAAATTTATTATAATATATGAATGCGTACTATCTTATTACATCTTAATATGCCATGCATACTTATTAAATATATAATTCAAATATAATAAATGTTTGTAGTAACATTATGTGTCAGTATATTGTGGATAATTACAAATGACATGTAATAAAATATGATGGTATTTTAATACAATTAAATGTCTGTTTAGTTATATTCAATGTCTATCTAATCTATAGTTTATAAAATTAAAACAATCTAGAAACGCGACAGCTATTTAAAATAAATCTCACGTGTTAACTTTGAATATAAATATTGTATGAGTAATACGAGATGTAGATGATGAAGTTATATTACTCGTTTCGAACTATGTTAGTATCTGACGAAATAGTATGACAAAATAAATAGAAACATCTACTTCCTAATGTGGTCAGTTGGCAATGTGATCGTGACGAAACAGCGGAGGTCGCGGAGGCGGTTCGGAGGCCGTTCGAGCACCTGCACTCATTCATCTCTGCCTCTCGTCACTCTGACGGATTTGCTTACACTTCCGATTACTCCTTAAAGTGACCTTAAATTCAAGACATATTTGAACATCGTATGCAAATAAATGGGTACTAAATAGCTTCCCATTTTGTAAGTCGACATCTTTTGTTTTATTGAACTTAAGGGATCTGAAACCTCGGTTTCAGATCCCTTAAGTTCAATTTTGGAGTTTATTTTACGTTTTTTAATGTAATTATTGCCTGGCATGTCTTAAAACAAAATACGATGTTATAGCAAATTGAAGTTCTCGATAAATTCATATTTAATTTAAGGCAAAAATTACGCATATAATCCATAATATAATTGAATTGTGTGGTCATAGTTAATTGCTCTTAGTCATTTTTTTATTAATATAAATTAACTTATTTTTTAATAAAAATACGATTCTTTTTAAAAATGTCTTTATTCTTCTTCGATTTTTGGCTATTTATATGTCGATATTTTTTTTTTAGTCTGAGTAAAGTAATAACACACTTCGGTTGATACGATTATTGGTAACAGAAAATCGTAAATAAAAAAATATTGTAACTTATATGCAGTATGTGTGACGATGAGGTATCTTCGATTATTATTTAAAATAACTGACATGTAATATTTTATATTTTCTGAAGACTATAAAAACTAAATTACTTTAAAATAAATACATACGTTTTTATGGGAAAAACCTAATATACCTAGAAGTGTCAAGTTCGAATCCGAAGCCACATAGCAATAAACGTTTAAATTTACAGAATCGTATAAGATATATTCCATACTAATTGTATTAGAATACTGTCATTTTATTATTATTATTAATATGTACAGTACAGTTTTTTGTGTGCCTTAATATAAAGCCTTTTCATAAAAATAAAACGCTATACATTAGTAGAAGTTGAGGTAATATGAATTAAAAAAAAAAAAAACACTCACAGTATGCGGGTAATATAAATGCCTAGTAATCAATGAGCTAGCACTGTTTAAAATTATAAAGTTTATTACTCTCGGTGACGTTATTATACTTCTTTAGTGCTTAAAGTTACGAGTTCCTGTGTTAGCGTCCTATTAACACCTATTCTGAAATCGTACGAAAATATAAGAGTTGCATCCACAAAGGCAATTGTAGTTAAAGTTAAAAAATATGAGAGAAATGTAAAAAAATATTGCAATAAAGATAAACAAGGACACAGACGTATGCGTCTATTCTAATAAATAGTATAAACAAAGTCACTAAATTTGTCGTCCTTTGAAACCACGCAACAGATTTGCATACGGTTTTCGCTATTAGAAAGAGAATTAAACGAGGACAGTTTATATACATAGCTAGCTAATCATCCCGGCTTCGCACGGTTTGATATTTGTACGGTTTGTATTTTGGATTTTCTATTTGGAAACAGGCTTTAGTTCTAAAATAAAGCATATTTCAACCTGGAATAATGTACTCACATACTGAAAAAAAATTCAAATAGGTGCCGTGATTCCGGTGTTTCAAAAGCTTCCACGGCGCTGTGTGAATAGTTCAAGTTACACAAAATTAATGTATGGCTGAATTGGTTTTTCATGAAGAATATTTTAAAAAAAGCAACAATTGCATATAGGGATAAATTTCAGTATCAATTTTTATCGTATAAATTTAAAAGTCTTATTTCAACAAAAGCTAAAGTTATTAGTGTTAATAAAACTATTTTTTGTAAGACTGGACTTGAAATTTGCTCTAATATTTGTTGCATATCTACCTACGTTTCATATTGCGTCAATTTTCATCAAAAGTTAAAAATTATGGGACTAGGTCAACCGTCTTCATAAATATATATTGTTATAACTGCATTTGAAAGTCGCTCGATTTGTTAAATATTTATTGTTGTACATCTTACTTATGTATGTCATAAGTTTATTTCGGTTCCACTCGGAAACGATTTGCAAATATATAATTGTTATGTAGTATGTTAATATGTTGCATATTTATTTTAGATATAGCTTAATATGTTGACGTAGTCGAAGAGAAAATTGTCGGTCTAGGTTGTGCGCACACCCCTGACAACGTGTATACTAATTTCACGATCATCGGTTGCTTAATTATCTAATAAACAAACAATTGTACAACATTAGTTAGTATTAAGGAAACTCCAGTTAGTCAGTAAGATTATTATAAAAAAAACTAGTCTGATAGTAAGTATTGTGACTAATGTTTGTATACCCGTAAGCAAGGTATATAGGTCCATTAATCTTTCTTTAGATTCTTATATTAATATTTTAATATATGTGAACGTATGTTCGTACATACCTGAATTTTATATTTATTATTAACGATACATTGTTTCATTATCAGGATTGATGTAAAAACGCTGTAAATAAACTAATAATTTACATAAACGGGCTCTTAATCACCTATTTATTGTCTTGTTTTTACATTAATTTCTACAAAATAATGCAATGAGTGTTCTTACTTAGAAATAACATTTAGATAAATATCCGTGTATCTAATATTATATAATATTTGTACATTATGTAATATTAAAATACATTTACTTGTTGGTAGGACTCTGTGCAAGTCCGTTTGTGCACGTTAAATCATTAAATATTTTACCGCCAAACTGCAAAACTGGGTATTGTTTTGAAAGGTGAGTGAGCCAGTGTAACTTAAGGCACGAGGGACATTACATTTTAGCTGCCAAGGTGGCGTGTTGGCGATGTATAGTATGTATAAAACACCACCACCACTATCACATGGTCTATTTGTTCGTCCAGCTATCTATATATATTATGTAAACTAATTTAAGAAGAAAAATGCGCTTGAATTGTGCCAAATATATGCCAAGTTATGTAAACAGAAGCAAAGGTGAATTTGGATATATGATCTTGTGGTCTTCAATAATTCTGCCGGATAAAATGATCTTTACATAATATAATTTAAAGATAAATATCGAATGGTTCGAGCGGTTCGGTGTCAATCACCTGCGTGTGAGGAGTGGGACCGGTTTGTATCATTTTGCATGTACATACATATGTTGTTGGAACTTGGAATACATGCGTGAAATTATCACGTCAAAGTAAAAGTAATCGTGCTTTTTTTTAAACTGTTTTTATTTACAAATGTTTAATGTCAAATTTAAATAATTTCTATAAAAATGTTTAAATATGTTAATAATTTGTATGTTTTCAAAAATATAGCTTATATACGTTAACAACAGAGACATTAATATTAAATAAGTATTTAATATGTAAGCAACGAGCTAAGATTTATTACTATGAAAATTATATCAAAGTAAGCATAAAGAATTGATTAGCGTTCCCACAGACAATAACAAGAATTAATTATTTAATTACGTTCCACGTCACTAGCTAGCATTGAAGCAATATAATACGATTTCATATTAAAAAAAAATTTATCGGATCGAAATATCTTTGTCTTAGTCAAGTTTCCTTTAAGGTTGTGTTTTCGTTGAATCGATTAATGTCATTATAAAAATATTCGTCCAACTTCTCGGCTTCCCCGTCATTAGACTGGAAAAACCATCAGAGCCCATCAGCGATGCGATGGACCCTAATGATACGTAAAAGTTAAATTGCACAACGCAACAGGAAATACTGCGGTGATTTGCAATCAATATTATTTTCCGCGGAAGTCCCAACGTTATTTCTTATTATGTTGTCAATTAACGATTATACTCCATAAAGAATGTTTTATTTGACAGATATTGCCGAAAGACTTGTAATATTTTTTCACTTATTAATACAACTCATTCCGATTTGTGCTACATGTGAGAAAATACGTACGAGTAATTTACAATATTTTAAGTGTGATAATGAAGACCTGACGGAAACGACGAAATTCGTGAAAATTATAGTACCTACATAGTATAGAAAACTAGTCTATAAACGGTAACTACTATTATTAACTTGAAAATAAATACTTTTGATGTAGATCGTTCTTATCTATATTTATAAAAAAAAATGTTTTTTATTGTTTCTTTGTTTAAATCATTGATCCGATTATGTTAATTATTTCGTGGGTTCTTCGGCTTATGCCCAAAGAGATTCCTGGCTAATAAAGACAAGATTTTTTTCTTAGATAATTAAATGAACGCACAAAAAAAATACGCAGGAAGTATTGTTAGTTGAAGCAACCACCCGATCTGGTTATATCTGGTTAATAATTATTCCTATGCATATTCAGTTAGCCTATAAGTGAGCTAAATTTATATACAGCGTTGGTCCTATTTAATAAAATAAATAAATAAATAAAAATAATGAACAGGATTTACTTAAATAAGAACGTACTACTGAAGCCTGTATACGACGGACGGGTGTACAATAAAAATATAAGTTCATAATAACTAAATATTTTGTAATAGGTTAAAGTATTTAAAGACTAAATTGTTGTCGTTGGAGACTTAATTTTTATTTTGGAAAATCTCCTTAAAATTCCGCTTTTTTAATGCCTGTCATTAAAAAAACTGAGATGGCCCAGTATTTAGAACGCATGAGTCTTAACTGATTATTCTTGGGTCAAACCCGGGCAAGCACCACTGAATTTTTATTTCCTTAATTTGTGTTTATAATTCATCTCATGCTTGACGGTGAAAGAAAACATCGTGAGGAAATCTTCATGTGTCTATTTCACTGAAATTCGGAGCCGCTTCGTGGAGTAAGCTCGAATCCTTCTCCTCAAAAAAAGGGAGAGGTGGCCTTAGACCAGCAGGAACATTTACAGGCTGTTACTATCTATAATTAAAAAAGCAGAGCAGAAGAATATTTGCGATTTCTACATACATATTAAATCGCAGTAAAACGTGTCGCGATATTAGCAAAAACATAACGAGTGTTTTCATTGCATAATAATATGTTGCAACATAAATTTGATTACAATAATTTACAATATTTGTTCGATGTCTTTTCGTGCATCAGACGATGCGAGCACCATATCCACGTGTAGTATTTTTATTATGGAACGATATAGAACACTTATATATATAATGCTTGGCCACTTCCTACTCGTTAGAATTATTGGAAATAATGTGTACCTGTTGTCATTGCACGTTGTTATATAAGTGACAACGATAGAGGTTCACTTCCAATTATCCACAGGAAACACTTTGTCAAAACGTATCAAATTTACTGACAAACGACTTTCAGATGGTTCCATGGAGTCATGTCTGCAAAAGAAGCGGAGCATTTGATGATGGAAAAAGGAAGGAACGGGTCATTCTTAGTGCGCGAGTCGCAAACGCACCCCGGCGAGTACGTGCTCTCGGTACGTGTGCGCGGGCGAGTCAGCCATGTCATGATCAGGAAGCAAGTGAGTTTAGTTTATAATATATAAATATTAGTATTAATTAACTATTATTATCACGAGGGTCCGATGTGGATTTTAGGTCGCTGGCTATCCGGATATAGAGGTAATACCATTTGTTACTTATTTGTTTTGAATTAGTTTCTCGTTTTGTTGCAATTATGTTTATCGTTATTATTTTTAGTAATTTCCAAATAAGAGTGTAATATTATAAAATTATCAATGCAAAAATTATCATTACAAATGCATATTTAGCATATAAATCTTTTAACTTGAATAATTCGTTTAAGAAAATTTTAAAGTCATCTGTAATGTGGAACAAAAATAAATTTATTTATTAAGTGCAAAATGATTACAATATTCACTCTACAATATATTGATTGAATATAACAGTGTATTAAAAAATCTAAACAAATGAAAATTAATTGACAGTTATAAAAAAACGTTCTGAGATTTAACGAGGTTCGAATGGATTGCTAATTATTTTTGCAAGTTTTTATAATGATTCGATTTCAAATAGCGTTCTATGTATGGCAGGTCATAATTGAATGAATATGTATAATGGCAAGGTACAAAAACGTAAGGTCTTATTTAGAAACGACCCATTGGACAATATATTTTTTGCTCCAAACAGCTTCGAGGCTTAACTTCCTACGCTTGGTGGCGTAACTAATGTTATCTATTGTTTTATTTGGTCACTGTTAGTAGTTACAAGATGAGGATCATTTAAAAGTATTTACAAATCTTTCTTTTTTAAAACCCTTTTTAAGATGAATGAACACGTACTTCAATCTGGGCGAGTATTACTAAGTTTGGTAGTGCTTAATTTGAGTAATATAATTCATTCCGTTTTCGTGAAATGAGCTACAAATCAATTTCTTGCAGAAGTGGCCTTATACCAGCCTGACTTTCGGTTATTTTACTTTTAAAACATTTTTGTCGATTTTTTATTAAGAACTTTTTTTATGGAATAGATAGGTGGGCTGGCAAATCGGTCACCTAATGTAAGTGTTCACCAACACCTATCATAATTGCCGATGTAAGAAATATTAACCATTAAGTATCATCTTATAGTACCTTGGAGTAATAGTGCAAAAAAATTCATCCAAAATATTACACCCCGTCATATTGCCTCTACTGGTGACAGGAGAATCGGAATTGCGTTTCAAAGGGAAAATGCTGCTAGCATTCTTGCCACCATTTCACGCGGTCAAGATTTGTATAGTAATTATTTTTAATTTTTATTTGTATTTATTTAAGGTTTTAATGTAAATATAAATGTTGTATATATACTGAAATATTATAAGGACATCACTAATGCAAAATTATCTAGTAGTAGCACTGACTCACTCGCCCTTTAGGCCGACACGACACAACAATGTTAAAGATTGCTATTAGACGGTAGAATATCTGATGAGTGGGTGGTACCTACGTAGACGGGCCTCCACGAAACCCTACAAGTAAAAATTAAATTTGGAAACTAAAAATATTCAATTTTTTTAAGTTACGGTCTCTCAATATGACACAGCAAATATTTACGATCAAGGTAAAAAAAATAAGTATTATTTTCAATTTAAAGGACTTTGGCTTAATATTATATTTATAATTTAAAGGACTTTTGGCTCGACTCGTTACTTGATAGCAATATCATATATATGGTTAACTGTCCCGTGATTTGGAGATTGTAAGGCGCTTATGTAAATCATTGTAATGTAACAGTAACAGCCTGTGAATGTCCCACTGCTGGGCTAAAGCCTCTTCCCCTTTTTTAATGAGAAGTTTTGGAGCTTATTCCACCTTCTGCTCCAATGCAGGTTGTGGTTTGGAAATTAAAATACACATGTGGCAGAATTTCAGTGAAATTAGAAACATGCAGGTTTTCTCACAATGTTTTCCTTCGCCGTCAAGCACGAGATGAATTATAATCACAAATTAAGCACATGAAATTCAGTGGTGCTTACCCGAGTTTGAACCCACGATCATCGGTTAAGATTCTGGGCGATCTCGGCTTATTGCAAAAATGTAAGTCTATATACATTCTTTTTCATATTAGCTAACGTCCTGAATGCGTTCGGGAGAAAATAAGGATTTATTTCGTGTTTATAAATTTTTAAATAATGAATTATAAACAAATTTTATTACTAAAATCACGATTGACCCAAGGGTTATATTTGTATCGTAATCGTGTACTTTATTTGATTAAATATTACGTGGCGGAAAAAGACCAACGTTATCGTTTATTGTTATTACTTTAAATATTAAGCTGTGATTTATCAAAAACGTCATAAGAACTACAATATATTAATATAGTATAATAAGACGAGTCTTAATAACTTCATAACAAAACCTAGAGTGTAAGTAAGCTGCATCAAAATCCATTCTGTTTGTCTGAAAAATAAACGGATAAAGATTGCCATAACAGCCCTATTCCAATCGAAGAAGAAGTAAATCTAAAACAAACATTACACATTCCATGCGATTTCTAATAGTTCTGCTGTATTACACTATAAACAATTGCTGATTAATTTACCTTTATTTAATAATAAAAAACTATTCCACTTAACAATCATTTTAACTTTCAAAGTTCCGATGAATTGAACTTCGCGGACATTGTAAATGCAATTATTCGCGCATCCATAGTGAATGTCATAAGTTATTCAAGATCAAGAGAACTAATGACCAATGATGTCGCGTCAATTCAATGTCAAAGTTTTATTTGTCTTTAATTTTCTGTTAATAGTGGTTGGAATAGGCCATGTTGTTTTATTCTGTTCAATAATAGAAATGTATGTAAATGTATCCAACGGAATCGCTTCTTCCATAAACATATATCGTGTTGTGGTTTATTCTAAAATATATAATTACTTTAAACATAGAACTATGTCATCCCCGTATGATGGAAATGAAATAATTGTACTAGTTAAAAAGAAAATATAATACCAGCTGTACTGTCCTTGATTTCACGGCATTTTCTGTATACTTATTAATACCTACCTAAATCATACAAAACTAAGCTTAAGAAAACGTACGATTCATTTTTGCGGACTTATTTCAAGCATGCACATTTTTCGCACATTTTGAAACGCTAAAATGTTTAGAGGCTGCTTATATCTTATTTACTTTATTCTTTATACGCGGCTATTCAACCTTGCTTAAAGGCATTGAACTACGTTTTTGATAAAAATTAAATATTTACTTAATGCAGCGAATAGTTTAGATTATCTGGTTTTTATTGGTCTTTTCTGTCGAAAATTATCAGTAGCTGGAGTCTGGAAGTTGGAAGTGTTTACTCCCGAGCCTCGGAAAGCACGTAAGGCCGTTGGTCCCACTCCTGAACTGTTTCCGGTCGTGTCGGATTGCCGTCGTTAGTGAATAGAGAGTGCACCTTTTTTTGCACACACTTGTGTTTGTGTGGACTATGTTTTACCATGGCTACCATAATATATAAAGCTGATGAGTTTGTTTATTTGATCCGGCTAATCTCAGGAACTACTGGTTCGAATTTAAAAAAATATTTTTGTGTTGGGTAGTCCTTTTATCGAGGAAGGTTCTAGGCTTATTTTAATTTATTATCTTTTTATTAATTATACACCCGCGTGTAATATAAGAAACCGCGGGGCACAGCTAGTTCTAATATAACCACGGAATCTCCACGGAATATATAATATTTCCACGTAAGTAAATATTGAATATACAATTAAATTATTATTGACACAACATTTATTAATTATCAAGTAATTTTGTTATTATTATAACCGAATGGTATATTTCCATGGTGTATGGATCCATTTCAAGCCTTATTAAAATTAACAAAATGTACAAATTGTTAACCATTACGTCATTACATACTGTCACACGCTTATTTTATACATAATAATTGTTTAAATAAAAAAGAAAATCATATACTTTATAGACCTATTTCGATGAACGCTTATCAGTGTTATTAGTTGTTTAATTGATAACTTAAAAATGATAACCTTTGTTCTTTCCCATGACAAATTGTATATTTAAGATTTATTTTTTTATAGTATAGGCAGGCGGACGAGCATATGGGACACCTGATGGTAAGTGGTCACCAACGCTCATAGACATTGACATTGTGAGAGATGCTAACCATCGCTTACATCTCCAATGCGCCACCAACCTTGGGAACTAAAATGTTATGTCCCTTGTGCCTGAAATTACACTGGCTCACTCACCCTTCAAGCCGGAACACAACAGTACCAAGTACTGCTGTTTTGCGGAAGAATATCTGATGAGTGGGTGGTACCTACCCAGACGAGCTTGCACAAAGGTCTACCACCAAGTTAATAAAGATATATTTTATTCAAAAAAATACATCATATTTGAACTTACATAGTACAAATTTAAAAAAAACAATAAACACAAGTAGAAGTTCTGCTCAGTATGTAAGTAATTTCAACGCTCACAATTAAAAAATAATTGTAAATACGACTTCGTAAAGTCACGTAGTAAACAATCTCGTGATACTGTTATTAATATGATTATTCCGTATTTTAAGAATACATTACTTTATATATATTCCCATCTGAGTCGTGTCACGTGTTTTCACATAGATCTAATTAAATAAAAATGCGATTGACATAGGAATGTGTGTTTAAATGCAGATTACTGCCTTTAAGGAAATAATTATACAATATTTTAAAATTAAGTTGATAAACAATAACTCGTAGAGATCATATAAAATGAGATTTAATTCTTTAATATAGTGCTATTAAACTAAAAGGAGACATAACAAGCTATTTAATGTTTTACAAACGAAAAGCATGCGTTTCAACACATCCTTAAATTATTCTCCTATGAATATATAAATGTGTAATTATTTTTTGTTAATTTTGTGATAATATAGCAATAAATTAAAATAATTGCATTGATTGTATAGATAAACAGTAATATAAAGAAATAATGCTGAACGCATAAAGAACGCTGAAAGTTTTTTTTTTAAATAAAAGGTGCATGCTTTGTTTTTTATTTTTATTGGATATTATGTATCTACTGAATAAATCTGTTTTGATTAAAGAAAACCAATTAATAAATATGGGGGCTTAAGAAATAAAAAAAATATTAATATATAGCAACGAAGTATACATAATAAATGCGTTACACACACACAAGGAAGTATGTTATTGTGAGTGTATACGCAATAATCGAGTAGATACAATAAAAGCAGCCAGCAAGAGCTAGTAATAAATATATCTCAGAAATGTGTTGATAAATTCCTCTCATTTGTACCTAACACTGTAAAATATTCAACAATACTTTTTTTTGATACAGAGAGCGCCCTATTGAATGTGTGACGTCATAAATCCTACAACAACCGGACTGTCAAGGTGTTGTATATTAAATTTTTGTTCACATAGTCATTATGTTAGTCATATTAAAACAATATTATATTAAACGAAATTTATAAGAATTTGTTCACTCAATGCTGTAACTGTGAGTCATTGTTGGCGGTTGTTACCTTATTAAGTTATACCCTTAGGATCTTCATTATATACTCTCAATACTCACAAGATCATTAAGAATAACATTTATTTTACAAAAATATATATAGTTAAGAATCAGAGTTATTAATTGTAATAACAATATTTATTAAATCATAGTAAATGAATTTTAGTTATGATTTTTTTATTTTGCTTTCATGTAAAGATATTTATAGATATCTATATACAATGTTGCAATCCTAGCTACACATTGTCATTTATCACTTAAACGTATTCTACAGGCGAATAGCTCTATGCGATTCTGCTAGCCTAGTACTTTGCTCTTACAACGTTGCAACGATTTATGCAGCAAATTGATAAAGTGTTTGAGATAAAGTTGTTTTAACCAATACGAGTTAATTTATAATTTAATCTCCACATATGATGCCTACGTATTTCTGACCGTGGCTAATTATTGATTTGTTACATAAAGTTACAAGTTTTAATTATAAATATTAGGTTATTGCTGTTTATTTTTTAAATCAAGGTATAACAATTCTCGTGAAAATTGGCTTTTAAAATCTCTACCGTCTGACTAATTTAAATGCAATTAATGCGTACTTTTAGTATAAGCACACCCACAATTTATAATAAAATATAATTTGGTGTTGCAAAAGTTGATTACAAAATTCTTTTACATATTTATAGTGATAATGAAGATTTCCTTCTTTTAGGCAACGTATCATCAATATATAGGTTTAATTTTTCAAGTGCACGTTCTTGGCCAAGCCCGATTCTATGAGGAACAACAACAATTACTCAAATATGACTTTATAATAAAATGCTCTTTCTAGGATAACAGACGTAGATGACAAATCTAAATAATATAATAGTTTAGAAAATAAACTTTTGGTAATAATTCAATAATTTTATTGGACACATATTGCACGATTTTTAATGAATTATTGCCTGCTTTGTAAAAATAAAATTAACTCATAAAAACTTCGAATAATAATAGTCTATATTTGTATATAAAATAAGATGAATCCCGAGAAGTGGACTAAGTGAGGTCACAGAAATCGTTTCTTTGTTTATACTTGTTAAAAGTTATATTGTAATGTAAATTTATTGAAATATATTGAATCGTATAAGTAGATGCTTTATCAAACAGCCACCATATCGATTTACTCTGAAGCTTAAATCATATGTGTACAGGTAGTGAACCATTGACGCACATTTTTACCCTGCAAGGAGAATTAAATGCAATGATAAGAAAAAATAAGGTTTATTTTAGTTCGACATTATTTCTATTTTGCTGACCAATAATTATTATACTGACTAAATTACTTTTGGTTTATAATAAGTGTATAATAATAATACATTTATATAATAATAATTTAATTTAAATATAGTAAGAAAAATGTATATTATGTAAAAATAAGTTAAATTTAAATAACACATACTATATTTCTGTAAAATTTATGGAAATAAAAAACATTGAATTTTAACAATATTATTTAACATTGAATGTATAAAAATGTGCGGTTCCATTTACGTAAACTAAACATATTTTCAGCGGGAATTCGCATTTAATAAGGAATACGAAACACTGTCTTTGAAATATGTTCGCCTGGTATATTCATTGCAGTTCGTTGCAACATTGAATCCGCAGTCTTCTAGCGAGATTGCACTTTGCAAATTATTCGTTATCTCTACGCTGTTATTTCGTTATTTTATTAATAAAAATATTATAATTATTATATTAAAAAATAATAAAATAGGAACACATTAAGTTATGGGATGGATTAATATATTTTTAGTCATGTTGATATATATATAACTAAATATTTTTATATATTATTTTATAATACCCTTGACTATACGTGAATATTCCAAAATATTTGAATTATGAAAATACTTATCAATTTCTTATTTTTTTCTTTCTTAAAATGCAAGTTTTTAAACGTTATATTTATTTTGATTCATTAAAAATATGAAACAAATAATAAATAGCGGTCTTATATCTTATACAAGCAATAAATAACAAACTACTTATGAAGGTTTATTGTTAAAGAGACTTAAACTTAATATTTTATATAATACCTATCAATGCACTGAGACATGTTACCTCTATGGGTATTCTGATTTCCTGGTACTAGAATGCACTTGGATGCAATCAAACTAGATAGATGCACGCCAAATGCATCGAACGCGGCGGGAGTGTAAAAAAAACAAAATTCCCAAAATGTTTAGTAATTTTCTTTATGAAAATCTGATTCTGAGCGATGGTCGTGGGTGGCCATGCACTATGTTTATGGTTGAAGTTATATAATGTGTTTATTATGATGATTGTATTTTGAAAGTATAAATTAACGGCATAAAAATTTAAAATGAGTTTTTCCAAACCAAAGAAAAATTCGTAGTGCATTTTAAGTGCATTGCTGTAATAGGAGAATAGAATCTAACTAAGGGTGATTGACGTTTATTGCCTGATTGTTATAATTACCATTGTATCATGCATTAAAACGTGCAATAATAGCATTATTCAATTGAATATCTCTGTCCTGTTTGTTCTCAACTCAGCGCCAAATTTAAATATATGCGGAATAATAAATAAATTTAAAAAATATGTCTCCCTTTTTTTTCTAAAAATTTATCGCTGTTGTTAATACCACTATAATTGACAACACTATTTTTTAGTTTAGTAGAGATTTCCCTGATGCACACGAATCTAAATTAAATGTACTATTATTCAAATATGTAATTTAATTAATATTACAGTTTTTGGGTATACTAATTAAATTTAATTATTGTTATTTCAATACTTAGTTAAAGACTTTTCAGCTATTATAGGAGAATCTGCCAGTCACAGCAAGGCAAGAAAAATGCATTCGAAAATTAACGACAACTCACGTGCATGTGATAATTTTTGGATTCGTTTTTCAAAATGATTTATTTTAAAAGCTGATTTCTTATCTACATAATAAATTACAAAAAGAATTACTTTCTAGTTGGTTTAGGATCTTCATGTAAAGCTGCAGACCCGGAGCACAAATCCCACGTCAGGCCAATAAAAAGTTGGTGGGGTTTTTCAGTTGAAAATTATCAATGGCAGCCCAGCGTCAGGAAGTTGTGTGTACACTCCCGTGCCTTGGAAAGCACGTAAAGCCGTTGGTCCTGCGCGTGAACTCTTTTCGGTCGTGTCGGATTACCGTCCCATCGGATTATGAGAGTTAGGGAATAGATAGTGCACCTGTATTTGCGCACACACTTGTGCACTATAATATATCCTGCGTAGTTGGTTAATCTCTCTTGAGATTATCCAACTACGCTATTGGCCGTCATAACCGAAATTAGTCTGGAAGACGTTACTATTATTACTAAAAAATTTAGGCATATTGTCGAATCTTATGTATTTCTGTCCGGTGCAACTATGAGTTTCGTATGATACCTGTTATTCTAGTAAAAGGACCGCCCACGAAAAACCACGCTGCAGTTAATTAGCCCATGCATTCTAAAAATGCATTTAAACCCGGGCGTCAAACGCAATTTAAATTAACTCAGAAAGAAAAAAATTGTAAATTGTAAAAAAAAAAAAAACTATTTCTTACACGTTTAATTGTAAATCTTGCTATTAGTTTTTAAACAATTTTAAGAAATTTAATTATTTATACATAACTAAATAATTATAGATAAGATAGAGAAATAATTATAACGAAAATAAGCGAATTAAAAATAAAAACTTGGTTTTATTTAAAGATTTTTTTTTTATCTACAGTACAATAAAATTCCTATGATTATTAATAATAATTGTTTTTCCGAAAATGTTATTATGTCATAATAAAAGACAGAATCTATATGATTTTCACCTATGCAATAAGGTGTGTAGGAAAATTGTAACCTCAGAAAACGTAATCTCTTCAAGTATCATGTTATCCTAGTATTTCATTGCACTCCCATTGCAACTTTACTTTATAGCGCACGCCAGTTTAGGCTACATACATACATACAATTCCTTTGGTGGCCCAGTAGCAAAGGTTTTTTTTTTATTTTTATTTTTTCAGAAATATAAATTAGTAATAAAAAAAATAATAAATCTAAAAATAAATAATTTAGTATTTCCACTAAACTCTCTTAATTTTTGGAAAAATATTAATTAATTTTCGAATTCAATTAATTTTTCGTTATTAAATTTATTGCGTAATTCAAAATGATCTTTTAAAAATGTTTGTATATGAAATCTTATTGCGTAGCTTTACAAAAGAATAAAAACAATAATTATTAACATTGATTATTTTCTAGAATAGCGGTTTTAACAGATCGACGTGAGAATTTATTATTTATTATTCTGCAGAAAATGCTGAATCAAGCAAACGGCGTATTCTTCACCGAATAAAATTAGGTCTAATAATATCTATTTGATTTGCAATGCACAATGCATTGTACACCTAGGTTATTATTTATTTTTATTGACTGATTAATTTTTGCACAGGGAAATGGAATTACAGTAATTTACTGTTATGATAACATAGATTTTTTTTTAAGGTTTATAAAAAAATGTATAAAACACTTGTCTACAGCTGTGATAGAAAGAAATAAGTGACAAAAAAGATATCACGGAACGCACACAAAAAATATATCATTCGAATTGATGACCTTTATTCTTTTAAAAGTCGGCTAATTTAAGACAATTACGCGATAGTGACATCTTTACAATCTTTGACATTGGTTTGCCTTGTATAATTTGTAAGTTTGATCATATAATTATGTGGAGGCGATAAAAAAACGGTAAGTGCGACAAGGACGCATATACATATATAATGAATTATTAGATGATAGCATACCTTTCGAATATAACGATCGCCTCCAGGCCGTTTTAAATATTTAATATAAACATATATATTTATATAATTGACATATAATTATTACATAAATGGAACAAAATTATAATTTGGCTAAATATATTACATAAACTGAAACTAGGTATAAAAGAATGGGACCAATGTAAATTTCTTTAGGAGCTTTGCGCTGGTTTATGTAGGAGATACATTTGTGGGTTCGCGTCACCGACATGCTAATTGTCAATATAATGAAAGGTTCAGTTCATAAATAGCATTCCTTTGTAGGGATTAATTGGCAAAAAATGTTTATTTTTGTTCTTGTCACCCTTGTCAGCTTAAAGTTACAAACATAAAATCTAGACAAACTAACTTATATAATTAAAACACACACACACACACAAGAAACATAATAATAAAAAAGTTAAACAAAATAATTTAAAGGTGAGCTTTGACTAAATAAAACCAAAAAAAGCTAATATAATATTTTTTATAAAATATTTATTGTATAACTCGTGACCACGTTGAATGGTGGCAAGAATGCTAGCCGTATTTCCCCTTTGAATCGCAATTCCGATTCTCAGGGCGAAAAATGTACAAAATCAATAAATCAAAAACATCTAAACCGATTCCATAAATTGTCAGCTAGTAAATTTTATTTTCAAAAAAAAAATATAACTCCCTTCGGAAATTGCAATAATGTAACCCATTTTTTCAAAAGTCATTATTTGGCAACCGTTGGAATTCCTTTTAAAATAAAATAAAAAACACCTTTTATTTTTTGTAAACTAGAAAGGAAACTCATAATGTGAGACGAATGTACGATGAGCCACCACTCACACATAGAAGTCGCAGATAGAACCTGAGAAAAAATTAATAAATAAACGCATGGAAAAATAGACAGAGCGGTATATATATTACATACCCTTTGCAATTTACTGTATGGGAGGATATCGATTGGCGAATGTTTATACCGTACGAAGTCGGAGCGGCCAGCTAGTCATAAAGATAAATGTTTACATGGAAATCTGTTATTCAAGGTATTAATTAGGATGTTCTGGTTTCTAGAACTGAAGCGGATGATACCTGTAGCCTACGTGCTGAAAATCGTTGCCACATTTACTATAAATTGAACCACTACATAGCTGGGCAAGAGCTTATTTTCTTAAGAAGAAAGCATTGATTTTATAGATCTGATCAGTACAGAGCTGATCTAATGGTCCTAACGATATTGTTGTAAAGTATGAATCTAAACTAACCAAATGGAAAGTCAAAGTGCTTGGCCAGATTGTAACTGGCTGAATTCCGTAACACTATTAAACTTATTAAATCAAAATAATTAATGCTGAGTGAGACTGATAGCCAACAGGGCTGTGGAATTTAGATAAATTAATAAGAAATGTAGAATTATAATTTCAGAAGGTACTTCTATAATTTCAGAAACAGGAGTTAAAAACATTATTATAAACATAATTCATTACTTTTTACTTATTAAAAATTAAAATGTAAAAAACATTGCATTGTGTCTCTAAAAATCTATCTACGTCATTGTGCGACAGAGCCAGAATAGTCTTTTCATCATCATTCATCATTCCATTTCGTTCGTGCTGCGTTGCCACATCGTGCTATGGTATTTTACTAGCTGTTAAAAAAGTAAGGACTTGTTAGTCTAAAACAGGGCATGCGCGGAAAACCTAGCCTGGATGCATAAATAGGTCATTAGTGCACTGTATGTGACCTAAATTCATTCTAGTTTATTTCAATGTGAATTTAGTGTCAGTGTTGGTCGGCTTGCAATATACGCAATAGTGTATTTCGCACAAAATTACCAGGATATCATATCGGTGGTGAAGTTAGCTAAAGGTCAGCCTAGTACGTGAATATAGGAAATGCATTTTGCATCTGCGCCAGTGTTGTTTTCCCAATCGTTGATAGTGCAACAGTGATAGGGAGGCAAACAAGAAAATTGAGATTAATAAAGAGCGCCCTTATTAAGGTAAGATTGATGTATTCTGCATTTAATTTGATAGGAACATTACCCAGATATCCAATTGAAACATCTTCGTTGTGAATATATTTTGTTCCGTGGTATTGAGCAGTAGTCCATGTTTGTTTTTCTGATATTGATCGATATCAGTAAGGTGTAGCAGAATTCTTTGAAGCAATATATTATTTAAATAAAATATCTCCTATTAAATATTTCACGATTTATAAGTATATATTTTACTTAGAAAAGATGTTTATAAATTACATTTTAAAATATTTATTAATATATATTAAATATATATAGTAAAGGTCATCGTAGAGTGTAATAAAAAAATATATATAAATTATAAAAAATATAAGTACTATGAATGTAATATGAACAAGTTTCTTACAATTAAATAAATATAATAATTTTATATAATAAATTGAAATCTGGATCGATTGTGATGCGAGGTTCTTTATAAAATATTAATTAAAAACCTTAAATAATTTGACCGAGTAGAGATCAATAATATTACTATAAAATATAATATTTCGTGACCCGGGTGCACTAATTATATTTATAATAAATTAGCCTACATGACTGCCGACCAATGGCGTAGCGATCTGAAATCATTGATTTTACATGGACGCCATTGCTAGTATAGTTCAAATACATATGTACCTATGTATCAATTGGGTTATATTTGTTATTTATATAGTTCTATATACATTTAGTGTGTGCACTCTTATTATATATCTACATATTTTATATCAGTATACAAGTTGCTTTATATTTGTTACGAATATTGTTTATTTACTATTTGCTTAAGCCACCTTCGAGTCATTTACACGTATACAAATAAATAATATTGAAGTGTCTGTCTGTGATTTCAAAGAACTACATCTTTTAAAGTAAATATGGTTTTTGGATTATTTTGATTTTATTCAATAATTTCATTATTACAATTTACATTGATAATATACAATACTTTGTGGCCAAATGAAATGTAAATATGACTTCATAATTAACATATTTTGGCCTTTTTATTCCGTTTAACTGGATTTTCGACTATGACGCGGAAGAAGCCGCGGGCCAAGCTTTAGTCTTTAGTAATTAAATGTTATTGATTTATTCAAAGGCTGCCTGGAAGGGATTGCTATTTTAGCAATAAGGCCATATTGTGTTTTATATTTTCGATACTCCCACATTTTATTGTTGGTGTTAGATCTGGTTTGATTGAAGTATAGTTGTATTATAATGTACTTACTGCGTCTTTTAAGCAGTTAAAAGACTTTTGTGATATAAATAAGTTTTTGAATTATTGATGTAATTCTTAGCTCTAAGTGTGTTATAGAAGTATTTACTTTTCAATAGTTACACATATGAGCATTTTGCCTTGTGAATTTCATTTTTGATTTTTGTATTTAACATAAAATTCATTTCCAAGCGTTGACAATTAGGGATTGTAATTGATTTCAAATTTAATTGTCGTTTATATTTGGTACTTGTCGTTGTACTCAGTACTGTATAGTTACAGCCTCTGAATGTCCCACAGCTGGGCTAAGGGCTTATTTTCTCTTTTGAGGAGAATGTGCTGTTGTATTCATCTGTAGGCACATATTGATTTACATAAAGGTGATTTATAATGGCTAGGAAGCTAGCGAGCATTTTGGTATACGATAAATGATTTGTTCATATTTCATATCGATACCGATTAAAGTTCAAATCAATATAAATCGATTTCGATTCGTCGAGTTGATTAAAATAGTATGTCGTGTCGGTCCATTTTTAAGTTATAGTATTTAACATTTATAGAATAAAGTAGTGTACTTAATTATTTCTTCGTGTTGCCTTTGAGACTGATGGTCAAAATTTTTCTGGATTCAAAGAAAATCTAGTTGTTGTGAAAATGTAAAAAAAAAACGATATTAAGCTATTAACTCATAGTTCTAGAAGCATCCATTCTTATATAATTGCGTTGATAGTTCTCATATATGTAGATGGATATTTATGGTTCCCCGGCTCCCTAGCCATGAGACGTTATGATTGTAAATAGCATAATAACAAAAGCACTCAGGGGTCGCTGTTATCTGTTATTTTTATGTTAGGAATTTACAATTTTACATAAGATTTGTAGTTTTTTAGACGAGTATAGAGAATTATAGATGATTCGTCGAGGGTGAAGGAGGTAGTCAAAATATGTCTTCTTGGGTATAAATGATTTAGTTTTCATAACATTAAATAATGTTATTTTCAACTATATTATACGTCAACTATATTATCTTCAATTTTAAATGTGCGACTTACATGAAATTGTCGTAATAAATCTAAGTATTTTTTATACAAAATGTCCATTTGCTGACTAATTTAGAACCGAGGTGGCCATGTGGTTAGAATAAATGAATCTTAATCGGTGTTTGCTGGATCAATCAAAGGCAAGCACTAGGAATTGGCTCAGAAATTTAGCAACTTAAATAGCAACAGCAGCTTTATCAAAAAGTTGAAAGTCTCGTATCAGAGCATCGTGGATGTTCTGGTTTCCAGAACTGAAGCGGATGATACCTGTAGGCAACGCGCTGAAAATCGTTACCACTGTAAAAAAATTGAGGGTCTGAAGGGCCTGATGACATCGTCTCATCGGTCGGCGTTAATACTGGGCTGGCTGGAATTAATGAACGTTTGCTTCCTACAGAGTTCGTCGTCTTCCCCTATCAACCGCCTTGACTCCGCACTCTGCAGTGTGGGTTAGCCAGTGTAGTCCTTGAAGCGACCTTAAAGTGATGGGTCGGATGACTACGTCACCAAAGGGACGATCGTCGTCACCGTTTCAAGTGCAGGAGATTGCTTCCCTGAGTTTGTCCGGTACGGAGTGGTGCAGAGCGAACGGCCTACGAAGCCGGTTCATGGGTATCGCCCATGTCACCAAATCCGTCATGCAGAAATGTCCGATGCCGATCTTCTTCTGATTGCATGGAGCTGGTGATTTGGCACTGCTTTAACACTAGAGGTGTTGAAGCATGCTAGGGGGTTCTCTGTCCTCTAGATATTGGCCCAGCCATCGGGCATCGTCCAAACACAGAGTGGGTACCGATTATTTTTTCTCAGTATTCTGGCGCTCTCTTCGCTGTTGTGTCCCACATCCACGCCCCGCTTCATAAGTTAAAAAACGAACTTGACATAAATCAAAATTTGAGAGTATTTTAAATTGTACAGGCAATTAATAAATATGAAGTATTCAATAATATGTTAAGTGTCATAAGAATGCAACAATGAGAAATATAATTGTGATATGTATTTATATACATTTTTACAATTTTTTATACAAGACTTTGACTGGCATATTAATAGCCAAGTTCTATTGTACAGATTTAATTAACTTGTTATATTCTCGGCTCTAAGGATTTCATGGCACAGAACTATAAACGAGACGAATGACGACTATTTAGCACTAAAATATTAGGAAAAATGAGTGACCAATCCACACTCAACTTTTTCAAATAGCATTAAGGATTATAAGTATCTCCAATTTTTTTTTATCAATTTTAGGTTGCTGTAACTTGAAATACAAACAGATGTGGAATATTATTATAAGTTAATTTGAACAATGTTGGCATTTATTTTCCAAGTCAAGTGATTTTTATAAAATTGTTAATGAAACAGAAAAACAGTTGTAGTTTTTCCTTTTATGTGAGAACGTTTCACAATAATTGATTGTAATTACTGTATCTTACATAGAAAATAATTACGACGTTAAATATTTTGCTATTATACTCCAACAATATAATTTTTATTTGAAAAAATATATAAATAATTAGTATCGAATGCGGTCGGTTTTCGCCTATTTTTTTATTAATTTTAAACGCACGAATTTTAAGTTATTTTAAGTTTTATTAAGTACCTATCAGTTTATATTTAATTGTATGGTTTTTATTTTATAACTGAAAGATAAACTATAAATTCCGATGTTAAAATGTAGCTAAGTAAATTATAATGAGTGTTTATTTGTCATCAGAACAATAAATACAACGTAGGCAGTGGCGAGCAGTTCGACGACCTAGTAGGGTTGATCGAGCACTTTCGGACGTATCCCATAATTGAGTCGTCTGGTGACGTACTACGTCTGCTACAGCCGGTCAGCGGGACAAGTCTTCGTGCACATATTCAGAACAGCGTCAAGGTGTGTCTAGGTTACTGCTGCTGGCGTAACATCAATACTTTGTGTAGTAAACGATGTTTCGGTTTGAAGGACGAGTGAACTTGCTGATTTATAGGCACAAGGGACATAACATATTTGATTTAATGGCTGCACACTAACTATGTAAAGAGTATCTATAGGTTTAAGTGACCCCATCCAATCAGGAGACAGCTTTGCTCTTCTGCTATTACAAAATAAACAATAACGCATACACATACAGGGCTAACTATCAATTACTTAATTTCGTATCAACAATTTAAGATGAATATCAAAAAAGTTATCGTAATGATAACGTTAATAATACCAAAATCAATATATAACATTATTTTACTTTTTAAGGATATGAGGGACTACGCTGACAATCACATTGATGGATTAGACGCAGAATTTCACTCACTGAACTTGTTGGATAGTATGCACGTGTTTTCGACAGTTGAAGGCTCGAAGCCAGAGAATGCGAGCAAAAACAGATATAGGAATGTTTTGCCATGTAAGTTTTTAAGTAGTAAGTAGAATAATTTTATAGAAACATAATTTGGACACAGCATTGATACTATTACTATAATATAATTAAAACCTAGTACTAAGTTTGTGGATCTTATTCAATTTTTGCCTGTTCATATTCATCACATGCCTGTGCTTCATTTGTATTTATTATTACGTGTACGCCGATAAAGGAAAATTTTGTGAGGATATCTGTCGCGGGTCAAATGAAATTTTATCACTTGTGTGATGGTCACATGAGGTGGATACTAACCCGCAAAATATTGATACAGCTTGGTGGCATAGGCTTTAAAACCTTCAACTTAAGAGGAGAAGACAGGCCTCTGTTTGTCAGTGGAATAATTAAAGAATGGTACTGTTACTACCGATGTTGGCATAATATTAGATGTTGTTTTTGTTTTCAGATGACCAGACCCGCGTAGTATTACGCAGGGAAGAAGATTCGGGTGAAAGTGATTATATTAATGCCAATTATATTTATACTACTCATCCACATCATCGGGGCAAAATACTGAGGTCTACGAGTATAAGCGACAACCTCAGCATGATTTGTAAGAAACTTTATATCAGTTAACTAATTTACTTCGAAACCGGCTACGGCGACCATTCTCACTATCCAACTGCGCAGGACATATTATGTGAAATTGTTTCCGCAAACACGAGTACATTCTCATAACCTAATAGAACGGTAGATTCGACACGATCAGAGAATTTGGGTGCAGGAACAGCGGCGTTACGTGTACTCCAAGTGGCTTCCCCCAAAACATTAAAAATGCGAAATCAATGTTTGCCATTAAGACACTTCTGAAATTGAATATCGTAAATTAATTCTTAACAATTCCAGTTATACTCGCTCTGTGTTGTCTTTGTGTTTAATTTATTTGTTTTTATTATACCCCCTGTTCTAAACACGCCAGCCGTTATTTAATTTAAATGCACTGACTAAATTTTTCCTAAGTAAACATTTTTCTTCTTGTGAGAATTTTGTTAAAAATCTCAAACTTGAAATACTGCAAATCAGATACCGGACTGCTACTGAGAATACATCGATAGAAAAAAAAAAACAATAACTTTTTAAAGCATATCGGTATCTGCTGCCCTATAAGATTTACTAGCCTCTTATATGTATTTATACGCCTTTTTTTTCTCCCGTGGGGAGGTATGTGGGGCTCGCCATATGTCCAAGGCACCGAGTGTGCCCCGGTCATCGGAATACCCACTAAAAACCCAGCGGTACCCTTCCCGTCTTAACGGGAGCGCCACGGGATCGCTTGCGCATGCTACCGTGACGCTCCGACATGTATTTATACGCCTGGCATGACTGAGATACTGCAATCTCTTTAAATTATTAACCGATTTTAAGTTAATAGCTAGAAACCTTCCCGCATTTGCGAATACAACTACGAAATGTCACTCAATTAATGAACAATGCGATGCACAAGCAAGAGCGAATATTCATTTTTATACAATTATATAAGCCCAGCTAATACCCTGCTACGCTGCAATGCTTACTAATTTGTAACCAATAATCCGACATAAATCACAAGCGTGAATAATTAATGGGTACAAAGTTTGATGAACAATAGATAAACGCTTAGAAATACGAACTAAAACTAAACTAGATTTTTTATATATGAGATCAGAGAAGTTAAGAAACATCCAAAATAAAAATATGTCGCAAAATAACGATACAACAAAAAAAAGCAGTTTAGATAATTGAGTGAGTCTATTCTAAGTAGTGGTTAAACAATGGCACGCTATATAACACACCCAAGGATTTGTAGTTCTACGTGAACTTAACGGTGACACATCCTGTTTCGGCATAAGGCACATCGTAAAACGTATGAGAACAAGGAAAATTACCTTCATTGTCTCATACAAACATCTGACTGTCATACTCATGAGGTTGTTCCATGGAATACGTGAATCGATACTGAATAATTCGCGGGTGCCACACTTACTCGATCACGTGGTCATTTGTTTGTGTCACGTTATATCAATATTAAAAGCTCAGTTTTGTGATGCCATTGTTTATTGCCTGTTGAAAGTATGATTGATTACATTATCATTTATTTTATTCTTGCGTACTGTGAATACAAATTAATTTTAATTACATTTGTTATATATATTATATTATTTACAGAAATAACTCATAAATATTTATGCATGTGTATTATTATGCAATCTCAAACTAAGATATTTTTAGTTCCAGCAATAGCCATCAGAGGCGATACAAAGAAATCGGCTCCATCGGCCGCAAAAACCTTATCAGACGAGGCGCTGCGAGATGTGAAGAATTTTGTCAAAATGGACAAATCTCACCTCACTTTTAATAGAAATATAAGTAAGTTGCTGAATTGTTATTAATTATGTTACGAACAATTAGTAATCTAATTAGTTTCGAATTATAAATGTGAAATTATTGCATCTTACGTTCAATATTGTTTAATAATTAGCTGCATAGTTTCGGCAATGTAGGATAGAGGCAGCTTATCCCATATGGTTTATAACTTAATATACTCTTATTTTATAAATTTCAGTTAAGGATAAAATATATATAGCCACTCAAGGGTGTTTGCCAAACACTATAAATGATTTCTGGCTGATGTTATGGCAAAAAGACGTCAGAGTGGTGGCGATGATCACGAATGAAGTTGAAAGGGGCAAGGTACTGCTGCTAAATTGTTATCTTATTATAATAAATGAGCAATTCTTGTATACATACATATATAAAATTCATTTTGTGTATCTCGGTAATGCTTCTAATGACTTCAAATTTTGTTTTCACAAACATTTTTCGTTTTCGCTATTATTATATCATATTATAACATTAATTAGTAATCATTATTGTTAGTATGTACAGTGTACATATATGTTAGTAAAAGTTTTTGATTTCCTATATTATTAAAATCGACCAATTTGGTGTGCAAAAGTTGAATTAATGTTAGATGTTCACATATTAAGTGTAAGGACTTATCTTACTTATTAACATAAAAATATTATATACGTTAACTCGACGTTTTTTTTTCGAAATTAGTGCTATCATCTTCTTTTAAATTTATTTTTAAATTCTAATTTGACAAACATTTCAGTTTTCAGCCATTTCGACATTGCATTGGCATTGCGGTCATTGCTATTTTTTATTATAGCATACTATATAATTATAATGTATTTTTTCAGAAAAAATGTGAGCGTTACTGGCCTTCATCTTCCGAAGAGGGGACTTATGGCGAGTTGATTGTGAAGTCGCTTTCTGAGAGGAAAATTGGCGACTATATCGTCAGGGAGTTTGATGTCAATGATGCCGCCAACTGTCGAACAATGTACCTGTATCAATTTACGGTAAAGTGTTCAAATTATTATAAAATGTACTTTTTTCTTAACACTTCTTTTTATACTAAAGCTTATATCAAATACATACGTTAAAAATTAACACTATGAACTGAAAAAGATCTACATATAATACATAATATTTAGGTATTATATATACTATCTCGGTATAACTGTACCATCAATATGTTTTTTTAATGTTGTTGTTCTTACATAATATATTAAAGACTGCAGGCATATTTTTTTTAGTATTAATCACTGGCAATATGCAATAAATTAATTCATGTGAGTCAAATATTTCCAAACTATAATTAACCAGTTAGTTAAGTTATTTTGTTAGGTCTATGTTAATGAAATAAATTAATAACTGAATATTAATATTTTTTCAGGGCTGGCCCGACCACAGCACCCCGGCTGATTCGTGTCAAATCATGACGTTTTTAGAAGATATAAATCGTCGGATGTATAGGATCTCACAGGAGAAGGACAGTCCCGATGAGGTGAGTTGTCTTTACAGAATACTATATATAATATGAAAGACACTAATAAGCCAAACAATTTCAATAATCGACCAAATTATATAAAAGAAGAAAAAAAGATAAATATTTTTAAGAATTTACTAAAAACACATACCTGCAAATAAACACGAAACCGCAAAAAACAAAAGCGCAAAAATTAATATTCCACAATACATACACATTAAATACACTTAATTAAATATAAATAACATACTAAGAGTAAAATGATGAAAAATAAAATAATAAAAACAAAAACTCGTAATTAAATTACTAATATATTATATAAACTAATGGTTGCTAAATCCGCTTAAGCTTGTTAATGTGTCTTCGGCGTTAGTAAACAAGTATTTGTCTTTCTCGTTGACTCGAATATAGAATACCCTCAAGTTAAAAGTTAAAATGTTAACTTGTTACAATATCCAATGCTTGATGTATTAAATAAATGTACCTATTCTAAGATATAATAAGATACAAGATTTTGATTTGATTTGGATTAATTTGTAAAATAAAGTAAAGTTTATAATAGTTTATAATTTTTTAAGCCTGTATGGACTTATTTTGTAACATATTTATTTTGTATTTTCTCGTTAAGTGAATAGTGTAATATTCTTAAGAGAAAATAAATTCTTTAAACCTAACCTAATTTATAACAACTATTAGTTAGGATGGAGGCATGACAATTCGCGTAATAATTATCTCGAACATTTTTTCGAATCCAAACAAAACAGTTAAATAACAAAACAAAAATGCCAAAAATTCCACAAAACTCAACAAAACGATATAACAATGATTAAATAATACAATACTTGGGAGAGAAAAATATCAGCTTCGATAGCAGCGACGTCGTACCTCAAGCGGATGGTATTGCGAATTAGCAGTTGTTACACACTCGCACCTCATCCCTCACCACTGAAATTGGACTCAGTTGCAAGACCTGTGTATACGACCGTGGTTGACTCTTCTTTACATTTTAACTCTAAACAGATAAAGCATTTGTACATTGACCCGTTTGCTAATATGATAAATTAATTAAGATTTGTGTATTTTCAGAACGTGTTGTGCGTTCACTGTTCAGCGGGCGTTGGCAGGACAGGCACCTTCATCGTCCTAGATATGCTGATTGACAAAATGAAAATGGCTAGTGAGTATATTATTTTGTAAATTATTATTTATTTTAGCGTTCATGTATCTGCAAGCGAATCTTTACACACCTGTTCTGTTGTTGATAACTATATTATGACATGGTGTATCTAAATGCAACATTAATTTTATCGTCTGTATTACATTCACTAACCAGTTTCTGAAATTAAAAGCAAACCAAATTTACAAAAATATAAAAAGAATAACTCTCATTTGACGTCTTTGACCATTGAGAATAATGTCGAATTAGATAAAGCACGGTCTTGTATACAGGTCTATCAACGGAGGCTAATTTCAATGGTGAGAGATTGGTACGATCGTGATATAACTTTGATTTCGCGTCAACGCCGCTGTACGTCGTCGCTATCGATGGGTGCGGTCACGTGTCCGTTGAGTGACACGCAGTACGCATGCGTTACGTGTGAGAGAAAAAGAGACAGAATGCCATTCTGTCGTCATTGCACAGCACACCCATTTATCGTTATGCCTCTGGCGGCCGTAAATTGAACAGAGCAGCGCAATCATTAAGCCAACGTACCCCCACTACTGTTGTTGATAGACCTGTGTATAAGACCGTGAGATAAACTGACTTTGATCATCGTTTCAGAAACTGGATGTAACACTTATCTACATGTCACCCATAGATAGCACTGTGAGCCATTTCTAACACTATCGATGTGCCGCAGAAAAGAACGAGGTACATCTTTAAATGTAGCTCGCTCTATTCTGACCGGGGCACAGCAAGGCAAATAATAGCCGATGGCGGTAGATTTATAAACAGCTGCAAAGTATAATGTCACTCAGTTCTTAAGTAAATAAACGTAAGCTTTAGCGTTTGTGTATTATTGTGAAAAGCAATTCAATCTAACGTTCTAATAAATAATTATTTAAAAATACAGTTCAATTTTCGCATTTGAATATATAAATATTAAGTATGTATCTTTTTTTTATATATGCTGCAGTATTAAGCGATCGTGTTCACTTTCGAATGAATGTTATATTATAATCATTTATTATTAAATATAGCACATTATATATTTTCACTTTGTGCGCCATCGCTAATGTCGCATTGCACAAACGTATTTGATGCGAATTAAAAAATATTTTGGATGTGTTGCTTTGAAGTGTTACAAGAAAAATTGTATAAACATGCACAATTAATATATATGTTTATCAACGAACTCTTGCATTCGAATGATGTATTTGTTTTTGTACATAAATGTGTTATTGCAGGGTTTCAGAGTGAGTATGAGGTTCACGACACTGTGAATTTGGTGCGGTCGCAGCGCAGCGGCCTGGTGCAGAACAAGGCCCAGTACAGATTTTTATATCTGTCTCTTCAGTATTATCTTGATAAAAATAATATAAAAATAAGGAACAAGGTAAACGATCCCCAAGGTAGAGCGTAAACGCAATTGCATAAAATAATCGTTTTAAATTATATAGATGTCGTGTTTCATTGTGAAATTAATCATATTAAACTACTTTGTGTATTGTAACCCATAACGCGTTAATTGTAATTCTAATAATTTGGCTATGATTGCATTCCCTTGCAAGAAGCAAGGAACTAACTTATAACATGACTAACTTACCTCTGACAGAGAAATACGACTTCGTAAGTCTTACAAAAAATCAAAATTTGATATAAAGTAGTCATTCTAATTGGCTTTTTGGTTCGGATTTGGGAACCTGGTGAATTCAGACAGGATATTTTTTAAACCAGAGTAAACTTATGATTTAATAATCATATCAAAATGTACATAGTCATTACATAATACTTATTGATGTTGTATTTTATTGTGAAATTAATCTTATTAAAAAAAAGTAGTGTTTAGAAATAGGTACATATTGCGTTGAGTTATTCTTCTAAATTAGCTATGATTATATTTCCCCGCAACAAGTTGTGAAACTAATTTATAACATTATTAACTTACCTGTGATAGATAAATACGACTCGTCTTAAGCTCACATTATTTTTGTATTCTTTCGTAAAATAACAAAAATTCAAAAATTTATATAAAATAGAGTCATTGTATGTATTTCGAAAACCTAGGATTTTATAAAAAATTGGAGTTAACTTTTCAAATACTTTACGTTTTGTTATTCATTTCAAATTTTACATAATAATTATATATTATAATATGGATGTTGTGTTTAAGTGTTAAATTAATATTATTGAAAAAAAAGTAGTCTTAGTAAATGTGTTTGTAATTATTATGTAAATTGTCATCTAAATTGGCTATGATTATATACCCTGGCGGCAAATTGTGGAACTAACTTATGACTTTAATGTAATTACAAAAATTGGTATCATATTTTCATATAATTCAAACAAGGCATGCGTAAAATTATAAAAATTTAAGCAATGAGATAAAGTAGAATCATTGTAATCGGACCCGATTTCGGAAACCTGATAATAATCGAGTCGAGGTCACGATTTTTTTTAAATGTGGATACGTTTCAAACTTTTTAAATCCAGATGGATGTTTATATTGGAATGTAAAACAAATAACTTTAAAGGATGAACTCACTGTAATTAAAGTCGCTATAAAAGATTAAGTTCCTGAAATTGGGGTCCATGTCTCTGGAAAGCTGTTCCTCATTTGACTAATTATAACAAACGAGTTAAGCTTTATTGGTGATGAGAAAATTCAAAAATTTCATTGGTTTATAAAAACATTATTAAATTATTCTAAGATCGCTCTGTTATTAATACAGCAAATATATCTGTCTTAAATGTTCCGCAAACTGGCACTGGGTAAATTTATTGTCTATGGAATATAAATGTTTTATCTTCGATTAAAAAAATATATATTGAATGTCAAAATCAATGTTTAATAAATAAAGAAATATATGAATTTAAATTGATTCATTTACTATCTATTAAAAGTAACATTTTTGTTGGAAGGAAATGAAATATTATTATTATTAAATACGGTATTCGAGTCACGAGTGTTAATATCGTAACTGTTATTTACTTTGATTTGTCTTCATTTAAATAATAAGAAGATGAAAGGAAGAGTGGTTTTCGCAAAACATCCATTAATTTAATTTATACCTACTAACCTAAATTTAACACGTTCAAATCTGTACACTAACTGTAACACTAAAACGTTAATAATATAAAACAAGAATAATTACAATGATAGAATTCAAATTATTGTTGTTGTGCTGAAATGTCCAAGCGCTTTAAATAATTATGAGATTTTTTTATAAAGAAAGTACACTACAAAATCCCTTATTAAAAGGATCTTTTCCTTACGTTAATTTGTCTCTTGGCCGTCTTTCGGTTGACATTCTTCTTTAACAAGTTCAGGAAATATCATTTTCAATTGACACAGTGCCATCTGTTGGTAGATTTAAAAACTACATGGTCAAGCTCTAGTTAAAACTTCAGGTTTAGTTAACAATATTTTCATATGCATATTTGAAAACATTTTCAAGGGCCCTCAAGAGGAAATTATCGCCATCTTTTATTTAGTGAATGAACTTATTATGAAATTTTAGTTAAAGTACGTAGCTTATTATTGCCAGTTTTCATATTTTATTAGACAGTTTCATGAACGATGTATTTATTAGGCTCCACATACAGGTTTTAATTTTTGACGATATAATTTTATACAGTAACAGTCTGTGAATGTCTCACTGCTGGGTTAAGGCCTCTTTTCCTTTTTTTGAGGAGAAGACTTGGAGCTTATTCCACCAGGCTGCTCCAATGCGGGTTGGTGGAATACACATGTGACAGAGTTTCAGTGAAATTTGACACACACAGGTTTCCTCAAGATGTTTTCCTTAACCGTCAAGCACAAGATGAATTATAATTACAAATTAAGCACATGAAATAATTTATAATAATTTTATACGAATACGATCAGTTCGTATTATATTATATTTAGAAAAATATCTTTTTTGGCGGATTTATAACGTAATATTTTATTATCTGCATTATTTCAGGTTGACGAAGATCTGTGTCAAATCAGATGTAGCGTTTTTGAATTGTCAATATTTGAATTCTACTTTCGTTTTTATTTCGGACGTTTCGGAACGCAGCCTAAAAATGAATTGAAAGTAGCTGTTTAATGTTACAAGTTATAGTTTTTTTATTTGTAATTAAATCATCGAGTAATTCGCTGACATTACGATTTCTTTGAAACCTTAAATTGCACTTTAGTCTAGTTGGATTTGACGGACTTACGGGTCGGGGTCGGCAGTCTGAATAATCTGATGCTAGATTTTCTAGGGATTTCTTTATCTGGTTGGGTTAGGTTAGGTTAGGCACAGGTTCACTAGGGGGGTTCCCAGTACCCTGGGATTCCTCCCTAGTGAATGGAGGCCCGCATAGGCGGGCCGGCCGTCGGAGCGTCACGGTAGCATGCGCAAGCGATCCCGTGGCGCTCCCGTTAAGACGGGAAGGGTACCGCTGGGTTTTTAGTGGGTATTCCGATGACCGGGGCACACTCGGTACCTATGACATACGGCGAGTCCCACATACCCCCCCCACTGTTCCCGTGGGGGGAAACGCGTCATGCGTTTTCCCAGCGTCAAAAAAAAAAAAAAAAGGTTAGGCACAGGTTGAGGCAGTTCCGTGCCCGATTGATGCATGTTCTCAATAGAAATTCCCTTAGTCGTTCTTACATTATAAGCAGTTGTTAAGATGGATCTATTTAACTGTGCTGTGTAGTACACACGGCTAATGTGTATACACAATACTTTAACAAATTATATGATTTCGAAAGTGATTTAATTAAAAACAAAAAAAAAACATGATAAAAATGATTATTAATAGACATTCCTTCTTTACAGATATTCTTCTGAAGCTTAAATGGAAAATACCAGTGAACCAAAGCGTAAAAAATAAATATATTAAATTGTATATTAAGCAATGTGATCACAAATTAGAATTAAGTATAATATAATTTTAATATTCACTAAATTATGTGGTACCATGGCTGTAGTTCTGAAATTAAAGGGTGACTAAAAACACGAATACGCCTGAGCGAGAGAGTGAGATAATTGTTAATCTGTATGAATTTGGGTAGAAAAATACAGTAATGTCGAATTTAAATAATTATTTTTGTTACCAGCGATAAAATAAAGGTTTTTGAGAGATCGTAAATTTATTGTTTACAATTGAAAGGAAACAAAGTTATGGTTCTGATTATGGAAGCTAGCACCAAATGAAAATATTGATTTGATGATTATTGTCTAGGTACGTATACAAATAGGTCGTAGGTAGATTTAAGTGTACCTCTGATTAAAAGGTGGTTTTATAAAGAGTTTTATTTTTATTGAAGCTTACTACAAATAAGCCTGTTTTTTTTAAATATATTGTTGGCACCCCAATATTTAAAAAAAAGAGTATGTATATCTAGGGCAACTAATAGCCACAGAAGATACTATGCACAAAGAAATTGAACGAAGGGTAGCTAACACATGGATAAGACATGCCAATCAAAGAGAAAAGGAAAGTATACAGTATGTTCATTCTACCATGTCTCACCTATGGTTGCCAAACATGGGCTTGGACAGAAAAAACTAATGAGTAAAATATATGTATGTCAAAATGGGATCGAGAGGTGTTATTGGTGTAAAAAGGAAAGATAAAGTAAGATTAGGAAAAATAAAAGATATAACTAAATTTAAAAACGCAAAAAAAACATGTAAAACTTTTTAAATGGAAATGGACAGGACATATGTTAAAGGAGAAAAACAAAAAATGGGCTAGAATGATAACAGAGTGGTACCCCAGAGATGGGAAAAGAAGCAGAGGAAGATAAATTAAACGTTGGGAAGATGACCTAAAAAAAGTGGCTGGCCCAGAGTGGATGAGAATGGCTAGAGAAAGAGATATATGGAAAATTCTAGAGGAGGCCTATGTCGAAGGACATATGCCAGGAAGGCTGTGGATGTATCCGATCGTCTATGATATTAAACTTATTACACTTAGTTTGTAAATTTAAAACAGCAATAAAGGCTTATTTATTTATTTATTATATTAAAAAAAAAGGCTTTATCATTGAATATTGTACATAAACTACCTTCTTGGACTACTGGCACTGGGTAGCTTAACATGATCCACATCCAGGGGCAGAAATGATGTCAAGGCAGTCCTAGACCTCAATTAAAGCACGAATAAAATTAAACCAGGTACCTACATAGATGTATATGGTATTATAGAATATATATTTTCATTAAATGTGGCACTATATCTGCGTCGGTATATTTCTATTCAGTAATGATCAATTTTAGATGTAAAATATGAAGGTGAAATGAAAAGCATTTTAACTTGACGTTTATAATTTTAATTCATAATTAGTTTAAAATATTTGAAGCTATTTTTGTTTTAACCTAATGAAATAACATGAAATTTAATTAAACAAATATATTTCAAAAATAACAACAATGCCATTAAATAAGCTTTAAGCTAGACAATTTAAAATAATGTAACTTATTATATCGAATTCTAAAATAATATAATATATAATTTTTACCTGATACATGTGTACATAATAAAACATTAGATTTTTTGCCACATTAATAATAATCATTTACAAAACAACATATTTGGCACTAAACGTTAAAACAATAAAATACGAGAACCGTAATGCATGCAAAATTTATAAATTTTAATACTTATATAAAAATAACTTCAATATTTTACAAATGAAAATATGAAATAAGTATAAATAGAAAAAGAATTAGAAATATACAGTTTTACAATTCCTAAGCTAGAAGTTAACCATTGACACACATAAATTAATATTACTATATGAATGTGAGAGAATATAATATATAATTCTGTTTGTCTGATAATACACACGTGTTAAATTGCATCGCAAATAATATAATGCCTTCGCAAACCGACACCATTATTGCCTTTTATCTAAGGCTCCTGCAATATCGCCACGTGCAGACGCGAAAATGTAGAAAACAATTTGTAAATATCAAATCCATGATGGCATAAAAATAGTCGATAAACAGCATAGCAAATTAGTACTTAAAATTTAAGTAGTAAAATATTATTCATTTTCAAATATGAGTGAACCTTCGACTCGGACCGTCTTAATAATAAACAAAAGAAAGTTTTTTCTATATTTTTGTAACCGGCAAAGGTTAATCTTTCATGTTTCCTTTCTTTTGAATGTAAACATTATAGAGCACACCCAACATTGGGCGCTTCTTGATTGGCCGGCCCGACACCGACACTCGACGCGACGGCCCGACACGACACCGGCAGCTACATTCTTCATGACCGACACCGAGGTCGAGGTGTTAACGATGATTTAAATTAGGGTAGAATCAAAATGACTCAATTTTTTTCATTTCAATTAGGCTGTTTTCTATTCTTCCACTTCTTTATTAACAAGACGGGAAGTGGTAGCTTTCGCATTTTTTGGATCTAATTGCACAATAAATTGCTAACAAGCATTATTTTATCTACTTTAATGGAACCAAACATACACTGCGGATTTTACTTATTTCATTTTGATGATTTAATAAATTTAAAATTAAATCCCAGTCGATATAGCATTTTCAAAATTACCTGTATAGTTTATCTTTAAATATTTCGAAATTTCCATTAGTGTAATTTATACTAATTTATGAATTGTTTTCTTCTAGAATTTATAAATCTACAGCCCATGTTGGTTTCGTAACTAGATACAAATTTTGTAAGTTCATATAATATTATATAAATAAAGTAAGCCGTGTGAACATTAATCAGACGAGATTTTTTCACTCAAAGGAGGGTGTTTATGGAATTTATAATTTTTCAATCGTGTTTTATAAATAATTTCTAAGTGCTTGTTAATACTGTGCACTTATAATTAAATAGTGTGACACACTGCAGTTCCATGTATTACCGGAAATAAATGCGACATTTCAATATTTCATATAATCAATATAATTCATGTTATTTTCAAAATACAGATGTGCGTTGTATGAGCGGAAGCGAACGCCACATTGTCAAAAATATGTCATTGTGAAGTCGTTACATTTGAAATTTGAATTTTGCTCACACATCGAATGTATTATTTTTATTTATAGCCAATCACATAGTTCCTTGAATATCATGGTACCGCGAGAGCTGTCGTGAGACGCGAAAACATTAGAAAGCGCACATTTATTTGGCATAACATATACATTTTCTATAGCTAATACTAGACTCTATACATTGTCTAATGCAGATATATTTTGAGTCTAAAAATAAGAATATTTTAGCACATCTATACAACAATATCACTCGTTCGTTATCTCAAACAGTTTGACCACAAGTACGCTATTAGGTGAAAAATGTTCGGTCCAACTATACTAATATTATTGACGGATTTTGATGCGAGATTACGAATTTAGTAGTTTTGTTTTATGTTAATTTTGTTATAAATATAAAAGTAGATTTATTTTAGGTGAGCCGAGTTGAACTTTCGTAAGCCGTTATTCAAAAATTTAAAAATTCAATCCTTTAGAATTATTATTAAACTTTTGTTTTATCACAGTCAATTTTTATGTTTCGTTTGTTTGTTTCTTTGAGAGTCGATTTAATGTTGGAATTAAGGGATTTATTAATTTTTAAATTTGATTAGGTTTTTGTGATTGAGGGCTTTTATTTATGTTTTTGGAAAAACATGACGATATATTCTTTAATAATTAACTAACTTTACTGTTAAATATATTGTTGCATTTTATATAATCCAATTTTGTCATTCGTTTTTATTCCATTTCTATTATTTCAAATGTAACCGTCAAAAATATTAATTAGTTTATAAAGAAAATCTAAAGTTCGATATTTTTAATTGATAATAGTATTAAGATTTCGTTGTGCCAGAAATATAAAATAATAATAAATGTATTGTGGATAAAACCTCATGAAATGAAAGGCGAGAAGGTCAGAAGAGAGTTTGGCACATAATTGTAAAATATTATGAAGGTAGTATAGGTAGGTAATTTTTAGGGACTAGGTAAGGTTATATATTATATAATAAGTTATATACATACGGTATAAAGTATATAATAGGATAGAAGATACCACGATTCATACACATTTACGCTAATGGTAAAATTTGATGATTATATGACAAATCGTTCTTTCGTAGCTATTAATAATCGACTTAAAAGTTGTAGTCAATAGATACTTACGAGAACAAACTTTCGTTTTTAAATTATTTTTGGCTACGGTAGAGCGATACATGTGTTATACGTAGTGTAACTCTAAATCTACTATCATTTGCAAGTAGGTACTTAAATTGACATATAAAAAACATCTCGAGTATTATTAGTTTTGAGTTATTTTGCTAATATTTGGCTCGAAATAAATTAAATAAACTTGTACTTCCTGTATTTTTCATGACTGCTTAAAATATATGCTTATATAAAATATTTCAATTTTGATTTATAGTCTTACTTTTTCCGAACTTTTTCTGAATATCTTCTTGCAAATGAGACGTAGTTATCTACAAGGTTATTTGAATGGGATAGACATACTAGGAATACAGCAACACCATTAATAGCTGTTCGCTTAGACACAGATTTTTTTTTGTTTTTTTTTTTAATTTTTTGATTATTTTTCGTTTTATAATGATATGAGATTCGGTTATCCGGTATTCTTGCCGTTGTTGTTGTTTATAAGTTAGGATTAGAAGGTTATAGGTAATGGAGTTAGCAAAAAGTTTGGAGAGAGCGCAGCGCGTATAGAATTTTTAAATATAACGGGTACGAAAATTAATCACCATATAAGGAAATTATAGTATATCATACAAAAAACTTAAAACAATTGGACTGTAACAAATATAATAAAACATTCACGTGTGCAAGAACGACTAATAAGTAGTTATTTGTCATTATTACATACATGTTGAATAAGTATAATGTACTATCGTATAAATTATTCTCTATAACAACTTAGGTTAAATTAAACAGAGACAAATTGACACGGTCACAGGATGTCAGTCTCGTACACTTTGTTTGTGGTAGCGACTGCGTTGGGCGGTGACGACTGAGAGTCGTCGGGTGACGCCTCGCTCCGCTTAGTGTCGCAGTCACCAGCCAAGTGCGTCATGCTCCCCGAAATACTGGCTGGTGCCAGGTTCAGGCTTAGTTTTGTGAGCAAGTTTGACTCACTACCGGTTTTCTTTAAATCTGGTTGCGCGTTGGGCGGTAGCGTCGATCCACTGCGCTGAATCATCTGCAACCGTGCGTACTGCTCTTGCAAAGCTTTTTGTTTCTTTAGGAGCTCCTGATGACGTTGTTCTAAGAGTGCCTGACGCGAAGCAGATTTTTCATCATTTGAATCGGAAGAATCTGGGCGGGGTGGAGAGGAAGGCGAAGTGGGAGATGCGAGAGGCGAGCGGGAAGTGGTACGCGGCGGCGGGGGCGGCGGGGCTCGGCGCACGGCCATCGCGAGGAGCTCTGGATGGCGCTCGGGAACGGGCGGCTTGGGTGGATGTTGGCCGCGCGCACGCACGGGCGGTGATGCGTCCGTATCGCTGCCGCTGGGATATGAGTGTAGCCGGCGCAAGGACCCTTCGCCCCTTCCGCCGCGCTCCGAAGGTTTAGAGAAAGTTTGAAGTTCGTCTAGTAGCGCATCGAGGGCGTTCTCCGGCCGGATTTCTGTTGCTCCACGTCCCGCAGATCCTCGACCGGCGACGGCGGCGCCCTGCGCATCAATCCATCACTTCTAGATTTGTACCGCGAGCTTCGCGAACGTTAACCGCGATGTTGCAATTTTGTTAAATTTGATGAATGATGGAAACGTTAAAATGTAGTGAGAGAAATTGCAACATCGCAGTTTTCAACATAAATACAATAACACCGACTGCACAGTAACATTGAGAAACAATCATTCAAATAATAATATTCACTGATCAACTCTCCGTATTCACAGATATGGATAGAACTAAATGATTTAATGCGACCACAATCATTCAAAAAGAATAAAATGAAAACGAAAGGCGATTGCCTCATTTCTTGCCGTCGAATAACGTTCATTAAAATTTCATCGCATAGATGACGTTACAAAATGTGTACATGTTAATTTTAAAAATTAAATGGAACGTTTAGTCAACGACAAAAAAAGGAAAGAATGTGTCGAGCCTGCAATGACTTGTGGTATAGAGAGCCGAGGTGACATCAAACGGAGGTTGTGGGCGAAGAGATGAATGTAAGATGCTGCACGGACGTACACGTATGAGCGGTTGAACGTGATGGAAGATATTATACAGTTGCTTCATGTGTGACGAAAAATGCATTAAATATTTGGAGACGATACATCGCCCTTAACAATTGTGATGATTTTGCCATTAGTCAAAAATTTTAAAATTTGTGTTAATAGTGATTTAAACTTTATCTACCGATCAAAGAAAGCTATTTAAATGTTGTTTTAATCATTACAACGAACTAAATATAGAAGCTAATGTGAACTGCATTCTACTCAATACTTTAATTAATTGTTTATTGAAAGTGCTTAATATACCAGACTTTAATACTGAAATTAGATATAAATACTTTATAAGCGTATAGGTACGAAATTTAGAAAAAATATTACCTTTGTTCCAGATGCGGGTTAGTCTTTTGAAACCAATTATACTCGAAAACTTAGAACTTAACAGGCATTGGGGATAAATGGACTCATCGATTACTTGTATTCATTTATGGTGTCGGTGTCTCTTGTGGAGTGCGAAAGTGAGAAAGAGAAGAGTGGGTTTAAGAATAGTAGAAGAGTCTAAAAGCACTAGTGTACGAATGTGATAGCTAATAATCTAATCGATATTAGTTCTAGATAGAAGAAGAGGAAAAAGGTTGAAGGCGGGATAGTTAGAAATTTATTGGGATCCAGGAGATTGGTTTTGTGAGCTGCTTCTGGAATCGAGAACGAGCTGCAACAGAAACAAAACGGCAAGATGCACAAACTATTATGAAGCGGGCTAAGATACACCATGCGTATTAATATAATCCTTATATTATTAAATAATCACAGAACAACAAGATTTTGTTTAAAGTAACGGGTAGAGTATTAGTGTTTAGTAGTTTTATTTTATAATTATTCGGTTATACGAAATCATGTACTAAGATTATTTTGCGATGATTCAATTACTTAAAATTATACATATGTTTTGTCTGGAAACCGTGGCGTATAATCAAGGCGTTGCTTAGTTAATTACATTTTAACCTATTATATTAAATTTATGTTAATACAAACAGTATTTGAAGTTTCATTTAATTTGGTATCAATATAATTATACATAATTCGTAACAAATCATTAATTACATCATATATTATTGTGTCATTTGAATATTCGTGATATTTCGTTTGTATAGTTTAAGTGTAAATACGATGGTAAATGAAATCTAAAGCCTGATAATGGTAATCTATATATAGTGTAAATTTATGAGATATTATACATGCCCTCATGCCATTAAATACAATGTCCTATGTACCTAATTGTATATACATAACAAATACACACATCCAGTTATATACATCAGGCCTTTATGAATAGAAAAGTAGTAGGCAATCAACTCAAAAATTATTCCATTATGTTAAATAACCAGCAACTTTCAACTTATGATTATATCCAAACCGTTGCACATTCGACTATTAAATATCATTCAAATTATTAACCTACAATTTTAATTTAAAATACATAACCAATGTTATAGTAAAATACACAACGATTTGTCTGAAACAGAATAAAATATATACGAATCAAATTATTAAACTTAAAATATAAAAATATGATTATTTGAAGCTGAAAGTTGCATAGCTCGTCTGTGAAGCGTTAGGCCTGGTCTAATCGTCAAAGCAAACGAGACGCCCATGCGTATGGCACTGACTCAGCTAATATTATGACATAACAACATTTTAGGACATAAATCTTCAAGTGCCATTAACACGAACTTATGGTTTTGCAATAATATTATTTAGTATTTAAATATATGTAAGCATGCGTACCGATTCTTTCAATACTGTTTGTACTGTAAAAAAATATGCAAAAAATCTATAAGTTTATGAAACGTCTTGAAGCGAATTCCCTTAAATATAACGAAAGCATAGTATACCGCTGTGCACCAACATGCCTACATAAAAATAGCTCTGTGTTTATTTACACAATTATGAATATTAAAAATAATGTAACGAGAAAAGTAACGTGTAATAAAAATATACAAATAAATTATTTAAACGTATTTTTATGAATAATAATAAATAATCATAATAATAAAAGAGTAATAATAATAATTATGGTTATATAACGAAGAGATTTATTACTCGTTAATAACAATAGCTTCTTTGAAGTATTGGCTCTGTCTCCAGGCGAACTGACGGGTACCAAAACGGAAAAAAGACGATGAAATTTATCATTAAAATAGTATGTTAAAATGACACAGCTCATGTAAGTCAAAGATCAAGATAAATCAATCGGGGAACAGCAGCTACTAATCCATTATCCTCCGCTTCGTCCTAACAATCGTGAGACACTTCATTTACTTTGTGACTCGAATGACACATGTAACAGTAGAAGCAAGAGTTCAGAAGTGAAGTGATTACTCGAGATGTCATGCTCATCTTGCCCAATGTTCACGTCATAAAGCGTACCAGGCCTCCCAGTAGCGGCTATCAATTACCTATGATATCTTTAGTTATAAATAAATAACATACTTTCACAATTATAATCAGTAAAGGACTCTGAAGAGTGGCAGGTTCAAATAATTCTGTTCGGCATCTAGGTAAAGTACATCATTACTTGGAGGTGTTAATTAAAATTGGCATTATTTTCCTGAAGCGGGGATTAAAAATGCAACGTTATGGATAGTGCGTGGTTGCAGGGTTTGTGCAAAAGAATTCCAAACTTGACATTTGTATTCTGTTCCTGACGTCACACTCTGTCACGCATACAATAAGAATATTCACATTCACACCCATCTTTAACATCTAACTCTAAAATAACTATATATTAATATAATATATATCTATTAATTGCTTTAAAAATACTTAAATAATAATTAATTATTTTATATTAAAATTAATCAACCAAGAACCAGTCGTCCATTTAAAAAACACTTAAGAAAATATTGGTTCTAAGGTTTAAAAGATGACTTAGATGTACCTTAAAAATATTGAACCTCATAACGTCACTATAAATTGACAGAGAGTGACGAGGTGCTTTTCACAAAAAAGATTAATTTTGAATAATATCCCAATATAATTAAAATAGTAGAAGCATATTGACGAAAAACTGAACGTATTTCGTAAATACGCGTAGAATTTAGGGCCGAATTTAATTTTGTCAGAATACACACACTCAAACAAAAACATTGGAAATAAAATACATTGACACGTTAGTTATATAAGTTATAAGAGGATAAGAAACGATAAATATTTGGAATTGGTATAACTGAAACTAAAAAAGCAAATTCACAACTACAAAGTCTACTTGCTAATGAGGAGTAAATTTTTTGTTTTCCTTACCGCTATCGACTTTTTTCAAAATAAAGGGCACGTGCATAAAATAATTCTATGCAGTATATACTGTAGGTTTCATACACTAAACTACAAAGCAACTAGGGTTAACTTAAACCAGAATATAAATTAAAAACGAACACTCCGCAAAATAATCGAAGTGCGGGAAAAAAATGCAAATTTTAAACTTTTGGCAAACCTGCAATTGTTAAGCGGTTATAATATTTGGATATCGTATGATCTCGAATACTCAAGGTGCTGTAAGTCTGGCCTTTATAAAAATCAATGATTAAATATTTAAAATTTCATATTGATATGGAAACCAGGAAGAAAATTTACGCTCCACGATAAATTTAAGTATTTAAAGACGGTACCAATTGCTTTGGAACGTTAAGATAATAATACATCATTTTATTCTGAAAATATAAAGTATTTCTGTTGTAAATTTAACTTTAACAATTTGCGTTATAGCAAATACATAAACTTTTAATCATTACACTCAGAATATTATATGAGTTATATAGCGGTATATTCTCGCACGATAATTTGCTTTGATCACGTTATGAAGATATAAAGTTGTAGGTTTTTGTTCGTTAGCATCTTTCTTTTTATTCGTATTAATTTCTTTTCAGACTAAATTGAAATATTACATTGATTTTTTTAGCAGTTACAAGGTAGAAGCGTCTAAATTTTAAAGTTAATGTCTTGTTTAATAGCAAATTTTCTTCCAATAATCACGACTTTGATTAATTATTAATTTATCGCATTTGAATTACAATGATTCTTGTACCTTATTATTATTCGGAGGAAGTGCGCAAGCATTCTCCGAATTATAATCCTCAGAAGATGGGCCAGCGGTGGCTGAGCTCTGAGAAGAGCTAGGAGAAACACGGCCCTCAGTAAGAGGCAAGCGCTGCTCTTGTACGCAAGCCAACCTATGTAAACAAAACGAGAGGTAAAGAAGAACTGCATCTAAAGTTCTTTAACTACAGTTTATAAAGAAAAAAACAATTACTGATCTAGTATGGAATCATAGAAGTAAAGCGTACCTTTTCAAAGTCACAAGAGTTCCCGTTAGTTTTTTGCAACGGCGCAAAGCCAACTCTAAACGTTCTGGTTCATCTTCCAGCAATTTCTCCTTTCGGATCACCTATATAAGAACATTAACGATGATCATAAGCAATCTTACCTTTTAGTATCTTCTTTTCATATCTGTGAAAATTTGCTTTACCTTCTCCATTTCAGCGGCCAGTTTGGCTTTCATGGTTTCTTGTAGTATCGGAAACTTCAGTTTCCAATCGGCGACGGTCTTACTACTTTTGGAAAGAACCATAGCAATACGTTCAATGTCTGCCATATTTACTCTCGTCTCCCTACAACAGTTGAAAAAAGTAAGAGGTAATAGCGTGCCTGATTTTGAATTTGAGATATATTTCATTATGTCAATACAATCAGAGCGAAAATTGTGGGACAGGTTATCATGCGAACGCTACACAAAATTATAACCAAAGCACGAAAACTATGAGTGACAGAATAATATATTATTACCTATATTTATATATAAGAGTTTTATGGACATTAGTATACTCTTATAGATGTTTAAATAAACGCGTGAAAAACTGAAGATTATGATATGCGGTACCGTAGTACGGGCTAATATATTGAATAGCAATCTTATATCCGATTTAATTAAAGTACCTATAAATGACATCCAAATTTGACCCATGCAAAGTCGGGAAGGGTTACCTAGTGAAGGAGAAAATATTTACTTGTTAGCAGCTTGGCCACGCAGACGCTCTACAGTAGCTTCTAGTTCATACAAATCGTTCTCAAGTAACAGCATATCTTGACGGTATATTTCTTCTTCACGCGCCAACTGTTGGATTATTTAAATAATATAAAATTCAAATTTAAAAATCATGTGTTAAGTTTTCTTCAAATAATATTATTTTAATACATACTGTATCTTTATTGTTTTCGCAAAATGAGGCAGCTAAATCACCAATTTTTACAATGGCCTCAGCCATCATTTGCCTCATTTGTACGGAGTGCGACAATGTCGAACGACGTAGATTGCGTGTCTGTGAAAAATACACCATACTAATACATCAAACTGTGAATTAATTATCCAATTACGCTGAGCAAATTCGCGCTGCTGGTTAAAATTCGCAATAAAGTTATAATTTTTTCATTCGCTATGTATACGTTTTAATTGCAAAAATAATATGTACCTCGATCCTCAGATCGCGGCTTTGCTTCTGAAGTACACGAAGCTGGTTGAAAAAGTCATTGTTGACGTTCAAAGTGTAGGTCCTTTGCGGCGCTAGATTCATTTGTTGGCCTACAAGACCTGCCGGCTTGGGCGGCGGCGCTGGTTTCAGTCGATCACGTTCTAGGATAAAGTTTGAAATAAAAAAAAATTAGTTCCATGTATTGTTTGTATTTAAAATGGCCGAAGTTGGGATACAGTTCCCGATGGCCTATAAGCAACAACTAAGCTAAATCAAAATTGTATTCAATAATATTTTTGAAATCCATTAATTAGTAGATTTGTTATTTCATGCTATTTATTATTTTATTATGCAAATATAGCTTCGTATTAGTAAAAGCATTATAGTTAGTAAGGCTCTTCAAATAAACTCCTGTAAACGGATTTCAAAAAGTTACCTTGAGATGACGTCCGTGGTAAAGTTGATGACTTGATTGCAGGTTTTGTTGGTTTGGTATCGGCTGGTTATGGCAAAGAAGTAAGCGGAAAGTAATCAATTACAAGAATTATGATTGTGGTCATGATCTAAACTACAAAAAGAAGATAGATTATTTAGTAAAGAAGTTTGGCTGAACAATGAACAGAATGCACACGTTACATTTGTTCATATATATTTTAATGTACCTTATCATGACTCATAGTAAGTATTAAAAACGATATTTAATAGTATGTATCAGTATAATATAGTTAGTAATCACTAAGCATGTTACATGAAAAACGTTGGTAGTACTCATTCCTTGTTATATTTTGACAGAATCATATTCAGATGCATGCGCATTAACTTCATTCTCAGCCAATGATTATTATATATAAATAAATAATAAAATATATATGTTGTAATGTAGAGTGATGCAACATAGTATATGAATTTGAAATAACCAAAGTGTTGGAAGTGTAAAGAATTCATAATGAGAACAATATCCTATGGAGATATGTAATACTATGAGGAATATTGACTGTTAGCATACTTCGATGAAAGAAAACCACTCCTACATACGAATGTCCAATATAAGGAAAAATACCTACAGTACAGATGAAATGACCTCTATAAGGATAAACGACAATGTTCCGCGAATCATCAACAATAAGTGACAAAACGGGTAGATGGAACAAGGAGTGATGCCAAAACTGATAGGAGGAGCGCACAGGCGCGAAGAGCACTATTAGAATATCATACATAAATACAACTGGTAACTTGAACACCATCACCGGTCAATGAAATACTTTATTTTCATTTCAACTACTAATGTTGCTAAATAACCACTACAAAATCCAACTCCGCTGCAGCGTTTGTTTAATAAACATATTTTATTTATATTTCACAAATGCATACCTGAATGTTGCGGAGAATGTTGTTTGGGAGAGTTCATATCTGGTGGGTCATCGCTAAAGGATACCGATTTCTCAAAAGAGACAGACTTCTCTGAAATAACAAATTTAAACTTATGAATATAAAGGGATGTGCAGGAAAGAAAATCGACTTAAATAGGTCAATAAAAGTAATGAAAATTTACGACAGTTTCCATTATGATGTAATATTGATCAAAGTTCATACGAGAGATGGCTTAAGGTGCCTCTTACTGCGAACGTGCAAAAATTTTCAATAATCGATAGTATATTTGTTGAAAAATTGAGGTCTATAACCAATATTTTAAAAAACTAATTCAAAATTATTCATTCGCTGAAACGAAACATTGTGTAAGACTAAGAAAAGCGTAATCGTAATCAAGTCGTTGTTTCTAAATATATATATATATATATATATAATATATATATCATACGATGTGATTGATGGGCGTGCGCGAAACAAAGAAAATTAAATTACCAAATTTATAAGTAGGTAACTAATATCCCAATTCAAAATACGTTATTCATATACAACAATATTTACATGCTATCGTTTAGGAATAATTTGAAGCAATGTAACTAATCTAATAAACAAAATAAAAATAATGCTGTCGAGTCGCATTGATTGTTACTAAAATCAACTCAAATTTTCAATGTACTTGCAAACAATACTTTGACTGTCACTTAAAGCATAAATAACATATTATGTTTGCAACTTTAGTAGCAACATGATAATATCAAATACTGTGACGATTATGATTGTGGAGTATTTGATTTAATAATGGGTGAAACAGACAGAAACAATGACGTTGCGGATGATAAGTACTCTGTATAAACAATTTACATTAGAAAAGGCTGAAAACAATAAAATCACACGATTCAGCAAGCAAGCATAACTTTCGGCGTGGTAATGTATGGAGACTGCTCAATACATTGCTAATGTAAATTTTGTCCAATATAAATTTTCCCGAATTACTATGACGTTTACGATGCATGCTCGTGGAGTGAAAGCGTCACTTTCCCTGTCCACATTCCGAGAGGCGCGGAAGAAGCTCACTATTAGGACTACACATTTACTCGTTCGCTAATAGAATGTGGTGGGGCCCGCAATTTGCGGTTTCGTAGCTTCGTTAGCTGCAGATTATTTGTATGATAAGCATTGATTTCGCCAAATAAATTGTACAAAATATGATAATGTATGAAAAGTATAATTTGTACTATATCATGTAGAATTTAGAACATTAGCAATGCATCGGCAATTATCGGGCCGCGATTATTCACACTTACGAAATCGGTCCCTCCCTAATTTGGGAGGTCTCTCGTTGCTGGCCAATTCATCGGCATCTGAACAAAATTTAAAAACGCAAATATTATGAGTATTTTAGCTAATTCATTACCAATTAATATATATATCACATCAATTACCTAGGAGACGAGAAGATCGAAATTGAGAAATATCATCCGCAAATCGACATCCACGACAGATCGAAGAGAGTTATTTTATATTATATTATGGTGAATGCGGACTGGTAAAAGAAGCCCCTCGACATGGTAACATTGCATATGCGTATTAGTTCTTATTCCTGAGTAGTCTTACCTTGACCAGCAGGTCTTGTGGTGTAGGTCTGGTAATCTAGCCTCGGCGATGCTGGAGGTGCCGATGCTGCTGTAGATGTTCCCGGAACCTGCAGAGCTTTTTGTACAAGCCCTGTGAGATTTGCGAGCTGGCGTTCCATGTTTTCTACGCGGAGGCGTTGCATATCGTCAACGGGAGGAGGACCAGCCCTATGAAATAATACATTAGTGCTAATTATTTTATAAAGCAAATATATGTTATAACCTAAAAAACAAACGAAAAATATATTCCGCGCAGCATACATACTCATTGTTTTATATGTACAAGACGAATAGTAAGATGTTTTACTACATTGCTGTGACATATGAAAGAGATGGCGTATTTAAACTTATACTAAAAAAAGATCACGTGTTTGGCGGTTGGTACTATGCTCTTTTAATATACAAATGAAGTACTTTATTTGAAATCTAGGTTATATATAATGTAGTTATGTTAATATTTCATAACTGTCTAAACCATTCAGTAATCGAATACAATTTAAATTTTAATATATTATTTTAATCTCAAACGTAGTACACTTTCTACGACAGCATTTTATTTATTTATTGTTACCGATCACACTCGTCTCTTTCGATGACGTAAGGCGTCCAGTGACTAACAGCAAAAAGTCACAATTAAGACGTTTTGGAGTCTTCAATTTGCGAGCGCTAGTAACATAACTGCTTCTTTTTACATGTGTAATATTATAGATTTGTGCGTATACCTATTTATATAAAAAAAATAATTAAAATTTACTTTCGCAATCAGTTTATGAGTCGCAGAGCATCTAAAATTATGGCCACAATATCGCATAGCATACAAAATTTAAAAAAAAAGCTATATAATATGCCCATTACAAAGCCGTGAAACAACCGTGCAATTGTCGCGATGGTTTCGCGACTTCGAGTTCGCGCTTCGCGTCGTTCCCCGTTCAGTGTCGGTTTTTAGTCCCGCGACCAAGATTTCGATTCGAATTGAATTATAAATCGATAGAGCGAGACGTTGCGAGTGTAGAGGGCCATATTTTTCGCGCACAGACCGCGCGCGATTCGCGGATAAAGTTCGCGGTCGCGATTCATGTGCGATTGTAGAGCCAGCTATAGAGAGACATTTGAATTTGCATCTTGTAATCAATTAATATATAGCAATGAATTAATCGTTTATGGCATTTTATCTTTTAGAACGTAAAGTTATCACCTGGCATCGTATGGTGGCCGCGGCATAGGTCGCGGAGCAGTAGTTATCGGGTTGCCTCCATACATCTGGTACGAGTCGTCAATTACGACCGTTTCGCTGGAAAATTGATCGAATTTATAGGTGATTATTTCTTGACAAATTTGTCAGGGACTAAAAAAAGTAAAGTACTTACCGGACGAAAAACAATACAATTTCCTATTTTAAAATATAAATTATAAAAAATTACAATTGCAATGCATAAAAACAATTTTTAGCATATCTTTACTTGGATTCTTCGTTGATGACTGGAGCAACAGGCGGTCTTCCGGCAGCGGATCCTAGGAATTGAGTGTAATAGGGGTCTTCATAGGGGCGGGGGGCCACGACGCGCTCCGGCGACGACATATATACATCTTCTGAGTGTGCTGTACGAAATTATTATTTTTTTTAAATCGTCGTATGAAACTTTCCTATGTTCGAAATTCAATTTACGTAACAAACGTAATAAAAAAATAACCTTCGGAAATAACGTGAAAAATTCAAGTTGTGGTACACCAAGATTAAATAATTTAACATGTAATTAAAGCTGAATAGGACATAATGATAAAAGAAAGCGAAGACAGTAAAGCTTACTTGAAATTTGGACTAAAAAAAACTATATTAGCTGTGTTATTAATAGTAAATGTTCGAAATAATTTTTAAATTAATTACTAATATACGTCGTGTGGCGGGTATATTTAAAAACCTCTTCTTCTCTTTCTGTCATCAGCAGTATATTTAGTATTCGAAAGAGAAGACAAGATGTCGTGTCGCTGCATAGCGTTTATTAATAAGGGGAAGTAAGTACGTGTGTTGAAGAATAATAAAATGTTCCCTTATCATATCTTATTATATTTACAAAATTTTGAAAGCTATACATTTAATTGACCCAAGATCATATCAATCATTTTTAATAGCGATCCCTATACTTGGAATCAGTTCAAAGCGCTACTAAGACTAAAATATATTATAGCGTTTTATCAAATAAAAACTAGAAATTCACTATGTTACATAAAGCTCCTCTTTAAATATTTTTTTAGAAAGAAGGTTATATTAAAAAAAACAATTTTAATTGCTAATTTATAACGAATACATGTTAAGTAATTATTTTTTTTGAGTAGAATCAATAAAGAAAAGTCGTTTGTTTGTATTAAAACTGTTAATACGACACTGAAAGAATAAAAAGCTTCAAGCAAATAAGATTTTTGAAGCGAAAAAAAACACGTCGACAGGAGGAGGCCGGGGTTACCAGGAATAGAGTACAGTTGGTCGGTACCGCGGGGACATTCAGCTGCGGCGAAGGGGAAACAGCGCTCTGAGCCGCTCCCCGGAACGTATGAGCGCACCGGTTTTGGTGGCGCAGGGGGACCTACATACATAGTTTTTAGAAAAATCCCTAGAAAGTATCTATTCTCCGCCGGATCTCATTAATTCGTAAGAAACACATACATTATGCAGTGAATTAAAAAAATATCATTATTATGTGGTAATAGCGGAAATTTATAAAAAAATGTTTAATGTGTAACTACGAAAGTGACTTTGCTTACATTGAGTTTGCTGCGAACGATCAGCTGACACTGGGGGTGCTGCTGGGGAGTAGGCCCTCAAGACAGCTCCACCGCGAGGTAATGTGCTTGGAGCATGACCTCCCATGTAGTAAGCAGGTGGTTTGCCCTAAAAAAAATTAAAACGTGATTAAATATTTCAATTAGTACATCGATATCAATCGTTACATATTAATAAGTACATATAATCTCATGTAAAAAAAATATTTGAGTATGTTCACACTAGTTAGACCAGACATACTCATATTGGCTGTACGTACGAGAAATTGTCACGATTGGACGTCGCGCTATTTAGCTTTCAGATCGGATATTATTAGTATATTTACCGTCGTATAGAGTCGTATATACTTAACAGCAAGAGCTGAACGAATATACTTTTGGCACATACGAGCATTTAGAGTACAATAATAATTATGAAATCAAATTTTGATTCATAGCTTTGATTCTGGTACTTCCTCTAATCTATATGCTTATTATGCTTTTTATAGGTCTACCGGCAACTTTCAGTTATAATATGTAAATTAATTCATTTTTTAATCAATCAATTTCTCCACAAGACTTCTAAGAATAATCCTTACACTACCTTATGCATTATTTTATGATTTATGTTAAACTTACACTAAACAAAATCACTACGATGGAAATAATATTGTAATTTATTTGTAAAATACGTCATCGTTATGTGTTAGTATCGGTATAAATACAAAATAAATAGCAAATTTTATATTTATTTTTGATGAGAATCATCTATAGGCACGCCTCGGGGTAAAACCGACTCTTGTGTCTTGACGGCAAACGACACGACGCTCTCTTATCTCATCCTTCCTCTCCATCGCTCTCTACTGCCTTGTGTGTTTGCGTAGTTGGTTGCTATAAATTATTATAATAATAAGAAAAATAATTAAGAACCGAACTAAAATTTTATTTTGACTTCATAGTTATTTAACTATAAATTCTTCCAATAACCTGCTTGTGCTGGGTGTCTATGCAGGCCATATTTTTTAATTATTGAATCTGATATGTAATATCTACTATTTGAAATAATACACATTAACTATGTTCAGTCCTTAAATATTAAAAACTTTGACAATAATCTATATTTAAATAGATAATTACTAAGGGGTACATAATGAAATACTTGAGGTCATTATGTTTTATTGCATGTTGGTTTTACTAACATACCTTTGTCGGTGTGGTGTTGATGTTAGGTATATAACTTTTCACTTTTAAAATCTCAAGACGATCGGTTGAGTAACCAAGACGTGAAAGCGTAACAAACAAACAAACACAGCTTCGCATAGGTATACAAAAAGCTTTAAATTTGATATGGGTGAGGCTGATAGGCAGTTTAACCCTCTAGCACGCGTAAGCTCCACTTGACCTCACCCGCAGCCGAGTGTGCTTGATAATGGCGTACAAAGTAACATGCAATCATTAGTATTATAATACTTGATACAGTCACCATGCAACAATGTATTCTTAGAGATTTTTCGCGGTTTACAAACAATTTAATAACAATAACCGTTGTGACATCGCTCGGTGGAGATGTCAGTCGTTATTTTGTCTGTCAGTAGAAAGCACGATCTTAAGATATTAGTGTAATTGAGCGATTCTGTGGTTTGTATAAAGAAATTTTAACTGAATTCTGATTCGATGCCAGTAAGAGGTTTGTTATTTTTTACTTGCTAATGTCTTAAAATAATTATTAGATCTCTCTACACTATATTTACATTTATTTTAAATTGATTAAAGTGGTGATTCAAATGTCATTATATTGCTGTTGCTTACACAGTTTCTCCAGTGAAACGGAATTACAATTCAAAGGGTAACCGCTGCGTCGATGTCGCCATCGCTTCGTCATGATAATTATGGACAGTCGTTTTTTTTAAATTTTGTTTTATCTGCATAATTTATAAGAACGTGAAATTCACTCTTATTACGTCAATAGCGGACGAGACTGTAAATCGTATTTTCTGATATAATAAAACCTTCTCCGAAACGCAAATTAAAGTTATACCATAAGATGCTGTTTTATACTTTATGTAAAAGTATTGTTATTTTATGAGCTCAGATAGCCTAGTGGTTAGAATACGTGAATGATTGCCCGAGCAACCTCTGAATTTTTATATATGCTCAATTTGTGTTTATAATTTGCATTTATATTATTTTTACGTGCCCGGCGTTGAAGCAAAACATCGTGACTAAACCTGCCTGTAATAGATGAAAATCAGCCACATTTACTCACCAACTCGCTTTGGAGCAGCGAGGTGGCGTAAGCTTATAACCTTCTTAAAAGGAGGGGAGGTCTTAGCCCAGGGGGACTTTGACATGCTGTTAATTTGGTTTTGACAATTAAGTGCTCTAATTTTAAATACGTTATATCCGGGGCATAACTTCAAATTAGATAAAAACCCATTTAACTGTTAATAATTCTATAAGCGTGACATCTGTCTGTAGTGTCAGTCACGTTGCTGTTGCGCTTACTGCGATTTGTACTCTATGGAATTAAAACAGCACCTAACGACAGTTATCGAAATTCTATACAAATCGCAATTAAAATCAACGCTACCGAATAACGCTAAAATTGAACTAACCTATGTAGTTAGTTTTGACCGTGTTTACATTATATATCTACCTGACCCACCTAATGTAAGTTGCACTTTTATTCACTGATAGCTGCGGCATTCATTATTATTTAAACTTTTTTTATGGTTTTTACAAATGTATGTTAATTTAAAGGTATTTTGACCGGAAACGTGTTCTCGACTATAAACGTATAATAATATAATAATATAATATTAGGGTATACATAGAAAGTATTGAAGGCAAACATACAAACAAAATTTTGTTTATTTTGTCAAGCAAACTTAGCGGACGTGCGTAGAACAACTCACCAACGTTTCAACACAAACGGATGACACAATGGCTTAAGAGCGCAAAGAGAACATATATAAAACATTAATTTTTATTTCTAATATATATTTGAAATGGATCCATCAAATTATTGTTTTCCCAATAAATTTTAGTATAATTCATAGAAAGCACTATTTCATTCTTAATCTCCATCATAGCATAATATTATGTTGACAGTAAAATTAAATATACTGAAGGTCATTTACGAGTAATTTGAACACGTTTATCTTACGTCAATAACGACCGTATTAAATATCTTGACAGTTTCTCTGTATCGATATCTTAAAGCCTCAATTGATAATGGCTTTCGGTAAATGATAACACTTTAAAAATATTAAGTGATTTTTTGAGCGATTATTAAAGTATTAATATTCAACGACGAAATATAACAAGGAATTTGAGGAGCCGGTTGGCATGGTTGGTAACATACTTGCCTTTCACGCCGCAGGTCGTGGGTTCGATTCCCACCCAGGACAGACATTTGTGTGCATGAACATGACTGTTTGTCCTGAGTCTAGGTGTAATTATCTATATAAGTATGTATATACAAAAAAAAAAAGTATATGTAAGTATATCAGTTGTCTGGTTTCCAAAGTACAGTACTTACTTAAGTACTCTGCTTAGTTTGAAAAAAAATAAAAATAAATAAAATATACCATCTGTCCGTCCCGACTACGTACGGATGAAATAAGATTTCTTTTTTTATCTAAAAATGCAAGTCACATTGGGCACCTACCCAATACAAAGGTCCTACATAAAATGCAGCATATATATATTAGGTCCTTACATATGAAATTAGCGTTTTGTCGTACTGACCACTTTGATCTGAAATATCTCCTCTTTGGTTAAGAATCCCAAATTCAAATTTATAAATTCATTTAGCTGGTACATTTGAGTTTTGAAAACAGTCATTCATTTGTTTTTTCCTTTTTATTTTTTCTTTGGCGTCGCTTATTACCGCACAATGGAAAACATGAAATATCGTTATATTTACGAGTACGAGTTCTACCGTGGCACCAGTGCTGCAGAAACAGCTCGAAGGATTAATGATGTGTTCGGCGCTGGTGTCGCAAACGAAAGCACGATACATTTTTGGTTTCAACGTTTTCGTTCTGGAAATTTCGACCTTCAGAATCAACCCCGTGGACGGCCGGAGACCAAAGTGGAAAATGAAGAATTAAAGTTTTATTGTGGAAGGGGATCCATCACAAAGCACTTCAGAGATAACTGCAGGCTTCGGGGTAAGTGATAAAACTGTATTAATCCACTTGAAGCAAATCGGGAAAGTAAAAAAACTTGAACGATGGGTACCTCATGAATTGAGTGAATCGAACTTGCAAACACGCGTCGACTGCTGTTACTTTGCTCAACCGACACAATAATGAAGGGATTTTAAATCGAATCATTACTTGTGATGAAAAGTGGATGGATACTGTACGATAATCGGAAGCGCTCGTCGCAATGGCTGAACCCTGGAGACCCAGCCAAATCATGCCCTAAACGAAAATTGACTCAGAAAAAGTTACTTGTGAGTGTTTGGTGGACTAGCACCGGTATCGATCACTACAGCTTTTTAAAATCTGACCAAACGATTACGGCAGATATCTATTGTCAGCAACTGCAAGCCATAAAGGAAGAACTAGCTGCAAAACAACCGAGATTGGTCAATCGCTCTAGGCCACTGCTTCACGACAACGCAAGACACACTGCACAACAAACAACCACTAAGTTAGATGAGCAATTATTAAAATTGGAATGTCTGTGACATCCACGTATTCCCCGGACCTTGCTCCAACAGATTACCATTTTTCCGGAATTTAGACAACTACTTACAAGGAAAAAAATTCAACTCCGATGCGGCAGTCCGCCCTTCAAAGAGTTTATTGATTCTCGCCCCCATGGTTTTTTTAGTAAAAGGATCATTGAACTACTTATGAGATGGCAAAGTGCATAGATAACAACGGTGTATACTTTGATTAATGAAATACATTTTACAAAAAAAAAAATGACTTATTGGCGTTTACGAAACACCAATTTCATATGTAAGGACCTCATATAATGATAAAAGGTTTGGAATATATTATTTTTTAATATTTGAAGATATTTTATTTCGCATACGAAATTTTTCAAAAATTTCGGTATACCTTATGTCACAGTTTAAATTTTAAATTAAGAAACGCTAATCTCAGCCATTCATCCGATTGGGAAGAGCGCAACACCGAATGATTCAAAACAAGAAAAAAAAAATATAAATTTTTGTGTTGTGCTTCAATATAAGTAAACATTTTATGTAGATCCTTATTCTTCCGTGCGAAGCCGGGAAGGGTCACTAATATATAATAAATATAATATAATACTTTGTTCTCAGTTTAATCGTTATATTTATTTCCAGATTGCACTAGTTTAGTATGACACGAATACAGTATTTAATTTTTGCAATGATTGTCTTGGCCGATGCAATAAATCGTTCCGTCTACAAAATAGTTCTCAGCCAAAAAGGATTCGCTCAAGTTTGTATACCTTTGAAATATTAAATAGATGTATTAAACTCGTGTAAGATTAAAGCATAAAGCAGAGTAATATTAACTTCTCTACCACCGCTAAACAATTTTATACGTCACAGTGTATTATATAAATGACGAGAAAGTCAGTGTAATTTTAGTTGAGTAAGAAGTTGTCAACTTCGATGAAAGTCTTGCAGCACATATATTTTTTTTTAAATAAAATAATTTATTTAATTTGTCTTATTTAATACATCTACTACACGTAATGTTTCAAATATATTTTTTCTACTCAAATCCGTTGACAAAAATATGAAAGAAAACTGTTGAACTTGTGCTGAGTCTTTGTTTATATATACATTTATGTTTATTTATTACATATTAATATTACACATGTAATATCATTTTAGTCCATGACACGCCTTTATACATAACGTTATTATCGTTTTTCATTGAACTTAAGAATTGCATAAATGCCTTTTCTTGCAAATTAAATTTTACCGTAAACTAATTAAATCAACGCAATTTTTTGACGTAACAAAAAAATATTAGCTCCGTCAGAGCATAAATTTTTTAATTAGCAATTCAATTTGGCCGATATAATATATGTATCAAATAGCAGGAACTTGATAGCAAGGCTATAGCTTTGCGAAATTAAACGAGCGTATTGTTATTAATTTCAATAGAATTCTATGTTCTATAGAATTCAACGTTTGATGATAAATACTCATCATTTCAGTTCCTCCAATACGATTTAGAAACTCCGCCAATAAGGGAATTCACATTTTGCACTTGGATACGAATTTTCGATCTGTCTGGCGATCAGAGCTTGTTTACATATGTTGGTGAGTAAAACTTTATTTACCTTCATCAAATTTTAGTGTTCAAATGAAATTAATAAGAGTATAAATCAACAGTACTACATTTACCTCAAAAAAATAAGAACGGTTTGGTTTTTTATTGAGTATCAAGATGGCGACTTCACGCATTCATATATTCTGTGGTAATAGACGAAATAGAGATAACTAGTCATTAAGGAAAAAAATCGACACAACGAAATTCGAATGTCATATAAATTTCGTAAAATACCATTGTATATAATTATTAAAATACTAAATACTTTATTTATTAAATTATTAAAACATTAAATTCAATAATTCATTCAAAACACCATCTTGCGGCGGTAATTTTTTTTTGTTATCTGTTAAAAATATTTGTTTTGAAACAATTGCATTTAAAAGCGAGTGGATGATTAAAAACCTATTTTACCTATATTTATAATAGTGTGTAATATGGACCTGGCCGGAGCTCCATACATTTATGAAACATTTTTATATTTTTTGCATCAAATATGTATGAATATATTAACGTAATTTATTACCGGTTAAAATAATATTACAATATTAGCTATAGGCATTACTTTAAGCACGGCCTAGTTAAATGGCTCGAAATATTCTTAAATAGCCGTGAATTATGTTTAATAAAATTTTAAACATTAACAAATAATGTATGTAAGAATCGTTGAGCAAATATCGTTGCAATACAATATTAATGAACACGACCCCTTTATTTGGACCAGTTTAGTGCATAATTGCCTAATATTTTAATATTTGGTATCAGGCAACATATTTATGGTCAATGGTGGTTATCAAGGTGTTGTCCACAAAGCAAACAGACTCTATTGTGACGAACAATGTGGCAGAGGAACGCTTATGACGATGCTTTATGAAGTGGTTTACTGTTCACTAAATAATTAAACGCGAACCAAGCCAGTTTGTGTTCGGTTTATATTAAATATATATTGAATATATTGATGGAAGATATCACACCTGAGTATATTGAGATCGATAATCAAATTACAATTAAAAAAATGAAATTGACATAAAAATTAAATTTTCATAAAATCTTATAAATTGACGCGATAATATATAGTTATTTAGTTTTTAACAATAAATTGTTCAAATTCTAAAATTATTTTCGCTACAACACTTACGTTAATAACGTGCGTTTTTGTTTGAAATATTGTGTCTAATTTGATTAGTTCTTGATATTTACGTAAACAAGTAATTTTTTTGTACATACATTACATACAAACGCGCACTTAACTAAGACGTTCGTAATTTATGAGTGCTTGATTAGCCAGTTCACGGTCTATTTAATATAATCACGAATGTTAAATTCAACTATTTAGAGCGTGTTTATTTATTTTTTTAGCAAACGGTAATAACCGTATTGTAAGGCTTTGGCTTGATTCTGGAGGACGGCATATTAAAATATCAATGAATGGACGAGCTTCATCGAGTGCACTGGTCGATATTAATCAAAATTCGTGGCGTCACATATGCCTTTCCTACCAATCAGATTTTGGCGCGTGGGCACTATACATGGATGGACGACTGGAATCTTGCGAGGCCGCTCAAAGTGTATGCATTCCTTTGCGTTTTACATTATATTTATATTCAGGGTATTTATTTTTGCATATAATTGGAATATCAAATGGTAGTGCTTGAAATTATTTTTATCCGCGACTTACATCATCCTCAATAATATACATCTTATATGTAATGGTCCAATAAGACTTAAAGAGAGTTCGATTACAATATTCATTTACAATTATTATCCAACTAATTCTATATGACATTGCAAAAGTAAATTTTATACAAGGTCACGAACAGTTATACAGACAGCTTGGATCATGATTAGCCGCAGCAAATCAGTGTCTTGCGTAACTATATAGTTATGTTGTGCAAGTAATTTTCAGACGCGAGCACTTTCAAGCTATGCTGCTTGGAAACTATTTGTATGGGTTTGTATGAGATTGGCTAAAATTAACTTATGTTACAGCTTTATGGTTTCGTGATTCCTGGTGGAGGAAGCGTCATTATCGGGTATGGTTTAACCGACTCAGGTAATATATTGCTTATATTCTACTAATGTTATACTTTAGGCTTAATAGCAAAATTGATACGTTTTCTGTGACTTTATTATAGGTATTCCAAGTGGCTTAGATGGTGAGGTATTTGGAGCCAACATGATACTTACTTCAACAATAGAGCGAAATTTTACAATTAAAAGAGATCCTGAATTTCGACAAAAAACCTTTACTAAAAATAAGCTATTAGCTAACAATAACAATAAATATGTAGTACTTGGCAATGTGTCTAGTGACACGATACAAGAATCTTCTGAAACGTCGAGCTTCCCTCTTTACAATACAACTCGAAATTTTATAAAATTTACGACGCCACACAGTACAATAGAACACGATGTTGGTCTAGATTTTTCACAGGTAAAAATGAAATCGACCGATGCTTCAAATGAAAAAGAAATTTTGGATTTTTCGTTAGTTGATAAAAACTTTAAGGGCAATAGCGATAAGGTAAAATTTTGGACTCTCATGAGCCAAACTGGTAATACCAGCAAATTTGAAGGAAGAAATGGTAAGAGTAAGGAGTTATCTGGTTCCAGAACTCAAGAATTTCCTACGGTATCAGAATTTGAATCACCGCCACCGCCGTCATCATTTCAAAGCTTTGTGCGCTCAAATGTTAAAATCAAAAAACCAATAATAACGCCTTATTTCGAAATAAAGGAATACGTAAAAGCTAATTCTGCGAAAAGTGTTTCCAATCAAAATAATTATGGAGTGTATGATATGGAAACACCTCCACCACTAGAGAAAAATGCAAAAGTATACGGTCAATGGACAAGTTCACAATTCGCTAATAGTGTTTTAAATTATATTAAAAGTTTTAACAATCAACAAAGAAAACAGAGAAAGATACCTTCAACAATCCCATTAATTAAACTGTCTGATTCATTTCCTTACGCATCTGATTTTAAATTAACTAAAATGCGTCCACCTTATAAAGTACAAAGAAGAACTATTATGGACAAAGGTATTGATAAACGAGAGGTTAAACATCCAGAAATAAATGTCGAAATCTTACACGACGATATAAGAAGTGCAATTTTAGAGTCTCATGCTAAGACTCAGGCTCATGATGTAAAAATAATTAATCGTGGAAATATTAAAAATAATAAAGAACATAGAATCTACAGGGATGTAGATAACCAATTATCAAGTGAAATTCTAAGTCCACGACCTATCGTTGCTTCTTCGAAAATTAATTTTAATAAATTGCAAGTTCGTTTTAATATTAATAGAAACAGCAATTTAATGACAATACTTCCATTTTTAAAATCGACCGAATACTTCATAGATAGAAATAACAATAAGGGAACTAGCAGTAGCGATGACATATACACCAAGAGTCTATCAAATGCAAATAAGTGGCACAATGTCAAATCTTTTAGTAATGATTACACGCCGCGACATATTAATGTGGAATCAGATGAAAATCAGGTCAATATTGACACAAAAGTAGCCGAAGCGAATAAAAAATATCCATCAATTAGATTAAAATACATGCCACATAATCACAAAATAGTAAAAAGTGTTGATGAAGAACCTATTTTGAATGCTCGCACTATGGCAATGGAAATATCTAATGTATCAAATGCTAATCTCGATTCGATTTCTTTATTAAAATACAATCATGGCTTTTTACCAAGCTACAATACGAATTCACCCGTCTTAGGTAATAATGTTCGAGATAAAAATACTTCTAATAAAAATGATTTTCATCAAAATGTTAAAATAGGAAATGCTTTGAATGAGCGTTTCATAATTGGGAATAATGAAGAGCAAAATCAGCAAAGTTCTATGGGAGGAGACGAGAAGGTTCCGGATATAAATAGGTATAGATCTGATTTTGATCATAAAGGTGAAAATGTACCTCCTTTTCTCGGACCGAAAATTTGCAAAAATACCGAATTATACGATCGCTTATTTTACGTTCAGCCAGATGGTAGTGTTGACGTCACACAAATACTATCGCCTATTAAGGAAAAAAATTTAGGTATTGAATTCATTAAACAGAATTATAAAAAATGTTCGTTAGAAGAGTCCATATTTAAACATAGTTCCTTGTTATTTATCGATTGGAACAAAACACCCGTTAGACTATTCGGAGGTTCATATCCTCAGAAGACGAAAGATCTATGTGGATTTTTCTAAAATTTTATTAAATAATAGTCCGTTTATTTACAATAAAGTGTAACTTAATTATAAAATAAATAAATTATTTGTGGTAAATACAATGATTTTATTTCATTTATTTTATAGTTTAAAAAAATATGTAACATTCAAATATCATCATCATTATATAAATACGTGAAGCAAAAACTTTGTATCCCTTTTTACGACAATTGCGTGGACGGAGAGGAATGAAATTTTGCACAATTAAAGTTTACAAGGAGGAGGAGTCCAGAAGGTAATTTTTTTTGTATAATATGCATTAGAAATACCTTAAATTAATAAAATAAGACATTACACACAATACTATTCACACACATCATATGCAATTACGCATAATTACACATCCACCCGTAGACAGAGACAGAGAAACTAAACTTTCTCTATCTACGCATCCATCCTTTTGGTATATCTCTATAGTCTGTGGTCAGACTGAGAAGAGATTAAATAGTACATGTAATATTCTCTTTTGCTTATGCTTTATCCAATAATTAGTTTAATAGATATTTGTACGTTATAATATATTTATTTTGCTATCTCTTTATTTGTTTATTTAAAGTTTTGTTTTTTCATTCATTAATAAATAAATGACTTTTTTGTTTAATTAAATGAGTAAAGCCTTGGTAAGCTCGGTGATTTTATTATATGTTTGACAGAAGAACCTTTTCCTTTACTTTATACTTTATTGTACACATAAAAGAAACATAAATCTACAAAAAAAAAGAAGTTATAATTACATTTTAAAAAATATGCAATATAAGCACAATATACAATAAATATGATAAGTCCTCAAACAAAACAAGTACTAAAAAAAGAAATAAATGTAAAAAATAATAAATTTGAGGCTTTATTATAGAATATTAAAACCATAATGAAGTTCAAACCTAATATTTAATTAAATTATGGTCGAATTATACCACTGGGCGAACACTAGTTAATTTAAAATGATTAAGTTTTTGATTGTGGCTGGTTAACAATTATTAATATTTTTTTAATATGTTTAAAAAACATTTAACTTCCTTGGTAATTATTATGTGCTCATATTATCTGGCGTTATAAAATGTCAACTCTTCGAATGTCTACGATTCGTAACTGATTTTATAAAACGATATATTATTTAGTTTATTAATAATCATTTATACAAATTTATTTTTCTAAGTTCAAGGGATATTTGGGAAACACATAATAGACTCTTTCGTAAGATAAAAAAAATTTTATAGTAAAATAAAACATATAATAATTTTTCAAAACGAATTATGAAATTACTAAAATGATCAATGATAATAATAATTTACAATAAACCTGACTACATAGTTAATTTCGCAATTAAAACGAAACAAAAATGTTAATAACTGTTTGCATAAATTTTATCCTTGGCCGAAAATATTTAAACCAGTTTTTGACTATGGAGAACCTACATTACAGTTGACTTTCTCTTTCTTTTTTTGTCACAGAATCAATCACGTCACAGTTCGTTCTAAATATTTCGCAAATAAAATGAATAAATATTTACAACTGAATTAATTACTTTAGTAAAATATCAAAATTATTTGTCTAGTCATAAAAACAATCAAACTCAAAGCTAAGTTACACTCAAAGTTAAATCAAAAGTTTTACACTGGTAATATATTTGGTATGTATATATTTAACAAAGTTCGCGCTGTCGGCATTTGATTTAGCGTTTGTTCCCGATTGCGTGACCGGAATCTCAAGTAACTCTCAAAAATTATGAATATTATATACCATATGCCATCTAAAACCAATCATGTAATCCTTAATATAAATTTCTGATTCTCCGGATTTGGAGCGAAACAGACGAAACTTTATAATAAAGTTTAAAATTAACGAAAATATGTATATTTATTCTAGGTTAAGGCAACAAGACACTTGGAGCGCGCATTTTGCAATTTTAAAAAGAATGAATTCGAACCTAACCACTTATATAAAGAGCATAGCCATGTTATATAACTATATTATGTACTTCTTCGTACAATGTGTAAAATGTTGTGAAATAAAAAAAAAATGCTAAAACACGCATGCAATTTTTAGTCACAATTAGCCTCCTGTATTATTTATTGCTGCTATACTCTAATATCAAGACTATAGGATTTTTTTCGTAAAAAAATAAACGATAATTTCGTCACGTCCATTCCTGGTTTACAGCGTCATAACTTTAAACGATTGTCGACATTTTTACATATTATATTTTTGAACGAGGGTGTTACATACAAAAATATTTATTGGAAAAAAGTTTATTCTCTAATGGAATCGTGAGGCTGAATTTTATTAAGCTTCATGCCCCATCGAGCACATTAATAAGGGCTTATAAAATTATAGTTCTGATATTAATTTGTTTTAAATACGCTTACAAAATTATTCGCTTATTATATTTTTCACATTTTAATCTTATAATGTAAAAAAACCGGACAAGTGCGAGTCGAACTCGCCGACCGAGGGTTCCGTACAGATTTGTAGGTACATATTTAGGGTTATGTTTAATTACAAAATTTTAAATTGAATAAGTAGGTACGTATAGCAGTGCAAACTGTTAGGTACTTTACTTGTACGTTATAAAAAACGGAAATGGCTATTTTTTCATTTTTCGTCATAAATCGAAAACTATACATCATAAAAATAAATAAAAATCTGTTTATGCTTGTGCCAATGAAGCCATTTCATACGATACCCCCCATGACACGGTTAACTCAATTCAAAATTTGGGCCTACGTTCCTTGCATAAAGACACTGTTTTCTTATGATTTAATTATAAATTTATAGTTTACAGATTTTTCCCTATACTTGTAGTATAAGACGCCAAGTTTCATAGTTCTAGGTCAACGGAATATACCCTATAAATTTTGATTCCCTTGAGAGTGTCGAAATATATATTACCGTATCAATTTATTACGTTAACTTAGAAGTTTGATTTTTTCGCAGCTTCAAGAAACTTTAGACCTGAGTATATCGTTTTAATTTCAACTCATAAAACATACAGGGTCAACATAAAGGGTCTTGACAGACAGACAGACGGACGGTCGGACGGACAACAAAGTGATCCTATAAGGGTTCCGTTTTTTCCTTTTGAGGTACGGAACCCTAAAAAACAAAATAGAATGCTATAAATTGAAAATGTTTATGAAGCTGACGATTAATAAACTCGTGCTTGAAAAATATCTGTGAGATATTTAAAATTTTTATTTACATCAAAACATATCTATATACAAAAATCAAATATATTTCAGATACATTTAAATCTACAACTACAATATATTATATATTCAAATTTTGCATTATTTTTTGTCTATTTACTGATTGCACCGAAACTATTGGAACTTATAATTGTACTTGACTTATTGTCAAAAGAAAGCAGACGGTTTTTACTAAATAGTATATCTTCATAGAATGTTGTGTAGCTTTAGCCTTATGTTTTACCAGGATACAATAAAGCAATACAAATATAATTATTGACTTCACGAAACTATTTGAAGTACCACGAGAATTGTAAAACCGCAATTAGAAGATTGTACATAGTATCAGCTAATAGTTCTCAACTAATATCTTGATAAAGCAAACAAGTATTCTTACATATTAACTGGTCACGAATTCTATTTATATTCATTTTATATTGCATTGAAATAAATACAGATTACAGACTTACCTCATTATAAATGGCATATATTTAAAAAAAAATATTAACTACAGGGACCAAAATATTTTCTCAAAACATTACCGAGTCTTTTAATTTTCAACATATTTAAGTATCGATATATTGTAAAGCTTCTATGTTTGGCAGCAGATCATAAGATTCCATGCTGAAATCCATCTTGGGTGAATAAAAAAGGGTGTTTTAGTGTGGTGGAATAAGTTGACCCTAAAGGAAGATGAGACCTTAACCCAGCCGAAAGACATTCACAATCAATGACATTTCATATTTTTAGTATGTGTGTATAATTTATGTTGTGCTCGGCGGTGAGGGAAATCATCAAAAATAAACCTGTATGTGTCAGGTGATCATCTGAAACACGGATACTACTTTACACCCCGGCCAAGCCTACATAAGCTATGAATTGTAGTTCATTAAATAACTATTAACGACGTATCATTAATTATATAAAGAGTGAATGTACCCATTTAATAGTCAATCAAGCAAAACATTAGCGTTTTTCATTTAAACAAATATACGAAATCCATTTCACCCATCTATTTTAATTTGAAACGCTGAGGAACGAAGGTTTGTTTATTGAAAAAAAATCATCTGAAATATTAGACGGCGAAGTTATAAACAATGTTTTAATATCAAACCTCTCTAAAGGAGTAAGCCACTGTATTTAGTCGGGTAAAGGATTACGAAGTTAGATGCCAATCAAACTGTGGATTGCGGTAACACTCCTTCATTTCGCAACTGACGTATTTATTTGATATAATTATAACAAAATACATTTACTATTTATTATATTTGAGGCAATGTATTATGCATTTATAACTGTTTTGAGTTCTCTTTAATATAAACTCGGTGATTTATTTCAATGTATTGTTATTATTGTTTGTAGTATTTATGCATTACATTTTTGATAACAAAATTGCATTATTTCTCGTTTCAAGAAAACAAGGAAGAGAAACGCTCAGTCGTTCCGAACAAATAAATACTTTCATGCTGTGTTGACGGGAGGCTAAATGTAATTAATTCAGACACGATTTTAAATACATTTTTACTTCGTTTAAAATTTTTAGATGAAAATTCTAGGAAAATCACTGACAAAATTGCTTTCTAATATAAGACGTTTTGTGTTATTTCACCTTGTGTCGAAATATTAAAAAATGCTTTGTATACGAAAAATTAAAAAAAAAAAACATTCTTTAAATGCTTTTACATTTTGGTTAAATATGTACATGTGTTACGGTTCAGATCATATTGAGATCATTTTAATTATTTTTTAATTTAATTGGCCATGAAAAAAGTTTATAGCAAGTTAGGCAGCAGGTTAAAAATATATACTCAAAATTACTTTCTAGAATCATATACACAAATTAAAATCATTTAATCTCGACTACCCATCGCAGCTTCGCACGGGCCAAAAAGTCATGACTTTTTTTCCGAAATCTGAATCATCGTCGTATTTAACTTTGAGTTTTACAATAAGTTACCTTTTGATTTAAGACATGTGAGCTCATTTAATGTATTTAAGACAAAACTATCAGAACGTATTACTCAAAATTACCCACTTTAGAAATAAATATATTAAATGGGCAAAAAAAAATAAATAAAAAAATGAAAAAAATTAAATGATTGGCTTGTAATTGATTACGATCACTTAGTCTTACTGTAATTTTATTGTTTCCATGTAAGTGACTTTGTGTCTTTTATGGAAATAAAGATCTTTAAGCCCAACTCAATTTACACAGAACCTTAATTAATTATACACCAAAACCTTTCTCATAAATCACATTGGCGGTTGGTGAAACTGTATAAAAACCCGTTAATTTCTGAGTTTATCGCGTTCAAACAGACAAACACGGAGGAAGTCCCGTACAAGCAAATACTACATATTTTAAGTCTGTTTGTTTTATTATATGTAGTGATAACGAAAATGTATTCATCAATTAAAATAGTCTTTTTAAGATATACAAAATGAGGCTTAACAAAATTACATGGCTACAAAAAAAATCATGACTATATTTCATTTTGCTAAATGTACATTATCAAGATAAGATTAATACATCGACACAAAAGGAATCACTGTATCATATGCTCGGTTAGTATAATACAAAACAATTACAAACTAACACAAAACTTAAGTTATAATAATTAAGTTATAGCAACCTAGTTTTGGCTTTCCTTTCATTGTGTAACATTATTTAACAGAATGAATCGAGGCATACAGTTATTTTATGACAGGATGGTGTCTTATACAAAAATAATTATTTTAATATGTTAGCTGAGCAAAGCGAATAGAACATGTGATCTTTATTTAAAACTGCCCGTTCAAATCCGGAAAAGCACGATTGTTTTCATGTACATAATGATAATTAATGAATTGCGAGGTAACCTGCATGTCTCGGTTGAAAATCTGACACAAATCGGCATTGCTTCCACAAAACACGCTAATATCTTCCGAGCTCTGGCTCTCGGCTTAGAAAACTCGCATATGACGAAATCAATTGTGACAAATGACTTTCTCGACCCGCAGTGGGGAGTACCAAATCCATTTGATTAACAGGAGCGGCGGCGTTTGCCGAACAATGGGATATAAGCGAAGTTATTTAATTACAGGTTTTACCCCGACTGTTCTCTGATGCACGATACATCGAGATTGATGCTCATTGAGATATTTTATAGTTAAAAAATACCAATAAATATATATGGAGTAATATAAGTAAATGAATATACTTAGTTTTTAGGAACTTAACTTAGGAAATAAAGAGCGCCGTTTTCCATTACGAAAGTCGTTACCCCAAGACACGCCAATAGATGTTTCAAATAGTAAAAACATAAGATGTTTAATTGCCGTAATACATAGTACAGTAACAACATTTTATTAGTTATTTCCATTAAGCAGCTCTAATTTATTTAACATTCATAACCAAAGAACGTGAGTTAAGTGAGGCATTTACATAACACTTTGATTACTTCAACGGATCTTATGTAATAATTAGTCGATATTAATGTCAAAACGTAAACCAGTATGTATACATTGTTTGAGAATGCTTTAAAACCGGCGACCGAATGATATGTGTGCTATGTATATTCCATATAACAATAAATAAAAATATATGCAAAAAAATATACGAGCATTTTAAATGAAATGGTCACGTTTCGAACTTGATACGAAAAAAAAAACTAACGAAGGTGTATTCATGCTCATTTGTAATAGAATAAGTTTCACAAAGTTTTGTCTTGTTGAACTGTAGAATTCGTGCAAAACCTACAAATGTTTACGACTAACATGAAACTTTTATATAATAGTTTATAGTTCTTGTATAGGGTATATGACTGCCTCATAGGTCTAGTGGCTAGATGTAAGGCCGCAGGCCCAAAGGTCCTGGGTTCGATTCCCAGGTCGGGTAATTAAAACGTTATTGGGTTTTTCCTCGAAAAATTCTCAGTAGCGGCCCAGAGTCTGGAAGTTAGTAGTGTGTATACTCCCGAGCCTCGGAAAGCACGTAAAGCCGTTGACCCTGCGCCGTTGAACTACGGTCGTGTCGGATTACCGATCCATCGCTTGTATAGAAAAAAACAATAGGGAATAGAGGGTGCACCTGTGTTTGCGCATACACTTGTGCACTATAATATGTTCTGCGCAGTTAGCTAATCTCTCTTGACATTGGCCACTGCGGCCGAAATCGGTCCGGAGGATATTAATATGTCCTCCAGACCGATTTCAACCTTATATCTAGCCACTAGACCAACGAGGTGTCGGAGGACATTATTGTAATAGGACATATATAAGACAAGTCTATTCGTTGATTTTTTTGTGATATAGTTTGTTAAAAAAGCCGAGATGGCCCAGTGGTAAGAACGCGTGAATCTTAACCGATGATCGTGGGTTCAAACCCGGGCAAGCACCACTGAATTTCATGTGCTTAATTTGTGATTATAACTCATCTCGTGCTTGACGGTGAAGGAAAACATCGTGAGGAAACCTGCATGTGTCAAATTTCACTGAAATTTTGTCACATGTGTATTCCACCAATCCGCATTGGAGCAGCGTGGTGGAATAAGCTCCAAAACCTTCTTCTCAAAAGAGGAGAAGAGGCCTTAGCCCAGCAGTGGGACATTCACAGGCTGTTACTGTATAGTTTGTTATGTTGTATTGTTATAATGCATATAGTCATTTCAGTCGCTTTATGAACGTCTTCTGCTAGAAACATAAAAAAAAAAACTATGTATAAAAGTTTTGTAAACGTCGAAAGTAGCTACGGAAGATTGCGCTTCAACATCTAAGTATCTTTTATAGATTAATTATTTATAACTATTTATTATTCATAATTATTCATAACGAAGTAAATGGAGAAGGTTACACATGTGACAGATTTATTTCCGATTTGCAGGTTTCCTTTCGATATTTGACTTCACAGCCGACTGTGTAATATATGTTACGTGTCCTATATTATTTTCTGTAATAAAAAAATATTACTTCAAAGTGATATATTTGTTAGACCAACAGTACCATGAACATTTATTTAATATCCATTTGTTTAATAAACACGATATTAATAGTTCTACTTTCATTTTCAATTATGTATTATATTTGTGATCGAAGCATGTGGGTATATAAATCTGAGACCAAAATTAAACCTACAACTTTCACATCGGTAAGCCGCTCATATAACTTTGAGCTATTACGGTTTTATATTGCTATTTTATATTATGTAAAAGATTTGTAAAAAAAATATGTAAACAAACGCTCTTCGTTTTAACATCTACAATTATATCTAAGAAGTTTGCCCAGGTGTCGAAATTCGACCATAAACATTATATTAAAAGAAGTTGAGGATAATAATATTAATTTGCATAAACTTAAATTGCCGTTCGTTCATTCATTTACTAGTTATAATAGAATTAAGAAAATCACATCACATCGGTCACAACCTTTTAAACATTGATATGCTTTATTGGGTTGTCTGGTAAAAAAAATATCGTTTGATAAACAGCGAAGAAGAAGTGAACTGTTTTGTCTTTGCCTATTCAATATACATAAGATAAAATATACATGCGGATGTTCCAATCGCTTGTTTGGTCGTAAATATTTATAAAGATTGCATAAAACTGCACTATATATTATAAGAACAAGACATTAAACATAGCAAGTCACATAAACAGGTTCCGTACTCGAATACGTTACTTGGAATGCATCTACATTTATATTATGGAACCAGATCGTTTGTACGGCTGAATACGGTAATACTAAAACTACAAATAGGATTTGAATAATATTATTATTTGAGTCATGTATCGGGGGCCTTGGGAATATGATGGACTCGTAAGCCGGGATGGTAAACGACATGACGCTCTCTTATGCCGTCAGGCCCCCTCTCCGCCACCAACCTCCAGTCCCTCGTGTGTGCGTCACGCGTATTATTATACACTTCGTCGTTTTGAATTATAAAAAATAAGAAAAAATATTAATGTTAATAATGAAACTGTTTTTATTTACTCTCTATCTATATTTATATCCATGTCTCACATCTGCCGGGCGTCTCGTGACGGCCATATTTATTTTGTTTTTGTTTTCACGTTGAATGTAAAATCAATGGTGGCAAAAAGAGATAAATCTAAAAAAGTAAACGTCCGTTTAACTGCGTTAATAATGATGAAGGCCGTAGATCATTAGATAGTATGTTTATTGAGTAACGTTATAGTATGTATAACTTGCGCTATGACCCTAAAAAGCGGAGCGGTGACCATAAGTGTCAACAAATATGGTAAACTGCATGAAACAGGTATCAGGAGGCTCAGCTAGTTACAGAGCTGTTCATTTGTATAGTGCCAAGGTGATAGATTTATCCGACTCCTGTCCGGCTGAGGTGTCCGCTCGCTGCTTTAAAATCGGCGGATACATATTTGAAATATTTTTTTTCGACCGACTCCATACAGTGTTTCTCAAGGTGTTTTCTTTCATCCACGACCATGAAATCAATTATAGTCAAATGAAGTACATAATCAGTACTATTACTACTGAACCCGCGCTCTGGGTAAGATTACCGTGTTCTGAGCACTAAACCAAACGGAAAGTTAATAGATTTTGATGAAACAATAGCGTTTTATAGTATGCAACAAAAAAAGAGAATTTCACGCGAGCGAAAGAAGAACCATTAATAAAATTATATATAGATAACATCTTTGTTTTAAGTAAATTCTTTACAGCGTTTCGAGACTTAATAGCGTTTCTAATATCTTCACATCTACTAACACCGATATTTAATTGTATGAAGGTATCGAAGTTTTAAATATAACAAGGTAAAAAACACATTTTAATTGCTGCATCGGTGTGCACGCCGGAAGAGAAAGTGTTACAGATTTTGATTTTTTTTTGCATTACTCGCGAACGTAACCAATGCCTCACACGGTTTGATGATTGCAATTTTATTATAGACCTTTCATTGTTTCTCAATTTAGTTTATAAAAGTCATAGACAAACTTACATTTAAAAGTCATAGATAAGCTTACATTTTAAGAATGCCAGAGTCGTTATCATATGTGTGAAAATTTAATTTAAAGTAAATATTTATAACGTTTAAAAAATATCTTTGGAAGCCACACTGATTAGTCAGGCATCGGGCATCCCATGAGTTTTTCTTTACCCTTGACGAAATATATGCAATGCCATTATGTTTATATATTTGAATGATACAAAAACATAAGAATAAGTTCTAACAGCGTGTGATATAATCAGAATGGAGAGCACTTAAATGTTATATAAACTAACCGTTGTGTGTGTGTAACTGTGTATGTGTGTGTTGGCGTTGACTTAAGAACAATAGTTATAACTCATTTTATTGTTTCTTTCATACTAACACCCAGCACAGATTATTGTACGTATGCTTATTAATTATTAGAAGTTTATAATATATATGAATATACTAGGTTAACTGATTTCAGTATGTTACAGCGTTTTAATTGTAATAAGTTTAACGAACCATAATAAAGAAATTCACGAACAAAAGTCGAAGAAAGAATTTTAACGAAACGAAAATGGTGAAATGGTAAATATCATTAACTAAATGTTAACTAAATGTTAATGATATTTAACATTATACTTTTATTTATCAATTTAAAGGATACACTGAATATAAAGGTCTCACAGGTAAGGTTCTGATGATATTTCCAAACAAAACGCAACCGAGCGATGTCTCGCTCGTCTTCGGGATCCCTAAATAAGTTTCATTGGACCTGACCAGGCGTTTATTAGCGCTGTAATATATTTTCGTGTGCAAATATATGCTTTTATAATTGAACGCCGGCAATAATTGAAATTAAATAAATATAAGATCACGCGATTATAAATGCGGATAAATAGCAAGCTTTATAGCTTGCTATTTATCCGCAGGAGTTCGATTATTATTATTTACTCCGATAAAATCGGATATAATTCTTAATAATATCATCATATATTTTAAAAACATTTCAAGTGTTATCGTCATATCCTCTAGAAAACTAAGAACTGAAAGTTGGTAATTTAAATAATCATATATTTGAGTATTAAGTTTTATTATAATTACAGTCATTTCTGTGGTGTCGAAAATAATTAGATATCTACTTATAAATTCGCTAAGTACAATCTACGCTTACTTTGTTACCTAATCGAGATACGTACCGCTGTCTAGACGGACAACTGGATTGCTTTCCTTAATTTTATTATGTAAATTTAAAAATATGTAAACCATAATAGATTATTATGTTATTTTTAATTAAGATTTAATTAAGATAAAAAATGATATTTCAGTATATGTATTTTTAATATAAATATATTTAATTGCATAATAACCATTATATAATTTAAAATTAGGAAATTCTTTAATTCGTATCGTATTCACCTTAGGAAATTGAGTATTCATTTTAAAGTTAATATGTAATGCACTCACAACCAATACCAACCATGGCGACTATTCTCACTGGCCATGTGTTTAGGAGATAGTGCACAAATGTGCGCGAAAACACACTTACATTCTCTATTCCCTCATTCTCATTACACGATTAGACAGCAGCGCGAAATTGTAAGCTTTTAGTGAAATCTAAACTCCTTTACTTTTTTGACAGAAACGCTCAATATATTTTTTTAATTGACTCGGGAATTGAGCCGAATTGAATGAATTGTAGTGTATTAGACACTATTAGACAATGCCGCGTCTCCTTCTTTCGAATGTCAAATCACTAATATCAGAAAAAGTGAAATTATTGTTTAACTAAACAGCCGCTAATTAACGTATTATGGTAAGACGGTATATTTTTAATATTAATATGCATGATATATATACTAAATCTACGTCTAATACATATTAGAGCTTCATTTGGTTCAATTCCCATATATATATATTTCACACACCATATATATCTATACGGTGTAAGAAACACGCGTCACTTAACGATGAATTAGAATCGGATATGTCAAAAACGAACTCAGTTAACACATATTTAGGTTAATTAAAGGAAGCAAATATCAGTTTGGAATAGCAATTTCAATTTTTATTACAACGATAACATTTTACTTTAAATTTATTATTACAGAATAGACTAGTCGAAAGTCCACTCAACTTTATTAATGTACCAAATTATAATTGATTAACAAAAAAAAAAAAAAAATACATATTAAACATTTATTTAATTGATTTAAGTATTTTTTGAAATATTCGAATGACGAAATATATATTTGAATTAAATTGCATCCTAACGCGAATTTGGCAATATTTACATAATGTACTGAGCTGCTGAACTAAATGCAGCATCGAATAAGCTTTAATCAATATTGTTAAAGGTATAAAATATAGTAATTTATGAGCTCTAATTTAAATCAAATAGCATACAAATAAACGCCTTATTGGCTTTTCAAAGAGTATCTTTAAAAAGATATATAAGCAACTTCGTTGTTTGGTTTTAATTCAGTTACTGTTTCAAACTAATTTATATTTCAACCATCCTTAGCATCCTAAAAGCTGTATATTTTCCGATTGACGCGATATGAGAAACTGACGACGATAAATCTATGTTTAGTCATTAAGAAACGTACTGTAAAAGATATTCCAATTCCAAAAAAACTTTTATTTATTTTATGCATTTCAATTTTAATATAAATAAAATGTTAATTAAACGCATGTCTGGAAGTAGAGTAAGAAATCATAGACACGTCAAATATTATGTAGATCTATCCGGTGATATGATTTTGAACGGAAGGTTGAGCAACATATTAAGATACACATATTGTTCTGAAACATAACGTAATTTGGTTGGCAAATGTCATATTTGTGTCACGAGGCTTCGCTATCGGTGATCTTAAACGTTGTTGGTAGTGAGTGGGGTGGCTTGGTGACCACACGCCGCTGGCTGGTCAGTTATTCTTGTGTTTGTGGTTGCGTGTGCGCGTCTCATCGGTGCTTTGGAGGCTTTACCGTAAGTTTTTATAATCGTTTTATTTTTTGTTTTTTAATTATAATTATTGTTTATTTTAATTATCTGTAGACGCTTAGCGAGTTGTTTACGATTGCACGGCGAAATGTCATATTATATCTATTAGATTAATTGATGTGGTTGATTGTTTTTTTTGCTGTGATATAATATTTAAATGGATTACACATTATGATATTAGCGTTGGCTATTACGTTATCAATTATTCCCCGTGATTGCTATTTCTGTTTATTATAATTGTCAAACAATCAAATTTGTTGATGGCTATTTAATAAAACAGGTCCTTTGTACTGTAAAAATAATCCCATTGAACGTTTTAAGATTAATTTATTATATAGTTAATATCCATAAATTAAAACGAGTGTAGGTTTCACAGCCCAATAATAATAATTAATATCTTAGTAGGCGTTTGAGTGGACTTTGATTAAACTATAATATCTTATTTCTTTTTTTGCTCAAGGATTAAAAAACTAATAATATTGCTATATTTAATTTTTAGTGTAGACAAATGGTGATTATAATTATGTAAATATTGCACTACTTTAACAATTCTTCAACAATGCGAATGAATCTATTTAAAATAAAACAAAACCACAACCTTATTGTTACCTTATTGTTTTCAAATACTTGGAATGATGCTGAATGGCATAACACTCTATTGTTAATAAATAAATTAATTTTCCCGGCCCAAAGGGTGGCACAGGATTATTAATACTACGCGGTATGTCTGTAATCTGTCATCATTAGAATCGAATAGATACTCAATGAATATTTTCACAGAATAATTCTCATTATAAAAATGCCCCCAAAAACACCCGGAACGTCCGTTTCGCCGTATTGTCCGTTTCCATAATTATTTTCATATTATTTTTTATATTTTATAATTGAAAATATAATTATGTTTACTTTGTTTACGCATATTAATTGAAATAAATGTATTCGATTTATTTAATTATTATAAAATATATTAGTTAAGTTTACGTCTAATAATATGAGACTAAAATAGATAAAATAATATCTTGATATACCTAATAATGGAACCCGTCATTTTAAGCTCTCAAAAGACTGATGTACGCGTATTATAACTAGGTAATAACAGCCTCCTTTATGTTTTCGAGTTAAAAAGAAAGCTTATGTTTCTTGTCGGCTTACATAATAAATACCTTTGACAGGGCTCTATGCAAGTCTGGCTAGGTGATTACTACCCGTAAAATTAATCCATCGCATAACAGCGGTACATTGTATTATTATTATACATATAATTTATATAAATATAAAGAAAAAACGCAACCCTTAAAAAAATTTATATATGAATTAATATTGCGTTTTATTCTGAAAAGGCACCAATATAGTTAAACTAAAGAAGCAAAACATTGTCTTAATACAAAATTTGAGCGACATCGTTAGACCGTCTTCGAGATACACGAAATTAATATTTTTCATTTAATCTAAAGTTATCAAATCAAAATTTTAAACTCTATTTATTTTGAAGATTGCCCATGTGAGAGTACATTCACTTTGTATTGCCGTGTTCCGGCAAAGTGAAGATTAACAGGCACTGAGAGTAAGTTTCGCATTTATAATATTAGTTTAGAAAACCTTTCTCAATAACTGGGCTATCTAAAGAAAAATATTATTCAAGTCTGAATTTCATATATTCTGATATTATCGTGCACAGACAAACTCTTAATATCATTAAATTAATGTATTTAATGAAATACAATCAATGTGATACAAATGGATACGACATTGTATTGTTAAAACAAATTACGGGATTGTTGACGCGTCCGTGTGATGATTTGGGCAATTATTTTACTACAGAATTCGATTGTGCTTTAAAATTACTTTTTATAATGTAAATTTACTGTTTAATTGGAACCATTACTTATAGTGAAACAATAAATCACATTTTTATCTCACATGTTTTAAAAAATAGTAGTAATAGCTCTGAAGGGTTCGACGTAACTGCCGTTTTCGTTAGGGGTTGTTTTAGGACGCTTTTGTTCTCGAAATACCGGATACCGATGCAATATAATTCTGGCCAAAATGGTTATGTGATCGGTATTTAGTTATACACGCAGGCATGTATAATTTCTACACTAGTGATCTAAAGCTGGAAGGGCTTAGCTCCAGCAAAGCGGATGATAAAATACATTTGTATTTGCGTGTACACTTTCACACTAACATGTTTCCTGTGTATCTGTATGCTTGTATTTAACGAAGCCCGAGTTAGATTATATATAGATGTAGACACATTTGGCTTTTAGGATTGTTGGGCTTAGTCTGAAATTCACAAATGGGTGGAAGTTATAGAACAGTCACTATCGCTGTGCTTAGGGTTACAGTGCAGCACTCTCTTAATAAAGCAGCTCTGTTTGGAGAGGCGATACACTTTTCGCTTAACTAGGGACCCTCCTTGGAAAGATGTTTTAAAATAAAATTATCTAAATGACAGAGAAAGTATTAACTACGCCTCTTCATCATTGCTTTATTAAAATATGCTCGATCTTTCAAAAAGCAAAAGAGATATATATTATACAATTTTTTTTGGAAAGAAAGAACCTATATTTAATCGACAAAGCCTTACATGTTCAGAGCTTTAAACTGCCGGTCGTTACTCGACAGCTCCGGTTACTGAACACTGATAGGTATCTTCAGCGAAGAGATTAGGTCTGTAATTAGACTCAACTCATCCATAAACACTGCATACTGAAAACAATGGATAATATTATTTAAACGCCGTCATTATCATTTTCTATACCAAGAGATACAATGCAATATGATTTTATTTTGTTAGAAAGCTTGTGTATCAAAATCATATTTAAGGCTGCAAGTGCAAGCAAAGAGCATTCTTTGAATCTACTGAGCAATCAAGTTCTAATAAAAATACCTGGAGCAGAGAAGCCGGGTGCAACAAAAAGTTTGGACCTATGTAGAAAACAAAAAATATCGACCTGAGAGGCACGACCTGTACGAGAAATACAAAGAAGCAAGAGCGCGTCACCGTCGAAAATCTAAGTTATGTAAATACACACTAACAAAGTTCATCCAAAAATCAATAGACATCTTTTAAAAATTGGTTGGTTTTAAAGACATTGACGGATGTAGATTTAATAGTATTTTACTATTAACATTGATGTAAGTAAAGTCAAATATCGACTTCCGGGTCGGAAAGAAATGTCAAACCTGAGAAGAACCGGCAAAAGAAATTCTGGTCTGAGTGATCGTCTATCTACCTGACCCACGGAACATCAACATTAATGATAATAAAATAGCATCAAGGTACTAAAGGGTTAATAACGGTACCGTCCTTCGGTATCCTACCGGTTTCATTTCTCCTAGAAATGCAAAATATCGATTAAGCCCTCAATTGATTCGATACATCGATATTACTTTAAATAGATCGATAGACATTGACATTGGCCTTCTCGTTTAAGCGAATGACTCGGCGTGACCTTGAAAAACATTTAACCTTCTCGACACTTTAACAGCGGTGACAGGGGGACATTTTTTCTAAAAATAAGAAAAACAAATTGTCAAAACTTCAGTAAAAAATTATGACTTTTTTAAAACTGACACTTTTAAAACCTTTTTTAGATATTTTTTATGGAAGTTACTTTCGGTTTAACGTACCGTAATCGTATTTTGATAAACTATTGAACAAAACAAGGAGTTCAAACCTAAAAATAATTTTGCTCTTAGAATTCGCGAGAGCAACGGAAACTTGAAATAACTTTTTGGTGTACATATGAGTTCTTCGAAATAATTTGATTGATTCGCTAAACTTTCGAAGTTTAAGATATTCGTTACAGGAAGTTTATGTGAAGTTAGATATACGATACAAGATACCGATGAATGATGAGTAAAATAAAATTTATTTTATTTTATTCACGTTCAATTAAATTATTAATTAATGTTTAAAAATTCTGAAATAATCATATTAATACCATAAAGTATTCGTTCGCTTTTTTATTAAGTTCGCTAGTTTATATAAAAGGATTAATTAATTTTCTCTATAAGTGGAAGTAATAATATCGTTTAACTCATAACTTCAGAAAATATAAGAACAAGCAAACGTCTACAAAGGTTTAAAAATTAAAAAGAATTAAAAGAAAAACTCTTTCCCTTGGAACTTGAACTAGCAAAGTGAGATTCAACATTTTTGTAAAGATTAATGTGGATAGATGAAAACATCTTGACATTCTTTTAAGCACAAAGAGTAGAATACTTTATCTACGAGTATATATATAAATACGAAATACATGAGAGAAAATCACGAGATCTCCTCAACTATGCGCCCGATCTACTCGAAATTTGTCACAGTTACTCCTTACCCGACGTAGACGCTCACTAAGAACAGATTTTACGCAAATCCTATTCATTTTCCTTTTTGAAGTGATAACTTCTTATGGGAGGGTAAACCGCTATAAAATATAAAACCTGGATTGCTTTACTTGAAAGTTACCAACCTAACGCCATCTAGCGTATACAGATAGTACTTATAATAATTTAGCAACTCTCAAGTACTAATTTAAATTATAATTAATAATAAATATTATCACGTCTGTCGAGCGTCCCGAGATGCACACGTTTCCCGTGCGAAGACGGGACGAATAGCTAGATATTAATAAAAACTTTGAAATAAATGAAAAATTATCCTGTAATCCAACCAGGTTGCTATGGAAGATGTCTTTGAAAATTTTAATGGATGTTCTTGATATTGCGTAAGTAGTTTTATAGCCACTAAATAAAATAGAAATCTTTTGAACTTTTTTCTAAATATGGATGAGCGATGTGCAGCTTTTATATACTTTAATTTAATTTATCATAATACTCCATGTTTCCCTTTAATTTAAGTAGTTTATTTAATTTTCGTCCTTATTTACTCACTAAGCATATTGAAGGTTTTGCATTACGTGCACGTGGCTGTGTCTCGCGTATTAATTAATATATTGTTCACTTAAAATAATATCTGTATGATTAATAATATGAGATGTCGATACAGTTGAAATTTAATTTAATTTTAATCAAAAAATTATATCGATGTTTTTGTTACAACAATATATATTTTCTTTTCATTTTTTTATAGGCATCCAACAACAATACCGTAGTCCGTTAAAAAAAATTAGGAGGACACTGCCAACCTCTACTATTTTATCACTCCCTCGCGTTCATAATATTTTTTCTAAACGAATTATGCTGTTATATATATATAATAAGATAACTTACTGAGGGCGGTGCAAAGCGCGGATAAAAAATACAATTGCACTCTCATAATCCGTTGGTACGGCGATCCAACGCAACCGGAGAGAGTTCAGACGAAGTAGCACTTCTTTATGTGCTTCCCGAGATGAATTCTGTCATCTCCCAATGTATTTGTTTGCTACTGAGATTAAAAATATAAAAAAATAACTCAGTACTCTATAATGGACCTAGGATTTGAGCCCATGACGTTCGAGTTATGCAGTCTCATAAACTAATCTCTAGACCAACGATGTATGAATACGAAGATATAGCAAATAGTTTTTGTGTCGAGAAATCATTACTGTCATCGAGCGCATGTCCGCGGCGTTACGCGTGTAGAAGAAAGCGTTCAAAGACTTCCACATCAATTAAAATTACTAACACGACGTACTTTACTTTACACTTTGTTAAAACACGCTAATACTAATAATATATTGCGAAAAGAAAATTATGATGCAACAATTATGTTCAAAATGAAAGTTATCCTGATATGCAACTACTGCAACAATGTAATTGTGGATGCTATTTATAGACTCATCTAACCATTAGGTTCAATTTACAATTATTCACAATGATTGCATTTATTAAATGAGGTTGCATTTTATAAAAATATCCTGAAATAGATTTCGCGTTGGTTTACCAATAACAGGTACAACACATTTGAGATCGTAGATCTTTCGAACTTCGATGCAATGATGTAATAACAAGTAATCGCATTAAACCGAAAGTAGAACTAAAATTGATATTCATTATTTGTTCTCTGACGAAATAAACTTTTACTTGAAATAACAGAATCACGGTCGTATTACATACAGGATTTTACGAAATATATTTCGATTGTAACTAATAAAATTATAACTAATCTTATAAATGCGAATGTGAGTTTGTTTGTTTGTTTGTTACGCTTTCATGACTAAACCACTAAAACCGATTTTAAAAATTCTTTCACCAATGGAAAGCTACATTATCAAAGAGTAATATAAGCTATATTTTATCCCCGTATCCCCACGGGGAGGACCTACGCGGGTGAAACCACGAGGAAAAGCTAGTAACTACTAATATTATAAAGAGGAAAGATTTGATTCTTTGTTTGTTGGTTACGATTTAACAAAAACTACTGGACCGATTTTAAAAATTCTTTTACCATTAGAAAGCTACATCTTTATCGAGTAACATAAGCTAAATTATATTTCCAAATATAATAAAGTTTACTCGGTATTTTCAAAAATAATATAGCATATGTTACTCAGTATATTCTCAAAAAAATTGAGATCTTTCCCTAAAATGGAACAATGGAACCCGAGGTATCAAATTGTTGTCTATAAAAGTCATTATTTGGCGTGCGCTGCGAAAACTATTGACGGTATATAAAAAAGTGGTCTATATATTAATAGTAATTATGATTGCTCACAAAAAAGTCCGCGATGGTATATGCCTAACTATTATAGTTAAGCCACAATAACAGTGTTTGTTTAAATTATTAAGTTCAAATACGTTGGAATCGAATAGAGGTGATATATGTATCACGATATTATAGTTATATATATATAGTTTGATAATTAAGGATGATTATTTACATGTTAATTCCACTTTAAATGAGCCGGATCGTACTTTTCGTTTAGAAGTTATGACGGGTATTAAATTCTCTCAGTGAGAAAAATGTCACAGTTTGAACAAACTGTAACTGTTCTACGTTCAGTCTATTACCAGATACTAATTTACGTTAAATAACAGTTTTTAAATTTTCGCAAACGAAGTCACGGGAAAAATGCTAGTAATATATAAAACGGATATACCTGTGTATTGGGCTCGTTTTGGCGTCGCCTCTCGAGACTATCGTTTTCTTCAATATTAACAACTTTCATATTGTAATTTAAAAGCATTTACCGCCGTTAGAAATAAAGTCCAGTTATCGACTCGATTTTCTCTCTGTTTTATTGCGCTTTGATTATGCACATACTGATGTACGAACGATAATAGTATAAAAACATATTAAATAAAAATACAAAGAAAGAGTTGACTGACTCTATTCAAATATATTGCTATTATTACTATTATTGATGCCTTCTATTCGGAAAGACCAAATCATCATCTGACTAATGTTATAAACACGTAAATAACTCTGTCTCTTTGTCTCAGCACGACTTAGCCATACTAACAAACTTGACATGTAGGCAGGTAGCCTCAAATCTGGATAAGATATAAACTACTTCTATACAAAAAATCATAACCATTCATAGCTCCGTTGTTTTAATTTTTTTTATTCAAACATAAACATAAGTTTATATATGGTGTACAAACTGGTAAGCTTATGTACTAAGGCATAACATTGTAAGTAGCAGAAATTCAGACAAAACAATCAATACACTCCCAATTCCCAATAATCTTATTAATAGGGTAGATGGGATCAGACAGGTAAAGTACACTAGACCATTATAATGAAGGTTAGTTAAATTATCATACATTGATAGAAATTTTGTCGCAGCTGACTTAGCGCAGATATGCCTGCAGCTTTATCGCAGTACACTGGGAGAGAACGAACAGCAACAGCACGGAAGCATTATTGCGTAAGGTGTCTGAATAATTTCTCTAACGTGATTCGAACTCGCATCGCGCATTCTTTGATCGTTCTAAGCGTTACCGATTGACATTATTTTCTATTACGTGTTTTTGCTTACTAATAGACTGTGTGCTGGTGATCTCACTTCTTTGTGAAATTTTACGTTTTGTTCTCGGGATTTAAAACAACTGCCTAACGCAGAAAGCCGACTTGTAACTCCTGAAAGTTTTTTTAATAAAGAAATTAAAACTTTTATTTTATTATTAACAAACTTAGTGCAAAAAACAATTCGTCTGAGAAATACGGCGGCCAAAAAAAAACTTAAGAGTTTTGTTTTCGCTGTAAAAATATTCATCAAAATTGTTTCGACTTTAAAATAGAAATATATTTATAAATGCAACAACAACGCTAAAGTACGTGTGTTTAAATGTTTGTTACTTAATCTCGCCAGTTTGTCATTTAAGAGGACAAAGAATTATAAGTCTCGTTCGTTCATACCACAACGCCGCTTTGCTACGGCAATATTGGATATATAAGCATCACATGACGTTACTTCCGACACTGGCATTCCTCGTGAAGTTTAACACCTAGCAAATAATAAATTACAAGCAAAAACGCACTTGGAATCTTAATGATGCGTGGATTTGTATCAGTTATCAGTAATAAGTCCAAGTGTCATATTCAATGAGCTCGGTATGCCACCAGGCCATTATTTTTAAAGCATAACGATGCAGATGGGTAACCACTCCAAATCTGCGTTAAAAGGTAGTGCACGATATTTACAAAAAGACAAAGGTTTTATCAAAACCACTGTAACTCGATAGAAAGCCCAAGTACTGTTAACTTTCCTCTATGTATCGGCTCTACGGTTTTAGAGATTGATAAAAATAGTTCTCAAACAATCATTGCTAAAACTGTTTGTCAATGTAAAAGATGGAATAGATTAAATTTAAAGTTGATTTGGTGGTCATTGGTTTTTTTTTTATATACATAATTTACATATTATGTAACATTGAGTACAATACCAATTGTAATGTTTAGCAGTACTCAGCTGCTAATGTTACGCGTAGGTACTTGCCGTATTTTACCGTACGCTGTAATGAGAGACAAGAAAGTCTGAGTCCTTACTGCAGTCAATTTAATATATGCATTTTTCCATCGTTTGCTATTAGATACTCTGTTTGTAATGCTATTACTATTGGTACACAGGGTATAATGACGTCACAAGAAATAGATGTTGGATGGTATTGTAACCAATATACATAATCTATTCACTTATTTGTAGGGAAATAGCGTCTAACCCTTTTCTTAAAAGAACATGAGCTCTTTGCCCAGCAGTGGGACATTTATGAGATGTTATTGTTAAAGTTTCAAATTAAACCTTAACAAGACCAGTGTCGATAATTTTTGAAACCAAAACAAATAATAGTCAGATGAAACCCATTGGAAAAGGAAGAGAATATAACAAAAATGAAAGGAAAAATAATTTTCCGACCTGTCGGTCGGGAAGTGGAGGGAGGGTGTTTAAGGGTAAAAAAACGGTTTATCTCGATTTCCGGCACAAATACAAGTCCTATGGAAAAAAGTTAAATGGCAAAGTTCTAGGTAATAAAAAAATAACAATTTTTGTATTTACACTTTTTTCACATAACCTCAAAATGTTAGTGAAAAATTCAAAAAAACATATTTAAGTATTACAAAAAAAAATATTTGTTCACGAAATTTGGTGAAAACTTACCTTTTTATGTTCCATTATACACAGGTTTTGTTTTCCACCTTATCTTGACTAAATATCATAAAAGCACCCTAATTTTCAATCGAAAATTCTCACGTCAAAATATCTCCTCTTTTAAAAAAGTCGGTCTTTTTGTTCGTCGAAAACTCTACCTTCTGATGGTGTAAAAAAAAATACGTTACTATGGTAAATTTTCTTCAGTGCCAGAGTATCTATGAATGTACGTACAAAAAGTATTTCAATTAAGACTTTTATTATTATTACTTGTTTTCACCCGCAGCTTCGCTCGTGTTTTAGGGAGGGGGGGGGGATACCCTATGTCCTTTTTTGTAACTCGGAGAACATGTATGCAAAATTTCATGATGATCGGTTGTGTTGACGTTACAAACAAACAAATAATCAAACTCAATTTCGCATTTATAGGTAGTTTTAGTAATGATTATTAGTTTGAAATTTACTTGATAAAGTATTGGTGTCAGACTAGTTTAAAGCGACATTAATCGTACCCTTCAATCGAGCACGGAAGTACTTTAAGTGTAGTGGCGACGAACCAAACCCACGAGTGCACCATAAAAGGTTTCCCACAAAAAATACGATTAAGGCATACGACCATGACGCTTTGATAAAACGAATTTTATTAAAATACACTCGCTGTAACGTGTTTGTGTACAATAACGTTGCATGTAAACTTTTGAAATCGATATCATAGAAATTGAATTTTATTGTTCCGCGTCATCACAAATGACAAAAAGGAATGTATTTTATCAAAGGATTATATGAAATAAAACAATCATTTCACCGAATATCGGTTCTGATATATAAACGCGGTTGAAAACGTGATTTTATTTTGTTGGATTAAACGGAATCACCGAATAAAACTCATTCTCGTAGCTTCACCGTTAGCTTGTTTATATTATTGGCTTTAGTTGATTGTCCGTCTGTCATGTGAGTGTTATCCCTAAATCAATTATTCTGCAACCAAAAGGCGTGTGAGCCAGTGCAAAAAAGTTATAAAATTTTTGAACCCATGTCGCATTAACTCCGTAAGGTGTTAATGTGTTTTCTTTCATAGCCAAAACGCGCTCACTTGTTTGCCTTGCTACAATATTGCTAATAAAATTAAAACAGTTGACACCTATTGGTGTACCTTGGGGCTTAGATCAACTTGTATGTCGTGACGGCAAGCGGTATGATGCTCTCTTAGGACGCCATACCCCCATATCTATGTGTCACATCTACCGGGCGTCCTTTGAGGACCTTGAGTAGATCCTTTTTTATCGTCACGACAAGGATTCACTTACATATGTAAATATACATATTATTTTTATTTCAAAACATTGTGCTAAATATCTCGCCAGACTAATTTATAGAGAATTCAATGAACTCTATAAAAGATCGCGATGACGTGAAGTCTTATATTATCAGAAACTATTTTTATCTGAAAGGCCAAGTTTACTTTCAAGTTAAGCGCTACTTAGCTCTTCATTAAAAATGACACTATAATTTAAAAGGAAATTGATCGGAGCAAAATCATATTACATTTCAAATTGAAGTCTGAATAGTGTCAGAGATATTAATAAATTGTAGAAATAAAACGATAATTTTATCCATTTAATATAATCCTCATTTACTAAATTGATTTTAAAGCCGACTCTTTATGATTATTCTTGTGAAATTCGGGTCGGAATTACTGGTTTAAATCGGAATAAATAACTTCGAAATTTCATTTAACAAACTTTGAATTTAAGTACTGCTCAAATATTAATATTGACATATTAAGGTAATCGGAATATAATCTACATTTCATTATACTGTCGTCATGAAAAAAATCATGAATAATTCAGAAGCGAAATTTAATGAAGCATACTTAGTCGTCACGTATTGTTTTAAGTACATGTCAGCAATATCTTTACGATATTATTATCATACTTCCGCTGAAAATATGAAATTTAGCATTGAAAATAATCTCCTAATACTTATTAAAGTGTATTTGAGTAAAACAATTCGATTTGTTTGAAATATAGCTAGTCTATGGCAGGCGTATTAACCAGTAACAATCAATCAGTTCTGCTCGGGATGTAGAGCCATTACTGGCGCTCGTGCCGGCTTTCCAACTTGATCACGGTCCATTCCAGAGATAATCACTAATTGTCGGAGCTCATATGATGCTAATATGTTGACGAGGTGAATTAGAATAGTTTGGTATTTTCAGCATCTGAATGAAAATCACCAATAAGATCACCAAAGTTTTACTGTGGACGTGGTATATATATTTTCATAAAGTAATTTATAAATAAAATTACGATTAATTTGATTTCAGGAATATCAAAATATCTTTGAGAAATGCGGACACACACACACACACAGTTTAATTTGCAACGTTTATCTTAGTTCGAATAAACTAGAAACACAAATAAACATTTGAAAACGCTCTCATTCTCGGTTTGAAGCAGCAAGCGGAAACATGTAATATATATTATAATTAAAATGTATTTATTTTGTATGTGTGCATATGTGTATTTCACGTTATTCATTTAATATGAATATATAACAAGATTTCTCGATTCAAGCGTTAATCTTCTTTCGCTTTGAAGCTGTCTATTTCAGAATAGATTTAATCTTTATTAATTTACAGTAATTCAAATCGAACATTGGACAAAGTGCACGAGTAATCCTTTCTAATCCTTAATTGTATCATCAGTCCTCCCTTTTGAGGAGAAGACTAGGATGTCCGGTTTCATCAATAAACACAAATTAAGCATATGAAAATACAGTAGTGCTTGGTCGGGTCTGAATCCGCAATCCTTGGTTAAGATTCACATGTTTTTATTACTGGATCCTGTTAGCTCTGATTAATAATAGATATATATTATATTACAAACATTATTACAGCGTGAAACTAAAACGACTTCAAGTTCTAAAATTGAATAATAATAATCCGTAAGCTCTTTCGATTGTGTAATATAAGTTTTTGGTAATCGTTCAAAGTGTACAATATGTCGCAATTGGCGCGTTTCTCGAATAACGCATAATGTCGGTCACCCGCGCAGCCGGTGAAGCGAGGCGGTGCACAGGCGAACGCGGATGCGTGTTTTGCACGTAATACCACTTTTCCCTCCACGCCCGTTCGACTATCTGCCGTAACCGCGCCTTTATCACGTTAATCTCAACTTTCATACATTTTACTAGCTATAAACTTGACACTGTCGGATATGCTAAGTGAAAAACGTGCTACGATTTTTTAAACTAAGCGATGTAACAATAAATATTAAATTTGAGGCGGTCCAATTATGTGAAGTTTGAAAAATTGATTCGACGAATACATTTTTTGTAATTAAAAAGGGCTAAAATTCACGTATTGTTGGGTCTGTATAATATTAAAAGAAAAGCGCTCAAAACTCAAAAACATCGCAAGGAAACCTTATGTTTGATGAATATCTGCCACAAGTGTATTCTCCGATTCTCCGATATTGACTTTCTTCGATGTTATTAAATCTATATAAATAACTGACTATCTGACATATCAAAATACAGCCCAAACTATTTGGGTACCATGACAATCGTCATACGGATTTAAATTAGGCCTAAGTAACGTACTGCGTAAAAAGACTAACTGAAAGGACTGTGTAACTAACTAGAGAATTTAATCTAGGGTAGTGATAAAGGGGGTGAAAGATTTTATGAAAATTCTTGATTTTTGAAGGAAGAGCTATTTAGCAATTCAGAATTATAGCCCGAGAGAGTCCGCAAGTGAATAGCTTGTATCATTATATATCGTCGTTAATATTACATAATACTTAATGGGTTTTAATTATTGTAACATAATCTAGGAAAGCTCATGTAACTGCTCTCTACTTTAAAATTGTAACATTTTATTTATATTGTTACAAGAGTTTATATACATATAATAAGTAGCCATAGTAAAATAATTAATTAATATAGCAACATATATACAATGCAACTATTGTTTCAGAAGATGCGGATAATAATATTGTGTGCGACGTTAGTGGTGGCGATAGCTGGCGAAGCTGACTGGCATCCCATTATACCGGATACGCCACTGGTATATTCAACTTACTCAAAGTCACCTGAAAGGTCTTCGGATGCAAGGTAATGTAGGACAATAATATAATATAATAATATAATAAGGTAATGTTAATTTAAGTATAATGACAGAGCGCTCTTTAGCGAGGTAAATAAAAGCCAGCTTATAATTAATAGTTGAAAATGGGGCGGAAAGGAAAACTTTTAAAACATTTCATGTTGGATTTGTGAGTAAAAGTTTATAAAGAAAAGATATTTAATACTCTTATAGCAGACTGGATTAACAGAGCAGCATCCACAAATTTATGTCTTAATAATTAAAAGTTACGGAAGACTAACTTCCAATGCATCAACTTACTAACTGTTGCTTGATACGATGTTGTATAACGTTATCAGCGGGCTTAGATAAACAAAGACAAGAGTATCTGTTTATAGATTATATTTTGAAATATATTTCATAATAATACACGAATAAATAATTAATTCATTAATAAAAATAACAACTTGTATTGTCATACCTTGATTTAGAATAGTGTTTCATTTCTATCTTATACAAACAGATACACAAATTCAAATTCGATTTAATAATTATCTGTAACTACGAATGCTTTGAAATTTTTGTTTTTAGTCAGCAGAACACCATTGGTCAGGGAAAAATTTGATTTATGTTAACTTCAATATTATAATTCTAGTTCAAAGTTAGGTAATAACGATCCGGTAGTCCGTATTATAAATAAATGAATTTTTTTTTTAATTTGAACGATTTATTGTAATTATATATTTGTAGAATTTATCTTATTATATTAAATGAGCAATTCTTGTGTTTATATTAATAAATATGTCATGTGTTTCGGAAACATCTCCAACGTTTTGGCCGAATCAAGTCGAGTTTGATCAAATCTAATGATTTATTACTGTTAGTACATTGTTGGTTCACCTTTGGTATCTTAACGATTGATTTGCCTTTCTTGTAATTGGTTAGTATAAACAGTTGTAAGTATCTATGTATAACCGTTGGAGATCCGTATATATGAACAACAGGTGTAACTTTTTAAGAATATTGACTTAAACCTTTTTCTTAATTACGATTGATCCGTTTGATTTCAGTTCTCAATTGAAGATAGTTAATCGAAGACCGATTCCGTCCAGGCCTCCATCGTTTACACCAAACAAGGCACAGGCTCTATATAACCCAGCCCCGTCAGCTGGATCTGATTCCTGCAGTGTATACAAAGTATCTATGAACCAGGAACTATTCTACCAGTATGTGGAATATGAAACAACACTTCCGGATCTTAAGGAGTTTACACTTTGTATGTGGACCAAGTTCCACAACCACTCAGAAGACCATCCCCTATTTTCATACTCAGGTGTGTTTTAAATTTAATAATACTGACATGAACGTTCTTTGCGAACTATGTACTTATACTGTGACTAATGTTTAGGCAACATTATAAGTTGAGAGTGTAGGCTATTATTATTGATACATAAGGCGTATTCACACTGGATTAATATTGTTTGTTTTTAACTCTTACTCTCAGTGTTAGATATAAGTGAATAGTTGCGGAAAATAATTTGTAATAATTAACCGAATCAATTGAGACAACTAGGCGTAAAACCGGTTGTGTTATATAATTATTATTATTAACTGTTGAGTGACGTGCCAGACGTTGATAATTTATTAATATGATTTCAACGGAACGATATATCTCTATAACAGATTAACCTTTAGACTGTTAATCGATTTTACCATTAAATTTTAATGTTGTAATTCACCACACCTCCGTTGTAATAAATTCTGAACGCATACATATTTAGTAACTTCGTCACGGAAACATTATAACTGGTTTTAAATGTTTGATCTCATTTCAAAATAACGAATCAAGGTAATGAAATAGACACCATTTATAAAAAATAATCACCAAGTTACTGTTGACAAACAGTAAAAGTAACGGTTAGAAAATATCCCACTGCTGGGATCCTCCCTGTTCTCATTTTGAGGTGAAGGTTTGGAGCATATTCCACCACGCTCCTCCAATGCTGATTTGGATAGACATGTAAATGAGTAAAACGTCACACAGCTTCTTCATGATGTTTTTCTTCACCGCCTAGCACGAGATGAATTATAAACACAATTCATAGTCCTGCTTGCATGATTTGAATCCGTAATAATCGGTTGAGATTCAAGTTTTCCAGCCACAGGGCCATGTTAACATTTATAAAAAAATTTAACCTACAAAACTTTTGACTGAAAAATCATATGACGTCACAATCATGGACATTATGACTTTGTTACTGTCTTGATTTTTTTAAAGAAAATGTATCGATGAATCCCGTGGATTTACCGTGGATCCCGTGGAACACCTTATCTTCTATGTATTAGGTTTACACGAATTAATTGCAAGACTGAATTTATTTACGCGATAAACTTACCCTACTTATTGATATACATTACAAAATGCTGTGTGGCAGTTTGAGGTAAGTTGCATAAGCGAAGTCGTGATCAAACCTTAAACACACCAAGAAATTTATCAATAGATTGAACAATTTAACCTAAGAGCAATTTGTTGGTAAATGATGGAGAATAGATTTGAGAATTACTTTAAAAGAGCTGGACATGTTTTTTTATATTCCGTTTAAATATTATAGTCGGTTAGACCATTCGAATCCTAAGCGACGGTTGCGGGGACTTTGGAAACTACCACTGCATTTCAATGCTTAAATTGTGTTTATAATTCCTCTCTTTCTATTGCTGAACTGAATGCGCTACGTATTTATCCACCAACCAGCGAGCAGCATGGATAAGCTTCAACAATCATCCTCAAAAGGAAAGTAGGCCTTAGCGCAATATTGGGACATTTCCAGTCTATTACTTATAATACTCATTTCTAGCGTTATTATAGCTTACGTTTTACATGTCGTGCGACATTTTAAGCTACTTTTACGTAGCTTTATATTATTTTAAAAACATAAATCGATATTTTTTATATAAAACGAAACTTATATTTTCATTGAGCGTTATATTAAACGTTTTATTAAATTAAATTTGTTACTATAAACTGTATAAAGCACACGTGTAATGAAATTATAACAAATCCTCTTACTAACGTTTATTTAAAAGTACTAAGCTTTCAGTTTTAATTTACATTTGCATAATTATATACAAATACTCTTTGGAAATGACTATTTTGTAGAATATATGAGAACAGTAAAGGCCTTAATTATAAACGTTGTTTAGCGTGTGTTTCGTTATCCTTCTCGTTCTGTCATCATCGATTATACACATGAAAGAAGAAGACATAGCATAGGTTAACTACTCACCCAACATTTACAGGTAAAGCCGTAGTAAGCCGCGATGTATGATGTACTAATAAATATTAAATAAAATTAATAACTTAAGACTATCTAGCAACTCAATCACGTCGAACATACTGAGTCGTTACTATTACATAATTATAATATTTACATAATATTTTGTCCGTTCATTACATAAATTTAGATCAATAGGTTAACTTGCAATACTTTATTTGGATTTGGAATAATTAGTATTATACGAATATATGTAACGTTTGCAAGAATTAAAAAACGAATTTGGTGTGACAATTATTATTTCGGCCCAATAATTAATTTGTCATTACGTATTACCAAAATAGGAACAATAGAATTTACACAATCAAAATACAAAATGAGTTTAATACATAGAATGGATCAATTGTAAATCAGCGGATGGATTTTGAATATAGTTATTAATGACCTAAAATTAGTTTATGAGAAACATTTCGGTACATACAAACTGAATTCTCTTATTATGGCGTTATTAAATTACCATCGTCATATTGACGTTTCGACAAAGTTTAACTAAAGTTTTGCTTGTGGATTTCGGCTACGGCTGCCATTTTTAATGGAATCTAGACAATTGCACGATAGATAGCAATGGATTCTCATAACTCGACCGGGACTCTCATAAGTCGAAGGACTTTATATACTTTCAATCTGTGGTCTTGTAATGAGAAAAGCCATACATAATGTTACTGGTCTGACCCGAGACCTAGGCCCAGGCTCTCGGGACCTGCTTTTTCATAACTTGGCCAAGAGGCCAACAAGGCAATTAAATATAAAAGATAAAAGCGAAAGATTATATAGGCATGCAACAATTGCACATAGCCTTAGTTTTTAATATTAGTGCGATAAAAGAAATTAAAAACAGTTTGATTCTTTTTATATCGTGATTGTTTTTACAAGTTTATTATCTGTTGTTGGCTTTCAGTATCCCAACCCACAGGGTACTCAACGGATAGGGGATTATAGCGCAATTTATTTTTAGAAATAAACTAAGAAAAAAGCTCACACCGAAGTGTGATAGCTCTGAGCTCGCAAAAATGTCTTTTATATTAAAACTTTCATTGGAGTGCTTAAGGCGTCTTTACAACAGGGACGATACTGTTCAGTAATTTATCTTACAAGTTATTTTAAAATGAAGCTAAAGCTTTTTATGTAGTATTCTAGTTTCCGCTCGCGGCTTTACACGCGTTGGCGGGGGGGGGGGATAGTACTGAGCAACTTGCAAAATTTCAATATGTAGTTAAGGAACCCACTTTCACTTTTATACTATTAGTAAGATATACCTAATATCTGTTCCATTTTAATGTTGCGAGCTGTTGTAATATCTTTTCGATACTTTCAAATATTTTCGTTTAATTTTCCTTTCTGTGAGGCTTTTTTTGGCCCAACCTGTATAATACAAACGAGTTTTCGAAAATAACGCAGAAGTATACATAGCTTAGTGATCATTGGCGATGTAAGGTATGGTTAATATTTCTTACAAAGACGTCTATGTGCAGTGTTGACCTCTAACCATTACGAGGCCCATTTACATTCCATCCATTAGAAATAAAAAATAGTGTATATTCTTGACTTTTCGATAATGACACATTTTATGTAATATTCATTATATTATTTTAAAGTTAAGCTCTTTTTTAGTCGGGGACAGTCCAAAGGAAATTTCAGCATGGATTTCGAACACTAAAGAGGCGAGTTACTTCAGTATGGCTGTGCACGGACAGACATTCTTCAGGCTCAATTATCCTTTGAAACTCAATACGTAAGTAAATATACTTTTTGTAAACACAAATACAAATATCGCCAACACACGCTACCTAAATAAGAAATGATAATTTAACTCTCATCAATTTGTTCAAAAATTTTTCATATTATATAATATTGATATAAATGTATATCAAAATTACTGACATTAAAGTCTTTTCATGAAAGCTTTCGTACAAGACTTTTATACATTTTGCTTAATTGGTCTTCAATACGTGAATTATGTCTAATGATGTCATTGTTTTGGTATCCTAGCAGGTAAATGCTTTCTTAGTAAAGTTATTCGTGGAAAGTTTTGTAACACATTCAAATCAATAAATCGACAGTAACTTAACTTTAGATGATGGATGATTTTATGAAATGATAAATGATGACGATGTATTTCGATAAAGAAATAAAGTTAAAAAAAAATCCTAAAATCTTCCGTGCTTTGTTGTTTGGTGAAGTATCAACTAATTAACAATTTCAGGACTGAATCGGTTAAAAGAGTGGAAAATTGTTTCTATACTTGTGTCTAGTCTAGATCGTGCAGTTGTTGCTGTAAAGTTTCACCTGGAGTAGTATGCTATAGCCTATATACGTTTATTTCTCTGAATATCCCTTTTTTATTTTTGTTAACACACACCTCTATTTGTAGTTCAATTAAACAAATTTATTTTATTTATTTGCAAACGACAAAGCTCACATCGACTCCAATGTAAAATAATATAACATTGTTATATACAAGATTAAATTTAATTACTGTCGACACCGTGTATTTGCACAGATTTTAACAACAAAAATAACAGTTTAAGATTATTATTGAATAGTTAGAACAACATCTTTTACAAATTTTAGTAAAAGCTTACCCTGCTATATTTGTCTTAGGACGTATTTATGAGTACATTAGGTAAGACGTGGAAATTATTAATTTAAAAATATAAGTAAATGAATAATGAATGTCCTTCATAAACGTAAGTCAATTTTTAATGTTCAAAATCGAATGTTTTGGTTACGGTTCGTTACAAAAAACGCGGTAATTGAAAAGAAATGTACACGGAGCTGTTTAAAATTATATTAGGGTATGCAAAAGTAGCTCGTATTGTGTTTATAAAAAAAGAAAATAGAAAGAAAAATTAAGAATTTGTTTAGAGAATCGTATTGATAAATTTATTTTTAACAACCATAAAAAGTTATTCGCATAAAAGTCAAACGAATAAAAATATTTAATGTATTACGCGAAATATAAATGAAGATATTGATAAAAGTAAAATAAAAAGTAACTGCCCGTAAATGACCCACTGCTGGTCTAAAGCCGCCTATCCTTTTGAGAAAAAGGTTTGTATCTTGTTCCACCACGCTGCTGCAATAGGTAAAACATGTTTTACGATCTTTTCCTTCACCGCTGAACTCGAAATGAATTATAAATCTAAATTAAGCACATGAAAATTCAGTTGTGCTTACTATATTTGAACTAAATATTCGATACCTTTATGGACGTTAGTGGAATGTTCCTATCCACGTTTGAATGTGTATTATTGAATAACCTGCTCGTATTACGGTGAGTAACGATTTTGGTAAATGAATCCAATGTGGATTCATTTACCAAAATCGTTACTCACCATATCACTCAAAACACACATATTCGGCTTAATACGTATCCGAATCAAAGTTATCGATGACGTGAATTTATCTACCTTCCTTGCTTTATTTTACGAATCGTTTTATATAATACACGTTAAATATTTTCGTTTTACACGTAATTTTAAAATGATATCGTTAATGTGGATATGCTCTTCTGTATATGCAATTTATCACGGCGATAAGTTGAATGATATAGAAACAGGTATACTGTGGCGCCATCTAGTATCGCGTTACAACAAAACAGTTGATGTTATAAATACAGTTTCTATTCAGATTTTAAACATAATATCTGCGCCAACTTACATGGTGAAAAGCCAGACGATGTCGGAGTATATTAGGTCCTTACATATGAAATTGGCGTTTTGTACGAGAGAAATATAGTATTTTTATTTTTTGTAAAATATATTTAATTAATCAAAGTATGTACCGTTGTTCTCTATGCACTTTTGCCATCTCATAGGTAGTTCATTGATCCCTTTACTAAAAAAACCATGAGGGCGAGAATCAATAAACTCTTTGAAGGCGGTTTGTATCGGAGTTGACTTTTTTTTCCTTGGAAGAAGTTGTCCAAATTCCGGAATAAATGGTAATCTGTTGGAGAAAAGTCCGGGGAGTATGGTGGATGTCGCGGACATTCCAATTTTAATAATTGCTCATCTAACTTAGTGGTTGTTTGCTGTGCAGTGTGTGGTCTTGTCGTTGTCGTGAAGAAGCAGTGGCCTAGAGCGATTGACCAATCTCGGTTGTTTAGCAGCTAGTTCTTCCTTCATGGTTTGTAGTTGCTGACAATAGATATCTGCCGTAATCGTTTGGCCAGATTTTAGAAAGCTGTAGTGAACGACTACAGCTACGGCGCTAGTCCACCAAACAAGTAATTTTTTTTGAGTCAATCTTCGTTTAGGGCAGGATTTGGCTGGGTCTCCAGGGTTCAGCCATTGCGACGAGCGCTAGCAGCCATTCCGATTATCGTACAGTATCCACTTTTTATCACAAGTAATGATTCTATTTAAAATCCCTTCATTATTGTGTCGGTTGAGCAAAGTAACACAGCAGTCGACGCGTGTTTGCAAGTTCGATTCACTCAATTCATGAGGTACCCATCGTTCAAGTTTTTTTACTTTCCCGATTTGCTTCAAGAGGATTAATACCGTTTTTTCACTTACCCCGAAGCCTGCAGCTATCTGTGAAGTGCTTTGTGATGGAGACCCTTCCACAATAGCCTTTAATTCTTCATTTTACACTTTGGTCTCCGGCCGTCCACGGGGTTGGTTCTGAAGGTCGAAATTTCCCGAACGAACGCGTTGAAACCAAAAACGTACCGTGCTTTCGTTTGCGACACCAGCGCCGTGCACATCACTAATCCTTCGAGCTGTTTCTGCAGCACTGGTGCCACGATGTTTCATGTTTTCCATTGAGCGGTAATAAGCGACGCCAAAGAAAAAAATTATGAGGAAAAAACAAATGAATGACTGTTTTCAAAACTCAAATGTACCAGCTATATATATATAAATAAGCAATATATTATACTACGTAACAGTAAGATTAGGTAACACTTTAGACGTCGTATTATCTTAACAAGTTGTAACTTAAGTAAACGAAGCTCAGCCTTGTAGAATACGCTTGGATTGATTATGCAATAAACGAGGACGGTATGAATTCAAATTACAAAGACTATTAATGATGTGAAACACATCTTGGTGCTCGGTATCTGGACAAATGATCCATAGTCAGTAATATTAGGTCACGAAGTCATCACAGACTTTATGTTTGCAGTAGTGATAGTGGCACGAACTTGTTAAAAGAGCTTAACGCGACGAAAGCGCCGGGAAAACACAACATAAGCTCAACGTAAGCATGTCACACGTGGATGGTAACAGTAATGCAAACATGAGGAAAGTGACACGACTGTTGCAATAATCATTGTACTCATGATAGGCTCACAAATAGAGGCAAACTCTCTAGGAATTAATAACATATTTTAACTAATATTCGGCCAATGATTGTAATTCAGCCATAATAATTATTGTGAATTTAAGGAAAACATATATGAATTTGCCCGTTTCAAATATTTTGTTTTCTATTACTTTTACAAATTTAAATTTTAAAGCTATAACTCGTCAATAGCTAACAAAAAAAAAGAAAGTCAGTTGAAACACAGGAGAGGAAGAACTGTTTTGTCTTTAGGCACATAAAAATATCTATTATTAATAGTTCACTATTATTTCGCTAATCATTTCGAATTCAAAATACTTTATTCAATATAGAAGTATTACACTTTCTTATTGATAGTCAAATTAGAAACTACCACCGGTTCGGAAAGAAATACCCAGCCCTGAGAAGAACCGGCGAAAGAAACTCAGCGGGATGTTTTTTTTTTTTGTCTTTTTTTTATTGTATCATGTACGTTTACGTTTACATGTACGTTTACGTTTCGTACTGTCTCTTTCAAATATTTGTTTGGTATAATTCCGCTCGTGAATAGCCTTTATACTATATTAATGAAAGGAATGTTTCCATTTAATAATATTTATATGTAATAAACCTCTACAAACCACGAACGTAGTCTAGAGGGCAGCCAAGACATATTTTATTTCAAAATATTTCAGCATACGGTCCTGTTTGAGAGCTTTAATTTCACATGAAAATATTTTCAATGCAAAATAATAAATCATTAATATAAGTAATTTAAATATATATTGAGATTCAATTGCTCATTTAAAAAATATATATGATACGATTAATTTATTTATACGCATTTTATTTCTTTGTTATTTAAGGTGGTACCACGCTTGTCAATCATGGAATGGAAGAACAGGCGAGTGGCAGATTTGGGTAAACGGTGAAAGAACTGGAAGAGGTTTCCATAATAGGGTGAGGTCCTATTATTATTATAAATTTAAAGTATGTCCGAGAATAGGAATCATATTAAACATATACGAAAATTGAGGACTAGTCGCCTAATACAGGTAATCAGTTAGTTTTAGTGAGTTAACTTTGACAGTGTCAGTATTCGGCTGACTTCACTAACAATTCATTTATTTAGACCGGTAGGTATAAATGTTATTATCGTTTAAACGCAACATATTAGATCATTATCACGGAGAGGAAAAATCCAGTCGTAATTATTTGTTTTTAAAGCTCCGGTAAAAATACGCAGACTGCTTGACAGCCTTTGTCGACTTAGCAGTTTCAATTGAAATCGTATTTTGTTTAAGTCGAAGATTTACAATAATATTTATTTATTATGTTATTAAAATCGTTTACAGCTTGTTGGTCACATTATAAAAGGCGGCGGAACTGCGATCAGCGGCCAAGAACAATCACTTTTATACAAAAAAGACGAGGCGCAACCAATCATAAGTATGTATAATTTACCATAAAATGCCGAACTTTAATGCGTCAAAACCGAAATCTTAATTAAATATAGAATATTACTGATTGTAATTAACCAATATTTGTTTTAATTGCAGAGCAATCAGGTCTAATCGGTGAAATTACGATGCTCCAATTATACCATGTCGCTTTGACTGCTGGGAAAGCTCATCGGGATCACAAACATCATCACGTACACCACTTCAAGCATGATGGAACACCATTCGAGAGTTCTACGGAAGCCGTCACTGAACCACCACCGCCTCCAGCTACTCCTTTAGGCAACGGAAACTTTTTAATTGGAGGTCAATTACAAAGGCCATCTAACCTCAACTTGGCCCGTCCTCAACAACAAATGATACCTGTCCAACTTCCCAACGGTCTTCAACTGCAACAAGAATACACTAATGGACAACTAGGGAATAGAATTGTCTCCGAACAGTTCCTAAACAATATTCAGCCCATTCCAAGTAATCAGCTTAATGGCAATATACAAGGAGGCCACGTACCACTAGTCGGTTTGTCGGTATCTCCAATTGAGCAAAGTCAAAGATATCCATCTAGACCTTTAGGACCAAGCAAAGGTACTAGTGTCGTTTTATCAGGATCACTTCTCAATCCCGCAAATGTACAATATATAGACGATACCGCCAATTCACATAATTTGTTCAAAAGAGATTCTCACAAACGAGACAAAAGAGATAATCCCGAAAAGGAATTGGTTGAGGAAATTAGTTCAGGTAAAAATAACGAATTTTGGTATTTTTTACGATATATGTTCTTAATTAAGCGATTTAATATATATATATTTTTTTTTTTGTTGAACTTAATTTTTAAGTTTTTCTTATGAAAATAATGCAATTCCTGCATAAAATAATATGAGTATTGTACAATAGGCAAAAAGGATAAGCGAGGCCTTGTAGCTTTGTCGGACGGATCTATTGTCGATGAAGCTTTGCTCAGTCCAAATGTACTTGAAGACAAAGAAGACGAGATATTGTTCCAGCAGTCTCTACTTAATGGCTTAGCTGGCGTTGTTGGAAATCTACCAGTTCAAAATATACAAAGGAAGAATGTAAGCTTTAATTTAATAATACATTAATATGCCGAAGTAAAAACAAACGATTAAGAAATTATTTTTTCTAAAAAAATATTTATTCACTTTTCAGGTTGATGAGAGGGAGCCAGCAGAAGCAGAAGTAAAAGCAGTGATGCAAGTTTGCAGCGGATGTACCCCTGAACCATTCAAAAAAGCACTCGTTCTCTCATGGAGATCAACACCTAAAAAACTATACAGTGGAGCACATTACTATAAGGGATTACCTATCTGTCGCGCATTCTAAATATACATATACTGAAGCTTAAGTTCGAATTGTGATGTGGATAAAAATTCTCAATGAGGATTTCAAGGTACAAAGCCGTCCGACCATTTAAAACAAATTTCTTCTTCAGTACCGGTCAAGATTTATTTTTAATTTGTCATAGACACCGTTACAATAAATACCGTCAACACGTATTTTAATTTTAAGCCATAACTTAACCAAATTTTATTATCTTCGAAATAAACATAAGTAATTTCAACTAACTAATGATTTCTGAACGTTATTGTATTATGATTATAATTTTAACTTTAGAAGTATTTTTACTGTTAACCTAACTTGCTTAAATAATAACCTTCCACTTTGTATTTCCAATTTATCTGTTCATTGTTTTATATATTGTGTTTTTAAGCCGACGCAGAAATATTTTTTCATGTACTTTAAACTTGCCATCGCAATTTATTTATTGTAGTCGTAAGATAGTCTCGATAACTACATTTGTAATTTGTTTAGTACTAGCTATAGGATTCTTACCAACCTGTTACCATTTTTTTAAATATATTTTTTAAATATCATTTTCTTTTATTACTTTATGATTAACAACTGCTGCCTTTTATAAAATGTTATCTTCGCTGCGCTTCCATTGAAGGGTAACCTTAGTAATTAAAGCAACAAATTACTGTGATGACGAAGTATTGCGGCATGTTGAATTGCCACAAAACACGAACTAGCCACTTCGTGTTTTGTAACACATACAGAAATTAAGATTAAGACTGACATTTAGATGTATCACCTTCAGATGACTAAGCAGTATATTGTTTACTAAGACGTATTGTTTTTAACAATGAGAAGGAATCTCTGAATGTCTATTGATAAATAATAATAATAATAAGGTCCTCCAGAGCGATTTCGGCCACGGCGGTCAATCTCAAGAGAGATTAGCCAACTGCGCAGGACATATTATTGATAAATAAATCTTTATATAAATAGAAATATTTAATACTTAAATATACTGTAGATACACAACTTGTATATCTTATATTAAGCAACGGAATCTTTTTTTTTCGTCTAACTATTATTATAATTTGTGTGTGATACGTTCATTAAACAATGCATTTTTAGATGCTGGTGATGCCATTCAGAGGATTAATTTCCTAGAAGAAAGGTTAAGAAAAAAATCGGAACCTACTTGTGTCGGAAGACAGTTTTACGTATGTGTATCTACCGCATTGGATAAGCCTGGTAGTCCAGGAATTTTAGTACCAAAAGTGCGTTCGCTTTGCATAAAATCCTGCTACGCGACTTTTCGATTGGACTATGTTAAAGTCTGTCCCCTAAGAGCTTTTGGCATTTCAGGCCGCGAGCGTACCGCCATCTTAAAAATCGTCTTTCTGCAAATATCTCAGAAACGGTGAGTTCAAAACAGTAGGTTAGAGGGTTCTAACATAATCCAATCGAAATATGGACTAGACTAAACTAGATGAGCGAAGCTGCTTAACAGTTAATAAACATAATATTGACTATTATTGAAAAATTGCAATTTAATGGCCGATATATCACTTGGTAAATATGTTTTCTTATATGGTTGTGTATGTATGTATCTACCAGTGGGAGGACAGAGAATATTTAGTCAGTAGTGTAATAGGGATGCTTGGGAAGCGGTGGTGTAACATTTATTTTATTAAGCCCAAATTATTTGTGCAATCATAATATCATAAAACTATTTGCAGAAGAGATTGATTTGTGTAACGCCCCTGCACACATCCACATTCGATGTTAATGCAACGCCTTCCAGCATATGCGAGCAACGTTATGCGTTTTCGCGATAATCAATAAGTTATAATACAAAAGAGCAGGACAGAAAAATAGGCGTGTATAGTGTAATTTACATCTTATAGATGTTAGGTTAATTTATTAATTGTTATGCAATAAGGTACAAATATTTATTTTATTTTATTAATTGTAAGAATATGTATATTTGAATAATAAGTTTCATGAATATTTATTAGGTAATTGGAATTGTTCAATATAATCGGTTTGTAAAGTTACTAATGAGTTTTTATTATCATAAGAGGTACCATTCTGTTTTCAAATAAATTCATGAAATGTCGTTAAGACAAAAATGTAGCGAATTGTAAAATAGACGCGAATAGAGACGGCAATTGTGACTTGAAATAAATGCTAGAAAATGGAATAAGAGTTATTTTTTTTTCAATAACTGAACGTATCCAACATATAGCAAATCACGCGAATTATTAAGAAGAAAATAATTGTTAAAATTTATTGTTGATCTTTCAATATGTATAAATATTTAAAAAAGAAAGTCAAATGTACATCTTTGCATAATTCATCGAAGATCAACAAGTCAAGTGGTAAGTGTAACCTCACCCTGTATTACTTAAGAACACTTAGTAATACGTGGTGTGCTATAACATCGAATATCGTCAAAGGGATCCTTTGATGTACTAGGCAATTTCTAGGCAGCATACTTTAAGGCATCCTTAATAAAAAAGTATAAAGGGGTCAAGAGTCGCGATATGTAACGTAGATATATATTGCTCGTAAGTACTAAAGCGTAAACGAGTGACATTCATTTTGCTGTGTGCAACGAATTATATTCTTTTTGAGAAATAAATGTCTTTGACCACACAATGTTAAAATTCCACACGTGATACTTTACCAACGCTCGAGAGAGAAAGCATCAATGATTTCGTATTAATTTCCAACGTTGCGTGTTGTCCAGATTTAAGATCAAGAACGATGTCTGTAGATATTCTTGAGAGTTCGACACTATACTATCCACTTTGATGTTTTTCCTCACAAGATGACACTGAAATCGACATTATACCGTTTGATTTAACGAAACACGGAGAATATTTTATCCCAAGTAATAGCTTACAGACAAAGACGCACTGCAACGTATGTTAGACAATATACGTAATGGTATTACGTACATATGTCTAACTTGAAGTTCCGTTCTAAGAAAAAGGACTTACCTGAACGATGATCTGTTATTCGATAACAACGTTGCTTGCTGTTGCTTCGGAGCTGGATGGTGCTCTCTAGACAGTGTAATCTAATCCGAGATTAAAACATACCCCTTACATTGCACACATGTGCAATTTTCAAATAATTCTAGAAGTTTATTAAAAGCCTTTGCTCCAAGTTCCAAGCATTACATATTTACAGTGGCAAAAGGGTCTTCTGAGTATTATATAATATATGATGTTAGATTTTTTTAAATATTATTACAAGCTGAAGAATCCTTTGAGAAAGATTTGAATTATTTTTTTATAAACTGTTACAGAAACTTCCAAGCTATTTAATTTTTTTATTTTTATGAGTAAAAACCAGTAATGTCGATATAATTTATAATCTCATGTAACAGAAATCCGTATTAATTACGATTTAATGATATCGTTAATTAAAATAATTGATACAATAGTTATTTATAAGGTAATCTGTAATAATTAGGTAATGTGTAATGTAACTGTAATAATACTTTAATCATCAACTGCTCATCCGGACTTTGTAAGTCGCCTTTATTAGTGCTATAATGCCCACTTCTTCACGACACTTCTTTACGACAACGCTCGTTCTAACACCGTATAGAGCTAAACTGTAAACTGTAAATATTATCTGTCACCTACATACTCACAAGACCTAACTTAAATAGATTTCCATTTTTGGATAACTTTTTAAAAGAGATTAATTTCAAATCCGAGGCAGTGAAAACGCATTCAAAAATTCATCGATTTACGTCCCAATTATTTCTGTAAAAGATACCTCAATGATCTTCTATTAAAATACCAAAAGTGAGTAAAATATTTTTTCTCATTAGAAACGTATTGTTATGTTGAAAAATTTGAAAATATATTTAAAAAATATTTGTGCTAAGCTAAGACGTTGTAACTATCAATCAACGTTTCTAACAGTGACTCTCCCTTTGTTTCTCCGCTGTCCTGCTATAAATTAAGCACGTTAAATATTCGATTTAATCAACTTACCTTATTTTTGTTGTGCACGTGCTGTGACCGTGAGTGATAATCGGAATCAATTTCGGGCTCGCTGAAGTAGCTCTGTTCCTATGAAAGAAAAACGGTACATATAATATGAGTTACATATATTTCGATTTGAGAATTATAAGTATTAATTTTATTTGAGATTTGTTATTTGATTCAAACATAAGATTCGCTAATTCTAATTAAAGCAAAATATGATGCCCTTCTGTAAAATACCACGGAGGTGATTGTCAACAGAATGAGGTGAGCTGCGCAAAACATATAGAATATAATTGTGTTTACAAACACAGGTTGCATTATTTCTATTTCGCCGTTCTGATAAGCCGACACTACAGCAAATTTCCAACAAGCGAAAAGAGTACAGTTCGGAAAGACCAAACTTTTTTTTGTGCTCTCCGAAGCACATGTGAAATAACAATACCAATTTCCAAAGTCGGAGAACTGAGCACTTGATGAAAGAAAAGCCGATTACTGTTATTATACAAATATAACTTTTTTTGATAGATGTTTAAAATTCAGGACCTCATATGCCTTCCATACTATCTTCGAGACCAACGAGGCAGTAGTAGTAGTTTCTATATTAAATGTGTAGTCCTTTCTTAATGAGTACATTAAACGAGACAGAAATAATTGAGAAATATTAATTAATAAATAATATATTATTAAATAAATAAATTGTTTTCTGTTCTTGATCTGTTTTACTATTCTAATTAAGCGTAGGATTTTCCGATTATAGCCTTTCTACAATAAACGATCACGAAGATAAAGAATGATGTTACAATTTTCAGGGAGGCTTTTCCAATTTGCGCTATGCGCACCTTCTCCCCCCGCCGTAATAGCCGCTTGGGCTAGGTGGGCTTCCCGTATCCGGGAACCTCCCTAGAAATGGAGGCCCGCAAAGGCGGGCCGACAGTCGGGGCGTCTCGGTAGCATGCGCAAGCTATCCCCTGGCGCCCTCCGACCAGACGGAGAGGATACCGCTGGTTTTTTAGTGGGTATTCCGGCGCTTTCAGTGCCGGCGAGCCCCGCATACCCTGGGGGGGCTTTATGTGGGGGAAAAGCGTAACGCGATTTTCCAGCGAAAAAAAAAAGAAAAAGGGAGGCTTTTCCACCACGGTTCAATTAATGATACAATAAAAAGGGCTCTTGCCACCATCGATGTTCCTGCTTTTATTGAACCTCATGGAATTAGTCGTGATGATGGCAACAGACCTGATGGACTGACACTGGTTCTCTGAGAACGAGGACGGGCCCTAGTGTGGGACGCAACATGTGTTGAAACACTGGACCCAACTCATATCAGAGAAACAATGTTAAAAGCTGGAGCTGCCGCGGAAAAAGCTGAAGCGAACAATAGTAACAAATATTCGTCTCTTATTCCAAATTATATTTTTGTTCCGCTTGCAGTTGAAACGCTTGGAAGGTCCAAGTTAGGAGTATTAGTGCAAAAAAATTCATCCAAAATATTGCCCGTCTTATTGCCTCTACTGGTGACAGGAGGGCTGGTTCATTTTTCGCCCAGAGAATCGGAATTGTGATTAAAAGGGGAAATGCTGCTAGCGTTCTTGCCATCATTCCATGCGGTCACGATTTGTGCAGTAATTATTTTTAATTTATATTTATATTTATTTAAGGTTTTAATATAATTTCGAGTAACTGTCAATTGTCAATTAAATAAATAAATTTATAATTTCATTGTTACAATTTGAGTCCAAAAATAAATAAATAAAGCTTTTGCATGATGTTATTATCACAGGCCCTATGTTAAGCGGAAACTCTGAACGTAGAGAATTTTGCAAAAAAACAAAATATATTTTTCAATAGATAATAAAAAACTTTTGTGGAAGACTACAGAGAACTTTATTAAACTTAAAACCGAATCGTTTGCAACTTTGATGCTCTTAATAATTAATTTCAATCAAGTTTTCCGATAGCATACTCGACGACAACGGTCTAGTTCTATATCAAGAAAATAAAAACTACTAAATATATTTAATAATTAAGACAATTGTCGACAAGCAATTGGATTACTACCTTTGTAAAGAAAAAAAACGAATGTAACAGTCCCACTGTTGGGCAAAGATCATATGTTCTGATACACAGGAAAGCGAATGAAGTTCACAGAGTGCTATTCGATTGTAATTCGTTGCATATGCAAATTTCCTCACCATACCTCATTTTGACACGAGACGACACGTCAAACATGAAATGAATAATAAATACAGTTAGCAATTGATAAGCTTGCCTGGGTTTGAACCTGCGTCCGTCTGGCCCACCTTAGCTTTATTCAATGTAGCATTTGCCATGATATTGAAGAGTAAGACTTTGAAAAACTGTTCATATTGATTACAATTGACAGTTACTCGAAATAGTTACCAACATAGGTTACCAACATCCATATTATTTGAATAATATTCAAATGTTAATTATCATTATTTACAATACAATATAATCAAATATTTAAACTAAAAGCTGTTTATTTTATAATCGCATTTAGAAGACTGAATCACGTCTACACGTAATTTATGTTCCTCGTTTTTTAAAATATTTTGTTACTATTACTTACTATAGACAAAATTTGTTGTTTACGTATGCGATCTCTATTAATCTGCCGGTCATAATTACTACCTTTCTCATTCTATAATGACTAGCGAACAACTACAGATTCAGGGTTTAAGTTCTGGATTCCGACTGGGTATACGAACGAGTTCTGACGAAGAACAAGTCATTGGGTTATTTGAGATGCAATTTTTAGTAACCGAAGTCAGGAAGCTCGTAGTAATTCCATCCACATTACAAAACCTCTTAATGTCCATCTCTCTTAAGTCGTGTCAGTCTCATCGGTCTATGAGAGCGAGGAATACCAGCGTTTGCGCACATTTGTGCAAATATTGTATTTCGCTCACAGTAGCCTAATAGCCGCCGGTGCAAAAAACGCTTAAAAAACATAACCTTGATTAAACTAATAATTGAACGCTAAATATAAAAACGGATTTATTAATCCATAACAAACGACGTTAAAATTAAATGCAATTGCTGAGATAGAATATGTTTATTGAGACGTTAAGAGAGTAAATTTTAGTTTATATAATAAAAACACGTAAACACTTCAGAAAATTAAAAACCTATGTATAGCGTCAATAGAGCTAATAATGAGTTCCGTTTAAAACAACAAGGAAGTTTCTTTGAGCTAACTTCCTATTATCGAAAGCTCAGAAAAGATGTAATATTGCGTTTTCAGTATAACGCATCCATTTAATCTTAATAACCTACGAGTATAAAACATTTTCCGTTAATTTCCGTTTAATCTTAATAAACCGAGATGGCCCAGTAGTTAGAACTCGTGAATCTTAACCGATGATAATGGGTTCAAACAGGATATCCTGTCGGGTTGACTGCCTCGTTGGTCTAGTGGCTAGATATAAGGCCGCAGACCCGGTGGTCCTGGGTTCAATTCCCAGGTGGGGCCAATAAATAGTTATTGGGTTTTTCTGTCAGAAAATTCTCAGTAGCAGCTCGGAGTCTGGAAGTTGGAAGTGTGTACACTCCCGTGCCTCGGAAAGCACGTTAAGCCATTGGTCCTGCGCCTGAACTCTTTCCGGTCGTGTCGGATTGCCGTCCCATCGGATTATGAGAGCTAAGGAAAAGAGAGTGCACCTGTGTTTGCGCATACGCTGGTGCACTATAATATGTCCTGCGCAGTTGGCTAATCTCTCTTGAGATTGGCCGTCGTGGCCGAAATCGGTCTGGAGGACCTTATCTTATCCTTATATTATTGACTACTAACAGTTCTTGAATAATAAAATTATTATAATACAATACCTTATTTATCCTGTCGGGGTTGAAAATTGAGAGGATGAAAAACTTGTCTTGAAATCAAAATGACGCAAAGAATATTTTGCACCACATAATGCAATTTCGAACTAGAAAAGAGCTACCAACAGCTGCTAAGAACAGCGACTCAAGGAGAGGATAAACACGAATGCAAATCGTGGCCGACGTCGGTCAAGATATCATGAAGAGTTCGCCCGAAGAACTCGTAAGAGAGTGTTAAAACGATGATATGATATGATGATAATGATTGATTAATACTCACGGACTCCCAAGTTGAAGCAAAGCAGCTCAAACTCCCCGTCGGCATAGGAACCGAACCGACGCCCATTGCACCCGGGAACGTGCCGCCACCGATGTCTGACGTTTCGAAAAGCCGCAAAACAGAGTGGTCGCGGATGTCCCTTAGATGAGCCCTGCGAAACGGCATTTAGTGTCACAACTGTAAATATAATTTTTATTTTACGAACTAAACGTGACAAGAAAACATAACCAAAGATCTAGTTTTTACTTCCTAACCTAACTGCGGGTTGTTATGACAAATTATTAGAAAACCTAGGGTACGATTTTTAAAACGAACTCATTTAAAAGCAATCGAACCAGTCCACTTGTAAAAAAAGTTTTCTTTTCATATCCACGAGGTAAATACGTTTTGTTTTAAATTTAAACTTCGAGGTTTAGCTTGTTATTATATCAACTACATTAAGAAGAACAAAGTGGTTTTATTGCTATTTGTCGTTAATTAAACTTCATTGACAAAATTAGCAGAATATAAAGGAAAAACGGAAAATTTTATGAAAAGAACTTGTTATATACGAAAAGATTGAATTCCTTAGAACTGACCATAAACAAGATGTGTCATAGAATTCAATACACAAGTTTTTTGGGTCGTACTTTAATTTTTTTTGAATACCGGATTGCATGTAGACGATGTCTGTGCTCTAGCGTTTTTAAGGATATGGAGCGTGGGTTGTTGAGTATACACGAGAGCAGAGGGGACACAAGTGCAACGCTGAAGTGATAGTATGCGTTCGATAGAATTGCGTATTTAATTAATGAAGCTCAATCAATTTCACAGAGATTCCATCTGTAACTTTCAATGAAAAATAATCAGACGCGGTTGTTTCGCACTAACTATTGTTGCTTTACGTTAATTCATAATCGTTACATGGCTAATGAACAACAATGTAGGTAAATATATTTTTTATCACTTTTTTAATCTTAATAATATTAAAATATTTTATACTTTTACGATGCATATACGCTATAAGTATTTTTATATGTTGCGTATTTTTAAAACATTACGCGGTAATAGTTTTACCCTTGCGAAGTTGACTCCGGGAGTTAGGTCTGGACTTAAAACTTTTTCCATAGCAATTACAAGATTTAAAACGTAAGTGCTGCATATTCAGAAAATAAGAAATTCAATATTAATGTTTAACAAAGGCTAGATGTTTAAATATTTTGATTTTCATAACTTAAGCAGTTTATGAGAAAAAAATGGCGATGTCGGGACAAGCGGACACCAATAATTCTTTACACAAAGGTTTCACTTTAAAGTAGAGCTTAATTAAAGTCAAACTTAAAAAAAAAAATCTTTTACAAAATGAAAATTAAAAAAATATCACATTGGAAGTTGTAATGCGCGCGTTGTAGATAAAAGATTGTTTTTTTAATTTATATAAGTGAAACAACCAAAACTAAATAGCACCTTATTAGTTTCACGGTAAAAATATTTAAAACCACACGTCGTTAAAAAACTGTTTTTTTTAACACATTTTAGTCACCGTTTTAAATTATTTATTCACTTTTTTTAACTTTTATAAATTATATTTTAATAAATTTTGTTTGTAATTTATAAAAATTTAAAAAACTAAAAACAAATACTTATTGTAAAGTACCCTAACTAATTTAGTATTCATTGTATCTCACCATTTTTAGGATTGTTGATAGCGGCACAATTTTTCATTATTAATTTTTAATTTAATTTAAAAAAATTAATATATACTTAATTTATTGACTTAAAATTAGTTTGAACTTACGGGCATCGTTCGTCATGGAAGTGAATGATACCCTCTCTAGGTCTCATCTTGGCCGGCAAGTTGCAACAACTCACACACAACCATAAACTTTTCCCTCGCGAATCCAGTTTGATAGAGTTGTAGCGCCACGGAAATCTAGAGTTATACTGTTCCGTGTGGGCCTTTCGACTACAGCGCAAGGGCGGGACCTCCCACTTCATTTTACCTTGTCATAATTAAATCACATATTTTCCCATGTTATACGAAATTTAGATATTTTATATTTAAATATAGGTTTTTAAGGTTTATTTTTAATTGATTTAAAACAAACTTATGTGAAAACTGATTTGATTCCTGTAACTTTGTCTGATATCGTTTTGAGATGAACATTACGATAATTGATATAGCTCAAATTTTGATAGTTTTTTAATTAGAAAAATAATGTTTATTATTTATATAAATTTTGGATATTTATTAACGCGATTTTGACTTAAAATTTATTTTTCAATTTGATATATATATATATATTTTAATTTACTATAAATATATTTTTTGGTTATGTGATATTTATTTCATTAATCCATTTTAAAGAAAATTACGCAAATCATATCCAAGAGCTACAGTGTTTTCAGGTGCTTAATAAGATTTTAAAATTATGAAAAAATCATTGCACTCATTTATATACTGATGCGCTTTTAATTTTATTTATTTTAATTACGGCTTGCTTTTAAATTACATACAGGACAATCTTTAAGGGTAAATACCTGAATTAACCATTAATTGATGGATTTTTCCCAGCAGTGAGACATTTCTGGGCAAGTACTTTTGTTGAATTCATTATTTATTCATACAATCGTTATAGTATTTACAATCGCCTTATTGTTATTAAAATTAAACAAAACCTAAATAATTGATTACTTTAAATAACGTATTATTATAAAATATGGTGAAGTTTAAGAAATTATAATGATGATTTTACCTCGTAACCCTGCCGTAGCTCCGTCGTAGCTGTTTTTCATACGAGTCGCAATTAATATTCTGGTAAAAGATTTTATAAACATTTCACATGGCTTTGACGACAAACTAAAGTCTACTGAGGTTAACAAAGCGGGTCTATTCTCTAATAAACAGTTTATTTAGAAGTATGATACATTTTTATTTTTCTCTGGTGACTGTGCAATTATTTCGACGAGTATAGTTATTAATTTAATATCTTTACGCAAATTTCAAACTTGTTTGAGTTGAAACGAATAAAACATATTTATAAATAAGGATTTTACTTTATTGCAAAATGAAAGTAACAGAAGTTTTTTTTTTAAATATATTTGGGATATTTCACTTATGCTGACGTTGCCTTTCATACCATTAAACGCTTTTGGGCGTTTGAGAAAAACCGAGCGTTTAGGTATTTTATAGCTTCATCGCGTTTTAAAAAAATAACTTTGGTATTTAAATTGTTTCACGATATTTTGTGTAAATAAATGGTTAGAATTTATTTAGGCGAAACTATTGTTTAACAAAAGGTGTTTTTTAAAAGTAATTTACTAAACGAGATACTAAATAATAAATGGAGGTAAAGAAAAACACACGTCGTTGTTTAACTAATCTAAAAATAACGCCGTAATTGTTTTAAATGTTCAAATTATTTTCTTTTCACCCGTTTCAAGGAATCACATTTTTTATTTATAAATAATAAGTAATTTAAAAATTATTATTAATAAATATTTACCTTACATCCTCCAGTTCATAAAACATATCTTTCGTATTTTCATGAATATAAATTTTGACGTTTTCACTGTCCATGTATTGCATCGTGAGCTGTTTTGGGAAACTCCGGACAAAGAGTGCCTTTACGGTGTCTATAGAAGTTATTTCATTCGGCAGCAGAGCGCGCTTGGTCTCATTTCTGTATTGAAGGAATACAAGACCTGGACAAAAATATGACACGTTCTTAGTATTTCATTTCTATATTGTATTATAAGTAATTTTTTCTATTACGAGACAAATTTAGCAATATTTGTTGATAACAATATTTTAGTACACATACCGAGCGGTCTCTCGAGAGTTTTCGAAGGAGTCCGGACGACAGGGAGAGAAGAACGTTGCTTGCCGCCACGTCGAAACCCCGTAGATGAAGTTTCGACTTCCGACATGACTCCTGGGTCGTCATCAAAGAGCAAGGCATTGTTCGGCGGAGGATAACGCGGTAAGGGTGGCTGTAACCAAACCAAATTAATACATATACATGCTTTCATATTATTGAATTAATAAATAATTTAACAAATCACAGACACGATTTGATTTGGTAACGGATAGTAGAATTGTGAACGAGACGTAATTGATAAGCTACCATCAATTTGTTACAAATGGAATGGGATGGAATATTCCATGGGAATAACGGAAAGTACGATAAATGAGACAGCTTAAAAAAAAATGGAAATCACATAAATGTACTATCCATAAAATAACCTGGATTTAATTACCTAAATGTGAATGAACAATAGGTTTTATTATGGCATTAGCGGCATATTCACGCTAGTTGCACATATTTTGTAAGTCGCATATTCAACACTGCCACGTACGATTTCAACAATAGATTTAAAGTGATAAATGATGAAACTATGGGAAATGCCAGGTTGACGACTGAATTATTTTTAACGTTTTCTTTTAATTTGCCAAATTACATCCTGTTTACGCTCGATCGGTTTGAAGGAAAATAGTGACATCTGGTTAATAATTTAATAGTAGTCTTAGTTAAGAGGCTAATTACATTGTTTTTCTATTGTAAAAAAATAGGACTAAAATAAATTGGTTTTTATGATAATGTTGGTAATTGTGTATGTTAGTTGTTACAAATAATAACTTACAATTTTATGTTAGTTATTTTTAGTTATTGAACATTGAAAGGACAATTTTATACCTTCCTTAAACGAGGATCTAAATATTTCTGTCTCATGTCGCGATATTTAGCGACAGTTGAATACTCTGGGTTGATTGTCGGCATCTTCGCAGCACTGTGTGCCTGAAGTATCGTTGTATAAAATAATGAGAATATAAAATAGTTATTGCATTATTCAAATAATAAAAAAAAGAAGTTACGAACTGCTATTTAAAAGGAATAAAGATAAATTAGAAAAAATGTCAGATTTGTGAATTGTTTTAAATTGCTTGAAATAATGGATACTTTAGTATATAACTTTAGATTAGTATATAGCTTTAAATATAAGCTTACCTCAATTTCAATCGCACTGATATGTCCTGGATGATGTTGGTGCATGTATATATTATGATTGCCCGCAAGAGTGTGCCGCCTCGGGTCGTCTCGGCGAGAAGGTCTTCCTCGAGTAAGCCCGCGGCTGCCTTCCCCGTCTGACAGTCCACCTGTTTTATGTCATTGAAATATTATTGTATAACTTTTGACAGTGATAGTGATCTTAATTTCTTATACTAAAAAAAATATGCGGTCTGAGGACCTGAGTGTACTGAATTCGAACGCCAAACGCATCGCATTTTGTAGCAGAGGTAGGCATTAGGCTATTTCGTTTCATTATTATGATTTATTATTATGCGACACGACCTAATATTTCACTCTACTGTAAGCTGCGTAAAACAAACTTTGTCCCAATAAATGGCAAAAATGAAAATAAAATTTTGATAAATTTTCTTATAAATGCTTTTAATTGTTATACATCATTATAAAACGTTAAGTAAGTAAATATATATAATAGTAGTTATTGTAGTTTCGCGAAAATTGTCATTTTATGTCAGCGTAGTTAAAAGTAAAATAATATTAAATTCAATATTTAAATACCTATTTAATCGAAATCGTGTTGTATTATAATAATTGTATTATTCAAGAACTGTTAGTAGTCAATAATATAAGGATAAGATAAGGTCCTCCAGACCGATTTTGGCCACGGCGGCCAATCTCAAGAGAGATTAGCCAACTGCGCAGGAGATATTATAGTGCGCAAACACAGGTGCACTCTCTTTTCCTTAGCTCTCATAATCCGATGGGACGGCAATCCGCCACGACCGGAAAGAGTTCAGGCGCAGGACCAACGGCTTAACGTGCTTTCCAAGGCACGGGAGTGTACACACTTCCACCTTCCAGACTTCGGGCTGCTACTGAGAATTTTCTGACAGAAAAACCCAATAACTATTTATTGGCTCGACCTGGGAATGGAACCCAGGACCACCGGGTCTGCAGCCTAATATCTAGCCACTAGACCAACGAGGCAGTCAGTCAATAATATGGCAAGCTACTAACAAATCTTCCGCTTTAAAAGCGCACCTAAAGGCAGCAAAGTTTAAGATCTCATCCGCGCGTCCCTTACAGCTCGGCGCTGGGTTACATTTATATGCTTTTTTATCTACAACGACCGGTAGCTTTTGTAATTTAATAAATGAGTTCTGTTACTTGAATAAATAAATAATAATAATTAATAAAAAGCGCTGTCAATGTTTCTTTTCCGTAGTCTTACCGTCACAATAGCGCCGCAGCGACTGATGTATGAGTAACATGCGATAGACGAGTTCTTTTGCGGAACGATAATGTAGTGAGCGCCAAAAGATTTTTATATTTATAAAATAAAATGGAAGGGTTTTTTACAAAAAGATTATATTTGTAAATATAATAGAGCAGCATGGTCAAAGAAAATAGTAAATCGTCCAGCAAGTTGCCCAGCGGTGGGACGTTTTCTCCTTAGATAATTGTATCTCCACGTGATTGAGACGATGATGTAAGACGTATTGTCCATATTGCCTTTGGTATATCTTATCTATATTTTCGATTGTCGTTATTTAAACAAACAGCGTCATAATGGGATATCTACTAATATAAATATTATTATTAATTGCTTTCCAAAATTGACAAAATTCAGACTTTTTTCTATAAAATTAGTAATAAGATTATTGTCATAAAATTGTAGTTATTTATTTCAATTTCTTTCAATATACGAGCTAGTGAAAAACAGAATGCTTGTTGATTGTTTTATAGCTAGAGATGCTGCCGAACTAATAGCCTTTAAAAGCGCAGCTTAGTAACAATAATATTGTGGCTACGGAGCGGGTCAGCATTTCGGTATTTGATTTGCTCATGTTCCAAATGGATAACGATTACAGTTTATATCAATACGAATAGATTTAGTCAAGTTAACTAAATTCGTAAGTGACTATGGACAGGGACGGAAGGATACTAAATTATTTGTTCATGTCTACCTCTGAGGGTGATGATCAAAATCAGCCTGGATTCAAAATGACACACAGAAAACTAAAAAATAATTATAATATATATTTTCCTTACTCATTATTAGGTGTACAGACTTAGAAGACTAACATTAATTATTTGCATTGATAATTTTTAGACGTAATTGCTTAAGAAGGACAACGCTTTTTGGTGTGATAAAAAAGTAAGAACATTTTCCTCCTATTTTTTCGCTGGAAAAATTCATTTACGCGTTTCCCCCACATGAAGTGGGGTGTATGTGGGGCTCACCGGCGCTGAAAAAACCAGCGGTATCCTCTCCGTCTGGTCGGGCGGTGCTACGGGATCGCTTACGCATGCTACCGTGACGCCCCGGGGTTCCTAGATACAGGGAACCCTCTTAGCCCCAGCGGCTGTTCAGGTGGGTATAGCGCCTACGCCTACTCCCCGGTCTTCTTTGACGGATCGAATCAGCGGAGGCATTTTCCTCGTCACTTGTGTTACTTTATTGCAATTTTTTGTACGATCTCTAATCGTTTTTAAATATAATATAGCCTATGTTAATTGCTGATAGCGTAGTTTTATGTACGTGAAAGAATTTTTAAAATCAGTACAGCAATTTTTGTGTTCATGCATTGCAAACAAACGTACAAATTTTTCTATTATTAGTATAGATATAGAATTATCGCGAGCGAAGCCGCTGGCAACAGCTAGTTTATCAATATAAACATCATGAAATCGGTTACTATTTTGTATCGGCTCTCCTACATATAGAAAGAATGTAAGATATGTGATTATTCCACTTTGGATAGACAATGAACAAAATCCGTTCTTAGTGAGCGTTTACCTATAGGAAGGAGTATCTGTGTCAAATTTCACGTCAATCTGGCGCATAGTTTATGAGATATCGTGATGAGTGGGGAATCGATTATTTATATGTTCCGCTCAACTCTCTTATTTTTTTTATTTCATAAGAACCTTCTGACAATAATAAACACAAAAAAAGATCACACGCGTGATGCGATGACCATGGGAAATAGAGATTCATTTTTATATATATAGATATACAATATTATTATAATATTGTACTTGATTATTTTTTTTACATGCATAAATTGTATTCAAACAGTCTTATCATTTATGTCAACTGTTTGGCAGTTAATTTTTATGTGAAGAAGAAAAGTATTGTTTTTACTATTGTCCTACGCAATTTTAATTTTTTATTTTTTAAGTATTAAAACATCCCGTGGACCTTAAGGAACATACAAAAAAAATTTAGCCGAATTGGTCCAGCCATTCTCGAGTTATGCGCTTAGCAACATTCATTTTTATTTATATAAATAAATTAAAGTTGTCCAAGTATATGTAAATTAGGTTTCAGACTTATAAAACGCAGTCGAGAAATTCTGTCATTGGTCATTTGCCATAAATTCATGTGAGCATGGCACACACGACCAGTTGCAAAGAGCTATGAGACGGTTTATTTCTTGCGGCTTTGCGGCTCAAAGTTTGGTTTGGTTGGTTTCTCTCTCGATTCCATGGAAACATCCAATTACAAATATGGTCGGCGTTCAACAGGTAAACATGCAATACTGTCTGCATATACAAAACTTGTTGCGTGATGTTTGCTATTAATGTAGATAACATTGTAATTAAATTAACTTGTATGAATTTGAACTTGTAATGTATTCCAAACGTTTAAATTTTCAACTTAATTTCTATTTTTTGTAACATATTACGATCAAAATATTAACAAGTGTTACGTTACCTCAACATTAAAAATACGTTTTTTAGTATAGATTTCCATTGAATTATGTCAAATAAGGAAGCAATGATTGAAAAAATTATAAATTCGTGTAAGTACCTGGAAAATATATATCTAATAATATTAATTCGCAAGTAAACCAAGGTGCGTGACCTTACCTTGTAAATGGAGGCGTTGCTGTAGTTCGAATTAATCATAGAAACGCCTCTTTTCCCCCCAGCTGTATGTTTCCACCCAAAAGTGCATTTCGAGGACATTGTAAGTACAGATAACTGAGATTAATAATATCGATTTCCATTTCGGAATATGGAATGAATATAGGCTGGCGTATATTTTTTATATTTCAGGTAGGTAGGAGGTTTCAAGATTCATTTAATATTAATTTAAAATTATGTATTATTTAATAATAGAAAAGTAGTATCGCATTAGAAGACTATGAAAATTACGTTTTAGTAGGGCTGTGTGCTAGCCTGCCTGGGTATGAAGGGTGAGTGAGCCGGTGTTACTGGGCACAAGGTACATCACATCTTAGTTCCCGAGGTTGGTAGCGCATTGGCGTTCTAAGTATTGGTTTTTATTACAGCGTCATCGTCTATGGGCGGTGGTGGTCATTGACAATCAGCTTGATCAGCCATTTGCGATTCCACCGATTTTATAAAAAAAAGATCCAATGAAATATTTTAAGATCCATAGAAATTGTTTTGCTAGGTTTCTATATCGGTTATCCATATAATAGGCAGATTTTCAGTTTTGTTTGTTTCGTTGGTAGTTACTGACGAGCTTTAGTGTTATCAATAAAAGAAAATGCAATTAGGAGTAGAAAAATATGTTCGAAATGTGAAAACTCAGGTGTCCTATTTCGACTATTGAGCAAACACTAGTTATTTTAAAAATATTGCTAGGTTCGTTATTCGTTATATTTTATCAAGTACAAAAATTTGAATTAGGAACGAGAAAATAGGCTCACAAAAAAGAGAAAAAAAATTGTATCGATAAATATACATTTGTAAGGGCGGGAATAGCTAGGTACAGTGTAAAGTAAAACACTACCAATCTTCAAAGTTGACGATTTATTAACCTTACTTGAAAGAACGTACAATTATAATTAAACTGATTGAAAAGGTGTCCATGAACGCGAAGCACACTTTCCGCCTAACTTTAACCAATACTGAATAGGGTGAAACAGCAAGACCTAACGAATCTAATTCGTTAGGTCTTGCTGTTTCACCGAAGTTGTGAACGACCAAACAGCATGGTATTTTTTTCTTAACATTGCAGATAAATCAAATGCTTTATATTACTAAGAGAATACAACGTTAGCGCGATCTAAAATACAAGTAACGATATCTAGTTCGTAGACATGTAAACTATTCTTGTTACACATTGTCAAAAGTAATAAAACAATTATAGCGAAATTCACACACACAAAATATTTCGTTTGTACCCAAAAAGCAAACATAGGCATGATATCGACGCACGTTGTATTGATGTAAGCGTGTTGATAAAATGCAACGTATAACTCAATTGCATTTTACGCACGTTTCAGTACATATACTGACTATTGTATCATTTATCTAAGTATTAGTTATCGTGAAACTGTAAAGGCTTATGATAGATCTAGACGCATTGTTAGCCGTCGAACAGAAAAAGTCCGTTATTTATATTGTAAACGGAGCATTCGATAGCTTCCACTCTTTAGCTTTTACTCTTTTAGATTTTGTTATGTTGCTTTTAATTTAACTCAAATCGACCCATTATATAATATCAAAAACAATATACGAAGTAAACATATACCTACAATCTAATATTTTAGACGATTTAACGCGCTTTCACGTCGAATCGGTGCATCTAAATGTCAGTGAGTCCCGAACGGATTCATAATCAAGTTTGTACCCTATCCTCCCTATATTACACTTATCGAGATATCATGACTGACGCAATCACGTCTGTTAGCAATCCAACTACATTAAATCCGGTCGTTACAAACCTGCACGTAATTCTCCCAACTTTCTTGTGAAATGTATGATTTAAATATGTATTGAGGTAGCAGACTGTGATATGATATTTTAATGAAGTTTCGCCAGCGAGTACATGTAATTACTTTTGCGTTGCATATTTATTTGATTCTGTCGTTTAAAATAGGATATCGATGTTCGATATATAATTATAATAATTAAATCATTGACGTAATGTTATGTTTGTTTATTTGTCGATGTGAAACATCTATGAATAGACGAACATGATTTATATTTATTCGTTTAATTTAATTTGTTCGATAATGTTATTGTTTTAATTCTAATTTGCTTAATTTTTAATTTAATTTTAAATTATTATATTTTTTTTTCTTAGTCGATTATTTTAAAATTATCAATTTAAAGTTGGTTCTGGTGAATAGTTAAAATATGTTGTGTCTTCTTCTTTCGAATATCATATCAATAATGTCAGAAAGAGCGGAATCAATGTTTAACTAAATAGCCGCTAAACAATATGTATAAGTATGGGTAGTATTTTAATGGTCACTAATAATGTCAAAGACCAAATCTTTAGGATAAAGTTCCGAAAAGGTAATACCGCTTTTTTTCTTGAAATTTTGTATACTTACGTAATTGGACTCGCTGGTCCCGAATATGATAATTTAAATTGGCGCAAATTTAATTTTCAAGGTCAAAACTTTTTGATTTTCAACAGGTTTTTCTGTGTTATCTTAATAAATATTGATACATTGATTGAAACATTTTATATAAAATACTTTATTTAATCCGTGCAAGTTGAGATTATTCGCTTGTATAAACTGAGAGTGGTAAATCACACAAACAGCGGTTAAATCTGATATTGATTTAAGCGCAATAATGAAAAAGGCTAATGGAATTCGGCAGTATTACTTTTATTTCTCAATACGGTGTTTTAAGCTTTATACTTATCAGGCTTCTTTATAGTTCGCGTATTGTGTAGTAGAATAAACATTTATGAAGACATCAATTAATATTTCTAAAATATTTATGAAAGAAGACTTCTGATAATACGAGTACCCTTAGAAATAAGGTGAATTGGATTGAGATTTTTGTCGACTTCATGAAACGTAAGGATTTTTTTTTCTCAGATTGTTAAATTTCTAGAAATGAGAGATTTGTAAGACTACATAATTTTTATGCGTTTGAAAAGATTTTTATGAGGTTTTACTAAGTTGTAAAGCTTTGTGCAAGCTCGTTTAGCCCTACCTAAACCATCCACTTATCATATATTCTACTGCCGAACAGCAATTGTTGTGTTTCGGGACGTGAGTGAGCCAGTACAAGTACAAGGGACGTAACATCTTCGTACCCAAGGTACGCAAATGTTTATGGGCAGTGGTGACCACTCCTGTCACCTCACACATCCGGACCTCATAACCAGAACCGCCTAATTAATTTGAATATTAAAAAAAATATTATAAAAAAAACGATATTTGTACCTACTTATTTGTAACATGTAACAATCCGATTCCAGTCCTGATTACGATTTGTTTTATAATTTCCGAATACAATCCGTGCTATTTAAGATAACATATATGTGTTTGCTCTTATTTAAATTTAATTGCTTGGTTTTGATTCAATTAGCATTTTTTTTTAATTATTATAAATATGCATTTTTTATTTATAGATTGATTAAATTGTTAATTTAGTGAAAACGAACATAATTCACATTATTATTTTGAATTTATTACCATATTTTTTTACTTTTTTGCAATTTACTTCAACATGTAGCTTGTTGTTTAAGTTTTTATTGAAGATTTTTTTACAAATAGGTGTTTCTCTTTTAATTGAACTATTGAATTTTACTAAATCTCACATAGAAGCGCTATAATATCCAAAAGTATGAGCGGGGTAAAATTGACACAATTTTGGCATCTTTCATCAACCTAGCCTACAGTTTGCATAGATTGTGTGTCCCAGAGAGCACGCGACGTAAATTTACCGATCGTCCTGGCGCTATAAAAGCGACGTATTTATTTTTGAAGCTGTTATGTTTGTTTGTGTAAGCACTGCCAATGCACAGGTAAAGTTGACCCAAGAATTTCAAAATGTTCTTAGAAACTTGTGAATGTCGGCATGGTTGTCAAAAAATAATAAAACATTTTGTTTTTATTTTACTTTTTGGAGGTCTCTGAAAGGATGTCTGAAAGGTAATTCAAGCAAATTAGTTACCTACGTATATATGTAGTTCTTTAACATCAAAATATTTCATAAATAAATAATCTATATATTGTTACTGTTCGGATGACTGAAATCCAGAATACTACTCGTGCAAAATTTGACAGCCCTAGTCACCGGTAAAGTTGCCATTCGTGCTAGTGAGGTAACTTTACCTAAGTTCAAGCAACATTACCTTTTCTAATAACTCAAGAAATGAGAGTTTAATAGGATTGAATCATTTCGATACACCTTAATAACAATATATCAAATACTATATAACATAAGTCACTTATCTACACTTTGATTTTCTGTTAGAAATACCGATTTTTATGCGAAGACGCTGCGAACACAATTGACCACATGGGATGAAAAAGTACACTATTTTGACAATTAACAAAGCTGCCAGCTTGAAACACTTTTGGGATACTAAAATTTATTATAAAATCTACCAATGTGATTAAAGTTGGGCCTACTTCCACATATAAAAAATATTCAATGTAAGCTAGTATAGGGTATGCTTAGGTAAAGATGCTCATGGAAGATAAAGAAGGCACGTTTGATGGTTCTATTTATATTCTATGCCAGGTCGTTTCCTTAATAACTTGAACTGTTAGTCACTCAGTCTCGTGCAGAAAGATGTTCCATCTCCAACATTGCATTCCGTGTTAACAAAAGACTCGAGTAAAATTTTATTAACATACTTCACAAAATGATTTCCATTTAAGTTCGCGAGATAAAATTAATTTTTCAAATATTGCTTCTGCCAGGCCAGGCTTGCAAGTAAATAACAGCAATATACTACTGTTACGAGATAATTGTAAGGAACGTTAGCTTATAATGAAGCCAGCTGGATATAAGCTGTCACGTAGTTTATAACATAACGGACGATAAATTATAAAATCACTAACCTAACCTAGACAAAAGATTATAAACTAACGAAATTTTATATATTTAATTCTAAATGGAATGATCAGTTTGTTCAATATAGATATGGATCGTATAAGTGCAAAACGCTATTTACCGGATAGTCACAATAATGTAATTAGTAATAATATATACCAACATATATTTACTATATATGTACTCGTATATGTATGATACAAAAGGAAGTTGTCAAATGAAGATGTATAAGTCAGCCTTTTTCAGTATTACGCCAAGCTAATCTTTCAGCCGCACTAAATCCTAATTCACCTCAACACACACCCTTCGTTTTCTTTCCTTTTGCGTTTTATGTAAGCATTTAAGTGTTTGCAAACCGTTTTTTTAATGTCTGCAAATCTGTTATGTCTTTGCTAGAGTTCCTCTTTAAATAGCCCGTGTCGACTATTTTTTATTGCAATATTATTCGAATTTCATCAAAATATACCTTACGCGGGGCATGTTAGTACATATAATTTATGTAAACATGTTTCAAGTGATCATCTATATACTCGTATGTCAGCTAATTTACACAAAGGCTTAATAAATAATATATAACAATAACACCTGAACTTTACTTGGTGGTAGAGCTTTGTGCAAGCTCGTCTGGGTAGGTACCACCCACTCATCAGATATTCTACCGCAAAATAGCAGTACTTGGTACTGTTGTGTTCCGGTTTGAAGGGTGAGTGAGCCAGTGTAATTACAGGCACAAGGGACATAACATCTTAGTTCCCAAGGTTGGTGGCGCATTGGCAATGTAAGCGATGGTTAACATTTCTTATTCTGCCAATGTCTATGGGCGTTGGTGACCACTTACCATCAGGTGGGCCATATGATAGTCCGCCAACCTATACCATAAAAAAAAAAACCTATCTCACATATCACTCCGTCCTTTGGGGAAAACCATATGGAAAATCAGGTCTGTAGTGTTTGAGTTTATTCCGTTCCGTCCCGTTAAACAGACATGAATTTAATAATAAATACGTTACGTCCGCCTTGAAACTAAAAGCAAAAAAAATGTTTTCAAAGTTGATAATAATCAGTAGTTTCTGCATAAATACGGAACCTGCAAACAGATGCATAAGATTCTTTATAACAAAAAATATTCCATAAAAATATTTCTTCATTCTATATATATTTAGTTCACAAGGAGTTTCAATGTACCTAATCAGTGTATACGGTAAATTATAACTTATATAAGTGAAAATGAAGTATGTTTATTCCTCGTGATGCATGGAATCTTATATATGAGCAATTGGAAATTTTCCGCCGAACACACAACACGAAAATGTATTAGCTTTGAAATGCTGCCGACACCCTCGATGCTCGATAATATTCTGTTGCGGTTTTCAGCCCGACATAGCAATGGCGGGGTATTTAAAAAATAACAATGACATTATAATTAAAATTATATATAGTATTATATTATATAGTATAGTATATTATATAGTAATCATTAAGTATGTAATTGTTTAAATAATAATACTAAAATATTTCTAAAGTCTAATACTTATATCATTCATTTTCCAAGAATAAGAATTTTAACCAGGCATCGGACTCCTTTTATCACCTTAAGAAAAAATACTCTACAATAATGACAAATTAGTGTTTTAAGTAATTAGTTCTTGCAGCAAGCAAGCAAGTCTTATATATACCTTCAAAGATAAAAATGTAATGTCCTTGCGAGCTCACTAATAGCAAGGGTTGCGAATTTTAATTCGGATCTTTCTTATCTTAACTATCGTCGACGTGGAATCCATGTTACTTTCATAAAATGCAATATAAAATTAAGGTGATTAAATTTAAAATAATTATGTAAATATATTATATGTTTCAAAAGTTTCACAGACATTAGACATCTCAAATAAGTAATTATTATAACGTCTATTTTAACAACTACTTATCTATAACCTGTTCAGAGTACAACGGATATGGAAAGAAAATACAACGAAAAATACACAAAGAGAACTTGAAAAGGCAATGACGTCAACGTGTCGGAAAACGGACGATTAAAATTTGAAAGAATAAGTCTTCACAAAGTTCCTCGTTTACCTCGTGCAAAGACCATGCAATAAATTTATGATAATATATATCAAAAGGTAACACGAAGGTAAACACCAACAAGTAAAACAAATATTAACTGCCTCGTGTCATGGAATCAGTATAACGGATGTACGAAGTGAAGTAACCGTTTTAAATATGCATGAGATTAACAAGTTCAGTGGATTTACACAACGAAAATCCTTCCTTTGACATTTTCGCTTTTCCTATACTTTTTCAAATAGCCATGAAGTGATGTTTTTTTTTTCTAAGTTAGTAAACGGCTGCTCAACACATTTTTGCAACGAATATATAGCAACCAATTTAATCGATTTGATCTCAGACAGTTTGGTCAATGTCTATCAGCCGCTATTTTTTCACAAAACAATTTAAGTTCTGATGAATAATGAATTACGCGTTGTACTTACAGATTTTAAATTCTTGCGATTTGAATTAACTAATCAGTAATTCTACTTAGATGTATTTTTACTTGATACTGATATCGGGCTCTATACTGAATAATAGCATTATACTGAGGGACAAACATACAAAAAATACTCGTTATTTTTGCACCAGGAACCTTTGCAGAATCCCTCAATAAAATTTTATAACAATTGGACCAATGGTTTAGGAACGTATAGAAGACAAACATAAAAACATTCATTTTTATTTACATAGATAAGAAAAATTATGGCGTCCCTCGCAAATGCCACATACAAAACTATAATTGTTTTTCTTTATGTTAATTATTCTTCTGAGAAAGTGAGTGTTCTTATTTATAAGTTAATTAAGAGCCATTTTCTAATGTATCGTTTCAGCGTAGTTATATTATAATAAAATTTAAAATTTCAGACACATCTCGTGCCAGAATGATGCTCGTAGTAAAGGAAATTCGACAATTTATATCTACTATTATCAAACATAATTATATTGATTAATTTTTCGTAATACCTAATAATATTTACATTAGCTATTTTTATAATGTAAACCGATCACAGGAAAAAACTATTCCTTTTGTAAAATTTAGAATGAACTTATGGATATCGATTTATTACGATGGATTTTTAAATTTAGTTTTATGCAAATATAAAATTGTCTTGCGGAATTTTATTATAGAATAAAAGTAAAGTCGAAAGCATGGTGTTGTAAGTTTTTCTTTACTTTCGAGAACACGACAACTGCTCTTGTTGTACAAAACGCAGGTGTGGTCTCGCGTCGTATATTACTCGCATCTTTGGGATGGCTCCGCTAAGTACTTACTGGAGGCCTTGGATCGGTTGCAGCGACGTACGTTTCGCATTATTGGCGACTTAACGGTCACGGTTACTTGGTGGTAGGGCTTTGTGCAAGCTCGTCTGAGTGGATATTCTACCGCAAAACAGCAGTACTTGGTATTGTTGTGTTCCGGTTTGAAGAGTGAGTGATCCAGTGTAATTACAGGCACAACCCAAGGTTGGTGGCGCGATGTAAGCGATGGTAACATCTCTTACAATGGCAATGTCTATGGACGTTGGTGACCACTTACCATCAGGTGGCCCATAAGCTCGTCCGCCTTCCTATGTAATAAAAAAAAACCTTCAAGCGAAGCGCAAAGAGGCATCTTGCAGGCCGACAAGGCGAGGGCGGCTAGTGCAGATCATTCTTCCCGATTGTACTAGCCGTCGGCACGTTTGGACTCTACTACCACTTACCATCAGATGGAGTAGAGCCGTGTGCCTTCCCGGGTAACATAAAAAAAAGAGAGAAAAGGACACGTAGATTAACTAATCACCCTCTAAACTACATATAGATAAGCCGTTCCTTAAGAAAGAATTATTAGGGGTCGAAAGAAAATAATTGATTAACACTTGAAAATATTTCTATTAAATATTTTGGGTACAAACATAACAAACAAAAAGAACTATTTTACGTTTTGTAGGTTCACACATCAAATACGCTTATTAAAAATATATTTTGTCTATAGCACAAAATACTTTATGGATAGAACTAGTATAAGTATAATTATATTGTTTCTATATATCTCATTGAAGAAGTGAGATTACCTACTTGAGGTTCAATTGCGCGCAATGATTGGACTTATGGTTTATTCAAACCTCTTATAAAAATATACGAAGTATTCTATTCGCTTGAACAACTTTGCCACAAGTATTGGAAGACCACGCTATCTTATTTTGTTATCAATAATTGTCTTACTATTACTTTGCTCGATCGCAATAGTACTTCATTATTTTAACTAAATATAGCAATAACTCTCAATTAAGATTAATTCAAAATGATGAAAAAAAAATAGACGATACGAGTCATGAACGCAAACAAAAATACTGGTCATATTAATTTTAAGACGTCGGAATGTTCACACCCTTCTGCACGAAAACATCTTAATAGAATCATCGTACTTTCACATAATATATATGTTTATTCATGTATATATTATTTATCTTTTTAATAGAGTGCTAGTGTAATTAATTATGACATAATTTGTCTCCAGTATACCAAAAAATACAAAATCACTGTCCCGCTAATGTCGGCTTAAATAGCCTTTTAAAAAGTCGACGCCGTTTACATACTTATCGTTGGTACTAAGCCGAAGTTAATGAGTCAACCATTAACATCAAAAGCATTTGAGCATGATATTTAGAATTCCAAATTCAAATTATTACTAATTAACAAATTACCTTCATATCTGTGTTATAAAAACATTAGGCTTAACCTTAAGCAATATTTTTTTAAGTTTACTTTAAGTGTATATGTATATATTTTTGATTTGTAGTATTGTGATAGTATTTAAATGTTTTATTTTGCAGTGTAGACTAACGATAGCGCACGTATAAACCTTAGTGGTTTTTTAGCTGCTATCAATATTTTTAATATTTTGTATGTTACTCAAATGAATAAATAAATAAAAAATAAAAAAAATATATAATACAATTATGACTTTTAACACATTTCTTTTATATTCCAGATTCTGTTATCTTGAGAAAATCGATATGGTGCACTATTTTTAAAAGAAAAATCCGTCGTATCAGCAAAGTAGCACAGACGGGACACAATTGCAATACACACATACGAAGAGAGCGATTTTGGTTTGATCGTTTCTGGAAAGTTTGATATCATCAATGAGCCACGAGACGGCTGACCGGAGACGCTAGTCTTTAACGTCTAATTGAAAGCCGTAGTGGAAGAAGATTAATATAAAACTAGTTAAAATTACCCACCGATACCAATTCAATTACTTCATATTGGAAAGTTAAAAAGCTCGGATAGTTGGTACCGAACGAACTCACTGAACAACAATAGCAAAATTGCGTCGAAGCTTGCCTTAACTTGTTGAGGCACACAAATGAATCGGATTATCATTTGTTATGTAAAGCGTATCCTGTGTGACAATACGTCCGTCGCACTGGTTTGACAAAGTGGAAGCATGTCCCAATTGTTAATCAAAATAATTCTTGGGAATCTATGCTGGACCCGCGTCGCTATTTTCTATTATTACAGTTTACAATCGAGACTTGCTCTCGTCTACGCCTTTTTCATGACAATGCTTGTCCACACACCGGCCGTTTTAAAACTAGCTAATTTTCGGTTCCAATCAGGCGTTAAGCTGCATTTAAAGAGTTCATCGATTCCCATCCCTTGGATTTATATAGCAGAGTTATCAACTAGCTTCCATTAAAATGCAAGACTGCATTCAAAATAATTACAAAACAATTCGTTTGTTATCTTTACATAAAGTATTTGGTTGAGTAAGTTGAAACAATTTCATTTGAAGTGGGAAATTGATATTTATTTTCCAAAAAAAGGTTAATCAGTGTTTATTAAAATTGATGTATTGATGTAAAATTCAACTAATAACAACTGTCATACAGCTAATGAAAACATTAAACGTAAAATCGATAACCTGGCAAGCTCAATTAAATACATCTTTACTTAATATAACACAACATTGCTTGAAGACTAATAGTAATGTAGTAACAAATCCAGAAACAGAAAAAGTATGTTTCCCTCGAAAGTGTTGAAATTTGAAAACGAATGCTTCTCTCATGGGCACTAGCACGTCGCATGCTCCAATATCAGTATACTGCCTGATCTTTATATTTACGCAGAAAACTAAAACAAGAGGTTCAATCGTATTCTTTAAAAAAAAAAAAAACTTAATGTTCTTTCATTCCACAGTGTTACGTTGAATGATTTGTTGCCCGGTGAAAATATGTTTCGTAGAATACTTTTTAGAAGCTTGGCCGGCCTTAAATTTGTACATATTAAAAACTAGTTTAAGAAAAAGTTGATTCTCAGATGATTTTTGTTAGTATTTTAAACCCAGACCCAGAAATAATTAGGGGATTGTAATAAATTTAACGCATGTATGAAGAATGAATATACATTTAAGAGGTTTTTTTGAATCATTTCAAAATTGTAAATTTAAGTTTTTAAATAATATTTACAAAGTGAAAATTATAAATGCTACGCAATTTGAATTTTAAATAACCATTTATATAGAGTCCCTTGCCATTTTAATATGGAATGGAGGGATAAATTAATTATTACTGTTTACTAGAGTGTGAGTGTTCCAGCTTCCTTACTAGATCCAAATAACATACGAATAAACTCTTGTTACATTATATTAGTTTTGGTTCCGAGTAATATTACACATACCACTTATATACCTAGTTAAGTGTATGAATAGAATAACAAGACTTGTTATTTTATTAATGAATATATTAAGCGAGAGATATATTCATAAGATGTAAACCTATAAAAATGTGACATGTGACATAAAATGAGCAAGATAAACAAATTTTCATGTAATATTCTTAATAAAGTTGGCATTAAAAGCGCGCTAAAGCCACCAAACATTTTAAATTTGTCCTCAGTCCTGTCCGGAATATCCCACTGCTGAGCTAAGGCCTCTCTCTTCTCCTCTTTTGAGGAGAAGGTTTGGAACTTATTCCATTTTGTCCTCATAGATCGCTTATACGCAATCTCATTCCTTAGCTTTTTCTATCTTAAGCGACCGGAAGTATTTTAACTCAATGTTTCTGAATAACTTCTGATTTTAATATTCATTGTTATAAAATATTTAGAAATATTTTTTTTAAGTAAAAACTTCTTTAGCGGCGTTGTGCACTTTTTTGTGATGGGTAAAAAATGTTAAACTCGCGTCAGGTCACGTGACCCTGATTGAAAATTCGTAAGACGGATTTGGAAGTGTTAAATTTTTAATGCACTTAATATAAATTATCAAGTTTGTATACGATAGTGCAATAAATGAATATTGTATTTTATTACATAAATGATAGTACTTTTATACTGATAATTAAAGCAATTCGAGCTAAATTTTTTCCTAATCATTCCAAAATATCAAAAATGCACAACGTTAATATTCAAGTTTTCAGTCTGCCTTCACTCCCGACATAGAAAATCGACATAGTATCCTTTTGACTTGTTACATATTTCTTAGAGAAATTTCGTATTATTTGAAATATTAATTGTAAGTGTTTTGTGAATCCTTCTTATATAACCTTCCTAGAAAATTTAGGTTTTGAAATTTTTCATTAATTGTTATTTTTATTTAGAACATCTATTGATACGACTTGGAAGTAAGACCGACTAATATGCCCTGATGGCGCTCATATATAATACCGTTATGCGCCCTCTTCGTTTTATTTGATTTACTCCATGTTTCATATATTTCCTTTCATGATAACTTATTTCATAAACCATCAATTTGGACACTTTAAATCTGTCGGGAGTCTCACTTCTTTTAGTTCGTCGTTCTTAGTAGGTAAAATATTAATATAATTATAAAAAATAAAACTCGTTATGAATATAAATAGAAAAAAAAAAAATAGCAGTAACAGCCTGTGAATGTACCAGTGGTGAGCTAAGGCCTCTTCTCCTCTTTTGAGGAAGGCTTGGAGCTTATTTCACCACTCTGATCCAATGTGGGTTGGTGCTCCAAATAACATAAACAGGTTAACAATACGTTGGTACTAGGTGTGTACACAATAGTTTTTTTAAATTTAATTTAGGTATTTATAACATGGTGTTCTAATTTGGATTTAAGCATTTACATTGAGTTAAAATTTTTGAATATTGTAAAAATATAGTAATATAATCAAATAATATCTATCATTTTAAAACACGTTTTGAGTCGAAAAAATATCGCATAGAACTTCTTTCCTGACGGGGGTGCCCCGACCGTACAATATTTTTTTTTGGTTTCTTTTACTTAGTGCTCAATAGTAAACCATACGTATTTGTAAACTAGAAACAAATTCATGTATTTTATTTTACTTTTATTTATGTAATTAATCTTTTGAAAAACCTCATTGGTTTTACTTCGCTTAATGATATACAAATGTGTAAATAATCTACAAACGATTATACTGTAAATAGATGGTAGGAAACATATAAGCCTATATATATAATAGAAATGATTAAATTCAATGAAAGCGAAAGTCCATAAGAGAAAAACTTTTGCTGTATCGAGAATTAATGGTTAGCGTTAAAACACTTGTGACACTAGGTGTCGCCCTGTCTTAATAATTATTACGAAACATTTACAGAAACTAAAGTTAGAAAATTGTTTTGCTACTAGATACAGACAGACAGACAAAAATAAAAAAAATAGCATAATCTCTGCATCATAAAACGATTATTTATCACAAAATTAGGCGAAAAAAATAATTGTACAGACAGAACCAATAGATGTATTTAGTAGTATAGATAATTACAAACTAATATCTGATTTGCCTTTGAACACTTCGTATAGTTGCGTGCTGCCTTCAGTTGATGGTATGTCTCACAACGATAAAAAAACCTTTACACGAGTGCAAGCTAACTAATCGCACACAAAACATACGCAAACAAAATTACTTATCAATCAGGTGAAAAATACGCAAATGTATGGAAATATAAAACACTATTTTGTATACTAGATGAGCTTTATAAAAATACATTTATAAAGCTCTTCACAGTAATAAAACGCATAAGCACGAAGTTTCAATTTGTCGAGTATATGGGGTTACGTCCCCCTTCCTGTCTGGCTTCGACGCTTCCTGCGCTTGGGCGGTGTAACAATCACAAATGAAGTGGGTACGTTTACGTTGAATATGTTAATAACAGATATACGTTCAATAAGTGGATCATGCTTCAAATAAAAGTTCATAACGTTATGTAATTGCATATATGTTATTTTTCAAGTATGATTTTTTTTTTATGGTTTAAAATGTTTGTTGAAAGTATAAAAATTGTTATTTCAGAAAATAAAAAAAAATATGTTTTCAAAAACCAGATATTATTTCCAGATTTACTGCTCGTCTGGTACCTGGTAGGTGCCTCCCACTCATCAGATATTCTACCGCAAAACAACAGTATTGTTGTTCCGGTTTGAAGGGTAAATGAGCCAGTGTAATTACAGGCACAAGGGACATAAGATCTTAGTTCCCAAGGTTGGTGGCGCATTGGCGATGTAAGCGGTGGTTAAGATTTCTTACAATGCCATTGTCTATGGGCTTTTGTGACCACTTACCATCAAGTACTTGACTTACCATATGCTCGTCCGCCTTCCTATACAATAAAAAAAATATATATAAGTTATCTTGTTAGATAACGACTGTGTAAGTAAAAACTATTAATGATTTTATATACCGTATGTAGTTTACTTATACCCAGATATAGTCGTTGATTTGATGAGATGACTTATTTTTACAACTTAACAATATTTTTATATATATTTTTTTAATATTTCAATACAATTTTTAAAAGTATAAGATTTTCCATACTCTTCCTGTATATATATCCTTCAACTATGTGTGAACTGTTGATAATCACTGAAATGCCAATAATCTTTTACATACTATTTAACATCTTGTTAGAAGAAGAATATAATAGCACGGCGTGTTGGAATTGACAAATTGCGTCTCCCATCCCTGTAGTAAACGTGCTGGCTTAGAATTTAGCGATCTGCATCTAATCAACTTTTCACTTTAATGGAAAAGTTTTGTACTCTACCAGTGTGATGCTTTTGCAATTTTTTCAGGATTTTGCTCCATTAAAGTAAACTATACCAATATAGCTGTGACCGCGACTTCGTTCACGTGGAAGTAGGTAACTGTAAGAACTTACGGCCTGATCAAAACGTGCTCAAAGTAAGCGATAACTATATAATGCGTTCTTTTGGTCGCCTCTCTGGCCAAAACTTTCGGGAATCGCAAACTTCGAAAAAAAAAAACATCCATCTTTTAAAAGTAGTCTATATATTCTGACTATAATCTCTGTGCCCAATTTTATTCAGATCCGTTCAGCTGTTCTGGTGTTGTTGAGTTCCAAACATTCGCATTTATAATATTGGTAAGATATTAGGATAGTAAGCTAACCATATAATTATGAGAAAATATACATAAAATTTAAAACGATTTAAAAATTAAATAATTAATAAAATACACAAGTGTGTGCGCAAACATAAGTGCACTCTCTTTTCCTTAGCTCTCATAATCCGATGGGACGGCAATCCGACACGACCGGAAAGAGTTCAGGCGCAGGACCAACGGCTTAACGTGCTTTCCGAGGCACGGGAGTGTACACACTTCCAACTTCCAGACTCCGGGCTGCTACTGAGAATTTTCTGACAGAAAAACCCAATAACTATGTAGGTGGTAATAATATTATTAAATAAGATATGATATAATATTACTTAAATAACTGAAATACCTAGTAGTAGTTATACAATCCTCAGATGCCTAGCACTTAGATAATAAGGGACGCAATAAAACTCAATAGAAAACTACTACGAAATCAAATTATGTACATATGTTGAATGATGAGTAGGTACCTTCCTATTTATTTAATCAAGAAATAATTGAAAAAATATTTAGAAATTAAAAAAAAAAAAAGCTTCTTTATTTAAAAAAATATATAATAATATCGAATTACGCAAAAACGATGACGGCAGCTGATTTTAAAGAGAGACGAAGCTTGAATTATATTCGGCATATGCCAATGGGCAAATCGATAATGAGATTGTTTTGAGTGACATCTACTTGTACTATCATGTATATGACTAGTTACTTTTCTTTGAACGAGTATAATGTATTAGCAAAGTTTAACTCTTACTACTTGATTTAACATTGAAGCGATGATTATGAATATAAAAAAAAAAATGTTTTCAGGAAACGTGTTTATTATTGTCAAACGCCATTGAATGATTCATAATGAACGGGGAGCCTAACACGTTCAAGGACAGACAAATAAGTCAAACTCGGAGAAGACTTCGTAATGTAGAGGAGCATCGTAATGATTTTATGTAGGTAATTAACGGTGGATTCTTCCTGAAATTAGTCAAACGATTCGCATCGAAATCAGCCGAAACGTCAAGGCATAATTAAAAAGTCTATATAATCTGCTGATTTTTTTTAGAAAAAGTGAATTTAATTCTCCTATTTTGAATAAACAATCCGATGCCTTCAAATATGAAGAAGAGTTGATATTCAGGGACGACCAAGTTGGCCACAAATCGATTTTTATTAAAACTCTTTTAATTTCCAGGTGGGTAATAAAATTGTTTACACTCTCAATAAAATTCAATTAAATATATACACGTAATGCTATATTGACTGATGAACTTGTGAACAAAATAGTGGCTTATTAATTAGCGTAAAATATAGGTTCATGCATACATAACTTAATTATGCACGGACTTTATTTTACCAATGAAATAATACCTATACACTACAATACGTAGAATTTTGCACATTAATATAGTTCGTTGAAATCCAAAATACCATATAGCCTGTACAATTATCATAATAAATAAATACCTTTCAGTTTGTATATCATAAATTTGTTTTTATAAATAAGATTTATTTTTTTATGTGTGTACGTTATTATACCTATGGATGAATATAAGGAAGCTATTTTCTATAACATAATCTACAAACTTTTTCATTTCCAGTACTTCCTTCGGGTGGTAGAGAAAACTTATTAGCATTAAGATATCTTTGTACAATAGATATTTTATGCCTTGCAATAAAATATTGAATAAATTATACTATCGAACTACGGAGAATATATTATTTATAGAGAATGCGTAAATACAAATGCATTCTCTTTTACCTCACTCTTTAAGCTGTCACAACGGAAATCGAACATGGCTGAAGGGAGATAAGGCGCAGTATCAACGACTTAACGTGTTTTGCGGAACACAGATTGTTAAACTGACAACGTTTCAACTCATTTACTGCATGTCAGTAGCAGCCGGAGTTGAAAAGTTTAAAAAGTTAGAGCGCATTTTGCTTTAAGGAGTTTAATTTGGTTCATCTCAATTTTTTAAAATTACTTTAAAGTTTGGCAATTATGTGTTGTAATGAAGATTTTACTTAAATAATCACTACAGATCGAGAGATGTTTTAAGGTAAAAATAATTTAAAACCAAGATATGTAAAAATGACATTTTATGAATTGCTATTTTACCTAATTACTATCCTTATGTTAATAAGGTCCGTACAGACTAAAAAAACCGTATTCCGAGTTGAAATGCAATATAATATAATAAGGTGGTTTGATTAATACCGATAATACTGTAGCATAGTCAGAAATAATTGTACGGAAAGCGCGGCTAATGACGGTCTTACCCTGTCTGTTACCAATATATCTACACGCTGAATTTCAATACTCTGAGCTAATCATAACGCCATCTTACGTTTACCTGATCTGCTTATTATTAATAAACAAACAAATTTGTGTCAGATAACTAATAAAATTGTGAAATCGTGTATCTGACGTATATATATTAAAAAAAATAATCTTGTTCTTCTTTACTTCTAACTTTAAAAAGGCTTATGACCATAATTATAAGTTTCAGAGTGGCATTTTCAATGAGATTGAACTTGTTTTTTGTACATAATTGCGTATTTTATTTCAAATGTCTCATCCTTAATTGATACATTCATGGGCGTACCCAGTTTTTGATCCAGGGGGGGCAACTAAGTCATTTCTCCACCGTGTCCCCCGCGCTTGTTTTGCCCTTCACAAAACACGAAACATTAGGTAAATAGTGTGGATTAGAAACATAAAACCACAGGACAGGAGGACATGAAGTGGGGGGCGGGTTATGTATAACGCCGTTGCCTGGTAACACCAGAGCACCGTAATTCCCAATAAAAACCAACGGTAGCCTCACCGTTTCTTCTGGGGGGGGGGGCTAGGGATCGCGTGTGCATACTACCATGACGCCCCGACTGTTAGCCCGCCTATGGACGCCTCCTTCCAGTTGGGTTACCGGGCTATTGAGAACCCAACTAGCCTCAGCGACGCTTACGGGAGAAGATGTGCATAGCGCCGTTGTCTCCTCCTCGGTCTTTTTCGGCGGAGTCAGTCTTCTCACACTGTCGCTCCGCGGCCTCCTTCTGCGACATGACACTCTTACAGAAGGAGACCATCGCCATCGCGCAGATCAAGCCCTAAAACCCCGTCCGGACATGGTGGGCTGTGGTTCTGGTCCTCAATCGATCGAGCGCCATCTCCACCTCTTGCGCCGTGACTTGTGGTGAAGCCACAATTTCTTCAATTACGGAGCGAGGAGCCATTTGTGAAATAACGTGCTCGCCCGAGTAGGGAAAAGATACCAAACCAGGCGCAGAAGGAGCTCCTCCCACCTTCCTGAGCCAGAAAAACTATTAAGTAAATAAATAAACATGCATTTATTTTAAATTGTTTAAAAATAATTGTTTATCTATTTTAAATGTAATTGTCGAGGATCTTGAGCAAAACGCTTTATGTCGTCTTCCGTGAAAGCCTTATCATTTACAAGTTTTATGTTTACGCTGAGCATACAAAGTTCATTTAAGCTATCTTCAGCTGATCTCAACCATGCGACCGTTACGGTATGCTACCATAACTTTCGTCGACAACAGTAGGTACATAAGCATTCAAAATCCAGGGGGCGGCAGCAATAATTTATTTGAGGGTACTTATAATATTTCACTTTGGTACCGAACCCTAATTCATTCGAATCACTACCGATATGAACGTTAGAGATGCACAGTTGTGTAAAAGTTGAGTTTTTACACGCTACGAAAAGTTTAGCCGTTCAAAATTTATCAAAACGTTTCATACGTTCTCTTCTATCTCTCTCTATCTTAGTTTATTACTAAGGTATTATCTTTTATCTTATCTTATAATTATGGTGTTGACGTGTGACGGAAGTTTAAATATAATATACGGAACGTTCTACATAACTTGAATAATGCCAGATTTTTTATTTCATTAATTCAGCGTTTAATTCGTGTCGCGTTTTGCGTTTTCATAGAAAATTATGTCAGACAGTTTCTGCAACAGCAATAAAGATACAAAGGACTGAAGTTGGAGCGGAAATTATGACATATCGGAGATTGATATATTAAGCGATACGTACATAGGCGTCTATTATGAGCATAAAAATTCACCTTTTAGATGACAACAATCTAAAATAAATGTAATTATTCACGATGAATAGACACATCGATATTGTACAATATTAAAATGATAATTTAATTGCTCAGTTTTAGTTTGTTCATTTGAACGTGAAAATAACATACACAAGTTTGATTGTTAGTATTCTAAATAGAAAATATCACTAATTATGTTTGGAAACCTCATTAGTAAAACATTTATGTTACAACGCCACTCGTCTTGTATCATTAAAGTTTATTATATGATGATGGAAGTAACAGCATGTGAAAGTCCTACTGCTGGGCTAAGGCCTCTTCTCCTATTATTGAGGAGAAGGTTCTGAAGATTATTCCACCAAACTCCGCTGCTCCAATGCGGGTTAGTGGAATACACATGTGACAGAATTTTAGTGAAATTTGACACATGCAGGTTTCCTCACGATGTTTTCCTTCACCGTCAAGCACGAGGTGAATTATAATCACAAATTAAGCACATGAAATTCAGTGGTACTTGTCCGGGTTTGAACCCACGATCATCGGTTAAGATTCACGTGTTCATACCACTGGACCATCTCCGCTTCGATAATAATGATGGAAGCATAAATGTAATTACGTACAAACTGGTCGAATGATTCACTTGAAAAGAAAATGGGCAAATTATACTTTCAAAGAACGACCTTTGAAGTCGTTTCATTTTTAAAAATAATTGTTACTCTATAGATAAGAGGTAATCGTTTGTTGCTCAGGGCAAATCAACCTTGTAAATTCATTCTTATGAATTGAAATAAATCAGTATTAGATAGTAAATAAATACTATGTCCTGTAACATTGATGGTATTATTTTTACATCTATAATTATTATGAAGGTCGTCTGTAATAATGTATCTTTCGTTAATGGATTTTGAGGGAGGATGTAATGCAACATTTAAATTTTCCCTCAGAGGATTACGTGGGTTAAACGCTCACAGAATTTTGTGTAATGTTAAAATACAAATAGCAATTTATATTTGTCTGCGAACAGGAATGACACTCTAAACGGTTAAAGTATGTGAAGTTCACGAATGAAAGGTAGAACGAATCCATAAAAATGAGGGATGTCAGAAAGCTATAAGCGCGTCCAATATCGGATTGAATGGTAGTGCAGATGTGCTTACTGGCCCATAACCTCGTTTTCGCTTTGTTGACGAGCTGAAAAAGAAACATTTCCAACGGGTCGAGTGCATGAAGTTAATGATTTAGGTATTAATTTGTGTATTATAGGCGTGTCGCGTTTTTTTAATCAACAAAATGTTTCAAACAAACGTCGCTTCAAATTTCAAGTATGTGTTAGAGTTAAAGGTAGGTTGGGATAATCAATTTTCATATCTATTTTATATGACTAGCTTAATTTAATATATATAATGTATATATATATATATATATATATATATATATATATTAAATTTTTAATTATATTTAATCTCAATATTATACGTATAAGTAGAAATTATTTATATATGTATGTATTTTTATAAGCACTATTTAAGTATGTACAAAGATTAGGACATGTATAACTAGTGTAAAATAATTATTTACCGTCAATTCTCGGATCCCCCTGCCAATCTTCTTCTGAAACAAAAAATAAAAATATTAATATATCATTTTTATATAATACATGAATAAATGAAAAAAACTATATTATACCTCTGCTTAGTATCTTTTTGAAACCATATTATGATAAAAAAATCAATTTATTAAGTGAGATTATAAGATATAAGCGTACAACATATTTAAATAGAAATTTACATTCATTTAATTTGATAGATTATTTTAAAATCATTGTTATATGTTACGCTTAAACGAAAAACAATTTACTCGTTAGGTACACAAAAATTTAGCTCAATTAGTATTATATAGGTTATTGCCATACTATTATATGTTCTACGGTAGGTATTAAATTTTTAGGTGAAGTTACATATATTGAAAATAATGACATAATAGAAACAACGTAATACAATATGAAACGTTAAATAAACACGACGAAAAAATATAAACTAATAACGCCTCGAACTCCGCTCCACGAGTTTGACACATCCTTCCTGTGGAAAGGTGTTCTATGCCGTAATTTGATATCCGTTGTAATTTAAAAATTTTACACAAAGTGAGGTTAAAATAAAGAAAAATAACATTAATTTACCAGACATTACTATTTTACGATTATAGAAGGATTCATTAAGAATATTCATTATGTAAATAAAGATTTTCATGCACGATATCTTAAATTTAATCTAACATTCATCGGCATTAAACAGTAAATAGTAAGATCCTTGACGATTTTAATCGAAATAATCCTTTATTTTTAACCGGTGATCATTTTACGTTGAATTAATTATACAATTATGATTCATAATAGCTTAAAAAGGGGGTACCGATTGCATAAACCTTAATTTAATTTTGTGTTTTTGTCTCTAAGCAACATGACGCGTAAAATATATACTAAATATTTTAAAAATTTCCGTCGGCTCCCGACGTGTATAGGCCTCATATTTGTCCGACGGCTATTTGTCACTAATAAACACCTTGGTTAATGGTAGCTTACTAAGAATTGTGTTCTTACAAAATGCCTTGAATTATGTTTACACTGCCATTAAAAAACGTTTATAATTATAATTAATTTTATAACAGTTTTTAGAGTTTGATTTTCGAATAGCTTATTTTTTTATTTATTTCGGTGCATGTTTGTTAATGTGTAATATACCGTATTTATTCTTTTATAGCATTTCATTTACATATTATTCATTGGTATTTTCGTTGGTTTTCTAAACTTGAATTATAATATTGCACTACAAGGCACTAATATTATCGACGACTAAATATATCTAAAAGAATTAAATTCTAGCACGTGTATTACCATCCCGTATTGGAAAGTTATGATGGGTTGGTCCCATGTTCTCCTATATATCTTGTGTCAGATATTTGCACATAAAATCATGATGAATCATGAAAAACAGAGAGCTGTTATGATCAAGCTTCTATTCAAATTTATTTTTAAAAAAAAATCTGAGTAGAAGCTTGATCGATGGGTTTTTATTAGCTCGGCCTAAGGATTGAACCTAGGACCAAATCAATCAGCCATCAAAGCTGAGATAGTCGCGTCTACATATTCTCATCTCACTAAACCTCTCTTGAACACATTGACTACAGCATCGAGTAAATTATTTAATTAATTATTATCGATTATTTACACACTAAAGCAAGGCAACGCAAACTGCATAAATGTAAGTTATAACTATTTATCTTGGTCGTAATAGTCAAAGTCGGGATTCGACTTCAAAGATCAAGGATTTTAAGTAATTTCATGCAAATATAGTTTCCGTCTTTCATATTAATATATATCTTAACTCTGCAGTAAAAAAACTTCTTACTTACAGTAAAAAAGTCAATTTATAGAGAGCAAAAACGTTTGGGAGAAAAACTTATGAAATTGATATCAAAGTACAGCCAACAATGAAGAGATGTTTTCAAACTCTTATCGTGCCGTGTTAAAATGATCGTTATCTATGTATTCGGAACATGTAATTAAAGTTTCCGAAGTTGGTTTTAAACTCATTTGAGAGTCATATACGTACTAAAACAAGTATTACAACATCTTGTACACGCAAAACAAATAAAAGCAGAGAACTCGTGCTCGAACTCGAATTACGAGACTAACCTGTGACGATTTATTAAATGTAAAATGGCGTCGTGTTTGTACAAAGACCAGTTGATTGAAATTTCACATCGCCATTACCGTTTTACATGAGTGACGGAAATCACATAATTAATTAAAATTGTATAGTTCACTTGGTGGATACATAACCACAGCGATAATTTCTCACTTTTATATAAGATATTTCAATATAAATTTAATACGTACGACGTTACTTACAAAGTTGTTTAGCGGTTTTAATAAAAAAATAAAAAATTGGTTCTCCGACATCCAAATAGGCCAACTATTCGCAAGTTAACCATTCCTAACATAGTCAATGCGTCACCAACGTTGGGTACCAAATTATTGTAACTCTTGTACCTGTAGTTACACTGGTCCACACACACTTCAATCCGGAACAAAATAATACTGAGTATTGCTGTTTGGCAGTCGAATATGTGATGAGTGGGTGGTACCTACCGAGAAGGGCTTGCACAAAGCTCTACACCCAAGTGAAGGGAAGGGTGATTAGTTAAGCGATGCATTCTCTTTAAAATGTCAAATCAATAATGATAGAAAGAGAAATCAGTTTTTAACGAAACTATCGCTAAGCAACGTTTATAAGTAAGGCCGTTAATATTTATGTTAATTAACAAAGATTATAGTTTATATAATTTTACAAAAAGTAAGTTGTCAACAATGATCTTATTAACCACAGATCTATATTTAGAGTGTTTATGAAGTCGGTAACTTGTTCTATAAATAAAGATAGATATTCGTTTATTATAAAAGAAAAAAAAAAATCGTTTGTAAAACGCTACCAATAGTATAGTCGCTTGCTCCCTGACAAACATAGTCTCTTTATGAATATGTTTTTCGCGTCCCCTAATAAAAAAAAGGGTTGAGATGCAACTGAGCGGTATACAGACTTTTAGGTAGAGAATTTTGAAAAAAGTAATTTCCATGCTGGGTCTAAAAGTAAAAAATAAAAATATTATTATTAGCGGTCTCTTCCCCACCAGAGTAATCAACATGGTCGAGTGTATAAAAAAGCACGGCAAACAGCAGAATCACCTCACTTCGCCTCCGTCGCTCGACTTGATCGTACGTCTTCCTTATAATTGTAAAAGTAAACTTAAATGCTAACATTATTTATATTATAATTGTTACGAAAATCCTTAAGAAATTTATTTTGTTATGCTGCATTTGTTCCAATTAATAATCGGTGTATAAAGGTTGTACAGTTGTACAACGTGTTGTCTTCTTCTTTCGAATTACAAATCATTGATGACAAAAAAAAAGTATGAATATAATGTCGTTCGTAAGGCGAATATTCATTATCCAATGACGATTACGTGATGGGAAATTACGTATCTACAAATAGTCGTTGATTTTACTCACCATTGTCACGACCCTTCCGTTTTTTCTTTCCGCTCGTACTCGAAGACTTGCCGGACTTCTCCGACTTGTCTTTGCTTTTCCACCGACTCAACATTTTCGAAGCAACGTCCACATGGAGTTTCACAAATCGTCCATTTTCAAGGAAAAGTTTTATCTTTTTATATAAACACTGAACATTTTCATTGTATTAATAATACCACAAGCACTCGGTTGATCTCGTTAATTTAAAGTATATTAATTAATAAAAACACTGTTGTATATTTTATTTCAATTTTATAAATGTTCAATGCGCTTTCACGTAAACAATGTACTAGGAGATATGTAGTTATTTAATATATTCAATTGTTTGGATAAAGAAGCTGTGAAAAGAGAAATATACAATTACATTACATCACTTTGTATCGACAAAGTTTTCGGAGTGAATTATAAAAATGCTCATAATACGTTAATACCTTTATGGATTTTCATGAAATCTTACTAATACGATGAGCCAACGATATGTGATCCACAACGCATTTTCACATAAATATCCTTAAATAACTTATAAGAATAGAAAATATAAATCATGAAAAAGGGAACAAGCTTTGCGCTCTATATCGGATTTCAAACGTTTGAAAATTGATACGGAAGTTTTCACGATGAAACGTGAATTTTTGCAAGGAGAGTGCATATAACGTACATATATGCTTACATACAAATAATATATAACATATGAATATTCTTTACATACACCTTTTTATATTTCTTATATCATCTTCGGCAGCTTTGTTAATGTGTGTAGGTTTTAGAGGATACGTCTCGTAACTGTATATTAAGCAAGTTTCTTTCAATCAATCATTTGTTTTTTAATTCATTTTGCATGTTAGTGTGTGTAGAACAAATCTTGTAATCGATCTTTGAACATTCGTGGTGACTATACTGTATACTTTCGTCACACACAACATACGCTGATTGCAATACATTTCAGTATTTCAAATTATATTCAATTTAGTTTGTGGATTAAATAAAAGCAGCAGTTTACTATCTTAATCACTTCTTAGTACTTCTGTCTGCGTCCCGTGGGTAGGTAAGCCCTGAGTTATGCATAAATAGATAAAAAAATCTAACAGACAATATTACCGGAAGCGTAATTTTAATTTTATCTTATCCGAGATTATAAGTATTTACTTGTATGTCTAAAATAGCAGTAAGCGAATATGTACGCTAGCTTTAAGCTTTAGAAAGACTATCCTTACGTATGAAATTGGCGTTTTGTACGGGAGGAATATAGTAATTTTTTTTTTTGTAATATATAGTTAATTAATCAAAGTATGCACCGTTGTTATCTATGCACTTTTGCCATCTCAAGTCAGAGAGTCAATAAACTCTTTGAAAGCGGTATGGACTGCCGCATCGGAGTTGAACTTTTTTCCTTGTTTTTTTTTCAATTTTTCAAATTTCGGAAAAAATGGGAATCTGTTGGAGCAAGGTCCGGGGAGTACGGTGGATTTCGCAGACATTCCAATTGTAGCTCATCTAACTTAGTGGTTGTTTGTTGTGAAGTGTGTGGTCTTGCGTTGTCGTGAAGCAGCAGTGGCCTAGAGCAATTGACCAATCTCGGTTGTTTAGCAGCTAGTTCTTCCTTCATGGTTTGCACTTGCTGACTATAGACATCTGCCGTAATTGTTTGGCCAGATTTTATAAAGCGGTAGTGAACGACACCGGCGCTAGTCCACCAAACACTCACAAGTAACTTTTTCTGAGTCAATTTTCGTTTAGGGCAGGATTTGTCTGGGTCTCCATGGTTCAGCCATTGCGACGAGCGCTTCCGATTATCGTTCAGTATGCACTTTTTATCACAAGTAATGATTCGATTTAAAATCCCTTCATTATTGTGTCGGTTGAGTAAAGTAACACAGCAGTCGACGCGTGTTTGTAAGTTCGATTCACTCAATTCATGAGGTAACCATCATTCAAATTTTTTTACTTTCCCGATTTGCTTCAAGTGGATTAATATAGTTTTATCACTTACCCCGAAGCCTGCAGCTATCTCTGAAGTGCTTTGTGATGGATCTGCTTCCACAATAGCCTTTAATTCTTCATTTTCCAATTTGGTCTCAGGCCGTCCACGGGGTTGGTTCTGAAGGTCCAAAATTCCAGAACGAAAACGTTGAAACCAAAAACGTACCGTGCTTTCTTTTGTGACACCAGCGCCGTACACATCATTAATCCTTAGAGCTGTTTCTGCAGCACTGGTGTCACGGTAGAACTCGTACTCGTAAATATACCGATATTTCATGTTTTCCATTGTGCGGTAATAAGCGACGCCACAGAAAAAAATAATGAGGAAAAGACAAATGAATGACTGTTTTCAAAACTCAAATGTACCAGCTAAATGAATTTATAAATTTGGAATTCTTAACCAAAGAGGAGATATTTCAGATCAAAGTGGTCAGTACGACAAAACGCTAATTTCATATGTAAAGACCTAATATAAGATATCGTTAAGTTCGATTTTGGTAAAATGAGACCTCTTTCCTAGAAATACTCTATTTTTTATCTGTTTCAAAGATTACCACAGAGAACACTGAATATACAAATGAAAACTATGGTTGTTTTAATTTTTGAAACATGCGAATACAATACTCATTTTAACTTTAAAAACAGCTATTATATAATCACAGACAGATTAAAATCAATGCATCGTGTAGTAAGAACCCTTTTGATATTTTTTGTTAATATTTTTCGGACAGCGCTTGTGGAGAGTCTATTTGTTATGAACACGAGCAAGGGTAACGTGATCTCACCCCTCTATCGATTTTTTTCTTTTGTCTAGTTAACCAATCAATGAACTTCAATTATTTTTAAGCTTGCTGTTTGTATATAAAATTGTTTTATTAATATTGTGAATAGATCGTTAAGCCAATTTACTTTATGACGAAAAACCATTTCAAAGAAAATTATGATTCGTAATTTTCTCAATGTATTTTTCCTTGTTTATTATATTAAGACGAGATTTTGTTGAAATGTCGAGTATTTTTGTGTTATAAGAACGTAATTATTCTAATATTATAAGCGGGTAATTTTTATTTCTTTGCTATATTCGAATTCATAAATGAAATCCTAATTTTGATTGAAATGTATGTTTCCTGAATTGGAATCAGTTTCAGGACCTATATATAAGATGTAAATATGTATTTTTATATAGCTGTATCTTTTTTTATAGCATAGGAAGCGGACGAGCATATGGGTCACCTGATGGTTAGTGGTCACCAACACCCATATAAATTGGCCTTGTAAGAAATGTTAAGCATCGCTTACATCGCCAATGCACCACCAACCTTGCATTAAGGTGTGCCTGTAATTGCACTGGATCACTCCTTTCAAACCGGAACACAACAATACCAAGTACTGCTGTTTTGCGGTAGAATATCTACCAAAACTGACTTAGCTTGCATAAATAGTGGATTGAAGTGTGTATAGGCTGGTCACATATGTCAAACAGCTGGTGGACGTCGGAGAAGACGCTAACGGAACGGTCTAATTTATAATAATGTGAAGATGAACTTCCAGGAGCTTTATCGCTTAAAGAGAAATATCCATCAATTTATCACGATTGGCTGAATAAAGATGATGATCAATTCAGATTCTTCATGATTCTTTCAGGAATCCGGACGGATCACTAGCTCACAGTCCGCAGGAGAAAGCCGATCTTCTGGCAAAACTCTTTGTGGATAACTCTGTGATCGATGATTGTAGTGCGCTACCACCTTTAATACCTTCATGTGGCCACACGATGCCTGACATCAAAATCAGGCAGCGTGATGTGCGTGCAGAGCTGCAATCACTCGATGTACGGAAAGCTAGCGGTCCCGATGGAATACCAGCCATAGTGCTGATGAAGTGTGCAGCGGAGCTGTCTCCTGTGTTGACACGCCTGTTTCAACTGTCTCTCTCTACAGGATGTGTGCCGGATTCTTGGAGAAAAGCTAATGTGCAAGCGGTTCCCAAAAAAGGGGATTGGTCTGACCCGGAAAATTATCGGCCAATAGCTATCACCTCAGTACTTTGTAAGGTGATGGAACGGATCTTAAACAACCAACTGATCCATTACCTAGAAGATCACTGTCTAATTAATGATCGTCAGTACGGGTTTCGACCAAATCGGTCCACAGGTGATCTTCTAGCGTACGTAACACACCTCTGGGGTGAAGCTATCGATAAGCGTGGGGAATCGTTGGCTGTCAGCCTCGATATCTCCAAGGCTTTCGACAGGGTCTGGCACAGAAGCCTTCTCTCCAAGCTGCCGGCATATGGTCTGCCAACTCAGTTCTGCACCTGGATTGCCAGCTTCCTACACAAGCGTAGCCTTCGCGTTTTAGTTGATGGTTGCGCTTCACAATTCCATGTAATGAATACTGGGGTCCCCCAGGGATCTGTGCTATCCCCCACACTCTTTCTTCTGCATGTCAATGATATGCTCTCTCTTGGGAACATACAGTGCTATGCAGATGATAGTACAGTGCACGGGGGATACCACGGACGCGCAGTAGCTGGGCGGGCGGAAACCGAGGAGAGGCGGAGGGATCTTGTTGTTGAACTTGATAGGACGTTAGGTCTCATTGCCAAATGGGGCTCTGACAATCTTGTTGAGTTTAACGCCAAGAAAACACAGGTATGCGCTCTCACAGCGAAAAAGTCACCATTTTCGCCTCCTCCCTCCCTCTGTGGCACTACGCTGGAGATGCAAAGCAATGTCGCCATACTGGGAATTGACGTTCGGTGACCTCAATCCAAGGGACCACATCGAGGCTGTTATAAAAACAGCTTCACGGAAACTCGGAGTCCTGAACAAGGTGCGGCGTTTTTTCACGCCACAACAACTGCTCCTGTTGTATAAAATACAGGTGCGGTCTTGCGTCGAATATTGCTCGTACCTCTGGGATGGCTCCGCTAAGTATAGGGTTTTCCATTAAGGGCGCTTGATCGTGCAGAACTTCCATCGTAGCGTGTGCTGTGTGGCACGTAGCGCCGTCCTGTTGAAACCACATGTTGTCCAGATCCATATTCTCGATTTCAGGCCAAAAGAAGTTGGTTATCATCGACCGGTATCGCTCACCATTGACGGTGACGGCCACACCATTATCGTTTTCGAAAAAATACGGACCAATCACGCCTCCGGCCCAAAATCCGCACCAAACAGTCACTTTCTGCTGGTGCATTGCCACTTGGTGAACCTCGTGTGGATTGGTCTCGTCCCAAATACGGCAATTTTGCTTGTTGACATAGCCATTCATCCAAAAATGCGCCTCGTCGCTGAAGATGATTTTTTTGCCAAAATCGGCGTCAACTTCCAACTGCTCTAATGCCCAGTCAGCGAACACACGGCGCTGTCTATGGTCATTAACCTTGAGCTCTTGGGTCAGCTGGATCTTGTACGGGTGCAGGCTCAAGTCACAACGCAAAATTCGCCAAGTTGTCGTCTGCGAAAGGCCGAGTTCCTGTGCGCGACGCGGAATTGACTGCCGCGGGTTTTCGAGGACACTGTCGCGCACAGCGGCGATATTCTCGGCAGATCTCGCGTTACGTTGACGCACGGGAATCGGCTGATTGTTAACTGACCCGGTTGACTCGAATTTGTCCACCAATCGACGGATAGTCGACTCGGCAGGACGATCATCGCGACCGTAAAACGGGCGAAGTGCGCGGAACGTTGCTCGAACTGAAGACCCATTTTCATAAAACAATTTTATGATTTGCACGTGCTGCTCGACACTGTAACCTGCCATGGTGGTTTAGGAGGACGGAATGAATATAACACACTGCATTTGACAGCTGTCACTCAAACAACATGGCCGCAATCAGCTGTCAAAGTTCAAGCGTCCCTATTGGAAAACCCTATACTTACTGGAGGCTTTGGATCGGTTGCAGCGACGTGCGATTCGCATTATTGGCGACGTAAAGGTCACCAACACCCTCGAGCCTTTACAATCGCGTCAAGAGATAGCGGCACTGAGCGCTTTCTACCGATTGTATCACGGCGAGTGCTCAGAGGAATTATTCTCCCTCATTCCTGCTTCCCCATTCCTTTACAAGTCTACGCGTGCTGGCTCTCGATGTCACCGCCTAACTGTGACATCAATTCCATCGCGCACAAAGAAATTTGGCAACTCTTTTCTTTGTCGCACCTCCAAAACATGGAATTCTTTACCAGCACACGTGTTCCCCTCCTCTTATGACCTGGGTTCTTTCAAACGAGGCGTGAAGAGGCATCTTGCGGGCCGGCAAGGCGGGGGCGGCTAGAGCAAGTCATTCGTCCTGACTGCACTAGCCGTCGTCGCGTTTGGACTCTACTACCACTTACCATCAGGTGGAGTAGAGTAATTTGCTCCCCGGGTAATATAAAAAAAAGTTACAGCATGTACAGAGTTTTATTAAAATTATTTTTATTCACTCACCCCACTTTGGACGAATCATTATCATCATTATCAACTATTTTTTGTCCACTGTTGAACATAGGTCTCTCCAATGGCAAGCCACTGAGCTCGATCTTCAGCTCTTGATTTCCATCCGCTGCCAGTCACTTTGCGTATATCGTCACTCCACCTAGCAGGAGTAGGTGCCCTACGCTACGTTTGCCAAGGCGTGGTCTCCAATCCAGAACACGTTTACGGTTGAAATGGTGGGCCAAACGCACTGTCAGTGTCCACGTCTCGGCTCTGTAAGTCATAACTGGTAGGACGCACTCGTTGAAGACTTTTGTCTTCAAGCATTGCGGTATGCGTGACGAAAAGACTTGACAAAGTTTCCTATACGCTGCCCAGCCCAGCTGTACTCTTCTTCGTGCCTCCTTCTCGAAGTTGTTTCGACCCAAATGCAAAGTTTGCCTAAGGTGCGCATATTCCTGAAAAACTTCAAGGGGATCTCCGTTGACAACTATCGGTTCCGGATTGATGTGTTCATTGAACATTATCTTGGTTTTTTTCAAGTTCATCCGGAGACTAATTCGAGCAGATGAATCAGCCAAGCTGCTCAGCATATACTGCATACCTGAACGGTTTCTGCCACGATGACAATATCGTCTGCATATCTCAAGTGTGAAAGGTACTCGCCGTTTATGTTTATGCCCCGCCCTTCCCAGTGCTGCATCTTGAACATATCCTCTAAAGCATTAGTGAACGATTTCGGGGAATTACATCCCCTTGTCTCACTCCTCGATGCAAGAGGATATGGTCAGACTGCTGATTCTGTACTTTGGCGGTTATAACAGATATTTGGACGAATTATTAACAGATATTTGTAATAAACGAGTGAAAACAGGCTGAGGGGAGTGCAGTATTTGTACTCGAAATGATATATTAGTATATATTTATATAGTATATAGTACAGTACCGGCGGATAGAGTAAACATCGTTTGATATCGGCTAACTTACAACAAATTTTTATCACGTTGCTTAAAAAAAAAAAATCTCGTTTAAATTTTGCCCGAACGAAGTTGGGAAGGACAGGTAGTAAAATAATAAAAATATTCATTTGTAATTTCGGTTAAATATGATCGTCTGTGTCATTATAATAACAACAGTATTAGATGTCGCCGAGATTCTGATAGCCTTGAATTGGAACAAAGCCTGTTAGCCTTATTGATATCATGTCAGATAGTGATCAGATTACGAAATAATTATTATAACTTTTAACAGCCACGTTAGTCAACGTTTTTATATCAAGCAAGTTAATATCTCTGTAATTATTGTACTTGACCTCTGATCTGTTGATTGAGGTGGTTTGAATATGTAGCCAGGTATATATTTCAAATTGTGTTTTAGTCAATTGACCACATGTTATATACAGATTTGAGTTATGTACAGGCCAAAGGCAATCGAAATTTCAGTGTTCTCGCGTGTTATATCAATAATTATCTTGACAACAAGAAACAGATGCTTGAAATTAAAAATAAAATAAATTGAGGTTTATGAAAACTAAAACTTTAATAGTAGGTTTTATTAACAATAACTTACTTGATCGAAAATCAAATAAATAATGAAAATGTGTAAATGCATTGCGTGTTTTTGATCTTTTTATAATAGAAGTTTTTAATAACGTCTAAATGGAAAGTTTAATACGTATTGGCTCACAAAATGAGTTCATATATTTTGTACATATGTAACTAAGTCTTTGAATGGTATGATATGCTATCAACTCCGATTCAAATGCTATCTTATTTTTCTGAAGTAGAGTTTCAAAAAGGATTGTCCGCTTTGATCGACGATTCCTTTGTCATGATTTGTACAAAGTGTAAAATTTCCAGATATGACGCAATACAATGCAAATGCACAAATAAAATCTGGTCGCGAATATTTATTTTTTAAATTATTTGAATTAAAATGTTGAGTTTTATCAAAATATGCTTTTACGATGGCAATATTTGCGTTTTTATCTTAACAAAGATTGGTTTATTTTAATTTTCAATCACATCATACTTGTAGCTATGCATCAATGACTTATAGTTTGCTTTAAGTCTGCCTCCCACGGGTTCTTAAAGAAAATATTTAAATACCAGTAATGTTATATAAATACTTAATTTAATTATAATATCGTAGTCTACATTCCGGTATATTTTGATGGCTGTTTTTATTAAGGTACAAAGTTAAAAGCTTTTGGTAATATTGACGTTTTGAATTTGGAATATACATGTATGTATTTGTGTTTTCGACCTTGTTGTTTGTGTATCTTAGAGGCAAGCTGAATAGGTATCAGAATAATGTCCTCCAGACTGATTTCGGTCACGGCAGCCAATCTCAAGAGATTAGCCAACTGCGCAGGAGATATTATAGTGCACAAATGTGTGCGCAAGCACAAGTGCACTCTCTATTCCATAGCTTTCGTCAACCGATGGGACGGCAATTCGACACGACCGGATAGAGTTCAGGCGCAGGATCAACGGCTTTACGAGCTTCCCGAGGCACGAGTGTGTACACACTTCCAACTTCCAGACCTCAAGCTGCTAATGAGAATTTTCTGACAGAAAAATCCAATAACTTTTTTATTGGCCGGACCTGGGAATTGAACCCAGAACCTCCAGGTTAGCTGCGTTAATCCTAGCTACTAGACCAACGAGGCGGGTAACAAAATAATCTTGTACGCAACTGAAACTGTAAACTGATTAAATTGACGTAAGTTTGCTAATCGATTTCAACACTTATTAATATTATATAAATATATAATATTAATAAGTTAAATTTATAATTAGTTTCATTGGATTCGCTTGTTTATACCGTAAAATAATAATTATTATTACAAATATTATCGTATATATTATTTAAAATTGATTGCTTATAAGTAATGGATCAAATAAAACAAATAGTAATACCCTGTAAAAAAAAGTAAAATCAAGCCCGCTTATAAAACGGTCGATTGGTATTGTGTTGTGAATCATGTACGATTTATTTATAATTAAGATAAGATTATGAAAAAATATAATGAGATTACAATAATTGCTGTAAAAAATGTTTAATCACAACAGTGCCAGCCACTAGCATAAAAAAACTATATAAACCATTGCCAATATTGAGATAAAAATATCTTAATTTCCTTCGAGTTTCTCGGAAACCTAAGGATTTATTTACTTTTATACCAGGGTTAAGTAAATTTCTAATCCCGTATTAAGCCCTCAAGCCCCGTTACGTGATCTAACCATAGTTTCACTATATTAATAAAATAAATTAAACCTACATTTTCTACCCTAGCTTAAGAAAATACAATTTTAATTATGATTCATAGTTACTATATCGTGTTTATATGTCAATACAAATATAACTGAGTTAGTTTGTACATATTTCTCGGAATGAGCACAGCAGCGCCACGCTTCGGCTTTTAAATGAAAACTATACCTGACTCGTTTCAGTGCAAGGGTGCAAGCTGCATTCGAGTGACGCCCGCGAAGCCTGCTAGATGGCAGTAAGCGTGTCCAGTAGTTTACGAATACAGCAACACTCCGCGCTGCATTCAGGTGTCCAAAGGACTTGCGCCAATCAATACTAGGTATCCTTGAAATTGAGCTAAAAATAAAATCTTCCCAGAGCTGCTTGATGATAGCGTTGTCATAAAATATTTATGAACTTAAGTGAAACGGGATTTTCATGACTGTGTTGTGGAAGGACAGAATGCTGATATAGAGTAATCATCCGACAATGTTATTTGGAGCTTTTTAGACATGATTTATATTGTTTAAATTTTTTTAAGTGTTTGTGATGCCCTAATGGTTTAACGAACTCTAAAATACAGTTGTGTTCTTTGATAATTTTCTTCTTATAATAATTAATAGCAACATGCATCCAAATGAAAATTTGCTGGGAACATTTGGGCGGGTTTTGTAAAATTTTCACAAGAAAGGAAAGGCGAAAAATCAATACAGACTTCAAAGCGTCATTTTGAATAGGTAAGTATTAAAATATAATCTTTCTAAAATAATTTTTAAATACAAATAAACGCAATTTAATGAAAAGTAGACTTTAAAGAACAGCAACAAGAGAATTTGAAGAAAAGCAACAAGTAAAAACAAACATTACATTATTTTGGCATTTGCGTATATTGTTTCTCCTTATAATCCATCGATATCAAATGCATCCGAAATTATTTTGATTTAAAATAAAAAGAAAAGGTGTACGATTTATGTGAAATTATTTACATCGGTTAATTTTAAGCCTAAAGTTTGAATTTAGTGAATAGTAACATAAAAAGCTATAAAATTTACAATTTTATGGGCCACCATTTTGTGTAACAGAAGGGAAGCAGATTGAACACAGAATAATTATAATACAAATGGCCATCATTATTGTTAATAAAACAGTTTAAACAATAACTAATTCAGTGTACTGTACTCGTTTAATAAAAGTCAATGTGTGATTATCGCTGCTGACTGAATTTAGTCACCCATGATCATGATCATTGAATGGCTCACTTCCTACGTGGTAGTAGTACAGACTGTGAATAATTTCGATATAATAATAATAATAATATCCTGGGAAATTATTCACACACGGCCATCTGATCTCAAACTAAGCACAGCTTGTACTATGGAAACCAGACGACTGATAAACTACATATACTACTTTTCTTTTGTAAATACATACTTATATAAATAATTACACCCATGATGAATGTCCCACTGCTGAGCTAAGGCATCTTCTCCTCTTTTGAGGAGAAGATTTTGGAGCTTATTTCACCATGCTGCTTCAATGCGGGTTGGTGAAATACACATGTGACAGAATTTCAGTGAAATATGAGTTCTTACCACTGGGCCATCTCGGCTCAGTGGTAAGAACGCGTGAATCTTAACCGATGATCGTGGGTTCAAGCCCAAGCAAGCACCACTGAATTTCATGTGCTTAATTTGTGATTATAATTCATCTCGTGCTTGACGGTGAAGGAAAACATCGTGAGGAAACCTGTATTTGTCATTTCCTACATTTATTTTAATTTTGTAATTTTATATACTATTATATAATAATTGTAAATACTTGTTAAAGCATTTCTTTTTCGAATGTAATGAAAATATATAAATTAAATAAATACTTCAAACCGTTTCAGGTAGAACAAAATCATGGCATCATTTAACCCATGTAAGTTGACGAATATAGTTTTATTATTTTTAATAAATAAAATAATTAATTAGGAAATCAATTTCTTTTACTAATTTTTTTTTTTTTCAATAATTTCAGTTGGCGTTGGACTCTCCCTTGACTAGCGTCGTGAACGTACACCGAGTAGTACTAACGTGCAAGTAAAACGTACAATAATACTAATCAATGTTAACTGCCACCAATATCATATGGATATCTTACTTGTTCGCTGTAAAAGCATTGCGATTAGGAAAGCGATGCCAAACTCTTAATAGTTGCTCTATGTACTGTCTTCACTTATTTCTGTTTCTTTCCAAATCATCAAATGTCACATAATAAACATATATTCATAAAAGAATTTGATATGCGTAATCCTCACAATTAATTTCGCTTATGTCAAGAATATGTACAGTGTTAAAAATCGCAATTACACATCAAATAAAAGTTATCAAAAATCAGTAATATTTCTTACGAAATTGAAGTTGATGAAGACAAATACAATTTCTAGTTACAGTTTAATATAAAAGAAAAGAATATATATATATATATATATATTTACATATATAGACTTTACAATTGAATCGTTTCAACTGAAAAAATAAATTTCATGTCAAAATTCATTAATTTAAAAATATTAAATAAAGCCTTCGCAAATTGCTATAAATTGAAAAACGAAGATCTTATTTCTAAACGACATTAGTAACAATTTTAAATTCGCAATATTATGATTTTATGACATTTGATGATTTCGTCGATCAATGTTTAATTAAGTGTGTATGTGTATAGCTTACTTGTATGTTGCCTTTTGCGACATCACTCTGCTTTATATTTAATTGTTAACTTAATCTGTGTTTATATGTGTATGTCTATCTTTCATGCATTGTATCAATACTCTTTTTGAATACGCATAAGAATATAATCTACCTTGATGTTAGAGCTAATTCTAAAGCTTTTAAGTGACTTGATGTTCCCGTGTGTAGTTAAATTGTAGTCTTGTTGCTTGTGAATAAATTCGTGGACATATTTGGATGAAATCGAAAACGGTGAATATTAGTTTTAATGCAACTTTATACGAATTTAATTAAGTACACACAGTACCTTTTTTTATTATTATCCAAACACAAAGAGTAACAATTAAACAGAATAAGAGCATTATAAAAACCACAGAGGTTTGACATTAATGCCCATCTGTGCTTATTTAGAGCTTATAACTATATATATATATATATCTCACAAAAGAAACAGGTATACATTAATTGAGTTAAAAAAAAGAAAAACTAGTTTAACATATTATTAACTAACCGTTGAACAAGTCCTACTTAACGGTTGCAATAGTAATAGTATGATTGTTAAATAAATAAGATTGACATTAAGACGAAATAAATGAAACAAATAAAATGAAATGTGCAATCGAAATGATCAATGCTAAATAGAAACTATGCAAGTACTTGTGGTTTAGGTATATAAACACTTAATTTGGCCGGCAAGCTTAAACTTTTTATTGTTGTTTGCACAGACATATATGATTAAATATTTTTAATAAATAAGAATGATAAATTATTAAAAAATATTAGATAAATTGAAAAAAAATAATTGAAAGGCTTAAGTTTTTTTTACTTTGGATCATTCATGATTTATATAACCTCGTCTTATTATGTATTTTAAAATGATCGCTGTTGCATTAAATTGAAGCTTTGCTGAGTGGGAATCAAAATAAAGTTTAATTATTTATTAGGCGTATTTCCTTCAGGTGGACCGAATTCTGTGCATAAAATCCTGACACCTGAGAATTTTTTTAGACTGGTGCCAGCACGAAAAAGCCGTTATGGCCCAGTGGTAAGAACGCGTGAATCTTAACCGATGATCGTGGGTTCAAGCCCGGGCAAGCACCACTGAATTTCATGTGCTTAATTTGTGATTATAATTCATCTCGTGCGCGACGGTGAAGGAAAACATGGTGAGGAAACCTGCATGTGTCAAATTTCACTGAAATTCTGTCACATGTGTATTCCACCAACCCGCATTGGAGCAGCGAGGTGGAATAAGGTCCAAACCTTCTCAAAAAAAAAGGAGAAGAGGCCTTAGCTCAGCAGTGGGACATTCGCAGGCTGTTACTTTACTTTTACTTTACTTTATAAGAAAATAGTTTTCATGTTGTCCTGTAAATTATATTAACGTAAGTAGGTGTACGTCATTATTATATTAGGTCCTTACATATGAAATTAGCGTTTTGTCGTACTGACCACTTTGATCTGAAATATCTCCTCTTTGGTTAAGAATTCCAAATTTATAAATTCATTTAGCTGGTACATTTGAGTTTTGTAAACAGTCATTCATTTGTTTTTTCCTCATTATTTTTTTCTTTGGCGTCGCTTATTGCCCAATGGAAAACATGAAATATCGGTATATTTACGAGTACGAGTTCTACCGTGGCACCAGTGCTGCAGAAACAGCTCAAATGATTAATGACCGCGTGTGTGTACGGCGCTGGTGTCAACCGCTTGGACGGCCGGAGACCAAAGTGGAAAATGAAGTATTAAAGGCTATTGTGGAAGCGGATCCATCACAAAGCACTTCAGAGGTAGCTGCAGGCTTCGGGGTAAGTGATAAAACTGTATTAATCCACTTGAAGCAAATCGGGAAAGTAAAAAAACTTGAACGATGGGTACCTCATGAATTGAGTGAATCGAACTTGCAAACACGCGTCGACTGCTGTGTTACTTTGCTCAACCGACCCAATAATGAAGGGATTTTAAATCGAATCATTACTTGTGTGTGGAACAAAGTGGATACTGTACGATAATCGGAATGGCTGCTAGCGCTCGTCGCAATGGCTGAACCCTGGAGACCCAGCCAAATCCTGCCCTAAACGAAAATTGACTCAGAAAAAGTTACTTGTGAGTGTTTGGTGGACTAGCGCCGGTGTCGTTCACTACAGATTTCTAAAATCTGGCCAAACGATTACGGCAGATATCTATTGTCAGGACCTGCAAACCATGAAGGAAGAAGTTGCTGCTAAACAACCGAGTTTGGTCAATCGCTCTAGGCCACTGCTGCTTCACGACAACACACTGTACAACAAACAACCACTAAATTAGTCTGAGACATCCACCATACTCCCCGGACCTTGCTCCAACAGATTACCATTTTTTCCGGAATTTGGAAAACTTCTTACAAGGAAAAAAATTCAACTCAGATGCGGCAGTCCAAACCGCCTTCAAAGAGTTTATTGATTCTCGCCCCCACGGTTTTTTTAGTAAAGGGATCAATGAACTACCTATGAGATGGCAAAAGTGCATAGATAACAACGGTGCATACATCGATTAATTAAATACATTTTACAAAAAAAAAATTGTCTTTATATTCCTCCCGTACAAAACGTGAATTTCATATGTAAGGACCTAATATATGTATGTTATTGTTATTAAACACCGTTTACTTTTTTATTTTATTAATATGAAATTTCATCGTAGAGATCATGAGCCTTCTATTACCTTTATTTGTGAATGTTTTATTGTTGTTAATTAATTTTCTTATTATTATTTAATATATGTTACGTAGAAATGTTATCCGTAGTGAATGCATTGTCCTGCAGTGCTTTTCTATAAGAACTCACTTTTACTCACCCGCGAAATGTTGACAACCAACTTATGGTGATGTCCTCTTTTGATACGTTTATTCTAAAAATGTTATAATTATTAAGGTTATTTTTTTTATTATTGCATATCGATTTCTGATATTTCGTGACCGTTTTCTGCGGTGAGTATCAAGTTTGTTCTAACAGAATAGCCTCGATGTTATGACTGTTTAGAATATCAATATGCAAATTGAATTATTCTTATGCTTTGTGCTATCTGATAATAACAACGTTTAAACTGAACGAGTTAACAAATATGTTTAATTAAAGTTTTCACTTGGAATAAATAAATTGTTTGTCAAATATATGTCGCCTTATGTACAACGATTATATTTTAAGGTAAGTTAATTAATTATAATAGCTAACACTCTAACCACATTGGTTAAGCTTTAATTAGGCATGTTAAATACGGTATCGTGACAATTATATTAAAATATTATGTATTCGATAGATAAATAACATTTCGCAACGCTTCGCAAATTAAACTAACATAATCATAATTAATAAAATAATTATACACGAATTTAAATTATTTAAAACTATAACGAACAATTAAAAAAAAAATCATTCAATAAACCTGAACTTTAAATATACTTGAATATCTACTTAAAATTTTGTTTAATTGGTTAAAGACGAGATGGTTGGCACAAGTGAATATTAACCGAAGATTATGGATACAAACCCAGTTCATGGGTTTCATGTTAAATTGTATATATACTTATCTCGTTGTCGGCGGTGACGTAAGACAGCGGTAGGAAACCTGCATGTGCAATTATCAAATCGGAACAGCGTGCTGGTATAAGCTCTAAGGTTTTTCTTCAAAAAGAGATGAGGCTTTAGTTCAGTTATACGATTTTTGATTTTTTGATAAACTTCAAGAAAAGGATTCTCAATTCTGTTATACATTTTGATACCTCAGAACTCCATAATTTATAAACCGATTAGATACAATTCTCTATTGTATTAAATAATCTATTTTGTTTCGAAGGGTATACTTTCCGTTTGGTTTCGTTTATATTTAATGAAAAATAACGGATGGTATTTTATTATTCAAGTTTTTATGGGCTCGAATTTTATTTAATATCAAATTTGTGTTTGAAACAGATAAATAATTGATAATTTCAAGCAATTAATCCAAATAGCTTTAAAAATATTATACAGCTATTATCTGCATTACCTTAAGCCTCTTCGCTCTTTATTATCTTTTAAATTAATAAAAAATATATATTGCAAGGAATTATTTTTTTAATTTTAATCCGTCTAGCCGATTGGTCGTGTCTTCGATAAGATGCGAACTTTTGCTTTAATAATATTACTTAGTAAGATTAGCACATTTCACTATGTGATCCTAATCCTGAATAATATACGAACATCGAATACACAGACAGGCTTCGTATATGTGCTAATATTTGACTTGGTGCTTGAACTTTGTCCGCTCTGAATTAATTATGTAACTTATGAGCAGTCAACTAGAACATAGCATAATTATAGCTGATTATAATGTTAAAATACATATCTATATCTGTACTTAAGAAAAAAAAGTAATAGTATGTCAATGCCACCTGGTGTTCACAAGCTACTTTGAAAAAAACCCCTTCTTTTATAGGCCCAAAATATTAAAAGATAAGAAGAGACTTTACCATTATTCCACTACGATGAACTTCAATAACAATTGGCCGATTGCCATGAAAGATGACACTTTTTTTATGGAGGTTTGCACATACAGTCTAATTTATTGTAACCCGGCGCTAGATAGTGCTGCAGCACATACATTTCTCTACCTCTCAACCAATAGCCATTACAATTAGTATTTATATATAGGCAAGACAAGGTCTACCTCTATGTAAAGAAAAAAAATCTGCTAATAATAAATATTGACAATGACTACAAGCATAAGATTAATGATATTCTTCGTGACTGATATGAGATGATAAAGATATTTATGTCTAGACCTAACAGTCTGCATAGTAAATTTCATTTTATGCATGAAAAAAATTGTTGAGTCGGTGGTAGTGCTACGGGCGGGCATTTCGCTAGATAAATATTTACTTTATAACTGAGTTCAGGGTGGTAGATGAATTAGCCGCTTAAATTAAAGAATCAAAGAATATGACATCTTAGAGTCTATGATCAGCAGCGGCGATGGCGAGTTCTTCAAAGTGTGAGGAATTAATTATACTCGCAGTGCCAGTATCTAAGAGCAAAGTTGCCACTTACCAAAGTTGTTACATTTGCAGTATAGAAGTTGATGGAACAGCGCCGTCTAGCGGAAAGTTACGACAAAGTGCATACTATAAAACAAAAATACATAATTATATGTGGAATCCTTCACGGTTATCGGTCAATCAGCGTCGAAATCTTTTAATTACTTAATATATTTATTAACTTCCATCTATGCTAATAATATAAATGTGAAAATGACTCTGCCTGTCTGCTATGCTTTTACGGCTTCACCACGAAACCGATTTTGATGAAATTTGGTTTGAAGCAAGTTTGAACCTATAGGTGGCGTTTTATATCTAACACCAGCCACGCGGGCGAAAACTTGTTTTTTATATATACAGGGTTATTTGTAATACACCAGCAACCTCGCAGGACTAAATAGCTAACATCGTAAGCAACAACTTTTGTTCTACGACTTCGGACTTTACAAGTTTTTGTCGTACTGTCGTGACATTTGAAAGTCTATGTTTCATTCATAAACAAAAAGACTACGCGACGCTCGCGCGCGTTTAATCTTTGCGATGCGCGTGGATTTATAAACGTTCAAGCGGGAAATTAAATTAATACTTATTTTTGTATGAAAATAAAATCTAACAAATTATCAAAAGTCGTAGTCGTAACTACCTGTTGGTCAAGTAGCAAGCTAGTATAGTAGTAGGCTTGTATGACCCAAGGTTTTGAGTTCAAGACTCAATGAATATAAGTTTTTTAAAGATCATTTAATTAATTAATAATTAAAATTATATACGCTAGAATATATTGTATAATAAAATCGAATTTGATAAAAATTTATTCTTTATTCAAACATACAATTTATAATTTTCTGAAGATTATTTGTTATAGTAAATTTTAAATGACTGCGTTCACGATTTGGTCGTTACCATGACTATGATAATATACGTTGTAAGAATTATTCGTAACGTTTGGTTTATTTTTAAACCTTGTTTATCCTTGCTGTTCCGTTCTTACCGAAAACTTAAGTAGTTTTAATTCGGTCGAATTAGGTCACTCTTTCGACATAATTTAAAACTTCAGAAGTGACTTAAATATATTGTAGTAAAATATGTTTAGCAAGCGGTTCTATACGTTCTAAGAAATATTAGTGCAGACGTGCATGTAAATGATATTGTTAGTTAAAACTTTTTATAAGTACCTTAAGCGTTATATATTAATCTTGATGACACTGCAATAGGATGTTGATGAAAACACAATCTTAATTTGAAATGTTTGTTTTCACACTTTAACACTGAACACAACAAAATCATACAAAACCTATTGTGTTTCGGTAACCATACAAGTATTTATTTTATTATCCACGAGTATCTAAATGGTATCTATATTTCCTAGTTTTTTATATACGTTTTCAGAAAGCATATCGTTTAAGAAGTCATAAGCTATCAGCAAATTAACTAATACTGCATCTATTTATACGGATGAGCGAGATGGGATGGCGTGCACAGTACCTTAGCTACTACTAGCAGCAGCTTCTACGCTATTTCCCTAGATGGCGCTATGCAGTGCCATAGCTTTCAAACAACGCCTAATAGAGTGCAGTAGTGCAGCAAAACATTAAACGTGATTTCTTATTAAGCTAAATTAATTTAAATGCATAACTGGTATAATAATATGTTATCTTTCAGCTATCAATAAGGTTATTAAAAGCACACCTATCCTATGAGATCACAAGCATTTTCATCTCGTTCGTGATAGCACACAGTAATTATTACGAAACGAATTAGATGAAAGTTCTCATAATTACAGAATACATATTTTACACTCTTATATTTCGAAAAAAAAAATATAATTAAAAAACAATATGGAAATTTTTGTTTTTATCGATTCTATCTAGGGAGCAACTTTTGTTTTAAATAAATAAGAGCATGTGTAGGTTGTGTAAAACATAATCACGCAGAAATTTTTAATTGGCAGCTAGGAACGTCCAATATTTAGAATACTCGATCTGAACCGAATATTGCGACTTCAAATCTGCCTAAGCACTGACTGTACATGTACTGATAATATTACGTGACGAAACTAGGAAATATCTGATGATGTCCTACCACATGTCATCACTCATATAGGGTTTTCCATTAAGGGCGCTTGATCGCGCAGAACTTCCATCGTAGCGTGTGCTGTGTGGCACGTAGCGCCGTCCTGTTGAAACCACATGTTGTCCAGATCCATATTCTCGATTTCAGGCCAAAAGAAGTTGGTTATCATCGACCGGTATCGCTCACCATTGACGGTGACGGCCACACCATTATCGTTTTCGAAAAAATACGGACCAATCACGCCTCCGGCCCAAAATCCGCACCAAACAGTTACTTTCTGCGGGTGCATTGCCACTTGGTGAACCTCGTGTGGATTGGTCTCGTCCCAAATACGGCAATTTTGCTTGTTGACATAGCCATTCATCCAAAAATGCGCCTCGTCGCTGAAGATGATTTTTTTGCCAAAATCGGCGTCAACTTCCAACTGCTCTAATGCCCAGTCAGCGAACACACGGCGCTGTCTATGGTCATTAACCTTGAGCTCTTGGGTCAGCTGGATCTTGTACGGGTGCAGGCTCAAGACACAACGCAAAATTCGCCAAGTTGTCGTCTGCGAAAGGCCGAGTTCCTGTGCGCGACGCGGAATTGACTGCCGCGGGTTTTCGAGGACACTGTCGCGCACAGCGGCGATATTCTCGGCAGATCTCGCGTTACGTTGACGCACGGGAACCGGCTGATTGTTAACTGACCCGGTTGACTCGAATTTGTCCACCAATCGACGGATAGTCGACTCGGCAGGACGATCATCGCGACCGTAAAACGGGCGAAGTGCGCGGAACGTTGCTCGAACTGAAGACCCATTTTCATAAAACAATTTTATGATTTGCACGTGCTGCTCGACACTGTAACCTGCCATGGTGGTTTGGGAGGACGGAATGAATATAACACACTGCATTTGACAGCTGTCACTCAAACAACATGGCCGCAATCAGCTGTCAAAGTTCAAGCGTCCCTATTGGAAAACCCTATATAAGTAGCGTTGTTAAATACGCTCTAAGTCTTATCCTAATACCTTATCCCCAAGAGAAAAGTCATTTGCCGCGTAAGTCACAAAGCGTAAAAAATACCAAGGTCCGCGGCGAAATTAATCAGCACTAAGATTAATGCATTGTGCACAGGGTATTAGCAAAGGATTGTTGATAAAGGAACTGTTTTAAATATCAACGCAACGAAGCATTCATATTAACTTTGACTCCATAGGCAATACTGATTAATTAACGTTGTACAACGGTTTTACTGCTACACAATGTTTTGTCCTTTCCTTTCGAATGTCAAAATAGTTGTGACAGAGTGAGAGAGAGAGAGAGATCGGTATGTAGTTATTTAGAACCTAACGAGCACTTATCTATTGCAATATTTTAATTAAAATTATTGCCAGACAGCATATCAGTTAATCGATTTCAATCAGTTTAATCGAGAACTCTAGCGTTTAAGTTGATATTTCCGTAGAATTCTATATGTAATCAATATATGGTAAATAAACCTGAATTTCTAGCAATATGAACAATTGAACGTAAAACTTTAGGAATGAATTGTAGTGATACGTAAATATGAAATGATTGAGAGAAACGTGTCTGTCGAAAAACAATTTACTTATTAAAATTAGACACTGAGTCACACGTGTTTTAATTTTTTCTTTTATATATATTGTTTTACATTAACTTTTATCGTCGTGTTTTATTTAATAAAATCCTGGGACGACCCTTAGATATAAAGCTTAAATATTAATTTTGTTACATTCGACTTTTTCACTTCGTCTTAGCAATATTTTTAATAAAGTAAAAGGGGCGAGAGGGGCTCTCGTAATTGCTATTATAAGATTCTAATAAACTTTTTTTACTTTCCTCCGAGAATTCGATGTATAAGTAACAGCCTGTAAATTGCCCACAGTTGGGCTAACGCCTTCAAGGAATGGTGCATACACGTGACATTTTCGTCCAATAATGCAGGTTTTATCACATTATAATAACTTATAAATGAAAAATCAGTAATAATCTCGCCTGTGCATATAAATTTTAAATATATTTCACTATAGTAATATTCTCTCCTGATCTTAATTCTGTATAATTGTGTTACGTAAAAATTACGTTATTATTATTTGACAACGTAAAATATCGTGGAATAACGTTATTTTAAGATCAACAGATGTTATTGACCTCTGCTTAGATAGATATTATATGATATCGAGGACTTACACAAAAATATTTTAAGACCCATTACGTATGTAAGTGTAGTTTTAGATGATTCTCTTGTGAGGCAAAACGTAAAAGATTTGGGAAAATCGGTAATTTTCGTGAGAGTTCGTAAAAATATACATTCAATATAATTTATATTTTTTGTCAGGAGTCATGCTTACTATAGAAATGCATTGCCATCGGAACTCAACCAAAATATATGAATTTCAATTCTATGGCACAAGAGGAAGTTGTTCTTATACCGCTTGCAAGATTTGACAAATTAACAAACATTGCAAGTTAAATAAAAAATTAAGCAAATAAAAACTCGTTGTATGAACCGATTTTGTACACGTTTTCTTTGCTTACTTGCTCAAAATTATCCTCGCAAATATTTAAGCGATCTCATTCTTTCATCCCCCATCTTGAATATATAATCTATTTTTAATATTATTTTTTTTATATCATAGTTAGGCGGATAAGCATATGGGCCATCTGGTGGTATGTGATCACCGAGTAAGGTGGTGGTGATGATGTAATGGCTTGGCATGGCTTACATCGCTAATGCACCACCAACCTTAGGAACTAAGCTGTTATGTCCCTTGTGCCTGTAATTACACTGGCTCACTCACCCTTCAAACCGGAACACAACAATACCAAGTACTGCTGCTTTGCGGTAGAATATCTGATGAGTGGTTGGTACCTACCCAGACGAGCTTGCACAAAGCTCTACCAATAACATATCTCAATAATGCAGCTATATTGTATATATTAATGTGAACCGTGCAGTAGTTCCTTCACACATAAACAAACTTTAATGAATAAACATAATGATTAATAATTTATTTACTTTTTCATTATTTATATTTTAATAGGTATATTGTCTTCATTGCTTTAAAATTGGATTTACCTTTTTAAAAAATCTGGGTAAGATTATTTTTTTGTTGCGCAAATTCGCTTTTAGCTTTTAATAAATTTTTATTAGTACTGGATTAGAACGACACGACGGCTTGGCGGATATCCTCTCAACTTTTTGTATACTTATGTATACAAAAATGTTACCTTTATTTATGTAAGTAATTTTTTTAGTATTTGTAGACTCTATTCAACTTTACGCTGTCTGATATAATTCATGTTGTATTAAATATTTACAATGAAAATGATCTTAGAAACATTATCAAAAACGTTCAAGGAATATATTTTTATCAGAATGCATTAAAACGCAATATGTGCCATTTTTATTACATATATTTTAAAAAACATAACGTAAAATACGATCAAACAAATTATTAATTACTTAAATATTTGGAATCAAAAGCGAACTAGTTCTGTTTGAAATTTTGACGCCGTTAAAACATTTCCCTATATTCACGTGCCTCGCGGGCTTTTACTATGATCCCTCTGAACTGGTATTTGAATGGCTGACATACGATTCCGAAAATTTATGTCGAATCAATATGCAGCTTTTCGATAGCTTAACGTTGTGCGTTTACAGTCTATTTAATATTAAACGAAGTTATGTTTTATGGTGTACGTGATAGAATTTCCAAATATAACAAGTGAAAATCCAAATGTAATGGTTTAATAGTTTATGATAAACTAGCTGCACACCGCGGCTTCACCCGCGTATAATTAATAAAAATATAATAAATTATTTTATTACCATAGTAACACCCACGCGCACACACACACACACACACACACATACACACACACACATGGCTACTGGTAAAGATATACGTAATTAACGATTTGAAATTAATTTTCATAAGATACCGTAGGGTTTACCGATCTTATATATCGCCATTACATGTTCTTTATGTGTACCAATTTTCATCAAGATTGGTCAAGCCGTTCTTGAGTTATAAGAAAACATACAGACAGACAGACAGACAGGCAAAAATGAAAAATATTGTATAATGATTGAATAAGTGATTCACCACTCAATCATAAAACGATTATTTATCACAAAATTAGGTGAAAAGTAAAAATGTAGAGATCACAGAAATGACAGAACCAATAGATTTATATAGTAGTATAGATAGATAACGTGAAATAATAAATAATTAATCAATAAAGTATCTATAGATTTTCACGTATCGTTTACTTTGTTTATAGTTTTATAAAGTTTTAACGAATTAATTGTTGATACTGGCGTTAAGGTTTCAAAATACAATCATCCAATAATTAAATTTAAAGAGACATGATACTAATTAAAGAGGCGTTGCACATTAAGTAACAACCAAAGACTGTCTCTCCTCTTGAACTGACAGGCATGGTTTTCTCGCAATGGTTTCCTTCGCCGAACATGAGATTTAATTATAACCACAAGTTAAGCACATGAACAATCAGAGGTCCTTCTTTGCAAGACAAAGGCCTCTACTTACAAGGTGAAAGGGTAGCGATAATGATAGTGAGATTCATATTTTATTTTTATGCTGCTCATATTAACAAGAAGTCCGGGATAAGCGAGTAAGTATTCTTTTTTTATTAATTATTATGATGTATTTCAACAAATGTATTGTAAACGCGTTAAACGAATATATTGTTATATAATAAGTTCAAAATCCGATTTTTATGTGATAGTGAATACGTCTCGCACTTTGAAGCATATTCCCTTCGTTGTTATTTGTAAATCTTCCTTACTATGTTAAAGGAATTATAAAAACTTACATTACTCTTTTAATCTTAAAATATTTTCAATTAGCACGGGCGACTGGTAAGTGGGCTCCCAGCTCATAGAGACACTGTATAAAAAGTTTTTGAAGTGGAAACTTCTTTAGCGGCGTTGTGCACTTTTTCATGATGGGTAAAAAATGTTAAACTCGCGTCAGTCACGTGACCTTGATTGAAAATTCGTAAGACGGATTTTGAATTGTTAAATTTTTTATGTAATATAAATTGTCATCTTCAATAAATAAATATTGTATTTTATCACATAAATGAAAGTACTTTTATACTGATAATTAAAGCAATTCGAGCAAAATTTTTCCCTAATCATTCCAAAATATCAAAAATGCACAACGTTAATATTCAAGTTTTCACTTCTACATCTATTTCGGATTACATAATAATATAGCGCATTGAGATTTCAATATAGATACGCGCTCTCGAACTCTGTTAAATTATTTTTTGCAAATATGTACCTTCAACCTGCAACGATAATATTAAATGAAAATTATAAAAATGATATCGGAAAACGGTTTTAACTCAGTGAAACTTATATTATAAAAATATATCAAACCAAACGTGAAATGCAATACGTTATTAGTAAATATGTATAAATTGTATAATATATATTTATTAATAACGGGAAAAACAAACAGGATGAACGTCCCATTACAGATATTTTTTCTCCAATTAAAAAGTCCACATCTACAGATACGTGATATATTTTCTTACGAAATATTAATATCTACTACATTTCACGCATCTCACTTTAATATTTCCAGTTTTATATATATATTATTTAAATAGATAAGCAGATTGGTAAAGCCATTTAATGTGCAGTTGTCACTGCCGCCTTCCTTAACACTGAGAAATTAACTTGATCTTACATAGTGAATGCGACATCAACTTGATGTTCTATTCATTACACTATTTTGACTTCAGTATTTAATAATCAAATGAATTTTATTAAATTTATTAAATTCACAAATTCTTTTTATGTAGTAATTTATAAAAATTAATCTTTACAGCGCAATATTGATAGTAAAAAATATTTCTATGTTACATCTTGTTATATCATCTCTAAGACTAATAAAGATCTTAATTTTCTTTGTATCATTTTTAATCGAAGTTTTTTGTTTAATCTGTTACATTGAAAATATTTATTTACGAAAACTAGTATAATATCTATTAAGGAAACATTGCAAGTCACTATTCATTCATATGTAAATATTTGTACTGTAATTTGATATCAATAGGCGATTTGAACGTTATCGATCGCTTTGTATCTAATTAAATGACACGTACATTGTGTTCTGACTAAGAATTAACCTCGGACATTAAAAGACAAAGATACATATGATGTAAACGCGATGTTATTTAAAATGTTTATATTGTTTAATACTACAGCAACGTAAGAGTGCGCTATTAAAATAAAAGCGTATTGTTATTAAAATTACGGTGTGACCTACTTGTACCCCACTATTGTGCAACTAACTGGTGGTATCATCCAACCCGATTCAGTGAACTCGTTAACGCGCGGAACACGGCTATTGTATTGTAATATTTTTCTTCTATACGCGAATTAATCATTTAAAAGCTGATCAGTTACCTACATTCGATCAATAAGGCGATATTAATAATGGCATAGTTTTAAAAAACTATGGTATTACTAAAAATGATATTTACAGCATATTTCAATATTACAAGGATGCTATCAATTAGACTCATGACTGTTAATTTGAAACTATGTTCATCTATTGAGGCACCATGGGAGTAAGATGTAATCTCGTGACGTAAAACATGACGTTCTCTTACGCCGTCATGCCCTCTCAGCCGCCGCTCTCTTCCCCCTTATGTTTACGTGGCGTGTATACTATATATACTTCGTAGCTATATATTATTATAATAATAAAATAGTATATTTAGTAACGAGTCTGTTTTTATTTAACTCAATATTTTCTTTCATTACATATTCATTAAATGACCACTAATTTCGATGTTCCACATATACCGGGCGACTTCATTTCATTGTTCGTTCGCAATTCTGTCAATTAAAATTGGAATAATATATTTTTTTTTCTTATGTCTTAGGAAGGTGGACTAGAATATGGGCCACCTGATGGAAAGTGGTCACCAACGCCCATAGACATTGGCATTGTAAGAGATGTTAACTTGGGAACTAAGATGTTATGTCCCTTGTGCCTATAATTTCACTGGCTCACTCACCCTTCAAACCGGAACACAACAATACTAAGTACTTCCGCTTTGCGTTAAAATATCTGATGTGTGGTACCTACCCAGACGAGCTCGCACAAAGCTCTAACACCAAGGTATTAATTCGGACTATACCTCATATTTTGAGGAGCGCGTTAAGAAAGTTAACCCATATTTATTTCACTGAACTAAACTTCTTACACATTTGATAAATACTTACATAAACCGTATATTAGCCAATGGTTAGTGAGAACTGTTCTTTAATGTTAGTTAAATGATATATCCTGAAATGGTCAAACTCGGGTGAGCGAAGGCATGGAATACGACTTCAAACTCGTTTAACATTTAAATAAGTATACAGAAACGGAAACGCAGCGAAATCTAACTCCATTAAGCATATGACAATGATTTGTGTTATTTGTGATTATAACACGTTATAAATATATATATAATATATAAAATGTGTAGATCGAGATATTTACCAAGCATTAGTTAATTTTTTATTGATAACAGGTAAGCGGACGTGCAAATAGGCGTTCTGATGAAAATGGTCGCCATCCCCATATTAATGGACGCTATAACAAATATTAACCATCCCTTACATTGCTAACGGACCAGAAACTTTGGGAACTAATAAGTTATTTCCTTAATTACATTAGCTTACTCATCCCTCAAACCGGAACACAACAATACAAAATAGTGTTGTTTAGGGGTAGGATAAATGATTCATGAGTGAGTTCGTGGTACCCAGTCGGGCTTGCATAAACCCCTACCACCAAGTAATGTAAACAGCCTATGAATATCCCAATGCTGAGTTGCAACTTCTTTCTCTCGATCTCTATCTCGGATCCACATGTGGCAGTATTTCATTTAATAAGTGTAGGTTTTCTTACGATGATTTCCTTCACCGCCGAGCGCGAGATAAATTACAAGCACATGAAAACTCAATGGAGCTTGCCTCGGTTTGAACACGCCATGTTAAATAAAAATAAATATATTTAATTATGCTTTCTATTAATTACAATGAACTCGTTTTAGATATTTTATAAAAAAATGCACAAACACTGAATTCCGTAGCGAAACTTAAGAATAATATAAGACAAGCCCGTCTGGGTAGGTACCATCCACTCATTTTACATTTGCAGATGAAATATTTAATGACATTTCTTTTACAACTATAAATTTACAAGTGACTTTTATGATACACTTAAGAAGAAAAGCATTTCAAACCGTATTCTAGGTCAACAGTATGTAAATTATTTTCAGACACTCTCGAGATCATAGGAATTTCACTCTAATGACAAAACTATTTTGGTCTAATTTGGTTTGCGTTAATAAACAGAATTTGCTTTACATGATCTTTGTTATATTTATTAAGGTTGCCTAATTGCGTGCAAAAAGGAACAAGGATATTATAGTTAATAGCGAATAAAATGTCTCGTATTTCGAACAAGTCAACTGGAATAAGAGTAAATAAAAATGCGACTAAATTGGGATGTCGCTTTTACCTTTAACTTGTATCTTATTTTGGAGCTTTTCGTTTAAATTGCTTTTAAATATAAATAAAGTTACTTTTTTAGATTTTTATGCACTCTATTTTATGGTATTAGATAGGCAGACTGTCTGATATAAACGAGAGTGTCTGAAAATAATTCACATATTGTTGACCTAGAATACGGTTTGAAATGCTTTTCTTCTTAAGTGTAGCATAAAAGTCACTTGTAAATTTATAGTTGTAAAAGAAATTTTATTAAATATTTCATCTGCAAATGTAAATGTGCAATTTTTAAATATTTTAATGTGTACAGCCGGTGTATGGATCTATGTCAGACTATTGAGATTTTTTTTAAATGCATTAATTTATTAAGATCAGGAGGCCAATGCCTAGTTGCTACCACCACTAATAGACGGTTACGGAGAAATATTAATCGATCACTAAAACGGAAACATCGAAACACAAATTATTACTATTTGGTTGAAAATATGTGGATGATAAATTAATTACTAACACACTTATTTTATAAAATAATGAAATGTATCGAACAGTTTGTCCGGCTCACAAGTCAGGTAACTTACTTTATAAAAAAAGTCTTTATGGTTAGAGCTCGAAAACAATGCGTGATGTAAAGCTTTATTTGCAGACTATTTCGGAGGGGGTTTTAATTTAGAATATTTTGCGATGTGCTTAAAGATATGAATAATTCTTGGCGGTAGAGATTTGTGCAAGCTCATCTGGGTAGGTACCACCCACTCATCGGATATTCTACCGCAAAACAGCAGTGCTTGGTATTGTTGTGTTCCGGTTTGAAGGGTGAGTGAGCCAGTGTAATTACAGGCACAAGGGACATAAGATCTTGGTTCCCAAGGTGGGTATCGCATAGGCGATGTAAGCGATGGTTAACACCGCTTACAATGCCCATGTCTATGGCCATTGGTGACCACTTACCACCGTTTTGTGGCCCATATGCTCGTCCGCCTACCTATACTATAAAAACAGTATTGGAACCTATACTATTATTATAAAGCTGGAAAGTATATTTGTTTGTTTGAACGCGCTGATTTCAGCATCTACCAGTCAAATTGTAACATTAGTTTTGCCCATTTATTGAAAAAAACTATAGAATACATACATTATGATAAAATGAACGGGGGTGGAGCTGTAACGTATAGCGTGTGTGAACCACACGGTGCAGCTAGTTGAATAAAATGATGAATCACGTGGTAGCAAAACACTTAAAATTCAATTCAAAAACTTTACTCATAATACAGGCATTACATTTGCTTATCAATTGTCGAAAATCTTCCACAGAATCGGAATACCGGAATACAGGACCTGAGAAGAACCGGAGAAAGCGTGATTTTTAATTATAATATTTTCTACATAATATATTATTTAATTTTGAAACGAAAGAGGCGATTGTTTCGTTCCCAAGGCGTGCTATCGTCTATAAACATTCGCCTATTCTGTTATAAATATTATCCCTATTAAATAAATGAAGTCTCTTTATTCATACAGAGTTATTATATCAGTAAAATCCAAGCACATCTCCAATTAAGATTCAACTTTAGAATCCATTGTATTCTGGGTTATGTATTTTAATTTGGGAAGACTTAACTTGTTATTCTGACATTATTTACAACAAGTTTTATTCTACCGACCTGAGACAGATAGCTATACATAAAACAAATGGATGTAAAACCGAACGACGTTGAATCAAATCAATTCGTTTTTATAATAAATTTATCACATGGTGGCAGAGAGGAAAACTGTATGTGTTGTAAACATTTTTGCCACAAAAAAAGCCTATCTAAATGTGCTACAAGCAGCGTGAATAAGCTCCAAGACCTGCCCTCAAGAGAGGAGCCTTTTATCCAGGAGTGAGATATCCATGGGCTGCTATTTTACTTTACTAATATACCAACAAAGAACAATAATCATTAACTACTTTTAGAAACATTAAGAAGTTTTTGTATTCTTTCCAGTTTTACTATTTAACATAATGAAATGTCAGGATAGACAACATATTATCATTCCCCGGATAAGCACTTTGCCAATGTTGCCAAAAGAAAACTTACATGTTTCCTTTTCACAAATTCCGATTCCGACCGAGAAAGAAAGAAGTAGAAAGTTTTAAGAAAAGTGATAATACTTATGTATTCATTTCACTTTGACGCCTCATCCATTAGCCAATTGCAATATACGCATATTGTTCAGCTGATTGTCTTTACCATAATACATAATGTTTGATATACATGACAAAACAGTTTCGTTGACACAGATAAATTTAATCAAAACTTCAATATAAACAAAAAAGAACGCGCCTTTTGAACCGTATAAATAGATCAATTTACAAATAACTAACGATATGTCGGTGAATGGAATTGAATTAATCTATCATTTGTGTTTACTATTTGAAGTAAAAAAGCATGCACCGAATATATTTGCCAGACTTGTTATAATTTCCGTTGTAATAAATGTCCAAAAATGGCACAGCGGCCAAGAATGAACCGAGTGTAAAAAACTTCCTATCCCTTCACTCTCATAATCCGATGGGACGGCAATCGCAGGTCTAACGTCTTCATGACCTTTCCGAGGCACAGGACTTCCCAAGAGTAAGAGAAACTGAGAATTCTTTTATAAACTTAGTCTAACACGGAATTAGTATAGAACCGGGGACAACGGGGTACAGCCTCATAAGTAGCGGCTAAATCAAGGACGTTTCGTTAATTTCGTTTGTGAAATTGTGGAATACATAAGTATGTGAGTGAGTCAGTTAACTACAGCCCTAAGGAACATAACATCTTACTCGTGGTTCCCATGGTTGGTGATGCATTCGCGATATAGAGAATGGACTGGAAAATCTTTTATACCAGGAAATAGGATAACAAAGTGAATATCTCTCGTTAAGATCTCATTTAATTTATCTTATCACTAGTATATGATGAATATGCTATTATAATATATACCTACATTTGTGGGTGAAATGAAAACGTCTTTATACCTAAACAATACCACATAAATATGACTTTTTGCAAGCTATTATTAATATTAATTATTAAAGGGAAATTGGAAGTTGAAATTTTAACAGGAATTTTCAATATTTTTATTCTTAAAAGAATAAAAAAGAGTGTTAACCGCGGTATCCACAAGAACCCGAGTCATGATTCTGCTTTTTGCCTTCGATAGGCGTTCCGCATAGATGCACAATTAAAGCTCTTTGATGGCTATATTATCTCGTTGTTCATCATTTTGCAAGCTTATTATTTAATTTTACCCATAAGGCATGATAGCGCAACTGAAATTTCTATGACACTGGTAACAATACAATCTAGTTGACATATTTTAACCGAATGAAGACGAGCAATGATTATTTAAAAAAAAAAAACGTTAATAGTTATTAATTCAATAAAAATCAATACTTTATGAACTGCAACTCTTCGTTAAAAACTTGTACAACTTGAAAGGGCGATGCGTTAAAAAATGCTCTTTTATTAATCCAATATTCGGGTTTGACAGCTTTTTGTACTTGCTTATTGTACTGCAGTTAAACTTTTGTCGACTATTAATTTGAATTGAGCTGAGACGGCGGAAACTAGGGGTGCCTAAGTTATAACGACATTTTAGCTAAAAGGCTATAAGTCCTACTAATTAGCTCTCAAGTAAATATACTTGAAAAGGTAATTAAGAGGACTGTATTACATCATACAGCATCGTAAACTGCGAAGAGCAGCTAGTAATAGTAATAATGAGATATGTAGTACTGAGTACTTGTTTCTTATCGACTAGTTATACAAAGAGGACACTGTCAAAGAAATAAAATGCGATATCAGACACACATCATCTGTGTTAACGTTAAACGCACACGATATACCACATTAATATTGATTGTTCTCCATTTGATACTTCCACAGTATGAACGCAAATGGCTGCAAAAATTCCTCGAATAAATTACTTATCGTCTGAGTGACTGCAGATGTAACAATGTAGTGCGTTTTAAAGGGAATTACTATATGATTATTGATATAAATGAGTTAATTATGGAACAAATTAATAAGTTCTTTTAAATTACGGTATCGCTGTTTCGCCAACATTTTGTTATAATACAATTTTATATCAATATTTTGTCATATACAGTGGTGGTCATATAATAAGAAACACTTCTTATGAATAAAGAAAGTATAACTTCAACGTACAAATGTTCGTAAAAAATATACACATTCAATAATTAATAATCATGCAATAATATTGCCACTCAAATAAAAAACTCAATAAATGCATAAAATATAAAACATAGCTTACTTTTAATTACAAAATGAGTCTTACACATGTAGGAATATATTTCTGTTAGTGGCCGCTTGGACGCCTAATTAGAAACATTTTAAAAAAGCATCCATAGCACTTTTTTTCTTCTCAAGTTCTTTTTTTGAAATTGGAGAATAACATTTCTTTTTCTATTATTTTAGTGGCAATTCAAAATTTAATCTGAATTTTATTTTGTTCAAAATGGGCAAAAATAAAAGTAGTGACGCGTCAACTAGGCAAATCATTGTTAATTTACATATAGAGCATTTAAATTGTTCTGTTAAGAAAGTTTTTAATGCATTTGATCATTATAAAACCCATGGAACTGTTGAAAATGTTCTTAGAAAGGCTCGGCCAAGAAAAATCTCTCCCAGAGAAGATACGCTAATCGTTAGTGTTGCTAAAAAAGACCCAAGTAAAGTCTCCAACAAGATTAAAAATGAAGTTTTTTCGCCTGATGACCGGAGAAACATCTTGTCAAGACTGATACGCCGAAGATTAGTGGAAGCTAAATTGTTTGGAAGAATCTTTTGGAAGGTACCGCTTTTTACCAAGCAACACCGATAGAAGCGATTATTATTCGCTAAAAAATATGTTAATTGGACGGTACGAGAATGGAAAAAGTGTTATTTTCAGATGAAACAAAAATAAATATGGTAAATTCCGATGGAAAGCGCTACGTAAGACGTCCTGTAAACAATGCTTTTAATTATAAATACACAAGGAGTATAGCATAGTGTCAAGCACGGTGGCGGTAACATTAAAGTTTGGGGTGTTTTTCCGGATGTGGAGTTGGACCCGTTCGGAAGATTATCTTAGAGCACACAATGATTCCCCACTCGGACGATCATTTGCCTATAACCTGGATCTTTCAGCATGACAATGACCCTAAATATACAGCCAAAAGCGTCAAATGTTTCCTTAGCGAACAGCGTATATCCGTTTTAGACCGACCAGCAAATAGTCCAGATTTAAGCCCGATAGAAAATCTTTGGTATATTTTTAAAAAGAAAGTCTCAAACAAACGTAACACCAGTCAAAACGCATATGAAGCATTTGTTGAAGCATGGAATTCAATCCCTCAAGAAAAATGTATGAATTTGATTGAAACAATACCACGTCGTTGCAGTGCTGTTATTGAAAATAAGGGATACGCCACTAAATATTAATTATAACTATTGGTAGGCTGTGGATAGTAGCTATTTCGTAAATAACAATACTATTTACTAAAACTTAAAATTTTATACTTTTAATAAGCTTTTTATACTTTTTTGATGTTGTTTCTAATTAGTTGACCATTATTGTTCATACCTTAAAACCGATTTAAATGTTTGTCCGTAATGTAATATTGAAACTGCACTTCTGTAATGGGATTTATATTGTTTTTCTAATTGTTAAATTTCAAAATAAAAACGATTGCGGTGAAGTATCTTACATAATGTCAAGGACCGTTGGTAGTGTTTCTAATTATACGACCACCACTGTATATACCTACTTGTATATTTATTCGTATATGTACATTCTCATATATTTAGGGAGGAAAAAAGAAGAGGGCATCCCCACCGGATGACACATCGAAATTGATGGCCATTGTAAGAATTATTATAGAAAACCAATAAATAATTATTGATTAAAAAAAAAAAAAACACCGCGTTATGTTAGAAAAAGTAATATGTTTTATGCTACAAGACACACTCATACGATAGTTGGACAAATTTATTTTTTAACATTTCTAGGCGGAACCTCGATTTGACCACCTGATGGTGATCATCATCGTTCATAGACTTTGGCACCGTAAGAAATATTAACCATTCCTTACATCGGCAATGCGCCACCAACCTCAGTAACTAAGATGTTGAAGTGCCTTGTGCCGGTAGTTTACACTGGCATACTAATCCTTCCTAGACCACAGCTACATTAAGTAATACTGTTGAGCGGTAAAATATAAAATCAGTGATTTGAGGGGGATGTTCAGGAATCTGCTACGGTTATATATTTGTAGCTTTGTAGCTTTTACCAACGATTTTATATTTCTAGAATGAACTATATCAATATTCGGGATGTGTGCTTATGTGGGATGCAACTTTCGTAGACACGTTAGCAGTATCTCATAAGCAGAGCACGTTCTATAAAGCCAACGCAACTGCTAAAGCTGCTTAAGTACTCAAGCGCCTCAAATACTCAGTTTTATTCTTGGAGTTTAATTTTTCGAGCTCGGTTTTAAAACGTTAGTTTCGTGGTCTTTGTATAGAAAAAAAAAATAAAATAAATTTCTAAGAAACTGGTCTACACTTGACTTCTTTAGCTTAAATACTAAGCTCTACAGACAAGTAATAATGTAAAGAACAAAATGAAAACATAACTCGTGACGGCATTTTTTACCAATCAACCTTTAGGCTAAGCAGTAATACATTAAAGTACTGAAAGTATTAAAATAATTCTCAAATAAATAACAGACATAAACGTAATATACATAAGTATATAATGTAACCTTTTATACATCTAAGTCGTAACTGAATATATTATATGGAATATCCGTCAATATCAATTGTACATCAACTTAACATTTCAGCAGTAATTTAATTTACTTTGATAACCATGTATAACGAACGATATTACATTAATTAAGTGTCGTTAGCGCCGTATCGCATATTCGTGTGACGCTATTAACTATTTACATGTTTGAAGCTAATTTTAACCAGCAGCACAATTTCCTTTTACATTCAAACGAATCTGTAGATGAAGTTACTGGCCCGAGTCGCTGTATATTGATTGCGGAATACATAATTGAAATATAAAAGGAGTTTTATTCACAATTTTTGTAAATTCATATTTATGGTCGTGTTTTTAATTTATATAGAATTAAACTTTGACATAGCAAATTTATTAAATATAATTTCATTAAATTGTTTCCTTCCTAACATACAGCATAAAGGTCTAAACTATTAGAATGATAATGAGTAGTAATATTTACGTATTACAAATTATTATATATATACATATATTTTTAAATTAATTTTAGAAATCGCCATGCCACGTGATTGTAAGTGGTGTCCGACTTCATTAGATAAAAAGACTTTACATACTCTTCATACACAAGATAATATCAACTACGGGGTGTAAGATGTTATGTTATGTTATATTTAGCTTGCAAATACTTTACTGTAACCGCATCGTAGCAATATAGTGAAGTGATGTTTGATAAATGAATAATTGATGAATAGGATACCACCTACCTGGTAGGATAGGTAGCACCCACTAGTCACAAATTTTACTGCCAAACAGCAATATTTAGTATTATTGGGTTCCGGTTTGACAGATGAGAGAGCCAGTGTTATTACAGGCAGAAGGACCATAACATTTTAGTTCACAAGATTGGTATTAATATTTCTGACAGTGCCAATATCTATAGGCAGCGGTGACCACTTACTATCTGATGGCCCATTTGCCAGACAGCCTACCTCTTTTAATAAAAAAAAACCCACATTGTTTCGGTTCGACGGCTAAACATGTCTTCGAATTAATTCGACACAGAGAACTATCCTCAGGCTATTTCCCTTTTCCGCTGAGAAGGAGATGAAAAGTCAACACCAATTTACTATTTCAAAAACACAGTACTGCTTGTCTTGATTTAAGCCTGCTGCCGTACCTTTACTTAAAGTTTTACGTGTTTTGTATATTCTGTTAGATGTCACAGTAGAGTAACAATTCGACGAAAGATGAAAGTAATGAACAATATTATTGTTTATACTTTTTTCTGTATTTCCAAGTTCGTGCGTATTAATTTTATATTTCGGTCGCTTATAAATTATTCGTTATTTTCGAGACAGGATTCTCTAAAATTGTATTTTGAAGACAAAACTAAAGCTTTTGAAAGGAAAAATATTATCTTTTTCCCTTCAAAATCTACTTTAGGTAAATAGCTACGGGTAATGAGATTTTAAAAATTGAAAATATGTCATAATATCGTATATTCGTGCTTTCGAATTCGTATGATCAAACATTTCCCTTACCATGCCTCACGAATGTCGTGGAAATACATATCCTTTAAAATGATTCAGGTGGAATTTCGCTATGATAAGATTATAAGAATGAAAAATATATATATTGCATTAAATCAAATTATTATAATGAGAAAAAAATCGTTTCGTTGTCTTTAAATAATAAATGTCTCCATGTTGTCGTGTTGTATTTTTATTAGATTATTTCATAATGTTATGCGAGAAACAAAATACGCAATTAGTCAATGTGTATCAAAACACTCGAATACTTTATGTTCAAGGAGCTAGCGAGCATATATTTTTCAATCACCTGAATTGTTTGTTTAAAAGCAATAGTGATTTCGGTTTACAGCGCTTCGAATTTGTAAAAAGAAAAAAAGAATCAAGGGCGTAATTAATGAATTGTCGCTTCTGTTTTTTTTTTGTGCGATTCTCTTCAAATTTGTTTAACTAACAACGCGCACTTGGTCTGCTTGCAAGCAGGGCTGATATTATTATTACATATGCATTGTTGCCATCGTAACATTGAAATTACGTTTTAGATAATTAATGAAAGTATCTACTTAAGAGAGTGAAAATTAAATTAATAATTTAAATGAGAAACTTTATACTGTGAAGTTGGCTGAAAAATTAGTTTGTGTTAAATCTATTTGGATAATTATGTAACTAAATTAATCAGCACATTTATATCTTAAAAAATTACAATTATATTTAATTTATTGAGTTTCATCACTCATTGGGGTCTAATTCCAAAAAAGTGGTATAATATTGGTATAGATTAACGCATTCCATTAATGATTTCATTTGTGTTACTTTTATATACATAACATACTGTTTTGACTTGGTGGTAGATCTTGGTGCAAGCTCGTCTGGGTAGGTACCACCCTCTCATCAGATATTCTACCGCAAAACAGCAGTACTTGGTACTGTTGTGTTCCGGTTTGAAGGGTGAGTGAGCCAGTGTAATTACAGGCACAAGGGACATAACATCTTAGTTCCCAAGGTTGATGGCGCATTGGCGGTGTAAGCGATGGTTGAAATTTCTTACACTGTCAATGTCTATAGGCGTTGGTGAACACTTACCTTCAGGTGGCCCATATGCTCGTCCGCCAACCTACGCTACACAAAAATAAAAATAAAATAATATTTTATATTTTATTCTGATCTGGTTTCACTTAAAGCCAGCAAGACGTCCAAAAATGTAAATTAAATTAAGACCAGTTTGGGGATCAAATCAAATTCAATCTGACAATTTTTTTAAATTATGTTTTACGTTTCATATACTCTATCATACGTTTTTAATTTCTTGTTACCTATTAGTTGTTGTTACCGACGATAAACGATTATTTCTTTCTTAGTTTAAAATCTGTTGAGCCAGTTACACGAAGATTGTTTGAAATTCTGATGCCAAATTTATCCGGCTCTGTTTTTGATTATCAATTATTTAATAAAATACGCAAAATTAAACACCAGCACGCTATGAATGGAATTAGTAATTTATTTATACGTGTGTAGTTATGGATTGTAGTCATGGATTGGTAACTTTTTTTTTAGAAGCTTAAAGGAGGAAGTGATGTAATTATACGTAGCATTAAGTCGAGTATTATGAAAAGATAAAGAGGTATGAAGCAGCCACTAATTCGTTCACGCAGTCGAGTGCCGCTGGCCGCCTTGACTAGGGTGGAGCTATTTTACACAATAAGGTTACGTTGTTCCTTTTGATAACAAATTATGTATTGAATAATACAGACAGTAAATGTTTTTACTGATACAATTTTTCTCTCCAACAAAATTTAAACTTTTTCTTAAAGTGACGACCACGGACCAAGATCAGATTAATAAAACAAAAATAAAAGTAGACAATATCCAAGTAGGCGCTTGCAACATCAATTTCATTCCACCACTGGTTCGTAGCATAGATTAGATAAGAACTGTCTAGAAATTCAGTAGTAACTCTTTCTCAAGGAAATTACTTCTTCGTCTAGATACAAACCGTTATTATTTTTTGTATATAATGTACTCGTTATACATATTTCTTTTTATATTATTATATTTATTGAATAGCCATAAAAAATACCTTAATACCTCATATTAAAATGTTTTTTTTTTTAAATATTTCAAGTTTAAATCTTGATAATGATATTATAAAAAAAACAAACGGAACTTTTTTATTCTACACGCGAATAAAAATAACATTTTCGATTCCAAATTACTTATCACATATATTGATCAAATATTTATGGACGAAGATATTATATTATACGTTTATATTTTTTTTTAAAAGCCGAGATGGCCCCGTGGTAAGAACGCGTGAATCTTAACCGATGATCGTGGGTTCAAACCCGGGCAAGCACTACTGAATTTCATGTGCTTAATTTGTGATTATAGTTCATCGTGTGCTTGACGGTGAGGGAAAACATCGTGAGGAAACCTGCATGTGTCAAATTTCATTGAAATTCTGTCACATGTGTATTCCACCAACCCGCATTGGAGCAGCGTGGTGGAATAAGCTCCAAACCTTTTCCTCAAAAAGGGTAGAAGAGGCCTTAGCCCAGCAGTGGGACATTCACAGGCTGTAACTGTAACTGTATTTATGGACGAAGACAATAAAACCTTAAATAAGAAACACAACAGTTTTCATTCAAACTTTATAAGCATTAATAATACAATGATTTGCAGCCTTTTTTAAGCTTGGCCAGCTGATTTTCTTATTAACATAAATTATGAATTCTAGATTATAATATTATTTCAAAAACGTTTAAACGTGTTTCAGAAGCGGGCGACAGTCACAAGTCAAGAATGTTTTATCTAGCATCTTAAAAGAAAACCACTAAGGAGATTATATCTAAATTAAACACTACAAAGCTTTACATCGGAGGCGTTTCGTTTTTAAAGTTCTTCACAAAGAATTTTATTGTCATATATTGCATTAATTAGATGCTTTAATGAACATTAAATAATAAATATTGTTTTTCTTATAATGCCCAAGTAACGGAAAAGAAAAAATTTAATATATTTAATTATATTTCGAATTAGTTTTATATTATAACGAGTAAAACGTATTACTGGTGGTCTTATTCCTACAAAAGTTGCCAATTACACCTCGTGCCTCGGAAAGAAAGTAAAGCTGTTGGTAGATATTATGCTTGAACTTTGTTTAGTGCTGTTGGATTATGCCTCCGATTATGAGAGCGTCTATTTGATAATATTTCCTGTTAGTTTTCCTTGAAAATGGCTGCCGCTAGCCGTAATTGGCCAAGAACTTCATCAACTTATGCAAACAAAATTGTTGTTTACGTAGCACGATATTTCTGCCGCGACCAATGAATAATTACAGTTTAAGAAAATCGGATATTGAAGATATTGGCAAAGGGAAAACCCTTACGATATTCTCCTATTTATTTTAAAAAATCAATGAACTTAGATTTGTGGGTGTATGAAACGTCTACAGAAAAGCCCGCGGTAAGCTTAGCGTAGCTCATGCGTAGCGATTTAACATTATAAATTCTTCGACGGTTCATATCACTCTTAGTTGTTATTATTTTAATGAACATATTACGTGTTTCTATCGAAATAGTTTATGTTGATGTAAATCATTTATAAATAAGAAAAAAGATTCATCGAAAAGAATGGTAATAATATTACCCGTAAGTGTCCAACACATTGGCAATGAAAGTATTTATTTATATATACTTTATTGTACACCAAAAAAGAAAAAAAAAATACAAAAACATGGATACAGCCTAAATAATAGTAGCAAAAATCTTTGGCGAGCGGTAACTTATTTCACAACGCCAATCCGATACGAGTTAGTGGAAAAGTATGAAGCTGAATATCATACAACACATGCAGGCTTCCCCACAGTATTTTCTATTTAACACGTAGCATGAAATGAAAATGCAAAACACTAATCAAGCGTATGAGAACTCAACGGTCTAAAACAGACGCTATTCACTCTTCAGCCGGAAATTGGTTAAACAAGATATAATATTATCTATGCTGTATTGATCTTAACTAGTATTAGAAATGTAAAAGTAACTATCGATTCTGATAGAATATAGTATGAGCAAGCATGATCCTTATTAAACTACATGGACTATAAAAGCAATTTTTGTTTAAATGTTACACATGCAAAAGTTGATCATTTATTATTCGTATAACATACCTACTAGTCGTCGTACTGGACTATATTTGTAAAAAATATATAGAAAAAGTGAAGTAGAATTAAAAGATTATAATTGCTTAAATATTTAATTGGTCAACGAAGTAATTTTGAAGAAATATAATGTAGTCTGAAGTTAGATTTCGTCCATTTGGTTAATTCTGATTCTTTCAGTTGAATTTACAAAAACATATAATAGACTAAAATTGTCAAAATGAATAATTATTACACTCTCAAGTTATCAAAATGGCCGTCTTAGTAGTATTTACAAAAATAACGTATACGACTAATTTTTTGAAGTGTTGTTACTATTAACTATTTGATTGGTGTTAATTAATAAAAAATGCCATGAAGAAATATAAAGACGTTTTTACATCGGAGACATTTTTTATAATTGACGAAAAAAACGACTTCACTAAGCAATGAAAATTAACTTTTGATTTCGTTCCAAACGGTTTGAATTAATTATATTCCATTTACAAAAGTGTCCGATGCGTTGCGAAGTGAGGACGGTATTGTATATATTTAAACAAAATATTTTCTTATCAGCAAAACTTTTTTTATTTATTATATATTTCGCAAGCATGCATGGGAGGGGCAGTTATTATGTCGTATATCTATGGCTTTTATATTCACCCGAATCCGTTTTTGCGCGACTGAATAACAAATATCCAAACTTTCACATTTACAACATATAATATTACCTAGTATGGTATATATTATAACAATTTTGATTTTATCTATTTCAATAATGTTAATTCGATTCCATAATAACTATCGATCGATTAATATTACCACAACGTTCATTCCCGCGGTTACTAACAATATCAACAATAATGGCTTACCGTGCTCACTAACACATCATGGTAAATACACACCGCAAGACAATAATTACGTACTGAATGCAGTAATACAATTGTAATTTGTAATACCTGTATATGCGATGAGTATGTTTAGTGCAAATGGGCATATGTGTGAGGTTGTTATGAAAACAAATTAAGAGCATACAACTCGGTGCAGGTGAAATGCTTTTGCGTCTTTTAAGTTTCACTGAAACGTTAAATATGAAATATTGCATTTGATTTACAATTACTCGAACATCACTTTTCAACATAAATGTTTGTAAATGTAAATGTTTATATAAAATGTATATAAATATGACAAATACAAGTTATTCATACAACTAAATATAAGAATTATGGAACGAGAGGGTATTAGTAAATTCTTAATCTATTTTGTTATAATTTAATCTAACATTGTCGTAAGTGGGTAGAAGGAAAAAAGTAAGGCTACTATTACATATCGTTGACATGGCAAGTCTTTATGGCTATCACATATTTATTTATTGATATTGTAAATACTACAAAATTGTTACACCTGATATATTTATAAATACTATAATCTCATAGTAAGTGAATTGTATTCTTTTTTTTTTGAGAAATAAATGTCTTAAACCAGTAATATGTAAAATTCAACAGCCTATAAATACTTCTCTACTAAAGCTACGCTCCTTAAGGTTTGGATCTTATCGATGCTACATTGCGATAATATGTATTTAAATATGACAGATCTTCATGCAGGTTTCTTCGCAATGTTATAATTTACCATATCGTATATTATGAGATTAATTTTAAATATAAATTAAATACATGATAATTCAGTGACGACCCGGGATCGAACCCATATCATCAGTCCTGTCTCAGTATTTCTAGCCACTGTATTATTTCGGCTCTAGTGAATACGTGCTTATTAAATATCGAAGTACAAGTTTTTTTTAGTATTAATATAAGAAACTGAGGAGATATATTATAGAGTGGCGTAGCTATCGGAGGGCAATGCAGTGCGGCCCCTGAAGGTTAGGGGGCTCTCAGGGCAACATATTAAAAATAGAAAGCTTGTAGATTTGCTTATTTATTAAAGAAAATAATAATATATATAATCCATAATTGCATATAACTTATTGGTATGCTATCTTTTTTATATTTACTAATAAAGAAATAAACAAAAAAAAATCATCTACTATGGTTACCAACTTTTGAATTTGGACCAACATGAAAAGCAGGAGCAGGGTCCCGATTATTACTTAACAACGCAACCCCTAGAGGGACGTTGGCCGCGTAGCTACGCAACTCATTATTATATATTACACGTATTTCGAAAAACAGAAATATGATAAAGATTATAGCAAAAATAATAATGGTATTCCGTTTACACACGAGACAAGTACCTTTAATCTTCTTTTACGCAATCCTGTATCAAGAAAGTTCAACGTTTACATACACTGTCACTACTAAACTAGTTCAGAGACAATGTTATCATTATAGCTTAGATTAGCTCCGAAATTGTTCAAGTTTTAATGAAACATGTTAAATATTTAATGAACTTTAACATTACTTGTTAACGTATGTTAGTAGGAAATTAACCTTTAAATTTTCCTCTGCTTAATTAACGCCGCGTGTATAGATGAGAATATATTGGAGTTGAACGCTAACGCTCTTCAACGCTGCTCCAAAGCAGAACGGTGAAAACACGTGTAGGATTTTTATCCGACGCAATATGAAAGTTTCTTTTATTTATTTTTGAACAATTAATAAATATCATAAGCAATATATATGATCTTATCTACTTTAGTATTGAACTGTGTCGCAGTTACTAACGCCCTCCAATACGACAGCACAATTTTTATCATTTGTTCAATACAAACTAAACAATAAAATATAATTTAATTTAACAAAATACAAAATTGTCCAACACAATATTTTTTTTTAAACTGCTTATGATAATTTTAACATAATTTAAAAAAAAATGGGTAAAAAAGGCCAACGATATGATGTTGATAATTAATGTAAATATAGCTAATAATCCTAAAAAATGAATCTTTCTACATCTTAACTAATATTATAAATATGAAAGTGTTTTTTTTTATTGGTACACTTTCTGATCTTAACTAGTTTCGATTAGCTTTTAAAATTCTGCATACACGTAGTCTGGGCGTGAGAAAAGGTCAAATCGCAACCCCCACCTGCCCCCTTGCACACGCAGGCGAAGCGCAAGCAAAAACTAATTAATGATAAAGAAAACCTATCAATGTAGATCATCATTTAATTAATAATAATAACGTATTCTTAAATAAAATTCAAACACAGTCAATCAAAATACCAATCTTAACTTATAATCTATTAAATCATCTTGTCAGTTTTATCACTCTGTAGTAGTGTTGTAGAGTGTATCAATCACTCTTGTCAGAGCGGTCGTGATCGTCATGACGTTTACTAATTCTCTGCTTGCAGTAAAGTTCACTGATGCACATCCTGCAGCAGATTTGATTTATCAATCAGTCGCATGGGAGTTCTCCCACGCGCTTAGATGCCTTCGACGTTGCCGTTTACGTTAAGGCACTCTATATATAGTGTCCCTCGCCGGAACACTATCTATAATAACTATCTCTAATAAGCGTATTGAACAGAAATCCAACACGCCCTTAGAGACTAAGTTTACATGTCTACGATACACAATTCACAAGAGTGTAACACTGCTATTTTGCTATATCTAAGCTAGTTAGTAATGTAAATAGGTGTATTAAATATCTCGATAAGGTATTTTTTTATTGTATTATGTAGGCGATAAATATTTCTCCAATAATGCTTTTTTGCAATTTTCACACACGAATAAAAATATCATGGTTCATCGCGTATGTCTACCATAACGTTACTTTTAAGGTAACATTTTGTAAAACGAACGATGAACTAAATATTTCTATAGAATAAAACCTTAGCCAGTGCTCAGTATACGTATTAGTACCCAATAGTACTTTTTATGTGTTGATAAATTTATTCCATTATCTTATTAATTACTTACCTTTTCCAGCGTCAATATTTCCGAGATAATCATTAAGTACATATATTCGACTACATAGACCTATAAAATGTAGTAAAGTTCTCAATTAAAGTACAAATTCTATCAAAGTTCAAGTCATGAAGCGCCAATAGCGCAATACTTTACGAGTCACTTAGCGGTGTAAAAGTAGCGGGTTCGATCTTGACCCTTTGAGTTATTGTCGTCCCCACTTCTAACATTAGATTTACACTTAATTGAAATATTACCATATTATTATACTATTTACCAATAACATTTTCCGACCCCATTATTCATTTTAAAAATATAAATAGCTGTCCAAAGCGAATGTACGATGAAGATCAAAGTAAGTTGTGTTTCTTGAGTCTATAATTACTCTGGCTCACACTCTCAACACGTAATAGCAATACAAATGATTCTTTGTTTGGAACACGTCGTTGTATGTATTACGATATAATTGTGATATATACGCAAATAAAATAAATACATCTACTTAAGATTTCACTCCAAACATGTCCATACCATAGACATGTAGATTTCAAAATTAAATCGTATGCTGCTCTAGAGACCCGAGGCATTGTACGCTTTGTTATATTAAGATAACAGCTTATGGAGGATTATTTCGAATGGACGTGAATTAGGTTAATTTATCTAGACACATAAGTTTATCATAGCGAAAGCCTTCAAGAATGTGTAACGTGTTTAAATATTATATCAATCAGTCAGTCGAAAAAATCCACCAATTCTTAGGCTGTTCACTGTCTTTTAAATTAATATATGTGACTCTGTTCTCGTATGTAACAGAGAACCAGGGCGATATGAACTTTTTGTGAAAAATTGCGTCATACGCAACTCGTCATACTTAACTGAAAGGGTACACAGAAAACGAAATCTCTCCTCAAATATGATATGTTATTATAATGTGGGACGCGACCACAGCAAGCATTCATGCGCGTAATTTACGATCACATGTCACGCCTTCGCATGTCGCATATAAGAAGAGAAGACGTTTTGCACACTTGACGTGAACGCTTTAATACGTACACGGCGGTATACATATAACGATATTATCGGTGACTATATATCGTTTCTTTATTCCAACTGTTCCCATCGATACATATCTTGGCACTTATTTCTTTACAGATAATTGCATATGCATAGTGATTGACATTTAATATAGGACAAAACTAAATATATCGTATGACATATATATACATACATTACAACTAAATATATCGTAAAGTATCAGTATATCATATGATATGCTTAGTTTTGCCCTATATTAAATTCAATATAAAAATGCAAATCAGTTTTGATTTAGCGAAGTTTCTGGAAGACTAAAAGCATTAAAAATACAAACTAAACTGCAAGTTAAATAAAAAATTAAGCAAATAAAAACTTGTTGTATGAACAGATTTTGTACACGTTTTCTTTGCTTACTTGCTCAAAATTATCCTCGCAAATATTTAAGCGATCTCATTCTTTCATCCCCCCATCTTGAATATATATATTTTTAATATTTTTTTTATATCATAGTTAGGCGGACGTGCATTTGGGCCACCTGATGGTAAGTGGTCACCAACGCTCATAGACAATGGCTTTGTAAGAAATGTTAACAATCGCTTACATCGCTAATGCGCCACCAATCTTGGGAACTAAGATGTTATGTCCCTTGTGCCTGTAATTACACTGGCTCACTCACCCTTCAAATCGGACCACAACAATACAAAGTGCTACTGGTTTGCAGTGGAATATCTGATGAGTGGGTGGTACCTACCCAGACGAGCTTACACAAAGCACTACAACCGAGTAAAGTCAAAAGGAAAACATATGAATCAAAACTAACTTTTTATATAAAAACAAACCTTCCCATTAGATACCAATAAATTAATTGATAATAATATGTTCCGAATCATGTAAACCGACATATTACACCGACATAACGTCTTAAATAAGCAAATAGCACCGATTCCTATCAGTATATCAAGTAAACGCAACGTTGAAAAATATTTTTCTATTCATCTCCATTACAAGTTCCACTGTGTTGGCAGCACCAACTGACGTATAATTCGAGTGACAAACATGCATTTCAGTTGTTTGCCACTCATTCGTGGATTATTCGAAAAATACTTTTCAAAGTTACGTTACCAGAAAAAAAAATCATCGAAGTTATTATCAGAACTTTCGATGTGAAATTAATGTGAACATGACTAGTTGTTTATAAACAAATATATATTAATCGAGAACCTTTAGTAGTGCATAATACAGACGAGCTATTAGCAAAGGACATGGAATACTTAAAGCTGAGGTTTGCTTACATTTACTCTTTCTTTGATTGGAACAGACTATATATATATATATATATATATATATATATATAGTCTGTGTAGTGTAGTGTAGTGTGTAGTGTGTATATTCGTTTAAACGCGGTTATATCAAAATGTAAATATCAATTAATAAGTCTTGTTACGCGCAAAACCACACGGAGATGTTAGTAATGTAAACCCTCTCATGTTGTCACTTGTTTGAAAATCAAAAGTTGGTATTGTGTATAGTCTGCCGCCTACACGCATTTATATCTGAAAAATACCTGCCTAGAAAGTATACTAAGAAGTCAACAAACACGTGCAAATACGAATTACGGTCTGTATGTTTATTACCTCCACAATTTTATTATGTACAGAGGAACGAACTTTATGACGTTATATTTTAATATTTATTATAAAATAAGTTTTCTATGTAAGAATAAATTATCATAATGTGAATTTAATAGGTACTCTCGCCCACTCGATGTCTGATATTTATAGATTGAGAGATGGGTATCTTTATTATAAAGAAAACAATGAGTAACGAAGATAGAATTAAAAGTTAAAATGGATACTAACATAAACTAAGCGTAACTTATCAAAATATATTACAAAACTAATTACCCGCGCCGCGTCTGTCTTTCTGTCTGTTTGACCGCGATAAACTCAGAAAGTACAAAACGGATTTTCATACGGTTTTCAACAATGAACGGAATTATTCATTATAATGGTTTATTATATGTTTATTAAGCTTTTGTGTGAATTGGCTGAAGTATGACGATATTTGTTAAAGATGTTGTAAAAAGTCATGCCAGCTAGAAATGTTATTGGGGCGCTTAGTGTAAAATTAAATATTTGAAATATTATGTGTTATGGTATAAACGTATTATGTTATAAAAGGTTTATGTAGACCCGTATTATACGCGGTTAACTCGTTATTTAATAAACAAAAAAAACCGTAAATATCGTGGCTGTGCAACAGTGTGTCGTTGCAAAGAACTGATAACTTAGCTTATTTTGTTGACACGACGAGAATATTAGCATGTTGAAGATTTTAATCATTTCAAACTCACCTTTGAACGAGCTTATCTCATAATGTATTAGTTATATATGTACATATTTTTGAATTACTTGAATTACTTTTTGAACTTGTATACAAAATATCATGATAATCGGTTGAGTTAAACAGACAAATAAATAAATAACGAAAATGACTCATTTTCACATTTATAATATTAGTAAGAATATAACATCACGCTACTTTCCCACGGAGTCGGACCAGTAACATTTAAAGCAGGCGAAATCGTGCAGAGCAGCGATTATATAATATTCACGCCCTCTCGAGGTTTGATATAGAAAATATGAGCAATATTAATGACTGCGTCTGTATATATTTATAATACGCGAATACTATTTCCCCTTGGAACCTTTTTTTCTGCTATAAAATGTACGCTGTATAATAATGAAACAGTATTACGGTATTATAACGAGTCTTTCAAATCCAATGAGCATAACAAGGACATTGTCGATAAAATGTATCACAGTCTTTAGTCCCAACAATCGCAAACACAGATGTCCCACGTTCCAAGTTTTTATATGCAAACCAATCTAGTTAATTTATGCGAACTGGATTAAGTTCTTAAGGATTATATCTGATCGTATGTCTTTTTTTTTATAAGTACCACTTTATATCTTGATTGTTATTTTTATACTGTTCTACTTATCGATTAGCCCGTTATAATATTATGTAAGTAACAGCCTGTAAAGATTTCACAGTTGACGGCTTTTCATCCGATACCTAATAACTTTGAGATATCTAATTATTTTACTCTTAGATTTTTTTTAATTCTCCGACCCAAGCAAGAAACTGCCCATTGCGATTGCAATGACTAATTAACAGAAAAGTTTTTGCCAATTTTACGTGGCTATAAATAGAAGCCATAACCCCCCCCCCCACTTACTTATTTCAGCGACATCTCTTGTTTTAACAAAACAACACGTTTCACACAAAGACAAAACCCGCAATTAGCTCAAACGTGTCAATATTAACTATATTACGAAATATATTTTTTTTATAGTATAGGTAGGCGGGCGAGCATATTATGGGCCACCTGATGGTAAAGTCACCAACGCCCATAGTAGCCACTACGGGCGACGGCGATTATACATTTCTTCAAAAAAAAATCGCTAATGCGCCCCCAACCTTGGGAACTAATATTTTATGTCCCTTGTGCCTGTAATTACACTGGCTCACTCACCCTTCAAACCGGAACACAACAATACCAAGTACTGCTGTTTTGTTTTTGTTTTAGTTTTTTTTAACTCAGAAGCTGTTTAATTCTACAGTGCGAACGGTGAACAAACATTTGTTTGATGTGAAACTAAATACTGACTTTTGAAAGCACAAGTATTTACAAATATAATCAAATAGGTACTACAGTATAAATTGCTTTTCTCGTCTTTCTCACTTAAATAAATAAAACACAAATACTCGAACACGTCACACAAACAGCCTGCGTGTGTGGGACAATTCTTAGGTATTCCTATGTTATTTTCTGTACGCTCGATAACGCGTATGCAAAATTTCATTATTATCGGTTGAGTAGTTAAGCGGTAACAAACAAATTCACTTTCGCATTTATAAGATTAGTATGGATCGAGTCGATTTGAACACGTAATAAATTAAAAATGTTCATTTGGGAAAAAGTACTAGATTCGTTTGTATGCTAAAGCAATAAACGAGAGATTAATAATACGCATTGGGATTATAGCGATAAAAGGTATAGGTCTGTAAATTCTAAAATCGTAAACACTTAAAAAGCAATAATACCAATAACTTTCTTTTTCGGAATTTTCCAATGCAATTTTGTATTTGTGTATATCGTTAGTGTTCCTATTGATTTTGGGTTAACCGTAGCTTAAGTATAACGAGAAAATTTAGCAAGCACCGAGATATCGAGAAATTTTTGCAAAGTACGAGTAGTATAAGCTACTTGAGGTTCGGAATTGTATGATGTATATAGGTTTTTTGTTGAGCCAAGTTGATCCAGTCGTTAAATCTTGTGAATGGTATTAACTTGATTGGTATTAAACGATTGCGTGTTCAAGCCCAGGCAAGCACCATTGATTTTTGATGTGCTTGATTTGGATTTCTAATTCATCTCGGCGGCGAAGGAACATATCGTCAGAAAACCATGCAATTAACATTTTTGGCCAATGTCAATAGGTTGTGACCACGAAACATTAATAAATATATAATAAATAAGTGACTTTCGCTCTTAGACTCTGGCACCGCAATTATAGAGTCTAAGGTTGTATATACTGCCTCATGATTTAAATCGGAACATAGAAATACTATATGTTATATATTTATTTATTGATATAACAAATAGAGTTATAGTTGGCAATGGATAGTTAACAAGTTAGTATATCTCACCCAGACAGTCCGGACAAAGCTAACCTTTTTTTTTGTCGTTGGGAAAACGCATTACGCTGTTCCTCCCACGGGAACAGTGAGGGGGTATGTGAGGCTCGCCATATGTCCAGGGCACCGAGTATGCCCCGGTCATATACCGGTCGGTATCCCACTAAAAACCCAGCGGTACCCTTCCCATCTTAACGGGAGCGCAACGGGATCGCTTGCGTATGCTACCGTGACGCTCCGACGGCCGGCCCGTCTATGCGGGCCTCCATTCACTAGGGAGGAATCCCAGGGTACTGGGAAACCCCCTAGTCCCGGCGGCGCCTATTGTAGCGGGGGGAGAAGGTGCGCAAAGCGCCACTTTCTTCTCTACAGTCTTCTGCGGCGGAGCGGGTCTGCAGCGGCATCTTCCTCCCGCTCCCGCTCCGCGGCCTCCTTCTGCGACATCACACTTTCACAGAAGGAGACCATCTCCGACCAGCACCCCTCGCTTCCGACCGGACAAAGCTAACCTAACCCAACTAAAAGGTACAACGACATATAATTGAAAACGAAGCGAAAACGAATTTTGGGTTAAAAGTAAAAAAAATAAAGGAAACAATTGCCGCAGACCAATTTTGCGCATTCCGTATGACGGATCGAAAGAAAATAAAAAAGAACTGACTAGCCGCGAGCCGAAATCGAAACATACAAGAACGCGGTGCTGTAGCGATAAATGAGCGAGTTTTACCAACTACCTGGGGGCCAATTCTACTAATTTATAACGGCTACGATACGTTTCCGATCCAAATTCGACCGAACTGCAACCGGATCTTCCTGTTAGTAGAGTAGGAGTAAACAGTTAAACGTCAACGTTATTTATATCTAACTATATCATGTAAATGTATTTATTTAACCATTTACTTAAAAGTGTATACGGATTTAGTTAAGAAAGTCTTATATTTGTGAAACACGCTAATCCGATGGCATGCTATTATTGGTCGGAAACCATTAGCAGATCAATGTATTTAATTCGTGCTTGGCGGCGAAGGAAAAGATTTCGAGAAAACGTTGCGAAGCTTCGATAATGTTGCTTTATAGGAGAAGATAAAATAAACTATAATACTTGTTTTACTGAGTAGCTTCTAGGTCGTGTGACAGGGCAATATTGAAATATCCGTTGTTTGTTTTTAGTTAAAATATTATACAAAGCGAAGTAAACAATAGATAATAGTGGGCGACAAAAGGGCTATTGTTTCAAATTCAGTAACAAGATAATATTTTAATGGAAATGTTTTAAATCCAGTTGGAGTGACCAAGTAAAATCATCCCACTTCTGAGTGAAACGGGAGTTAATAATAAAAGCAATATATAAATAATCTAATCTATATTATAATTATAGATCAATTGTCGGCTCCGCAAAGCCAAATAATATATGATGGCATAATATATCAAATGTTACAGTTAAACATGTTACAAATATATGATTGTGTTTATGACCCCCTGAGCCATTCGGCCACGGTGGTAAACGGAGGCTTCCTTAACTAGTACCCAGTATATGACATTGTATAATACAAAAATACGTACGCGAACACCAATCCGACGCGATCAAGATTGAGATGAGATTGAGAGAGATTCCAGTTCCTGTATCTACAGGTGTTAGAAACTCTATGACCTATTCTTACCCCTGATAACACGTATGCATTTTTGTTTTTGTGATCGGTTCAGTTGTGAAGATGTAAATGCGTAACAAACAAGTAAAAAACTCACTTTCGCATTAAATTTTATAATAGGTGTGATTTATGAGTTACCCTTGTTCGCCCGCGGTTAGGAAAGGGAAGTTTGATGTTGGGGGAGGAGTTGCTATAAAAACGTATTATATGTCATTTCTAGGGGTTCAAACTTGCGTCATACCTTTAATAGAGTTAATTTCACATTTATAATATTAGTATCAGATGATGTTATACTAAATAAATTATGATTTATAATATTAGTATTAAAAAAAACTGATGATAATGATGTCATTGCTAAGTTTTCCCCCAGGAAAATAAATCGAGAAGTAAAAATGAATCAAAGAGAACAATTTGTTTATGTTTTAATATTTGATTCTTCAGAAACCATGGTTCGTTTTATTAAGAACGAAACAATTAAGTTTTCAACATTTAAGCGGGCGTATCAGTCATTTCAAAGCGATTGGAATTATAATTGAAAGAATAACACTTGCTTTCTTGCCACTCTAACTTACTTAACTGCAGTTTGAACAATTACTGAGAACATTTGAAGGGAATTATCTAGAATGAAATATGATATTTACGGCCTTTTTAATGTTTAATATTTTTAAGTGACAACTTCAATTAGAAGATATCTTTTATTAATAACTAAAATAAATAAGTTTTTGCTTGCGGCTTTGGGAGTGAATTGGTGTTGGATATAATAAAGTAGTCTATGTCTCCTAATTAACTTAATATAAGATACGAATATCTGAAATTTAAATTCTAACCCACTCTTTTGCCTGTTCTTGATTATGCCATCCTCTTTTTATCCCCTAGGGAGATGTTCCATGAATCCTATTTCAATTAATATATTATATAAGATACCTAAAATCGAATATTAATTAAAGGATTTTTAAGCAGGCGTTTTTATCTTTACGTCAAGAAAAATGTCCTTAGGAATCAATTTACGTTTGACTAGACTTTGTAATAAAATATCGGTAGCATTTATATTTTGAAACTGTCGAACACTTTATCAAATATGCTAAATGCATCTTGGGTGGAAGTGACAGCATAAGGAGTTCATATTAGATAAATTTACAGTCTGCGGGACTTAAAGTCGACGAGGAGTCGACTTGCTCATTGGCATCCTATCGTTTCACTCCTTTAGTTTTATTTTTTTTAAAGTAAATATCACCGTAATTTAATGAACATTTTCGCCAAGTGTCATATCTATTAGAGTTTCAACACTATCTTAACTTTAAATAAACATAGGGCTGATGAAATGTTTACACAAATAAAAATACATTTACTTAATTGCTACATAATGTAATACAATTCTCAATGCTTAACATTTTTAGGGTCATTTTAAACCGATATGGCTCAACGGTGCTCAGCGGTAATGAAAGATATGATGATGAATCCTTGCACAGATGACCAAGCCAGCCATAGACTGAAGCCCTCAAAACAGATGTGGTGTGCCACAATCATCAGCGAAACGAATATCCGAATGACCAGTTTAAGACAAGTATGCGGCCAATGAGAAAACGAGATGGATAGCTTATTTCATTTCTCAAAATACTTTAAGCTATTTTGGCATTTGGCAACCGATAATTTTAGACTTACGCTTATAATAAAATCAATGCTGCTGGTATGCATTTGCCGGGATAAAAAGCCTTTAGCAATATCCAGTTAAGTATTGCAAAAATTTATTATTATTATTCTTCAGCTATATTATTAAATGTAATTGATTGTTTAGGATATATACTACAGTAAATTGTAAGTAAATTACTTATAATAACGGTGACACTTTGTATTACTTTGTTCAAGTTTGAAATGTAAGTGAGCGAATGTATTCACATTTACCTTGTGGGGCTGGGGGTAGGTTTTTGTGCAGGGTGGTTTGTGCTTGTCTAGGGTGGTACCACCCACTCATCAGATATTCTGACGATAAACAGCAGTACTAAATATTGTTGCATTCCGGTTTGAAGGGTAAGTGAGCCAGTGTAACTATAGGCACAAGAGACATCATGATGTAAGGAATGGTTATTATTTCTTACCTCGCCAATGTATATGGGCGGTGGTGACCACTTACATATATTTTTGTTTAATTTGGCGTTATTGGTGTGTACATAATGGCAAAATGTGTATATAATAACAAACATTGTAAATAGACATAAAATGATCGACTGAAGTATTTTTTATTTTGATGATGCGATAAATATTTATCATGAAAGTGAATTAGAATTGATCACTGATCATTTATTAATCTTAACCGATGATCGTGGGTTCAAACCCGGGGAAGCACTACTGAATTTTATGTGCTTAATTTGTGATTATAATTCATCGTGTGGTTGAGGGTGAGGGAAAACATCGTGAGGAAACCTGCATGTGTCAAATTTCATTGAATTTCTGTCACATGTGTATTTCACCAACCCGCATTGGAGCAGCGTGGTGGAATAAGCTCCAAACCTTTTCCTCAAAAAGAGGAGAAGAGGCTTTAGCCTAGCAGTGTGACATTCACAGGCTGTTACTGACTGTTCATTTTATTAGGTTGACATAGATGTACTTCAACAAAGTTCGCTTCATATGTTCAACAAAGTTCTGCTAATAAAGGCACCAGAAATAAAATCACAAACAATGAAATTTATTCTAATATTAAGAAATATAAATTTATTAAAAAGCGAGTAATCCTCCTAATTGGATTATAATTTAGTAAGCATATTATCTATAAATAATAAAAACAAAATAACATTGTATTTTGCTTCGAAATAGATAAGACAAATAATAATTGAGAAACCCTTTGCTAATAAATAATGTGTACAATAGGTAATTGGTTCTATGAGTTTCATACGGCTTCCCAGTAATAAAGTGACTTTCAGAAGTGACCGAACTAACGCGATTCGCATGCTCTCATAGCAATTTGCTTATCCAGGAAAACGTTGTTTGTATTTCAAGCATTTCTGTTAAACAAGTTAAGCTTGCGACAACTTCAGACAGACGCTATTGTACATGTTTTAACAAGTAATCTCGTTAAATCCGTACAACTTAAGAAGATCAATATTTAAAGCCTCTATATTATGTATACACTCGCTGTCTCAAACAACCGGCCGTTCTCGAACTGAGCCGGTCACGCTAGCTTCGACGGCTGACAGCAATATTGAAGCCTTATTTGCATAGTGTTTCAGTTTTCGCTACAATATATAGACAAGAAATCCTACTTCTTGTAGTAGGATAAAAGTTATTTTGTAAAAAGTTGCCATAAACTAATAAAATCGCTAAACGCCTTCAGCGCTTCAAACAAAGCGGGTTAAAGTTTTATCTTGTTTGAAAGGCATTAAGCTGCTCAAGACCATCAACACTGACTAAAGAGATAAGATATTGAAGAATGGAAAAATTCCGCCTCGATAACTTTTACGCTCAAGCTTCAGCAAAATAAATCATAATTAATAATTTTCTTGTAACGACGTGCTTTATTACAATTTTCTGTCTGCAAATGACCCGCTGAGAAATGGACTCATCTTCTCTTAAGGATAAATTTTGGAGCCTAATTTTGGAACATATTTGATAAGATTCATGTATTCTAGCCATCTTTATCTGGATCATCTCGGTTCTTTGAAAGCAATAAATATTTAACTAAAATCAAACTCTTATTCAAAAAACCGTGGGCTACGGTTCCTGCTAACATCTCTTCAGGGTTCTACGTGACGTTGTCTTTATTTAAAATAGATAATCAGACTGGCAAATAGGCCATCTTATCTTAGGCAGAAATATTAACCATATCAAATGCGCCACCAACTTTGGGAGCTAAAATATCACGTCCCTTGTGTCTGCTGTTACACTGGCTCACTCACCATTCAAACCAGAACAGAAAAACTTTAGGTATTGCTAATTGAATTGGTAATGAGTGGATGGAACCTACCAGACGGGCTTGCTCAAAACCCTACCACCAAAGGACTACTAAGCCTTAATGAATAAATTAAAAAAGAATAATTTAAACCAAATTTATGTTTCAAGAAATAGAATTTAAAAACTCTCCATGTTTATAATACTGATAATTTTAGACAGCAAATAGCTTGGTGGCAACAAATTACACTCGTTCTAATTATAAAGTGGTAAAATCTCTCTGTTGACATTTATCACCTAATCACTACTGATTCCATTGATACGGAATACGTCTTGTATACATATATATTATGAATTCAATGTGAGTTTTTTTTCAAGAAAGACAGTCGACCCAGGCTCTTTTTAGACTATTACAATTATATCAGACTAAAGTTACTCCAATCGTGAAAGAATAATTAAAATCGATTCACTAGTTTCAGAGTTTATCGATTACAATAAAATAAATCATTTCTGTTTATAATATTATAAGTATAGACAAGTATACCATTATTGATAAAGAACATATTACCTTTAATAAAGAACATGTCATAATGCTACATAATGGTAACAAAAATAGACGGAATTATTCTTTTTCAAATAAAAAGTGAATCGTTATTTTATGCATTCTTATAAATGACCTTTTCAACTTTTGACATAGTTTGGTTCAGTAACTTAAAATTTATTTTAAATAGACTCCGCCCGCGTTTTTCGGGAGTGTGAGGAAGAAGGGGCGTGTTAGGTTAGTACCCTGAGTCCTTTTATGTGTCCTCGACAGTGGCGTGAAAGCGTAAAAACATGCGTTAAGAAGGAGGACGACAATAGCACAAGGGGTCAGGCTCGAATCCGCGAATTTTCCATCGCTTGGCAGCTGTTAAACTGTCGCGCTGTTGGCGCTTGCTCGCCTGAAAATTTGTTATTTTAATATAATTAAAAATTTCAATATCCGCAGAACATGATCGTACATTATTGAAAGCTATATAATATATTTACAATAATATAATAATGTAATACAAAGTTATTTAAAAAAAAAAAACAAAGATTTGGGAAAAAGCTTTAAGTAGTAAGGCTTTTAATTTATACTGACTACAAAATTCACAACTTTGATAAAAATATATATTCAGTGGTCATAAAGAATTAAGTTTATAAAAACGTATCTGCTCATATAACCGTTCTTTTTTAAGCAATGATTCACATCATGAATAGCACCGAACTGTATGCCAGGACATACAGGTATTCGTTGCACCCCAACTTGCATGTCATAAATTATTTGCGGACGACCAAAGACACAAACGCGCCCGTTCTTATTTAACTATCAAGCGTCGAGGCCTTTCGCTTTCATGTTTTATGGCTTTTTGCATCGTCGATGTACATAAGGTAATTTATTTGGAATATACATAAACATATATAAGATATAGTGGTCCACTATTTAATAGTGATAACAATAAATTAATATCCGGTGAATAGCCCACAGCTGGACGAAGGCTGTTTCTTCGCCTAACTTGGAATTGTTTGGTGGATTTTCATATGGCATATCAACCAACAAATGAAAGTTTCTTCGAAATATATTCCTTCAACGCAAACACGTTAAATAAATAGTTCTTAGCTGATTTAACTCGCGACCTTCAATTTAGGTTCTAAAAAGGAAGTGTGCTAGAAAAATATAATTCAATTTGTTGTATTTGTTAACTACAAACACAAAAAATTAAAATAAATTTACTTACGAATAATACGAAATGAAAAATTCTAGTAACCAAACATGATAACCAAATAGTGCCGAAATAATTTTTAAAATATTTAAAGCATAGCGAACGCCGAAATACCACGAAAATGATTGAGAGTGTTTTTGCCTGCTATTTCAAACGTAAACAAGCATAAAAAAGTTTTTCATTCACGAGTATATTTTCACTTTCTACAGCTTAACTACCAATAATTGAAATTGAAATCAATTATTTATAATTGATTTCAATTTCAACCTTTACTGATTCCAATATCGATAAATGCAAAAATTATATTAAATCTGTATATGTAACTCGGTCACGATGAAATGAGTGACAGCGATTTTTACTTGGTGCTTTGTGCAATACCGTTTCAGTGGGTACCACCCTAGGTGTGATTACATATTCTACCACGAAACCGCAATTGCATGAATCTCCGAGAAAATTAGGTTTATTTGCGCGATAGTTACTATATATTGTGCGATAAATTAGAAATAAGAAAAATGACTTGACCGAGAAAATGTGGACAGGCGACGACGAGGCGACAAAAAGCAGCGACGGCAAGGCTAAACGAGATAGCTTGTCTTTTAATTACCCGATCATCCGACACGTAAATTAATTGTATGGTTTTTTTTAAAATTTATTTATCAATTCGATTTTCTAAGGTTATATACCTCATAAAATCGTCCTCGTCTCGGTCCTGGCTGAATTTGTTAACGCATAGCTAAAAACATCTGTCATGAAAGTTTAAATTTAGATTATAGTTTTATTTTATAAAGTTAGCATACACTAAGAAAGGATTTTTGAAAATTGAAATTGTAAAAGTTTGTCTGGTGTCTTTGTATGAAAGTATTTGTTCTTAGAAGTTAGAAACATGAAAATTTAAATCTATATTTTAACCGTCGGGCATCGAGTATTTCTATTCGTTGATTCTATTTACTCGACTCTAACGTCATCTGAGAATAAAAGTAACTACATATTAAATTGCTGGTTCTCCTAGATAACATTTTCATAGTGACGCGCGACGATCGATGGCGGCTTTACATTAAATTGAATCCTATATATGATTCTAAAGTGCTTATAAATCCGTGCTTGAATTTTATTTATTTTTTATGTTATGATCAGTCTATTATAGTTCTAACAAAACAATTGTAAATGAACATAGAAGAAGATAGAAATTCACTATCAATGCGCATATAAAAACGTAATAACCGTTCCAACTAATGTATGTATTGTACTCGTAATACCGAAGGCTCTTCGGACCTTTGTGAAAATCGAATAGCACACATCTTAGACAAGAAAGAGTAGATGTCATTCACTTAATGCTTTTCAAAGAATTACATTGTTTAAGTTGCTTTTCTTTGAGGCAAGAGGGAGTAATTTAATAATGTTATTCAATCCCATAATCAATATTTTATAGTGCTATTCAATCCCAAAACAAACAATTATTATGAATAAGCGTGGCGATAGCAAAATTTAAATTCGCTGCAGACTGACAGAATATAAAAAATACATTTTTAAATTTCGGTCGTTTGGTTTCAGGTTGCTCGGTACAGTTAAATGAGTATAGATCATGAATTAATTTCCTTTTGATTTAATAAGGCTTCTTAATTATTGACGTAATTAATATTTTCACCGGCTTTTATTTTACTCTGCCATAAGGTGTGTATGTGGTATAAGTTGTGAATCAAATCTTTAAACTGAATTTTAAACCAGTTCTACACAACTTATTAAGCTTAAATTGTGCACACTTTTTTTTAATTGTAGTTAGGTAGGCTTTCAAATGGACCACCTGGTGGTAAGTGATCAACAGCGCTCATACATCGCCAATGCACCACCATCCTTGGATATTAGTAAACTATAGAGTTTTCCAATAGGGACGCTTGAACTTTGACAGCTGATTGCGGCCATGTTGTTTGAGTGACAGCTGTCAAATGCAGTGTGTTATATTCATTCCGTCCTCCCAAACCACCATGGCAGGTTACAGTGTCGAGCAGCACGTGCAAATCATAAAATTGTTTTATGAAAATGGGTCTTCAGTTCGAGCAACGTTCCGCGCACTTCGCCCGTTTTACGGTCGCGATGATCGTCCTGCCGAGTCGACTATCCGTCGATTGGTGGACAAATTCGAGTCAACCGGGTCAGTTAACAATCAGCCGGTTCCCGTGCGTCAACGTAACGCGAGATCTGCCGAGAATATCGCCGCTGTGCGCGACAGTGTCCTCGAAAACCCGCGGCAGTCAATTCCGCGTCGCGCACAGGAACTCGGCCTTTCGCAGACGACAACTTGGCGAATTTTGCGTTGTGACTTGAGCCTGCACCCGTACAAGATCCAGCTGACCCAAGAGCTCAAGGTTAATGACCATAGACAGCGCCGTGTGTTCGCTGACTGGGCATTAGAGCAGTTGGAAGTTGACGCCGATTTTGGCAAAAAAATCATCTTCAGCGACGAGGCGCATTTTTGGATGAATGGCTATGTCAACAAGCAAAATTGCCGTATTTGGGACGAGACCAATCCACACGAGGTTCACCAAGTGGCAATGCACCCGCAGAAAGTGACTGTTTGGTGCGGATTTTGGGCCGGAGGCGTGATTGGTCCGTATTTTTTCGAAAACGATAATGGTGTGGCCGTCACCGTCAATGGTGAGCGATACCGGTCGATGATAACCAACTTCTTTTGGCCTGAAATCGAGAATATGGATCTGGACAACATGTGGTTTCAACAGGACGGCGCTACGTGCCACACAGCACACGCTACGATGGAAGTTCTGCACGATCAAGCGCCCTTAATGGAAAACCCTATATGTGGTTGTGTTCCTGTTTAAAGTGTGACTGAGCCAATGTAACTACAGGTCCAAGAATCTTAACAAGTTAATTCCCAAGGTTGGTGGCGCTTTGGTGATGAAGGAATGGCTAATATTTCTACATCGCCAATGTTTGTGGGCGGTGGTGACCACTTATCAGGTGAGCAAATTGCCAATTCGCCTAACTATAAAAAAAAGTTCGTTACGGAGATAAAGTTGTCGTTACTTTTGACTCAAAACCGACAACTGCACCAGAAGTGACTTGAAGCTCTGTGTTAAATATATATACATTTATAGTACATATATTTATAGAAAACTCGTAAAAATAAGTTAAAAAACCGAATATGATCCGAATATGGTCCGTTCTAAAATTTCGATATATTTGCGATGACAAATCAAGTACGTTATGTACTCAAATTAATCGTGATATTTGTTGTTTTGTATGGGCGCTAAAATTTATCTGTTTAGCCCGAAACCACATTTGTCTACTGCATATATTAAATATTTGTTAGTCTAATAGCGCCCATTTTCAAAGCGTCATCAATATTGAAACGATATTTTGGATATTGATCATCCTTAAATAGCCTTTATTAATATTTAATAATTTGAAGTTTGCTGAATAATTGAATTGTTTTTAACGATCAATTATTTTCGGAAGTTTTGTGAATTCTGAGACTAGCGTTATTCGAATATCATAATTTATTTCTGTAGTTTTGGAATTGTATTTTATACCGCATGTATCATGATGTACTCCTAACCATTTTTGGTCACGATGGCAATTCTCAAAGGAGACTAGTAAGCTACGTAGAAAATATTACAGTGAGAATAGTAAGATTTCAAGTGCAAAACTATAAACTTTATAATATGCTACTTATTTAGTATCTTATTAGAAAAACTTTAAAACAACATCACTTTTTAAAGTTTCATATTCTAACAAAGTTATAATTATTTCTAAATTATAGATGTAAAAAAGTGAAGTACATCATTTTCAATCGACGCCGTTATTATACAACGCCACGTGTTGGGTTATTGTTCTGTGTTGTGAATTAGGTACGGCCACTGGGCATGTTTGTATATACATAGTTAAAATATTATTTGTTTGTATACCGTAATTATGAATTTACAAATAACTTTTACTTATTTAAGGAAACAAACATATTTAAAATAGCTTTAGTTCCTGAAAGCAGTTAGGAATAATATCTAACAGAAATGTAACACAAATTAATAAATAAAACATATGGCAAAAAAATCGTTCGATTGATCCCTAGGTGTCAATGTACCCAAAAAGCTGGCGCTAACACGAATTACATACCTTATATCAAAATCTATTATGGAATTAATAGTAATAATATAAGTGAACGGTTGAAAATTGCGGAACACATGCTTTTATATATCATAGACAAAGATAACTTCTAAAAATACGCCAAAAAGTGCATACGAAAGGAAGCACTGGAAATATTATGTCAACCTTTTTTATTGAATCATATATACTTTTATACTATAGAACGTAAAATAAATAAGTTAAATATTTATCAACACAGAATGTTCTTTACGAAAAATATATTTCAAAGCAAATAATAACGTTAAGATTCTTAATGTGTATTCGTAAATTGTTATATTCGTTCAATATAATCTGATACCGATACTCTGAATAAAACCACGCTTATAAACGTAATTAAGCGTTTGAGAGAAGCCAAAGAATTGTGTAACTTTATAACAGGTAAAAACATTGTGCAATATTTTTACAATTTAAAACGAAGATATTACGATTTTATTCTAGTGCCCCTTAAAGTATATTTAATGTGCGCCTGAAGATTTTTTAGGTTAATAGTGACGTACTTTTCAACATTCTGAAGGTTTGGGAATTTATCCCGCTGTTTGCGGGCGCAAAAAAATGTGAACATTCTTTTAAATATGCAATGTACCTATTGCAGAACTGTTAAACTTTTATTTTGTCCTGCTGAATTTTAGTTCTCTTTTAAAACATTAATTAATACTTAACATCTAAATTTATTTATACATTAATTTTATTTAAAATAACATACAGAGTTATATGTGAACATGTTTGTGTCATAAAGAAAAAAAAAATATACATATTCGATTATAGTTTTTCCATTGAACGTTAGATAGGTTCGGTTTTATATTAGAAATAAAAATAATCGATGTTTTTTTATGAATCCCAAACTATGATAAAATAAAACTGTAAGCCACATTTAATATAGTCGATTTTTTATATTTATGTAGTTAAAAAATCATCGCTTTTCGCCAATTTAATTAAGGCTATTAGAGCTTCAGAAATCCATTAATCGTTAGGTAGTAAGGTTCACATGTCGAGATGTAGGTCAAGAAATAAAGTGCGCGCATTGATCACTTGAAAATAAGATCAGACATGGCTTTTAAAGAAGTAATTCCTTTGAGCAAAAGAAAATCAACTGCTCTTTTACTTAATGGAGAAGCTATAGACTCAATTAAAGGCGTACGCTTGTTAAAAAGAAAGTAAAGCAAGTAAACGACACGATTCTGAAGGCGGGTAAGCAGGATTTCTTCTTTGCAAATACGACATGCTCATTTTTTATAATAAAAAATAAGCCTTCAAAAAGACGAAAGCGAAAATGAATGAATAAACATGGAACAATTATTAAGTTCGTACGGCCCATTCGCATGGTTAGAATAATCAACCTGTCCTGTCGAATTCCAAATTATATACTTGCAGTTAAAGAATTGTACTTGTGTACAATTTATGAAAAAAATATCTAACAGATGTAATATCCCGCCACGCCTTATTGCTATTATACTGTGTCGGGAGGCCTATTTCAATTTTCGCCTAGAGAATCGGAATTGCGATTTAACGAGAACATTTTGCCAGCTTTCTTGCCACAATACCACGCGGTCATAAATTGTTCGGTCTATTTTTAATTCAATTTTGTATATATTTATTTCAGTTCTCAATGTTAATAATTCAAGATTAAAGTTTTGAGTAAAAATTTCAGTAATTAGATCCAAACACGATATATCTAATATCGTTAAAGTTTACCACAACCCTTATATATTCAACCTTTTATACTATTTACTATAAAAAAATAGTAGAGTATAAAATACTAATAAAATGTGTATATGTTAACTTATTATGAATAAACTTAGATATCAAAAATATTAATTAAGAATATGATTGCATCGGCTTCACGTAAGTTAGCCTGCCGATTTTACTCTAAAATATAATTTTGGACTAATCAAAATACATATTTATAACAATGTCCAATATGGATAAAATATATTTATAAATGTATATAAAAAAAAACATAAGCCATTGTAAATTTTCTCCCCTCAAAATATAAAATTATATATTATAATGATTAAAAATTATATTAAATGCATGCTGTAATAACTACGTTAGAGAAAAAAAACACGACTGATCTCTGACTAGTTGAACTAATCAATACGAACAGTATCTTGACCTACATATCGCAAAACTGGGCCTAATATGTCCTTAGGATTAAAATCTTAAACAAATTTCCTGCAAAATAAAAACTAAAACTTACATTAGCACTAGAAAAAAGTTAAATAAATAAAATACGCTCAAATAATTATCCTCGGTAATACAGAATATATTTGATATTAATATCAACTTTTTTATTAAAAATCATTCGCAAAGTATACTCTAAAAATGAACATCTCAAAGACTTCGAAAATAGTTTTTTTTAACATTGTTTTAAAGTAAACGATATTAAGGAATTATTTATTATTCTATGTAGCTTTCTAAAAAACAATATTTTATTCATATTTTATAATAGCACAATAAACATACCACGCAAATGAACATGAATTGTGCATTCGTAAGCTACATTGATTTTTGTACGAGTAACCCGCGAGACTACTTAAAAGTCAGCACATATCCTTTTTATCACCGCCATAAACCTCCATGTATCATCGTCTTTGAGAATATTATTCGCTTAATATTTAAAAGATTAAAGTGTGCTTAAATATTTATAAGAGCAAATTTTGTTCTTTTACAATATCTCTAAGCGATACAATTTTATAAATAGAGTTACATACCAAAATCCAGAAGATAATCTCCCATAAGAACGTCACTGTTTCTACAATATAATTAAAAACATGCAACCGCCAAAAGAGGATTTAATGTACATTAATGTTAGATTATCAACGATTTCCAAGAAAACCCATAAAGTTATATTAAAAATAAAAACATTGACAAAAATATAAAAATCATTATACAACTCGAAAACATGAATGAAATCCATGAACGCTATTCAGCTACGAAGAAAATTGGACCCAGTATCAGCTAGATAAGATATGAAATCAAGATATCAAGTTGTGGGTCGCAAAATAAATTTTGTTTTTGCTAAGACTCGAATAATGAAACGGTTCATGTTAACTTTACGAAAGTGACATATCACTTTGTATTAAGAACTATTTTGGCTTGCGATCCGTTACGAGATGGTTCGTTGAAATATCGCGCTTAAAGTTTTAGATGCAAGATGCAACGCGCAAAATTGAAGCGATGCACCGGCATTCCCGCGGGGGTGGGCGTCGTGTTGCCGGAGTAATAAATCACGTGGTCGCCCCCCGTGCACCCCGATAGACACGTTAACGTAAGTGCCATTGAACCACACCCATGGCCACAGGCGCAAAACAAACAACATACGCCGAGTCGAAAGCCGATTCGGCCTGCAATGAAACGAACGTTGCTTTCAGGTCTACCTAAAAATTTTGTTGGTGTTTGTTATCACAGTTATTGGTGTTTGGAAGCCGGTCAGTCGCCGTCGGCGCACTTTACGAGCGCGATCGCGACGTTCGGGGCGCCGTCTGCGCCCTCGGACGCCCTCTTTAAAACTGAACCGAGTGTTTTTACTATACACAGCGGAGGTTAGATCGGGCCTGTTGCGCGGCGTGTGCGGTCCCGCACTGGCGCGCATTTGTCGCCGGCGATCGATGCGGGCATCGACCTTGCGCCGTAGCCGTTTTGCCAAAGCCATCCGCAACCCTAAAGATCGTCTCAATTTTTGGCTCTATGCAGAGGTGTACTAGGCGGGTCAAAAAAGCATCGAACGAAGACAATTCAATCGAGAAATTGAAATTCACGCGAAAGGCAGACTAAGTTTAAAAATTGCATACTAGTTTTTGTATAGAAGCTAAAACTTATATTTTGGTTCTAATTTTTAGGGTTTGCAGTAATATGTGAAAAGTAAATGTGAGTTGTGAAAAATGTAATTTACTGAATACAACTTAAAACTTGCTGCAGCGAATGGAGTAAACATAAAAAGCGAAATGAATTTCTGTTCACCACCTGACCGGATTAAATATTATGGCATGAAGCTGTGCGCTAGAAAGCGCTGACGTCTGTGGAGCGGATTATCCGCTCCTAAGTTATTTCAGACCGAAACATATTTCTTACTCAAATGTATTGTCAATTTATAAATATATTGTAATTTATTTTTCATATGCATAAGTAATTTTAAGTTTTACGTCAAACTTTACGAGGCCTACAAAGGTAAGAAACTCATTATTTGCTCTAACTGTACTTGCATAAGTTGTGGTATAAAATTGTTGGCGTCTAAAATAAGAAGCGCTTAAATTGATTTATGTGCTAACGGACCGAGTTTTCGATAAAACTTAGTCAAAGAAAAAAATAGCTTAGCTTCCCATTTACAGCTCAGCTTACAGTTGTAAAATTTACGAGCTATAATAAAAACGTTCAAATATGAGATGCAGGGCCTAACATGTTACATACATGATATTTTAACTTTCTTAGCTACTCGCAAAACTAACGAAGTTTGGTATACTACAACTTAAAGGTTTGATATTTGAAAATTTGAAACTAAGTTATATCAAAAATTCAGCCGGTTACCTCAAACTTCGATTCGAATACTTGTTTGACTCTACTATAAATATAATTTTATGTCGTCTACATATTTTCGCATTAATTCTTTCAGTTTTTAATATATTTTCTTAAAATGTATTAATCTTATAATTTATTAAAATGAACATACAGTTGCTATTACATTATTTCCTAAAAATATAAATGGGTAAAACAGAGAAATGCATAATACTTGAAAGCACAACGTGCTATGCTACGTGCACAAGCTTATTTACAAATGTAACTGTGACACAGTAAGCCTGTAAGGATATATTATTGTGTAAAATAATAAAAACAATTTAATCTATATAAAATGTATGTATGCTTATTATATACGTATCATTATGTTAATATACATAAGCATAATACGCAATTGACAATGATACGTGGCTGACAATGAAACGCGGCTGAAACGGTTTTCAATCTTCAAAAAAGCGGCATTCATGGCCATACGGAACTATTTATGATATATAGCTAGAGGTTCCTTCAGAGATTTGTTTAAGAATATTGGTATTATGACAGTTGCATCACAGTATTTTTATGCGAATCCTAACTAATGTTATAAATGCGAAAGTAAGTTTGATTGTTTGTGAAGCTTTCACGCCTAACCCACTGAACCGAAAATTTTCACCGATGGAAAGCTACATTATCAGCGAGTAACATAGGCTACATTTTCTCCCCGTATTCCCATGAACGCGAACTACGCGGGTGAAACCGCGGGCAAAACGCTAGTTTAGTTATATATATGTAACGATATTAATATATCATCATTATACAAAGAAAGGTGACATACATCTACTTTTTATTTAAAAACTTTTTTAAATTCCATAAAATTGAAAATACATATATACACATAAATACAAAAACAATAAAAATAAATAAAGATATACATGCACATATAGTATGCTACAAAATATATAAATAAAAACTTAATACTAGAAATAAAATAATCATTCCAAGATTCCGTCTTAATAAAGTTAATAAATTGTTTTTGGGGCTAGGTATACGCTATTTAAAAAAAAACCAAGTATACTTGAGCTGCCACAAAGCAGGCTTCAATTAGTTATAAAATCTTATTAGCAAAGCCTATTACTCTATGTAACTGAATATATGTCTGTGTATGTTTTTTTTTTAAATAATATAATTTTTCATACAATATTCTGAAAAATGAATAATATCTATTTTATATAAACCGATTTAGATATTTTTTTCAGGTTATTTTAATTTACATACTTTATACAATATTTGATTTCTTATGTTTTATAAGGATCGTTTAATATGTCAACATACTAACTGAATTAACTAGCACAAGCTTATTTACAAATGTTTCTTTTAAAGGACATTTAGTTTAAAACAAATAACACAATTGAAATTAAATCGAGCTTAATATTTTTACAATTATTTTCATAAGAATGAGTTTTGCCAATTCTTACACCAATCTTATACGCGGGCAAAACCACAGCGAGAAACTAGTTATTTAATATAGCATAACCATATAAGATATATAACATAATATACCTGTGATATTCTGTATATTTTTTTATTTATATATTATGAATAAGTAAAATGTATCTTTTAAACCAGCAAAATGTGAAAAGTATTTAAGGCGATATTTTGTTTATTGCCCGTAGCAAATTTTATTCCCTCAAAGAGAACGTAATAAGAATCCATTGACGAAAATAGTAAACCATTTTTATTTTTAGTTTATTTTTATAATAGAATTGTTATTAGGCGTATTAGGAAATGGTTTTGGTATATTTAAGTTGTTGGTGTATTTTTTGGCTACAAAAAATAAGAAAAGAATAATAGTCATCCAGACCGATTTCGGTCACGGCGGCCAATCTCAAGGGAGATTAGCCAACTTTGCAGGTGCACTCTCTATTCCTTAACTCTTATAACCCGATGGGATGTCAGTCCGACACGACCGGAAAGAGTTCAGGCGCAGGACTCTACGTGCTTTCCGAGGCACGGGAGTGTACACACTTCCAACTTCCAGACTCCGGGCTGCTACTGAAAATTGTCTACAGAAAATCTCAATAACATTTTATTGGCCCGACCTGGGAATTGAACCGAGGACCACCGTGTTTGAGCCTTACATATAGCCACTAGACCAACGAGGCAGTCGTTGAAGAAAAGAATAACACAGGATATAAACACATTGTTCTTTGTCAGTAAATTATATTACAAGTGATATGTTATCAGAATCACAGACATTAAAAACAAACATCGTACAGGTATTCTGATACTTATATATTTGACCTACTTGGAAATATATCTGACAAAAAGCCAAGTCAGTGAGTGTGCCAAAAAAGTTGAATTTTAGTTTTGTTTCGTACAAAGTAAGTTTTTTTACATCTTTCAGTAACTTATCCTAAATTTAAATTATAGTAAGTTAGTAGTAGTATAACAAACAACAAGTACAGCAATTTTAAACATAAATTATATTCCAAAACACAATGTATTCTGAACTTTCAAGTACCGTGAAATCAAATCTATTGTGCATCGAAATAGAGAATGTTACAGAGATACATTCTTATTTAAGTTATCAATATAACTTACAATCTTAATGTAATTACAAATAAAGGATTATATTTGAATCAAGTTTTCACTATTCAAAGCAAAAAAAAATACACTAAATATAAAAAATAAAGGTTCCTAATAAAAATGTTCCTTACAATCCATCGTGGCTTTGCTCTCGTGGCGAGGAGCGCGGCTTAGGAATGCGAATGCGTATCTAAAGCCCGCAGCCTCTTCGATCCGTGTCAAGGTCGGCCATCGTAGGCGTTTCGATGGATAAAAATCCTACATAACCTGGATTCCTCCGAGCAGCCCCGTATCTTTATGCGATTTTCCTTTGAAAACTTCACCAGGTCGGTAACGGCTTTGGTGTGCACCCAGGGCATGGTCAATAGATATTCTTTGGAGTCCTTGCCGGCCATGGCGAACGAATGATTGGCCGGTGGTGCCATTCACGATTATTCCAACACCGTCACTAAACGAAATTTATAAAAAACTATGTTTTAACGCCACCTAGTAGCTGAGCGCGTAATTTACACTTTCCTTCGATTCTTATATCTTATTTCATAGCCAATGCTCCGCAGGATACTAGTTGCGGATCGACACTAAACGAAATCTTCTGCTCTGATTATTCCTACAACGACAGTAAGCGGATAAAGACATGTCATTGTTTCAAAAACGTTATTACGTTTAGTGGCATTTTTCTACTTTATAGTTTCAAAATTGACACTTTTTGTTTAGTGCTGGTTTACCGTTATAGTTTTTCAAATATTATTTGTATATCAAGAGTCCAAAACTGGCACTGTTTTTTTAATGACATTATGCCCAGCATATAAAATATTTGAATTATTTTGTTACCATATTGTATTTATTAATTTAGTGTCACTTTTGTTACAACAAAATACAGGTTTTACATAAGTAGTGTCACTACTGCTTCTTATTTACCTTATCCTCACTAAAATTTAAATGAGATAGTGAGTTTGTTTGTTCGTTTTTTAGTTTAGTTGGTTGGTTTGTTTGTTATGCTTACACGTCTCAATCGATATCATTAAATTTTGCATACATTTGTCACTGGTACAGAAAATGGATGGAGGAAAGAATCTGGTGAATTTGTTTGGTGAAATTACAAACACAAATGTGCAGAAGAAGGAGTAGAAGCACGCCAAGAACATACGTACAGAAAAGTTTAAAATCACCAATTTAATATCAGTTATTTTTTTCAAAGAAGGATATGTGTGAGTTTTACTTTATTTACAAAATCTTAAATTCATCGAGAAATATGTAATAGAAAAGAAATATTTAGAACATCAAGAAGAGAAAAGGCTAATTAGATTGGAGAAAGATGAAGAAAAGAAAAAAGTAAAGAGAAAGTTTGTGGTAGCTGTTTCGCCTCATCCCATGTGCAAGACAATTTTTGATAACCGGTCATACTCAAAATGAAAATGATAATGTCGACTCGGTCATAGAAAAACAACTAAGGAAATTCCTGACCTCCTTTTTCTTATAGAATAGGTAGGCATAGAAGCATATCGGCCACTTGATGGTAAGTGATCACCAACGCCCATAGACATTGGCATTATAAGAAAAGTTAACCATCGCTTACATCGCTAATGCGTCATCAACCTTTCGAACTAAGATGTTATGTGTCTGTAATTACACTGGCTCACTCATCCTTCAAACCGGAACAGAACAATACCAAGTACTACTGTTTTGCAGTAGAATATTTGATGAGTGGGTGGTACCTAACTAGACGAGCTTGCACAAAGTCCAGTAAAAGACATTTCCGATCTATATATATACATGAACAATACATGACCCTTATACAAACAGCGAGGAAATAAGGATCACCATACAACCAATGCAATGACTTATAGCGATTTCTATGGTTTAAAAAATCTGGCTTAAGTAGTGGTAGCAAATTTAGTAAAAAGATGGAAGGTGAAACAGTTTGATTATCAGATATAAAGATTATAAAGATATGGTAAAAACACATGACGGCGACTTAATTTTCAAAATTTTCAAAATTTTTTCGGATTGAATAAATACGTATATTATAAATAATCGTTACTTTTGAGTCAACTTTTCAGAAAAATATAGTTTTCTTTCATATATTATTTGTTTAATTTTTGTTATTCAACCAAATCATAAGGTAATGAGCAGCGACATTAATATTATTAGTTTTTATTATTTTTGTAACTCCATACATTTATGTGTGCAAAATGACACTTTTAATTGCTCTCCTGTAAAATTTGCTTTTTCAGTATAGTGACGGTCTTGGAATAAACGTGCGAAATACTCGAGTTCTTAATAAATCTAAGTTGTTTGGTGAGGAAAAGTCAAAACTGTGTTTTCGCAGTTGTTAACAACTAAAGTGGAAATTGTGGACCGTAACTTGGTCTACAGATGGGACAACGTACATTGTGTGGTTACAATTGTCTAAGTAGACAATTGTTTTTGAAAAAGGACAACAATAAACTGACCAAATGTAATTGGCATATATAATAATACTAACAACAAAAAATATTTAAATTTTAATAATATTTTATAAGGATGTGATGTTACGGAAACATGAAAAATTCATTATCACGCATTGTCTCATACTATCGAAACTTTTCTTTTCTATATTTTTTTATTATATAATAATATTATTATATTAAAGGCAATTTGTATAAATTTATTTTAAACGTATGCACGACAAATTAAGTTCTCGCCTTAAGTTCTTGATAAATTCAGTGGCTTGGTGCTAAAAGTGTCAATTTCTAGTTTAGTATTCAGAAAAGAAAAACCGAGATGGCCCAGTGGTAAGAACGCGTGAATCTTAACCGATGATCGTGGGTTCAAACCCGGGCTAGCACCATTGAATTTCATGTGCTTAATTTGTGATTACAATTTATCTCGTGCTTGACGGTGAAGGAAAACATCGTGAGGAAACCTGAAATTCTGTCACATGTGTATTCCACCAATCCGCATCGGAGCAGCGTGGTGGAATAAGCTCCAAAACCTTCTTCTCAAAAGAGGAGAAGAGGCCTTAGCCCAGCAGTGGGACATTCACAGGCTGTTACTTTACTTTACTTTTATTCAGAATAGAAACAATGAACAGATATTGGTTGTTTTTTGAAGTGATAACTTCTTATGGGAGGGTAAACCGCTTCGTAACGTAACGCGATACGGCGCCACTATTACCGACGCGGACTGCTTTACCTGAGAGTTACCAACCTAACGCCATCTAGCGTATACAAATAGTACTTATAATAATTTAGCAACTCTCAAGTACTAATTTAAATTATACTGAATATATTATAATTAATAATAAATATTATCACTTCTGTCGAGCGCCCCGAGACGCATGCGTTTTTTTTTAAACATAAGCTTTTTTGAATAATATTAATGTTAAGTTAATGTTAAAAAAATATATAATTTTTTCAATGATTTGGCAAATGTCAAAATGTGTTTAATATTCTACTCAAAAACGAACTTTTCCTCTTAATATGTCAGGTCACAGAATTGGTCGTCAATTACGATATAAAGATATCAAGATTTCAGATTTCACCCGTGCGTCCCTTACACACTCTCGATACAATCTCATTTGCATGCCTTTTCTGTCTAAAGCGACCGACAGTATTAATTTTTTTTTTCACTCTGCATTAGTTTTATAAATTATACTGAACATTATGACATCGTTATTTAAGTAAGTATATGATAAATATTTGATATTAATACAGATCATTGTCAAAATAAGCCGTAGTCTTCTCGTCTCAGCAGCGCCGTAGCAACTGACTTAAGAAACAAATATGTTTGAGCTTTTAAAATATGGGTGGTATGCCACAGATGATGTTTGACGCGAAAAAATTGTAGTTAATGCCAAAAGCTTTATCTTGTTACAAAATTTACAATATCCAAATCCTGAGAGGAAGCCTTCGATTTAATTAATTATCAAGTTTTGGTCTTAATAATCTAAGCATTAGAAGTATATAAATCAGAGAAATATAAAGACCAGAGGACTTTTCGTGATTTTTTGAACATTTTATTTATATTTATATATGTTTCCGATCTCATACAACCCTTGAAAATATAATGTAAGTTATACATCTCATATTATAAATATAGAAATTTTGCTATATACGTCTAATTTTGAATAAAGTTTAAGTGTTTGTATTGTTTGTATAGTATTATAATATGATATTGCTTGTGTAATCCAAATCAACAAGTTAATTGCTTTGAGCTTTCATCCTGAAAATTAAAATCGTTAAATCGACAATTTGTATTAATTACTATTCCCAAGCTTGCTATTCCAATGCAATTAGCTTGTCATGTTTTCGTCGTTAACTCTTCAATCGATGAGTTATTATGAATGGTGCATAGAAGTTATTTTAGATACTACATATTATAAATATATATATTTTTATTTATCTCTGAAATTTAAGTTATTTGAAATGTATTGACTGATTTCGGCCACCATTTTCAAGGGAGACTAGCCAACACACAAACACAACTGCACTTATATTTTCCTCACTCTTATATTCCAATAGGCAATTCGATAAAATTAATTGTACAATTTTCATTGTGTCACAAAAGCATTTAAGAACGATTTAATAATAATACACAATAAAACGAAAACCGTGGCAACATAATAACCGTGGCAACATAATATCCGTAATATTTTTGATAGATAACAGCGCCCAGAGAATCCATGAAAGCTGCGTAGACCAAAATCCTCTGAGAATTCGTTAAAAATTGTAATAAATGTATTTAAAAAAATGGAAAGTACCGCATTATGAGGATTTGTTCGTGCGAAATGTTGCGGCTGAACTGCCCCCGCCTATTGTTGCCTAGCCTAGAGGGCAAATGATAGAGTCATTGTAGAGTCACCACCAGATGGTAAGTGATAGTAGAGTCCAAACGCGACGACGGCCAGTACAATCAGGAAGAATGATCTGCACTAGCCGCACCCGCCTTGCCAGCCCGCAAGATACAGATACATTACAGCACACTTTTCGGGAGTGACGTAACATTTATGTGGAATACGACCATAATATTTACCTGTCTTCACTTTAAAAATTCTCCATTTGTGTAATGTTATAGTTAAATTCGAATTTGATTTACCTACGACGTATGTATTTAAATAATAATATCTATTAAAATTATAATTATTTCAAAATATTGAATATAAATGTGATCCAATTAATTTAAAAAAAACATCTGTATCTTTTAAATTTTTACATATAATATATATAAAAATTTAAATACCTAGCAGTAAATATGAATCAGGCTTACAAATTCAGCGACATTTTCTAACGATCACTATGATGGCTCGTTAAAAAGCAGTCTATTGACGATGTTCGAAGGGATTTTTTAAAACGAGTTCTCATAACCAAGTTTGCACTTTAATGATGCAACCATATAATGAAATAACTATTCATTTAAAATACATATTTCCTACATTAATTAAAAAAAAAAAACTAACATACCAGTCTTTCAATAAAGTTGAATGTGTTATACTAGCTGTGCCCGCGGTTTTGCAGGCGCGTATAACTTAAAGAAATCACTAACTCATAATGTTTCAGTATATACAACATTTTTAGTTTTATTTTCTTGAACTATTTGTATTTATTGGTTATCGCCGCACCCGGGTCTAGAGAGGGTAACATACAATTGGCCATGAGAAAAATATTATTTCCTTAAATCTATTCCGACATACTTGAATATCTGCGTTTTATTTATTGTGACTGCAAACGACACCTTCACAGGAAATTGTGTCCTTTTAGAACTGATAGGTATCTGTTTATTTGAAAAATAAGTACTTATTATCATTCATTAAGTATAAATTTAACAAATCAATGACAAAAAATAAATGTAGCGACGAAACGAATCTCTACCTTACCTATAAATTTAACATATAAACTTATTTACAAACCGAAAACAAATACTTAAGCATGAGTATTTGCAAACAATCTACTCAACTACCTGTTAATAACTATAGGGTTTTCCATTAAGGGCGCTTGATCTTTGAAATGCAAAAAAAAATACATGTAGGAGAGATATTTGCGAATTTTTATTTGGAAGGTCTGTCGACCCCATTATGTATGGAATATGACATCATTCAAATGACCGCCACGGCTTCGGTTGGTGGCGCGCACACGAAAGGTCCAATTTTCGATGACTCTGGCGCAAAAATCGGGCTGTATTTGATCGATGGCGTGGCGTATGTTGACTTTGAGGGCATCGGTGGTTTGCGGCTTGTTGGCATAGACCTGCGACTTAAGAAAACCCCACAAGAAAAAGTCCAGCGGGGTCAAATCGCACGATCTCGGTGGCCAGTTCACGTCGCCTCCGCGCGAGATGACCATGTCCAGAAATTGCTCGTGCAGAACTTCCATCGTAGCGTGTGCTGTGTGGCACGTAGCGCCGTCCTGTTGAAACCACATGTTGTCCAGATCCATATTCTCGATTTCAGGCCAAAAGAAGTTGGTTATCATCGACCGGTATCGCTCACCATTGACGGTGACGGCCACACCATTATCGTTTTCGAAAAAATACGGACCAATCACGCCTCCGGCCCAAAATCCGCACCAAACAGTCACTTTCTGCGGGTGCATTGCCACTTGGTGAACCTCGTGTGGATTGGTCTCGTCCCAAATACGGCAATTTTGCTTGTTGACATAGCCATTCATCCAAAAATGCGCCTCGTCGCTGAAGATGATTTTTTTGCCAAAATCGGCGTCAACTTCCAACTGCTCTAATGCCCAGTCAGCGAACACACGGCGCTGTCTATGGTCATTAACCTTGAGCTCTTGGGTCAGCTGGATCTTGTACGGGTGCAGGCTCAAGTCACAACGCAAAATTCGCCAAGTTGTCGTCTGCGAAAGGCCGAGTTCCTGTGCGCGACGCGGAATTGACTGCCGCGGGTTTTCGAGGACACTGTCGCGCACAGCGGCGATATTCTCGGCAGATCTCGCGTTACGTTGACGCACGGGAACCGGCTGATTGTTAACTGACCCGGTTGACTCGAATTTGTCCACCAATCGACGGATAGTCGACTCGGCAGGACGATCATCGCGACCGTAAAACGGGCGAAGTGCGCGGAACGTTGCTCGAACTGAAGACCCATTTTCATAAAACATTTAATAAATTTTATTTTTCATAAATCATTAAACATTTTATGATTTGCACGTGCTGCTCGACACTGTAACCTGCCATGGTGGTTTGGGAGGACGGAATGAATATAACACACTGCATTTGACAGCTGTCACTCAAACAACATGGCCGCAATCAGCTGTCAAAGTTCAAGCGTCCCTATTGGAAAACCCCTTATTTTTATAACTAAAGTAATAAAAACGACTTGCATTATTTTAGAACAAATAATATAAATTTTGGTTCAACCCACTTAGGTAACTATAAAATATATAAAGTTAAACTACTGGCATCATTACAAGATCATTGATGAAAAAAATATACATTTTTTCTAACTAGAATAATATTTAATGCTTCTTACTTTAAAATCACAGACTTCTATACAACCATTTTTCATTACGTTATTGCGCGCGAGCGAAGCGGTGAGCATAATACTAACTGTGTATCATAAATTTCATGACCACCAATTTTTTTTATATAATAAATAAGAATTATAGAGAGCATCGTTCATTTCAGATTCGGATTTAGTTAAATCGAACCTCCTAAATGAAGGTTCTCAACGTTTACGCAGACGTTCTTGATCTTTACATTAACTACCATTTTCAATTATCTATGTTTTATATTTTTTTTATGTTGAATATCGTGTACTTTATTTTTTTAATATACTTGATTTAAATTTTAAAACTAATTGACAGACAAGAATACATAGCGATAAGGTAAATATTGCAAATATAAATATTTAATAAATATTTAACGAATGGTCGTCTTTCATAAATTGATGTAGCTACTTTTAACTTTACTGTTAACGTTCTAGAAAGTGGGAAAAAGTACGATCAAGATCATCATCCCTCGCAATCGGGGGAGGTTGTGTTAGAGGAAAGAACGTAGAATATGACAGGTTTTTTCTTCTAACGTGGCTCCTTTCGACTACGTGGCCCTGCACAACAGGTGTATTGTTGGATATAAAGTTTGTTAAGCGGTTTTGTTATGCGCACGAACATCCATGGTGTCAATTGGTATCTCATTCATTTGCAGTTTCTAGTCATTTAATTTCGACTCACATTATTATGGTCAGCTATACAATGATATGTATTGATTATTTGACTTTGATAATTTTTACTTATATATTTTAGTATTTAGTAGTAGTAATGACAAATCATTAGATTTGAAAGGTTGTCTCATGTAAATTTCTATGGCAGAAGTGGCGTAAGAATGGAATACAAGTGACGAACACTCATTGTGTTTAAAACAAAATAAGGTTAAAATCAAGCTGTGGATAAGATTCGCTTTCAAAGGAGGCTATGTTAGAAGAAGAAACGTATCTAGTCGGTTTGTTCTTACAAGATAGCCTCTCTAGACTGCGAGGCACTACACGACACGCGTAGTAATGCAATTTGCTGGTTCGATGTCTGAAAGCGGACTCTTCGTTCAAGAATGCACTTCGGTCCACTCATATACTGGTAACCAGCTATAGATGGTACGTAATTTTTACTTGACTTTGATATTTTTAATTGATTTATTTAAAGATTTAGTTCCCATTTCTCATTAGATTTGAAACGTTGGCCCATGCAAATTCAAACCGCAAATGTGGCGTAGTAATGGAATATTAGGAGATACGTCACCTGTTATGTGTGGAACATAATAAGGTTCAGATCAAGCTGTCAAGAAGCCTCCCTTTCGAGGAAGGTTATGTTGGAAGAAAAAACGTTTCTAGTCGATTTTTTTCTAACAACGTGGCTTCTCTCGACTGCGAGGCACTAAATGACACGCGTCGTGTTAGAATTTTATTGGAACGACGTCTGAAGCTGGAATCTTCATTCAAGAAAGTACTTTGGTCGACTCATATTCTGGTGGCCAGCTATAGATGGTATGTCATTTTTACTTAACTTGATATTTTCAATTGATTTATTTAAGAACTTATTTCTCATTTGATTTGTAAAGTTGTCCCATGTAAACTGCAACCCGAAAACGGGGGTAAGAATGGAATATGGGGAGATTCATCGCTTGTTTTGTGTGGAACATAATAAGGTTCAAAACTAACTGTCGAGAAGTCTGGCTTTCGAGGGAGGAAACATTGTAAGAAAAAACGTTTCTAGTCGGTTTTTTCCTACAAGGTTTCCATCCTCGACTGCGAGACACTAAACGACCCGCGTCATTTTGGCATATTGTTGGTGTGACGTTTCAAGGCGGAATCTTCGTTCAAGAAAGCACTTCGGTCGACTCATATTTTGGGGGCCAGCGATTGAATGGTATGTCGTTTTACTTGATTTTGATATATTTTTAATTGATTTATCAAAAATTTAGTTCCAATTAATCATTTGATTTGAAAGGTTGGCCTATGTAAATTCAAACCGCAAATGTGGCGTAGGAATGGAATTATAGGAGATATATCACCTGTTTTGTGTGGAACATAATAAGGTTCAGATCAAGCTGTCAAGAAGCCTCCCTTTCGAGGAAGGTTATGTTAGAAGAAAAAACGTTTCTAGTCGATTTTTTCTAACAACATGGCTTCTCTCGACTGCGAGGCACTAAACGACACGCGTCGTGTTAGCGTTTTATTGGAGCGACGTCTGAAGCCGGAATCTTCATTCAAGAAAGTACTTTGGTCGACTCATACATATTATGGTGGCCAGCTATAGATGGTATGTCATTTTTACTTAACTTGATATTTTCAATTGATTTATTTAAGAACTTATTTCTCATTTGATTTGTAAAGTTGTCCCATGTAAACTGCAACCCGAAAACGGGGGTAAGAATGGAATATGGGGAGATTCATCGCTTGTTTTGTGAGGAACATAATAAAGTTCAAAACTAACTGTCGAGAAGTCTGGCTTTCGAGGGAGGAAACATTGTAAGAAAAAACGTTTCTAGTCGGTTTTTTCCTACAAGGTTTCCATCCTCGACTGCGAGACACTAAACGACCCGCGTCGTTTTGGCATATTGTTGGTGTGACGTTTCAAGGCGGAATCTTCGTTCAAGAAAGCACTTCGGTCGACTCATATTTTGGGGGCCAGCGATTGAATGGTATGCCGTTTTACTTGATTTTGATATTTTTTTAATTGATTTATCAAAAATTTAGTTCCAATTAATCATTTGATTTGAAAGGTTGGCCTATGTAAATTCAAACCGCAAATGTGGCGTAGGAATGGAATTATAGGAGATATGTCACCTGTTTTGTGTGGAACATAATAAGGTTCAGATCAAGCTGTCAAGAAGCCTCCCTTTCGAGGAAGGTTATGTTGGAAGAAAAACGTTTCTAATCGATTTTTTCTAACAACATGGCTTCTCTCGACTGCGAGGCACTACACAACACGCGTCGTGTTAGCGTTTTATTGGAGCGACGTCTGAAGCCGGAATCTTCATTCAAGAAAGTACTTTGGTCGACTCATAATCTGGTGGCCAGCTATAGATGGTATGTCATTTTTACTTAACTTGATATTTTCAATTGATTTATTTAAGAACTTATTTCTCATTTGATTTGTAAAGTTGTCCCATGTAAACTGCAATCCGAAAACGGGGGTAAGAATGGAATATGGGGAGATTCATCGCTTGTTTTGTGTGGAACATAATAAGATTCAAAACTAACTGTCGAGAAGTCTCGCTTTCGAGGGAGGAAACATTGTAAGAAAAAACGTTTCTAGTCGGTTTTTTCCTACAAGGTTTCCATCCTCGACTGCGAGACACTAAACGACCCGTGTCGTTTTGGTATATTGTTGGTGCGACGTTTCAAGGCGGAATCTTTGTTCAAGAAAGCACTTCGGTCGACTCATATTTTGGGGGCCAGCGATTGAATGATATGTCGTTTTACTTGATTTTGATATTTTTTAAATTGATTTATCAAAAATTTAGTTCCAATTAATCATTTGATTTGAAAGGTTGGCCTATGTAAATTCAAACCGCACATGTGGCGTAGGAATGGAATTATAGGAGATATGTCACCTGTTTTGTGTGGAACATAATAAGGTTCAGATCAAGCTGTCAAGAAGCCTCCCTTTCGAGGAAGGTTATGTTGGAAGAAAAAACGTTTCTAATCGATTTTTTCTAACAACATGGCTTCTCTCGACTGCGAGGCACTACACAACACGCGTCGTGTTAGCGTTTTATTGGAGCGACGTCTGAAGCCGGAATCTTCATTCAAGAAAGTACTTTGGTCGACTCATAATCTGGTGGCCAGCTATAGATGGTATGTCATTTTTACTTAACTTGATATTTTCAATTGATTTATTTAAGAACTTATTTCTCTAATAAGGTTCAAAACTAACTGTCGAGAAGTCTGGCTTTCGAGGGAGGAAACATTGTAAGAAAAAACGTTTCTAGTCGGTTTTTTCCTACAAGGTTTCCATCCTCGACTGCGAGACACTAAACGACCCGCGTCGTTTTGGCATATTGTTGGTGCGACGTTTCAAGGCGGAATCTTCGTTCAAGAAAGCACTTCGGTCAACTCATATTTTGGGGGGCAGCGATTGAATGGTATGTCGTTATACTTGATTTTGAATTTTTTTTTATTGATTTATCAAGAATTTAGTTCCAATCAATCATTTGATTTGAAAGGTTGGCCTATGTAAATTCAAACCGCAAATGTGGCGTAGGAATGGAATATAAGGAGACACGTCAATTGTTTTGTGTGGAACACAATAAGGTTCAGATCAAGCTGTAGAGAAGCCTCCCTTTCGAGGAAGGTTATGTTGGAAGAAAAAACGTTTCTAGTCGATTTTTTCTAACAACATGGCTTCTCTCGACTGCGAGGCACTAAACAACACGCGTCGTGTTAGCGTTTTATTGGAGCGACGTCTGAAGCAGGAATCTTCATTCAAGAAAGTACTTTGGTCGACTCATAATCTGGTGGCCAGCTATAGATGGTATGTCATTTTTACTTAACTTGAATATTTTCAATTGATTTATTTAAGAACTTATTTCTCATTTGATTTGTAAAGTTGGCCCACGTAAATTCCAATCGCAAAGGTAGCCTAAGATTGGAATATTCGGCGATTCTTCAATTGTTGTGTGAAACATAATAAGGTTCAAATCAAGATGTCTAAAATCCTCGCTTTCGAAGGGGCAGCTTTGTGTGAAAAAACGTTTCTAGTCGGTTTTCTCCTACAAAGTTTCCATCCTCGACTGCGAGACACTAAACGACCCGCGTCGTTTTTGCATATTGTTGGTGCGACGTTTCAAGGCGGAATCTTCGTTCAAGAAAGCACTTCGGTCGACTCGTATTTTGGGGGCCAGCGATTGAATGGTATGTCGTTTTACTTGATTTTGATATTTTTTTAATTGATTTATCAAGAATTTAGTCCAATTAATCATTTGATTTGAAAGGTTGGCCTATGAAAATTCAAACCGCAAATGTAGCGTAGGAATGGAATATTAGGAGATACGTCAATTGTTTTGTGTGGAACACAATAAGGTTCAGATCAAGCTGTAGAGAAGCCTCCCTTTCGAGGAAGGTTATGTTGGAAGAAAAAACGTTTCTAGTCGATTTTTTCTAACAACATGGCTTCTCTCGACTGCGAGGCACTAAACGACACGCGTCGTGTTAGCGTTTTATTGGAGCGACGTCTGAAGCCGGAATCTTCATTCAAGAAAGTACTTTGGTCGACTCATATTCTGGTGGCCAGCTATAGATGGTATGTCATTTTTACTTAACTTGAATATTTTCAATTGATTTATTTAAGAACGTATTTCTCATTTGATTTGTAAAGTTGGCCCACGTGAATTCCAATCGCAAAGGTAGCCTAAGAATGGAATATTCGGCGATTCTTCAATTGTTGTGTGAAACATAATAAGGTTCAAATCAAGATGTCTAAAATCCTCGCTTTCGAAGGGGCAGCTTTGTGTGAAAAAACGTTTCTAGTCGGTTTTTTCCTACAAGGTTTCCATCCTCGACCGCGAGACACTAAACGACCCGCGTCGTTTTGGCGTATTGTTGGTGCGACGTTTCAAGGCGGAATTTTCGTTCAAGAAAGCACTTCGGTCGACTCATATTTTGGGGGCCAGCGATTTAATGGTATGTCGTTTTACTTGATTTTGATATTTTTTTAATTGATTTATCAAAAATTTAGTTCCATTTAATCATTTGATTTGAAAGGTTGGCCTATGTAAATTCAAACCGCAAATGTGGCGTAGGAATGGAATTATAGGAGATATGTCACCTGTTTTGTGTGGAACATAATAAGGTTCAGATCAAGCTGTCAAGAAGCCTCCCTTTCGAGGAAGGTTATGTTGGAAGAAAAAACGTTTCTAGTCGATTTTTTCTAACAACATGGCTTCTCTCGACTGCGAGAAATTAAACGACCCGCGTCGTAATGGCGTTTTGTTGGTGCGACGTTTGAAGGCGGACTCTTTGTTCAAGAAAGCACTTTGGTCGACTCATATTCTGGAGGCCAGCGACGGAATTGACTTTGATATTTTTGTAAATTATTTAATTAACAATTTAGTTTTTATTCCTCATTCGAATTGCAGGGTTGAGAAGATGTCTTTCATAACAAACGAACTTTCGTTAATCATCTGAAGTTTCAAACCATATTAACTTGCTTTGTTTAAGCCTGAGTGGTCAGGACATGTTTTTAACATGGACTTATCAGTAGAAGTAGCCACGAAAACGAAATCGTTTCAATTAAAATATTTAACGAAAAGCGTAATAAACCTTTTTAATTTGTGTAGTTTTGTATCTTTTGTATAAAATTGATAAGTGAATATAACACGAAACTCGTACTCGTAAATATACCGAAATTTCATGTTTTCCATAGAAAGGTAATAAGCGACGCCAAAGAAAAAAATAATGAGGAAAAAACAAATGAATGACTGTTTTCAAAACTTAAACGTACCAGCTAAATGAATTTATAAATTTGAATTTGGAATTCTTAACCAAAGAGGAGATATTTCAGATCAAAGTGGTCAGTACGACAAAACGCCAATTTCATATGTAAGGACCTACTATATTATAGGATGATTAAAGTTTTAGGGTAATTTACACTATTTCTTTGTCCGAAAATTATCTTGAAGAGAACATTTCTAAGCGACAACAACCGTGTGAATACGGTACATTCATTCATTTAATTTTTGTTTATAGCTATTTTTTTTTATTTTTGATATAGTAATCAAGAATAAAGTTTGAGTTGGTATTAGGGCATTGCGCAAGCCCACCTGGGCCGCTTTACCGTCAAACAACAGTGTGAGTGGGCCAGTATAAAATAACTACAGACACAAGGTCATGTGGTCATGACTTCCTTATATTGTTATAAGGAAGTCATGACCACTTAACATCAGATGATCCACTATTATAATCTTAGAAACGATGATACGATTATAAAGTAAAAGTATGATCCTTGATTTTCTAATAAATTAATAAAATAGAATTGTAATCATTGCATACCTAATAAATGAACGTCAAATAGTCTCCCGACAGTGCCGTACACTAGTAAGTTATGTAACTATATGTACTTTATTTTTTTTCTATATTACGGGTGATAAGTGAACCCGAAAAATTAAAAATTCAAGGAACATAACACATTTAAGAAATTGGCGACGAACTGACGGTGTAAGGTATGGATAATATTTCTAACAATTTTCAATTATTAATAAACGAAAAAAAACACAAAATTTGCCATTGAGCAAGCCCATTGCATTTTACGATAATGTGACCTACATTAGGTAATGAATTTTGATATAAAAATATCTCCGTTAAGAAGCAGGGTAAGGAAAAGAAATTTTCCCTTTATTGGAAGGCGAGATGACATGCAGTTTCCTTTCACGCCGATTCCACTGAAAAGGTAATTTTTTTCGATTAATATAAATCTAAAAAGCAAAGTCTTTACTGCTCATTCTTTAAATATTATACAAAATGTTTGTTTCAGAGATAAATCGACGTGCAATACTAGTAAAATTGAGATTGGACCACCATCTTAAAAACTTAACTCCAAGAACTGAACCAAATCTAAGAAGACGATCCAGTCTTAACCTGGGTATAAGGTAAGAACATAAATTTACAAATAATCTTCACTATACCTTCCTTACCCATTTTTAAAGTCGGTTAAAAATTATTTAATCAATTAGAATGCGTTTGATCAAACATTCCAAGTAAGTCTTTCTTTTGTAACTTATAATGGAAGTATGTTCGCAATATTTAAGGTAATAAAATGTACATATTTTTTCATGTCCATAAAAATAAGTAGCAGTTCTTTCTTTCTAGTATTTAAAAGAGTAAGAAATAGAAAACGTTATCTAAAAAAGCTGATATGGCCAAGTGAGCCAAGTCTAAAATCGTAGATTATAATTCGTGTGTATAATACGTATTTATAATTAATCGCGTGGTCGGTGGTAAAGAAAATCAAAGCGACGATATATTTCCGTGTAGGTTCTAACATTCTAACACATGTAAACACCATTACCACAGTAAGCAGACACGTTTTCTGATAGTGGGGAAATAAATTTAAATTATTTTTAAAATGAAATTGCGTAATTTCTTCAGTATAAGCTTAAACAGTTGACCTATACTGACCGAGATATTTCAATTCGAAGAGTATAAGTGTATGCTACTTACACATATACTTGTACTCTCCGAATTATTTTAAAGTATACCTATAATGTAATTTAAAGACTATGTATAAATCATTTATTGGATTGAGTATGTTTATTGAGTTATAAAATTGTGTCTTAATAAACAAAGTAATTGTTGTAAACGACACAAATAAAAAATAAACAAGCTTTTAAGCTTGTCTACGAGTAAAAAGTTACAGAATATCTCTTTCAGATATATAGTATATAATAGTCTTACAAAGCAATTCTGCCGTTTATACGGAATTATAAAAATAGTTGTCCGATAAAATACTAGAACACATTTTATAAAATAGTTTTGTGAACCTTATCTTGATAGATTTAAAGTCGAAACTGGTATAACATAAACTTTTTTCTTATATTTAATTAATGCTTACATCTTTTAATTTTTCTTAAACATAGTAAGTCAGATTAAATAAATATTTAAGATATTGTACCTTAATAGTTTATTAGAATAATAATTATATTCTTTATAATATTTTACATTTAATAGTTTATTTAATTGGGGGAAAACCTAACTAGGCAGTACCTAGTTAAGTTTTCCCCACTTTCTTGCCAGTTCTATTAAGTAGAATCTAAAATCTTTATCTGATGAGAACTTTTATTTAATTTAGTCTTCTATATTGACGATTCATTAGTGCTAGTTGCTTGTATTTGAATAAAGTACATTTTGATTAAATTTTAGTGTGATTGTTTTTTTAGATTCGTTCCAATTTTGTCACAGATATCTACAAAGGCAGACTTTAAAAAATTACCGTTTTCAAATAAATTGATTGCTTTTCCGTATGTCGCCAATATGTATGCCACGTCATATGTAGAGATAAACATAAAAGATTGGTAGGACTGTTTTCTCTCTAACCAACTGCGACCTGTAAACGACATTGCGAATACGTTTCAGTTTATTTTTCACAATAGATCTTTTATTACGTAATATTCCTAGTAATAAAGCACTGAACTGCCACGCTGGTCTAGCGGCTAGATGTAAGGAATAATATAAAAAGTATAAAAAGTTATTTGTTTTTTTTGGCGAAAAATTCTCATTTGCAGCCTGAAGTTTGGAAGTTGGAAGTGTATCTAAGCGTGGTAACTCTATTGCCATTGTCGTTCCTATCGCCAGTGGGGCAGAGTTACCGCTCCTAGGAACGACATTCTTCTGGTACTAACCAAGAAATACTAACTGAAGAAAAGAAGATATTTACTGGTTACTGAACATCACGAAACCTATTTGCAATGCCATGAAAATAAAACAAGAATTCGTCAGTCATAAGTGCTTGAAAACATCGCGTTCTACTCGACGTACGTGCCAGGCCGTGGTAATTCTCTCCCCATTGACGTTACTATCGCCAAAGGAGCAGGGAGCTACCACTCCTCGGCACGATGTCCCACTGGTACTAATCAAGAAATACTAACTGAAGAAATGTAGTTTCTACGTGTCGTCAACTACATTGCTGCAATCTTTACTACGTGGTATTTACTTTACTTGGCGGTAGAGCTTTGTGCAAGTTCGTCTGGGTAGGTAGATGTACCACCCACTCATTAGATATTTTACCGCAAAACAGCAGTACTTGGTACTGTTATTTTCCGGTTTGAAGGGTGAGAAAGCCAGTGTAATTACAGGCACAAGGGACATAACATGTTAGGTTGGTGGCGCATTAGCGATGTAAGCAATGGTTAACATCTCTTACAATGCAAATGTCTATGGGCGTTGGTGACCATTTACCATCAGGTGGACCATACGCTCGTCCGCCTACTTATGCTAAAAAAAACTTTGTTACATTTTAAATCTTTGATATCAAATTCATTCAGGCAGTTCTATTTTTAAGGACATGAACAAATAATATTGCTCTCGCATTCTTTTTTAAACAAATTCAAAACGCAGTAATTTGGTAATACGCGGACCTTATTATTACTTATGACAATATAACATTGTTTGTAACATTTTCTATAACATTTTCCTAGTAAATAAGCAACAAGAAATATATTTGCGATGCCATGAAAATTAAACAAGAAGTAGAAAAACAAAATCGACCGTCATAAGTTATTTGATAAATGAAACTCTACTCGTCAGACGTGTCTGGGCATGGGAACTCTTGTGCCATTGGCGTCACTATCACCAATGGGGTAGAGTTACCGCTTCCAAGCACGATCACAATGTTCTTCAGAAATTAATCTTTTAACTGATGAAATGTTAGTTCCGCAGGACGTCAACTACATTACTAAACTTTTAATTACATTTATAATCTTTGATTTAAAAAAATCATTCAGACAGTTGTATACTAAAGAGATTAGAAATATTATACAGTACCCATGTTTTTTTTGTATAAAGGCTGCAAACAATAGATATATAATAAAACACGTGGTGAGAGAGTGGACAAGGAACTTAATATTTCTTTATTTACAGGTTAATGGACATCACCAAAAATATTTGAAATGCCGTGAAAATGAAAAGTAAGATCAAAATTCGTCCGTCATGTTTGGAAAACATTAAGTTCTGCTCGTCAGACGTGCATGGGTTTGGTAACTCTATCCTCATTGACGAGGGCAGAGTTACCGCTGCAAGGCACGATGTTCTTAAGGTAATAATCAAGAAATACTAACTGAAGAAATGTATTTTCTCTGTGATGTCAAATACATTGCTACAATCAAGTTCTACTCGTCGTACGTGCCGGGCCGTGGTAACTCTCTAGCATTCACGTTACTATCGCCAAAAGGGGAGGGTTATCACTCCTCGGCACGATGTCCCACTGGTACTAATCAAGAAATAATACTGACGCTATAACATTGTTGTAACATTTTTTATAGTATTTTCCTAGCGAATCAGAAACACGAAATATATTTGCGATGGTATAAATGAAACGAGAAATAGAAAGAAAAAATCGACCGTCATAAGTGTTTGGAAAAATGAAGCTCTACTCGTCAGACGTACCTGGGCGTGGGAACTCTTGTACCATTGGCGTCACTATCGCCAGTGGGGCAGAGTTAACGCTCCCAAGCACGATCACGTTGTTCTTCTGAGATTAACCAAGATATACTGGCTGAAGAAGTGTAATTTCCGCATGACGTCAAACACATTACTAAACTCTTTATTACATTTTAAATCTTTGATATATAAAATTCAATCTGGCAGTTGTATTCTAAAGGAATTGGATAAATGATATAGTACATGGTAATAAAACTTATAAAACAACAACAATAAATCTAATATACATGTCAATTACAAGTGCACATAGCACTTTCAGGTTCAATCTATCAAATTCAAATTTATAGTAACAAACAATCAGTAAATTTTAATAAACGCCAAATCGTTCGTGAGCTTTAATTTCGTGAAATTATACAGAAATGATCGTTTATATATAGCTATATCGACGTAATCCGTATATGGTTGAGAATCAAAAATACGCCGATCGCCGTGTTCCGCATCGGGTTAACGCGCTCACGTGTAACTTCGATTCATCAATCGAAGTATATAAGTATATATATAAAGCGGAAAATTATGCTTGTTTGTTTTGAAATCGATTTGAAAATAACATTCAGAGTTTAGGCCATTTATTGAGAAATTATATATGCTATATCACATTACACTGAAACCAACGGAGGAAGAGCAGTGACGTTTAAAACGGGTGGAACAGCTAGTCATAAAATAAACACAAAAATTAGTTTTTTGAAACGTTAACAACTAGTTTTTAAATAAATGAAAAGTCAATTAAAATGAAGAACATCCATTCAGCGAGCATCACCACCAGAAAAAGATGGCAGCATACAATAATAAAACGGACGGAAAACTATTTTTTGTGTAGTGGAAAAACACTGTGTTGAGATATAAAGGTAAAAAAGCGATAATAAATGATCATTTCACATAACATTGTGCTGTTTCGACGCTCCAATTTTTGTCTGATAAGCATCTCCGTAGTGATTGCGTAACATCGACTGCCGTCTAGACTCGCAACGGAAATTGGAACAACTTCGGAGAAAATTATCTGAAGTGATTCTTTTCTTTCAATGCCTCTAAGTAAGACTTTCTATAATTAAGTCTCGTGAATTTTAAATTCACGATGAAAAATAATTCCTTCTATTTATATCTACTCTACTGTATATTATGTGATAGCGATATTTATCCCGCTATAGTTGAAAATCTTAATTAAAACTTAAAAAAACATGTCCGTCACGAGATATCCGTCAGAACTCATGTTAAATAGTAAAAAAAAAATATCCCGTCAGGGACGATGTTCTTTGCGATATTTTTTCTACTCAGAACGTGTTTTAAAATGTAAATTTTAATTGATTATATTACTGTATTTTTGCCACATCAAAAAGCGCCTCCACCTCTTTTATTCAACTCTCTCTAATCGAAGATTAAGAAACAATCTAAAGTTATCAAATTCATTTAAAACTTTTTAGGAAAATAGTAATTTATTCAAAATTTAAATATAAAATAGCGAATTATAAGTTATATAAAAAATGTTTTTATCTTAACTATGTTCACAGGAGGCGCTGTTAACAGAATTAGGAAGATGAAAATAAAAAATATATAATTTTTTTGTAGTAAAATAATCTTTAGGTGATTATAAAAACATCTATGAAAAAAATTGTTTATAGCATCTATACTTTTTTTTATAAATAAATCAATTTAGGCGCTCTCGAATAATTCTTGCTCCGTCCGAGTTAAGGCTGTGACGTCATTTCGCCCAATCGTTATTGCGGGCGACTCTTTGATACGCGCGTTGATAATTTTGTATTTATTTTGTCCCTCTTTGTGATTTAACGCCTCAAATGCGTTCTTTCACTTATAACTATATTAGAACGATCATTCATATGTTATTTTATGCTAAAAAAAGAGCAGTATTTTCACGTGGACAAACAAATAATCTCTCGAAAGTTGATCTTATGATTGCGGATTATTTTACAAATCACGCGAAATGTATTAGTGAGCTTATTATTTTTGTATATTTTAATCATTTTTTAATATAGATTGATCATAACTGTGATCGGCAATAAGTCAGTACTCTTCATGTAGATACTAGTGCTTTCCGCTTTCGATAAAAGATAATATCGATATTTAATATAATAAATATTTCATACATTTTAATTTTACAAACACAGCGCATTATTTACAATACAGACAATATTTATGACATGTATGACATATAATGACACTAATTTACAATTTAATTTCGTCATTTTTTTAAATTTACGGATTACTTTTTGTTACTTTTAATTTCAATTTGATTAGATAGATTCTGGAAGTTCTATGTATATTTGTAGTTGACATGCATATTAGATATACAACTATTGTTTTATAAGTTAATTTTTTCAATGCTTTATATGTATGTTGTAACTTTTACAAATAAATAAATATTGTGCTACGACACATTATTGTACATTTGCTTGTGATGAAAACGCAAATAAAACTAACAATCTTGAATATGATGGATGCAAACATACTTTGGCATTGGTCACATAGCGATGTGAGGAGACTACTATTAATGGAATAAAATGTTACTGGAAGAAACCTTTTTATGTAAAAGGGGGGCAGGAACAACAAGCAGGAAGCTTACCTGATGGAAAGTGGAGTGCTTGCAGATGCGCTGCCGGCCCATAGGGATGAGTAGGTTCTTTTCTCGAAGGTTCCTATGTCATAACGGTTCGGATAAGTCGCCGGGAAATATGGTTCCAGACATCGAGATGATATGGAGGGAATTAAGACGCGATGTCCGGTGGTGAAGTTTAGCGGCTAGGATTATTCATGACAGTTCCTCAGAGCATTCCAGATAAAAGATGCGATAGAAGATGCAGAGTAATCCAACATCTCTCCCGCCCAGAGATCAGAGCAGTACTCCATGCGGGGCTGTATTTTCGAATTGTAGAATTTTAGACGAGGAGAAAGAAAATAATTTAAGAACTTGTAACTTTTAAATTTCGTAAAAAGAAAAAAAAATTGCAGATATCGTAACAAAAATTCACTAATGTTTTTATATAATTTTTTGAGAGATCATAAAACAAATTGTAACATTAAAATAGATGATGATAAACAAAGACAGCAAAATCCTGTTAAATATTTATTACGATTCCTAGAATTCACTTCAAATACATCTCCAGACTTCAGTCAATTTTAGTGGCAGATGAAATGAGACACCATCGAATAAATAATTACATTAAAACCTTAAATAAATACAAATAAAAATTAAAAATATTTACTATACAAATCGTGACCGCGTGGAATGGTGGCAAGAATGCTAGCAGCATTTCCCCTTTGAATCGCAATTCCGATTCTCTGGGCGAAAAATGAACCAGCCCTCCTGTCACCAGTAGAGGCCATAAGAATAAATTAGTTATATTATATATAAAACGAACACTTATTTAAGTAGAGAACTAAAATTTTAACCAAAGTTAAATTCAAACCACGGGCATGCATCACTTATTTCACGTGCTTTATTTGTGTGAACAGGCGATATTTAATCCAATACTGTAATTACGATTTAGAAGTGCCTCTAGGAACTCACTAGCTCATAAAATCGATTTAGTCATATTTCGTATATACATAAAAATATATATTAAATAAATGATTAGGCCCTATAACCTGATTCAGTAGAATTGTGTATTAAAATTGTATATTAAAATCAGTTGTTAAATTTATTTAATGACGATCTTATTGCTCAAATCAAAGTTTTTTTTTTTTATAAATAAAAATAGGTCTTTTCATTCGAATAAACTGGTTCATGCACTGCAAACATTAAATAAAGAAGCTGGCTACTTCGTGAAACGTAGATGTTTTATCTGGGACGTCCAGACGAAGTTTGCATCGCCGGCAACGAGGAACAAAGCAATTGCTAGCTAGTGAACGAAGAAATAACAATTGCAAAGACTTTCGAGTTTGCTGAGACAAGAATGTTAGGATAAGTAAATATATCGTTAAGATATTTGCGTTCTTCGAATTTATTCGTGTGATTTATTATATAGAATGAATTTACATGAAATTTATTACTATTTAATAAAATGTCATTAAACAAAAAAGATAATTTAATTTATTATAAGCTGTATTTATTCATGCAACATTTGATAATTAATTATCATTACATTTTTTTTTTACTTTGAGTTTATCGACTATTTTTTTAAAGATTTCATTAATATAATCATTAACTTCGTACATATTATTTTTTCCGTATAAAGTTACCGTAAAAATGTTTACATATTCTATACCATTTTATTTAATAGGTCATCCATAATATTAACTACGTAAGGCTCCCCATGTTGGAATATCTAATTTTCTAATATCCTCACTTACCGCTTTTGCACATAATTCCATCAATAGCCTCAATGTTCAATAGACCGTGTAGAGTATATCGTTTTATCCTTTTTCTTTTGGTTATTTTGGTCCTTTCGTAATTAGATACGTGTATAAATAATGCTATTTAATAAATTATATAGTTACAATTTTTTATTAGAAATTTAATAAATTATAAATTGCTTTATTAAATATCTGGTTTAGCCACTAACTAGAAATGTGTCTAAAATAACACGAAGACATATATTATGTAAGTTTATAAACATAAAAGGATATTGTAAGCTTACATATATAGTTTTCTATTTTTTATTTCAAGTAGTTAGTAAGTCTAGCAAATGGGCGACTTGATGGTAAGCGGTCACCACCGTGCATATAGACATTGGTCATTCCTTAGAACGTCGGCGCTACCAACCTTGAGAATTAAGACGTTATCTCCCTTGTGCTAGTAGTTACACTGGCTCATTCGCTGCTTGGTGGTGAAATATGTGATGAGTGGGTGGTACCTACCCAGATGGGCTTGCACATTGTGTACGGTATTAAACACTATTCAATTGCGGAAAAGTTTAATTTCAATACACATCAAACCTTTCCTGAATTACAACTCCACGACATCTTATACAATATTAACAGTTTACGAACGACAATTAAAACTTGTACTTGTTAGTTGAAGCCAGATTAATATTTCGTTAAATGTTACGAATACGAAATCAATTACACAGCTGTTCATTTTATTAAAAACTAGCTGTGCGCCCACATTTCGTATGGGTGGAACAGGAATACGTACCAAATTCGGGTATCCAGAGACGCAAATCATACAACATCATTAAAATCGGTCCAGTCGCTTTATAGTTCATAGACATAGACATGTACAGAATCAATATATATATATATATATATAAGCTAATTCCTCGATTGCGTTGCAATGCTTTTTTTTGTTACTTTTTTCCGATATGTCTGCCGATACCAGCTTCAGGCTATTTACGGTGCTACGCCAGAAACTTTTAGCAAGTGTCAACAGCAACTGTACAAAGTTTTAATTCATTCGGATTTTGGAACGTATACGACACAGCATTTTTTTTTTATACTGTTTGACTGGTTATTGCCATGAGTGTGTACTTTTATATGTGTATACATCGACCAACATTGATGTCCGAATAGTTTTTAAAATAAATGTTTTTTTATTGGAAACTAGCTCGCGTGGACAGTACCGTATGACTTTCTGTACCTCTGATAACGTGTGATGAAATTTTCATGATGATCGGTTGAGTAGTTAACAAATAAATAAACAGTGAATCTGTTCTTTCGCATTAACAATATAAGTTAGTTTTAGGATTCTTTTTTACAACTGTCTCATAAAGCCATATTGAACATACTATATGTTTTACCACTTGGTCCATCCAAGGGATAAATGAAGTTAGTATTTATAATGACCGGACATTATGAATAATGACAAGCTACATCGGGCCAAGTGATTAATTATTATGTAAACTTCATTAATTACATTTCATACTGTCTGGTCATTATGAATATTGCTACATGATCGTCCGGCAATATTATAATATAGATATGTCGTAGGTAAATAAGGATAGTATGTTTTTCGTGAAATACCTAGGGATATCATGAAATCAAGGTGGATATTCAATATTCTAAGTTTTTACTAATAGGACTTCGTACAAGCTAGTCTGGGTAGGTACCACCCACTCATCAGATATTCAGCCGCAAAACATCAGTAATTGGTATTGTTGCGTTCCGTTTTGAAGGGTGACTGAGCCAGTGTATTACAAGCACAAAGGAGATAACATCGTAGTTCCCAAGGTTGGTGGCCGCATTGACGATGTAAGAGATGGTTAACATTTCTTACAATGCCAATGTCTATGAGCGCTGTTGAACACTTACCATCTGGTGGTCCATATGCTCGTCCGCTTGCCTATTCTATTAATATATATATATATTCATATAAATTTTAAATTAAATTAATTAATAATTCGTGTTATTACTGGAAAGCAGCAGGGGCAGAGTGTTGGAATAAGCTCCTAATCTTCTCCTCAAAAAGAGGAGAAGAGGCCTCAGCCCAGCAGTGGGACATTCACAGACTGTTACTGTACTGTACTGAAAACATCTAGATATTCATTTCAGTAGGCTAAATCTGTATTGATTGTTTTCAGAATAACGCAACTGCCTGAAGCGTTGCCGTAAGCTCAGCGCCATCGCCTTGCGTATAAAAGCACAGGTACTACGTCACGCCTGTGTCTTGCTGCAGATCTACAACGCAGACGGGGTCTGCACTCCCTCTGTGCCTACGGTTTCATAAAACACATTTCAGGGATGGGACCGATAAGACCACATAGAGTCGAGAATTAACGAGTTAATCCTTTTTAATTTTATATTTAAATACAAATTATGAGTCTTATTTATAGCATTTATAAAACAGAGAAATTGTATGTTGTTTGCGTTTTAAACATAACGTAATGACGAAATAAAAAAAATAAAAATAGAAAATGTGTTTTTATTACTCTGCCCAATTAGTTATATATATTAAACATAACGCCCACGCAATTTAATTATTTCAATATTTTGTATAACTCGGTGATTGGTCCAAAGCATATATGTACAAATGTATATATATATATATACATTTGTACATACGTTTAGATAACCTTTCGAACTTCTGTCGATGATCTTGTAACTTCCGAGTCATGTGCCGATATGGTTCTAACTTTGCTTGGTAAAGTTATAGTCCAATTATTAAAAAATCTACAATCATAACAAAAATGTGCTAAAATATTTACAATATTTTTCTAATAAAGTAATAGCAAAATTAAATCTAATTTTGCGTGCGATGTCCCGACTTGCTAGGGCGGGATTTTATGTGTTTTTCTACATAATATTTAGATAGTACAAGTATAATAAAGCCTTTAGTAAATTAATATTAGCGACTGGATAATATCAACCGGTTCTTAACTCCCTGAAAAGCTGATACACGCATTCCTCTAACTTTCTTCGTTGCTAATTTGTTATATTATTGAAGGTTGTAGAGCTAATTGGATCAACTATTTTCAAAGTATGCTTTATACGCTACTAATACAGCCTGATAAATACGAAGATCAAACCAGGCTGTTGGAGGTATTCCTTTGTCTTAATTCCATATATTAAAATTAATGCATTTATCTATAACATCACTGTGCGGTATTTATATAACTGTAAGCAGTTGTGCGCTTTACATGCTTGAATGTCTGATAAAGTAAAGACAAAAAAATCTTAGATTGACGAATACGCATTCCATGCGATTTTTACGCGGCTTACAGTAGAGTAAAATGGCAGTGGCCCAAGGTCACGTGAGTAACGAAATAGCGTTCATACTACGCCTACCAAGTGTGTGAATTTAAGAGGTCGATATAAAGGAGGGTGAGTTCTTATTCGTGACAAAAGTACAGTAATATAATCAATTAAAATCTACATTTTAAAACACGGGTTGAATCGAAAAAAATATAGCACAGAACTTCGTTATATATGTATTTTATATAACACAATTATATCGAACCTGACTACTATAAGCGTAATACGTTCTGAAGCTATTAATATATTTAAATATATTTCAAAACAAATAAAATTTAGCTTTAGATTAAAGCAATATGTTATATGTATCGTCTGAACATGTATACAGCGTGTAACAAAATTCGTGTAGACCCGTGTAGTGGTTATTAGGTATCGTGTGTCGGTTCTATGTGACGAAAATTACATGGCAACACAGGTGCGGTCAATAGCGCTCGATAGCTCTAACCTATCGGGTAGCTAAGACACGAGGTCATGACCTCAGTAGTCCACGTTTTTACCACCAACAGTGTCGTTAAACACAATTAATATATATTTTTAAGTAATTTTTTTGCTTAGTATTTTAATAATTATTACATAAATAAAACCGAGGCACGATACCTAATAACCACTTCATGGGTCGGACACTAATTTTTGTTACAGCCTATATATGCAGCAATGGCCCTGGGCTGGAGCGAAAGGAGTGATCGCTATCGGCGCCAGGTAGATAGGGGCGTAAAATGACAAAAAAAATATCCAGTGGGCGAGGGGTGTTACATAAGCGTTGTTTGATTTTGAATAGCCTGATAATTCTTTTTTATATATCATTACAAAGAGCGTTGAAAGACAATCCCGCTCTACATTGATCAATGGCCAAAGCCAGCGTTACTTATATGTTATTATAGTATATTTTATTAATAATCTGTAATTAGGTGTATGTATATATTTTTATTGGTATATAAATATATACTCTTATGAAAGTGTATGTAATTTTAATTCATGCAGGATTTTTATTACACATGCTCCTTTTTTGTTAAAAACTATCTCAAAATGTTGTCTGGCAAAGATAGATGAAAGCAATAAGATCGCATTTGCACTCTCATTGTACTATATATATAACTATAGACTAGTTTTAAGCTGAATTATATAATTGTATAGAACTTCTATTCTAATCTATTCGCAGCTCTCGGTCTTTTTTGATAAAAAAATTTAATGCCGGTATACTTAAAACAACAAAACATTACATCTGATTAGCAAATAACACCGTCTAACATTGTCAACATACATGTATATGTAGAATTGACAATTCATTACCAGATAACTTATATTTACTCATCAGCATTATTGCTTATAAAATTATTTATTTACATTGCAATGTAAAATTGCAATATTTTGTTTCGACCATCTTTTGTTTTCAAATTGATGTCGTATATACCTACTTGCATTATTTACGAGTGTACTCACGATGCAAAGCCAATAAAACCATCAGATAAAACAAAGCTCCAATACTAGATAAAAAAACTACATACAATACGTACACAGGCGTGATATAATAATGATAATATTAAAAGCGTAATAAAACAATGGCGAACATTAAAATGACGTAAAAATTAAGCCGACGTTATTATTTCATTGTGTCAATATAAATAGTTACGCCTCTTTGATCACAATTAATTGAATCTGTTCAAATAGTGATTCCATTCATATTTCATAAAGGATTAAATTGATCAAATGAAACAAAATACATATATTTTCTGTCAATAATTATCAATTTATAAGATGTTTACTAAAATGTGATACCTCTAATTATTGTATAAATTGAATAACATCAGAAATATAACCCAGACATTAGTTCTTTTCTTTTTTTTTTTTACATTTGATCTATAGATTTATTATTAGATGATAAGACTATTCACTAGTTTCTGTTAATGTCAAAATTCATTTATTTATTTTGTTATTAATATATTATTTTAAATTAATATTTTATTTTAATGTTAAGTTTTTAATTGGTACACAAACTATTTTATAACCAATAAGAAAATGTGTTTCTTAATGTATGACGTTGGCTTCTAATTAATAAAATAAAAAATAAAAGTGGAACTGATAATATATGAATAAACTAACTGCTACTAATTCTTACTTAGAATTATTATAAGGTATATACAATTTGTGTTTACTTACCTTTTTGGGCACGATTCTCCATTATTCGTTGAATTTCCCCAGCTTCAGAGCCGCTTTCAGACTCCGAACACAATGATCGTATAACACTTTTAGAATTAAAATAATTTTTATTGTTTTTAATTAATCTATAATTGCTATCAGAGCTTGTTACACTTGTTGTACGTAAAGGTGGCCGCGGTGGGTTTTTCAAATTATTAGCACCAAAATCCAATTTTACCCGGAATTGTCCACTTGTACGAATGTTTTTATTTTCATGACTTTCTATATAACTCTGTCTTTCGGCACTGATTCGTTTCATAGACACTGGATTAATGTTTTGTTTTTGAATAGGCAAAATAAGACTGTTATTTGTATTTTCAATTAACTTTTGAGGATGTCTGTAAATAACTTCAGTTCCCGAATAAAAAGCATTATTATTAATATAAGAATCAGTTCTCCGTTCTGGAGCCCCTCTAATAAATGGCGAAGTGGTATATTTAGTCTGATTTATGCCACTGTTATTATCTGTCCCTCGTGGTAAGCTACAGCTTCTAGAATCAGCCACTAGTGAGTTAGGAGTACTACAATTAGAATTTGAATAAGTCCTGTTGTACATTCTTGGCGTTTTCATTGAAGTGTTTAATGATTGTCTCAAAAGATATTCATCTTCTTTCTGTTTGAGTTCCTTAATTTTTTGCCAATAAAAGGCTTCGACTTTTTGTCGAGTTTTTTCTTTTTTTAATAAATCCTCCATTTTCACTCTTTCCTTTGATAGTGTAGGAGATTTAGGTATGCTGGAAGAGGATCTTGGTGATACAGGTTCTGTAAATTTTGCACGAATATGTGATCTATTTATAGAATTTCTTTTTTCTTCAGCTTCGATCATAGTTTTTCTAACATGCTCATAAGGGGAAACTGTCGTAGGCATATTTGGAATTTTATGACCGCTAACTACAGGAGAAGTTGGTGCCGAATAGTTGTAAGGTTTTTCGAGAAATCTTTCTGTTTTACATACTGGAAGAAATTTTTCGTTATTTTTGGGTTTTTCTTTATCCGGTGAAAGACTTCGAGCTCGTATTGGCTGAATTATTCGTACGTCAGCTTCTTTTTTCGGAGATATTAAGAATTTCGTACTGACTTTTTTTATTTCTGCTCCCACAGATGCTGGATGCGCATGTGTCTTTGATGCTCTATAAATTTCTATTTCATCTAGATGTGATATCTTATCCGTCAGTTTTTCAAGGGAATGATAATATACATCTGGATAATGTATTTTGTATTGTGAAGAGTATATTTCGTTTTGTGGCTTTGGTGCAACCTGTGGTCTTGCCATGTATTTTATGTCATCAGTCTCATTTTTATTTAGCAAACCCATATTATCCTGCTTCACATTTGTAACATTTTCCGACACCAAAGTGCTGCTAGAAGAATGGTTACTCAAAACACTATTGTCTACACTGTTTGTATTATTGACATTGGGAACAAACGATGAAGTAGAAAGATTTTCATATATTCTTTCATCGTGTTCTTGTTGTCTTTCGGTCTGGTTGTCATACCTTGCAAATACAGTTTGATGAGTTTGATAGTGATTTCGGCTTGAGCCACTATCAGTGTTCATTTTAGGGTTGAAATGTGTAATAGTCTTTTCTTTACTTTTATTCGAAAAAAATAAACTTGGAAATATTTTGCGGAAACTACTTCCTCTTTTTTTATTCTTATCTGTCATGATGTGTAATTAGTATTAGATCAAGCCCTGTGTATCTGAAACAGAAAAAATATTATATTGATCTTGTTTAAATAACAAAACTTTCTAGGTCGTAAATTTCCCTAAAGAAATAACACAGTTTTACTGATACAAGTACATAATATACTGCGTTTTATTTACATATTAAATTTATTTGTATTCTTTAATATGTTTCAAGATTGTTGGAAGATCGTAGTATATACCTACATTATTTTTAAAATAAATAAATGTAATTATGTTAACGAATGCACGTATGATTGTATTGAGTGTTATCACTTGAAAGGTGTGGTAAATAAATTTTAGATGACACATGTAATGATAAGATTATAACTGAAAGCCAACTGCTGAAAACAAACTTGTAATATTCAATATGTGAAAATACAAAAATATTATAATAACTATTGTAAACATTATTATTTACTGTGCATATTTTTGTACGTAAAATTAATTCCCGAAATATATTTTAATTTTTTATTTAAATTTTAACCCTTCATAAAACCAAAAATAACTCATCGACGAAATTAAAACAAAATAGCTTACTAGATATCCAAATTTAATTTCCAAAATAATTATTACAACATCTTACTTTTGATGTAAACAAAACTTTTGAAAATAATTAAGCACTTAGACCTTAAGCTCTACTCGCCTAATTTAATAATAAAACTATACTTTATTAAAAAGACGGAATTCTTTATTCAATAGTAATCCAATCAAATCGATATGTGAATTAGTGTACTTTTAATTTTTTTTAATAAAATGAGTATAAACTCATTGTAGATTTGTTGTAAATGATTGATAATGGTTTGACTGTTCAGTTGAATTGACTGAGACTTTACCTTACCTATAAATGATAGTCTGTAAAATGATGATGATTGAAAGTTTATAGGAACAAAACAAAGTTAAGTTTAGATTCTACCAATGTAAGTTGATCTCAGATCTATATGATTAATCATATTAAATATGGACAAACGTCGATTAAACTCGTTACTCGTATATATGTAATGTGCGCCGATTGCCGTGCTGTTGCCTATAGCTTTGAGTTATTTGCAGCGAACGCACGTATATGTACATAATAATATGTCGGAGACGCACGGCGCTCCCTGGTAACGGAATGAAATCTGGATCTTTGATCACATTTTAAGATAATATTTGAAGTTTGGACACACAGGACAAAAATTAATATAACACAGACAAAAAAGCAGCTAGCATTCTACGCAGTTTGATTTATATATACTTATTTACGTTCTCAATGTAAATACATAAAAGTGTTTATATGATCGATTGGAGTAACCTTAGGAACTACAAGCCTGATATGCTTTTTTTGCAGAATTCAATCAAGTAAGTTTATAATTTAACTTTAGGCTACGACCCTGACTGTTACTATTACTGTTTGAAACTAGTATAATTAAAATTGAAAATAAATTGTCAAGTTTTTCAATTCAGTTTTCGGCGAGTGTGCCATTTAAAAGATTTCATGATATTTATTGATATTTTAATCGCATTCATTTACTTTATTCTATTAACAAACAGGTACAAAGGTACTTTGCTTTGCTGAAAACATTGTGATAAGTCTATTGTTTTTGTAGTTTGAAGGCGAACTATAAAATATACAGGTACAGACTAAAAACAATAAATCTCCGACTATACCTTTTAAAAGTGAGAGTGAGAGTTTGTATTGGTGAAGATTTCTACCCTGTTTAAAATCGATTTTAAAAATTGGTTTAGTTTGTACCTTTAACAGCTCCTGGGATTATATTTAGTGGTAGTTTTTTATGCAACCTGTCCACGTGGTACCACTGTTGAGTGGGTTATACATATTCATCCGCCAAACAGCAATACTTAGTACTGCTAAGTTTCGGGTTTGAAAGGATAGTGAGCCAGTGTAACTACGGGCACGAGGGACATAACACCTTAGTTTCCGAAGTTGATGGCGCATTGACGATGTCAGGAATGGTTAATATTTCTAACAGTGGCAATGTCTAAGGGAATGGTAACAAATTACCATCAGATATGGAGAATGGTAACTTTCTTATTTCACAAAAGAAACCGGGCAAGTGCGACTCGCGCACTGAGGGCACACAATACTGAAAGATTTACCTGGTTATTCTGAGATTTAGACTTTTCATAAATTAATTTAATTAATTTTTCTATAAATATATATTTTTTAAACAACAAATTACCGGTTCTCGGATTTTGTTCCTATACTTGTGCTACTTCGTACATCGCTACTTTCCAAATTTCGTGATTCTAGGTCATGACCCTATTGTTTTGATTCCCGTTGCGAATGTATCGAAAATGAGATATAAACGGCCATATCTTTTGATTGTGTAAACTTAGAGGTTTTCCAGAGCCTTACGTAATGTTGTTTGATAAACAAAATTCAAAGAAAATAAATACAGAATTATGATCATTTGTTTCTTCAAAAAAGTTTTGACAATAATAAATTAAGCCGGGTAATCATTTATATGTGCATAGATATAAATAATACATGATAAAAACAATATCTCTATGTCCGTTTGCTACCTCATCAAGATTAAATTACTAAGCCGATCGTAATTAAATTTGACGTACGATTAGTCCAGTCAAATCGTATCCAAGCGTGCCTGTTTGTGGGAAATAATTAAAAATTCAAGTCTCTTAACTAGTTCTCTACTTACATTTTTTTACTAAAATCCAATGTCTACAATAACGGTTAAGTTTATATACATTAATACATATATAAAAATATATAACGTTTATAAATGATAATTATTAATAGCTAACCGATATTAATTACCTAGCAGTTTCGCGTAATATGACATTTCAACGGCTCTAGCGGCTGTAGGGTTTGGTCAAAACAAGTGTTTAAGGTGTAAGTTGTTGGTAATATTGTTTTAACTGCTTTAAACTTTCCTGAAGTTACAAGTATAGTTTTAGAGATATACAATTTAAAAATTTACAAGATTGCGGTCTAACTTCTAAACCGTTCCCATAAAAATATATGTCAAGGCAAATAATTTTTCTTTAATTTTGTATAGAATTAATATATTTCGAAATGCGCATAGTTTAATGACTTTATATCAAAAAGCTGAAAAAGGTTATGTTGGGATTTCATTGTGAATATACGTGGGAAGTAGAAAATTCGGTATTCAGAATCAGCGCACCAAAAAACATAATACTTCAGTATTGTTTTTTCCTGGCCATAACACTGTACTGCTGTAGGTAGCATGGATAAGGCCACCAGCATATAAATTACGGAAATTTGTTGTACAACATAAAATACGATGACTAAGTATCCACTAATAATATTTTAAGTGAGAAATTTTATATGTAGGTTTGTCTGTTTATCACGCAACTAGAAAACAATGTTTCCTCCAGCCAGTTTTGTTTTGCTTGGAAACATTTACAGGAAGAGAACTGATACCATTACTATTTATCGGATATAATGCAAAGTTAAAAAAATAATTATTTAAATAACAAACATTCAATTAATCTATCTATTCAACTAAACGGTTTTCGATGCAGTACGGATCTTAGACCTTGGAATAAAACAGAGAATAATTTATCTTGAGAAATCGTACGTGTATGTAGTCTATAAAGTGATGATATCATATATGATAAACAGCAATATTAGCTTATCGGTTACCCGTTTGATATGAACTTTAGTGTATTTAAATTGGTCTTAACATGAATCGTCACCCATACCTACAACTAATTCAACCCAAGAATAACATACGTTCCTTTTTTATTTGTAAGCACTAATTTTATTTTTACGTATATTTTTAATTATTTTATACTTATGAGTTACTATGAGTTACGTTCGCTTTGTTGTTATAACTTAATACCTAATTAACGAGTTTCAAGGAATAAACTCGCATAATAGGTACCTTAAGGAAAAAAACACTTCAAATCACGAATTGAATCAATTTTCAACCTAGCTAAAGTATTAAACATGTACATATATAGATATATAGTTAACTCCGCGGAATTATTATTTGTAAAACGTATATTATATTGGGCGGATGTGTTTACATCCCAATTCATATATGACTAAGTTTCTATCTTAACTCTGTGTCTTTTCGCAATTTTCTGCTTCTTACGAATTGCATAATTACTATGATTCAAATTTCAAAGTACATTATAATTAATTCCTATTGCAATTAAGCACAATGTTTAATACTTATTTATTAAACTATATAAGAACAAAAACAGCAATAAATCAATATCTATGTATTTTAATGTCAAATGAGTACAAACATATAAAAGTAATTACTGGATTTGTTTCTTTTTATAATTAAAAGTAGTACTCGGAAAACATTTCCCGATTAGATACCTTCAGGGAGACAGGGGGTGGCGCATTCGATATTTTATTTGTTCGGGCTTTTACAAAAGAGTGTTGAGCTCTCTTCGCCCCTTAGGGGTACAGAATACAGACGACAGAAAAACGTAATACACGACCGGGAAAATCATTAATGAAACTGAACTGCAGACCTACTTACATAAAACCGTTACAAATGAAATGTTAAAAAGGTTAAAAAAAAAAAAAATTAATATACTCGTAAAATTATGCTTTGTATAAATAACACGTCATTTGATAATCTTTTTTTTCGTCAGATTGCAAAAAATGTTAAGTGCTTTTAAAAATACATTTTTATTTAATACAACAATCTTTTTTGGTAGTCCGGTATTGGATTGTTTCAGTAAATAAAAATGCACTTTTTAAAGCACTTAATAATTTGTCTTTTAATGAAAAAATATGTTATATTATCAAATAATGTATGATATAAAGAGCTACGATGTCTTTTTATCAATGTTCGTTTGATTAAACGAATTAATAGTGTTAATTTTCACAAGTTGCATTGTAATATCTTGTTAATTATGTACGTAAGTATTTACGCTATTAATACGTCATTTTAACTAATAAGTTAATGTTACAAGAACTTAATTTCACCACATAGAATAAGTACTGACTAATGAATATAATAATAAAAACAGTTTAATTCGCCTAATGCATACGTTTGTAAACAGCAAAAATATAAATTTAAAAAAGTACAAAATCTTATTGGAATTGAATTTTACTAACATAAGTAGATGCATTTACATAGAAATATCGCTAAAATGTTAAGTTTTATACATAATCAAAACTGGTTGATACTATGACTAAGTAATACTTACCAACTATGAGTCAGATCAATAAATAACGTTATCAAAAACGCGCTTGTTGAATTTGCCGCAATTATTACATTATGTCATCAATTGACAGCTTATGTTTCGTAATTAAATAAACTTAACTTGGGGTCTTAAAACTTATCAATAACTAAAACTTGAATAATTGAAATTTAATACCACTACGAATACTTATTTGGTCTTTTAGATTGTTATCGTACATGACTACGAAAAACTTTGAAACTTAACTTCTTATTACTGTCACAAACTTAATACACACGTAACTTATTTAACAACAGTTCACAAAGTTAAATAAGATATTATTTACAATTCTTTTCACTAAAAGTAATTTTACTGGTTAAAATATATCAAACGAATTTTAATGTATATTTTGCACCATAATATAACCTTTTACGAGCATATCTACATCATAGTCTCATTTTTTCGTTAAGTTTGAAGGCCACTATCTCAATAACATAAGGCTTTTGTCAGTGAACATAGAGTCGTTTTTCATACGTAAAAACAAGCCGTTCTGTTTTACGTACCTTCTTTAAAAAGTGAAGGATTAATAGTTTTGCTACATTATATTTTTTTGGTATCACATGTACAACATGTCATCTGACAAAATACGTTAAAAGTGAAAAGACGTAATGTATAATTAATTATTGAATTACTGTATTTTACTTACAACATATTTAAAAACGAGTCCATATTAAACAAAAATATTTTTTACTAATTACATTAGATATTCAAATGATATATCGACATTATAGTGGAAAAATTACAATAAATCGAATGACGGGCTCAATCTTAAGTTAATTTAGTTCCAATAGACTTTATATTTCTTATAAAACAAAAAACATGGTACCAACAAAAAACATTAATTCTTTAAGCAATCTTTTATAATTATAATTGAAGAAAGATAAATATGTCATAAATTTTTCTGAATCTCAAATATAAAGAAAAAATATATTTTATTGTTGTAATATGATGATCTTATATATTATAACTATGATGTAAGAAATATTGTAGACATTTTTAATTGTTCTATCGAAAAAAAAATAAAGTATGTGATAGAAATTAGGTATTTAAGTTTGTTTTATAATTTTTGAACGAAAAATTTTGCGATCAATAAAACGATTGTTTTGACGTTTGCTAATTGCCATACAAAAATGGAGTACGTGTTCAATTTGTATTTGATGCAGTAAATTTGTAGCTCTCAATTTTTTAGTGCACAACATAGTACGTGTCTTTTACAACTTAAAATCTTCTTATCCATTCCGAAGAATTACACTGAGCAGCTGTAAAGTATTTTTGCTTAAATTACATACATCAATCATACAAAAATGATTAAAAATAAAAGTGAAATTCGATTTATATTTTATGCCTCTTCCATCTTTATTTGTTATTTCATATTTGGAATGTTACAAGAAAAAATCACAAGAGGCAAATATGGTGACGAAAAATTTACTTGCGCGCTTTCCCTTGTCCTAGTTCAATGTGTAGTGAATTATACCTTCGCTAAAATATTAATGGTAAGTATTTAATTATATTATCATTCACAACAGCTCTTACTTCATTAATTATCTATATATCAGTATAAAAATAATAAATAAAATGTAACCGAATTATTTGTGTAGCTACTTGAATAATTGCCATTTTGATTACATTTCCTATATATAATAATTTAATATAATTTATATTTGTGTGTAGCTGAAATAGAAATCAAAGAATGTCTCTTAAATGTTAGATATACCCTTAGTTATATGATACAGATTAATTACTCAGATTTCATTTTTATTATATTTACTGTAATCATTCTTTAGAAAATCCCAGGTGGCCCGATACACTCATCGAGATGTAGTTTTCCAATTCTGAGTGACCTCACATTATATTTACAACATATGGACCGTTTATTTTGAAAGTGGTGTAAGTCCATTTTAGAGAAATATGAGCTATCACATAATTCATGCTTAATTTAATGTAATTTTTTTATATAAAACTAGCCCGTGTTTAATTTCTCAAAAAAATCCGATGTTTTGTACAACTTAAAATCGGTCGGTAAATGAAATTGCATAATCATCGATTATGAAAGTGGTGTAAGTCCAATTGACAGAGGTAGGTGGCATAGCAGATGGATGCCGATCAGTGTTTTGTTATTTTTCATTTATTTTATACTAGCTGTGTCCCGCGGTTTCACCCGTGGATGATTTGCATTGTTTCCCCTCCGTGTTTCTAACTCGTAAGTTAAAAGATAGATATTAAAAAATTAGAGAAATGTATTAGAAAATGTACAGCGCATAACCTGTGAGAAGAAAATAAATACGACAAGGCTGTATAACTCCGTATATTTGCCCGTATTTTGGCGAATTAAAAAGCGCCATCTTTTTGCAGAAAAATCTGCAATTTTGTTACGATTTTTCTAATTTTATATTATTTAGGAATTGAATTTTTCAATAAAATGTAGCCTATGTATTATTCCAATTCATACTCTAGCTGTGTATTAAATTTAAAACCAATCTATTACGTACTTTTGGCGATACCTTTACCCAAAAAAAAAAACTTAAGAAATTAAACGATTTTTACAATTGTCTAATTTTGAAAGTGGTGTAAGTCCATTTACAGCACATAAATATGTGTTATCGTAGTCTTATTAGCCAAAAACAAATTTATATAAACAAATTAAATGTTGATAAAACAATAGAAACAATGCCAGACCTCATATGATTTGCCTGTATTTTTAAATCAACAAATATAGTAACCTTTAATTTTCTCGAAACAAAAGAAAATGGACTTACATCATTTTCAAAATAAACAGTCCATATATTGATTATTTGATAGAAACAGTGTCAAATATTGTCTAAGCAGAAAAATAAAGAAAAATGTTAGAAAATTGTTATAAACACTAAGTTTTATAAACATTTCCACGAAACCAATTCGAAGGGTCCTAGGAATACTTAAATTCCGCTAATACATTTAGCTTTGCCAATTAATAAATTAAAATTTCTGGTTTGACTAATGAGATTATATTGTTATAATTGAGCATTATGAATAAATTAAATAATATTTTATTTTTATAAATTACAATTTTACTAAGCTTAAGAAAATAATGCATTTGCAGTTAAGAAAATAAGATTATTTACAGATTTTGATATGGCCCACCTTGTATAACATTGATATAAGGAACAAACACAAACTAATTACTCCCGTAACTCAATTGCATAGAGTCAGTAACTCTTTTTGGGGCAATGTATACAATTCTACAACAGGATCCCAGAAAGCATTCAAAATGCCTCAGTTGTTAAATTTAAAAAAATTGTAAAATTATACTTGGGTGCTAGAGGTTTTCTTTTTGTAAACTTTATATGTATTATGATACATAAAAAAACAACCCGAGTTTCTTTTGCTGGTTCTTGTCAGGGCAGTCAGGTGGTATTTTCTAGTTTGACAATCAATAAGAAAGTGTAATACTTCAATATTGAATAAAGTATTTTGAATTTGAACATATCATATCTGTTGTTACAGTTAATCAATAATGTGAGAAAAATGTTGAACATTTTAACCACATTTGGGTCTACTTAAATTTAATAATTATATGAGTATTCAATACTTAATGAGTACTCTATGCTCCTACTTTGTTATTTAGTAAGATGTTGATTTATTTAATATAAACATTATTTGACATTTGACACATACTGGCATCCTCACACTGTTTCCATGTTGTTTTGTAAACCTCACAAATTAAGTACCTGAAAATGCATGTTCTTGTCCAGGATTGCAAGTTCAGGAATCTTTGGTTAAGATTTACATTTTATAGTCACTATTGCAGTTTGTTATTTCTGACTGTACTGGCCATCGTTGCATTTGGAATTCAATCTTTCTCGCTTAATATGACAGATATGACAGACTTATGTATGGTTAACTTGTGGCTTTAAAGGTGCAGGGTTAATAAAAAAATAAATACAAGCAAGCCATACTATTTTTGATTTCAAGTCTGCCGTTTTGGAAAAGCAGGGAAATTTCTCCAAAAAAACATAGTTGTCTAGCAAGCCGCTTGGAAATACCGAGATCTTCGAGGGCTGGTACTCCATCGTGTTGAATTGGCACTCTAATCAACTTGCTATGTTCACCAGTAACCTCGAAAGGTATCAGCTAGGCTTCGAGATTTACCATTGGGTTCAGTATGCACTGACAATATGGTCACTTTTCTATTTGGGCCCAAAATAATCGTCAATTTTACCAGTGCTGGTCAAAGCTACATTTTTACACTAAATTTACGTATGTTTCCAATGCAACCCTGGTTGTAAAAAATTAGCATTTTAAATTGGTATTATTTTCAGTACTGGAAGCATGAAAAAGACACTACCCGAACACTATATTACTTTTCATCAGCTCTCACATACTTGTTGGCTATGGTGTGCTCAATAATGGCACTGCAGTGGATCAACTACCCAACACAGGTATGTAACAATATTATAAATTAATTTACGTGAAATCAAACATAATTTTTCTCGGTCTCTCTTTCTTAGAACCACACACTTACCATTTATCTTACCATCAAACAGCAATACTTTGTACTGCTGTGTTCCAGATTAAAAATCGAAGTTTTTGTTTGAGTAGTATCCCAGAATAGAGAATGAAGTAGAATATCAAGATGGTCTCCTATGAGACTCCTTGAAATACAAAAGATAATGTTACAATTATATGTATGTTTTATACATATTGGACATTTTGAAATCTACTTTTATGTAAAATAAAAATCACATACATATAGGCAATAAGCATTAATACTTTAATTTGATATATAATTTTTGAATGTGTCATTTTATAATCTTTATATATATTTATTTTTAGGTTGTTGGTAAAGCAGCAAAGCCCATTCCGGTGATGATCCTTGGAGTTTTAATTGGAAGAAAACGGTATCCATTGAAGAAGTACTTGTTTGTTTTTCTTATTGTTATCGGCATTGTTCTGTTCATGTACAAGGATCAAGTTAATTTACCACGTGGTGATTTTCACGGTATCGGAATCGGAGAAGTTCTGCTTCTCCTGTCTTTAACTATGGATGGATTGACAGGAGCAGTACAGGTAAATAAAAAATATATATATAGATTATTATGGAGACTTGGTATTTGAATGGTAGACCTATGTTCAGTAGTCATACAATGTAGATATCAAACCAACAAGGAAGGGCAATTTTAAAGTATCAAATTATAATTAAATGAAGTGAGATAAGCATTACATTGTTTTCATTTTTTATTTGTAGTAAATTTATAAGATCTTGCCCATTAAAGCGCTGGCCACTGTAACCTTCCTTTCATTAATGGAATATTATTTATTATTACTAAAATTATTGTGCATTTAACAAGTATGTATATCAGTATTTGCGAGGCGAATTGAATTATTATTATTTCATGTTATTTATAAAAGAAAATCATTGCTTATATTTAAAACTTAAATTATAAATTTATATATGCATGAATTGCATGTAGTATTTCATTTTGTAATAATACATTTTCAGGAGAGAATAAAGACTGAATCTTCCCCAACAGCCTACTCTATGATGCTAAATACAAATTGGTGGTACGTAAATATTTATTATCATTATATCATTACATTATATACAAAAATTAATGTTAGTATATCTGTTTGAGATTACTTCGACAATGTTTGACTGATCACCATGAAAGTTGACAGAAATATGTATGTTTTTTCATGGTGCTATAACTCATCGCTAGATGGCGCTGCGGAACGTGAAATTGTGTACTGTTTAACCGATCGCCATGACAATTAGTAAATAATACAGGCAAGACAATGATAACTTAGTTTTGTTTGTGTAATGTATTTAACATCATCATAATAACATTAACCTCATATGTTTTGAAAGTTTCTGTCTAAGGGGTCATCTGAAAGATATCACACATAGTGATAAGACAAACCTTTGTAAGATTTTTTTTAGTTTGTCTTAAGCTTTTCATATCTTTTGTATGTACTGTAGATATTTCTTATCATATTAATTAAGGAGACAACATTAACATTTAAATAGTAAACTGCCATGCGTAAAATAATATAGCAAATCATTTCTAAAATTGAATGTTATTTTAATTTAAACTGCAGAATTGACTTAGCGATTATTATGCCTTGTGTTTATATTGGGCAGTACAATGCGAATCTTTATTATTATGCGGGATATAAATGTTGCCAGTGATGTGATAATATATTGAAACTTGTAAATATATTGAATGAAAGTTTTTAATTTAATTTCAGGTCCGCAATCCTATCTACGCTCGGTGTGCTTTTAACTGAAGAGATATTTAAGTTTTGGACGTTCGTGACTCAGCATCCAGAGATTATTGTGTACTTAGTTGCATTTGCTCTGACCGGCGCTCTGGGACAGCTTTTTATATTTTACATGGTATATAATCAGTTTTTAATAAATTTTGTTATCAAATAGTACACTTATTATATCAATATCATATGGAATTTCTAAAAATTAATTTACTTATCAATTTAAATTTTTACCCAATAGGACAAGTTATGGTCATATTTTACATTTGAGGATTATTAAATTTGAAACCCTATTTGAAATTAAGAGAGCCATCTCACTTAAAGAATTTCAAACAATTCACTCTACTCATTATCAAAATCAATTAAAATCTCTAAAAATGTGTAGGTTAATATGTTTAAAAGCATTCTGCATTTCTTGAAGCTTAAGTCGTTCTATAATTTTATTTGTTGTCTCATTTAAAATTGATATATTAATATAAATAAATAACAGTTAAAGATATTGATTAATTGTAAAGTACAAGGGGAATAACATCTTAGTTTCGATGGTTTGTGATATATTGACGATATTTATTATACTAACTGTGATAATGATAGTTTTGATACCTTTTTGACAATCAAGAAGTAAGTGTAATGCTTCTGTGTCGGATAAAAGATTTGAGTGTTCATGTATACAAGGCATGCCTGGCAGGGATTATCGAGATATGACATTATATGAAAGTTTCTTCCGAAAGATATGTTAAATTGGATCAGCTCGACATCTTCTCATGAGGAGAATCCTTGTAATTAAAAAAATAATAATCAAGAAATGTATGTTTTAGGTGTCCGAGTTCGGCCCTCTCCCTTGCTCAGTGGTGACGACAACAAGAAAGTTCTTCACTGTGCTTGCTTCAGTCATCATATTCGGAAACGTTCTGTATACACGACAATGGATTGGCGCTGCGTTGGTGTTTACTGGTAAGAATGAAATGTATTTTTTCCTTATGTTATATGTAGACCGCCCATAGACATTGACAATGTAAGAAATATTAACCAGTCCTTACATAGCCAATGCCCTTGATAACCATCCTTGAGAACTAAGATGACATGTCTGTAGTAACACTACTGTCAATCTGAACGCAACAGTATCAAGTATTACTATTTGGCAGCTGAATATGTGATCTGAGTGGATGTACCTACCAAGTCGGGCTTACGCAAAGACATAGTACCAAATATGATGATTATATTTGGCAACAATTGTTAATGATACAAAATGAACCTATTTTTGAAATTAAACAGGGCAGGGCATTTTATTTCTTATAATAATCAATATAAATAAATTTCTTATTATGATCTGTAAAGAAAGTTATTGTGTATGGACTTAGATTTAGGAACATCGAACAAAAGTGTATATTGTGTTTGCATCTAATAGATATATTACTAAGTAAGAGAGGAAATTCAATTAAGTTATTTAATTTCAAAAAGAAAGAGTTTGCCTTTTTCCATATGACGGTCTTTTAACATTAAAATATTAAGATTTTAAGGATTAATGTGAGTAAAAGATGTATAAGATTTTTTTTTTTTTCAATTTTTTACTACATTTTTGCCTAGTATATTTTATAGATATATTATATATATTTTGCAGATAACTCATTTTAATTTAAATTTTTATGGACATAATATTGCTTTTTACACTGAAATCCGAAACAATACAATATCATTTTATTGAGATCAATAGTTACATAAAAATTGGAATAGAGTACATACAATTTTATGAAAATATTGTTGCATACAGTTGACTATTACTAAATACTTGTTTCTTGCCTGTTTTCTGCAGATCTATTTCCTATATATTTTGGTACTATTAAGAGATAATTAATTTGCAGGCCGATCATTATTGAATGTTTGTCTTATTGGCTAAAAAAGTATCTATAGGTGTAGGTAGAGGTATAAGTAGGTAATGCAGGTAGTGTCTTTACAAAAATTTATTTTATACATTTAGAAAAAAAAAAAATTTATGGAGCTAAACATTTGTTTTTGTTGCAGGTCTCTTTTTGGACATATTTTACAACAAATCTGCTCCGGCTAAGAAACCAGCAAATAAATGATGGCTCCGGGCCTTGGAGGCCAGGATTTTGAGAAATTTAGACAATTTATTAATTGACGTGGACTAATTTAAATTATTTTATAAAATTTTATATTTATTTACTTAATTGAATATGATTTATTTACTCAATATGAATGATATGAACATGACATTTCAAATGTCTATTACAGTCTACATAATATCATCCTAAGTTAGTTTATGTTATTATGTGATAACATATAATGGCTACCTCATTCATTTAAGTTATACGAAACTACAACTTTGTGTTACAAAAAAACATTATTATTATTATTACTAAACTAAACTAGTTGGCAAACATGTTTCGAAGTCAAACTTCTTTGGGTGCGATTAGTTTCAAATTTTAAGGTTTGATTGTGGTCAACGTTTACAACGTGTGACGTCTGTGGGTTCATGCAGGTGATTATATTTTATTGATATTTATTAATAGAATGTAAACATTGGACTTGTGTATCCAGTTGTAGTATGGGAGGTAGTGTACATTCTGGCTTTTATTTCTCGATTACTTATTCTAATTACATTTATGCTATTATAGTGAGTCCCACTTAATTAAATTACATTTTATTGTAATATGTTCCACCGTAGTTAACACAATTGACTGGTTTTTAATATAATTATATAAACATTTATTGTGTAATGGAATAGATATCTGAATAAACTTTCAATGCTGCCTCCCCGTCTATTAGGGATTTAATCTTTTAATAAGTCATAAGTAATGTAAAATTATACTGTAAGTTATGTCAAACTATACTGTCTATTTTATTATTATTATCGTTCGAATCGATTGGATTGGGTGCTGATGGTTTAAAGCGACATGTGCTTAATTGTGATTACCCAAGCTTTTATTTAACCACCCGTTTGTATGAGAGCTTAACCTTGTACCAGAATATGGGACCATTCCCACCCGATCGATTGATTACATTTTGCACAAACTCTTATTGCTCGTATATATTGTTTTTCTTTTTTAAATATATATTTATATACTAAACTATATTAGTTTTTTTTCAATACATGATTTTTATAAATGATTGTTTTTAAACTGTTTCTGTTTTTTTTTTTTTATTGACATATCTGGGTCAGTGTCTATTTTATTGTGACATTATGAAGTAGTGATTAATATAATAACTATGTAGTATAGTAGAGTAGTGTTAGTGTAGGGTGATTATAATATCTATATACTTTATTCATCATTATTGTCTATATATGTCGAAATCACATTTGATAGCGTATTTGTGCGTTCATAAAAACGTATCTTACTGCCGTACTCAGAGACATTTCATGTTTACATAAGTATAAAAGATAGCTTCGCATAGATTTGACGTATAAATAAAATCTAAACTAAGGAAGTTCTCTATCATCATCATCTTCCTGTTCTCGGTCATTGTTGGACATTGGCCTCGATATTCGGCTCTTGATTTCCATTCGATGCAACTTTGCGTATATCGTTTCTCCATCTAGCTGGAGGTCGTCCAACGCCAGACTCGCCGAGCTTTGGTCCAATATAAACTTGAGCGCCTTATGTAAACTTAAATGTCTGCAAGTGGCGGTATATAATATTAAATATATAATCTGATGGCAACAGTGTAGCAATCTTATTTAATCATAATAATAATAATTATCATAGATATTTAAGTAACTGACTGTAAACGTTTGGTGGGTTAAGACCTCTTTTGAGGAGATGATTTATGGCTTATTTCACCACGCTGCTATGTGGTATGGCAGATACACTAATGGTATATTTTTCGACAAACGCGGAATTCCTCAGGTTGTATACCTTCACCGTCGAGCAAGCGATAAATTTTATTATTAACAAAAAAATAAGCACATGATAAATCTATGTAACTTGCCCGGACTCGAACCCGGTTGATTTTCGATGAATATTTACGTGATTGTAGCCACTGGGCCTTCTGAGCTCTTACTAGATATTAATTTTCACTTGAATGTTAATGTCGAATATGTCCTTTAAAAATATAAATATTATGTGTCATACAAGTTTTTCATTTATTTATTTTTAATTACTTTTATTTAATAAAATATTAAATAAAAAAGTATTATCAATGAGATTTGAAACGAAAACTAAAAAACGAAATGTTGGCATTTGAATAGTTACTTTTTTTTCATACATCGTATATGGGCGTAATATTTTTGTAAGGAATTCAGGGAAAATAAAGATGGTTATGAACATAAATATAAATAAATTATAATTAATTATTATTAACTTATATACACTGGGTATTATTTATCAACAATTTCACTTTAAGTAATGAACGATTCCATCCCGAGCAAGGCATTTATATAGCCCACATAATCCTCATCAACTCCTAGCCCCAGCGGGGGGGAGAAGGTGCGCTTAGCGTCGGCGTCTTTTCCTCGGTCATCTTCGGCGGAGCGTGTCGGAGACCGTTTCCATCCAGCAACTCGAGCGTTCTGCCGGGAACGACCCGGTAGCCCATTCGGAACACTCCGTCAGGGTGTGATGCACGGTGTCCAGTGGCGCACCACATTCATGACAGGTGGGTGATACCTTACTGAAACAGCCATATCTTTTAAGCACCTGCGTCAGCTTATACGTGAGTGACAGAGTGTACCTTGAATTCCCAATAAATTCCCTCAAACATCCATCTGCCCTCAACTAGTTCCTATTCTAGGTTGTGGAGGTCAACTAGTGCCCGTCATTTAATATAGAAAAGTCGACTAGAATTGTAGGTACATTGGCTAGGGCGTCGCTGCAAATTGAAGCGCAGGCATATCGCCCTAAATCTGCGACTAGTAGGAAAGGGCTAACGTGTCAAGTACAGGCACGGCTAAAGAAGCAAGTACCTAAAAGAAAGCTCCGCTTTTACACCTAGAACATCGACTATCTTACCGATCACTCACGCACCTGGCAGACGTGCTTACTTTTAATACATATTGAACAATTAATACATATTGAACGTCCTGACAAAGCGTTCATGTTGTATTCTTGCAAGAAACTCGTTAGAAGGGGAACAAGTCCCGTGATATTGGACTGGCTTATTTAGCCCGGCTCCCATTTAGGAAAGATCGGTGAACCGTAGTACTGTCCGAGGAATTCCAGAACGGTATTCTATAAGTCGATAGACTGGTCGATCGGCTTCAGCTAGCTATAACTTTAGCTCTGACACAGAAGGATCAGCCGAGAGTCAGTGGTCTAGGATCCAGTCGGCAGTGAACACAACAGATGCAGAGCACTTCGAAAAGATGCCACGACATCGACAAGGAGACATGGTGGTGGAATGGTTCAGTACAGGAGGCGGTTCGGGAGAAAAAGATACATTTAAAAAAATAGCGAGACCAAATCTCCAAACGCGTATAAGCAATGTATAAAAAAGTACATCAAAGTCTTAACATTATACTTACTGATAGGTGACCTATTTTCAATGTTCTATCAGTATAAAATGGTACGACATTCAAATACTTTCCCATTTTATTTAATAGTGGAGTAGGATTGTGTAGTGATGTGAATAATAGTTGATTTAATATTTTAATGAAAAATAAAATAGTCCTCTAAATTTCCTATCATTCTAAAATGCGAAGAACGACATTCAAAGATCATTCTCATCATTACACACAGTTATATGTAATGATGTAAATAATCTTTAAATGAGATCCATAGATTACTTCGAGAACAGCTATCTTGTAATCAGTGAGAAAAACGATGTCGTCCGCTTATTCTGTGACCTATGACATATCATGTCTGCTATTACAGATATACATACGCACGATTTATTATAGATTCCTCAAATGAAATGTAAAAGTTTTAAAATTGCATTGGCTTTGTAAATTTAACATGTTTACTACGTTAGGAAAACTAAAGAACATCGTTTGAAAACTTTTCCACAGCGCAATCCCAGATTAACATAATGACGTTATGGCCAACGTCTATATTTTGATGTGTAGAAACTTACTTGCTTTACGATTAAAGTTTGAAACAATGCAGTGTATAAATAATTGGCGATCGATGAGGACCTAACGCTTAGCGCATAATAATCCTACACGTTGTACGTTAAGGCATCTTCTCAACCTCCTTAAACATAGATCTTGCAGACGAAAGAGGCGGAGATCGCGTGCTTAGTGGAGGCGAGCTCCTTTTTTTATCTCGGAAGGTTAATTGAAGTAAATGTATTATAAATCATTTTTATTATTTTCTACACTATCTTTCTTTCCTATTTCATTATTATCTATAACTTATGGGACAATAGTAGTTCACAATTTATTGTGCTTGTGTGCAGAAAAACCCGGTTCTGCATTACCTTTTATTATTATGTCCAATCTGGTTTTAATCTGGAGGATATTATTATTAATATTTAGAAATAAATATAGCTTTATTATTTTCGTTAGCTAGAAATTTATCTTGCTCAACTTGCAATAAAATTTACATTACATTATCTTCTTTAAAAGCGTTAACCTGAAGGTTTTTTTTTTTTTTATTTAGGCTTTCGAGAAACCTTACAATAGATACTTTAATAGAATGTTAAGATTATAAGGGTTTTTTGGAAATTCTATATAAACGTACAAATGGAGCATGTTAAATAAATTGAGCTATCTTAGGTATTTAAGAAGAAAGCAGTGATTTCAAGTTCCTAACTGAAACTTTAAATAATTTTCATTGAGTATTACAAGAAATGTATGCATTTATTTATTTAGGTATCTAAGTAGAAATATCTAAGTAGAAATAACAAGGTGACTTTATGGTTTTTACCACCATCACACTAAAATACTTTTAATTTATATTTTTAAGATGCAAAGTTAGAATAAGTTTTCCTTAGTTTTTAAAGATAAAAACGTACACAATTTGAATTAAAAAAAAAAAAAAAAAATAAATGATTAGTTAGGTTTAACAAACGATACACAAAGATTAAATGTAATTGCAATGGCACGACGTCATAATACTTATTATCAGTCCTGATTATAAACTGTCCTACTGCTAGGCATGGGACTCTTTTTAATATGTGAAGAGTTGGGCCGTGGTCCACCACCCTGGCCCAGTGAGGGTTGAAGGCGGTAGAAGCTTACATCTTTAGACTCTCCACACTGAATTGCTAGAGGGTATTTTGGCAAATTCGACGCGGGAGAAGCCGTAATTTCATCAAGTACGTCATAAATGCGGCTAGCTTAAGGTCAGGTCTCATATGCGCTAAAGTAATATGTAAATAAATAAAGTAAAGATCAGTTACGAGTTTTAATTATAGGTACAAATGAACTGGATAAAAGTACTTTGAAAATGGCCACGCAGCGAACATGTTAACATGTGTCCGCTTTGCCCGCAAAGGGTGACCGATAAATATATGCTGAAGTTGTATAAGTTCCTGAACTTCTTGATAGGTTCGAAATCTCACAAAATACACTGAATTTTGTAAGAACTTTAATCAAATTTATTTTGACAGAAATATTTTCGTTATAACCATCACCACCACCATCACCATTTGGGTGAAAACATTTTTGTGTAAAGGAAAAATAAAGTAGTTTTTAATTCTGCTATAAGTTAAAAATGTGAGTATTTCGATGAACGATATTCAAAATTATTCTCATCATTAGACTTAATGCATGTAACGGGGGAAGTAATCTTTCAAACGAAATTCAATAGATGACATCGAGAACAGATTCTACATTCTATAATCGACGAGAAAAACGACCATGCTATGAGCAATTACGTATAAAACCAGTTTTGTATTAATCACATACAAATTCTAAATAAGATTTAATTTTTTTATAACTTTAACTGTCGATAACCAACACGTACACCTACGAAGGATGGAATGATTTGGAAACTTGGTGTTAAGAGTTTACGTTTATTTATTGGATTTATACAATTACTTCATAAAATTAACAAAGTTATGTGAAATTATTTTTGTAAATAGTATCAAGATGAACTCTTTTGTAGAATTAAAAGTTTTAATTATTTATTTAGTGTTGCTCTAAAGTAAGACGTAGTAGTGTGAAAATAAGCGTAATATACTAAGTTTGATGTTTGTCTTTGAAATTTTAATCTTTAACTGAGGATTCCAGCTGGCGTAGCAGCTGCGGACAAATTATTTATTTATTTATTAATAATGAAATATTACTATTTATTTTTATACTTGGCACCCATAAGCCTTGTCAGCTTGTGTGGGTGTTGCTTAAACTAACAAACATAAAACTAAACTAAAATATAAACTTCTAGACAAAAACAAGATAATATAGGGTTTTCCAATAGGGACGCTTGAACTTTGACAGCTGATTGCGGCCATGTTGTTTGAGTGACAGCTGTCAAATGCAGTGTGTTATATTCATTCCGTCCTCCCAAACCACCATGGCAGGTTACAGTGTCGAGCAGCACGTGCAAATCATAAAATTGTTTTATGAAAATGGGTCTTCAGTTCGAGCAACGTTCCGCGCACTTCGCCCGTTTTACGGTCGCGATGATCGTCCTGCCGAGTCGACTATCCGTCGATTGGTGGACAAATTCGAGTCAACCGGGTCAGTTAACAATCAGCCGGTTCCCGTGCGTCAACGTAACGCGAGATCTGCCGAGAATATCGCCGCTGTGCGCGACAGTGTCCTCGAAAACCCGCGGCAGTCAATTCCGCGTCGCGCACAGGAACTCGGCCTTTCGCAGACGACAACTTGGCGAATTTTGCGTTGTGACTTGAGCCTGCACCCGTACAAGATCCAGCTGACCCAAGAGCTCAAGGTTAATGACCATAGACAGCGCCGTGTGTTCGCTGACTGGGCATTAGAGCAGTTGGAAGTTGACGCCGATTTTGGCAAAAAAATCATCTTCAGCGACGAGGCGCATTTTTGGATGAATGGCTATGTCAACAAGCAAAATTGCCGTATTTGGGACGAGACCAATCCACACGAGGTTCACCAAGTGGCAATGCACCCGCAGAAAGTGACTGTTTGGTGCGGATTTTGGGCCGGAGGCGTGATTGGTCCGTATTTTTTCGAAAACGATAATGGTGTGGCCGTCACCGTCAATGGTGAGCGATACCGGTCGATGATAACCAACTTCTTTTGGCCTGAAATCGAGAATATGGATCTGGACAACATGTGGTTTCAACAGGACGGCGCTACGTGCCACACAGCACACGCTACGATGGAAGTTCTGCACGATCAAGCGCCCTTAATGGAAACCCCTATATTATCATAACAGGTGAGCTTTCAATAAATAAAGCATAAAAAAAGAACCTAAATATTAATTAACATTATTATTATTATTAATGATTATTATAATAGTATTTTTCGTTATGTTATTTAATTTTTAGTAAATGTTGTTTGAGTTTATATTTAATATTATATTTTGTTAATTTTGATTTAAAATTTGATGGTAGTTCATTAAGCAGTTTTGGTAGGAGATAATCTGTAGTTCGTTTTCCATAAATGTTGTTTGCTTTAAATGTGATTAGTTTGTGTCTTGTTATAGCCCTTGTTGTGTTTTTATGTGTTAGTAAGTTTTTGTTATAATCGAAATAATTTTGACAAAGGAGTGCATGTTTGACTTTTTTGTGTACTGACAGTACTTTACAATATTCGAACATTTTTTCA